>JALJVW010000206.1:33279399-34689399 GCA_024865655.1 Emberiza elegans
TAGTCCTGTAGCACTTGAATGTCTTTGCTGCCTTTACAGCTATATATTAAACATAAAAGTACAAATATAATATACAGATTCCTCAGGCATTCTTTTGCAATGAAGGTCATGAGTTTTCTTAGCTATCTCTAAAACTTATTTGATTTGAGATTATTATAGGATTTGGGTAAAAATACTAGGTTTTCCTTTAAAACAAGATAGATATAGAAAAAGTCATTTTTCTGGTTAACAAAAAAAGTAAGGAAGAATTTAAACTTATGGTTACATCATTAGAAATCTATATTTCAGGGCTATGAACTTACAGCTGCAAAATATAGAACTAGTTTTATTTCACGAGTATTTGTCCAAACATTTTCTTTCATTTTGATCCAAATACTTTCACACCCACTGAGTTAGACTTTGACTTTCTGGTTCGAACAAACTAAAAATTTCAATCAGGTCCTCAGCTACAGTAAATTGGTGCAGCTCAACAATGGGGCAAATCACTGACTTCAATGGAGCTACACCGATTAACACCGGGTGAGGACTGAATCCTGATCAAATTGAAACTCAATTGGAATTGCTGTGCTTCACCTGGTGTTTATTCACACCTCACATCAAAACCATGCAAAGCTATGAATTTTGCATGATTCTGATCCAAAGCCACACACCATATATGCTTAAAATTGAGTTCAGGTCACTCAGGAGTTGCACAATGCTAAGCAAATCTTTTGATAAATATGGTTTGCGTTACTAGTTTGTAACAAAACTCCACACCAGGTGACTTTTGTGTGGTCTGGTGTTTCATTGTGAACATTTTGCACTGCTCTAATGAAACATGATTTCCAAGACAACTAGGGGATAAAAAAAGTTTCTATTCAACGTTTTACCCACGAGTTCTGCAATATTCACACAAACCATGACCACAACATTAAACTCCTGATGACTAAAATTTGAAACCTAATTCCCCATTAAAGCACTTAAATAATGTTGGTGGGGTCTTCTAGGATGAACTGCAGCTCTCATTATTGGAAGAACTGCAAGTCAAATCACTCTGCCTTAGCTCTTTACATAGTCTGGGGTTTCATCAGAGTTTGCCAAGGTATTGAGACCAGCTTTTCAGAGTTTATTTTATCAAAAATACTTGAAAATGCAGGTGGCATCTAGGGCTAGAACAGTGTAAAGCTGGACTCTTTAGAAAAGGATAGCTAAGACCCGGTGTGCAGAGCACACCCAGCACTGGCCAAGAAGTAACAAGCTGACAGGAGCCCTTTATCTCTCTCTGGAGCTTTGGTGGCACTCACATCTCTGGGCACATGAGATTACGAGCCTGGAACATAACTTTGCTTTATCTAGACAAAAGTTTTTGTATATGCTCACACATTTATCAAATGTTCCTAAGCCTGCTGTCTTGTCTTTTCTATGCAAGAAATGTGTATGGCACATGCATGGCAGGACAGATGCCTCCAAGAAGCTTTGAAATTACAGTATTTGCTCTGCATGCATGATTTGTGCACGTGGGGTATATTTGATGTGCACAAACAAAATGCACATCTGGGATTTCTGGACTGCTCTGCACAATAATTTTCAGGTAGAAAAAGAAGTTATAATGAGGAAAACTGTGACAAAGGACAGGCTTATGCTAGTGAGGCTTACAACATTGCTCACCACTGCTCAAAAGAAAAAAATCAAAGACAAAACAAAGGTGAGTATTTCTATCCAGATGACTCCATAATGTGGTGGGCAGTAATAAATACCTTCAAGTGAGGTGAATATAGTATGTGGATGCTGCCCCATGGTGATACTCTCTAAGATTTAGGTTCCTACATGCTTGCCTGCCACACTGAGCCTTTTGGAATAGATCACAGAATCACAGAGTTGGAAGGGTTGCTGAGTTGGAAGGGACGCAGAAAGATCATCGAGTCAAACTCTTACTTGTGCACACATCCCCAAGAGTCACACCCTGTGCCTGAGAAAATTGTCCAAATGCTTCTTGAACTCTATCAAGATCAAAGAGGAATGTATTGTTTGATACTTCTAATGAAGTTTTGGAGGAAGATGAGTGACCGCCTCCCCAGGGATAGGCAGATGCAGCAGTATAGACAACAAAATTATTGGCCAAGGAAAAATTAAAGACTACAATGAGAGCACACCTGAACTTAGGCTATTTGAGGGTTAGATGGCACTAAGGAAGAGACAATCTCTAGGTTCTACATGACTCAGTTCCATGTAAGAAATTCCCTATCTTTCATTGAATGTGGTGTATGATAATGGAGTAGGATTTCAGAAGAGCTAAGGTACCAATAACTTCAACATGGAAGATCCTTAGGCTTCTGAAATTTTGTGGATGTAGAGCACCACGATCTCACCATGGCTGAGCCATGCAGAATTTCCTTGTACCTGCAGCTCATTAAGCCACTTCAGCTCAGCATTGCTTTCTAAAACACATAATCTGGCACAAGAATAAACTCCTCATAAGGCACAGCACCAAGGCCATCTTCTTAAAAATCTTTATTGTAAGAGGAAATATTACATTTTATTTACAGTTCAATGTTTATAGCACTCCCAAAGTACAGGAAGCTTAAGGGAAACCCTTTCCTAATCTGTAAAATGTTGGATTTATACATTACATCTTTTAGCAAAGTGACAAGCTATGAAAATTCTGCACATTCCTATATCTTAATTTAAAGATGTATCAACATGAGGTTCATCAGACGAGAGCAGAAGGCCAAACAGCTGCATTACTCCCCAGCTACCAATAAAGATAAAATGCTGGGAAAGGGCAAACCAAGGGAACGAGTCCATGGACTTCTGCTCTCCAATGCCTTTCAAACAAGCCAGTGTGTCTCCTTTACTGGAATTTTCATATACACTCTTGGATTTTTGAGAATATTTTCCTTAGCACCCAATTCCAATCACATCCTGCCATTCAGTAAGTGTAAGTGTAAGCATTCATATCTTGGCCAATCTACTGATCAGTTCCATGTTATTACAATACTATGAAAATTTCCAGTAGTGATCTGACCATTAAACCAAGCTGCAAATTAGACAGACTGGATTAGCCTTTTCCTCTAGAAAAGTAGAGGAATTATTCTTTGTTCAGCATAAGGACTTCATGCTGGCATGCTTCTTTAGGCATAAAGACAAAAATGTATTAAAATCAATTACAGTGCAGATGCTTGAACAAAGCATTATATATATCACTCATTTCTCCAGGAAGAATCCTGTGCTCTTTGAATTGTAGCCATGCTGGTACTTGAATCTGTTTCACAGAAGAAAGTGATGCAGGAACTAGAAGACAACATGATTAAAATAGCTAAGCTTTCCCCATTGGAATTTCAAAATGTGAGAGAATGGAGAGAACACTTCCTCCATCCCTTGGGAAAATTAGTCCTATTATTGCCAGCACAAAACCCAACATCTTGTCTAGCATTAAATATTTCTCTGGGTCAAAATTGCTTGAAGAAAATATTTCATTTTCCAAAGGCTTTCTATTTTGGGTTTTCAGTGGGGCCATTACAGAGCAGGAGAGGCTATTTTTTTGGTCACAGTACAGTGTTTAATTTTACTTAGGCTACCACCCCTTCCCAGTCTCATAAAAAGGTTTACATACAATAGATCACAGAGATCATAAACTAAAGACAAAGACCTACACAATACTGTTGAGATAATCCTTTGTGCTCTGCACATACCGGTGCTGTATAATATTTGAGGAAAAGCACAATAAACTATTTCAGACATCTGTTTTTAAGGTTGCAGAACACTACAATGTAAAAAGCAGATGCTGCAAAGCATTCACATTTCCACTAACTTTAAATGATCCTGGGTATTCAGGGGAGATCACCAAACTGAGTAAGTGCTCTCCCAACTGACAACAGTAGCACAATGTTAAATGAGACAGATTCTCATGCTGCCAGTATGTTGTACTGTCATGATTTCTTTGCTCCACGTGTGATGAAAAAGGTGGTAAGTGGAGTTTGACAACATGCATTTGCCTTATCATATTTGCTATTGATTCTATTATTAGATACTATATGAGACTTCAAGTCCTGTTTCAAAAGCACAGCATCTGCTTAGTAGGATTTACACTGCTATCTCTCCACATCAGAGAGTGTAAATTTTAAATAAAACTGCTTACTATAGATATAGTTTGGTAATTTCTTCCAATATAGTATATACTTTACCAAAAACCAATTCAGTGATCATGGCATAATGAAGCTGAGACAAAGCAACTTTCAGGTAGCTGCTCAGCATTGCTTCTTCTGCCGTGTTTTCTTTTCCTTAAATGAAAGGAAACAAAGGTTCCTGTTTGTTCTCTAAACCTCCTGCCAACCACACAGCATCCTCCATTGCAAGCCAAAGGCACAATGGCCATCAGCAACATAAGTGGGCTCTGGTAAAAGCAAATACTTCACTAAAGTACCTTGTTTCTTTCATGCAAGTAAAATAAATGCGTAAGATCACCTGCGCAACTTGTGACAGTCACTAAAATTCTTTATCATCTTGAGTAGGATGGCCTACTCAAGCCTTCTCAAAGTCCACATCTACAGATTCTGAAGAATGCATCGAGGTGAGGATAATTTGTGTATCTTTAATCCAAAGTGTAAATAATTTTCCTTTAATGAGAAGGAGAACTGGAAGGCCTTTCAGGTCCAAGACACTACTTGTGCACAGTATAAAAAGGCTCTTTCATCTGCTACCACTTTCTACCACCTTTTCTGTACTCCAGCGTTTTTTTGTTCATTATAACAAAGACTGTTGCAAAGTACTCCAGGACTTAGTGAAGGCACTCCACCATCTACAAAGCAAAGATATTCTTCAGCTCCTTTGTAGTAAGTGGGCTTCATAGTGGGCTTCCAGCCAGGACTCTCCATAGTGATCTTGCTGTTCTTCAAAATCTAGCATGAAAACATTTGGGGGAGTTCTTGTTAGTTTTGTGTTTGTTGGTGTTTTTCTTTTTTTCTAAAGTATTTTCTTCAAAGAAGATCTATCTTATGTTTACTTACTGCAAAATGAAACAATAATCTCCATACACCTAATCAGATGAAAAATATACTGGGGTTTTTTCTTTTAGTTGCCAAAAAGAACCTGTCACTGTCTGTTTGTGCTATAAGTTGTCAGTCAATAGCTGTCAGCAAGCTAAATCTTGGGGAGCTAAGGCTCTGCCCTACAGATTGTGTTCTTGAAGCTGAGTATAATGGCAATTAACTACAGCCTAGGTAATAATGTTTGGCTCAATTCCCTCTTACTCTGGAGCAGGTAAGTGGGAAACTAACATCTGAATGAGCTCACCACATGGCAATACCCTGGGTAGTTTGGTAGTGACTAAGAATGTGCTTAAAGAGCCTGTTCTCAGGGCTCATATTCTCAACATTTAAATTACTTAGGACTTTATAGAAGATTTCAGTAGGAATTTTCTCTCAGAACATTCTTAATTAATCCATATACTGATGACAATGCACCACTATGGGGACAGGTCTGGCCTTGTTCACCACCCTTCTTCCAATGCACATAGTCCTGGTGAATAATTGCTTGGAGGCAATACAAAAGTATTGAACAAACTCACCACTTGTAGGACTTGTTTTGATGAAAAAATTACAAAAAAATCCAGATGTCATGGTAACACAGGACTAGCTCAAAAAGGATCCAATGCCTTTATGACCAATTATGGTCAAAGAAGCTTTTGTTTTGATAAAAGCAGGTTTGACGATAGCTGTCTCCAGAAGGAGGATGTAATGTTTCCTATATGACATACCTTCTGTATTGTGTCTTGTTTTCCTGTGTTCTTTCTTTTCCAGGTTCTATTTGCCTCTCAAATATTTTCTTGGGTGATATCCCATTTTTGTTTCATTGCTTTTTGTCCTTAGAATAGCGGACCATTTATACTATATATTGGAAAAATGTTGCTTTTATGGATGTTCTGTGTCCAGTGCTAAGGAGTGGAAAAATTAATTTACCAATCTGACAGGATTGAGATTAAATGTAAAGGAGTCTCTTAAATATCCAATTTACAAGAAAAAGAAATCTATTAAATAAAAATGTACTAAATAAACCTTACATATTTGGCATTAAGGTTTTTCTGGCTTGGCAGAAAAGAATACATGTTTTCATGGTTCTACATCATAGGTATTTTATATTCATACAGCTTATATCTATGCAGAGTTAGGAGAGGTGAGAGGGATACTTACCTACTTATTCTGGAGAAGGAAAGTCAAATACACCCAACTATTGCCAGTAGGCAGGTGAAGTTACCTCTGTGGCACCCAGAGGAGGTGCTGCAGCTTAATAAGAGTGGCGTGAGAAAGAGCAAAGCCTCTGCCCAGCAGACAAAATGTGTCTAGCTATCAAAGCATCTCATCACAGCTGAGCCTCTGCAGGGTGTATTCCAGGTATACAAACACTTGACAAGGCAGTGCAAGAAAATCCACATGCTGCAGGATGCCTTTCAAAGTTCATGTGTATCTTTTCCTTGGAAAGGGCTTGTTTTTTCTCTACATGACAAGCACCTCAAAACCTCTTACAACTGCACAAGTATCAGAGAAGACAAAACCTTCATGTGAGCAGAGAAAAGAGAAGGGGTGCACAGCTCCATGGATTCAACCACATCATGAAACAATAGTCTCCACCATCCTGCCAGAGCTTATGGATGGATCTTTAAAACACCTCTACCCCTGTTATTAGATGTCTGATTGTACTCAGTGCAGTGTGGTCTGTGCTGAGCATGAATCCTCATCTACACACAGCTGAAATTACAGATGCTGATGATTTGGAGGCAAATATGAATATCTCAGTTAAGAGAATGGTGTGTATACCAGTGAAGGTGAGTAGATACCTCTGACAGGAATCATTCTGCATGAAGCTGACTCACATGGATGGCAGTTGGCAGCAGTTAATTTCTGTCATAGAACATAAATTAGTCAAACAAAGCTGCAATAAGGCTTTTCAGAGCTCAGGCACCATTTCTTACCATGGCCTCAGGACCCTGCTCTGACTTTCTCACTGGCATGGCCAGACTTGTGCTACCATGCTTGCCCTTTTGAATGACTGGCAACTTCTTCCAGATGTTCCCACTACAGCTGTCACAGCCCAGAAACCTGGGCATGTTTGTACCCATATGGCATCCTTTGTTATTGCTTTATTGAACACATCTATCGAAAGAACATATTTGTAGGAATCAAGTTTCATTTCTGAATAATTACATATATTAAAATAAACTAAGTGAACTCCAATGAATAATTCAAGCAGCTGTAATATTTGAATGTATAATCTGCTGTAGTGTTACATGATCTTATTTCCACTTGATTCCTGAAAGGAAGTGCCTTACAAGCAGTGGTACATAAAGTTGTCTCTAAACACAGACACCATCCATCGTAAATGTTTAATGTCCAATCATGAATTACAGCACCTGTTTTAAGTGATCAGCTACTAAAGGATATATAAAAAACCCAAGAGGACGGAAATAGGGGTTTCTTTCAAAGAAGATTATTTCCTGCTGTTGAATTTCTGCATCTCAATAAAGTACCAATTTCAGTCTTTGTTCTTGCAGCATCTACTGTATATATAGCTGAAAACTGAAACAAAGATCTTAGTAAGAATTTCAGTTACAGTACCAAGTATCTCAACCTCATTTTGCATGCTCTATGATTCAAAGTGTTAACTATCTGTTTACATGTGATATACTACAAAACAGGGCCCACAAACCTTTGTTCCCTTTCTCAACGTTTTTTTCATCAATCTTGTCTACTATTACAATTGCTTTTAGTGTTCCTGATAATTTGTAAAATGTCATATTTATTGCACACACCCATATGCACCTGCAAAAAATATACTCCATGGATCCCCTATGAAAAATTCTCTCTAATAGAATAATACCTTAAGAGTTAAGTGACAGATAATGTATAATGAAGAGTCAGCAATAACTGGTAAAAGTCAGTGCCTTACTAAAAATAAATAAAATGCAGAGGGAAGTAAAAGTAATAGGATACAACAGATAAGGGGGAAGGGGAAGTAGGGAAGTTTTGGAAATATTCACATGAAGAAAAATGGGGAACAATTTATGGTGGATCTGTTTCTCAGGGAGTTTGGTCCAAGTCTCACTGGCAAAAGAGGCAGACTTCAGAAATATGAAGTAAGGAGAAAGACATAAAAAAATTGAGTGAGAGGAAGGACTTCATGCCACTTTTTCCTTTTGGCCTTTATACTCTACACACATTTTCCTTACCCTTACTCATACACGTTCGTCTGGGGGAAATGTTGGGATTGGGAAGTGGTCCATGAGAATGAAGCAGCTTGAAAAGCATTATATTAGTCTGTGGAATAAGTAATACTTCAACCAAGTGAAGTAATGGAAACCACTTCACCCAAGTCATTTAAAATTGGACTGAATAAGGCACTGGAGATTATGTTGAAGGGAACAATTCTGCATTGGCAGGAATATGGACAAGATGACTTAATAGATCCAGTGTCCATGTGCCAAATCCTGAGATCCGGATCCAGTTTTTATTACTCTATCTTTACTCAAGTTGAACTTCCATTCACGTTATTGGGAGCTCATTCTGACACAAGGAAAAAATAACCAAGAGCTTCAGGATTTATGTGTAAAACTGTGAATAAAACTTAACTTGCTGCATAATAATTATGAAGTATGAGGGTAAAAATAATGGATCTATACAGAGCACTCCTTGAATTATTCCTAACAGTCTGAACAGAAAAATTACAGTTTAATCGGTTAAGACACACAAAAATCAGTGAAAATCCTACTGCTCACTTGAAATATGTCTCTGTGTGGATGCTATGCTGCTCCTGAAACTGGTGAAAATATCTGTGAATACAATATTACAGTGAAAACTAAAGTTTAATTATGCTTTGCCATTTAAGCATGGGAACAGTATTAGAAGCTTACATTAAAAAAAAACCATAATGCAAATATATGCAACAGCATTTTTTCCTTTTCTTCATTAAATATCGTTGTGGTATTTCAATGCAAATGGTAGAAGGTTTAGGTAAATGAAGGCTAAATGAAGTCTATTTTTCTTGGTCGAGAAGTGTGCGCAAAGGAATCAAGAGTCTTCAGAGATTCTGCTTAACTCTGTTTTGTTTTAGTTTTACAGAAAAATAGCAGTAATTAAACCAAAATTAGTCTATAAATGCTATTAACACATTTAAAATGAGAGATTTGAGTGTTCTCTGGGGACAGAGACATGTATTATGTACATAAGGGTTGGTTTAGATGCAGTTAAATAGTTCCAATTTTCACTTCATTCCCATTCACACCTGTCGCCTGCTTAGATTATTCCTGGCAGAGAAATGGTGAATGAGTTCTCCCTGGCACACTATAGAATGATCACAGACAGAAAAATCAAAGACCATATTGAGTGTATTGGGGAAGAAAAAAGATTCAGAAATATAGCTGAAGCAGCAAATTCTACATTTTGTAACCTACAGAGATACATATTATTCATATTAAACGTTCCAAATTGAGTAGAGGATTGGGAACTTTAGGACAGTGGAATTTCTTCCTTCCCAATAAAAAATTAATGCTAATAGCTGGTTGGGATCTCATTAAAATATTTATACCTTACTGAAAATTTTCAAAGAAGCTTTCTAATATTCATGGTTTTAAGAATTCTTGTTTATGCCTATACTGAGCACTAGTCTGTACAAAGGTCTGAGATTTTCTTATATCTTTCTGGACTAAGGTTATTGCCCAACACTAAGGCTACAAAAAGTCATGTCTGTTCTCAGAATGTGTTCTCAGAAGAGAAATCTTATCTGACCGTTTCTTTCTTTTCTGGTTTTTTTTTCTGATGATTTGCTTTGGGGGTCCTTTCTTAGATCTACATAGAAGCTGTAAGAAAACTGGCACATTAGCTTTAAAAATATTATGAAATCAAAGTTAAATTCAGCACATACAGATATGGGGGAAAGAGCTGTGGTGGATGTGGGCTTGGGGAACCAGGAGGGAAGATGCGCAGACATAGTTATTTTAAACTGTTTGATTGCAAAGACCAAAGCAATGTATCAAGTCTCCTGCCAGGGTCTTCAAGCAGAACACAAAAAAAGTAATTGCTGAGTATGGAGCTACCGGTCTATACCAAGACCAGAACTGCTGCACTCCTCCCCAGCTTCAACTACACCCTGTAGATGCACCTGATTTCTTGGACCATCATTATTTTTAAACCAAATTAAATGTCTCTCTGCCTCCTTAGGTATGGAAGGCATTGCTTCCACAGTATGCTTCATCTGGAACTGTATTTAAGTAAACTCAAGAGAACTCTATATAGGCAATGCAAAATCATGTGTGATTTTTTTGTTGTTGTTTCAATAGACAAGGCTTGAATAATGTTAGGGTTTATGGCTTTTATTTTATTTGGAGGGACTACTTTTTAACGGAAGCAGGAAGCAGTCTTTGGACACAGTAAGTCACAATGTATAAATAGCTCTACTGAGAGCATAACAAAGACTCTTTTGTGCTCTTTTACCAGCACAGCCAATCACATATGCAACTTAGTAACATAAAAATACCTCATCCTTACTTATGACACCTATATCTTACAAAAAAATTATTCAGATATCCATTTAGAACTTCTATCAAAAGCACATTATTTTTTGTGCATTTCTTATGAGAAGTCATATGGAAGCTGTAATTATTTTCTCTAAGAATTGTAGAGAAATACAAGAAATTTTCTTTTGTTTGATTACAAAGTAGAACATACAGTTAATTCATCTTAAATTGGAATACATTTGTGGAAATATGCTTCTCCATATGGTTTCATATTTATTTCTGCAAGGTGAATACAGTGACGGCATTTTTTTTCAAACCAGAATCCACGACTTTTTTATTAAATCAAAACCAGTGGAGTTTCTTCTTAGCAAGCATTTGGGACCTCATTTTAAGCCATTTTTAAGGAGGTCTGAAGTTTATTGGATTTTAAATATATCCTTCTCTCCATCACGAGTCTTTTAAAGGATAGTTTAATCTGTCTAATTTACATTCAGGAATTTCATTTTACATGCCAGGCTCTGGGACTGTCAAATCCTTTGGCTTTTCATTCTTATCAAACATAATAAAGCAATCATATATAACCAGTAGGATGTATTTTTTTGATTTTTATCCAAATATCATTTTCAAATCCAATTTAGGTCATGTAGGATGCCAATTTTGTACAGTTGAGGAGTTAGATGGATTTTCCAAAGGAAGATTATCAGTAGTAAGTATAAACATATGTCAGTTCATTAACTCTTTAAATAAAATATCCAGCACATCAAAACTCATTCCCTCCTACACTTTCATATGTTACAATAGGTCCTACTTGAGACTCGGTAACGTCCTGATAGAAAAACTCCCCAAGCCAGTAGAAATAATTGGCTTTCATAGTAGGGTTTGTATGTGGGCAAACTCTAATACATCCAACATTTTACTGAGTAGGCTTGATCACATTTTGAGATTTGGGACAGATAAACATCCCACAGAGCCTATTCCAGCCACTGCTTAGAATGGCTTCCAGTAAAATATTCTCTAGTTGCTCCACAACTTAAAGAGTCATTATGTCCTACCTACATACAAGGACAGAAGGTAAATTTGCCTATTGTCAGTCAGTCATTCCTCTTCCCCTTATCCCCTGCAAATATAACAATGCATTTTTGTCTATCTAAGAAGCTTTGCCCCATTTGGTCAAAATCAATACAGGTTCTACACAAAGTGTCAATTTGTATTTCTTAATAATGAAAATTTTTTATCCCACTCTTATGTTTAGAGAATATTTTATATAATATTTTTATTCTCATACTTTGATCATGAAAGGTTCAATAACAATAAATATAATAAAAGGTTCTTTTATTTCCAACTTTAGGAACAACCAAATCTAAATCCATGCTAATCCCAGAAGTCAAATAAATTCTACTGACTCTTTAGAAGTAGTACTATTGTTGCCAATTACTTTCTTCCTCTGCTTAGTGTGATGCAAATTGATACTAACCAATAAAAGGGGGTTTGATTGCAAATTAATTAGATGGGACCAAAACCCAGTAATATACCCAACTTCAATTAAGTGCTAAGCATTTTATTCCTTGTACACATAGAATATTTTAAGATTAATAATATATTCACATATTTCTTAGGCTTAGTGACAAAAATTAGTCTGTCTTTAGAGAAGATTTGTACTCTTCTGGGGTTAGATGAGGATTCTACCAAATTGAGGACATAATTCTCATTAACATAAGCCAGGTGGAGCTTTACTGCTACCTAGACGTAAGTAAAAGCTGTTATGTAGAATTTCTTATCTGTTTGGACATACAAAAAGAGGACAATCCCTCCTTTTCTCAGTCTTCAAACAAAAGGAAAAAGAAGGCATTGCTAACTCTTCAAGAAATTGCTACATAATTAAAACAATTTTTGCTAATTTTTCAACCCCTCTTTTCTGCAGCAAGCCAGCCACATAGTACCCATTTGCTCTTGAGCCCAGTCCACCCCGTGTCCTATACTGATAAAAAAATAATTTAGAAGTCTACACCACTTATTTTAAATGCAGGAATAGTGTAATCTGTCAGACAACAGTATTTCTCTGCACCTTTCCACAAGAATGGAGCACAATATTCAGTCTTAAATACATTCAGATTCAAATATTCAAAATCTTTTAAGCAACAACATCTGGGAACTTAAAGGAAAATGTGAATAATAATTCAGAGTGGTAAGCCTGTCTCACTAGCATGGCCCTAAATCAGAGGGACCTCAGAGTAGTCTTTTCCCTAGGGCAAACCAGAAAAGGAAGCAGGATTCACATCCTCTTCCGGCATTGATCTATAAGCAATTAATCTGCTCTGCCTTGAACAGTCAACACACTAACCTTTATGTCAGCTCACTTGTAGCAGCTGGTTGTTATGGTTCTCCACTAAAACCTTTGCTCACCTCCTATTGCTATTAAGCACCCAGATGATGCCCACATGCTATTGTCTGGGCTTGCATAGATGTAGGGAAAACCTTGATATTTGTCCATCTCCAGGTCTCTCCCAGTGTAAATGTGGTTAGGACAGCATAGTTTCAAAGTCCCTTCAGAGCCTGTGTGCCAATATTCATCAAAGTCAAAGATATCACAGTAAGTAAAAGTATGCTCTGGACTCACATTGAGTGGTATGGAGTGATCAACAAACATACAGGGCTGGAGAGATAGGTCTTCCCAAATATAACCTGGGATTTTTATATTGCACCCCCGGGGTATAGTAGTGTTTGACAAGATTTACAGAACTGAATCCCTCAGAAAAAGAGAACACACAGGTTTAACAGCAACCATTCGTGAGTCAGGTGAAAGAGACATGGAGGATTGATTGTGATTTCAGGGTAGGCCATGTCCACAGTTCCTGATTGCATTTTCATCAGCTATAATTTAGAAAGTCTTTATCACATCCACCAGAACAGAAACAAATATTAAAAAATTTACTTCAGTATCTCATAATATCTACACTTCAACAATCAAGTAAATAAGATTCATTTTAATTCACACTTGAATTATTGTTATAGAGCCAACAAAAACAAAATATGAACCCTTACTGAAGAGCAGTTTTAATTTGATAGCACTTCTGAAGTGTCTGGGGATATCTGCTCTCTATGAATGCTGCATAAATTCTGCCATTGTTTTCTACAGTACTGCAAAAGGAGAACTTCCAAGTGTTGTTCACAGCAGGAAATGCCTTCAGCCTATTTCTACGCACAACTAATAATTCTTAAGTTAATATCGCTGGGCCCCTCCAAGCATTTCAAAATTGTATGCTTTCTGCAGTGGTCTGGTAAGGACTGTATGACCTACAAAAATTGGCAGTGTGAGTTGTGACATCTCATAATGACATGTTCTCACATCAGTTTTGTTTACTGTATCAGTGGCGCAAGTTGTGATTAGAAAAGAAGTAGCACACAGCAATTAAAAGAGATGTTTTTCTTTTTATGACTCCTTTCTCTTTCTTTGCAATTAAAAAAGATCTTACTCTGATCACTGCTATCCTATTCCTCCTCCATCATTTCTCAAATCCCTCAGTCATAAAGTGTTGATGGTATTCATCGAGATTTAGAGTACAAGAATTCTCTGTTTCATTTATCAGTACATTAAACTTGCTTCCCTTTCATAAGAAAGTTTCATACTACCTACCATATTATTATACAAGACCAGTCTTAAAATATCCCTGTATTTACAAACTTTTTATATGCCATAATACTAAAAGAGTTGCATATGCAACATTGAACCAGTCATTATGTTAATAATAAATAAACTAAGGAATATTTACAATGAAATATGAAAAAACAAGGCATAAGTAGCATGCTTATATATTTAAGTGCATATATCAATCCAGACAAGAGATAATGAACCATGTGCTGATCATCTCATTTTCATCTTGTCCACCAAGTTTTCACACCTTTCAAGCAGTCTACTTCTATTGCTCATAAGCAGAACTTGACGTTCTGCTTATGGATGACTGTGGCCATTTATGCTAGATGAGGAACTGGTTCTAAATTTCTAGCCACACTTCATATAAAACTTAACAATACACATCCCACCAAATAAATCTATTTGATATTATGAAAAGTGTATTAGGAAGCTAAACTAGATAATTTTTAAAGAAGTTGTGTTTATTTTTTAAGAAAATGTCTATGTTGGAAGATACTTCTATTTACTAGAGTGCATTTTTTTTTTTAACTTTTAAAGTTAAAAGATTAGGAAACTCAAAAACCACAGAGTAAAAGATGAAGCATTAAATTCTCATTGTGGTGTACACCAGAGTCATTTGGATGATTAGGCAAAAAATGAATTTTCAAGCTACTGTCCTGTTCTTTACATTTTAGCATTAGCTTTGGGATAATGCATTTCAGAAGCAGACAATACCCACTCAGTTAGAAAGAGATTACCTTAAGTCTTCTTTATGAAAAAACAAGGAGAAGCAAGAACCTTAAGCTCACAGCTATGTCTGTTTTAACCATGCTGACCCTATTTGTGTTTCACTGCATTGGTGCCGAGAGCTTTGCTCTGATTTGAAAGGTCAAGGATTGGAGGAGCTATTCCTTACAGACTGTGTTTTTACTTCTGGATATTTGGTCACAGTACCTTAAATCTTCACCAAATAGACCTGGGCTTATATTTTTCAGATTCCATTCTTTAGAAAAGAAAGAGTTGTCCTCTTTCAATCCATAAGGCTAAAAAAATCAAGTCAAAGTACAAAAGTTACAATTCCTCAGTGTGTCTACTCTATCCTTATTTGTTCCATTTTTGAGTGACTGAACATTTGATTCAGCTCAGGCAGTCACCACTCCCATTTCCTGAGCCTCAGCCAGGTCTCTCAGGCCCATTCACAATTCCAGCCCTAACTTTCCATAATTATTTTATTTCCTTAATCTTCCCAATGGCTGGTTCAGCCCCAGGTGGGCCTCATTCCTCTCCAAGTTCAATAAGACAGTCTCTTACTCCCTCTGCTCTCTTGTCTCCTCCAATTTTGATTTTTGTTGGCAGCCTTACAGTATCTCCTGTCCTCTCTCTTATGCACACACAAACACACATATGCACGCACACACAATAGATGGGAAATACCATTTGGAGAAAAACAATGACAAGCTGCAATTTTCCACACCTCAAAAAGAACCAAAAGCTGGGGAAAAAAACAAACAAAAGGACTGTGAGAGAGAAAAGAGGACCACAAAACTGTAAATAAAGGGGTAAAGGGGAGGGGAAAAAAAAGAGTTTGAATATATCAGTAACAAAACAGTGAAAAAAATGTTATATATATAAGGGTGAGGGGGAAAATAGTGAGTTATAGTAGTGATGAGGAGAAGATAGAAGAAGATATAAAAAATAGAAAAAACTTAAGCCCCAAATAACCTAAAGCTCAATGTAACTTTTAAATTTCTACCTCTCTGCTCTCTCTAGAAGTGTCAAAAAATATGCAAAAAACTCCAACCAGTTTCATTTTATTGTCTCAGTCTTAGCTTACCACACAGTATTCCCAAAGCTGAAACTGTTAAATGCTTGAGCCCTCCCTCAGCTTTTTCCACATGTTAACCTGGAGTGCAGTACATGTCATTATGCAAGTGCAATGCTGCATGCTACACCCAGGTGTAGCATCTAACTGCAGTCTTCAGAGACTAAGTCTGTTGGCTGCAGCTTAATAAACCATTTAAATGCATGGCTGATTTAAAGCAATGGCTGAGTCTAACCTGCGGAAGCCGAGTGTGCCTCCCAGCCCCTACAGCCACGTGTGTGTGTCTGTGTGTCTGTGTGTGCCCCAGCTGCACCCTGGCTTCTTGCTCACTCCCTTCAAGCCTTCGCCCCCACACTCCAGTTTCCGGCCCAGGCGGGTCCCCCCCGGATGATCAAGGATTGGGTTATGGAGCACACCCCACCGCTCAGACAGAGCCTCTGGGAGCCATTGAGTGCTGTGTTTGCAGCAGCCTGAAGCAGAGCTTTGACTCAGGGTAATTATCTTGTGAGCTGAGCCTTGTATGAATATTGTGCACTAATAGTTTTGCTGTGAAAGAGCATATCTTTTCTCACTTTCAAAAGCAGAAATAAGTTCAGTTCATTTTTTAAAGAAATTACTTTAACAGCTTGTGCCGTATTTAGGAAAAGGAACATAAGCACACACCGGGGCCAGTCTGGTAACAAAGGACACACATTGGTTTGGTAAAAGCAACCAGAGCACTCACATGGCCACATCGCCATGCACTGAAAGTGTGCTCATAGGTGTCAGTAGTTCATGCTTGGCCATCTGTATTTTGTCAACAATAGCAATTCACTTTTTAATGAATGTTTAAAGTCTCAATTCCCACAGGAGTAACAGCTACAGAGAGCATCAGCTATTGCTGAAAGAACAGGGATTCTAGGAATAAACAGAATATTGTGGAACGGCAAATGGGAACTAGTGACCTCATTATTCTGGAAAATGTCTCTTTTTGAACCACAAGGAACTCTGACAATTGTAAAGGTTTAGTCATGAACAGTGGAGTTTTGCAGAGATAGAGTGAAAGCAAAATTGAGCCCCCTGTGTACTTATGGCAGTTCTTTATTATGTGCCATATATTATCATGTTGTGTTTTGTTTTGCTTTATCGTTGTTGCATCTTTATTAGAGGTGGGCCAGAAATAAAACCCAGATGTAAACATACCTGCACTTCCAAGGCACTTGGCTTAAGAGTGCAGCAGCTGAAAGCTATCCTCAGCATGTATTCTTCTAGAACATTTATATTCCTCTTCTCTTAAACTAAAAAACAAGGAAAACATCTAAAATAGCAAACAAAATCTTGCTGCTGTGAAATAATTATGTATAATGTTGTTTGCTACATTTTAAAAGAATCTGACCATACAGGTATGGGTGATAATTCTGACTTTAAAGAGGAGAGCAATTTTGCTCTCTAGTCTGCAGAATACAAAGAATGCAGGACACATTCTTGTCCTTAAATCTAGGGATTTCCTTTGTTTAGGCTTATTAGGCGAATTACAGACTGGTGTCTTGCAGTCAGACAGTGAGGTCTGCACTGGATTATTGAGTTGTAGGACACAAAACCATATAAAGAAAGAGATGTCATTATTCCAGGGACAACAGAGGAGAAAAATATCCACTGCTGACAGGCCCACTTACTCACAAGTCCATTGGTGTCAACATACATAGTAGTAGAGACAGACTAGGTTAGGAAAGAGCTTGGTACATCTGGTTAAAAGGGAAGTGTGAGAGCTAAAGGGGAGCAAAATACTGTATGCCAATATTTGCCCTACTGAGGAACAGCAGACACATATTGGAACTGAAGGATACCATATATAAAGAAGCAAGTAACCACATGCACTATTTCAGCCGTGCCCCAGCTGTAAAACATTATTTGAAGTTATAATAGTTGCACAGCTGTGGGAAGGTGAGGGTCGTCCATTTTACATACATATTCAAATTAAGAATGCAAGGCTGCTGGCACAGAGCATTAGCAATGATATGGCCTCAAAGGTAGGAATGTACAGAAAGACAGACAAAAATCTCTTTTCTCCTTTGGAGGTGGATGTGAACTTTTTCACTCCTCTCTTGCTTGTGCATGGTTCAGCCTGAAGGTGGAAAATTATGAATATCCTGAGCAAAAGAAGCACAGATATGCAGAAAATTCAAGAATTTAAATTAGAAAAAAAAGGAAGAAAAACCAATGCATACAAAAAGGCCTGATTTTCACTTAAATCAGGTGGTGCCTAAATGCCCTAACTGCCTTCTTTCTCAATATTCAATTGTGTTTCTTGAATCCCACATCTGGTCATGGATGCCCTGACTAGACTTTCCTTATGTTCCAGCTGGATCAAGAAACTAGATGTTTTCCACATATGAATATGCCTGCACAGCAATACACAGGTCATATGTACCTCAACTAGCTCATAATGAAAAAGTCTGGGAACCAGAAGCTCATAATTTATTGCTCCTCACTATTTATCCTCTTTTGATTTGTCTTCACAACCTTCCGCTATGACAAAGAAAAACAGAATTGCTGAGGTTGGAAGGGGCCTCAGAAGATCATCTACTATGAACCCCTGCTCAAAGCAAGCTCAGCTAGATCAGGTTGCTCAGAATCATGTTCAGCTGCAATTTTGACAGAGACTCCATAGTTTCCAAGCATCCTGTCCTAGTGTTTGACTACCCTGACCACAGTGAAAGGTTTTTTTCTTACATTTAAATGTAATTTCTTCTTTTTGAGTGTAGTGATTGTCGCCTGTGCTGCTGGGGCTGTGCAAGCTGAGGGTCTGCTCTAGGCAAAGCTCCCAGCTCTGGTTCTGTCTGCCCTTCTCTTTATACAACTGGAGTCCAGGCTCTTGCAGCTACGATCTCTTGGACAAGATTTCATCAAACTCCTTTCCTTGTCTCTGATGCAATGCAGTCTGTAGCCCTCCTGCAGCTCTTTTACTTGGGGACACAGATCCTCAGTTAGTGCACAATTCCTGCAGCTAAGGACACCATCTTCTCCAGCCCCAGTGTCCTGTCATGCCAGGCAGGCAGCTAAACACTATACAGCTGCTCACTCACCCAGCCCCACAGCAGGATGGGGAGGGAATTCAGAGAAAAAGTAAAAAGTAAAAATCATGGGTTGAGATAAAAACAGTAATAGGACGGGCAGGAAGGAAGGAAGGGAGGAGGGAAATTAAAAATCAATAATAGTAATAAGAATAATTAAAATAATAATTAGAATACACAAAAAAGTGATGCGCTTGTTTACCACCTGCCAACCAATGCCCAGCCAGTTTCTGAGCAGTGATCCCCAGCCTGTTTTCTCCGTAGTTTATGTGATGTGCATGACACCATACGGTATGGAACATCCCTTTGGTTAGCTGGGTTCACCTGTCTTGGCTGTGTTCCCCCTCAATTTACTGCATCCTCCAGCCTAGTCGCTGGTGGGCTTGGGTGGGGTGAGCACCTTGAGAAGTCCTTGACTTAGTGTAAACACTGCCTAGCAACAACTGAAACTTTGGTGTGTCATCAACATTATTCTCATACTAAATCCGAAACACACCACTGTACCAGCCACTAGGAAGAAAATGAGCTTTATCCCAGCTGAAACCAGGATACCTCAGTGAGGCATCTCTGCACCCATGAACCTGCAAGGTTCCATCTGCCTTGTGGGAAAGTTAAGGACAGGTTAAGTTAAGGACCAAGGAAGATGCTTCAGTGGTTATGCCCTATGAGAGGTCAGCACCACTGCTGACTGTGTACACCACCCTCCATAGTTTCTGGTCCCTTCTGTGCTCCCTTCTGCTCAAACTGACACAGACTGCCACATCTCCTGGTTGCACCTGTTAGCTGCACTCTGTTACACATCTGTGTCACACAGGCATGCTTAAATCTCCTGTGGGACATCATCCAAGTGGCTCTCTTAGTACAACACTGGCAAGACACATATTCCCAAAAATACAGTAACAGGTGTGGTCTTCAACAGTGCCAACAGAAACACTTGGGAAGTAATTCTTCTCACTGGGATTTGATATTATTTGATGCATGTTGGTTCTAATGCACTTCTAATCATGTATAAGAAGCAGACATTTTTATGCTCTATTTTTACTCTTTTGAATTTGCTCATATCACTGGAAATAGTTCAGAGACATCACTTTATCTTCAGGAATCGGGTACTACCTATTCATGTACTCTGGGCAGTTCATTGCTTTCCTTTTGATTTTAGGTGCTTCCTTGGTCAGCTAGTCAACTATTCTAGATACTGGTTTGAAATAGTAATGGGACTCTGGACACTTAACATAGGGGACAAGTTAGTATCTACAAATCAGAAGAAAAATATTTAATTGTAATTATAATTATAATCTACTGAAATTTCTGGAACTTAGATCCAAAAAGATTGATGGCCCTAAATGCTGTAGCAATGATCTGAGTTCTAGGTCCTCAAATCTCTAAAGACTAGGCATTTAGACTCAAAATAATGCCCAGATACACTTGGGGAGATGAGCAATTGTCTCAGGACTAAAACTTGCAGGGGACTTTTCCAACAGTTTGGCAGTAGAGACAACACATTCAGACATTCATAACATACCACGGAATACCATTTTCTAGTATAGACATGTCCTTAAAATATGCAAAATCTAATTCCATTTTTGCACTTGAAAATAATTTTTTTTAAAACTTAAAAGCATTAAGATTCTTCTTATTAGGAAATTGATTTAAAGATACATATTTTTGAAAGGAAAAATAGTATTTTAGTTTTATTTTTCAAAAATAAATCAGTAGTAATGGTGCTATTTCCCCATTCATCTATCTGTTCAACTTGCTTGCCAATTCTCCTCAAAAATTTTCAAGGAAGTAAATGAACATCGAATACAAATCCAAGGAGCAAGACTTTACTAATATTCAAATCAATCTGTATTTCCTAAGTTCAAGTTATTACATAAGGCATGATTCTCTGTCAAAAGTTTCATTTTCTGGGATAATGCTAGAAGTTGAGGTAGAAATTGTTATTATACAGATAATACACATTCAGATTGTGTTTATGCAGTAATAACAATCACCCTGCAACACACACAGGTATCCAGACTGGTAACCTGTTCTGCCTCTTGCAGGACAATGTGGGCCTCACAGGGACACAGCACAAGAAAGCATAAGTTGGAACCCAGGAAATTTTGCCTATGTGTAGAAAAAACAAAACCCAAAAACGTTAGAGTGGTTGGCCAAAGAGTCCCTCCTTGGAGATACACCAAGGGTGATTGCACCAGGCCCTGAGCAGCCTGCTTTAACTAGAAGGAGATTGGACTGCACAGTCTCCAGAAGTTCCTTAACAACCCACACAATGGCTGCTTATGGCTGCTTATATGGAGTCTAATGAGCAGAAAAGGAAGAGTTGGTGAGAGAACTTAAAGCTAGTCCAATTAACTCAGAAAATAAAAGCCAGTCTTGAAATGGATTCATATCTCATTGGCAACTAACATATATTAAAAGATATTTGTATGTCTTACTGGATTGCTTAGATAGTCTTTTTCTTTGTTCAGCTGCAGGCATATTTGTAAATGAACATCGAATACAAATCCAAGGAGCAAGACTTTACTAATATTCAAATCAATCTGTATTTCCTAAGTTCAAGTTATTACATAAGGCATGATTCTCTGACAAAAGTTTCATTTTCTGGGATAATGTTAGAAGTTGAGGTAGAAATTGTTATTATACAGATAATACACATTCAGATTGTGTTTCTGCAGTAATAACAATCACCCTGCAACACACACAGGTATCCAGACTGGTAACCTGTTCTGCCTCTTGCAGGACACTGTGGGCCTCACAGGGACACAGCACAAGAAAGCATAAGTTGGAACACAGGAAATTTTGCCTATGTGTAGAAAAAACAAAACCCAAAAACGTTAGAGTGGTTGGCCAAAGAGTCCCTCCTTGGAGATACACCAAGGGTGATTGCACCAGGCCCTGAGCAGCCTGCTTTAACTAGAAGGAGATTGGACTGCACAGTCTCCAGAAGTTCCTTAACAACCCACACAATGGCTGCTTATGGCTGCTTATATGGAGTCTAATGAGCAGAAAAGGAAGAGTTGGTGAGAGAACTTAAAGCTAGTCCAATTAACTCACAAAATAAAAGCCAGTCTTGAAATGGATTCATATCTCATTGGCAACTAACATATATTAAAAGATATTTGTATGTCTTACTGGATTGCTTAGATAGTCTTTTTTCTTTGTTCAGCTGCAGGCATATTTGACTCCTTCAAGGCTTCTATTTTTAGTAACCTCTGGATTGCTGAGTAAATCTTAAGAGATGGGAGGTTTTCATGGCTGTCACCAATAACCTATCACTGATGTATATAAAGTTTCTGGATTCAGCAAGTTAAGTGAAACATATATTTAGGTATAGACATACCTGGAAACAGCAGAAAAGAATACCCAAGGACACAGGGAGGTCTAACCCTAGTCAAAATCAAATGCACCTAGAATCCCTAATCTAATGTAGGGCTGAGCAACTGCCTTAAGACCATTAAAACAAATAAGACAGAGTGTTGGAGGAAATAGTCACAAGAGTGTAGACTTCCAAAGAAATGTGAAACATCAACCTGAGTGCTGAAAGCAAGTAAGTTACAGTCACTATCTGTTGTTTCTACTGTTTTTTAAGGAATGGATTTTTGCACAGCCTTTACAAATGAGCAGAACTGTACCCAGTTCTGTTGTATTACGCCTGTAATTAAAACAAATATGCAGGGCACAGACACTGAAAACCAGAATGAAAGAAATAAGACATGGAATACAATTGCCAAACACATGTGGTTTTGTGGTTTCTCTAAACCCTGAAGATACCTAGTCAGCTCACTAGCTGTCACTCCAGAAAAACACAGCTTCTCCTTATGTGGGAAGAGGGAATCTGGAGTCCCAGGTAGCCTGTTTTGTCCCAAATGGTGCCCAGCATCCATGTTTAGGCAAGAGAATTGAAGACAAGTTTTTCAGACCGAACATAAAATTTGTGCAATTGTCTCTCCCTTGTCACTGCAGAAGTTGGAGCTGGCTGTTTTGCCATCCATTGTTATAGTTCTCTTCTTACCCTCTTCACCCCTCATGCTATGGGGAGATGAAGTAAGGGCCTTTCAAAGAGAAAAGCAAAAGAAAGCCTTTTCTGGGACCAAAAGAAATGACCTGGTAATTCAGGCAGCTCAGACAATCCAAAGATTTTTATTTCCAAGCCAAATGCTTTTGGCTATAGAGGTGATCTCAGACCCTGCTATCTTTTCTTTGGGTATTAAATAATAGTATTCTTTGTTTTAAAAAAAAGTCTATTGAAGCATTGAAAGGAAAAGACTATCCATGGCTTCTGTGACTGAAGCATTCAACTTTTCTAAAACCACAGGGAAAATCTTGCTTCAGATAACATTTAAGTCCTTATTAACTTAAAAATTCCCTCAATAGCCTGAGGCTAGACCATGCACATTTGATATGATACAGACAGGAGACTGTACTGGAATGGTTTCAGATAAATTTCATTGAAGGAGAAAGGTGTGAAATAGTTTCTGTATGAAGAAGGTTGAGCAGATCAGGACTGTTCTGGTTGGAGAAGCAGTAATATAGGCCTAATAAAACACTGAATGGCAAGAAGGTGAATAGAAATAACAGCTCGTGGATTCTTCCCATATAAGAACTATAGATTATCAAATAAAGTAGAAATTTGCAAGCCCAAAGTAGAGATTTTTAATTCAAGACGCTTCATACAAGGTACACACAAGCACCATGAATCATTTTTACAGGATGTTGCAGGTGCTACAATTTTATATTGTGTGTAAACTGGCTAGAAATATTCATGGGGAGAAAAAAAATCAAGGACCAATAATTACAGATATGTGACATGAGTGACTCAAATTTGCACAGGCACAGAAAATTTCAGTATATGTTTGTCAGACACACACCACTGACTATTGAGAGACAGGCTGCAAGGTTGGAGAGGCATTTGGGCTGCCTGATGTGGCCATCCCTATATTCTTAAATCCCTCATCTGAATGAAGAAGAGCTGTGTTTTGCAAAGAGGCTGCTTCCAGAGAGTCCAAAGCTAATATAAAGCTCTGTGTTTGAGCAGAAACACCACCCTGCAGCTCCAAAACTTCTTCTGAAACTTGCTCATCTATTCCCAGCATTATCTGATGAAAAGAACAATAAGAACATTTTGTTTAAAAAACTTCTAACCAGCTCCTCTGTTATCCAAACCAAAACTCCACACTTTTCTGAGGTTTCCCTTCCAGAACCACAAAAGACATTGGCACGTTCTAAAGACTCAGACACCAGTAAAATCCAATATGTATTTAAAGAAGACTGATTGCCTGTCCTTATTGCAATGATTCTAGGGCCCAGTGCTCCACAGGGGAGAGATACAAGACAGCCAGGAAAGACATTGTGAAAACAGACAGTGAGCATATAAATCACCAGCACAGCTCAGACATGGAAGCTGGAAAGATGACTCCTATTTGGAAGATAAACTACACTGTACATGCTAAAGCAGAGCAAGCAAATCTTTTGATATAGGTAAAATGCAGAATACTGGGGGACAGGAAAGGAATCAACCTTCTGTCCCCAGTGAAAACATTGGCTTTAGTGAGCCAGAAACTGGAAAGGGTTATTTTTTCCTTGTGCTGAAGTACCTCCAGACCATAACTGGGAGGAGGATTGGGGCACTTGCCTACAATGATTCAATCTAATATGGAAAAAATATATGTTCTTATGATATTTTCTAACACCAAAGTATTTGTCTGCTTTAATAAGCCCAAAGAAACTAGGTGTCTGGTGATTTCTTGTCATAAATCAGGAGCTCATTAAAAGAAAAAAGTATTTTAAAAAGGCAAAGATTCTGGCAGGAGTCTTGAGAAAACAATTGAAAAGCATTTTTGAAGTTTCAGTCATTTTGGTGCAATACTGCAAAGGCCACAGCTCCGAGAAGTAGTAGTTCCAAAGTCAACTTAGTCTGTCAACTAAGTACCTTAAAGCTCCTGAATTTACTGAATTTCAGACCACTGATTCCGCTTTCTGCCTGTGACTGGATATTGCCTGCTTAGAAGGACACTCAAAGCTGCGGTTGTGGGAGGGAGCTGAAGAAAGTCATGCTACCTGACCAACAGGAAATTCAAAGTGCATCAATTCTGAGTCCAAAGAGCTGTTGAAAAGTAAGATAAGGTTCAGAAGGGGATTACTGTGTCCTAAATGTGATATTTTTATTGAGAGGGCAATGCTTAAATTACATTTTTATGAGCCAGAGTGGCATACCATCACTTTTTCATTTTACTGGGAAGCTTGCTGGGACTTCTCTGGTTCACAGCTGCAGAACGGATTAATTTTATCCTCTCCTGAATGAAACCTTCAGTCCCAGTGTAACTTCTAACTTGGAAGCAGCATGCAACGATACTACAAGAGCAAAATTATTATATCATGAGACAGAGCAAAAGAGAAACAGGAATAAAAATTAATAAAACACTAAGACTTGATTCAGCAAAACATTCATGCACAGGTTAAGCATCCCTGGTTAGTGAAGCACTAAAGCATGTTCTTGGGCTTAATCAAAGTTAATGGGATTTACACAAGTCCTGAAGGTAATCATATGTTTCACTGCTTCATTAAATCAGAATACAAGTATGAAAAGGCAAGGGTTATCCTCAGGAAATTCCTCTGAAATACAGAGTGATACATAACTATAAATCATGTTAAGGTATTTGTTATTAAAATTCAAACACAAAAATATGTTAAAGAAAGTGCAGGTTGCATAAGAGCTGAGCCTCAGAATAGCACTTTGTTTAACAAGATATCTGAGACACAGGACCTGTTTCAGTGTAAAATCAGAAGTAGCTACAGTAAAGCCAAGGCTGACGCAGCTGAGATCAATATTAAACCCCAGAGAAGGGGAATTTTCTAAAAGTTTAGGGGGAGGGGAAGAAAAATGGAGAACAGGTCCCCAGAGAATGTGATAAATGGTGATGGGTTAGGCAATATAGTTCTGCTTCCAAAAGCCAGGCTTAATCCTCACTCAGGAGTAGACATTGTGCCACATATTTAATCTATCCCTTAGAGAGAGTCAAAAGGATCAAAAGCATCACACAGATACTTAAAGGGAAAGGTCATATTCCCATTGAGGACTAATGACTATATCCGTTCCTGCGAGCATGGGGATTTCTGGTGAGGGAACTAAAACTGCAGTATTTCCAGGGTTAACTCTGGCTGTAGGGTGTCTGCTGCCACAACAGCTTCTTGAACCCTTCCCCTTTACTCCAAACCCTCATGCTGTGAACTTGCAGCTCCCTGTGTTTCTCCTACAGCTTTTCCATATCTTTCAGCAAAGGGATTTCTTTAACAAAACTAAGCTCTGTGATCAGATCACCCGAAGCCACTGCAATGTCTCAGAACTACCCAAGCCTTTGTGGTTACAGAAGAATTGTAGAGAGCTGCTATAATTTAAGAGCAGGGATTTTTTTTTCCACTGTAGTGGTTCAATGTGTGTTGTGTGCACACATGTGCTTCAGCACAGATGGAGATTCAAATGAATATCAGACCCTTTGGTGTGAGTTCAAATTTCCTGAAGGTGTTGGAATGTCTGTAAAACATCAGATGCCCTTTTAGTTGTTTTTTTTATAAATACATTTCAATTCTCTGCTGATTTGACATTTCACTTTATTTAGGAAAATCAGGAAAAAAATGACAACATATTGAAAAAAGTTATGGAAAAAAGAGCATGGAAAGAGAAGGAGGCTTGGATGTCTCTGACAGCTACCTGCCTTTCTTATACAAAGCCACCTATGATTCTTCTACAACCACAAACAAGCCAGGCTTTCTTTGTGTTCTGTCCAGAAAGGAAGTTCAAAATATGTACATCTACTCCAAAGCTATCAATCTTTTTTATAAGATTATTGGGGAGAGTAGAGAACCATTGTCATATTTCTTAAAATTAATTTTCCCCAAAGCTTCAGGAATCTTTTAAGTAGGGTTTAATATACTCTTTCTTTTTTGTGTCCTAACACATTTACCTCCTAAACAATAGTTACTTTATCACTGTTTTACTTTTTTACTGCTTATATCCATTTCTCTGTTTCTTCAGGAAAGGAAAAAAAAAAAAAGGCAAAAAACCCCAACTCCCAAAACGTTAGACCCCTGCATTGCTGGCTTTACTTTGTGCTTGCTGCTATCAACCCAGACCCATATGGCTGGAGAGGCTGCGTTTCCACAAAGCCTGAAGGATATATTGCATGAAAGAGTTTCTAAATGGTCAGTAAGACCAAGAAAACAACAATCACTGAACCTTTCAATTCTTGAAAATGGTTTCAATTGCATATTGAAAGTAACATAAAGCAAAACAGCAACAAAAATCAGAGTCAGGCCCCTAAACAAATGTCATCACTGCTTAGACTTCAGTGAGGGTGTTAATTATTATCACAAAGTGAGGAAACCACAGAATTGTTGGACCAAACACACGTTTCATGTGGAGAAAGTAGTACAAACAAACCAAAAACATCCATCATTTTTCATGGAGTACAGAGAAGATGCATCTATTTATTCAACAAGCCTTAGGGATCCTCCTCCTGTACAAACTATCTAACCTAGTACAGTACAACTTGCATCCCAAGGCTGTTACAGTCTTTCCATATGCTTGTAATTTATTAACTATCTCAGCTATGAAACTACAACTGGAATAATTCTGTGTGCTATTAAGAGGGAACCTTTTGTATCAAATCTACATATACTGTACTATGACACCAAGACCAGAGAACCAACCTTCTCTCATACATCCACATTTGCAGTTCTTTAAGATGAGATTGAAATTAACTTAAGAAATGCAATCATTCTATCTGGGTCTAGGACATGGAATATATAAAAGGTGTGCATTCATCATGCTATATATGGATAAGCCATGCACATGGTGAAAAAATGTACTTCTCACTGCAATACAGCATAGGGAGCAGTAGTGGATCTAGTCCAAAAGTCATTCCAGAGAATGACAAACAGCAGGTATTTCACACTAAGGTGGCAGAAAGGCCAGAGCAAGTAGCTTTTGGATATTCTGTCTAGAAGGTGTCCTTCCCCCCCTTTACTATCAAGATGATTTGTTACCTAGAGCTGAATAAAAAATGCATGCATATAATACATATATTATACGTATATCACAGTATGTATATAATACAGGAACATTATCTAGCCATGCCACAAAGATTTTGTTATTTATGAACCAATCTAGGAATAAAATTAGTTAGAATGTTGAGAAAAAATAGAGACTAGGCAGTTCACTGCCTGTACTCTCAGAATTCAGAAGGACAGATCCTTTCCTGGTATGCACTCATCACGATGAGCAATTTTTAGAGCATCTCCTTGTTATAGACAGATGTCATTTATGATAGATAAGCTAAGCTGACATGCTTATGTTATTGCCACATTTACCTGAATCATAGCCACAATGACTGACCTTATTTTTAGGCTGATAACCATCAACTTTGCATAGGTTTGCACAATGGCTGAACAGTGGTTTCAGCAGGCGAAATCTAGGTTGAGAGAAGGTGAGAGACAATCTCCAAGCACTGTACAAAGGTGATAGAACAAATTTCACCTATTGAAACTTCAAGTCAACCTTATCGAATCCCTAAAAATTCCCAACAACAGAATCCTGGAACTGGCGCACTAAATACAGTTAAATTGCTTTAGGTCAAGTAACGTTTAACTTAGGTCATTCACCATCAGCAATTTGAGCTAACTTACCTAGCTTGACTTAAGTTGGATTTAACATGGTCTACTTTTTCAAATGACCCATAATAATTCTATTGCTATATTTTCTAACTGATGTACAGATTAATTTTTTAAAATGTCTCTTACTTAGAAATCTGCAAGGAAAGCCAGTCCAGCACAAACCACACCTTTACTTGAATTTACTGCCATCATTTTAGAAAGTTTATTTAAAAGAATATAACCCAAATATGTGCTTTTCTATGAAACACACTTTTCAAGTTCATTTTGCCAGAGAAAATACTAATTTTCCAGAATGGCATATTTCATTTGCTACCAAAGAGGACTGACTGTAACACAAAGCGGGTGGCTCCTTTAGAAGAAAGAGAAACAATTTGACATGGTAGGTCTGGTATCCTTCTGCAGTATCAAATGAAGCCCTACATTTTCATAATGATGCATGGGAACTTAACCACGTGGTGCCCATTAAAGTCCATGCCAGCTCTCATGGTTTATGAGGTCACCAGAAGTCCTTGATGGAATTACACCCCCGTCCTGCAGGGCGGATTCTCTTGTATCACAGATTCTGAATCAAAGCCTGTAAGGTTAACAAAAATGTCTGCAGTCAGTTTGCTCAGGTTTGGATCACGTATTTCCACTGGAAAGAGAGAAACAAGAGAGAAATAAATTACTGAACAATTGTTAGTGTAACAGCATGGCATGGATCTTATGTTGATACATATTTCTGTATGGTAAGGGGGAAATAATGTCTTCCTGTAGCTGTGCTCAAGGCATCTGAATGGAAAGAGAAACACTAGGGAATATTCCTCTGAAAAACAAAAGGACATCCTGTGAGACTGCGAGTACAAAGTAATTCTTTGAGCATTCCTAACAGATATCAGACAACATATGAGACACAGTATACTTGAAGAATAAATATTCTGGGCTCTTTGTGCATCATGTGCATTTTTAGAAGTTGCTGTTCTGGTGCACATATGTCACCATGTATTTTATTGGACCGAACCTTTTAAAATCTATCATAATAGCAATATTCAATGTCCAAAAGTGAAACCTGGCACTCAATTTGCACAAAGAATTTGCACATTGTTGTGTTTTAAAACACTCAGTAGTTAATAAAAGACTGTGGTCTATAGGTTTATTGGTTTTCATATTCTCTCCACTGGAATATGATCTTGCTTTAGCAATAAACTGATATGTTGATTGAATACTTTCCAATTCTCTAGGTTTCTAGGAGTGTTCCTGGGGTTGTATTATGTAGCAGCATAGTGACAGTTTTAGAAGAATCCTTTTTGGAAAATGAAAAACCATGATATCACTGGAGTCTCCTGAATCTATATATGTAAGATAGAATAATTTTATTCAAAAAGTAGATGTTTGTCAAGCCACATGATGATATTAATTATTAAAACACAGACCAGGAATTTGTACACTTGTCAAACATAGTCTGGATTCCATCAGATTACAAAGTGTCCTAAGGTAGTCAACAATTTAGGGAGCAATTTGTATGCATTAATACATGCACATGTTGCAAACCAAAGGTGTGGAAAGAAGAAAACATGCTTCTTGAAGGAGATTTGCACAGAGCAAAGAAATAATGTCTCTGAGACAAGCAGTAAATTAGGAAGCATAACAGCAATGCCATAAGGATTATCACCAGGTGTTTCGATGGGTGCATGGTGTCTGTGGTTTACCTGGGCTTCTGTTACCCAGGGCTGGGAATGGGGTACCCTGGCTAGCCAAAAACTGAAACAGTGCAGCACCCGACAAGATCAGCTCAGACAGGGAGAGAAAAAGAGCTGACACTTCATACGGCACCTCTCTGAGCTGGGGAATACAGATGATACAAATACAGCTCTACTGCTTCTGCATCCAGGTGACTTCACACTTACTGCCCTGTCTGTCTGCGAGCTGCAGAGGTCACCCACCGGATAAGTGTGAATTAACCATAAAGGGAATGCAGTGCTGTATCAAATGAATTTCTGTAGCAGCTGGGGAGGCTGTGGCAGAATTTCAGAGGTTTGGAAGGGCTGATCCCAGTGGTACCATGGCTTTTCATTTTCCAAGAAAGATTCTTTTAACACACCCTGGAGTATACTTCTGTCTTTTGTTTTAGTTTCTGTTCTTACTATTCTTTGAAAAGAAAGAAAAGTCAGGCAAGTTCAGAGTGGGGCAACTTTTCCATTATAGAGGATTGAATCAGCCAGTAAAGGACAAAGTTTACAGCAGGAATCCTGTGAAAGAAGCATTGTGTACTTATGTTCACATGCAAACCTTGTGATATAGCCTGTAATATTTTACCTTTTGCAGCCAGGCTGCCTTTCTTGCCTTTGCTTAAGTGTCAGTGTACATACAGCTGGCCTGGGCTATTCCCCCCTCCCATCATCTCTTCACCCCTCTGTACATCAAGCACCAGCCAAATTTTACTGATAAAGCCAACACTAGGCAGAAGGGAAAATATGCATTCCCCATGCTGTACAGCTGAGCAGGGCAAAATGACTAATAAAAAGTCACAGGCAACAACTTTAAAAGGGGGAAAGGGCTGGTGCTGTGGGTGGAACTGGAAAAGGAAGGAGGCTGGAGTGGCGGGCTGGGGAGGGAGACATATCAGTCCTTGAGCTGGAGCCATTGCCAGTCCATCTACACAGTTTGAGCTGCACCACCTCAAAAGTGCATTGTTATTTCTGCAAAATTTTTACTTCCATCTGAGGGCATTTTGGGTGAGGCAAGATCAAAGGTGTTTGAATTAGTTTTATACACAGCTTAACTCAGGTAGATATTTGACATGGATAAATACTTTGCCAGCAGCAAAAATATATTAATTAACAATTTGCAATCTCTCACCTTACACCTATACTTCAATGCCCTATTTCTGAAGAAGTATTCACAACCCTGATGCGAAAGTTGCAGAATTTCATAGCCTAGATTTTTAATTAGATTTTGGAAATATATTAAAATATGTATTATAGAATTGACTGGGTTGGAAGGGACCTTAAAGATCATCTAATCCAAAGCCTCCTGCCATGGGCTGGGATACAATTCCATTAAACCAGTATCTCAGAGCTCCATCCAAACTGGCCTTGAACACCTTCAGGGATGGGACATCTTCAACTTCTCCAACCCATTTCAGTGCCTTAAGAACCTCACTTCTTTCCTAGTACCTAATCTAAACCCACTCCCTTTCAGTTTAAAGGTTTCCTTGTCCAGTTACTACAGTATCTTGGAAAGAGTCCCTCTCCATCTTTCTTATAGGCTCTCTGCAGGTACTGGAAGGCTGAGATTAGGTCACCCCGAAGACTCCTTCTCTCCAGGCTGAGCAATCCTAGTTCTCTTGGCCTTTCCTCACAGGAGAGGTGCCTCTAATCCACTTGGTGGCCTTGCTTTGGAGTCACTCTAACAGGTCAATGTCCTTCTTGTGCTAGGGACCCCAGAGCTGGATTCAGTACTTAGAGGAGACTCCACCTTGGGTACAGGTGTTGACAGATTGAGAATTCCTAATAAACAATTCTATGCTGTTGGAGCTGTGAGGGATTGCGAATTCCTAATTAATAATTCCGTGCTGCTGGAGCTGTCACTAGTAAAGCTGCGAGCTCCTTTGCCCTTGCCCTCCACAGGGGCCGCGTCAGGACGCCCGGGCTCTGACCACGGCCCGCTCTCCTGTACCGAGCTCCTCTTTTCCTCCCCGTCACCTGCAACAGGCTGGGGCGGTACAGCCTCCTGCAGCTCCTCGGCATGCCCACAGCCCGGAGCCGGGAAGCGACACTCCGGCGTTCCCGAGGCAGCCGGGCCGGTTCCGGGCCCGCTCCCTGCCGCTGGAGGAGCCCCGGCCGGGCCGGGCCGGGCCGGCGAGGCGGGCGCGGCGCCGCACGGCGCTGCCGCCAGGGGGCGCCCTCGGGCAGGCCGCCCGCGTGCCGCGCCGGGATCGCGGGACCGAGGAAATGTGGGAAGCGTCGGGGAATGGCAACGTGGGGAGCACATTGGTGGCCATCGACATGGGAGTGACCGCTGGGTGAAGTCCTGTGATCGGCCGGAGCATTTCTGGCTAGGCAGAAATCAGCGAAAGCCTGCGACGCTGATTAAAACAGCCCCTACTCTGCAAAGCCCTCAGGTCGCAAACACGGGAATTCTAAAGGAAAATGGCTTTGTAATTCACATGTAAAGGAAAAGTAGCACACAAAAGGCTTTCCTTTTTCTTGCTGCCATCCTAAATCCATGTTTCTTTCCAAAATGTTATAGCCTTTTCTAATTGGTGTGCTTAATAGAATTACTTTTTTTTCCTTCAAATGATTCTGACATGATGCATGAAAACAGATTGATGTAAACTTTGAGATTACGACTATAAAACGGGAAAACCTGAAATAATTGTTCAGATAAAAAGGAGAAGGAAGGAGAAGGAGAAGGAGAAAGAAGAAAGAAGAAGAAGAAGAAAGAAGAAAGAAGAAGAAAGAAGAAGAAAGAAGAAGAAAGAAGAAGAAAGAAGAAGAAGAAGAAGAAGAAGAAGAAGAAGAAGAAGAAGAAGAAGAAGAAGAAGAAGAAGAAGAAGGACACCATAATTCAGAAAGGCATTAATTAATTGGAAGAAAAGTAACTCATGCTTTCCTGTTAAGTTATAATATGAATGGTAGCATTTTGAACTCTTGGCCTAAAATAATTATATTGAGCTTTGATCCATGGGACACTAACAGACGGGAAGCAGAAGAGTGAATTGGGGTGAATTTAATAGTATCCAGAGATAGAATAATTAACTCCTGTGGTGCCTAGCAGCAGTTAGGGTCTGAAGGAAAAGGCTTTATAAAAATAAAACCAGAAAGGGAAAAGGGCCATTTCTGTATATCTGAGCGAATAATATGATATCCTTCCCTAATATGAGTTATGAAATGAAGGCCGTGTTTGTCTTCTTTGTCATCAGCCAAAGAGGGACGCTGTTTGCAAAGAGGATTAAACACTGGATTAGACCAGCAGTTACTGTCACCGCTTGTTTCTTGGGTTTTTATTTTCTCCTTATATTAGAAAGCTTTTCACAATACATGTGTGAGTACATGTAATGGCCCTTGTCATGAGTCATAAGAGCTACAGATGCTCTCCTTTCTTTTCAGCCTTTGCTATTAGCTAAATATCCAATCCTATTTTGTTAACATAGAGACTGGATCTGTGTAAATTGGCTCAGCATAGGATGTAGCCCTATTGTGCTCCCTGATCTAGTTCTAAGTGTCCACAGCAATTCATCCACGTGTATCAGTTCCCAATAGATCATGTTTTCATGCTGTAAAAACCTAAGCTTGGGCTGTCTATAAATGCAAGCTGTTCAGTGGTATTAAGACTCCTCTAGGAGGGACTCTAAAAGGAGTTTATAGATGGGGCTTGCAAAGGGTGTGCTGACCACAGTACAGATAGGCTCAAGTGCTGATTCAGACCTGTGCTCAGACACAGGGTGTCTGTTCTCATGTGTACCTTCCTGTTTAATTGCTATGTTAATACCTGTTCCCACAAAAGGCATTGAAGTGCCTGTAAAAATGTGCAGGACATATTCCATAGCTAACAGCCTGTAAACTGAGAGGTAGAATAAAAAGATTCAAGAAATACTGGAGAGATGCTCTTTACATCAAAAGAAACAGCACTTCATTTTTCAAAGGGTGAAACATCAGCACAGGTGACAATGTCTTTCAAAGTGTAGAGTAGGTATTAACTCCCTTCACTAGAACTATTCAAAACCTCAGAAAGATGTACTTCACATGATTATGTATTATATAGCAAAGGGAAAGGAAGGAAGGAAGAAAGAAATCTCCCCAGCCTTTCTGCAAATGCATACAATAGAACTCATTGAAAAGCCTCTCAGTATATTGCAGTACTGAACAGTAAATCAATGTAATCTGAATTTCTGCAGTAGCAGGAAACTTTCCAAATGATCGCTATAAATGGAGCACATGTTTTACGTATAGGTTACTATTTTTGGCAGTCCATCAAACCCCTTTGATGTGTAGACAGTGGGGTTTCATCCAGCTAGCAGGACAAGAATAAAAGGTCCATAATCTTCCTTGTGCCAAGATCCACTCAAAGCAGGAGATGGGGAGCTGGTTATGGTCACACAGCTCTACAGCTGCTTCTGTGCCAGCCTGAGCAGAACTTAGATAAGCTTGTGTTTGAGTCCCTGAGATGTACCCCCTGTTAAGAATCAAGAGCACTTTATTCTGCTTCTGTGAGTCTCTCAGTCACTCCGTGTGCCAGCACAGGGAGAGGAATTGGCACAGGAGCTGTTTATACCACCTTGCACTGGCTGCATGGTTCCTTACATAGGGAACATCCCCCGGGGGCCAGTTAAGGCTCTGGAACACCTGCACAATACAAAGTGACGGAAACCAGCACAGAGAGTCTGGCCCGTGAGTCCTCAAAATGGAAAAAGGCAGATGAAAAAAACCACACCAACACACCAAGGCAAGGGAAACCAGGCATCGCATGAGGATTAGAAAGAAAAGACCAGAATGAAAATTTGTAAAATGGAGTAAATCACTTCCTGACTGCAACAGGGCTGAACTTCAAAAAAGATCTACTAAGCCCACAGCAGTACTGCTCAGGACAGACAGTGTCTGAGTGTCCTTCCTCTCCTCGGGTTTCTCATCAAAGATGATGTCAAGATTTATGTATCCCTTTCTGAATAGTTTTGTGAGTTTAAACTAGCCTCAGTCCAATACAGCTTCCATATAAAGCAGCAAGCAGTAAAATGTTTTGCTGCATGTGGAAAATGCACTATGGGACACGAGTGTCCAATAGCCATGATTTTGTGGCTCTCCAAGTTGATTCCAATTACAGAGAGAAGCCAGTGTTGACAAAGAGAATTAAAAATGTCTATTTTGCCTGCTACATTCTTTTTTTTTTTTAACTCCTTTTTTTTAAACTCATTACACCCATGGCATATACATATATATAGTACATTTTCATTAGCCCGTCATCAAAGCACACAAATACTAAAACCCCTCTGCTGTTCTGAGTGACATATTTCAGGAATAACTACTCAGAAATAACTGCTGTAGATGTGTCTGGCTGCTGAACATGAAAGTATGGGTGCTGCTGACTGCCTGGCAGCTGGCCCAGCATTTAACCCTGCTGTTTTAAAATGTCGTAAAATAAGCACAATTTAATCTTTTGAAACCTTTTGGTCAGTGACTGTGATTTCCGCAAAAAATGACTTCAAAGGAAAGACAGGCACCTTTGTTGATGCCTTTTTAAGCAGTCATGAGTTCCAAATTATTTTAAAAAAGGGAAGCAAAAACCTCAAAGTGTGTAACACCTCCTCAGAATTAGATGCTGAAGCGATATGTAAACTGGGTTGTAAAAATCAATCCTCCACTAGTGAAGTGGCTCAGAATGATATAATTAAAAGATAATGTCAATGGAAAAAGTATATCATCATAGACTAATGGGCTCCTCCTGACACATAAATACCACAGCAAAACCTCTATTTTAATGAAAAAATACCATTTAGAAGCCAAGATATTTGATTTTCAAAGCAGGATGTGTTGAAAATGTTCTATTTCTGTGGCTATATTTCTGCTTTGCCAAATATCTGACACAGAATTAGCACTTCAACCTTGCAGTCTTCATGTGATACACAAGATTCCTCCATGCCTCAAAAGCAGCATGCTTTACCTGTGCAAAAAGCTTCTGCAAATAGGGTTTCTTTTTCTTAGTGAGTTGCAATCTTAATGAAGGTTTTATTTCCAAACCTAGATGTGAAAAAAAGTTATCCATTTGTAATCATTTGACATTTATTCTATTCACCTTAATTTAAGGAATGTGGGTATTGCTGGGCATGAGACTGTTTAGGTTATTGTTTTTCACTGCAGTAAAAGTGCTGTTACAATTAACCTTTAAACACATAGAAGAGGGGAAAAAAGAATATGAAGATACCTTGAATAATTAAACATCTTTCCAGTCTACATCATATTACCCTTTTTACCTTTTACCAAAAAGACAAAAAAGGTACTCTTCTGTTCTTCTCAGGTTTGGGTGGGAAAAAATGCCTTTTGACATTCCAGTATTAAAGCAGAATGATATGAAGAGCATTTGATCTATCACTGTATGCCAGGATGCTTTGAAAATGCCTACCAGATGTGGCCCTCAAAAGTCTTAGGCATCTTCTGCTTAGTTCCTGGCTTTAGACCAGTCCAAGGAAAGAACTGGCTGATGAGCTGCTCAGACCAAGCTGATCTGGACAAGATCTGGATGACTGTTGTCACCTACAAAACTTTAAAATCAAAAAGGGAAGTGCCTTGCAAGACTAGGCGCCTCCAGGATTAGGCAGCAGCCAAGCACGGGTTTCTGGAGAGTGCTTTTGGATGCTGTTCCACCTACATCCTGCCTTAGGTGCCTAAGTCCTTTACTAGAGCTAGCCAGAAAGGCTAGATTCCCATTGAAGTCTGGAGAAGGATTTACATTAACTTAAGTGGATTGGTTCAGGCCTTAAAATGAGAACCATGTGTACATCCTTATGAAGAATCTGGTCCTTTCTGTTTATTCATTGTGACTTCTTGCAGTATTGAACCATTCCTATGCACTAATCCATAAAGAATATGTCAGAAGATCTTCTGGAGGATGAGAGTTGTGACTTTCCTGCCCACAGTCCGTGCTGCTCCCAGTGGTTCTGGCTGTAGGGCAGCCTCCCTGGCAAATGGGCCACTCAAGCCCCATACACCATTCAGGTCATATATAAGCTCTAATTGTATTACTCGTTTGGCTCGTCAATACTTTTCCATGGAGCTGAAGGAAAGGAGAGCATATGGAATAGAGAAGGAGGAAAATTAATGAATGAAAGAATATAACTTTCAGGGTTCTGGCAATGTTTTCACATCCATATTTTGCTCCACTCCCCTGAGGTCACAAAAAGCGAATGGCATGTTCATTTCCTTCCATCTGTGCTATTCTGAACAGCAAACGAGAACTCATATCAAGCTTTCTTAATAAGCAGGGCAGGAGGAGAGCTGGGCAATAATTAGCTACTGGCTAGGAACGCCTTGTAGATAATTTGACTTTCAGAATGATTTTCATCCTAGACACATTTTTCTTCTTTTTTTCCTATTTCGCAATGCCGCGACGCTTTAAATTAAAAATTTTTAAAAAGCCCAAATTCTTCCCAGTTCCTACCCATCGCCCATGAAGCAGCAGGAGCAGACCCACGCAGAGCCAGGCCAGCGCTGTCCCGTTTTCCTTCAGAACGCAGGCGATTCCTTGTAAACAGCGGGCCGGGGTGGCTGGCCAGGAAGGCCCGGCGGTGCTGGATGCGAGGCCAGGCCCCCCTTTCCCGGGAGAGGCTCCGCTCCAGCTGCAGCTGCTCCCCCCGCCGCCGGCTCCGCGGGAGGGGGCACCTGGCAGGGCCTCCCCGCCCCGGCACATCCCTCCCCCCGGCCCGGGCCGCAGAAACCAGAATTTAGTGACCTGGCGATGCCGCAAATAAATAAATGAATGGAGCTGGAGAGCTTTCTGGAGAGGCCTGCGGGCCGTGCTTCCCAAAGCGAAGGAGAGGAAAAGCGCTTCTGTAGGCGTCTGGCTGGCTGGGTTCCTGTCAGAATAATGATTTCAATGTTACTGTGATTTCACCAAGTGGCACGCTGGGGCACCTGGGTATTGGTAGGCAATTTTTTACAGTTGTGAATGAAAATAAGGCATTTATTTAAATTAACCCTCTATTATACGGAGAAAACATAAGGTGGGAGGAAGCATCACTGCTTAAATGACAGCAGTGCACTCAAAAAGCAGGACAGGTCTTGCACATCACCTGGGAAGCACTGGCCAATATTTGCTTTTAAAATGGTGTTCAAGGACACTAGTTCTGCCACCAACCTGCTTAGCAAGGCATCTCTACACCTCACCTCAGCTTCCAGTCTGTAAAATGGGTATAAGGATCATGCCCTTACATAAGCCTCAGAAAAGACACTTGAGGGATATAAAATCATTGAACGCATGCTAGGAAGCAACCAGATTTCTGCTCCATAAGAATATTCACATTTCTGAGGGAAAAAAAGACCATGGAAAAAATCCAGCTTGCAATCATGGGATATTTCTTTAACCTAAAGTCTCCTCCTAAGGAGCATTGTGCTTAATTACATCCTAAAAGATTTCTTGTGTGAGGCTATTTATGTGTTTTATGTTTCAGCTGCTTTGGTTTCCAAAAGTGCGAAGTAATTTCAAGCCAGAGAAGCAGGACACAATTTTACAAAGAGGATAAAAATAGACAGTTTTGATCAATGAAAAATTCTTCCAGATTTTAAATGTCCAAAAATGGATCCAAACTCTTTTCTGTGGGAAAGTTTCATTTTCAACCAACTCGCATTTTTATAAAGAACCATTTCATTCAAAGTTTTTCACCTAACCTGATTCAGTAATACAGGTTTGTACCTGGGTATTGCCAAACCTCTGCTGGGCTTCATTTGGGATTGATGAGTTTCTGCCATTTCCTTGATGCCTAAAAAACAGAACTTTACTGCTATGCAAAGCTTGAGTTTAAAGTAAGGGCTGTTCCATTCCTGCCTTTGGTTAAGCCCCTTCTTTTTTTTTTTTTTTTTTTTTTTAATTTTAAAAACATTTCCCTCTTATTTTCATGGTAAAAGGTATTTTCAATATTTTACAAGAAAATACTGAATGTCCTTATTAGCTTTAGGTCATAAATGCCACAAAACAGATTTAAAAACTGGAGTAAACCCAACATAAATGCTTACTATTGGTGAATATAAGGGCATAGAAAACAGGGCAGTAAAGTCACTATACAATATCAGTAAAACCATTAAAAAAATCTGGAAAAGCATCAAGATGGCTGGCCTCTTTGTAGTTTCAGCACAGAAAAAAAAAATTGAGCCTTATTTTTAAATATTTTCCCTAGTGGGAAATAACAGCTTGAAAATAATCCCAGATGTATTCATTTGTGCAACATTTTTCTGCTTGCAACATATAGGCATGGAAAAATTATTGAAGGTTTCAATTCTGGACTTGTATTTTAAAAATGTCAAGCTTTTGAAAAACAGCATAATTTTTCCTTAAAAGCTATTCATTTACCTGGAATGTTGGCCAGCAGGCGTACATTATGGACTTGGTTTAGCTAAGATTGAAAAATTGCCCAAAGGCAAAAGAGAAGTAGGCAATTTTTGTGGCTCAGATTATATACCAACACAAAATACAGCTGAGTTGATTTTTGAACTGGCATATAAAAGAATTTTGTAAGTATGTGCTCTTGAAAGTTATCAAAGCCTGAGGTTTTTAAAAAGCTCAACAATTGTCATTTTCATGTTGTCTTTTTTACAATCACAATCTGTATCCTGAGGTGCAAGTAATCAGAAAGCTGCTGAAAACAATAAGAAGATAAGCAACCCAAATAATTTCCAAAGATGAGCAGATTAAGACATATTTCTCTTTGTTCTACAAAACAAGTTGTTTGATAAAATATTTCCATTTGGGGTAGATATTAAAAAAAAACCAAGGCATCAGTTCACTCAAAACCTCAGGAAGTTGTCTTGTTAAAGTGATCAAACGTTTTCTTCTGTTCAATCTAGACTATTGTCTTAAGAAGCTATTTGTCCAGATAGTATTTACAGCCCAGAATTTTCTGTGACTAATTTTTGTGACACACAGTAAGTGATGTTACCATGTATAGGTGACTACAAGTAATTTTGATATGTTAGACCTATTGGGAGGAGTGTGGGGGACTGTTCCCCTCAATGTGTATAAGATCACTTTCTTTATGGAAGGGAGACTCTTTAATAAAAAGAAAGAAAAGTCAGTGAAAATTCAGGAAATAAAATGATTCCTCAAGAGCCAAAGGTACAGATATGGGAGAAAGAAGTGTGGTTGAATCAGTGCACAGTACAACCCTTTAGGGCTGAGGACAGTGCCTGTGCTCTGGCAGGAGGAGCTAAGCTCCTGCTGAACCAGCCAGCTCCATGAGCAGACAGACTGATGCTGCATCAGCTCCACACTCGGTGTGAGCTGAGCAAGTGAGCAAGGCTGGACACTGGGCACTGGCTTGGACAGAGTATCAGTGATCAGAATATCATTCAATGCACAGCGCTGGTGTCCTGCAGAACAGGGCCAGTCTGTCTGGAGCCTGCCAGAGGGAATCCAGGGCAGCACATGTACAGCCATAAAGGAGCATGGTGATCCAAGGGCCATGCAGTCTGTTCTGTTCCCACAGGAATCATTGCCAGAACTTCGCTGCTTTTCTATTTGGGGAGAGTTGAATCTTTAGAGGGTACCACAGAGGTTACACTTCAGGAAACCAAGTTAATTAGGGGGATGGAGCACCTCTCCTGTGAGGAAAGGCTGGGAAATGTAGGTTTCCTTCAGCCTGGAAAGGAGACAGTTTTGGGGTGACCTAATTTCCTTCCAATACCTGAAGGGAGCCTACAGGAAAGCTGGAGTGAGACTATTTACACAAGAGCATGTAGTGACAGAAGAAGAGGGAATGGCTTCAAACTGAAAGGGAGTTGATTTAAATTAGATTCTTTGAAGAAATTATTTACTTTGAGGGTGGTGATCCACTGGGGCAGGCTGCCCAGAGAAGCTGTAGATGCCCCAAATACTGGAAGTGTTCAAGGCCAGGTTGGATGTGACCCTGGGATACCTGGTCCAGTGAAAGGTGTCCTTGCCCATGGCGGGGAGGCTGGGACTAGATAATCTTCAAGATCCCTTCCAACCCAAACTATGACTCCGTGATTCTTTCATTCTGTGAAATTAAGCTGCATGACTGGCAATATTCAGATGACTGGTTATTCCATGAAAGGTGGTGGTCTTTTTCCTTTTGGAATGCAGACTGCTGCTACCCATGCAGTCTCCCACAAATGCAGAGCATTAGAAGAAGCTTCAGACACAAGTTAGAATGAGTCAGAGTGCTCCTGGGCTTTTGGTACAACACATCAGATTTGCCCTGGTGGAGTGAATGTCCACTCTCAGGTCACGGGTGGTACTGGAACATGGTCCATGTGCTGGGGAAATGATGAGCGTTGTGTCACAAATGGTGTTTTCTCAATTCTTCACTAGATCCAGCACCTCCTCAATGACAGCAAAATTTATTTCTTGAATACTTCACCTTTCCCTCTGTATCTTACTAACAACAAACAGTGGCTCAGTCATACTTCTTGCCCAAGAGCTTTGAGAATTATTTGAAATAGGTAGTCAGATGAGGGTGGGAAGAGAGTTCAGGGTCAGAGCTTCTACACCTGTAAACTTTCTCAAAAAAAAAAAAAGTGAAGAAGACGTGCTGATGTTTCTGTGCTTCTGAGCTCTCCACCAGCCTATAGTGAGAAAAGAGGAAACCCAGAAGAGGTGTAGTCAACAAGGTCTTAATGTACATCTGGCAAAGCTGGCAGAGAGGTTCTACTTGATGCTCAGGAGACTCGTAAAAAAGCTGGGTGCCCCCAGCATCCAGCTGCAGGTAATTAACATATCTTAAAATTAGCATACCATAAAAGATCAACAAATATCTCATTGCAAATTAAAGAAAGAGAATTTGTGCAGATATCTTTGTTGTCCCCCTGCAGAGAAATTGCAGGTGTCTTCACAGATCAGGGAAATCAGATACGCAGCCTCTGGTTGTATTCTAAGGATAACTTGGTTTATGTACACATATAAATAAGTACTGAAACAGAGAGAATCAAACAGCGTGCAAGGAATTGTTAAAGTCTCAACTCATCAGTAAAATTGGGATTACAAGCAACAATTCGACCCGAAGAACAGATTTTAGCACAAGATCAAAGCAAATAGCAACCTCACCTGCCAATAACACAGCTCACTTCACACACAACTCTAATAACACAAATTTTAAAAATTAGTGTATAATTTCAGGAGTGAATATTTATTTACATACTTAAATTTAAAAAAAGGAAAAAAATCTGGAAGATTGAAATGGCACCATCTGGTGACACCTGCCTCACAGCATGAATGGCTCATGGAGCTACTTTTTTATTTGAAGTTTTGTTGAACAGCTTTGTGTGTGAGCGTAAAAGCCTTTAACAGAAAACTCTTGATCAGCCACTGCTTTTTTATACTGTTGCTTCATCTTGCTGTAAAGACAATTGTAGACAGGCATGTGGATTCAGATACTTCCTTCAGAAATTACTAGAGTAAATCAAGTTATATATAAGACTCACCTCACTCTAATTTATAGTTCAGCTCAGACCATTGAACTTGTAAGTAAAATTTATGGGGGAAGAGCAATAAATTAAATTGCGTAGAAACATAATTTTTGTTCTGCAGTTACTTGTACAGTTCGATTTAACGCATAAAAAATTGAGTATAATACTAACTTGTTAATAAAATGTGCACAGCGCTGACATGTAAAAACAGTTTTATAATTGGTTGGTCCACTCTGTTAGCCTTGTTGACAACACTAAATTTTCATACCCCAACATTAGTAAGATTGAGCTAACATTATAAATGCAGAAAGCTCATAAATGCACACAACAGAAATTCATTTGGCCTTTGATTTTTTTTTTTGGGCGTCTTTAAAGTGAAAACTGTAAAATTACCACGTAATAAAAGCCAGTACACTGAACACTAATTGCCCATTTATAAAATGCTCTTTTCCTCCAATCATGTAGGTGTGAGGCATAAACTTCTTGGGTTTTACGAAGCTGCAATTTATACTTTCAGTTTTGCTTCTCTCTGTTGCATTTCATCTTAAGCTTATAAAAGACGAGCTGCATTTTATTAATCTGCATCAGCATTCATTGGACATTAAATCTATGTAGATCCCTACAGGGTTTTAATTGTGGCTGAATTGCCAACAATAATTGGGCCTCTGACTAAGCACGGAGAGCAGGCCACCCTGGCTGCCGGGCACAAGTGCGAGCTCCCACACCAGCCACGATAGCCCACTTTGTCAGCCGCCCGAAGGGAAGTTGTCAAGTCTGGGACCCTGCTGCTTTATTCCTATAACTATGTTTTAGAAACACCTCACAAGTGGAATTGTGGTTGCCTCATCCAGAAAATGTGGAAAGGATTAATGTGGCATGTAAAACAAATCACTCCTGAGCTCAGCTGAGAAAGTGGGTATTAAAAGCACTCCAGTCAAAAGAGCTTTAGTGAAAGGGTCATGGTGATATACAGTCAGCACATGTTGGGCTGGTAAAGCTGCAGGGTGTTTGGAAATGGTAATGGTCCATGGGTGTAAATTCTTTCAAGACCTCTTAAAGGCACATGTGTTTCTTGAGCATGTTCTCCAAACAAGGACCTGTTATAGGTTAGCTTCACTGGAACTTTTAAACTTTATTGATTGGTTTGTGGTATTCCAGGTTTGCTTCCTTTTTTGGGGGCTTTTTTTAATGTTGTTGATAAACACTGAAAGCTATCATGACAATCTAAAACTTACAAATCTATAAACTATGTTGTATACAGATTTATTGTAATGTATTGCAGAATGCATTATTTCTTTTCTTTATGCCAGTAATCACTGGATTCACAAGAGTTACAGGTCTATCAATATTTCTTTTATGAAAGCAGGTTGGTTAAAATGTCTGTAGTTTTGAGGTTAAAAAGGTCAGACCTTTAAGTCTGACATAACATTTAGTGGGCCTTTATAAATGTTTGTAACTTTGTAACATTATATTTCCTAAAGTTATTAAAAAGATGGCTCATGGCAGCCTTTCTCATAAAGCTGGGAAGACTGAGTACTTAGCAAAAGCTTTATTTTACAAGTTGCACTATTCCTTGGTTTTTGGTTTTTTTTTTTTTCATTAGGAATTTCACTGTGATTTGGCATAAAGAATAAAAACGTGATAACGTATATGTACCATATAGTCTTTTTTTACCCAAACAACTGCCACTGGTGGCAATGTCCAGAAAGGGTTTTTAAGGAGCAACTCACCCTTATTTCCACCAGAAACATGAGGGTTCAATAATTTTGTGCATCAGGCCTTTTGTGCAGGGATCACTTCACTTAATTTGAAATGGAGCCATTTTTGAGAAGCATGTGTCAGGTGTTGAGCAAGACACAGCTACATCTTTATACAGAATGAATGGCTGAGAAATGGAACTAAAAAAATAATGGATCTACTTCTTACAGTACTTGCCGTGATATAATTAAAAACACTAATAATCACTTCCAACATGCACCCTTCAGCTGAGAACGTATCCCTGCAGCAAATGGCCTGCATTCAATTCCTGGGAAGCTTATTACAGTCATGGTTCAAAAGTCAGTATTTTAGGATTTGGCCAACAGAATGCTGTTTTGGTCAAGCACACTAGAGATTAGGATTTTTCAGTCTTATTTCTGAATGTATTTGTATTTTACACAAGGCCACTGTTAATTATTTTATGTGGTCATTTAACCTGTGTTCGCTATAACAGACTTGAAAGCAAAAGCACAGATTGCAGTTGCATGATGTGGTAGGTGAAAACATTTGTTCTGAATAACAATATTTAATTGAAATCATATTTAAAAACACCAAAGAGTTGTTTTCTCACAAGCCCATAGAACTCTTATGAACAGGGGCCATGGTTAGATGATCAAAACCCTACTTAGTCAAGTTAAAACAAACAAATAAAATAACATGTGACTTTGGCAAGGTTTGGGTTCTATGTAGGTTCTGGTTCAGTGCCTCTGTTGTTGGCTGCAGCTACAGCCATGACTACAAATATTGTTTCACAGGCTTCAGCAATGACACCATTTGTTACTTTTGCCTAGTACAGCACTGGTGAAAGTCAAGATCAGTCATTCTCCTGCAACATTTCCATCATGCAGTGGAGTTCCAGCCATAAAGCATGGGAACACAGAGTAGATATGATGTCACTGTCTGGCATCTTTATGGAAATCAGAAAGCTTCGGCAATGCTGACCTTTGAAATTAAGTTTCCTGCCCTCTTCCCCTTCAGGAGTATGGAATGTGATGTGCCTGTAAGCTATCTTGAAAGAGATGTCCTGTAACTACTTGGGTAAACAGCTGAAGTAACTGACCAAAACACACTTAAATGCTTTGTGAAGACACACTTAAATGTTTTGTGAAGAGACACACAGTGTAAAAAGGCAAAAAAAACCCCAGAAAAAGTCCATAGCAGATGTGGGGTGGTTTAATGGTATTGTTCCACGTCGCAATAACATGCAGGAAACTGGGCAACACTGTAATCTATAAACCAAATTATTGGTGTTCTGCCCAAACATTTTCAAAGCCAAACACCTGCAAGAAACGGCCAAATATTCTGAAACAGAAGACTAATCCTTCTGGGGTTTTTTACCCTTCAAAGCAACAACAAAAAAATAAATCTATGTTTATGAAATTATTTTTGCTAGGCTTGCTAAGCTACACGGCATTTTTTTCCAACAGTTTCCAAGAGCTGCTTTGGTAAACGAAGTAAATGTTTCTTGCACCTAGGAAAAAACTGTTTACCTTTTGTTTCAACTCCCATTTTATAGCAGCCTTTGTAGTCTTCATACTACAACCTCAAATCATCTCTTTTGCTGAACACTGTGGGATTTTTTAAGCTGAAATCTTAAAAATGCCTCAAAACCTTTGTAAGTTAAACTCTTAGGAGCATCAGCTCTCATGTTTAGGTTTTTTGGTTTTTTGGGGGGGGGAAAGTCTGCTCTTTCTTGCATCTAAAACAGTAGATTCAGATTCAAAGACATTTTTCAATACATTCATCATCAAATATGCAAAACCATTTAAAGTTGGAGTATAAACTAGCAGGAAAAAGAAGAATATAGAAGTTTTTGTTTTGCTTTTTTACTTCTTTTTCTGTCAGTGAGGTTATAATAATTTGATTTTAATTCATTGAATCATAATTCATTGAAAACCTCAACTTTCCTTTCTGTTAGTAGACAACACAGAAAATATCCAATAAAATAATGTAAACAATAAGGAGACTCAATAGAATGTCACTCATTTACATCCTGAAGATGACCTCTTTCTTACCCAGAGACAAATTTTAACTGTTCTTTGTCAGTAACCTGTGGCCCTTTGAATAGTTGGAATTTATCAAACATTTCACTGCCTAGAAGTGTTAATTTTCAACTTTTAGAAGCTGAAAAGGAACGCCAAACCATTTGTGCAGCTCATTACTGAGCTATTTCAGCTATGGCCCACCATCCTCAGGCCCAAAAAGTGGTTTAATGTAGAGTGAGGCCTAAACCACCAAGGTCTCTCTAAAATTATTCATCCTTTTATTTTTCTGCAGAATTGCCTCAAAGGTTAGTAAGGACTAGGGCCTTGCTATGCTAGGAAATGTATTCACATTAATGAAACAAATACTATTTGCTTTGAAGGTCTTCTAGCAATAACAGTCAGTGGACTTATGCCCTCTTAAACAGGAAAATCAAGAAAGGAGGCAAAAAAAAAATAAAACAAATGTGGGGTTTATTTTTCTCTCAAGTTAGAAGAAAGAGTTGGGCTTGTTTTGTTCTGTACCTTCTGAGCTATGTCCAGCTTGTTCAACAAGGCTTTGACATGGAAAAACCAAGAGTTATGGTTGAATTTTTTTGTAGACCTGTGAGCAAAAATTAATGGTACTTAGAGGAAAAGGACTGAACAAAATACAAAAGGGAGCAGGGAAAAAAAACCTTAATTGAGAAGAAGAAAATTATTTAATAAAAAAATATTCTGACTAAATAATTTACATTTCAAAAAAGTATGTTAGAAAATAATCTACTCTGTGTATAATTTGTCCAAGAAAATATCAAAATGCCATGTGTCAGCAAGGCCTGAAACATTTTGAACTTTTTGTAGGAAAATACTTAAATATTTTGTGAATTTAATTTTTTATTTTTAATTTTAATTTATTTGCTTGTATATTTCTTTTTCTTTTTCTTAGGTTTTTTTTTAATTCATAGAGGGAAAGAGTGGCAAACTCAAGGAAGCCTTCCCCTGGATTTTAAAAATACACTGTAATCCTAAAACAACATACTTTTTTTCCTCATAAAGTTGAACAAAACTTTTGTCATCTTTTCCATGAAGCAAAAAAACCCAAAACTAAATTCATAGTATGACACAAGCAGCAAAATATGTAAGTCATCTTACATTTTCAGAGGCTGATGTGGGACTGCCCTTGTGGCAGCCATTTCAAACAGGGCATGGACACCATCTGGCAACCCTGTCCAAAGCAAAAGAGAAGGTGAGAAGGAGGGAAATGTCCACTAACTTTTTGCTGTTATTGCTCACGAGCTGCTGCCAGTGCTGACTTTTCAAACAGTTTTTCTGTGTGGTCTTTTCTGCACTTTCCATTAATTTGCTGCATTTTGCCCACAAAATTTTTCTACATCTCTGGGAAAAAAAAAAACAAAAACTGCACAAAGGGCATGAGCACACATCAGTTTAGAAACAATCTGATAATGTACACCCACGTGTGTGTGCACATGTGTTGAAAACATTTATCAGAGCCTTCCTATGTTACTCCTGCTTTCAAAATTCACAAGTGTCATACCAACCCCAGGCACAATATTAAAATATAGTATTTGCAACTGAATTACCTGTATATTCAGATATTTGGTCCATATACATTGGTACTGAAGCAGTCTCAAAATGTCATTCTCTACATTCTGTTAGCTATAGATTTTTTATCATAAGAAACAAAGGGATAAGACTTTGACCAGACTAACCAGCTCTGTCTTCTAAACAAGAGAGCAGATACAGCAGGCACGTGTGCTCCCACTCACAATTCTGAGCAGCAATTTTCAGGCAAACAAGAGGAAACACTTTTCATTACAATGTACAATTAAATCATGGAACTCCTTACCAGAGGATGCTGCAGAAGCCAAAAGTATAAAAGGTTCAAAAGGAGATTAGACTAATTCATGAAGGATATGTCTATCAAGGGCTACTAAGCACTGTGATCCGGATGCCCTCTGGAGAAGGAAGTCCCTAACCTGCTTCCATACTGGAAGCTGGGAGGGATTCCATGGGAGAACTTTGGCATTGTTTCTAAATTCATATATACGTAAATATTATTTTAATTGAACACCTTGAAGAACTGTTTAGTTCTCAGACCCACAGTTTTTATTCCTACTTGACTGCTCAAATGTTTACAATGTTCTTTCTGGGGGCCTTTTTAAGCAACTTCAACATGACATTAGTCCTTTAGAGACAAAACAGTAACTTCTGTTAACATGTTTACCTGATGTTATTCCTGCAACTTGCAGAAATCTCTCTACCTTTGTAAAGCCGCAACAGCAGTTCCCAGAAACCTGGTAAGTATAACTCAAATAAAATGTGATATGTGCACACCTGTACAGCAGATGACTATGTTAAAAGTGATTAAATAGCATTTTTTTGTGTTTGTTTTAATTTGAACCTTACTCCCTTAGAGGAGTAGCAAGAAAATGTTGGAGCCAGGACCCCTCTGAGCAAACCAGTTCAGTGAGGCTGAAGATGCAGCCCTTGATTTTACAAGCAGAAGACTGATAATTGTCAAAGCCCAAAGAGCACATCATTGCAAATCTCCTGCAGTAACACGTCTCTTCCTGTGACCTTCCATTTAAAATGTGTTTCTATCATTTACATTGCAATTGTGTTCTAATGTAAGATACATTTAGAGTGTAAATATCAAGATTAAATCTACCTTGAAAACTCAGGCTGAGTCAGGTTTATAGCCTAGAGGCAAGTTGTGAATCCCATAAAGCATTGTTTGAGGGACCTGGTTAGTGTTTTGTACACCTGCTTAATGTTTTTTTTTCATAGTCACAAATGTCAAACTGCTCACTAACGCATTGAGGTTTGAATGACAGCCATGCACTTGAGCACCAGTTATGTTTTTTCACTACCAAATTGGACTATAAATGATGAAAAAGAGGTCAGAAAGGAAGTATGGAAGCATGCAAATTTGAAAGGGGAAACTGCTAATAGTCATAAACCGTGTGCAATCAAAGGACCAGCAAGTCATTGTGAATTACCTGCTCCATGAATTACTGATCTAACTGCATTATGATATGGAATTTTCTAACTCCTTTCATCTGTGGTGCAACAGCTCCTAACAGCTCCCAGATCAAAAGCACTATTGCCAGTGAAACCATGGAGAAAAAGCCCACAACACTGACTTTCATTATGAGCACTTATTTGTTAAACTTTTCTTGATATGCAGGTTTCATTATTTATTGATTCACTGATTGGATGTACTGCAAGTGTGCCACCTACCAAATTTGAGGAAATAGCACAGAAATAATCAGCAGTGTGACACCTCAATGGAAGTCAAAACTTGTAAGCATGTGCACATAAAAACTCATAGCTTGTATATTTCTCCACAGGTGGTAGCATGCAGAATATACATTGGGATATTATTGTTTGTTTGTTCCTTTGTTTAATCCAAATCACCCAGAATACTTGAGAAACAATTAGTTCCATGTTAGTAGTTTTACTGACTGTGTAAAGGTGATGAGACAACTAGCTTGCACATGCCAATAGAACCTACAAGAAGACACAGTCTGTGTGAGCAGTGATGAGACAACTGATTTCTACAGGTGCCTGCCATGGCCCAAACCAGAATTCTAAGCTCAAGTTATGACCATTAAGACAAAGGCTCAAGTCAGCAGGCATATTAACCAAAATGTATGGAAAGCTCTTTTACCTAGGCTTAGAAATTTTAGGGTGCCTATTAAAATATACTAAAGACATTTCTAAACAAACGTTTTCTTTTCTCCCTAAATCTAGTTTCAAGGCTGGGAGAGAAAAAATGAGTTTAGTTATGCTTACCTTGCACAAATTCGACAATAAATATTCAATAAATAAATACATAAGTAAATAAACAAGGTGTGAGAAAAAAGTATATGTACACATATGTATACACACATGCATACACACACACACACACACACACATTATACACATTTTGACAGGCATCTCTTTTTTTTCTGGCTTTCTACTGGGACAACTCTGTGTATGTTTAGAGATAAAATGTGAATTGTTTTCACCATCCTGTGAGTCTGCACAGTGACTTTTTTTGGACCTTATCATAGGGAATAAATGCTTCAGTACTAGCAGCTGCATCATAAGTTCAGTGTGAATATACTGAATTCTTTCTACCTATGATCATATTTGTAAGTGTGTGATGTGCAAGCAAAAGGAAAGCAAATACTGTCAGTATCACCTTGCTGGTAGATCAGCCTAGAAAACAGACTTCTCTTCTGTGGAAAGAAGTGATTGTGAGGGGACCAGTGCCCCCCCCACTTTATGTTTCCCTCCCCCCAGCCGCCCCACTGCTGAGGCAGAGGCCTGGTTGGGGTGTCAGGAAGCTGAAGGAGCAGCTGCCTGGGGAGCAGGGAGCCAGGGAAGCCCAGGCTGGCATGCAACCAGGAGCGCAGGCTTCCTGGACAGCCTGTCTGCCTGCTTTCCATTGAAACTTTCAATGGAATCAACATGTTCCTGTGAAATATTTCAATCCTGTAAAATCAGCGTTTTCCATCAGAGAAGCGTTCCGCCAGAAAATTTTCAACCAGCTCTAATAAATCACAGCATCTTTAGCCTCTCCCATAGGGGTGCTGCTGAAGGACATTAAATTTCCATCTCAGAGACCATGAGCCACAAGCTCTCCTTGCCTGCATCCCACAGCACAGCCATGGACATCCCCAGAGCTGTCTGCCACAGCTCCCAGGGTGTCACCATTGGCAGAGCTTGGCTGAAAGTGTCCAACAGCAGGCACCACAAGTGCCATCTGGCCAAATACAGGGCCACAGCCGAAATCATTTGTGACATGCTTGGGAAAAGTAGGAATTTTTTGAAGGTTTGAATGAAGTTTACTAGTTTTAATCTATCATAGGAACCAAAATGTTCTCAGCTCCAGTCATGAACAGAGGTTTTCTTATGCATATATATATATATATATATATATATACACATATATATGTTGGATCATTTGAGTTTAAATCTAGTTTTTTCTTCAGGGAGTTATTTAGCTGATTTTCATGTCTTCCTGAGGAGGTGGATTCATAAACTTGACCAAAAAGTATGGATTTTATTTATACAAAAATGTCATTTTTAAAAATGCTGGGTAAACAGCAGCAAGAATGCCAAAAAAAAAAAAGAAAATTAATAGTTCCTGGCATCTGTCAGTTAGAAACCGCTATTGATGATCACACTTCTTGATATAACCTGAGTGAGAGATTTTAGGATCTTGTTCTACTAAGAGTTAAGTTAACCAGAGAAACATCTACAAATATAAATCACTGTAAGCAACTATTCAATTAAGATTTCTAATAAGTAAGTGAATCTAAGTGATGGGAAACTGATGCTTGATAGGGTGGAGTTTTTTCAGTGAGTATAATGAACCCAAATACATTTCTTTACCAAAAGACAGAGTTAAAAGAAGGATAATATCTTTCTGTAGGTGATGTTGGAACCCAAAAAGACAATTTTGAATTTATTGTCAGGAAGCGTTAAATAATCAAACTACATGAGGGATCAATGCATATTTTTAAATTGTATTTTATGACTCACTTTTAAGGACTGGATTTCAAACTACTGATGTCCTTCAATTTCTATTTGGTGAAGCTATAATATTTAGGAGCAAAAGTCATCTTGAAGCAAGTCATGCAATAGTCAAGATCTTCTAGGGTGCAATTTCTTAGTCTGAAATCAGCCTAATAAATCTCAGGAAAATTGTGCCTATTTCACTGCATTAGTCATAAAAGGAGGCTGTGGGGACAAGCTTTGGGTAAACATCTGTGCAGTAGATAATTTAAGCAAGGTGAGATGAAATTTTTTTAAGGTAATTTTTCATGAAATAAATTGCCAGCCAAACTTAGGGCTGTAGGTGACTAATGTTTATACTGATCTTAAATTTTTCAAGAGAAAGTTTAATAAACATCATACTGATATCTGTGCTTTAAGTCCTTCTCATAATAGGGAAGGTTTTTAACAGACCAGACCCTGAAGCTCAGTAAATATTTTATTAAGTGACCTCAAATTCAGGGTGTAAGCATTTCACTCATTTCAACCCTTACGGTAGCAAGGCAAAGTAAGAAAAGAGAAAATGAAAAAGTGTGAAAGGAAAAACATACACAAACACACACACACACACACACACACACACACAAAAAGAATAAAAGAAAAGCAAACAAACGAGAAGCCAAAAGACCAGAACAAAAAGAGGAACAGAAACAATCTACAGAATTACAAAAATCCTTTTTTGTGTCATAGAAAAACATGCATAAACCACAGCAGATAATCTTCCCATCATTACAAGAGGCAGCCCTGAAACAAAACTCCAGATTTAGAGAGCTGGGTGGTTGGGGAAGCTGAACGTGGAGCTGTGCCCTGTGTCTGGCACAGCCCCCAGACACAAACACTCCCCCACCAGCAGCACTGGGTGCCTGGCCCACCTCCAACCCAGCACCAGCTTTTCCAAGCACTCCTCATCCTGCAGACACCCAGCCACTTGTATGTTGCAAGCCATAGATTACATCCAATATATAAAGTGACTTTCCATCCTTCATGTTTTAGCGGTTTAAATTATTTTAAGTTTCATTAAATGTCACATGCTCTTCTAAATTTCCCAGACGATGGCTCGCAGCTGACCCCAGCCCCAGCAGAGAGTTGGGGGGGATTTTTTCATACTTGAAGACAGAAAAGCATGGCAGCATTGCTCTCCCTTGGGTGCTGTTTGGTGAAAGAGGAACACCACGTGCAGCTGTGGCTGAATACTGGTGGCCACTGCTATCCCTGCCACACAGTAAGAGGTGTTCCTGGTCCAAGACGGATACACTTTGGGAAATAAGCCAATGCCAGCCATAGAACATGAGAATATACAGTACAGGAAATGCATAAGTACCTATATGCGTATTCACACATAGATATAGATGTATGTATATATAATTTAAAGTGTGAGGTGCTTGGGAAAGATACCAGGGCACATACATCTGAATTACATGTGAGTGTGTTTCTGTGTAGATGGGAAAGAGGGCAAACACAGCAGTGCACATGTGCTCCCAGAATGCCTTGTATTTCTGCTATTTTGGCTGGGTTATCTCAGTCCCTGAGTGTACACTAATGCCTGTCACCCTTTTGGGTACATTTTGTTATAAATCTATGCAGGCAAATATTTGTGTCAAAGCTGTCTACACGTGCAACCAGTTGAGAAGCTGAAATGCCTTCAAGTCATGTACCAACTGTTTTCATTTTCTCTCAAATGATGTTTCTGTTATTTTCTAATCTCTGCCTGGGTTTTTTATTGTCTTTATTCTCCTCTAAAGCTTAACTGCCTTTCTCTTCTTTGCCTAACTTCTAGGCAGAGAGAAGAATGTGTAGGAGCCATCTCCAAATTTTAATACAAAGAACAGCTAAAATTCCCAACTGTATCAAAACAGTCCCTTGCAGAGCTGTTCATCATTTCTTTTGTCTACATAAACCCCATCAGAGAAGCCATAATGCAGCCCTAAGAAACTAGCAGAAATCCTGTAATAAGCACTTTCTTTCTAATGTGGCAAGGGCTTTGAAATTCAAGTTATAAATGTGACAGAAGGATTGAATTCAAGTTTACCCTGTGGTTACAGATGTGGTATAGTTGGGTATGAAGTTTGTGCCTGTGTGCTCTCCCAGTGCACTCAGTCAGTAATTGCCTGGGCCCAGGGCTTCTCCCACAGAGGTGAGGGCAAGGGGCTGACAGGAGAGCATGGACAGGCTGGAGAGATGGTAGGAACTGCAGCTGAAGGAATGATCCCGTCTTCTGCGTGTGTAATTAAAACAATTAGGAGATGTTCAGCAGGTACTTCCAATGAATCCGTACCAATGAATCATGGACCGGCTTAAGTGTCCTGTGGAGCACACTCTTCACAGTTTGGGAAGTCTCACCTGATACAGCTAAAGCTGTCACTGCAACACAGATTACAGTCATCACTGGATAGTGACTGATCATCTTGTTTGAGAGATTTGATTCCCTACATGAGAATTCCCCTATACAAATAAGCCAAAACTTTTGGGGTTTGCCAGGGGGTTTTTTGGGAGTTGTTTTTCAGGGGGGTTTTTTTGAGTTTGTTTATTTGTTTTTGTTTTGTGGTTGTGGGGTTTGGGTTTTTAGTATATAATCCAGGAGTCAATATACACCTTTTAAGTGTAGGAAATCTCCAACAGAGATACTAGAAAGGGAGGTTTCTGGCAAGTATCTCTCTTCATAAGGTAACAGCAGGACAATTTGGACTATGGTGGAATTCAAGGAAAATAAATATGAAATTGGCAAGACTCAAAGTAAATCCACCTGTCTTAAGATGACTTCAGCTGTAAACACTTTGGGGAGCTCAGACAGTTACCACCCACAGTGAGGATGACTGAAGGAGCCAGGATGAACTCATCAAAACAGATCTGACCTTGCATTCTCTCTAGCACTAGTCCCTAACGCTCCACTTGCTTACTCTGCCTTAATCCACTTACGAGGTTTTCTGAAGTCAGTAGCCTAGAAGAGCATGTGACCATGTCCTCCTTAGTTTAACTCTATTTTACTCAGATAATAATAAAAAATAGTAACAACAACAACAAAAATAACTATCTTTCTTAACAAGGTCAATAGCATTCAGTTACCTGCATGTTCATGTAAGACCTTTTTCTGCAAGTTCAGGGAGTTTATATGGAACAGATGAGCACTGAAGGCAGAATTATAATCTTCCTTTACTGCCATAAATTTGAAACAGCTCCGTATAACCCCAAGGAATTAAATGAATTTTGCAGTTTCTAAAATGGGACAAGACTTTGGCCAATACCATGTAGAGTAACAGACTCTTTAACAAACTGACATTAAGGACACCAAAGGAAGAAAAAAACAACAAAACAAAACAACAAAAGAAAAATAAAGTGGTCCTTCAATGAATATCAGTGGTTAGAGGAAGGGTCTTCTATGAGCCTGTGAGAAGCAATATGCCTTCATAAACCCTTGTCTATTGCTAACCCATGGATGGGCAACATTTTATTTAGCCACATCAGCAGCAGACTCACATAAGAAACAGCAGGAGCAATAAAACTCATATGGATAGCTTTCATACATATGAAAGTTTCTTGTACCACGTGTCACATATTCAGTTTGTAGGAATAAATATATTAACTATGTTTTTCTAACTGAAAATATTTTCCACATGTGAACAGACTTAAAAGCACGTTTAAAAAGAAGATGCAATAATCAGATTTTAAACTTTGGCTTTAAATTCAAAGCAGAACTTGAAGTAAGCCTTTGGGGATGTTCCTCCGTTTAAAGGAATGCACAATTCTTGTTACCTACTTCAAGCAATGAATGGCAACACTCAGTCACAAAAATGTAGCAGAACTACTTGAGGGTGTGAGGAGACTATGTAAAATACATTTGAACACCAAGACCATAATAGTCAGCAAGACTTGGAAGAGACTGAAGCAAAAGTGGATTTGAAATCTTAAATAATAACCTCAAATCTTTGTTTATTAACCATTACTTGTTTCCAAAGAAATAAATCATGTCAATTCCTATTCCCCAACTACCAGAAAAAATGGGATATTTGTTGCTGAAAATAACTTCTCTCAGAAATACAGGGTCAGCTATTTCATCAAAGACATGGCCAACTAGGCAATGTGCAGAATGAATGTTGTTGATTGGATTCCTTTGTTAAGGACTGCCAAAAAAGCAGTATCCAGTAGTAGCTAAACTGTGATCAGATGGCAAAAGAAAATAGCAATTGTTCATTGGTGCTGTGCCCTTGATTTTTATTTGAGCTTGTACATTGGGCCTGTGTGGTCATGGGAGCCAGGCAAACAGCACGGGGAAGAAATGGGAAGAGAGGAGCCCTGGTAATGAGCTGCACAACATTTCAGAGCAGTCTCTGAAAAACACCAGTGCAGACCCATTTTTGAATCTCCTATCATTTTCCTTTTTTGAGGTTATTTTGCATGTTGCTGACTTTGCTCTGGTGCAGAAATTTTCAGGAAAAATCACTCTCTGCTCATAGATAGGTAGGGTAAAAAATGCACAGCATGCTTTGAAAAACAACAGATGTTAGATAAGTCATTGCTACTGTTAGAGTAGTAGTTCCCACTTGCAAGCAACATTTTGTTCTTCTTTGATGTGGTCTGTGTGTATCTCCTGTTGCAGGACCCTAGCTAGCAATAAAATACCAACAGAAGTAGAACCAGGAACTAAAATAGGATGATACAGGTACAAACTGCAAGGAGGTAAATTAAGTGTTTCCCATCCCTAGAGTGTTTGGACTGGCACAACAGAAAGGCCAAGAGGTCATATCTAATCTAGGAAAATGGGATAGAAGAAGCAAGAAACACACCAAGGACTTTACTATCGAGCCACAATGCCAACATGCTATGATTTCCCTCTCTCTTCCCTTTGCACAAACACAATTATGAGCTACTGAGCCTCTTTGGCTCAAGGGAACAATTATACAACACCTTGCACCAGTAGTGCTGGGAAAATGAGCACCCTCCCCTCTCTTCTTCCTGTATAACAGCAGGAGAAGCTCACACAACATTCTCCTTACATTATGAAATTAAGGAGTTCCTGAGGTAGAGATTTTACTCTCATATTTCATAGCTCTTGCTAGACTTTTCTTTCCTGAATGAACTACTCTGGTTTCTAACCTGTGTAAAGTTTTGGCATTCTGTGACAATGAATTCCAGAGGCTGATTGTAAAATTAAGCATTACTTCTTGCACTGATTCTGCACAGTCATAATGTTGTGTCATTTATTCTGCCTTTTTTGGCTGGCAGTCATTAAAAGTGTGTGCCTCTGAGTCATTTGGCCTCTAAGATAGTGCCATTTATATGTTGACAGTTTTTAGTAGGATGTTAGGAAGTATTATAGGTCTTGTGATTTCTATTTCTTCTATCCTTTTCCAAACTGTTCTAAACTGAGTGAGAGAACTCTCAGACAGGCTTTTCTTAATGTAATAGGACACAGAATATTTATTGTATGCTCTATTGTTTGTAAAATCAGCATTAAAACAGTTTGTGCATCTTTGCTGTGTTGTAATGACACAAAACTATTGTTACAGTGGTTGTGATTGGTTGGGTTTTTGGTTTTTTGGGGTTTTTTTTGGATCACTATTAAATGTAGGTAAAAGGCCACAGCAAAATTTCCAAATAATGTTTTCTTCATATAATTATTTATCTTGACTTTTGCGACACTTCTTTTCAAAACCCTCCCAAACTGCATTGCCCTTAAGTGCACAAAACAGACAACCTGAACGAGTGCATAACTGGGGTATAGTGAAAACTAAAATAAAGCAAATGCCCTTTGGGAATACGTTTGTATCACAAATACCAGCTGGCGCTGGTTGAGGCAGCTTTTGGCAGTCTCTGTAGCAATGTCAAAGACACAGTGTTTCAGAACAACTGATGAGTCAGCGGCAAAAGGTTGAGAGATTTAGTTCGCAGAAGCCCATTAATTATATAATGAAATATTTCCGTCACATCCCATATTTGACATCCCATAAGAATACCAGTTACATGCTGAGCTAATAATACCACCTATTATTGAAACTGCATTAATTTACTCAGGATCTGACCCTCTTGCCACCTGCCCATAGACTTGTGAATCTTTAACCATTTGGGGCTGTAATTTTCCATGTTTTTTCTGTTGTCCTCTGACCCACTTCTGGAGTTTTTTTCAAGCTAACAAATACTGTGTTTCTTTCCAAGAAAAGCTCTTGGGAAGAAAAATGTTGTTTTGTTCCTGTGGAATAAGGCCTGATGAACATGTTGAGAAGCTTTCTGACATTCATGCTTTGGAAGAGGAATATGAAATTTGGGCTATAGGGAAGTTCTGAGGAGATTATTTTGTAACTCTCATTATGGTCTTTTACAATTGATCCATCAATTGTTGTGAACTTCTAGAACTAGTTCCTGACATCTGCAAATTTTTCTTGAGCTTTACACAGAAAATGTTTGAAAGAACTCACACCATTAAAAAAATCTCTCCTTTCACCAGAAAAAAAAATTAAATAACTAAAGATAGTAAAACATTCAGCCAGAAAGGATTTAATAACAAAAGGAAAAAGTATTGTTCATTTTTCACTATCTCTGATAAAAATAGAAATATCTTTGGTCACACATCACATACAGTCTGCTTCACAGGAATGTTTCCTAACCTTATGTGTTATACACTGTGGAAGATGGGCTTTCTATTGCTCTGACCTCTCAAATTTACTGCATTTTCACTAGCTAGGTATTTTCAGCCCTTTATCTAAAGTGGCAATTAAAGCTTCATTTGCAGCTGTGCTTCTGAAGCTGAAGCTTTCATTGTATCATTTCTGAAAGTTGGAATTTATTTGATCTGTGGAGTAGTAAAACTATTTGAGAACATGAAAAGCACATTAAATATTACAAACATAAGAAATAACTACTACCCCTGGACAAAAACTATTGCCTCACAGCAAGATGATGAACACAAGCAGCAAACATAAAGGAACAGGAAGAGAAGCAATAGCAGTTTGTACTTTTCTGGAAAGTCTGGCTTGCTTGCTGACTACATGGAATGAGTTGCAGGGGAAAACGAAACTAGAGAATATGTAAAGCTGGGAGATGAGATCATCCCCCCCAAAACAATCCTTCAAATTCATAGACACTTCTGGATTCATGAGGTGAGAATAGCCAGCACTGAAGACTGTAAAACTCATTTGTAGCATTTGAATTTGCTAACATGCACTTGCAAACTGTCTCCTCCTAGAAGGGGGAGTAGGAGATGTCCTGGAAATCAAGGGTGAAGAAATGTAATTTTTTTAAAATTGCTTCCTAAAATGAGAGTGACAATAGCCTGCATCCAGACAGCCTCTGCTAACAGTCTGCACCAATCTAATCAAATGTTACAGCTACCTTTTAAGTTTTCATCAGCATATCATTTTACAACAGCCTGATCCTGCAAATGGCTGTTCCCAGGTGCATAATTATTTACCCACGGAGTCCCCTGAAAACAATGGGTGTCAGTGCACAAGTAACTACCTGGAGGACTGAGAGTCCTGAAAGTGTTTCTGCATATGATAGGCAAGTTGCATATTTGCAAGGGGATTTTCTTTCATATGTGTGTTTGGGGCTTTTTTGTTTCCAAAACTGAAATGGAGATAGGCCCACGTCAAAATACCCAGACAAAACCTTTTGAACTTTAACAGTGGATAGAGTCCAAACCTACAGCAATCTCAAAATTTTGCATGTATAGTGGCTCTTTACAGTGGGCTGGATCCAAACCTCACATTGAAAAATATCCCCAAGGCAGCAGAACTTGGATCTGTGCTTTCCGGTTTGAACCCAAACTGAAAGTGTTGCAAGAAATGGCTCATTAGTTTACTCTGTAACATTTGCCTCCAGAAATCTGTCATTGAACAAAGGCGCATCAACATCTGAAAAAAAAATTATTAGTTATTTTTGGATAACCTGAAGGCCCTTTAAGTGTTTAGCTCAATATTTTTTTGGAAATCAAGGTCTATTGCAGAGCTGTCTTAGATCTCTCTATCAGTGCAGACAAGGCTGACTTTTAACACAATGAGAACATCAACATCCTCCTTGGGGTGGCCAGATTTTTAAAGACAGCAAAACAGATCCTCCCTTGAGGTGAAAATGAGGGCATGATGAAAAGATTCAGTCAGTTTTTCAGTGACTATCACTAAAAGCAGTAGCTCTTTTTTTTCTCCTTCAACCCTTCTCCTTTTTTTAATGTTATGGTATACATCTACCCCATCTGTCATGATAGGAAGGGCTCTTCCTCTTCCTCCTGTAGTTCTTGCCTTGTGAGCTGGCAGCTGTGCCTGCAAGAGCTGGGAAGGAGCTGTAACTTCCAATCTTTGTCCTTTCAAGTATAGGCAAAACCAGACCACAGATTACACCAGATAGGCTGACAAGTGTGTCCTCCTCCCCCACCTCCTTCCTAGAGCCATGGGATGGAAAGTGAAGGATTCAGCTAGGCCCTAGCTCCTCGTGGGAAAATGAAGAAAGTGAGAAATCCAGTACTTGGATGATTTGTGTTCTTGTGAAAGCAATTACAGATATTTATGTGATCCATTTTATGCCTTTGCTTGGTTCAAAAGCTGGTTAACATCACAGCCAGACAACATCTTGGAGGAGTAACATACCCTTACAATATTCATGTCTTTAGCTCTGTTTATGGACAAATGTAGTGCTTCTCATGCCTTGGTGATCACACTGAGAGACCAAAACATGGAAAGAAGGAAGGTTTTGGTAACTCATATTTTTCCCTTCTCAGTCCTAAAACAGGCCTCTCTGAAGCACTGCACTGAATCATGGTCTCTGAAGCATTGATGCTACATCCTCAGAGTAGTATGTCAGCATGGATTTGGTCATATTGATCACAGAGGGTCGATATTCTGACTGGAGACATGAGTTGTGTGAAGAGCTTGTTTGTCTTCTTTTTTTGTTTGTTTGTTTTGATTTATTTTATTTGAAGGGAGCCTTAAATAGATTTTCATAAAACACAAATTGCTTTTAAGCTTTGGCTTAGTGCCTATAAGTGTTTAGAACTTGTGTAAGGAAGTCATCTGTCTTAACCAGTGTAAGGTCAAACTTGTTTTCCATGTTAATTAGACATATTGGGTCTGATAAGTCAATGACAGTGCTGCATTTTAATCAGCAAAGAGAGGGCTCTTAACCTACACAATGCATGTGTAGCCTCTCCCAAACTAAGTGTAATGAGTCTGGAAATTATAAAATCACAGGCACTCATTCCAAGGCCCTGGAGATGCTGGATGCTGTTTTCCTCCATGGGCCCTCACTTGTGGTAATAGAACATTGGAATTCTACAGAGTAATTATCACTAAATTATAATTGCAGTAATGGATGTGTTAAGTCACTCTAGCAAGACCAGTCTTCTGAATATAATCACCTAAAAAGGATGTATAGTTATTTTTGCTTTGACCCAGTGGAAATGTTGAAAATATTCCCGTGATTTTTGAAACAGCTACATGCAATTTTTGGGACTTTCCAGAGCAGTTCTGATTAACCCAGTAATAACCAGAAGTTTTTTTATCCTGTGCATCTGGAATATTGCTCTGTGCACTGTAGTGTCTCCTTTTGAGTCTTTTGCTGCCAGATAAAGGGGACTTTTTGGAATATATTTGTGGAAGTAAATTCCCAGTGCTATGACAGCTGTTCTGGTATGTGTTGTGACAAAAATAGCCCCACAAAATGATTTTTAAATACATTTTCCAGTTATTGGGGAATAACAGCTGGAATGATTTCTTTGGAGCCTGTACATTTAATGTACTAACACATATCTATTATATTTGCTGTATCCATATTTATACACATTAGCCCTTTCTAGCGCATATCCTACCACAGTGGAGAGTTGAACTCTAGGGATCCAAGAGCCTTCTCAGGACTGCATTGTGGCAGGTCCAGCACTCAGTTCAGCAGCTCACAGGTCCCAGCAGGTCCCAGCTCGGTGGCCCTGGTGTCCCCCCAGGCCGATGCACCTCTGGGGCAGGCAGCTGTGCCTGGCTGAGCTGGGCTGTCCCCAGCCTGTCCCCTTTCAGCCTCTCCTCCTTTCACCCTCAGTGCCCCTCTGTGATGGGCAGGGCTTACCCAGCTGCACTACTTGGGCAGTGTTAAAGGGCACACCATGCTGTGTCCCTGTGTCCCACTGAAAACTGGGGCTTTCCCCTCAGGAGTTCTTGGGGATATGGCATAAACACTGCTCTCCAGGGCTTCCATCACAGCTTATCCCCCTCCCAACTTTCCAAAGGCAGCTGCTGGGATAGTCAAGAAAGCATCACAGGGGAAGGGTTTTCAACCATCTTTAAATGAGATGTCATCTATTAAAAGGAGGTGGAAACAATAGAGGTTATATTAAGCCCCTCCAGATGCAGACAGGCCTTCTTTTGGTCCTTCACACCTATAGGTCTGATTCCCTGATGCCTTTAACTTCAGTTGCTTACTGACATTACTGCTAAATTCTGTTGCTTCTATTTTATACTAGTGTGAGCATTAAGGAGCCAGAAAAAACTGAATATTGTTACTAAGGGCAGAAATGGGAAAATGATCCCACTTGGCGAGAGGCAATGTTTGGTTCTTAAAAAAAAGGAAAAAGCTTTTGGATTTCAGCCACCAAATCCAGTCCCAAATCTTGAGCTGTGCAGAGTAATTCCCAGAGCTCAAAAATGTACTGTACTGCTGTGGATCATCCATTAAACTGTCTATTGAATGAGGTATAATGCTAAGCAGGCTGAGGAGAGCCTATCATTCAGGTTAATGCAACTCCAAATCACAAAACTTTCATAAAGTATTTTTGTAGGTAGGGCAACTTGGTGCAAAATAAGTTTGTTTGCTGTGAGAGCCAAGATGTTAGAGCATTAGAAGCCCAGAAGAATATGTCTATTTCTAGGGGCTGAATCATGGCACAAGTATGCAGCAAAATGGAAACAGAGTAAACACTAATAAGCAAAGAAAACTATATTGTTTTCTACCTCTATAATAAAAACTTAGCAACAATATTTACAAAGCAGTAAGAAAAGGCCATATTTTCTTTCTTTAAGGGTAATTTTTAAAAAGGTGTTTTAGTCCAGTCAGTGGGTCTTTAAGAAGCCTGCTTTTACTCTGCAACTCCTTAACAATAGTGTGAAATGCATCATTTTGAGCTGTTGTCTGGATAAAGTTTTAAGCAGCCACTGAATGTGTTCCTAATGTTGTCATCCCAGTATGAAATACCATACACACAGTATCATAGAAAAAGCATCCTAAAATATTGTGGGAAATGTGGGTTCACTTAAAATTAACAAAAATACCATGTAACTCAAGTTTCTTGAGCATCTAGAAACTAGGAAAGTTTTGTTTTTACCAACTTAACATATGAAAATATTATTTTTCCCCCAAAAGACTTTAACTCACTATCATTGAAATAAAATAGCATCATTAATCTGGCTACCCTGCTTATAGGTGAGACACACACGTATATTAATATACATCTATATCTATATCTATTTTTATTCAGTTTATATGCACCATTGGCAAAAAAAAAATAAAACATTTGTGTCATGAAACAATTAAGAGATTTGTTTCTCTATTATTTGCATTGCTCATGCCCTCAAAATAAAAATGTCTTAACTATTAGGTGAGTTAATTTAAATTTAAGTCATAGTGTTATCAATTTGCATCAAAATACTCAGAAGTATTGTTTTACTTACTCATAAGTGTTGACAGTCTGTAGGCAGGGAACAGAGAGGGAAGGACAGGAAAAAGGAAGGAGAATACATAGAACTTTTTATATGAAGTATTTTCAGTGGCTTTATTGTGAAAACTCAATTATATTCTTCTTGGTCCCCAGCCATAATCTGTAATCCCATAGCAACACAGCCATCCTCACTCATCCTCCACGGTTCTGTTGAACTCAATTTTTCAGTCCCTCAATGTCCCATGACACTGCAGAAGCAGAAGGGACAGTAGGAAATGTGTCTTAAAGAATTGGTCCACTTCTTCTTCTCTGTCTTGGACTATACAACTATCACTTATCATAATATTATTTCATAATTATGCCTTGAAGTGAGAAACATGTGGAACCCAAGGATTTTATGCATATTAATACAATTTTTTTTTCCTAGAATTTTAGGGAGGTAGCCAAGTATTGGGAGTGTACAGAGGCTTCCTCAGTCTCTTTGTACCTCATGAGTCTCATTCCATTTTAGTAAGGCTGAGATGTCTGGATACTGGGTGTTTGTAAAACACTGAAAATGAGTGGTAAACAAATGGGAGTTCTGGTCTAGATTCCTCCCTTTAAAAGCTAAGTTGTTCTTCCTGGATGATGCTGAGAACCATTGAGACAAAAATTAGAGGAACTTTGTATCTTTGCCCTAGTTGAAGGAAATAGTAACAAGACAACCTGAACCAAACATGGACATAAGCAGCCTCAACCCCCAGTGGAGATCCACACCAAGGTCATCTGTCAAATAAGCAACAGTGAAGTACGTGTTCAGACTATTTCTTGTGACATATGCCCTTTTCTGGCACTAAAAGTAAGTAGTCTTCCTCAGACTGGGACAATTTGTTTTAAATTGCAGCTAAAATAGATACATTGAATTTAAAGTGATAGGTCAAAAACAGAAAAAAAAGGTCTTACAAACATGATTTGTAGGTTCAGTGCACTGGAGGGCGAATATAGAGTCTTTCTCAACCAGCATGTGGAATCACTTAGTTAAAACTCAGTGGTTTGCTTGAAATTGTAAAGACTCTCCCTCAACTTTCTGAAATACATTCAGGCAGAGAAAACTTGCATAGAGAGCACAGTGGCCAGCAAATGTGTCATTTCTACACCTCTGCTTTCAGCAACTTTTTGATGCAAACTCCAGTGCAACTAAAGGATTCCACCATCGCAGGTGCAAACCAGAGAGCAAGGGTAACAAGCACTCTGTCCAGGAGCAAAGGGTTTTGCATAAAAGAACCAACCCAATCCCACACCTGAGAAGTGTAGACCAGTAATTTAGGGGCCATTTGCCCTTTGCCTTTTGCCATATATGACAATCTCAAGAATCCTCTATTAGGACTATCCATGTCTGTTTCACACTATCAGGCACATAACTTTCTCAGACGTGTATGAGATAATGAGGAAAAAAAATCAAGTTTTTTGGTGTGGGTTTTTTTATTTTTATCTGTAAAATTAGAATGGTACAAGCATTAATACTGACATTTCATAGCTGCTCCTAAATATCACATTATGAGAAACAGATCTCCAGGACTGTAACCAAGAAAGACTGTTTTTACTTCCTCTAGGAAAAGGTCTGGCTAATGCAGTATTTTATTATGTCTATAGAGACATTATTTTTATAATATTCTCTTTTAGGGTCTTCCTCACAAAGAATTCAGAATTTCAAATTATTTAAACATCAATAAAGTAATCCTTGAATTTTTAGGTCACTGGATTCAGACTGTGCTGTATAAAAGTTTCTAGTAGCTCTCCAAAACAAATACCCTTGGTCAGTGAGAGCTATTTAACACTGAGGGGGAAAATTCTGATTACTAAAAGTAGGTGTCTGCTGCCAGCTTAACCCTGAGATTTCAAAGGCATACACATTGCAACAAAAAAAAAAAGAAAGGTGAAATGGCATTAGATATTTATAGGTGTGTGTATGTCAGATACACATTTTTTTAGGTACCTGAATTTCTTCCTACTACCAGATCCCACTGAAGATCCACAAAGGAAATTATTCACAATCTATGTGTAACTGGTTACATGTAGGAGACTCAGGGCTGATGCCTTTGTGAGAAGGACTTGGTCTGCCCAGCAAAGATGCTCCCAGAGGCTCAGGGTTCACCACTGTGCAATCGCTTCTTTGCTACAATAAAGACACTGTAGGATAATAGCTCATGGCCTTCAGCACTTCCTAACAGCAATGGCTACTGCAGATGGTTTGAACTAGCCCAAGTGACCTTGCCCTAGCTAGTCTCAGAAATCCAAGTAAAGCTGTGCAGAACTGTATGGACAGGGGCCCTCAGTAACGTGCTGGCTGCGAACAGCTGGGGATAGTAACATCTTAAACTAACACAGCTGTCTGCAAATTGAACATCTGTCCACAGGCTAAGTATTCAGCTGCATAATAAATAGAACAAACTAGATTCACTTTGGATGACTTGAAAATATGATTCTTACTAGTAGATATCATCTTAAATATTACAAATGCCTAAGTATTTCTTGCATTACAAATATGGCAATGATCATTTTCCTACTTTGTGTCACAATTCTCTGTCAACTTGAAGAGAAACAAAAGCCCTGCAGAAGTTGTACAAAGCCACTTGTACAGAATGCTACTTGCTAGGGATTAACACCTTTACTTTCAGAACATTAATGACACATACACACATATATGAATATATCTTCAGATAAGTCCTCTTAAAAGGGAGCAGACTGTGTTGGGCTACAAATATGGAATAAGCAGTAAGTAAATTGAATGGATTGCTTGCTAAGACATGTTACTGAGACTGTCCTAATCACAGGATCACAGAACCAGCTGGGTTGAAAAAGACCTTCAAGATCATTTAGTCCAAACAATGACTGAACACAACCATGTGAACTAGACCACAGCACTCATTGCCACATTCCTTAAATGTCTCCTAGACAATGACTCCACTGCTTCCCTGGGCAATCCATTCCAATCTCTAATCACCCTTTCTGTGATTAAATTCTTCCTGAGGTCCAAACTAAACCTCCCCTGATCGGAGCTCCTCAGCACCCACAGTTTCCCTAGCTCTGCTGGTCACTCTATCCCTGATCCAGGCCAGGCTGCCCTTGGCCTTCTTGGCCACCTGGGCACCGCTGGCTCATGTCCAGCCGCTGTCAGACAGCAGTGCCCAAGTCCTTTTCCATGGGACACCTTTCCAGCCACTCTGCCCCTAGCCTGTATCTCTGTCTGGGGCTGTTGTGACCAAAGTGCAGGAGCCAGCACTGGCCTTGTTAAACCTCATGCCTTTGGTCTTGGCCCATGGATCCAGCCTCTCCAGATCCCTCTGTAGAGGCTTCCCACTCTCCAGCAGATCAGCACTCCCACACAACACTGACCCAGCTCCCACCTGACTTGGGCTAAAACCCATGGCAACCTCAATATGTATCAAGAATTTGTAACATTACAGTAGTGGAGCAAATTCTCAAACTCACTGAGAAAAATTATCTATAAAATCAGGAGGATCTTTTGATTAATTCCACTGTGCCATGACTACGTTTATGACACGCAAATATTCTGCTCCTGCCACACTGTATGACCTGTATTTGAGATTAATACCAGGAGCAAGGCAGATTTCATCACACACTCCCAGAATAGCATTTACAAATAAGGCATTTTGGCAGATGTTCATTAGAATGGCGATAAAGAGACAAAATTATTAAATACCCCATTATCAATCATAAGTCATCAAGTATTCTTATTCATTGCTACACATACAAATCCCAGTGAAAATTAAAATTGTGCAACAACAAATTCTCAATATACAATAACCACATAGAGATGCAATTATATTTACATCTGTATAATCATCAGTTATCTAGTCAAATAACAGAAATAGCATTCTTTGCTGAATATTTCAAGGACATCTTTGATCTGACAAATACATACTCAGATAGATAGATAGATAGATAGATAGATAGATAGATAGATAGATAGATAGATAGAAAGATAGATATCTCTACTTGAGTTAAATTTCTCCTTGTACTATTGAAACTAAATTAATTAATAACATTTGTGTGCCTTTGTCCCTTTCTGTGTACTTGTGAAATATTCTTAAGAAGGATTTAATAATGCATAATGTCTAATTATTACTTATTCACAGTAACAGCACTTGTCAAAAGGATTTCTGTCTTCACAGCAATCTGTACACATCAGGCCTCATTACATCATTGAGAATTAGCTGTTTAGAGCAGAGTTGGACAAAACTCCCTCCTTGAAGACAGAGATGGATGCATTTGTGCTGCTGTGTAGGAACAGTCACTTCCCAGAGTGAAGGTGCATCCCTGTGTCACCACTGTGGCCAGTCCCATGATGAGCCCCTTCACTTGTCTCCTGTGATGGCAGCAGGACCACAGCTGGAAAGCTTCTGTCCTTCACTCTTACACACCAAATGCAGGGTGGGTACAGTATCCTTTTCTATCCTGATGAAATTATGCCTCCACAAGAAGACTGTAGCTGCATCTGTGTGTGAGAGCTGCAGGACAGTCCTTCTTAGGAGACTCTGTTAATCTCTGATGCAGTGAAGTTCCATGCATTTTGTCATGATGTCCATTTTATGACCCTCACTGTCTTTGTCCCACTGACTTGAGTTGGGAGCAGAATTTTCTCTTGTGTCTTCATCTCCCTTTGTCCTACCACCAAACTGGCAGTGGTTTTTGTTTTTCTGGAAAAGATGCTCTCCAAGACTATGGAAAATAGCTCATTCAGTTAAAGGAAGTTGCTGTCAGGGCTCTGCTGTCATCTTCTCCTTTTAATGCTGCCCTTCCAACAAAGGTGGTACACTTTCAGGACTTCACTTGCTGCCATTTACTTGCAGGAATATTGAGCATTCTCAAAAAAGTATTCAGACAAATCCTTCAGCATTACAGCTGTTAGATTGATGCAAATTTCTCACTGAGTATGCAGGAGACTGAAACCACCACAGAGTTTGCTTGTGCAGTTCTGGAAGAAAAAGCTCGTGGTGTGTGGTTTCTCCAGTTTGAGTTGGTGCCAACCAGTTGGACAAGAGGCAAAGGGCAGAAACTGAGGCACAGGAAGGGACACCTGGATGTGAGGAAGAACTTCCTTACTGTGAGGGTGACTGAACACAGGAACAGGTTGGCATGAGAGGTTATGGGGTCTCCTTCCCTGGAGATATTCAAAATCCATCTGGACACAAATCTGAGCAACATGCTCTAGGGGATCATGCTTGGAGTTTGGCCTAGATGACCTCCAGTGATGTCCTCCTACCTCACCCACTGTGTGATCCTGTGAAATCTGGTACCCCAGAGATATCTGTTATCCCCAGTGATGTCCTCCTACCTTACCCACTGTGTGATCCTGTGAAATCTGTGTTACCCCAGAGATATCTGTTATCCCCACTGTCACTGCCTGGCTCAGCCTTGACCAGTGGTGGGCCCATTGGGTGAATTTAATAGCAGTCCTCATCCTGAAAAAGTCCTGTAGGAAGAGTCAGGGAGGCCAGTTCCTGGTAGTATCAAAGTGGGGCCTTTTTCTAAAGGATCTATACTTTCTCCAAAGGGATGCAGAAAGCACTGCCAGATTTCCCATCAAGTAATATCTGCTGAACAGTTCCTACACCTTAAGGAGCCTCTGCAGGAAACTGCCCAGAAAAGTAAAGAGCTGGAAATAAAGAAGATAAGTTCTCTTAATTTATCTCAGAAATGGCTGAATTATTTTTCTAATCAATGCTAGGCTTTTTGCTTGAATTATGCAGTATTGGTTATTTACTTGTACCCAACACAGGAATAGATCATCAAGACCAAATCTTCTGTGGCACACCAGGATGGCAAATTGCAATTTCCCATGGCAAATACTGTATGATTTATTTTTATTAGCTATGGCATAAGTGCATATAACAATGCAAAGGCTATGGCCCCCTTTTGCTATAGATTTATACAATACATACTTCCAGTCCCATTACAGACAAATTATTAGGTAGCTAGATTATTTTCCTTCTCATCCCATCCCTACCTTATCCTTAAAGCACAATTGTGTCCAGTACTGAGACCTCCTACTGCCTATTTTTCCCCATTTCAAAAACAGAATAGATAATCTCTTTTAGCTTGTGAGCAGACACACACACACACACACAAAAAAAAGAAACAACAACCAAAAAAACCAAAAAAAAAACATGTCATGGAACCCTAACCAAAAAAAAAAAAACCACAGAAAAACCCCATGAGTCCTTCTGTAAATGTAGGGGATAGCTTAAGGAGGAAGAAAGAAGCTGGTTGAATCCAGAATTGAGTTACATGATTATTCAGTGCTTTAGAAATCATGCTTTGAATACAATAGACTAGCTGGCTGGAATGTTCCTAGATAGAGACCAAATAGTTCAGCCAATGAAGTGAAATAGTAATAGAGATCCTTCAAGTTTCTTTTAAGAAACACACAAGTATAGTGGCTCAACATGTTACATTTTTGCCTTATTTTGAATATAGCTATTGAGAAAAATAAGAAAATCAAGCATTTTTACTACCAGAAAACATAATCTGCCTGTTTTCCTCTTTTGCACTTGAATCTTTTTGATTAACCACAGGAATTGAAGAATCTTTAAATTCATCCAAATTGTCTGACAGCTTTTCTTGGTTTCCCAAGCATGAATTCCACTTGATCGAAAGAAAAATACTCACAATCTGGGTGATAGGAGACACCTGGGGGGAGTGAAATTCATAGTGGGAATAGGAGTTTAACTCAACTGTAGGTAAAATAAGATGTTTGCCCAGAAAACACAAAAGATAAGCCATCAATAAAAACTGTAGTCTTGAGATTCATTCCACAAATATGATAGTACAGTGTGGGAATAGCATCAGCAATTCCAACTGGCAACATAACAGAAAAACAAACATCAGTGGGGTACTAGAAACTGTCTAGGAGAAAAAATGGCATTTATAGGTAAGATATATTGAGTAAGATTTGTCCTGTGACTGCAACTCTTTTATGCAGGAAACAGGCTCATGTAGTGAGAAGAACCTCTGGAAATTTCAGAAGAAGAAATCAACTGAAGGAGGATTTCCTTTGGCAGCCATGAGGAAGGCTTTTAGCTGAGCCTCTAAAAGTCACTGCTGACCCCAGGAATCAAATGGACCACCCTCTGGAAATGGGGCCTTAGAGCCCAAACACGTGCATTTCAGGGACCTGGAACAACACTGTCATCAGCAGAGCACTGGCCCAGGCCTCTGGGCTACGTAAATTGCACAAAAATTTGAAGACTGCCTCAGTGCTTGCAGCAGCCCAGGGTAGAGAGAAGGCTGAAATGGGTTAAAACTGCCTTAACTTCCCCATCCTGTGTGAGTGACACAGGCTGTCACCCCTCACTGCCACTAAGATCCACACAGAGTATCCTTTAAATTTAAAGACAAGCATATTTGAGAAAAAAAGTGAGAATAGTAGAGCCAGGAATTGCACCAGGAGAAATGCTCTGGTGTCCCATGAGAATGCCGTAGCACCCACCATGAATCTCCTTGCATACCCACAACAAGCCAAGCCAGAAGGAACTGCTCCCTTTGGGCCAGGGCCCAGCACACAGCTTCTTCCAAGTGCAGGCTGCTTCCACCATCACTGGGAGAGCACAGAGGCAGGGGCTTCAGAAAGAAAATGAGGACCTCTATCTTAAAACCTCATATTTTAAGACTTAGTTCATGTCAAGCCACTTTCCATGACCATAAAACAAAGCCTAAACGGAATAAGGAGAGGAAGAACTGGAGGGGTATCCTTATCCTAATGAAAAAATTAGTAGGTACACGAGCCCAAAGGGGCACAAGGGATATCATAAGCATTTCTTTGCTCTGACAAACTGTCTCAGCAGTGAGAGTGCCAGAGAAGAGGCTGCCAGTGGCTAAAAAGAAGAAATCCCCAAAGTGGCCACAACATTCAAGGAAGTGTTCAGGCCTGAGTCAGCTGTTAATTAGGTAGCTTCAAGTGGGAGAAACCATTTATAGGAAGCCTTGATTCTGAAAAAAAAAAAATCTCATATACTCCATCTGGCATTATGATGGGTCAGTGAATGTTAGATAGAACAGAGAGAAAGAAATGAAGCAAAACCTTTAATGGTGGCCAGGAAGAGTCTTTAACTCCTTGCGACCATCATGTTAACTTCTGTACTCTCCATCACTTTCAGTTCATCTAGACACTTCAGACTGGCTCATGGGATGACTCACTCATTGAGGTGAATGAATTATTTCCACCAAAAAAGCAGAAGGTGACATAATGCTTATCCTAGTGGCCTTCATAATCATTCCCCCCGTGTCCCAGGGACAAGGCAGAGAATCAGATGCCATGATGCACAGTTTTGTGGTGTTAATCTAATTTGAAACAAACATAAGTAGGGAAAACCATTCTCCAAATCTCTCATTTCAAATTATTTCATTTAATGCTACTAGTGTGATCTCATCATTCCAAATTACTGGATTAGATAAACTCCCCTAAAATAAAGCTGCATTGATAGTTTCTTGCATTCTGTTGGTTTGTGTCTAATTTATTTTATTCCTATTAAATTTGTAGAACAGACTCTTGTAAGTATTTTCCAATAACTTCTAAATTTCTACAATTGCTGAGATAGTGTCTCAGACAAAGACCTATAGGGCTGAAATAAAAATAGTGAAGGGTTCAAGATGACATCATGTTTTATGAACACAAGACGTGACCACAAATAACCTACAATAACCTTTAAAATTAGTTTTTTCCTGACTTCATAAAACAATATTTTATTTGGCAGGCCCTTGTTGGCAAGCACTTTGAACAGTTCTATTTGTTTTCTGTAACCAGGAAGACACAACCAGTGTTTTCACATAGGTTTCCTCAGCACTGTGGTTTTGCCATTTTTTGCCTCTTTATTACTGCCTGCTGCTGTTGAATATTTTTCCTTGGGATGTTTATTAAGAACAAGGATATGAATTTAAAAAAAACCCCAAACTTTCTTTGTAACAGCACTGGTGAGTTTCTCCCACTGTAATATTACTGTATCAAAAACACAGAAATAGATCATGGTATCTAGAATGATCTGGTTGCTTTAAGTCTAAAGTTATGTAATAACATGCAGCTGGCTACATGTATATTATGAGAAACTGAAGGAAATCAGCCCATATGTCCTTTGATGCATTAACCAAGACCAAGATTTAGAAATCCACCATAGCTTGTAACACCATATGAAATGGAGGAAGGGGCTTAGCCAGTGACTGAACTAAATAAAAAAAAATCCCTAAGCATTCCAGTTAAAGTAAATTAGAAATGAACATCATAGAGTGACAGGAATACTCCTGGTTTCTTAGGGGATTGTACCTGGGATTAGTTACTGTTTTATTCCACCATCACCAGTGGTCCTGGTTATGAGAGGCACAAGTCCAGAGCTGTGTGTTCACAGTACCTCCTGCAGCTGAATGGGATTGCTCTCTGATATTGACACTGTGCAAGCTTTTATTGTTTTGAGTTGTGCTGCTGTGGACAAAGTGGACAATTTTGCCACCACATCTGTAGGAGTAGTTATGCTTCTCCCAGCATTTTAAATATGTTAATTTGGGAGTTTGTAGTGGTTTGGATTATTATATACATGTATATATATACAGATATATGCACATACTTATATATAGATATATAAAAATCTAAATAAGATTTTCATTCAGTATAGTTTCAACTATGATAGAAATTTTGTCTGTACTCCCAAATTGCACTATTCAGCAAATCCCATCTTCCCTGCTGCACCCACACAAAAAAAAAAAAAAAAAAAAAAAAAAAAAAAAAAAAAAAAAAAAGATTTATATGTTTGAGCAGGGGCCATGCAATTAAGTGGAGATTTTCAGCTTCTGTGCAGTTTGGAGCTCCTAGAAATCCCTCTTTCTTCTGTACAGTGTGAAGGTTGAGTGAATAAGGTAGGTTCCAATAATTAAACTTGCTCTATTGACCTAACCAAAATTAACTGGCCATGCAACAATGTAGCTGTCCATGTAAAAACAGGAAGTCAGATTTCCCCAAGTAACCCTTATTCACCATGAGAAAAACAGCTGGTGCTCTCCCTTTATATGCAAGTGTGTGGGGCATGGATAAAAGATGTATACTTCTGATATCCTCTCTTTTAAAAGGCTGTGTTTTTTTTTTCCAGTGGAAGTCTTCCAGCACTCAGTTCCTGAGAGGTAGGGCCCCAAGATAGTCTGGTCAAAATAGTTAGAATCATATCTTTGTAAGGAGAAGTCTGTGAAATTGAACAAAGAAGCCACATTAGTATAACATGAATAATCCTCCCTGACCTCCAAAGAGAAAAATAATAAAGGATTTATTACGCTTTTTTTTTCCCCCTAAGAAAGAGTAATAAGAAAAATCCTCCTTACAACAACAATAACCACTGTTTCAGAATCAGAGCCTTTGTGTCACTGTTTTTCAGTAGTTACGCTACATTTCTCCCAGTACACTGCTGGGATTTTTTATTTTTTATTTTGCTACGCATGCTCGCACATCTGCTCCACATGTGTGATCAGCAACTGGGTTTTCTGAGCTGAACGTCCTGTTAAATGGACAGAGTGGGCAGATCATTCCTTAGAGAGCAGAGAATCTGCCTCTGGTGGATTGCTGCCAAATGCAATGGTGTAATAAAGAAAAGAAAGCTGCTCGTTCGGATTGCTCTGAAATGAACTGTGTCCTCTCCTAAAATTCCATCTGGTTAAGATCCCTGGAGGCGCAGCCCAACACACCTAGGTCTGGCAGTCTGTGCATTTGATGGCTGCAAACATCTCTGCGTAGGCTGGCTGGGGGAAGGCAGGATCATTAAGAATTAGAAGAGGTGAAGCCATTGTATTCACTCCCTTTCACCCACCCGGACAAAATTACAGACGAGGTTTGTGAAGGTGAATGTGCGTTCCGTTGCTGACACTGACAGATAATCTTTAAAATAGGTGTTGTAGGCTTTGACTTTCTCTGAATTGTCTAAAAGCTTTGTTGTCAGCTGGTGGAAACCAGCAGCAGTCTGGACTGATCGTCCCTCCTCAGGTTTGGCCCTTTCTGCATTAATCAAGGGCTTCGTAGTAAACTGCATGAAGGAGATTGAATGAAGTGAGCATTTTGGTATGTGTGCAAGGAAATCCAGCTTCCAAAAAAAACGGGGACTGATAACAGATGCACAAAGTAAGACAAGAAATTAACAGATGCTTCCCAGTTTGGGCCATGATCGCTGATGAAACCCAGCTCAAATGGTTCTTAGGTCACATTAGAGTCTGCTGCAGATTAATTTGGCTCTTCGCTGATGCTGGCAAAATTAAGATTGCAACTGCAAAGTGCTGGAGTATCCCTGAATACAAGCTGATTTTCTGAAGTAATGCCAATGCTACTGAAAGAATTCTTCTGTGAGTTTAATAGTTAGTTCTGCACCAGGCAATAGTATCGCATTGATTTAATCCATCTCTGTAATAGATGTCCTGCAGAACATGACAGTTCTATACTCAACAAACCAAATATTTCATTTTCATTTTCTTCTCAGTTCACATGTATCCTTGTGAAATAAACAGGGCCTGGGAACTGTCCTGGGCATTGAATTATGATCATCTATGGTGCTAAAGACTTGGACATCCCTAGTAGCCTCAAGGCTGCTGCCAACTACCCTTCAAACCACTCCCAGGCACAAATCAGAAGCAGGGGATTTCCACAACCATTCCCAAAAGACAATTTGTAAGCAGACACATGGTTGTGAAGGATAAGACTGTTTACTAGAGCAAAGCTGTCTGCCCTGTACTCATTGGCCTCAGCTCCTGGGAACACTCTGGGAATGTCTCAGCTGCCCATCCATAGGCCTGGAAAACTCTCAACAGTGAGACATTATTTTAAGGAGAGGCAGAGTCTACCACTTTTTGAGACAGTGTTGTGGGTTTGGTTTGTTTTTTGTGTCAGAGACAATTTTCTTTGTAAAAAAGCACAAATCATAAAGTTCTGAAATTATTTTCAAGCCTCCCCTCTGCAGTTACCACTGGACAGGGTTTTGTTTCTGTGATTGTCCTGAAAGATATTGGGCAACTGAGTGCCTGCAGTAGTGTCACTGGTGGGGTGGATCTCACAGCCTCTAGCTAATGTTAATCACACTGCCCCACTGAATACACCCTAAATATCTTTTGGGTTGTTTTCCCTTTACCAGAGGTGTCTTAAAATAACTAGCTGCCAGTTAAATTGTGAATTCCCATTGTCCTTGTTTATCCATCTGCTTGTAATTGTGCTGGTTTTGGTTCAAGATGATTTTTAACTAATTTGAAATCATTAATTTGATTATTGCTTACCACCCAGAAAGAAATGGCCAAAATCCAGGATTCTGCCTTTGCAAGACTTTTCAAGAACTTGGATCCAGCTCAAATACAAATAATTACTTTTCAAATTTCTCTTGAGTCAGATATTATAAAAAATTGCATTAGAAAGAATTACAGAGGGGGTGTACCTTAAAGAAGTTTCTCCTTTGGCTTAAGTTGTTATTTTAACAACTATAAAACTGAGAAAAAACATCATTTTCACTAATAGCTGTGCTGGCTCATCAGGTCTCAGACCAGGTATTCCAGGGAAAAGCTCAGGTTTAACTGGTATTTTCTGGGATTCATTGCAAGAACCTGCAAGCTGGTGGGAATTCCTGACCCAACCAGCTTCCAGTCCCATGGAAGGCTTTGTCTGACCCAAACACTTTCAGGCTCTTTGCCCCCAGGCACTGGGGACAAAAAGCAGAACCAGGAGGGTTTCCAGCCAGCTGGGAGTAAGCTCTGGTGCACAAATCTGTGAAGCCAGTGACTTTTCCACCTTGACTTTCTGCTGCTCAGACTTTGAGAAATGCAAGGCCTTTAGTGTTCTGTGTTCTAGAGTCAATGAACCAGCTTTCTTCAATTAGTAGTCTGTGACAGATCATTCCATTAGACTATTTCTGATATAAATTAGTGACTAGACCTAAGGTAGAAAAGAAAGCAGTGAGAGGAGCTTTTATTAACTAACCACTAGGATTAATTAGTGGTATGTGAAAAAGTTGAACTCCTAAAACCAGATGAAGTTTGGCCAGTTTGGCAGTGGGAGATAGCTGGGGAGGGGGCTTACATGTTTTCAGCCAGACCTCAGATTAAATTTAAAATATGGCAGGATGAATCAAAGGAAATAATACTTGCAAAATGACACTGTTTAAGTAATATAAAGTTATTTAAGTAACATAAACGATCTCTCCAATAATTTCAAATGCAGATCCTATCTTTATCAATTATTATGCACAAAAAGAGGGTTTAGCAAATAGCTAGTTGAAATGGGACAAGACCATTAAGACAAATGCTGAAGAAAGATATTCACTCATTATCTAAATCATGGTGACAGCATAATAACTACCAAGGAGGTGAATGAACTAGATTTCAGAGCCCACCATTTGAACCATCAGAACCATTTAACCCATTCTAAAGTTTCTGTAAGTTCACTTAGAGGTTTTCCGTATTTTCTTGTTTTCTTCCTGCCTTTCTGTGTCCCCATTTCTGCTCAGCCTTCCCCTCTGTTCCCCTTAAGCTAAAATGTCCCAGGAGTGCATTTTCCTTGTAGTGGCCACAGCACTGTATGGCAGCAATGTGGCTCCTGCCAGAGGAGGCTGGGGTCACACCACGCGTGCTAACAGGGGTCTGCAGTACCTCCTGCCAGCCAAACCTGAGGGGAAGATGGGGCAAAGAGCCATCTGGAAGTGTGCATGAGAAATACAGAGTCAGTTTAAACAGAAAGGATTCCTTCTTTGAAACTTTATCAGCTGAGCGAGGCACATTGTCCTAAGTGACTTTTCCAGTTGTAAGACAGTAGACCTGAAAATCAAAGTTTGTCTGCACAAGAACATTGAATTTGAAGCTAATCATCTCACTTACCCTGTGAACTGCTCTGCTACACTTTAAAGACCTGGAAAGTGTTCCCACTGGCTTAGGTGAGGTTTTGGAGGTACAGTAGAAAGCCCCTAATCAAGCAAATAAAGCTTCATGAAGTCAAACTGTCATATACTTTGCAGTTCTGCTAAACTGTATTTAATATAATTGAAATATTTGTCATTTTATAAATGAATAGAAAATAAAATAGAGGAATACATAGTATTGTATATGATAAACCATTTTTTTAGCACATATGGGGGTACAGAGGCAGAGCTCTTCAGAGCCTTGCAGCTGTCTGCTACTGTACCTGGCATAAAAAAGACTCCATAATACAGTACTGTGCCATACCACACCACACACCTCTTCATTTTGTAAACACTATGACAGCATTAGGGACTAGTGAGAGAAAAAAAAACCCCTACTACTGGGGAAAAATGTTTGCCAGCTTTGTCTCCTCAGTGTTCAGTACTGTTTTTAAATGCCTCAGCAAGTTGTTCTTAGGTGAAAGATAACAGTCTGCCAAGATTTGAGAGTAAACATTTTGTGTTGGTCCACCCACAATGCACTCAAATAAGAAACTGGAGCTTATTCAGTGTAACTCAGGTTTAACCATCTCATTTTCAACATAGTTCACTCTTCATGGCCTTTCAGATCCTTCTCTTCATGTTTGCTCTCAGCCTCCTGAAGCTTCCTGCATGCTCTTTCATGTTTGACATCTGGCTTCATCAGACTTAGGTTATCAGTATATTTGTGAACACGTCTGATGAAGGTGCCTCTTTTATTACTTACCTGCAGTCTGGTTTTAAACATTAACATCTTAAATATTGACAGGTTTTATTCTTGTTCCCCAAACTGCATATTGTTTACATGTGTTTCTCCAAGGCCTACAGACATTAAAATGCAAACAAAATATATATACATATATTTGCATCCAGACACTTTATAGATTATAGATTTTATTTATAGATAAAGTGTATATGATATATATATAATATAGGCAACCTTTGAGCATATTTTTTTTCATGAAGGTTTGGCTCTAAAACTGAATAGTTCTGAATAATAACAGTACCTGTTGATCTCTCTGTACACTTAATATGTGCAGTTGGTAAGTTAGTGGCTGTACCAGGAGGAAGAAGATAGTATAAAAAATGAGAATAAAAGCTTTGTCTTGGATATTATAGAGCAGGAGAGGAAAAAAAAGAAAGAGTGTAGGTAGTATATTTCTAGAAAACAGAAGAGGGATATAAGAGATTTCTGGTCTCCTGTGGAAACCAAGGTTGATGAAAATTTTTCAGTTCAAAGAAGACCAGAAAAAAGTAATCCAAAGCAAGAAAGAGACCTTACACCCAAAAAGCACACATGAAGCTCATGATAATATGGCACTGGAGGTGCTGGATTTGAGGCTGACAATAGCAGCCTATGAAGGGAAGAGAAGCTCTGCAGCTGGTGTAGCAGAAGGGAGCCTGTCCAGCAGGACTTGAGGCTGAGGCTGAGATTCAGGAAAGGAGTCTGACCAGGAGCTGCCAGAAGGCCGTGACCATTCTGAGAAATGTGTGCACTGTCAGTGCTGGCTGTGGGCTCCCAGTTCTGCCCCTCCCTGAAGCTGCTTTGGTTTCTACCCCTGAACTGTACACAGACCACTGAAGGATAAAAATTCTCAACAGTGTGGCAAGACAACCAAAACAACGCACGAGCCTTTATCTTAAGAATTTCACTGTCCTTGTGGTAACTTGCTTGGAGATTACCACATGTTGTACATGTGACTTAAATCCTGTTCCACCTCAGAAGATAAGAGTGCAATGTTTTTTCTGGTGACTACTGAGCCACATAGTTTCTTGGTCTCTATTTTGCAGGAGAAATCTGATAAAGTACCTTGGACAATTTGTCAAAACTTCCGCTCTTGTTATCTTTTAGGACCTGAGGAATTGGCCAGCATTTAAGGAATTTGGATTGTTCCAAAGAGGAGAAATTGGTCAGAAATCAATACTTATCTCAAACTCTTTGGCATATTTATAAGGAATAGATTGAAACTTTTCCTGAGAAGAAAGCCATAGTTATTCACTGCATCAATGCCCTTCTAAGTTACCTCCCCACAAGAACTCTCCTGAGACTTTTCAGGATTGTGCAACAAGCTGTTTGTTGTTATCTGCTCCTTCTCCTTCTACACCATGAAAAGGAATATATTGCAGAGGAATCACAAGTAACAGCAACCAGGCTAATAGAAGAATCAAATTAACACAGTCAGGCCAGGCCTGCGTTGCAGGTGAGATAGTAAGATTTGCAGAAGGCAGTGCTTATGAGTGCAAGCCCAGAACAATGCACAGGAAGCTGATTTTTTGGGGGGATAATGTTTACAATCTTTAGAAGCAGCACCTTGTAAAATATGGCTGGACCACTAGGATACTGTGGGGGATATCTAGGCATGGTTTTTTTTCTGCTTCCATTTATTTTTCTCATTTATGCAACCATTACATTAAATTATACCCTTTTTGGCCTTTCACACAGACAGCTGAGATACCTCAGTTGCTTTCAATATGTCCTTGTATCAGCATGGAGACCAGTGGCACTCCATGAACAATTTGTTTACTTGATTCCAGGTGGTCAAAACTGCCAACTTCAGGGGAGCTTCCCTGGGCTGTCCGTGACTGAAGGTACAAGGAAGAGTTGCAATTTCAACAGCTGTTTTCTCTTTCTATGAGTAGCATACAGAAAGAGATAGTTAAACCACATGCTGCTTTACAGTTCTATCTGGAGCAAGCTCCTGATCTTCAATGTGGACACTATGGATTTTAGTTGGAGTACCTGCAAACCAAAATTAGTCATGTTAGTTTCTTAAGCAACACCTAGCTAAGTCCTTTAAATCAGCTGGATTGTCACAGTCTTATGTAGAAACACACAGTAAACTATTATGGAGAAGGGTCACATTGTAAGGAAAGGTGAGGGCAGAGGCAGCAGCAATTCTTGGTAGTGTGCTGTTGTCAAGGAGTGTAATTGCATCATCTTACTGTCAAGGCTATGGGTAAATCAAGAGTCAGAAATTGTGTCTCTAAGCAAAATAGGAACAGCTCTCCCTGGCTCTTACACATTGCTTGCTGTCACCTCTAATAGATGTTTATAAAGTACCTGGGGATCTTCCCATGCAAAATGTTACATATGAGCCACTGAAAATTAATTTTTATTGTGTACTTCTTTAAGCTAATGCTAACAGTAACTAGTGGAAAACTTCAATCTCTGTCTCAAATTGATCAGAATAATTGAAAAGAGCTGACTGGATAAAAGATATGAAATCTGAAAAAAGTCTGTCTGAAAAGTATGATGTGCTCACAGATAGAGAAGGGGAATCTGTCATTTATTAGGACTTGTATTTAATCTAATGAGAAAGATCAAGAATACAGCAAGCTGATATTGTCTAAGTATATTGCACTGATAACAGTCAGCACTTAAGCTGGATAAAGTGTGTAAAAAGATCTGATATGTACAGGATATTCAAACGTCTTACATGTAAGTGGTCATTAGACAATTTTGACATTAAGCAAAGGAGTCCAATCAACTTGGAGCTATGAATCTTCTCTGAGCTGGGGTGAGGCACTTACTAACTACACCTCTAGCACTAGTGCCTAAAATAAGTGGATGCAACCAACAGTGCAAAAGAATAAAGAGATTGATGACAACTGAGAATAGCACTGACTGGCCCTGGCTGAAACACTGGGGCTGTAAATCAGCTCGTGTGCAGGTGCAATCCTGAACGTGCCTTTGTGCATGTGCGTGTGCTTTCAGTGTCTGCCAGACAGAGATCACAGGCAGCTCTTGCAGCTCCCGCAGACCCTGCCGGGCTCTGGCACTTGTCGAGGAGCTGGTAATTGTTTCCCCAAACTACATACCAGGTGCAGCTCCCTTGGCTCTAGATTGTCATTCCCAAAACTGCTCTGGACCCACTTGGGGAGGGCTCACACCTCCTGCACACACCATCCTAAAGAAAGCAGGCAAGTGAGAGCCAAAGAATAAATACTTTGGTGCAGAACAGATATTTATCTTCAGCCTTTGCTGATTCTATCCTTAGCCATTAATATGTGACTGCATGACATTATTTTTAAGATAAATTACCACAAATGTAATTTTAAAAAATTCTCTGTAGGATTTGCAGAACAATATACTTTCTTCTTGTAAACTTTAAGTTTTAATACACCTTAAGTTTGATGGAGGTACCCGTGAGTCTGGGTCTGACTGACCACATCAGAGGGCAGAGATTTTAGGCTGTCCTTCCTTAGCTGGAAACCCACAACCTGAACCTTGGTCCATGCCAGGAGGCCGCCCTTTCCCCCGCACATGCACGTCCATCTCATCGTATCATAAAGAGCTGAATAAGCTCATCCGCCTTTATACCATCATAAAGCGCTTTGCATTCGCTAGGCCCACCGAGCCGCCTTTGTCACACAGAGCGCCCGGATCACACGGCCGGGTTGAGCCGCCAGGGCGCCGCGCTCGGAGCGCCCGCGGGAGCCCCGGGACGCGCGGCCGCTCCCGCCGCTCCCATTCCTGGTGCTCGACTCCCCCTGCAGGGCGAGCCCCGCCGCTCTCCGGCCTCCGGCGGGCGGCCCCGGCCCCTGCCGCCGCCGCGGGGATCGCGGGCTTCCCGCTGGAAAGCTGCACGTTTATCGCAGGAGCAGCCTTAACCTCATCATCGCTTACTTTCTCTCCTCCTGCTCGGTATTTTAGGGTTTCAGCCCATTTCTTTGTGGCTCTCAGGTGCTTCCAGAGATGCTGTTTTCTCCATCCCTCCCTTTCTGGTACAGCCGCCTCCTCCTGCGCTGCTGCCTCCAACACACCTCTCCATCATCTCTCTCACCAGCACGCTGTGGCAAAACTGAGGGGCACAGATTAATTTTTTTGTCCCTCCGTGAAGTCTGACATTTGAATATCTTCAACTTATATCAAAGCCAGAAAATGGCATTTTTCTTTTTTATTTTGTTATGGGTAGTGAGAGAAAAAGGAAATTTTGAAACATCTATCTGAGTATTTTCAATCTAAGTAAACCAGTTTGGCATCCAAATGCAGCTTGCTCCAAATGCTTTGTTTTGTTTGGGTTTTTTTTGTATTAAACTGCATTTCCCTATAGTGTATATTGCCCCATGGGAAGAATATTCTGCTGTTTAATGCCACATCTTGCCAATGGAGTTGTCTTCCTGGCTGAACATCTTTCACAAAGACTCCAGAGATGTCCAACTCCTCCCTGCACCTGCAGCTTGCTTCAGTGCTGAAGGAGAGGAAGAAGAAGGAGACAAAGAAGGAGAAGGAGAAGGAGAAGAAGGAGAAGGAGAAGGAGAAGGAGAAGGAGAAGGAGAAGGAGAAGGAGAAGGAGAAGGAGAAGGAGAAGGAGAAGGAGAAGGAGAAGGAGAAGGAGAAGGAGAAGGAGAAGGAGAAGGGGAAGATGGTTGTCCCTCTGGCACTTGGCAGAGGACAGCTGCAAGATGGGGACGAGAGCCTGATCTGCTCTCCTCTGAAGTCAGCACAGAAATACAGAAATGCTGGGCTATTATTTGGTGAATTGATTGCAGCCTATGTGTTTTAAATAAACTAAAAACCCTGACTTATTCCAATTTGGTTACAGAGATCACTTCAACTTTGTAGACAACGTGTTTTTCTTCCCAAAAATTCATTCAGGTAGAATATTCCCAAGTGTTGTCCCCTCCTCATCCTCGGAAATGTCAGCTTCAGCCCAAAGCAGAGAGCAGTCAGCAGTGAGGAGGGTTTGGGGATGTGGGGATGTTTCCTGCTGACAGTCCCTGGGGGGAGCGTGTCCTGAGCTCAGCCACCATCCCCAGCCCTGTTAGGATGGGAAGGGGCTGAGCTGGCAGCTGGATTGGGCTGGGGGTGCAGAGCACCTGCAGCAAAGTCTGCTCAGGGATCAAGAAGAAGGCTCTGCCTGGAAATGAATGCCAAAGAGCTGCTGTTCCCAGCCCTCTCCTCACAGCCTGGGCTGGCAGGGTTACACACACCTGTGTGGCCAGCCCTGCTCCCCTAGCGCTGCACACACGAGTTGAAACTCCAGTCCTCTATTAAATGCTTTAAAAAAATACCAGTTCCTAACAGCATAGTATCAAATGTCTGTGCAAGAAGGATTTCAGCTCAATTCACATTGCTCATCAACAACATAAATAGGGATGAGCATTTGTAAATCTACTGCACAACGTCAAATGAGTCAAATGAGAAACATGGCTGAGTAAATTCAATACAAATTCTGGCAAATTCTGTACTCCAAGGTCCTTGCTTGTATTTCAGGTACATGAGTAATATCACCTATTATCTCTAGAGCCACTGAAAAATGAATGCAGGCAAAACAAGATTTCCATTGTTCAGCTGGTTAATCAAGGGCTCCCTAATACACAGAGTTGTTTTCAGCACTTGAGTATCATCTCAGCAGTAATAAATTTTACAAGGCAGCTCCTTCAAGCATTTATGGTTTTCAATTTACAAAATACTTCATAAATATGAATTCACTGTAAGAAATGCTGCTGTGAAGTGGCCATTATTCATATTGCATAGAGGGAGAGGCTGAAGCATAGTGAAGTTTACCAACCTGCCAGCTCTCATTCTCCCTGAGCAGGACTAGCGCCCAGGAAACCAGATTCCTTAGTCTTTATTGAAACATGGACCATGTCCACCATACTCACTTTCCTCTTTAATGGGGAGAAAAGGGGGCAGCAAGACAGTGGGGGCCCAAGGGGTCTCTGTGATCTGGCATTGGCCTCACCATTGTGTGGGGCTTTGTGTTTCCTCAAGCAGTGCCTGGGTTCCTGGCCTTCCCCAGCCTCCTTGCAGCATCTGTGTCTAGCCTCACTCCTTGGATTATTAATTTAGGCTGTGGAATTCCTTGGAGAGCAGTCACTGTTGTAAAAGTGGTTGGCACATGAATGTCTCAGTGAAGATCAGGAGCCCAAAGTAATACATTCTGTGTATAGCAATGTTTGTTTCTTCAGAGATAATTCACTAGACAAGTGTTAGAGTTCAAATTTTGTTTCTACTAATGAAAACAGCAGTGACAGTGAGAGCCATAGCCCAGAGAGCTTGCAGGAGTTACCCTTTTTTCAATTACATATATAAAAGATACCTGTTTGAACCTGTTCTAGTATATAGTGGAAGCCAATGCCAAAATCAGTAACCAGCAGTCACTCTTGAAAATGTCATTTCTATGAAAAATAAGATATCTTTGATGTTTTAAATAGCAGATCACCTCCTCAGCATTTCTGACTTTTGCATCTTTTAATTCCTTTAATCGTGATTATTATTATTACCGTTATTATTATTAATTCTTTCACCCAATTATGTCATACTTATTCTTTCCTCCCCAAGAGTCCTGTTCTAGGTACTTCAGGACTGACCTTTGGCACTGTAGAAACTGACCATTTCTTCTTTCATCCAATGAAATTTTATGCACATTTCTCTTCAAATATAAGTAGAAGGGCTATGGTGCACTATTTCACAATTTTGGATGTCCAAAATTAGACATGTCTTTGAAATTAGTTGAATGTAATGGAGGTACAATCAATTGAAATAAGGCACTTTTTCTCACCTGCTTTTATAACTGTTTTGTGTAGGATGAATCACTTCAGATAATTCTATGCAAAAATACGATCAACACTTTCTGAAAGCGACGCTAAAAAAAGTTACATGTAATGATGAGACTCACAGTAGCTTTTAAGTAGTTTATACAGTCATCTGTGCATAACTCCTACCTGACAGCAAATATGCATGAAACTGCAGACCTGAGTGGAGATGGATGCCTGCATGTAGAGAAACCAGCAGGGATTTCACACAGGAGGGCACCTCTGTTTATTTCTGTGCTCTCAGCTCTTGCTGTGTGAGAAGCACCTCTGTGAACGTGCAGGATCATCTGCATTTCTGTAATGCTTGTAAAATATGAGTGGATAATAAAAGTCACAACCTAGCCTACAGGCAACCCAAAAAAATTCCAACAGTGTTTACAGTTTTCCTTAACCCTAGGTACTGAATTCTGCAACCAGGAAAAACAGACTTTGCACAGACACAAAACAGAGTTTTAACTGCAGAGGGCATGAAAGAGCTACTGAAGAGCAGAGTGCTTTACTTCCAAGGCAGTATTACCTGCAACATAATTTTATTTAAGTTATTTTTTTTTTCCATACTGAATATCTACAATATGGCATTTTTGTTTCTAAAGATCCTCTGAGGATCCATCCTTTCTTGCAGAAAAATGCAAACCTAATAAAGAACATAAATTATCAGACTCTTTCAAAAGGATATTTCTTTATGATAATCATGGACTAGAAATCATTCTGTTATCCTCACTGAATCTAGTGGATCTCTCTTCTTACTGAGCTTTCTTTCCCATTTTACTTCACACTCAAAACAGGGTTTTTTTAATTTGCATACAAGATTGGTAGTGTAGGCTGTGCTTACATTCATCTGTTTCCCCACTTACTGCCATTATGCCCAGCCATTCATTAATGCTCACTTGAGTCACAGACCACATCTATCACAGGGCAGTACAGATAATATTTTCTAGGGTTTTTTCTGATGCTTCTAAGGTTTTCATCAAATCTGGCTTAAGATTTATAAAAAAAAAAAAAAAAAAAAAAAAAAGACCTGAGATTTTCACTAAAGGACAAAATAGAATTCAAATAAACCACTTGAATATTCATAACTTGAACACAGAATTGTTCAAATGCCCATTTTGTCTGTAATTTAGGGTTTTCCGGAAAGCTGAAACAAATCTTACCCAGTGTTTTGGGAGGAATGAAAAAGGTCTGCAAAAACCACTGCCAAAAATTCAGCCTGAGGCAGATACCTGTTGGCAGGAGCCATCCCAGACAATAACAAATGCTTCGCCATCCTCCACCCACACACCCTGATTAGCATAAATCCCCATTTTTCCATTAGCCCACATGCCAAGGGTGTTTTCCAGCCTCCTCTTGAAGGTGGTTGCATCTTTGTTTTTCACTTTGTAGCCGACACCATGCCCAGAGTTTTTTCATCCCATCTCAACACCTTAGCTTATCACTGCTGGGAGGGAATCTGAAAAGATGGAGAGAAAAACATTGACCGTTCCTCTGCCATCAGCAGTATTTGTTGATAGTTAAGTTGGGGAAGATTTTGGATAAAATATTGATGGACACCAGCAGAGGGTGCATTGCTGCCGCTGTAATGACCATTCTTATACTGTAAGTAACCATAAGTAACCATGGTGCTGCAAAGCTTTGGACAAATCCTGCACATTCCAAGGCTGTGGAGCTGCCTATATAAAGGTGTACAATCGGAAGCAGGATTAAAGACCAAAGTCAGTGAAGCCAGTTGCTTTAAAGATTAAGTAAAAAACCAAACAACCAAGGAGAAGTAATGTGTATTTTCTGCTATGCACTCAAGGCATTTTGCAGCTTTTCTTGAAATATCCATCATAAAAGTGCTTCTTTGATCTGCTGTAAGCAGCCACTCCCAGAAGGGGTGAGAGACACCTCGTTTCCTTCCTTCCTTCCTTTTCTTATCCTGACCTACCAGTCTGGAATGCAGTTCACCTCTGAGCATTTTCAGATTTATCATTTTCAGAGAGGTTTGCATGTCACAACACACAACCAGGCTTACTTTGCTGCTTGCAAAGACTGCACTGACAGCCAAAGAGGGGAGCCACATCCAGCAGCGCCTGACCCTCCTGCACTTCCCCCATGGATACACACCCTTGTCCGCCCAAGGGGCACGGCAGTGTTAGAGTAACACATTCTCATCTTGCCCTCAACACAGGCAGGAGCTGCACTGGCAAAGTGAAGAAAACACTGCCCTGCAGCTGAGCCACCGTTTAAGCAAATCTGTGATTCTACTGCTGCAGCCCTACATGCCTCCAGCACATCCCTTTGCAGCAGGAATTACAATGAACCTTCTCCCACAAAAGCATCCCACCTGGTGACTCTGGTGACAGCTAGACCCTTTTTGCAGGGTTAGTTTCCAGACAGGTAACAGTTTTTCAGCTTCCTTGTCTGAATTTCTACACAGCAGCACAACCCTAAATGTTAGCATAGAGGAGAGAGGGACAAAATACAGTGTCCAAAAGAGGCCAAGTCTTTTTCTAGTCCTGCACAAAATCATCCCTTTTAGGCTTATTGTGCTGTCATTGGATTCAGAGTGAGTACTCAAAGAGATACTTTAAATTCTGTACTGCCCTTCAAAAGTGTCCCTATAACCCCACGTACCACAGGCCTGTGGGAGCTTAAGCTGGAGTCACAGCTAAATTCCAAAACATAGTGGGCATTAATGAAGACCATAATGTTCCCTACCAAATAGCAAGGGAGTTGAGCACAGCATAAATACACACTTAGAACTGCAGCACAATAAAAATAATGATGACGATGATAATAATAAGCCCCTAGCATAACCAGCATGGTAATGTGTGAGCTAGCTGAAGATGGCTGGAGGGAGGAGATGCCGTGCATTCTTGAGTGCACTGCAAGGAAATTTCAGTCCCACTGACTTTGGTGGGGCTTCAGTGAGGCCACGTCTCTGCTGTGGAAAGGAGCTGCTGAACACAGCTTCATGGGGTTCCTTGCTTTTTGTCTCTGAGCAACTCCTGGCAAAACCACTGGTTACTAAGTGAAAACACACTTTTTCCAGTCACCAGGACTATAATCCACCACATACCTGGATTTGGCTTTTTTTTTCTTTCACTTTTTGCTGCTGCTGCCATTCTGATAGATTTGCAATCTGGCTCCTTGACTTTACAAAGGCGCTGACTTTACAAACCCTGGCTTGGCTACTGAAGCAGGGGAAGGGGGGTCTGGCCTTGGGGCGGATTATCCCCCCTCCGTGGGATGGCTCTGCTTGCAGCCTGACTCGGGCTAACAGGCAGCTCTCAGTGTCAGCCCAGCAGCTGCCATGCAGGAGGTCTGGCCCCTGGGGCAGCTGCTGCTCATCTGCCCGCAGCTGGCAGCGGAAGTGACATCTGTTTTCAGTCCCAGCTGTGAGCGGCTCGGAGGTGCCAAAGCCCAAACGCCTCAGTTCTCGGTCCAGGAGCGAGGAAGGGTTTCTGATGCCAGACCACGGCCTGGCTTGCAAGGGAAGGGAGGGGGGGATCGTCCCTTTCAACCATGGTGGGCCAGGAGGAATGGAAAAAGAGTGACAAATATAGAGAAAGAATAAGCAACAGAAGTAGGGGAAAGGATGGGAAAAGAGCACAGGAGAAAATAGGAATGGCTGAAATAAAAAATAAATTTGAAATTTGAAGTGACTGGTCTGAGGCACAAAAACAATGGAGGCAGAGTAATGAAAGAGATGCAGAAGTAACAATAAACAACGACCCAAGAGAGAGAGTTATCTAAAATGGCTGCTGAAGAGAGAAATGCCTCGTTGAGCTGCCATCTGAAGTGCTACTGAACCTGGAAAGCATCCCTGCCTGCAGCCCTTAGCCCATTGTGCCATTCAAGGGGTCTCCCCTGCAGGTTTTGCCATCTGGTGGAGCTCTGGTATGTTCTCTCTTGCCTCCTTCTTCTCTATGCTATTTAAATTCACCTCACTTTTTTCTTGTCCAAGTCTCTTGCTCTGTCATTTATCTTGGTAACTGTGTTATATAATTTGGTGTTGTGGCATTTTAACTGAATTATAATTTTAGTTTCTGAGACAGGAATAGGTGCAGGATGAAGGACAAGATCCATTTCAATCTAAATATTGAAAGCATACTTTAATTAACCTTAGAATAAATGTATTAAGAAATGCCACTTTGCTCCCCAGGTTCGTGTTTGCAAGAGAAGTGACTCTATCACAAAAAGTATCTTCACAGTTGGGACTGTTTCCTCAGCACAGGTGCTGAAATTGTGTTTTTTAGATCTCTAAGCTAATTGAGTATTCCTGGAAGAAATAATGAAGGAAAATGAATATTTAACAAGTGCTTTACAGCCCTGTCAATCAAAATCAAGCTACACTGGGAAAAAATGCAGTGTCAGTGACTGCTTCTTTTCCTTGGTGCTTGCCAGAAGCACAAGAAAAACTGAATTCTGGCAAACAATTGGGCTGGGAAATGGGCTGAAGGAGACAGATGTCATAAAAAATTACCAGTCTGCAGTTGAAAGTCGGGCACTGTGGCACAAAGATTTGAACCCATTTTCACCCTGCCTTTGCTATCTCACTGTAGGCACCCAGAGCAGGGCATTAGTCATCACACCATGTGTCTTTACAAATCATTCAAAATCAGGTGCAAATTGAATTGAATTGGGCAGGAATAACCTTGCTGCAAACTCTGGCCTACAGGAACACTGTTAACATCAGCTTATTCTTGAACTCCCAAACCTCCCTCGACAGCAATGAAGGGATTTTCTGCACATTGGTGGATGGTTGATAAGATGAACTACAATTTTTCAGATCAAAGTTATGGATTAAGAGGAAAGAGATACAAAATAAAAAAAAAAAAAACCAACAAACTTTTGCAGGTCTCAAAGTGAATGTGCTCATCTTCAGAAATAAAAGCCAAACAAAAAGCAGTGAGATGTGTCAAGTGTCTAAGGCAGGCAGAACAGAGCAACCAGAGTATGACCCTTCTCTGGTGGAATGACCTACAGACAGGAGAAGTTGCTTTATCTTCAGAAATTGCCAAGTGAATGGAAACTTTATGTCTTTGGAAGCTTCTCTTTGGATGGCGCATAGAACAGCACTGTGGAGATGATGAGACATTGGTGTCACATAGAAATACAAATCTGAACACACCAAAGGCTCCATGGGATCCAAAACATTTTGTTCTGCAGCCTACATTAATTATTGAGATGAGCTCAATCAAAGTTGACTCTATTATGCCACTTATTACAATAGGTAACATCTCACTTTCTCTTTGCTTTTTGGTATAGTTTTGGGGTGTTGGGGCTTTTTGTTAATAATGCCACCATATTCTGTCCTTTTCATTTCTTTCTTCTTCAGAGGACCATCAAGCCTTTTTTTTTTTCAAGCTAGGTTGTCTGAAAAGCTAAACACAAAAAAAAGAGTGAACAGAAAATCTTCTACCTAACTGATTGAAGACAAAGTAATAAAGATTTCAGATTTTGCATGAAGTGGGCTAGTTTCTGTATACAAATCTAATTCACTCAATTTTGCATTTTTGAAAAGCAAAAACTTTGCATTTTTGAAAAGCATTTCTTGGGCCACATTTTGCATTCTCTTTTCTGATGAACACTACCCAAGGAATACTAATTAGAGTGCTTAAGGAGTAAGGTAAGCAAGGCTGGCAGAGTCTGAGCTTCTATTTACTTTCTGTTATCTCTGTCCAAATGTTCAAAGCAATATGGGTGGTGACTGATTCACTAGTTAAATTCAAAACAGCATGTGTGTACAAAAGGCTGCCAAGTTTCTCATGTATACTGCTATTTGTGAGAAGCTATGCACAGACAAAAAACAATCAGCCAGTTTCTTAATTTTATTTTATATCTTTATTCCCATTGTAAGTACTAACAATCACCCAAAAACCATTTAAATTTGGTTTGGATACACAATAGCATTAATCACAGCCTAGTTTCTTTTTTTTTACTGCAGTTTTAGTATTTTGTGATCTGTTTTAGTAGTTCTGTTGTTGGTGTATTTGCTTCCAGCAAAATGGACTTCTCAGTGTTTGTAGATTATTTTAAAAGATTTCTAAAGATTAAAAAGCCATAATGCAATGATTAACAGTACATTAATAAAGCTTATTATCTTCCATTTAGGATTAGTACTAAGTATACTGGATGACCCAAAACTTACTTTTTCTTGTGCATTGTCTGTTCTCTTTTCAAAAATAAATCCATAAACAACTAAACAACTATAATATTTTTTCTTTTTATTACAGCACTTCATTGCGGCATCATTTTTAATTGGATTGAAATCCTCTTAGGAGAATGAGGTAAATAAAACAACCCTAAAAAATAAAAGCTCTGTTTAAGCAAATGATGTTGCACACAAACCAATGTTAATGCAGTATCACAGTGTATAAATTAGAATGGATAGAAAACATGAAGGGTTTTATAAATTCACGTTCTTATTATTTGTGGAAAACACATCACAGATTGCATTTTTGTCTTCCAGCAAACAAGAATAACAAAATACAGTCAAAGAGACATCTTTCATCATGTCTTTTAAAAGCCTGTGGGACAAATTCCTTCATCAAATTTATTAATGTAAAAGCACATTCAGAAAACTTATTTGTGAGAGCTGTCCTGTTAAATTATGAATACCAGTAATAAATTCTTTAGTTCTTCATTTATTTGTGTGCTCTGCATATGAACAGACATGAATATATGTATGAATAAAATATGCCTATTGTATAGCCATACACAGAGCTAATATGAATGCTTATGTTGTACAATGTCAGAAAAGGACAAATTATTAATCAAAGCAGAGAGAAGAAAGAAGCAAAGAAGAAAGCAGATGATGTACAAGAACTTGGTTAGTTATCTTTGCATGACTTGTGTGTGGAAGAAAATGTCTGCTTTGGATATAGAACCATCAGCTGATAACTCTTTATTTTATTTTGGAATGAAGGAAGTTTGGAACCAAGATCAGCTTCTAAAAGGGATTTAAACCAGAGGTATAAATAGCCACGTGAAGGGAAAGGGACCAAGTAGGGAGCTTGTTATCCTAAGTTTTGTCTGAGCACCAGAGGGAGTGGAACATGGTGGGAGTAAGGGGAGGGATGCTATTTTTAGAGGGAAACTTGCTGAACTGACAGTGATAGACTGAATCAGGGACTCACTGGACCCTTCTGGTGGGGATACTTCTCCAAGACTTTATTCCAGTCATATCAAATATGTAAGACAGTAACCTAGCCACTTCACAAATTGCAGGAGAGACAAAATTCCTGGGTCTGATGCACAGGGAAAGACACATGTTTTCAGGGATGCTGTTTGTATTGCTCTTAGTGGCTGTGATACCAGGAGACACTTCACATAATAACCATTCACCATTTCATCTTCCTGTCCCAATGGTCTGCACTTTACTATCAATGCAGAGTATCTTTGAGTTCATAATGCTTGCTCTCCTTGCTGCTATTTACTACATACCTCTGCTAACCAGTAAGAGATGAGAATTGTATTCTTATGCAATAATTAACAGACTCTTCCTATTTCAGTGGAGCTACAGGAGCTCTGGACCATGGCACATGGGCACTGGAAGAAGTGCAGCACCATGGAGGCTACAGCCAGAGCCCACTGCATCTGGAAATCTGGGGCTTACCTCCTCCTTGTACCCATGTGTATCTTTTCTTTGATTTGAGGTTACCTTCATTCCACAGAGAACAGGTACCTGGCCTTTCCAATACTTCCTGCAATATGCATTTCTCTTTATGGCAGGAAAGCCACACTCTGTAAGGAACTCTACATTCACTAATAGGTATTACAGCATTAATTTTAAAATAATTTCATGTAAAGTAGATGAGCTGTGCTTTAGGATTAATTTATCTGAAATAAAACTTTATTCATGCAGTCCTAGAGTACAACACACACACATACTTAAAGACCATTTTGCATGAATGCTTTGGTGCCCTCTGTGCACCTTTGAAATGATCAGTACCTTGAAAAACATTTCAGTATCATTCCTCACAGTATATACCAGTGTATCTCAGAATTATTTCTATTTCCTTTTACACTTTATACATAATATTAGACTTATATTTTAAATATCAAAAATATGCTATTAAATGATCTTAATAATAAATGGCATAAATCCAGAGTTTGCAACAAAGAATAAAATTACTTAAGACCTTTGGTGAACAGATGATGAAAACTAACATTTCCAAAAGCTACACATGATTTATGGTCTTATGCTACCAACAGCTGGCCAATAAGCTCTGGGTTTCTGTCCTTTATCAATGCCATGATAAGAGCAGCAGCAGAATTTACTGTCTCCTGAAGCAGCAAAGGGTCCTGGAACAAAAAGAGAAGGAAAAATGAGGGAGTAGGGAAAACAATGTAGTTACAAAAGTGGAAAAAGTAAATATTTAAAATCAATTTTCAATTATGCCAAATTACCATATGATTGCTGATAAAACAAAGCTCTTTATTAGAAGAACTTCTAAAACTTTTATTTTAAGGAAGCGCAATTTCATGGTAATAACTGTTTTCTCCAATCTTCTTGATGCAAAACTGCTAGAATTCCATCTACTCAGAGACCACAAAAATCTTGATTCTGTCACTGGCTTCCTAACTGAATTTTGGAATCTAAAAGTCAGTAAAATTTTTGGAGTTGAAAACATGGAAAAAATACAGGATTTAGTCAACTGGCATAATTAAAGAACTGCAACTTTAGGCACCTACTGAGTCCCATCTGTAGTCTGCCAACTACTTGAATTCACAAAGGCATTTAAGCACTGGGATTTCAATGGTTTAAGCTGATTTTTGTATCAAATAACTTACTAAAGTAGTTGGTTTTGATAGGCAAGTATAGAAACCAACACAGGAAACAGCAATAAAAGACATTGATTCTGTGTTTCTAATTGAGCACTACAGCTCACATTTGAAAGATTGTTTTGTCTAATTACCAAGTTTTCTTAATTGTATGGACTACAAAAGGTTGGCCTCCTGCTACCAGTAAGATTTCCATTTGTGCACTGGGAAAATAGCAATAGGTGTAGTCAGGCATGGAGACATCCCTGGAGTGAGAAATAGGAGAGAACAATTTCTGTGAAGTAACAGAGAAGAAAAGTCTACAAACTCTAGGGTAGGGGGAATCTACAAAGAGAAATCAAGAGCTGTTCTCCATAGCCATGATGGATAAAACAACAAATTTTATCCATCCGTTTATTCCATTCATTCCATGATGGAAGCAATAGATAAGGACTAGTATACAATGGAAGAGATTATTTGACACATCAAGGAAACTCATCATGAGGGTCCTACAACATAAGACTCACATCCATGTAAAATGTGATACAATGTGATAGAGCTTCCTGCCTGGGGTAGGAGGATGGAGCAGTTTGATTCCACATCTTTTCACCTCTTTTTCTAAGATGCTGCACAAAGGAAGAATTTGTAGAGAACACTTAAGGAATTTGGACTAATGGACAAAGAAGAAACAATTTCCACAACTTATACAAAAACACAATATCAAAACTTGCTCTTTAATAAATAAGGCAACTGCTGAAGGGACATGTCTATTCAGCTAGCAGAGAGGGGAACTGGAGACTAAGAAGCTGCAGTTGAAGAAGAAAAAACTGAATGGGAAAAGGTATCCCTGGAACATTCTCAGTGAGGAAACAGGTCCAGAGAAGAGCCACAAAAAATGATCAGAGGACTGGAGTACCTCCCATTCTATGAAGAAGAGCTAAAAGGGTTGGGGTTGTTCTGCTTGGAGAAGGGAAGGCCCTGGGGTGACCTTATTGCAGCCTTTCAGCACTTAAAGAGGGCCTACAAGAAAGATGTGGTGAGACCTTTTAGTGGGGTCTGTAGTGACAGGACAAGGGGCATGGTTTAAACTAAAATAGATTCAATTCAGAGTAGATATAGAGAAGAAAGTTTTTATGATGGGCAGGTAAAACAATAGAACAGTTTTCTTAGGGAGGTGGTGGATGCCTCATCACTCGAGACATTCAAGGTCAGGTTGGTCAGGACTCTGAGCCTCCTGATCTAGTGGAAGATGTCCCTGCTTACTGCAGGGGGGTTTGAATAGGCAACTAAACTTTCAAGGACCCTTCCAAACGAAACTATTTTATGATTCTACGATAATGCTCTTATTATCGCTTTTACTTATGTAAATGAAATTAAACATGCCAGAGAGGTAACTGGATTGAATTAGAAATAGGTAGTTTATAACTGATTTTTTTATAATTTCTGAAAAAAATTATTTTTGTATTTGCCTAGAATTTGTCCTAAACATCAAATAAGTAAATTACAATTTGTAACCTCGTAAAAGATTACACTCCTCGCAAATTCATGTTATATATTCCAATCTGCAGTAAAATTATTTATTAGAGTTCTAAAAAACTGGTAGAATAAAAATGTTCATGATGTGTGCCTTGCTTGAGTGACACCTTTTCAGTTAAACAAGGAGTGCAGAAGTCTGCTGAGGTCCTGCTCCTTCAGAACCTTTTGTCATGGGCCAAGGGTGCAAAGGCAAACTCGGAATTCACTGCTCTGGTGGAGCAGGGTGCTCACTCCCTCATTTCCCATGGGTTAGAGGTGCTGGATAAAGCACAAGGAGAGTGGAAGTCATTTGCACACGCACCAAGATGGCAAATGCTGCAGCTGCTTTCAAAATCCAGCAACACAGCTCTTGCTATTCAGCAATGCCAAAGCTCCTTGTGCCCTTCATCACTTTTTGTTCAGTTTATCTCAAGAAGCACTTCACAATTACAGGCACTGTCTTCCAAATGGGCTTCTAGCCATATCTGAAGTTGGCTGGAGGTGTATAGTATTTTTTTGTTCCATTTCACAAAAAGAAATAAAATACACCTGGCCCAGAATGCTCTTAATGTTTCTCCCAATAAATCTTTCCACATCCTCTGTTGGTTACTGGATTCAGTACACATTCCTTTGCAGTAATAAATTATACAAGTTTCTGAACATAAAAGGAAGCAAGAGAAAGAAATTTAACTTTCACAGGAGAGATTGAAAGTGACACCCTAAGATTCCTTTAGACTGAAAAAAGACTTTTCTAAAGCTAAATCTAAGGCTTTAGTGCTAATTTCCATGTTCTTAAGGAAAGACATGCAAAGAATTATGAGTACTATTTGGAAGGCAGACAATGTGGCAAAATAATGTGTACACAAACCTGCATGCAGAAGTGGTCTAAAAACCACTGAAATTGATTGCTGAATTGAAATTGGTTCAAAACCAGAAACATAGTAAGCAGCACAAATTAGAACTGCAAGCTTTACAGTTACTTCACTTCTAATAATCTGATTATTAATACCATCATTATAACTCTTCAGGAAACCTAATGGCCCCTGTGTAGGATTGGTCACTCTAAGTCTGTTTTCTGAAAATAACCAGAAGTGTTTTTCTTCAAGGGAATATATATAATCTCATTTAGGATAACAAATGCAATAGAAAATATATTCTTATCCTAAATAGAGTTCCAGTTGATGGTTTAACTACCTCATGAAGTACATACTGAGGATTTCAATAAGACAATCCTTTAAAGTATTTCTCAGAGGAGTTACTAATTTTAGATTTGGGCTAATGGTTCTCCCCAGTAACAATTTCCCATTCTGATCTCAGGATCTCACATCCACTGAAGAGTGTCCAGCGCTTTGGCCCAGGAGCCAGCCTCTGAGAGCAGGAGAAATCAGTGCCACAGAAACCAAGTATGTGCTGACTTCAACTTGCTTTACTCTCACGGACACAGTCTCACTGGGAGCAGGTAGTAAATAACACAATGAACTGGACTTCTCTAGGAATTTCAATTTGCCTGTCTTGTATCTTTCTGAGAATGAAGACTCACTCTTATGATAAGAATCATTATCATGGTATCTCATGGTCACTGCCTGGGCATAACTTAAAACTTTTGTTGACCATTTCTAGTCATTATCACAACCACCCACCCCCAACAAAAACAGAAAAAAAATCCAAAAAAAAAACTTTTTAGCAAAAATTTTAGCTACTGAAAGGTAAAACATTGTTCAATGACTGATGAAACAGCTAAACTATATTTTAGGTATTCTTTCTTGTTTCAAAATCCTGCTAGGACTTTATTTTATTTTAGGCCATCACTATGCCTGTAAGTAATTCTTTTCAATGTAATTTGAACACCAGAATCTGTTCTAAAGAACATTAAAGATGAATAAAATAACAGGACTCAACAACAACCCAGGAAAGGAAAAAAATCCTGTGGGTCTTTATTAATTTAAAGTTAAACAAACAAGTGAACACTTCAAGTCCCCTGACTATACCCTTAAAACACTCATGGTTTTGACACTGCAATGTTATTTCTGGCAAAAATGCTGATTACAGCTGATAGTGCCTACAGGGAAGCTTCAATAAGGATGCCAGGACAAACTTAATCTACCACACCTAACTCCATTGCACATACAGGCCCCCAAACTTCTTTTATATTCAATGGCATAGCACTAAATCTTTCAAAAATCTCCTTATTAGCTGCAGGAAGTCAAATAATCAAGCAGAACCACGTCCTCACATGTTTAATTGCCTGACGTGTTTGCCTATATTGTAACCAGGATAAAAGCCAGGATGTCAGAGCAGGAGGATCAATACAAATCCTCCTCTCCTGCAGCCCCAAGAGCTCTCGCCTGCTCCTGCCCACCCACTGCTCAGCACTGGCAGTTCCAGGCACAGAACACCCTTCAGCACATCAGGCAGTGACTGCACAGCCCTGCACACACTGCACTGAACAAACAGGAATAGTTCTTTCCCTCATTAAAGAAATCCTTAAAAAAGACATGTGACCTTTGAAGACTTGGAGGCAGTAATGAATTTAATGGATAAATAACTGAAGTTCCACATGATCAACTGGTGTACCATGAACTCCCCTCAAACCATTGTGATATTCACTGTCTATTCATTTCATCCAGTTGATTTAAATGACTCTCCTGTAAAAAGAAAAACCACCCCCCAAACATTTCTTGGCCATTAATAAATAGAATTTTTTATTGTTTGAACAGATTATTAACTACATTTATAAGCTAAAACCAAAACTTTTACCACTTTATATTTATGTACTTTGGAAAAGAAAGTATTCAGAAACACTGCCAATGTTATAAACCATAAATCCACATAACAGCACTTTGATTCCGAAATAAAATATCTACTTGTCTGTTATTAAATAGTAAAAATATGCCAATGTAACCATCTTGTGTGATGGCTGTAACTCATACTCAGAATTTATTTGATGAAGAGTTTCTGACTGTAGGGGTTCTCTGGTCTGCAGATTGAGACTGGGAATGGCCACAGGGACAGAGTTAAAGTTGTGTTTGGAATATGTAATCTGATATTTTACAAATGTGCATTTATTTAAGAAACTGTGAGGATATCTGAATACTTACTGACATTTCCCTTACAATTCATTTCCTTGCTTAAATCTATTTAGGATTTACTTTTTTTTCCCCAACTGAAACTTCACAGGTAGGCATTTCAATTTACATATGTACTAGTTCAGTTTAAGAATAGTTTGAAAAAAAACACCCTCTTCAGCTCAAAAAAAGAAAGCCTCTGCAGGTATCACCTGTCTTGTACTGCTGAAAGAATAAAACTGCTGTGTTCCATTATTTGCACTCTGTCTTGCTCTAATATTATTTGACATTCCATTAAATGAAGTTTTTTAAAATTAATAGAATTGTATAGTTCTGATTATATGGCTGACAGAAAGCCTGAGAACAGGATTTAAAGACACTGCTAAACTTAGACAATATCAGTATTAGCACGGTTATGTTTGTACCAGGAACAAAAAGAGGGCCGGAGCATGTGCTGGCATGCAGGCATGATCCTGCCCTTGCTGTTCCATTGTAAGCCTGCTCCCTGGCACAGTTTTGGCTCTTGACAGCTAACATGTTTCCAGACAATGGCTGGGCACGGTTCAGGGGACAGCACAGGCCAAGGAATGCTCCCAAGGGACAAGCTGAATGAGGCCACCCTCTTTTGGGAAGCAAGAATGTTGCCATATGGAGATGAGGCATGCTGTGCCTTTTAGCCCTAGGACAAGAGAACCATCCCTGGCCCGTTGTTCTTACCAGTATGGATACAGCCTACATACCACTGGGAAGGGACACTTGAGCCTTTCTATCCCTACCAGATGCATCAAGAATACACAGAGCCACAATCAAATAGTGCCCCCCAGACTGAGGCACAAATTCCATGTTGCTACCACAGCCAAGCACGGTCATTAAAAAAGCAAAAACTAACTACTCTGTAGACACCTTTCCCACTAAAACAGACAAGGAGAGAGGGATGAACCACACTTCAAGACAGTAACTGTGCTGTACTGCACATTCTTGCTACCTTAGGGAAAAAGGCTGGAGCCAACAGAAGGAACTCGTGCCCCCTGCTCCTTTTCGCAGTGTGGATATGGGTGCACACCAGGTACACCAGGAGACATGGGCAGAAAAGTGCTGAAACAGTCTCTGTTCTGGGAAGCATCTTGCAAAGGACTGTGGTGGTAGTACAGGAAGCTGCTGCTAATTTAAAACTCTACAGAATGCTGCAATTTATACTAAGGCTATACCAGATCCCTCCAAAACTCGCCTGACTTACATATTGAGTGTTTCATCTGCTCCAAGAGAAACTGAGTGGAGAATCTAGCCTCCAAAACCTCAACACTTGAAATTTTCTTCTTCAATTAATACTTTCAATTGAAACAGTTGTTCTGAAGAGGGACTGAGGTTCTTCCACTACCAGAAATCAAAGATCTAACATGGTTTGTTGTTTAATCACACCAGGAGGAATTAATCTGTAGATTCACAAAGAAGCATTTTTTCCCCCTTAAGATAGGTACTGGCATGCATCTACACATTAAAGCAACCTTCATTTCTGTAATACTACAAATTATCTGAGGTCTCCTTTCTTCTTAAAATGCTTCCACATCACATTTTTAATCCATGTGCCAAAGGATCTATTGATAAGTGTCATCTCATACATGATATCAATGCAACAATTTATCTCAATAAGATAGCTATGCAGATTGTTCTAAAAGATAAGGAAAGTATTTCTCTGAATATTTTTAGGTTTTCTTTCAAGTAATACATAAGTAATTAAGGCAGCACTTGAGTTCAGCTAGGTAGTGGGGTTCAAAGTTACTACAGCAGGTTCATAATTGAACGTCTGTACACACAGCCTTCCTTTCTGAACTAAGAAAATGCAATCAATTTTTCATTCGTGGATACTCCTCAAAATAGAAATAATTTTGAAATCTAGATACTGAGGATGCAATGAGAATTGGAAAAAAGTGAGTGGCACTGGCAGAACCAAGCTGTCACTGTGCTTATGTAGTTTAGCAGACCACTTAATTAGTGAACTCTGATAGAGCTGAGTTGATTCCCTGTAGTTAAATGGGCATACATTCATGATAATCAAGCCAAATCTGGATAAATTGTGCATAAATACTATACTGTAACTCTCTCTCATACTTTTGATGAGCCATGTTTTTTATAGTTTATACAAAGAAAATGGAGAGCCATCAAAATTTAAAATGACTGTGTGAATCTACAGAAAATAAACAAATATTTTAAATCTTCTGGAGTCTGTGAGGATTAAGCCTCTAGTGCTTTTTCTTTTATCTTTTCATGTAAGATTCACAGATTTAAACCTGAAGGTAAACATTACTCTTTTGTTGAAAAAAAGTCCAACAAAACAGCACAAACAAATAAACAAACAAAAACTCAAATAGGATTCCTTTCTCTAGTATGATAAGAATAGACACATTCACCCTAGATCAGCAGGCTTAAAACAGCTCCATTATCTACATGTTCTACAGCATGTAGGTGACCAGGGTTCAGTTCCTTCCTTCAGTTCTCCAAACCTTTTTTTCCTCCCTGTAAAAAACACTGCTTGCGTGACCATGCCGAATGATCAATAAAAATTCCTGGACCAAAACATTCTGTGAAGAGCTTGTTATGAAGAACACTTTCAGTACATTCAATCACTGTGTCTTAGGCAAGAGTTTTCATTGAGCACTTAGCCACTATCTGATTGAAGCTCTTTACAAGAGTGAGTGTGCCAGCAGTGACAGCACAATGCCTGTGAATCATGCTGCCCTCTAAGTTGCTCCAAAAGCTACCTAATGCTTGAGCTAGCAGCAGGTCTGCCACCTGTATGGGACTGGTACAAAAGTACTGGCAGAAATAGGCCATTTAACAGATGTGGTTGTCTGCAAAACTATATTTTGTGTTTGAGGTTTCTTAAAGGTGGTCTCTTAATACAGTATGTTACCAAATAATTCTATGGTATGAAATGTATTCATGTTAATATGTGTTACTGTGTTACCTACAGGCTCTATGAGGTACCAAACTGGAAACCTCGCAAAAAATACCATCAGGGGTTTTAAGAGGAAGGAAAAAAATTATTCTTGTCATCAGTACAGGAAAGCTGAAATGCTCCAGAGGCACAGCAACCTTGCTTTCTGCTCTGACAAACCCACACTCTGTGACTTGCTGAAAGCCTAAGACCTGTCTGAAGTCAACTGAAGCTGTAGCAAGTCATTCCTCTGTTTTCAGAAAGCTGTGGATCAATCTGATAGCAGCAATAAATTCAAGTGGAAGTGGGATTTAATCCTTCCACACAGCAGCAGCATTTAGAATCCCAGAATCCCAGAATATCCTCAGCTGAAAGGGACCCACAAGGATCATTGAAGTCCCAACTCCTGGGCCTGCACAGGACAGCCCCAGAAATCACTCCATGGGCCTGAGAACATTTTCCAAACACTTCTTGAACTCTGCTAGGCTTGGTGCTGTGACCACTTCCCTGAGGAATCTGTTCCAAGTTCCCAACCATCCTCTGGGTGAAGAACCTTTTCCTGATATCCAGCCTAAATCTCCCCTGACACAACTTCAGGACATTTCCTTGGGTCCCGTCACTGGTCAGCAGAGAGAAGAGATCAGTGCCTGCTCCTGCACGTCCCCTTGTGAAGAAGTTTTAACAGCATTCCCCTCAGAGTGTTTGTGTTGTGGGTTCTCTGCTGTCTTGTCCACTGTGAGAGTCCATCAATACTTCGATGGGCTGCAGCATTGAGTTTTGCAGCTAGCCATGAATACAGAGCAGACCCACCACAGAAAAAAAGGAGTTAACAGGTGCTGGCCCCCTGCAAAACATAACACCCTGATCACACAACTCATTTACAGACCACTGCACTTCTGCAGGCACCAAGCAAAGATGGAGCAGCTACGGATCTGTATGACTGCATCTGACATGTGGGGCTAGTAGCAGAGCAAAAGCAGTTCAGCACAGTTTAGCTGGTTTTCTCCTATTACAAACAGAGAAATGCAGCAGTTTCAAGCTCTGTTTCACTTGATAACTGTTGTTTTAGCCCTAGCTGGCAATGAGAAGGAAAGCAAAAATGAGATTGTAGAGAAGACAGAGTGAAGTGGTAGGGGAGCAAGTCAGAAGGGGGAAAAGGAAAAATCACAGAGTTAAAAGTTTTAATAGACAACTATCTCACACTGAAAACATTGAAAGAAGCCCCACTGCGAAAGACCAGGTAAGATTATATCAATGTCAGAGGCTCTGTCTGACTGGTAGCTGTGCCATATACTGTAGGTGAAATCAATAATTTTAAAAAATCTTCAAAGAAGCACATAGGACATTTCTACCCAGTGAGATTAGGGGTCATCAGTGTAACTGTATTACAAAAGAAAAAGAAAAAATTACAAAAAAATTCCAAAAGCTACCTATTGGGAATAGAGGAAACAGTACAGCAGTTCTTCACTAAACTTATAGCACAAGCAAAAAGTACATATTTAAGGTATATTCAACACAGTATATTTCACTATTAGAGGTTTTTCCTTTCTATACCATATTGCATTGACAACGTAGATTGGTTTTGTCACTTTTCAAGAAAAAAATGAATGCAGTAGTTCACAAACATCTAACTTGATAACATTGTACAAGACATGAAATGCTTTCACTATCAGAGATTACAGAACTTGGCATACAAATGTGCTGCAACAGTTTTATATACCTTGTGACATACAATTTGTGATTGTGACTAGCAGGGTTATATAAAAAGACTGGACAACTTTTAATTAATGACCAACAAAATTGTAAGGGTTTTGGAAAGAATGAGTGATGCATTTGAATCTCCTGGGGGGATGCTAAAAATCCATGCAGAGGAAATGTGAGCTTTTTTTTTTTCCTTTCTTCCAGTCTAAAGCACATTTTCTTCCCTTCTATAAGTGCTAACTTTATATGTAATATTAGTAAAATAGACATCCAGATCTCCAAAATAAGAAGAGGCATGTGTCCATTCAGTCTTTAAAATCTTCATTATAGAACTCATCCAGACTGTGAATAATCTGAAATACAAGCAAATGGCTGCAGTAACTAACTGATTGGAAACATTCCTTTTGATTACAGATATTTTATTTGAGATGGCTCAGAGGAAAAACCATATGGCCTTCTAAAAAACAACAACAACAACAAAAATTCTTCTTTGGGGAAAGAAGTAAACAAAACCCAAGAGATACTGAGGGACAAAGTATGCGTAGACATGTGCTGGGCTATTGTTCACATCCAGCCCTGTGGCTTCCAAATTTTTAGGACGATAAAATCAGTTCAGTGGGGTAAAGGCCACATTCCAATCTTGGTTACAGAAATACAAACCAAAAGCAATGACAGCATTACAAGCCTGGTTACTTTGCAGTTGCAGAGACTGAATTTCAACTTTAAACTCTGTATTTTGCTACAGGAGGTCTAATATGCAATTGGTTTTAAACTGTTCTCTCAAAATTTCAAAAGCAGCTTTAAAGTAACTCAGATGTCAGTGTTTTGGGCAGCAAGACACAGTGAGAGGGAGTGACTGTTCAGAAGCTCATTGTTAATCATTTGATATCACAGATTTCCTTAATTTGATACTCTTAATTGAATCTAGCTAGTTGCATACAAAGTGGCTCTCAAGTTGCAACATCTCATCATTCTGTGAGGAGGAACTGATTGCAGAATAAATCATAAAAACTTTGTGTACAAGTTACACATTGAAATACAAAAACATCTTTCAATAACACCTGAATGTCCATCCTACAGCTTTCATCTTAACACTCAGATTCTACTTCTCTGACCACGTGTCTGTGATGTTAAGGCATAGTTTATGTCCATCTCTGTATTTTCCTGTCTGTAACTGAGGCTCTACACTCTGCTGGAATGGAAAAATATAAATTCCTTGCAATTCAAGGCTTTCATGTAAGGCCAAGCTAGTTTACATTTAACAGAAGAACACAAACTAAATGAAAAAAACTCAAACAAAAAACCCCAACAACAACAAAAAAAACCAACACAGGCTGATGAAAAAGCATCCAGAAATGAGACAAAAGGTTACAAGGACATAAGGTGACATCTCTCCTTGGAGAGTAAGAGGAAAGGAGTCAGCAGGGGTAAAACAAGTTACAACAGAATTTAATAATAAGATTTATTCCCTTTGTCTCTCGCACCAATATTAGGTTTTAACACATCAATTTTGCAGTAATTCTGATTGTTCTCAACATTCTTTTGCACAAAACACAAACTTGTTCCAGCTCCAAAGCAGTCTTCAACACAGTGAATGTAATAAGCAGAAAAGGAACTTAAATTTCTTGCAAGGATGAATGATTCCATAACCAAATACCTCTAAGCACAGGTACACTCAAATACACTCAAAACTGCCATGAATGGAGAAAGTGCATTTGCACTCTATTGTTTTCCTTGAGGTATTTTACCTACACAATGTTTACCTACTCACTTAAGGCAGGACAGTTTATCTGACCAGCACTCTAGGACATGAACTGAATTAATCCCTACTCAGAAGGCACAAGGAAATAATAATAATAACATCTGAAAATGTTGATCCAAACTCTCAGTTTCTCTATTCTTTATTTCTTTGTCATCCTTAGCCCATAGTCTAAAGTCAGTGCAAATAGATCATCTGTCCTTTAACTTAAAGTTTTCTGCTGAGCAATGGTGGGAGCATATGAATTTTGAATGATTAATCCTAGAGGAAGGATGAGTCTTAAAATCTGGTGTGAACAGAGGTTCAGAAAGCAACAGTGAACAGTCTGCACCTAATCCAACAGATGGGGCAGGAAAGTATAAAAACACACTAAGAAACCACAGTGGTAAAGTGCTCTGTTTTCACTGGGTAGCCAAGAGGAATGGCAAACACCCGACACTCTGTCTGTTCCCATGGAAGTGTAGATGAAGTAAAGCCATTTGCTCTACAACTCCCTGAGAGGATGATGTACCCAAGTGGGCTCAGACTCTTCTCCCAGGCAACCAGTAATAGGACAAAGAGAAAATGGCCCCAAGTTGCATCAGGGGAGATTCAGGTTGGGAATTACGAAAAAAAATTTAACATTAATTGAGCATTGGAACAGGCTACCCAGAGAAGTGGTAGAATCACCATCCTTGGAAGTATTAAAAAAATTAGTAGACATGGCACTTCACAATATGATTTAGTGGGCATTGTGGTATTCTATCAAAGGTTGAACTTAATGATCTTGGAGGTCTTCTCCAACCTTAATGCTCCTGCTGTGATGGCTACTCTGAGTCTCACCCCCACCTGATCATCCCTCCACTGTTTTATCAAATGGAGGACTCTCTCCTGCCATAGCTACTGATTAAACCATGGCATAGCCGGAGGGTAAATAGCCAGTTTCCATAAAAACCCCTTGAGTGAAGCCCAGTGATAGGCAGGCAGAAAAGAGCACATAACTTGCATTGCAGCAAAACCATGGCAAACAGATAAAGCAGTTCGTAGCATTCCTCAGGGTTCACCAGTAAATCCTTATCCTTCAACTCGCAAAGTGTAATCCTTATAGCTCTAAGGGGACAGATGTGCTGGCTTTTAGATTCTAGTTTTCTCTTAGGCTATGAAGGTCCAGCTACACCACAAAGATAGAGCTCACAGATGTTCTTTTACATAAAAATCAGTTTGCCAAAACAGACTTCTCTCTCTTTCTGCCAACAAGTATCAGCCCAAATCACGTAACACAATAGCATGTCTATATACAAACAAAAGCACTCAAAATGAAAATATATCCAAGTGGTAAAACTTCTAAAATAACAAAAAAAATTTGTGCTTTTAGAAGAAATGCTATTTTAAAGCTTTAAAAAGAAACAGAAAGAAATAGAATTTAAAAAATTCTTGATTTTACCCTCTAATTAAGATATTCTACTAAAAACAAGGCATATTAAATATTTTATTAGCTATGAACACATCTGTTTTTATGAGATTAGCATTCAGTGTTAATCCTATTCTTCAGGTATGTTGTATCTTGAGTTGCATAACAGAAGAGACTAAGAGACCTTTAACATTTTCAATTAAACCTTTACCAAAGTTTCCTTTCAAAAATTCTAAAACCATCTTGTGCCTACTTGCAACACAAAATATGTCTTTGACTGGCTGCACAGGCAAGTTTGGTTCTCCCTAGTTCCTTCTGTACTAGGCATTTAAGAAACTATAGATGTTTCCAAGGGCATGATTAAACATGACATGTAAGAGTTTATCACATCACTCAGTCCTCACTTTAAAATGTGGGTCATCCAAAGCTAATTGAAATCCATGGGCTGAACAAGTGACTAATGTTATTTTCACTGTGATGGATGGCATTAGTATTTTTCATAAGAAAATGGACTGCCATTTTTCCAAAATAGTAAGATAGAAGAGGTGATATTGTAGACTCTTGTAGAGTCCCTGCACGTGAAATGGTTTGTGGGCATTGTGGTATTCTATAAAGGTTGAACTTAATGATCTTGGAGGTCTTCTCCAACCTTAATGCTCCTGCTGTGATGGCTACTCTGAGTCTCACCCCCACCTGATCATCCCTCCACTGTTTTATCAAATGGAGGACTCTCTCCTGCCATAGCTACTGATTAAACCATGGCATAGCCGGAGGGTAAATAGACAGTTTCCATAAAAACCCCTTGAGTGAAGCCCAGTGATAGGCAGGCAGAAAAGAGCACATAACTTGCCTTGCAGCAAAACCATGGCAAACAGATAAAGCAGTTCGTAGCATTCCTCAGGGTTCACCAGTAAATCCTTATCCTTCAACTCACAATGTGTAATCCTTATAGCTCTAAGGGGACAGATGTGCTGGCTTTTAGATTCTAGTTTTCTCTTAGGCTATGAAGGTCCAGCTACACCACAAAGATAGAGCTCACAGATGTTCTTTTACATAAAAATCAGTTTGCCAAAACAGACTTCTCTCTCTTTCTGCCAACAAGTACCAGCCCAAATCACATAACACAATAGCATGTCTATATACAAACAAAAGCACTCAAAATGAAAATATATCCAAGTGGTAAAACTTCTAAAATAACAAAAAAAATTTGTGCTTTTAGAAGAAATGCTATTTTAAAGCTTTAAAAAGAAACAGAAAGAAATAGAATTTAAAAAATAATAAAAAAGGAATGAGTCCTGTTTTAGCAGATGGATTGATTTTACCCTCTAATTAAGATATTCTACTAAAAACAAGGCATATTAAATATTTTATTAGCTATGAACACATCTGTTTTTATGAGATTAGCATTCAGTGTTAATCCTATTCTTCAGGTATGTTGTATCTTGAGTTGCATAACAGAAGAGACTAAGAGACCTTTAACACTTTCAATTAAACCTTTACCAAAGTTTCCTTTCAAAAATTCTAAAACCATCTTGTGCCTACTTGCAACACAAAATATGTCTTTGACTGGCTGCACAGGCAAGTTTGGTTCTCCCTAGTTCCTTCTGTACTAGGCATATGTTTCCAAGGGCATGATTAAACATGACATGTAAGAGTTTATCACATCACTCAGTCCTCACTTTAAAATGTGGGTCATCCAAAGCTAATTGAAATCCACGGGCTGAACAAGTGACTAATGTTATTTTCACTGTGATGGATGGCATTAGTATTTTTCATAAGAAAATGGACTGCCATTTTTCCAAAATAGTAAGATAGAAGAGGTGATATTGTAGACTCTTGTAGAGTCCCTGCACGTGAAATGGTTTTGATTTTTACCCTTCCCTATAAAAATTGAATATTCATCTAAATTACTGTTGCCAGTATTTAGAAGTGAGGCAAGAATCATGATTATCATGAGACTTAATATAATTCACTTGCAAAATGTCTAAAGTATTTTAAAATATGCTAATTTTGAACAATATTTAAAACAAACTGAAGAATAATTAAGAGGGTTTAACAAAATTGTTGGCTTATTCTCTGAATAGAACAGTCAAAAATGAAAGTAAACAGAACACTAAGTAGCCTCCACTCTCATAGCAAAAACCTTGATACCATCTAACCATTCCAGATCCTGGATGTAATACTGAAATTTTAAACTCCTTTTAAAAAGTCAATTTTTTTTTTAATAGAAACTGTATAACAATAACAACATTTATGTTTAAGGGAAATGTAGTAGCTTAATTTTGTGAAGTTCTGGTCTTGGTATTCACAGTTACCAAGGAAATAATACCCATGAAAAGGTCAGTTAGTCAAGTGGGAACACTGGATGGCACAGATATGAATCCCAGCACTCACCATGTGAGCTCAGTTATGAGAGCCTGCAGTTATTATGTCATAGATTTGTTTGGTAAAAAAGGAAAGGAATGTAGCTCTGTTTAAGCCTTATCCAGAATTAAAAACCAGTTCTCCTGTTCAAATAATTTAGATGTTAGTTCCAACTAGAAAGCACAACTTTTACTTTTTCTCTTACTTTGATTCACTTTTATTTTTTCTCCTTCCAGCTTCAGTATTTGCTTCCAAATTCACAGCTGCATTTAGAAGTGCATGTATCCTTTTACATGGGCACTGATTTCACATTGTTCATCTCCTCAGCCTGTATTGATTAGATAAATGTGTGGTTTGGCTTTTCATGGACGTGCTTTAAAAGTTTCCTCCAGACAAAAGAAGTAATCTCTGACTCCATTTCCACTAAATCCTCTCTTGATTCAATATCTCTTTTGTCTTCAACAAACTGTATTCCCTTGTGCCTGCTCTTGGCCTCAGCTTTTACCCTGCATGTTCTGCTTCCATAAATCTGCTGCCTATTCAGTCAGCAGAACGATGTCTGCAGCAGTACAGACGTGCCCCAGCCTCTTCTCTTGACTCTCCAGCTTGTCCTCAGTCACAATGTCCCCTTCACAATAACTGCTGAGATTCTCTTTCCATTACTTACTTGAAGCTTATCTGGTAAGAACTTTCACATTAACTTTTGCTGCTTAAAACCCTTTTATATGCTCCAAATGAGATTCCATTCTCCTAGTCAAACAAATGGAACAGCAATATATTCCCTTCAAGGTCCATTAGGATAACACAAGCTGTCTTTTGCTTGAGGTTGTTTGTGGACTTGTTCCAGTCCAAAGATGGGACTTAAAAATCCTTTCTAAGTTACTGCATTTTGATTATTTCCCACTGGTTTCTGTATACCCTTTCCTATAACCAGATCAGACACTAGCAGAAAGGATTTCCTGAACTGTTTAGGCTAATCTTCACCGAAAAAATATTCTTGTGTCCATGCCTCAGTGGTTTACTCTTCTTATAACAGTGATGGTGCAGCACACATTTTTACAGTATATAAACTAGACAATATTATAGAAACATGTAGTAGAAAAAACTTCTGTCTTCCACCTCCCTAATTTTTTTTTCAAATATTTGCTCTCTTACCAATATCCTGGACAATATAAGCAATGAGTTCCATAATCTAAACTTTCAAGATACAGGTCTCACTTTTACAGAGAGAATCATTAAGTCCAAACTCACTACTGAAATCTTTTATAGTTGCAATTGATATATATGCCAAGAGTATTATTCTTATTAAGAGTAAATTATCTGACTTATTCTTCCTTTTAGTTTTTTCAATATACTTTTATAAATTTCTAATACTAGGATGGAAATTTGAAGTGTGCCTTTTGAATGTGAATTTTGTGTATTTCTTCATGACCAATCGCAAAGCTTTATGAATGTACACTAGAATTAATTTTTTCAAACAAACTTTAAAATAATAAATGGTATTGTACAAAATGGCAATAAATATCAGTTAGGGCCATTATAATTTTGCAATGACATTTAAAAGGATTAATTAGGAAGTCTCTAAACATCAACCTAAATATCAGAAAAAACATATTTTAAAATTCGGAGCTATTTATAAACTGTAAATATGCCAAAAATCATCTTTACCAAAGCCTTTCTAGATTAATTCCACCTCATTAAGATGCATTTTGGGAAGTAATCAATTTCAAAAGCATTGTATATGAATCCTTGTTTCTGCAACTACTATCATATAAGTAAACAAATCACAGAATCATCAAGGTTGGAAGAGACCTTCAAGACCAGCAAGTCCAACCATCAGCCCAGCACCAGCAGAATCATCCCTAAGCCACATCCTCAAGTGCCCCATCCAGACACCTCTTGAACACTTCCAGAGAGTGTGACTCCACCATCTCCCTGGGCAACTTATTCCAATGCCTGACCACTCTTTCAGTGAAACATTTTCTTTTCTAATATTTTAATATGTGGCAATCAAATTCATATTCATCAGTAAATAACAGGAGCTCTAAAGCCAAATCAGTAAGAAGAAGCAATCCTTTATTGTGCTTAATTGATAATGTTCTGAGAAAGCTGCCATGGACCCCAGACAGTTCTCAGTGCCCTTGTGTTGGCCACTGTGATGTTATATTCTGCTTTGACTTTGGTATGTGCTTAAAGGAACCAATACTGTATTTACACAATAGATAATACATAAACTGTAATAAGTTATGACAAGCATTGTATTTCAAGACAATTATAATTTGCCTCTAGTAGATTTATAAGGCATGGAACTAAATACCTATTGAGTTTTACCACCCAAGAAGTACTGTTTTGGACTGAAATGCCTGGATTATGTTACTGATATTAAATGGAAAATAAACATCAAAATAAGGAAACAAGAAATAGACTGATTTGTGAATGATGTCATTGCACACCAGTTCCAGGACATTAATTTTAACAAGACTGAAGCTACTTATAAAAGCAATTGCTATCAGTTACTTTTCAATTTCTTAAAAATGTTAGGCAAAGAGAAATGCAGTTCAGATGAAAAGAACTAGAAAAGTCTGATAAGCAGCATTAAAAAGCAGAAGTATTGCATGATTGTGAGATTCTGCCTGCACCGTTTACACTTCAATATGATCTGATTTGATAACTTAGAATCTGAAAATAATAGTTTTTTAAAGTTCAGATATACAGAATAGCACTCATTCATGACTAAACAGTCAAAATTCAAGAAGCTTATTTGCTTGCATTCATTAAAAAGTCCATGAATCCTTGTATTTAAGTCAGGTAATTCAGACTGCTGTGTCAGTTACAACTGTACTTAAGGTTTGTAAATTGTGGAATCTTCTAAAGTTTATTTTGGAATCGGTTCCTTTTCTTGAAAGAACTGCAAAAACATAAAAAGCATCACAAATCACCAGAACAGATTAGTTAGCTACTGCCCAGGCTGCCAGTCCCACCTTATGTAGAGAGACACATCCGAGATTCAACATCAACAGATCACCAAGACTTGGTTTCATTTCTTTCACTGGATGAAACCACGTCCCAGCAGAGGCTGTTGGCAATAACAAACTCCCTCAGCCTTACAGTGGGTAGATATGTACTTTCTGATATCACACACAACAAACACCATGTACTTCAGGCATAATAACTGAGGATGGCTTCTGGCCAGTGCATTACAAGGTTCTGATAGCATCCCAAGAACAACATCTTTCTTGGAAAGGTGTGAAAATGGCTGATATGAATTGCTCATTTGTCACAAATTTATCCACAGTGTACTTAATCTAGATTCTAAATCTTACTGGCTTTAAGACAAAGCATTATTGACAATTATCTGTACCTCAGATACAGTTTAAATCATTCTTGATAAAACATGTAAAATGCATATGTTTTTTTCTACTATAAAAAAGCTCAATTACATCTTCAAATGCCAGCCATCAGAAGGAGACATCAGCATGAACAATGTGTTTACCCAAAGTACATTTTGTTCACCACTTCTGCTACCTGTTTATTACTTTCTCTCTTAGGCAAATTCTGCTTTTCAGCTGTGGCTTCAGACATTACATGAAAAGTAAAGAATGAAAACCAGAAGGTGGAACACTATTGTGAAGCTTAAATGAGCCAACTATAGAATTCCATTACATAAATAAAAGCAGGAATCAGATTCTAAAGGCAATGTAAAAAAGGTGAGAAATCTGTATATGGGTCAGAGTGCTTTTAAAATGTCCTTCTGTACAACATCAACAGTTCTGAGTGTTTATATGGATGAAAAAGGGAGGTAGCTACAAAAACTTCCTTTAAATTCGGACAACCAGATTGACACAATCCACAAGAAAGTCAGAATTACAAAATTAGGCAATGTGAGAACAGCTTTTAACATAGCTAGAAAAATTCACTGCTACATCAGATGAGAGAATCCAAAAATATATCAGAATTAAACACAGATTCATAGAAAAACTTCATGATTTTCAATAGATCTTGGACAGAAAAAGGGTGTGTGAGTTCAGAAGTATAACTTTCAAAATCCAAGGATACCTGCAAGTCAAGTAGTTGACATGTTTTACACTATGCTCTTGATATACTCTGCTTTTGGAAGAGCCAAACTGCTAAAACACAGAATCACTAAACCTAAAATCTATAAAGCTCTCTACTTGTCTGACTTACTCTACTCTAACATTACCAGCAATAAAGTGGATGGCTAAATCAGAAAGCTTCTTCCCCTCACACCCCTTCAAAGATATAAATGAACCTCTCCTTTCCTACACAGTGATTCAGATCAGGAGCCTAACACCTACCATTTATTTAGATATCATAGCTGGATGTAATAATCAAATAATCCATAATATGAAAAGAAATTATTTTCTCTTTTTAAGATTCCATAGAGAACTTAGCATTTTTTTGTTAGGAAATCTCATCTAGCAGAGAAAAATTCTTGTGTGGAAGAGGGGCATTTAAAAAAAAATCTATTCTAAAGGCAAATACACCCTGATGTATATAAGCAGCAAAACACCAAACTAAGTCCCACAGATTCTTATTTTTCATAAATGCTGCACTTTGTTGTGATAACTTATGAAGTTATTACTTGAATAGTCACTGAAAATAAAAGTAACATATTGCAAAAGTAACATATTGTAAAAAGTATTGTTTCATCATAGAAATATATGTAATTCTGTTGCATTAGTTGTCAGTCATGAACTGAAATATACAATAGAACTTGATAGAATTAAATTCCTATAAATGATGCCTAAGAGGAGGTTGGAGTTTGTTCAAATTGTACTTCAAAGCAGTTGCTATAGCTGCTCATTCAAACAGCCTTGTATTTTCTGCCTGCCTTTCTCTTCCAGGTTTATTTTCAATTTCCCATTTACTGAGTGTCTGTGTAAAAGTTCTACAGGTTAAGTAACAGATATATTCTTAAAGACCTGTGATTGTCTGTCTTCAATTTAATTAATTTGCTCAGAACCTTTGTATATAATGCAAACATAAGGAAATTCAGATTCCAGGCATCTTGATTCCATAATTCAATTTAGCAAAGAAAGTTCTACAATGCAAAGCATTAAGTTCAAATATGCAGTGGTTTAGTTTACATTAAAAAACTGAGAATTGTTAAAAGAATTTATTTTTACAATTATATTGTGCTGTATTATTTTAACATCTTTTGTAAACTGTACATAGAAGATTTTGAAACTGAAAACACTGATTTAGATATTTATATCTAATAAGAATTCAGCAGAATTTGAAATTATCCCAATATCAGATGGAGACAAAACAAATTAAAAATCTTTAAAATGGAAAAAGTTTCCAATCTTCCTTGCAATCAGTAAAAAGAGTGGCTCTGCACATTAGAAGTCTCCATTTGCACCTGTCCCCCAAGGTAAGGTAAACCAATTAAACATGAACATTTAAGAGTCCTAAGACCAAACTGAGCATAATAGAGGTGAGAAGTTCCATAAGCTTCAGTGAGGGTCAACCTAATATTAATTTCATTTGCATTTGCTAAATGCCTAGATGTATTAAACAATTGACAAAGCATATTAGAAAAATGAAATATGCCTGCTTAATTCATGGAAGGTATACAGTGAAGCAACAGATAAATGACACATACTGTATCTAACTCACAGATACTGCCAGTTCACCTAAAAGTTCATTTTAACAAATGAACAAAGGAGCTCTAAAAATGCCCCCTGCATTATCTCTAACTGCATGAGTTTATTGAGTTTATTCCCAAGCCATACCTATCACACCCACTCAGTTAGGCAAAGACAATTGTTAATGAAAAAATATTTTCTAGTTCAATCTGCTCAACCCCTGCTACCAATCAGTATTCAACAGTGCACTTCCAAGTTGCCTGAAGTCAAGTTTTCAAACTGGAAGCAAACACGCTGGAGGAAAGAAACTTGACTCTTCCTGTGCCATACTGTATTTCCCCATACTTCCAATTTTGAATCATTTCTCAGGAAGTATTTTTCACACCCCTTGTCAAGTACCGTTCAATCTGTGCCTTAGCTTTCCTGATCCCATCCTTACACATCCAAACTGCATTCCTCTACACTGCCATGGTTACTTGTCCTTGCTTCCACTGGCTATGCATTTCTTTCCATTCCTCAGTTTAAAATCCTTGCTCAGATCTCAAGACATCCCTTCCAACCTAAAAAATATTCCTGACAGTGCTGTAACAGGCATCAACCTGTATGCATAACTGTCAACATTTATCAGCATATGAAGCAAAACTGGGGGCAAAACACCAAAACAAAAGCACAATGTACTTTATTATCACACTTTCTAAGCAGTGCTGTTGTCAGCTATACAACACATCTCAGTGCACCAGTGAAATCGCTGCACATGTATACCCTCACTGCTCTCTTCACATACCTCTTGGAATTGCCTACTTCTCTTACAATGTCTAGAATGTTATTTTGCATAGAGGTGTTTACTTTTATATGTCATATCAAACACAATTCTTGCTTAAGCTGGACTGTGTGTTTCAGCAAAACTTTCAATCAACAGCAACAAAGTTTAAATGGCATTTATGTAGAAGGTGTTTAACAAACCCCTGACAGAACACATTAACTACTTGTTACAAAGTTAGTATTGATGCTGGCCTGTGTCAGCAAGAGTGTGGCCAGCAGGACCAGGGCAGCATCCATCCAGCTGTACTGGTGAGTCACTGGTGAGGCCAGTGCTGAGGTTCTGGGCCCCTCACTAAAAGAAAGACATTGAAGTGCTGAGGTGTGTCCAGGGAATAGAGCTGGTGAAGGGTCTGGAGCACAAGTCCTATGAGGAGCAGCTCAGGCAGCTGGGGATGCTCAGCCTGGAGAAAAGGAGGCTCAGGAGGGGCCTTACCACTCTCTACAACTGCCTGAAAGGAGATTGTAGCCAGGTGGAGGTCAGCCTCTTCTCTCAGGCAACAGGATAAGAGGAAATGCAGTGCCAAGGGAAGTTCAGGCTGGACATCAAGAAGAATTTCTTCACAGGAAGGGTTGTCAGGCTTGAAAAGGTTGCCCAGGGAGGTGGTGGAGTCACCATCCCTGAAAGTCTTCAAGAAACTGCTGGTTGTGGCACCTAGCCCTATGATCCAGTTGACAAGGTGCTGTTGGATCACAGGCTGGATTCAATGATCTTGGAGGTCTTTTAACAACCTGAATGATTCTGTGACTATTCACAAGACAAGCCCTACAATTGTTCACCAAACTAGCAAGTCACCAGCTGCCTTGTATACCTCTGTAGATAGGTGTTTACACTTAAGAGAAACACACATTCTGAACTCTGAGCATTAGAGCAGACAAATAGACTGTGTAAAACTGTACAAAGCTGCTATGTTAACACAAGCTGGCTTTAAATGTCCCTGCACACTGTGACAAAATGCTTTTTTGGTAACTGCATTCCCACCACTTCACATTTTAAAACATTCTCTAGTTAATGACCGAAATACTACTGAGCAATAACAATGCTTATTGTTTTCACACTTTTTTCATCTTCAGTCTATCAACATAAATTGCCATGAATAAAGCAGATGATGAAGACTGTTCCTACCAAGACAAGATCCTTACATACATAATTTTTTTATCAATTATGAACTGAACTTCATGAAGCATTTTCCATCACAGTTTGCTTTGCACTCAATTTTAGGCACACAGTACCTTCATTACCTGCACTGTCTTCCTCATAACAAAGCACAATCCTGAATATCCATGAGGCAACTTGAGTCTGTGTAGTCTGCTCATCTCACTGTAAAAGCACATGAACAGTACTTAAAAGGAACCACCAGCTCCACTTAGGATCATGCTGCTCTTGCAGAATGATTCAGATTACCACACATACCCAGTGGAGAGTGTTTAGTGAACTTTGGGATATGTCAGGAAGAATTTCTGATTATCAGTATTTGAGAAATACTACCTGCATGGGGCAGCCTGCTCAGAATATTCTCTTCTGATGAGGGACATGAACAAAATAACATCTGGAAGTCTTTTATATCACCCACCCCCGCTTAAAAAAAAAAAACAAAAAAACTATTGTCTGAGTTGATGATTCACAGTTATAACTTTTCTAGTAACTGTCAACTTTCTGATGCCAATTATTTAAATATCAAAATAATATATTTGCCTGAGGCAATAAAAAGCAATAAAATAAGAGTTGGCAGTTTTACTTACATTATAAAAATCTTGATTCAAACAGTTCATCCAATTAGTAAAAGAATAAATTGCATCGTGTACCTTTTAGCTAAAGTGTTTAATGCTGTTTTCATTTAGATTGTATTTGTGTTTGAGTCCAATAACAGTGAGTGAGAGTGACAGGGATCCATTTTGTGGATCCTGCCATCTGGCACAGGATCCCCTGGAAGAGTCACAGATCATCTGTTTAAGCACCAGATGCTCTTGAGGCAGACAGAGGACTTGTGTTAGGGGCACGGAGGGTAAAAGGTCAATCAGTAGGGTGTCTCACTGGACTGGAAGAGGCCTCCTCCCAGGCACAGCCAATATACTAGCTTTTATATCCAGCCTTTTTGGGTTTGACTTGAGCCAAACATCCATTCCAGACCACTTCTGCTCCATACCAGTAGCCAAAAACATAGGAGCTGAGTGAAAACTTCTGGACAGGGGTGGGGAAATAGGGAAAATGAAAATATTTTAGAGTAAATAATAAAAGTAACAGGTAATTCTGTTGCTGAATGGAGAAAGGGACAGGGATTATTTAATTATAAAAAGGATGCTGCTGCAGGTGAATGGAGAAGAGAATTTCCTGTACCAAAAAGATGAAAGGAGAAGGGACGATTGCCTGGCAAGATGGAAAAGCAAGCAGCTGTTGTAGGGAGAGGAGAGTTGCTGCTACTTTCCAGTGCAGGAGGGACAGGAAACTGAATCTCAGGTCAATATTTTAACCCAAAGAACCCAGGAAAAGAGTATCTTCTGGAGTTTCCTAAATTCAGCTGTCTTCACCAGGTAGAGCAGCACAATAAGAGCAGACCAATGCAATGATGCTGCTGAGGACCTTGTAATTAAGCAATACAAATTTTGCAGATTTTTACTTCAGTCTAGTTCAAATCTGAGGTCCAGATCAAGGTTTTTCACTCCAGCAATTCCAAGGATAGTTATCTCACAAATCTTTGGTTTCTAAAGATCAGATATATGAGGTGGATACTCGGTGAAGCACTTCATCTTTCTGTTGTCTGTCAGACATAGTAACACCAGGTGGCAGAAGCAATGACATGAATCTCCTTTATAAGACTCATATATGGAGTCAGCCCTTTCTGTTCATCTTTGTTTCCGCTTTGAGTCTTCCTGTCTTTTGTTACACTGCCACCATAAAGCCATCAGGAGTTGCCTCCCTCTCCTACTCTTCCATCTGTAGTAGATACTCCATGACAATACCCCAGATGAACAGAATTCATGGAGCCACTTGAGTCTGAGGAGAGAATGTTTTCTAGGAGTCTTTAGCACCACTGCTGCTTTGACTCTAGTCTGGTACCAGCTGGAGGCACCAGAATCTCTGGATGAGACTGCATCACCCTGGGACATGGATAAAACATACAGCATATCCAGAACTTCAAGATGCAGGGGCTTACAGTCAAAGCCTTCTGCTGTAAGCTGGCATTGTGATTTCACCATGCTCATAATAAATTTCATGTGGCTATTATTTTTTCAGTTACAGTAGGCAAAGATATAATCAAGACTGCCGGGGGCATTTTTCAAACTGTATTTTTTGAAAGTGTGTACGTAACTCTATATGGAGAACATCTTTCCTCACATGAAGCAGTATGATATGATCAACTCTTGAACATAGAGATGTTCACATTACTCATGAAAACTCCACTGGAACTAGTACTGGAGGGACAGTGACCACTGGCTGGACAGTGACCACTGTGATGTCAACAGCAAGGACGATGAGGTTTTATTAGTCTATAGTGTGAGCAGAATATTTCAGTAGTATATTCCACATGGAGCAATACAATCTAGTATGATTCCACAGAGGTTCCCTTTGTTATACTAGTGCTGCAACTTAACAAAAAATAAACAAAAAAATGAGGCAAAACACTATAAACATACTTAATATTAGTCAGCTATGCTAAGATACTACAACACTAATACCAGAGGGTTACTTTGGGAAGATCCACCTGGGGCTCTTCTATACTGCTCAAGTATTGACACACCTTGAAAATATTTCTAATCTGACAACATAAAGCAACAATGCATAACTAAAAGGCTTCTCCAAAGCTTGTTCTAGTGAATCATCTGTATAAAACCAGAATTTTACAGTTAAAATGTCCAGAAAATATCTACAAGTCTTATGGGAGAAGTTTCTTATTCTTGCAAGTCTTAGTAAATCTGTATATTTATTTCAGGGGTTAAATTTTGCAATTCCAAAGGAATAAAGGGTCCTACCATTGCTTTATGTCACTTTTATAATCTTACTTTAAAATGCCATCATCACTAATAATAAACTTTCCATTGTTTCTCAAAGTGAAAGTTTTACTTTGCTAATGTTAATTTTTATAGCATTATCAAGCAGTTTTGAATAACAGTGGAGTTTTGGGTTTTTTTCAATAGGACATACCAGCATCACTGCAGAACTCAGTTGATTGACACTGAGATTATTTTTCCCTCAGCATCTCAGACAATAATTGGATCTCTACTGAACATCTTCATCAGTCATTAAGGAAAGCTTTTTAACATGCATATGCAGGGAAATATGATGAGTAGTCTGGCACAATTATTTTCATTTTTGAGTAGCTGTTATGAATTCCATTTTTGTAAATAGAAACATAAAATGAGGAAATCTCCACAACTTTCCTGTCCAAACTCTTGCTCCTGAGCTATCCACATGAAATAGAAAAACTGAAGTACCATTACTATGTCAACATGGACCATAACACTAACGAAATCCTGCTTCTCACAACCAGATATGCAGACAAACCCTCCATTCTCCTAGAACTCACATATTCCAGGCTTCTACCCAGCTAACTTTAAATTCAGCTTCCTTGAATATAATTAACCAAGTCCCACATTGTTTATAAACATATATAAATACTAGAATGAGGTATCAAAATAAATTCTGAAATACTGCATAATTAATTTGCATGCCACTTATTTTAAAATAAGTGTTTTTATTAAACACCATAATTGTGGAATATCAAAGCAATGGAATAAATCAAAATCTTATAAGGTAAAAAAAACCCAGGCAAAACAAAACAAAAGAGAAACCAAAACCCCACTATTCAGCCTTAGAGCGAGGTAGAATCTTTTCTCTATTTCAAGTTTATGATGGAGAATTCCTCACCACTTTTTCTTTCTCTTAAATCTGATCCTGTATGTTCATTCCTCCCAGATCTTCTTACAAAAGATGACAGAGAGACTAAGATCCGTATCTCCAGATCTGGCCAGACACAGCATTCCCTAGAATGTGTTCCCCCACACAGAGCATAGCATCCATGGTCATGTCATCAATCACAGATGCAGAGAAATGAATATAAATGTGCTTATTTCTAAACCTGATAGCTTGTTCATACTTGAAAAGAGATAAATCACTCCACAAGTATCTCATAAATAATGTTCACTTACAATGAAAGCATTAATAATTGCAATAGTATGTATGAAGATCTACACAGGCTATTCACCTATCACAGGGTGTGGAAAGAAAAAACTAATAGCATGAACAGTTCAAAAACTCTGAGACACAATGGACTTAAAAGACATAAAATGCTGTGGGGAGGAAAATGCGGAGTCACAGAAGAAACTTGTGAAGTAAAGCTGTGAATCCGTACGCATTCCACTCCTCCGCAGATACTGGCCTGGGGCTACTATACGTCTGGAAGAGGGTGTCTGTGTGGAGATTTACGAATTAACTGTGCTTCATTTTCAAAAACTGCTATTCATCATCACATGGTGTTTTCAACAAGGGCAGTTGAGCTAAAATGCTTCAGCTGAAGCCACTAAGTATTTGCTAACTTGATAGTGAAGTCAATTCCAGGGTGGAGAAAAGCACAGAAATTAAGGATCATAGTAGGCCAGTTTCACAGGAATTTTGCAGAGAACCCTATTTTCTGACTTTTACAGCTCCTTTCTGCTACTTGAATTTTTACTACGGCTCACTCTTCCTCTTAGCTTACACTAAAAACATTGCATCCAAGTTCCTTCTCTACCGAAAGACGCTGATAATCTCTAGCAAGTGAGAAAGATGAAATCGCAATAACATGATCTGCATCACTGGTACTTTCATTATATCTGACTGATCAAGCAAAAAAGAATAATTTTGTAGTTGCTCCCACTTTAGCCTTCTCTATGCTGCGATGAACAGACACCGTTCATCAATACAATAGCATGCCATGTTTCAGTGTAGGGTGCATTTGTAACTCCTGGTAGGCCTTGAGTGTTCCTGCTTGGATGAGCATGTTTAGGAATGTCTTGGTTTAAAATAAACATTAGAAACTTGAGTAATAAATATATAATCATCATCTGGATAAAGATGCCTAAAATCCTACTGCCTCTGACTATAATTATAGTAATAAAAGTATTGCTGACTGATGAAGAAATGTACTATTTATGCTGCAGGGATTGCAAATCAACACTTTTTTATACTGAGTTAAGAATCCAGTCTGCATTATAAAACTTCATTGGTATATAAAATAATTACTCATTGGTACATAAAATGACTCACCTCTGGACTGCAGTGATTAATCCTTCTGGCTTTCTCCTCCTGTATTATCTTTTTACTATGATCTATATTATTGCCACGATAATAACTCATCAATTCAAGACAATACTTGGTCTTTACTGGATAAAACATGTTTATGTAAAATGTATGCTCATTGTCCTAAATCACATCTTCAAGATATCCTTCATATGTAGTAAAATATTGTCTCAGTAGATTAGAGCAAATATTTCCAAACATGCCTACAAAGCACAACCCTCAGAAACCTCTTATCTTATTTTAATATCATATCTTTAATCTTATTTTGCTCACTATATCCCTGGAGTGAATATTAAAAAGAAGACCTATTTTACAGTTGCCAAGTGGGAATACATCATCTGAACTGCAAATTTAAATTTAAATGCTTTAGATCTTCTAGAAAGATTAAAAATGCAAGTGTTATTTTCATCTATATTTATGAAGTACGTATTGATAGAGTTTCCAGATTCTGGCAGTAGGAGTGGAAGAGCCTTCCCTCATTCAGAGATGATGTGGTTATTGCAATGCTTTTCCTGTTCTCAATGGAAGAGTTGTGGGCCATGGTCTACATTCAATTGAGCCAGCTTATAATAAACTGTTCACTGTATCAGTTTTCAATGTTAAAATACAAAGGTTAACACAAGTGTCAGAACTCAAATAATGAAGGAGTTTCTGTGCAGACTATTTCAGGATATTTTTGCATAAAGCATTTTAATAGCATATGATTATTCACTTTTCACTCCACAAGACCCATTGGGAACAGCACTAACAAGTGTGGCAAACTACCAAGACTGGTAAAATGATCATGGACTCCACTGTCTACTCCACCCATGCCATAAAAAGCCAAGTTCATTGATGCTGCCCAATTCCCAGTCTTTTTTATTTCTTTCTCCTGCAATGTTCCCTCCTGTCTTCCCTTTCCCCCCTGCCCCCCCTTATTGGTGTCTCTTTACCCCTTATTCTCTCTTCTTGAGTCCAGGTGCCCAAGCTGAGGGTGGTTATAAACACATGAAAACCCCATTGCAACTAAAACACATTGTACACCACCACCAAATAGGAGCAATGAGCTGCAGTGTGTTCCCTGGGGGAAAAAAATGGGGGAAAATGCTAAACCCTCTGTGGGGTCTGTTCAAAGTCTTTGTGGAAAGGGCAGACATAAAGAAAGCTGAAACCCATGGACAATAATCCACGATGAATACAGAGGAACATCTGCAAATTTCACAGCTGTAGCTTTCACTAGCATCAACAGTGTATGTACAAGAGAGAAGGGTTATAGAGCTGAATCACTTGGCTAAATCTGGATTAATCATCAAATCATATAATATCCTCAGTTGGAAGAGTCTGACAAGGTTCATTGAGTCCAAATCACAAGACAACCCACAAAATTACATCATGTGCCTGAAAGCATTGTCTCACAAGAAAACAGTAGAAATTGCTCCTAATATTTTGTTGGCTCTCCCTACCAGGATGCAGCTTACCTTCCTCAGCAAAGAAAAGTGTGAAATGAGACTTTAAAACTAAATTTAATTCATTTACTGTAGCTTCCAATCCCCACCTTAGCTCATTGTTCAGAGTGGACAGAGTCTCCAGTAGCAGGAACTCTGTCAAGGATCCCTGTGAATGGACAGAAGCTAGGACACTATACTGGCTGCACAGAAGGAAGAGCTCATCAGATACACAAGAAAGTATGTCTAATGCATATACAGCCAAAACACTGCTCACTTTTTGCAAAGCACAATGTTAGGAAAGGCTACAAGTATTTTTAAGTAAATGAGCTCAAAACACACTGCACAGAGTAAACCCACCTTCATCTGCTAAGAGAACTATACAAATAAAACATTTCTTTCTCAGTTGGAGAACCACCTCTATGCACAGTCAAGAAAGTTTTTCCTAATGTTACCAAAAAAGCATTCCATTTTTAAGTGAAAAGCTTTTCTTAAAATTTACATTCATATTGTACTTACCTTGATTACCAAATAAAGTCAAATCCTACAGATAACATGAATTTAGAGTAAACACAATTTATAAGGATATCAAGTTACAGTGCTTACTAAAGCTTGTAGAAATAATAATCATGCTGCTACCAATGATAAAATCACAGGAACAAAAAGAGCCATTGGACTACTACCAATGAAGTGTACTAGCTTAACCCAACACAGAAGTACACAGTCATAGGATCACAGCATGGTTTGGGTGGGAGGCACCTCTAAAGGTCATCTAATCCAACCCCCCTGCAATGAGTCAGGACATCTTCAACTAGATCAGATTGCTCAGAGTCCTGTCCAACTTGACTGTGAATGATTCTGGGTTCTGGGAAACCTGTGCCAGTGTTTTACCATCCCCAGTGAAAAAACTTTTTTAATTGAATCTAAAAAAACTTTCCTTCATTTAAAAATCATTAAAGTTTCTACTGCTTCTCTGCAGTAACATCACTTTTGCCTGTACACTTGAATGTCTGTATTCTTTGGCTGAAAAACATCATCAAGGAGACACTGTTGCTACATTATCAGGATACAGAGGGCTTTTTCTGCAAAACACTTGCCCTAGGATTAAAATTAAACTTGTTGCTGAACTTCAGTATGGAAACAATGTCAAGAGCCATGTGCAAACATTCCATTTCATACTAAACTGATGCTGCCTCAAACGATTTAGTAATGTTTTAGGGTGGACACTGAATAGGATTCCCATTTTGGCACAACTTGGTGCAAACTTATGCTATAAATTAGCACTCTAAGGTCCTCTGACCAATGCTCCCATCCCAAGTGAATCTGATCCTTCACATCCTTAATTATACTGGCAATTACTCTCTTAAACACAGCTGTACTGCTTCTAGCAAAATGGAATATTGATACAGAATCTTTGGGGGAAAAAAAAGCCAAAGCCGATCCTTGATATTTCATCAGTGCTTCACAGAGTTTGAGAAAAACTTTTTCTTTTAAAACAAGTTTCCCACTCTCTTTTTCTCTAAATAAAAACTTATCTTAGCTCTGCCCCATTGTAGCACTTTAGTTTGTAGTGGTCTTTGATTTGAGGCAAGAGTGAACATTATTTTCAAAAGGCAACATGAAGAAAGATCCTGACTTACAAAAAAAAAAAAAGAAGCATGTTACTGTGATTTGAGCAGTTGCTTTTCAATAATAACCCTGAACATTTCTATATGTCTCCATGCTCAAAAGGATGTTGGTCATGTCCCCCTTAACCAAGAATACATAAGTGGTAATTAGGCATGGAGCCAGTGAGTCTCCAAGCAGTTTGTCTTAATGCTGTAATATCAATTAGTACAAAATATGCCCTTTTCAAACAGAAGGAGAGAATGGCCTAATTCATACCATAAAGAATTAGAAAAGGAAAAATATACAGAGTTAATACATAACAATGTTTGCCAAGCAATGAATGGCTGGAATAGATGGGTATACAAGACAAACATGTTTCAGATGAGCTTTATCAAGTCACATAGGTAAGATTGATAAAGTTACTAAAACCAATACAGAAGGAAGGCGAAGAAAACAATGTGTATGTAGTTAAAGGAGTAATCTTGTATGTAGAATGAAGGAGTTGGATCATTTTTCTCTGTCACTTAATTCCTATTTTCTGGTGCATAAAGAAAAAGCAACATTATTAGCCACTCATTTTGTTCAGTGCTGATGTTGAAATCCAACTCTTTTAGAAACATACTTGTCTGAAGCTTTTAGAGACATGGCTACAAGCAGTTGCTGGCACATGAAACCACAGTGGCCCTTCCACTAGAAATGCAAACCCTGTTAACAAAAAAGCAGCAGTGCAGCTGACAGAACTGCCATCCTCCCTTTGCTATTGCTGTGACTGACACAGAACCTGTCTATGAAAACTTTCAGCAGCTGTTTTCTTACACCACTAAATTTCATCCCCACTCTCACTCTTGGGATAAACTATTTCAGCAAAGAGATTATATTGTTTAGGATAGAAAGAAGTTTTTTCCAATTCATGTCTGAAAAAAGTGGGGTGGCGTGACATGCCAGTAAGAGTTACTAGTACATTAATCAACAAAATCTTACATCAACTGGACATAGATGTATGGTTAGCCCTTATTTAGTAACAGCTAACTACTTACAATTCAGTTTGGAGTAAACTTTAAGAAGTGGAATTTTTACAAACAAACATGCATAATGGAACTTCGGAGTGCAGTAAATAACCCCAAAACATTTTGAAGCTCTATAAACAAAGCAGATTCATCTTCTCTCTAAAAGATTTAGAAACAGTACATGCAGAGAACATATAGTTCCATTAAAAAATAACTCTTCACTTCAGAGGAAAAGGCACATGCTGTCCCTTTTGACACCATCAATATTTTGGTTTATGAACTCCATGAGCTTGTAAACATAGTTATGCCATAATTCCGTGGAAGAATCTCTGTGCCTTGAACATGGCAAGCATAGAGCACACCTGGAGGACAAAAATCAAAAGCTGAACTATGGAACTGGTATCTGACCTAGTTTGAAGGTAAGTTCTGAACCCATTTTATTTCATTTTGAATAATGGAAGACCTTGCAGGAAAAGCATCTAAAATTGCATAGTTCTGGGAGCAAGTGACCATAAAAGTTAGTGTGTAGTGAGCCTTACAAAGCATACTTCATTATACTGCTTCTGTTTAAGTAGAAATCATACATTATCTCCATCTTTCATATCATTTGCTACAATTTTGCCTACAAAATTCAACACCTGATTTACTCAATTTAAGCACAGAACACTGGAATTAAATAAATACGGGAAAAACACTCGAGCTCATAGCTGCATAAGAATGGAAAGACTGAGTCAAGGAAAAAACTGAAGGCAGAGGTTCTGCCAAAAATGTGCATTCATTCTGCTGCCAGTACCACACAGGTTGAATAAAACTCAAATGTAAACAATCCCCTTTTTTAAAAGATTCTGCTGGGTAGAAACTTCAAAGAGCAAAACAGTTATAAATCAAGACAATTTATATAAGTACATTGCAAAGTAATGGGCCATGATGCTCAATAGAAAACGTGACCTCTGACCTGGTGAGAAAGTACACTGTAAGGCTTGGAATATAGTTAAAATATTAGTTAGGAGGATGAATAAAAATTGGCTTAGGAAAGTAGCTCCTCAAAGAATGCCTTAAAATAAAATTCAATGAGTTCAGACTGAAAATTCTGGAAAAGCTATAATGGTGACATTTTCCACTTTTATTCAATCCAAGTATTTGTCTGGAAAACAACTTCCAGGATATACTTCACAACAAAATTCAGATGAAAATCACTACCCAGTGGAGGCTTCCTATGATCTTTCTCTGATTCCTGTTAAGCCTCAATCCATGCATTTCCATGTCTTAAGAGAACAGTTTTATCTAACTTCAAACACTCTGCATCTCATAGTCTTGAGATATGAACATATTTTCATATTCAGATGTTCCAAAACATATTTAGATGAAAGCCAGCTGAAATGTTTAGAAACTTAACATTGGTGAGATGAAGATGCCATGAGATTTGCTCTTGTTATTTTTGAATGTTAAAAAATAAATAGCCCTCAGCAACCACAAGCCAGTACCAGAATGCACTGTGATTGTTCTGGCCTTATCACTAATGAAGAGAAGCACCAGGTTCCTAGTGGTGTGCATCATCTCTAGTTTAAAAATTGCCTTAGCAGGCACAACAGCCTGGTAATAATTTCCAATTTAAAACAAGAAAGTTCTGAAAAGATACAGGAACTACAGAATAGAAAGCTGTAACTCTGTACCAGAAAATTTAACAAACAATTAAATACTCAATAGTAATAGCAGAGAGCAAGTTAAAATGATGATAAAAACAACATGTCTTTGTTTTTAAGTTTGAATGTGCATTCTCACTGTATTTCTTCAAAGGAGTGGGTGATAGTTGATTGAATTTACTGGGATTTCCAAAACTTTCAACAAAATTCTTCCCCAAAGGTTTTGAAGAAAACTAAGGTTCCAGGACATGAGACAGAAGACCTGCCAGAGATAAATCCTTGTTTAAAAGACTGAGTAGAGTGGGTTGGAGAAAATGTTTAGTTCTCAGAACAGAACCCACATAGTTCAGGTGGGATTTGTTATAGCATCTATGTTGTTCAACACATTCATAAAATAATTGGAAAAAATAGAAGTAATAATATGAGTTTGCTTATGATATGAAGTCCATTAGGGTAGTGGCTGACTGGCATGGAATGCAGGAAATTCATAATGAACTGAGTAACTAGACAATAAAATGATAAATGAAGTTGAATGTAAGTGAACGTAAAACAATCTATATTTGAAATTCTAAATTATGAGATCTCAGCACACAGTAGCAAGCTCCTGTGCTTAGGACACTACTTTGCAAAGAACCACCTCTTTCTGTTTTCCAATCTATGTAGTTGCTCACTAGGGGACACACTGGAGGCTAAAAGTTTACACAGATCTCAGAAGACAAGAGCATGGAACAGAAACCTATCAGGGCTAATACTTCCACAGAAAACCTCTCTAGCTCAGGAAATACTTAGGAATTACTGAGTGTAAGGAGAAAATTTAGGGGTGTCATATATGCTTGCCCTGGTCTGATTGTCTCCTAGGGATTTCCTTACAGCTACTGTTGGACACAAGACAATGACCTAGATAAAGTTCTGATCTGGTCCATTATGGTCATCTTTGATGCTGACATATTGCAGCATAATAAATCCCACTGCAGCAAAATCCAAACCTGGGATGAATCAGGACAGATACTTCCAGAGGAGATGGGTGACAAATCTGAAAAATGTCCAAGGGCACAGAGTAGCTACTAGGACAGACCAGGTATCACTGGGATCTAATGGCTGTGCATGCTGGGGCATTTTTAATTCTTGACATTATTGGGCCTTTGCCATGTGTAAAATCACATTTTTAAATACTTCAGAACTGGGTGTGATCCATAATGGATGACTTTCACTGAACAATTGCACACAAACAACAAATAAGACTTGAGGCTTAGTGTCAAATACATACAGAACTCCCAACCACAGGTCTTCCAATCCTTCTAAAGAAATACCCCCAAAGTTAGCCTGAAGCTGGATTGCTTGACTCCTGCTAATATATAGCAGGAAAGGATGAAAGAGGAAATTAATACTCCCAATATAGATTTGATGGTTACTGTATCTGCTGCACAAATTTTAGGAATTACCACACTATGAGAGCCTGAAGAACTGTTACAGTTACTACAAAGTACAGCTTGAAGGGAATTTTTGTGTTTAAATGGCTGAAGAACTTCCTAAGTTTCCCTGGTCCAATATAGTGATGAAAATTGCTACAATCTTTACATACTTTCACTATAAAACTAAACTTTGCTTTTAAACTGGAAAAAATTATCTCAAGAATTTCAGCCACATTTTTAATTGAATAAGTGCACTCAAAATGCAAAACTCATTAGGAAACCAACACAACAGCAAGTTGTTAACATTTTCAAAATGCCTCTTAAGCACACAGAACAATTTTAGAAAGCTTCTTTGTTAGTGTTGTTTCATGTAATCAGAGCTAAGCTAGAAAAAACAGAAGTATTCTGTACTATTGGTATTTTAGTTATCTGCTAAATTATGCCTCTGGGGGACAGTATGGAAGCCAAGTGAGAAGATTAATTTTTGATGTCCAACTTAGACAGTAAAAGAGTAGAAACATCGCTTTAAGTGGAGAATTGCAGCACTAACAACTCAAAAGTGCAACTGCCCTTAAACAGATGTAATGGACTTCAGAGGTTTCTGTCAGGCAGGCTAGCAATGGAAAGAAAAGTTAAAAGCCATTTGTTTGCAAACAAAATTTTGTGTCAAAGTCCTTTCATCTTAAATGTTTATGTTTCCATTAAGAGATAAGAGGTCAACATCAAAGCTTTAATAAGAAATAAAAGTCAGAATAACTCATACTATCAGATTTGAAGATGAAACTCAGATTTAATGCTCATAGTATTTGTTTTTGCAAATGGTTCCAATTCAATGTTTATTTCCTATTACAACAATGTATCCAGAATAATTTAAACTAACATACTTTACAAGTTCCTATATTTTATATAACACATTTTCCTTTTCACTTAAGAGTCTGGCAGTTCACCTCAAATCCACTTGTTCCCCAAAATTCTTCAAACTAAGAAGCTATTTTTAGAAGAATATGTACTATACAATTAAAATATTCACAAAAGAAACAACTGGCAGCCTTTATTGAACAACACTGTCAGAATGGCTGAACTGAGGTAAAAGAGCAAGGATGTTTAAAGGCCATTTTATGAAGTCACGACTTTTAGGATATGCCTACATGCCTTAATCACTTTGGCTGACAAGTTGATGGAAGAACTCTGATTTCTCCAATTATAAGTTCAATAGCTGAAGCAAGTCTAAAAAGGTCATGTGTAAAAGGCATAAAATATTAACCTCATAGTTTTCTGTGCAGCTTGTTAATCTCCCAGAACTTGTAACAGCAGAGACAAATTGAGCAACTTTCTGACCTTTCTGTGATAAAAACCTACAGTTATTTAATGAAAGCCCTAAAGGTTACCAATTATTTTTCTTAAAAGCCCATCTTCCTCAGACTGGGAATTTGGTACTGCACTGAGAAATTAGTTTGTGGAAATATTCATTTGAGTGATTTTAGAAGAGTTGCAAATCTGGAGAAAATCCACTAGTTTGTTACCTGTTTTGGCTAGAAGAGGAGGAAAACTTGAGGGGAAACAAGAGAACAACGGAGAAAGGTCTCAAGAGAAAAAAAGCAGAAAATAAAAGAGCATGTATGCATGCATTCAAGGTAGACACACTAAAACTCTGAAATAAAAGAATAGCAATCACAATTTTTTGATCAATATTATCCAGTATCAAGCTTCAGGATTTCTACTAAAATGAGCAGCCAAGCAGTTGTTCTTCCCACAATGTCATGCACCAAGGTGTTGCAAGCAAAAGTGAGGTTGCAAAGTTCTGTGTTTATGACTTTTCCTGACTCAAAGCCCAATACTTCCACAACATTTTGGTAAAATTTGAACTAATACATTTAACAATTGACTTCTGTTCCAGAGACATGTTCTTTTTTAATTTCTTGATATCCTCTAAATGGTACAATACAGATGCAAAAGTCCAGGTTGATCAAATAGATTTCAGTTCAAAATACAAAGCCAAGTTTGCACATCTTTCTCATAATGTCAGTTCTACTCATTGAAAAATATGCATTCTTGACTGATTGCAGATAGTACTAATAAGGATAAAAATGTGTAAAACCTCCATAAATATAAATTTCTGGTTTTACTGGTGAATAACTGGCTATGAGTTTGTATTAAGAAAGCTACAGATTCTGATTTCTATGAGCCTATCCATATAGAAAGTTTCAGAATCATTTGGTTTTCCTCTTTGTCCCAAATTCCATGGAAACAAGACCACTCTGGCTCATCACATAATTTGCACAATTTTCCTTGATGAAAGAGTGAATAGTCCATAGGGTCACGAAATTTAAAAGTTCAACTTCTACCTCTTGAAAATACTAAACAGTAACTACTTGGCCTTAAGGATTTCTAGAAATAAATGTAAGTAAATAATATGCACCACAATCTATTATGTCATTGCAGCTGGAATTTTAAAAAATGTCATTTTTGCTGTCTCCAGGTAGCATCCCATTTTAATCAGATTTCAATCATTTGACCAATTCTATGCTGATTATTAAGTGAATTGAGAAGCATGCAGGGGTCATGTAGAGCAGACCCTATTTGTTTTTAATGAGTTTCCAAAGTTTTATTTTGTAATTTTACTTCATTTGCCATACAGACTCACTATCTCACTACTGGTTGCCAAACCACCTTCTAGTTTGTGAATTGTCCCATTGAGGGGTGTGTTCCCTCTTCTGAGAAACACTGCCTTAATGTTTACCCATAATACTATTTTTAGGGATCTTTGATGAAAAAGAAATCATAAATGTTTACCTTTGGGGTTTACCAAGACAGACATAAAACACTTCTAGCACACTAAGTATTTCTTGAGCCATCAACCACACTGCAGACGAGCCTCTTGTCTTCAAAAAATCTTTAGGGCTACAGTAAGTGTTCAGAATGTTTGCATAAGAAAACACCCACAGTTCAGGTTCCTCTCAGTTTCAAGCAGCTTCATAACAATTATTCTATTGCATCATTTGTCTCTTTTTAGTGTAGGTACTGTGATGTTTTTGGCTGTCAGTGAATAGTTCCTTTATCTTAACCAAACAGAAGTTTCAGAGGCAAAAGTATTTGGGCCCACTGTACTCTAAGCAAGGCTCAGCACATATTTGCTGCTCTGACACAACATTCTGTCAGTGCTTCTCTGAAGTAGAATTATTTTGAATTCATACAGTTCTATAACCAAGATATACTGATGTTACTTTCTTTTTTTAAAGCTTTCTGTGGTTTACTATGTCCATCCAAATGTGCTTTATTTTAGATTATTACTGTTCCTTTTTAATCCCTCCAAACAGTAACCAAGTTTTTACTGAAACTTACAGGCCAAGATTTTATTTCTGTAAACATTACAAGCTGTTGAATTTGAGCTCTCATGCTAGGAAATGCTTTTATTAGTCTCTTTTTATTATTTTATTGATCATTTTTTGTAATTCAGTCATAAGACTGTTATTATTATTACTATGAATATTTTTAAAGGGAGAAGAGCAGCAAATAAAGAAAATAGAGTTTTTTAAAATATTACTGTCATATTCAAGCATAACACCATTAACTACGTAGCACATGTTGAAAGATAATAATGTGTGTGTGTGTTTGTGTGTGTGTGTGTGTGTGTGTGTGTGTGTGAGATCAAGGCCCAATTTCAGTATTATTCCATTGCTCAGAACATAGAACAACAACATGCAGCTGAGATATCCTCCCAAATCTTATGCCTCAAGTGATATAAATCAATAGTTTTATTATATACATCCCTGCATGGATGCAATGGTTTGACATTAGCTTTAATATTCTTTGGGGTTTTAGCAGTTCTTAAGTCTCCCTCTAAGTACAACTTTATTTAAGAATAATTTGGCATTTTTATAGGTTTTCCTCCTAATATTCAGAATTTGCTTTCTCCATTACATCCTACTTGATATGACTATCAAAACAAAGATTCTTATTCTAATATATAATATCATGCCAGTCATTGCTATTTTCAAGGTGAACTTCTCATTAAACTAAGGAGTTGGAATTTTACTAAGATTTTCATCAACACTTGCCAGTAACATCATCCATTAAAAAATGGACCTTTGTCCCTATTTTTAATTCACCTTGCTTATCAGCTACTTCCTTCAAATTATCTGAAAAATGGTCAAAAACAAATTCCCTAAGTTCAGACTCAGATACTGAATACTCTTTGGCCCTTTGCATTTTGAATGTGCAAACCACTTCTAACATTGAAGAGCTGTTTTAGAAAAGAAAAAAATATATAAATGCCATTTAAATTAACTGTATTTTCAGGATGCAAACTAGAGATTTTATGAAGTGGATCTGTATATCAATATCAGTAATGTGATATCCTATCCATGATGTTTATAGGACAAATAACTATTTGTGTACCAGGCACTTGTTATAGGCAAATGAAAGGTAAAAAGCAGGTCATTACACAGCACATTAAAGCCTTTTCCTTTAATTCTCCTGATTAATTTCCTGGTATATCAAATAATCATAAAAATACTTGACATCTTTTTCTAAATACCAAACAAACACTGCTTTTAAGAAGCGAAAATAAAGGCTCATACTTTTTCTTAGGGCTTCATAGCTCTTTCAATACCATTAAAACTGAACTCCGTGATTCTACAAGCATTTAATTTCCACTTTCAAAACATAAAAAACCCTATATTTTAAAAATGTATTTATTTCAACAAACTTGCTTTTCCAATGCAAAATCCAAAAGACTACCCCCATTTACTTTTACATTAACATAGCCTTACACCCAGTTAATCATGTAACCCTATGAAACATAACATCATTTCACCTGAACACTACCATGGCCTTGTCTCAATAAATTCCCTTTTTTTTTTTAAACCAGGAAATGTGTACCTATCAGCTGTGTATGTGTGGTAGTGATGATATAAACCTGTCAGCTAGAGGAAACCTCCATAAAGTAACCTGTCATCACTCTTTTTCTGAAATAAACTACAGCTTTCTGGGACTTCTAGAAAGCATCTAGTGACAGAAGTTATTACAATAATAGGGTATCCTGCATTAGCACAGGTGCTTTTTTTGGCTTTTTACTTCTTCTGGACTCCCCATCATGCCTATATGAAATTCCATCCTCAAGTATGGAACTCACCTACAGGTTCATCGATTAATGGCTTGTACTGGAAGTAAAATGCCTTAGTGACTCTGCTTTGGACTCAAGATTAAAGAAAAGAAACTGTTTTAAAGATGTTTTTTCACATGAAAAATTGCTTTTGTTCACTGTCTCTCAGTCCTACCCAGACCAGCAATAAATCTGGGGCTATGTCATTTCTAGATTCATACATCAAGCCTTTCCATAGGTCTTTACCTAGAAACAATAATGCTCTATATAGATCTGCAGCCAAAAGTAAACTTGATACATTTATCACATATATATAAATGATGTGTACAACCTATTCTTTTGTTATTGATCAAAGTAGACAGCAGGAACTCAAGACTATATTCCTGTCTCTGTGAGCAGGGACATGTTTTAAAGCCATTCTAAAAGAAGACAGCTAGAAATAGTTTACTTACTTTTTGAAGCATTTTATTCTATATAAGACTTCCTCCATGCTAATAAGTGATGATACTCCTTGCAATGATCTTACATAATGATTCTAGCTTTTTATTTTCAAAGAATGGAGGCAGCAGTGTGCTGCAATCCTCTTATCACCACAGATCAAGTATTTCCACTCAGATCTCAACTGCTCTTATATGTGCCCATTAATATTAAAATGCCTTGTTGCCATGCACATCAAAATCCACTGAAGATTATAAAAGATTTTTCTTTCTGCCAGTCAGCTTTACTAACTGTTGCTATCCATATGTGTCTATTTGATTCACTTGAATATAAAATCATATACACACAATGAAGTCCAAAAGGCAAAAACTGCAGTTAGACCAAAGCAACATTTGAAGCGTTACTTTTTACCATGATAAGGTGACTCTTAGAGCTATATTTCAATAGTTATTCAAATTATTTTTATCAAAAGAAGCCAGAATTCATCCTGAAAAAAATGGGGTTTGATAGCAGCAGAAAGATAAGTGAATAGTTGTATGTCCATTGGCATTGGTGTTTTACAGATAAGAGATGAACCAATGTCATATAATAGCAATGTTCATATTGTGTTGGCATTAAAAGTCTATAAAAGCATAAACTGATAGGTAATGATACTCACAAATAGAATTTGCTTTATTTAAAAAATCAAGTGCTTGGTGTACCAGAAAAATATTTATAATTAAAGAATAAAAAATAAAAAATAAATTTATAATTAAAGCCACATTTAATCAATTATATATAAACCCAAAGACATAATTTAAAAAAGAAGCCATTAAGATTACATATATCTGTCTTTATTAAAATTTCTAGCTTACTTCTTCCTTCAAACTTCAGTTTGCTAAGTTAAAAAGCTGAAAAATTATATCTGCACTGGAGGCAAGGCAGCCCACTCTTCTGGTTGACAGAACATGTTTCCCAGGCAAATGGTTTATTTTTAAATAGCTTTTGTGAGCACAAAGTATGTTGGAGTGCTAACTCTTTTTGCCTCCAGCTGAGGCAATTTGCTGCTATTACAGACACTGTTTCAACACCTATACGCCGTGCCCTTCCTGTCACCTGAGTACCAAACTCTGTTTTGATGGGGGACATAAAATACTGCAGAACCACTGACTGAATGTACTTTCACTATTTTTCTCTTTTTCTAATGCTGAGACAAAGCAATTTCCTAGGCAGAAAAGCAAAAAGGGTCGTGATGTTTTCATGCATTTCTAAAATATGTTTACCATTTATTCCTCTCTAATCAAAAAGCTTACATTTTTGTTCATAACTACAGACTTGTCTGAATTTTGAACAAGAACAGGCAAGAATCTTCCAAAAAAATCCTTTTCATGTCATTTTTATTTCCCTTTGATTTTGTTTTAAATGAAGATTCTATCATTAATCATATAAATTGCAAAAGAAGATAATTTGCACACAGAAAGATAATTACATACCTTATATTGGATAAGGAGACCATAAACTAAAATGTTTTTCTTTTTCGTTTCTCTTGCAAATTTCTTGATCGTAGTTAGGTCTTCCATCCCAATGCTGAAAGAATTATTTTCTGGAATATCCAAATGCACCTGCAAAAGAACAGATGAGGAAAAAACAAAATCCACTTTTTCCATAGCGTGCCAGTTTAGACTGATGGTTTTTAATATCTTATTTTTATATGTTAAGCCCACATAAAAATACTGACTAAAAAAAACATTTCTTAGCTTCTATTTACTACTGAATTCCACTGCTTACACATTTAGGGAAATGAAAAATATTTTTTTCGAAGCAGAAGAAGCCAATATGCCAGAACATGTCATACAACTTAAAAATATTCAATTAAATTTGAAAACAAACAACATTCTTTTATAAGCTCTAGACTAACTTTCACAGGAGTTTTTTTTTTGTTTTCTTCTTGGGTTTTTTACTATCAGAGGACTATAGAATACATGTCTTTCATAAGTATCTTGAAGACTTACTTTGTCTTACTCAAGACAAAACTAAATTCTTTAAAGTTTAATTGGAAATGTACTAGTCTTTCAGTATAGCAAATTAGTTGCCTTAATTGAGTTAATTTCAAGATAATACTTCAAGTTTAAAAAGCAGAATCTACCTCAAAAGAAGGTAGGGATATGACTATCCTGAGCCCTTGGGCAGGGAAAGGCAAGTCTCATTTCCATCAGGGATGCTGCACAAACATGGCCGGTCTTACAGGACCTGAACTGAGTTTAAGAAGTGTTTGGACAACACTCTCAGGCACATGGTGTTATTCTTGAGGTGTCCTGTGCAGGGCCAGGAGTTGGACTTGATGGGTGCCTTCCAACCTGGCACATTCTATGATTCTCCGAATTCCCTCTTGGGTATCCTGTGCAGGTCCAAGAGTTGGACTCAATTTTCATTGTGGGTCCCTTCCAAGTCAGAATATTCTGTGCTTGTGTAACTGGTATTTCCAAGGAGGTATCAACTAGCTCAATCCTTTCCCAAGTCTTACATATTCCAAATTTTAATCAATTTCCCTTACAAAACTTCTATTAGCTGTAGAAATCAAAATTAAGTATGATGATTTGTACATATAAGGTTTCAGTGTCTATTAATAGCAGAAATACCTTTATTCCTAAAAGGAAAATTATTTCAAGTTCTCTTTGTACTTTGTGTTCCATTTATACTGACAGAAAATAGGTCCCCACTCATTTTCCCTTGCAACACTTTTTCAAAAAAGCTGTTTATTGCCTAAATGCATACTTACCAGAAGCAAAGCTATTGTCTTCTACTACCCAAACAGAGATTAATTTTCACACACACTCATTATTTCATTATTTTCTACCCAAAACAAGGCTAAGTGCTACTCAATTACAGCTATTTACAAGAAATTGTAAAACCTATTATTTTGAGAGAACTTAACCTAGCTCCTCTTTACCATTAACCTCTTTAACAGCTTTGAAAAGAGATTTTTCTCAGACTAACATTAGTGCTGAAGTGCAAATAATTGCAACTACAGAGCTGAAGTAGTAGCATTCCTTTCTTTTTAACCCTAAGCAAAGCAACAACATAAAAATCAAATCCATTCATACCGTTTACAAACATGAAAATGTATTGCTCAAAAAAGCAATGTCAGTTTAAGAATATGATTTGTCAGGTTATAGAATAATTGAAAATACTGCCTTGATGCAAACAAATAAGTGCCTCAAGTTTACCTCTGTGATGCCTATTTCTCCTGTAACATTAATCTTCCCTTTTGTCCAGATAGAGTAATCCAATTGCTGCTTCAGCTTACAAATACCATGAAACAATCCAGTCAGGCACCATGGTAATGGATAGACTTTGAATCTGTGGCAACTGAAAGGTGGGAATATGAAAAAAGTCACCGCGTCCAGTGCAAGCTCATCCTTTTATTGGATCAATGCTCACTGGGCTGGTTAAACAGAGAGTCTGGCACAATAATAATACCTGTCATTTCTACAATTAAAGAAGATGACTATTAGAAGGGGAGAAAAACCCTTTTTTTCTTAATTACCATATCATTATGAAGAAATTGCTTTTTGTCATAAAATCAAAAAATAGACAAGAACTTTCCAATTACCCAAATCCAATTGCATTAGACTGTTCCTAGTTATGAGTTTGGAATGGAAGCAGTTAGCTGCTCTCCCCATTTATTCTTTCAAGAGTTTTATTTTTGTGAGTAAAAAAAACATGTTTCCCTTATAGCTGGTACCTGAGACCTATGCATTTAAATGTCAATATACTGCTTAAAATTCTGATTCACATTTGTCTGAAAAATATTAATATGTCCTTTCACATTGAAAGAAAGTGTACTATAGGATTTTTCATGAACAATTATTTCAGTTAATATGTTTAAAAGGTATATATAAGAAAGAATAAAGTTGAGGAAAATCCCACTCGTGAGCCTTAGAGAAGAGGACACGCAAAACTGAATTTAAATTAAGACTGCTGAAGGAAGTTTCTGTCCACCATAACATCTGTAATGAATTTTAGAGCTCAGAAGTTTAAAGGACTTCAATACTTCCCAGTGATTAATAGAGACAATGATTTGTTAAGCTAATTCTTGTCACTCTCAACATACCTTCCAGATCTCTTCTTCCCTTCTAACACTTCTAAAAGATAGTGTGGTACATCCACCAGATGCCCAAGTGCATTTAGGCAACATAATTTTAAGAAGTGTATTTCTATCAGTGTTTTAAATATTAGCAACTGTTTCCACCTAGTTATGAGATTTTCTTCCAATGTCTAGTTCTTAGAAATTTCAAGTAGTTGTCAGAAACAACTGATGGATCTGGAGCATACTAAAGGAATCACATGTATTATTTTCTCCTACACCTATTTTAAAAGGAGTCTACCTAAATAATTCGCACATGCTTCAGGCTGTTCCAGCAAATATACTTTCTTTAAAAATGGTTCTGGGTTCTACAATGACTTCAAGACCAAGTAGCTCAGGGGCAAAACCTGAGTTTCATGGGGAGAGAGTGTAAGAATTACTTGCACTCTTATTTCTCAGGAAATACTAAGACCAGAATTTTTACAGCTACAAGTATTAAACCATTTTCACATTTCTAGCATCACACAAAAAAAGTATTTACTTGAAAGTCCAGACTGGAACGTGCTATCAATTGGGCAAAATAAGCATGCTTTTGACACCTTAGCATTAGCTAGTTGATAAACAATTCCAACTTTATTTTCACACTCAAAATTCAACACAGACAAAAATGGTATTTTAATTTCTTGCTAAAGTACTAATGAAAACTAATGAAGTGCAAAAAAAGACTATTTTGCACATCCAGTGGCCTTGTAAATGACCAACAGAATTGGAGACATGTAATTGCTCTGATTATGAAAGGCAGAAGTAATTTATCTTTGAAAATTCAGTAAAATAAAGTTTTACCCTGAAGTTCCCCAGAAACAGGGTCAAGAAAATAAGATGGTCTAGAAACAAAGCACATAAATATTGATGTTCATAAAACCGCAGCAACTCACTCCAAGAGAACAGCATACAATAGGTGAGGCTCTAATAGGTATGACAGGTTGGGCTCTACAGAAGGATCTGGCCAGGCTGGATACATGGGCTGAGGCCAAGGGTTTAAGGTTTGAGAGGGCAAAGTGCCAGGTCCTGAACTTGGGTCACAACAACAACACCCAGCACAACAGGCTGGGGAGAGTGGCTGGAAAGGTGCCCAGTGGAAAAGGACCTGGGAGTGCTGGTTGGCAGTGGCTGAGCAGGAGCCAGGGTGTGCTCAGGTGGCCAAGAAGGCCAATGGCATGCTGGCCTCTGTGAAAAACACTGCAGCCATCAGGACATGCATAGCAAAAAGTAAAGCCACTTAATTCTATTTCAACTGAGCATCCAAGCACAGCACATGCTTTGCAGCATCCCCACAGAGACAGAGCGCAACAGCAAGGCAGGAGTTAACAGTTCAGTACAACCAGCCAGCCACAATGGGCCTTCCACAGAAATATATGACTAATAAACTGTCATTTGCTAGTGTCAGTTTGTTTTCTGACAGCATGCAGTACATTTGTTGAAGTGAAAATGAGTTTCTTTGGAGACCAATTTACAGTTTGATTTTACAATTTTATTCTGAGTTAGCAGCAGTGTAAACCTAGTCTAACTTTAAAAACAGTTATATTACATATTACTTATATTTATATTAAATAATAACTTAAAATAATTGAGATGCTTTCTACAGTAACTTACAGGAGTTACCTACCAAAATAAGGACAACTGGATATAAGAGAGGAATATTTGATTTTTCCAACATATCCACTAGTTCCTGTGTTTCTTGAACGGCCCACCTTTTATCCTAAATAAAAATAAATGTTTAGAATTACTGAAAACAACATTTATGTCATAAAACAGAATTTGAAGAATTGTTATTTACCAAAAAAAGAAGATACATCACTTTTTTGCTTTGGGTGGGGGATGGGGTTTGGTTGATTAGCTTATTGTTTTTAATATACTTTTATGATATTTTCTGGTAAAGTTAGATGTTTGAAAAATAATGAGGTTAATAATATTAATAACCCTTAATATACATATATATATAACCAAACAAACAAGATTAAGGGCCTTGATTGGTCTCAGATCTGGTTCATCTAAAACCAACCTGCTCCTATACATGGATCCAAATACAGATCACATGGCATGCACATGTGCAGAATGGGAAACACTAATTTAGACACAGTAGCAATGAATGCACAGTTAGATGACTTCACATAGCACAGGCTTCTTCTTATAATAACTCACTTCAGTACAACAGTTATGAAAGGAAATTTTAAACTACTTCAGATTTTATCCCTCTTGTTCAAGAATTCATGGCTGGTTAACAACACAATGACAGAAGTGTGGAACCAGAGGAGAATGGACAGACCAGTATCTCAAAGGTCGAGTTTAGGGCACATTAGAAACCCCAAGTAGCAGAATGAACACAGTACATGAGGACAAAAATAACATACAACTTATTACTCAAATATTTAATTATTATTTACCATTACTAGTAAGTTTAAGTGTAAAATAAAAGAATGCAGCCTCACTACTTACATTTACACAAACAAAATTGTAGCATTGTCCTGAAAGGATGTTTTGTAGACAGCTGTCATTTTTGCTTAGAGGTACTGAAATAGCTTCAACCTGATTAGAGAGTAAAAGAAATAAAGTAAAAAATTCTAATTCAGTATTAACTATCTGCTAAAGCTTCCACCACTGTGGCGGAGGTTGTTCATTTAAATGATTTAAAACTGGTAGTTATTATTTCCACTACAAAAACTGAAATTTGCTCAAAATTTTGGGGCATTCAACAGTGAAGCATGGAGCGCAACATATATTGAAGTATGCTGCTCAGGGTAGGCATTCCAGGAACAGCCCTGGCAGCATGAGACATGAGTGCTGCTGCCTGGGTTCGGATGTTCAACTGTTTTGAGAGATAAAAACACTGTTCATAAAATGACCTAATGATTTTAGACCTCTAATTTGGAGCAAACCTCTAAAATACTCAGATATATACATTTTGTCTTCATGAAGTTAAAAATAAAATAAATATGCAAGAAAGACCAGGTGTACTGGTATTCCAGGATTCTGCCCAGAACAAGAGTACAAGACTCATCTAGAGTTTCTCCTTGAAATAATTTCTTCAACAAATATTTTAAAATACTTTATTAGGTACAGACATACGTATTTTGCAACCTTTAGCATAAGCTAAATAACTATCTTATTTCAGTTAAAATATAAAAGTAGACTCTACTACCTTATCAGCTTTGGTATTGCCTTAAGTAAAACAGTAAACCAGGTAGCAGAGGATGAATCTGTTCCCTAAGAGAAGATAACACTTTGAAGCAAATAAAAAATCTTGAAACTCAGGAGAAAAAAAATTCTTCATGTTACTTCCATTAAATCAGCAAATCCCATTGTTTCACAGTACAACTGAGCTTTATTTCTTCCCAAAACACATGTTAAGTCTCATAGCAAGCAACAGAAGTAATACACTGCTGTGCTCCCTAAAAATGCCACTTAATCCCCAAACCAACAAAAGTACCAAATACAAAATTTAAAAAGGCTTTTCAGTGCTATGTAAAGCTGTATTCGTTAATTTTTGTAATAATCAGGAGCTAACTTGTTTGCAAAGGAAGGTGGTTTGAAACCAAGAAGTTGATAGTGATAATCTAAAGATTTTAGAAACTTTTTGGGCTCAAATTTGATAGCATTGACACAATCAGCTGACATTTAATATTTTAAGATTAAATTTTTAAAAAGTCACAGAAGGTATGAATTACTTTGAATTTCCAAAAATACTTGGAAAATGCAACACTCCAGGGCTCACCTGGCTTGAACCTCTGAAGATGTAAAAGCAGAAATCTCTGGTAACTTCACAACCTTGCACATACTTCGAGGAACAGGAGCCTACTGCAAGCCAGTGTCTTTCCAGCAGGCATTTGGAACATGACCCAAGGCAGAAGGCCTACTTTTATTTTTTGCTTTGAGGTATTACAATACATGACACATAAGCTTTGCTGAACATTTAAAAATTCCTTTAGTGCATCCTTTGATATAACTTCAACAATTTTATTAAGTAACACACTAGCATTTTTGACCCCCATCTAATCCAGCAAAAATGAAATAAAAATTTTCTGTTGGAAAAGTAAGCACATCTGCCTAAGTAGAAGCTTCAATAAATCATCATTTAACTAAAATTATTATTATTCTATTTGCCATTTAATATCCTATGCAATAGTACTTTTTTCAAATGATAACTAATATTAATCAATGTTATTAACCACATTAGAGAGAAAAAATTACCTAAAAATACCCCCTTACTAGAAAGTGATACTCACATAACATTTAAACACATGTTTCAGTGTTTAAATAGAAAGGAGTATACGGATTTGCTTAATTACTTCTGGTCCTAGTAAAAACTGATATTCTTTAACTTTTTTAGTCCCCAGATGCCCTGTACTGAATTTTCAACTTTATTCAACATCCACTTCCATAAAATCAAAAACTAATACCAGAATATTTGAACCTGCAAATTTATTTAAATTATATCAGAATTTAAAATCACACTTAACACCAATGCCACAGATGGAAAATGCAATCATTAAGAAATTGGTGAACTTCTACTAGTGAAATGCTAGTTCTTTTTCCATTTGAAAACAACCAAGTATTTTTATATCCTACTCATGGATAATTATCCAGTCACAAAAATGACACACAACTTTATCCAGCTGATTCCATTTCATGTGACAGCAGTACTTTGTCACTACAGAAATAGGAGTGCATGATTCCTAGTCACAGAAGAAAATACCTTCAGCTCCCACTTGGGTTTGTTTGCTTCAAAAGAAAGGTCTAAACAACAAATTTAAGGAAAAACACAAGTTATGTCTTTCTTAGTATGATATCTTTAACAAAACATTCATTCATTAGTCATGCTGTTTAATATAACACTGACTAAATTACTGTTAAAGTACTTCACAAGAAACAGCTGTAGCCTTAAAAATTTTTAGAAATTATTTTCTTTATCTTATTAGTTAAATTTTTAGGTATTTTTTCCCCCTGCTATTGATATTATCATGTTATTAGAGCCTCTCTCAGAAATCCTTCTAAGAAATTTTTTTTAATTCTTCTTTAAGGACATATGTAGAAGTTAACAAATATTCCACAAATAAATATGGTTGTTACAGAGAACTGGAGTGTCAAAAGTATCTAAAATGTTAAAATAGTGGTCCCAGATTATATGTACTCAACAGAATGATTCCCAGTTGGTCTCTTATTTAGATGAATTACCTTGCAATTATCCCTTTGAAGAGCTTTCAGCGCAGTACACCTACGTTGCTTAAAATAATTATTTTGCACAAAATCAAATCTATCTCACACAAGGTACCGTGCTTCGTTGGAGAACAAGTAGGCTTGTGCATATATTCCTTCTAAGGTTTGAAATTCTGTATATTGGTAGACTTAAAAATTAACTCAGAGATTTTATTGTTTAAAAGCGCAGGGATAAGTGATGTCCTCCCACTAACAGCAGAATAGTTTACATAGAGATAAAAAAGAGATACAGCAATGCATCTGGTGTCAGTGAAATGGAGACATACTTCTGCCCCATCATACAGCTACTCAGACTTATTCAAGTCTGCTAATTTTTTTCACTTTTAGATGTAGACAATTAATAGATATAAAGCAAGATTCCATGCTAAATACAGTTCTTCCTGAACAAAAACTTTCAGTACAATGTCAAATGACATTTCCAGATATAAGACAGCAATACAGGTTGACAGGGAAATGTATCCTTCTAGTAATTAACACACCATGCAGAAGATCAACAGACATGAATAAAGCCATTGCAGAAGTAACATTATGCAAATCAGAAAACCTGAATTTTTGAACAGTTATTCCCTGTCTGTTTCTCTGGGTAACAGGAACATGTGATATCATCACATACTATATAATTAAGAATCACCCCAACACCAGTCTAAGCAATTACCAAATGTTAATCACCTTTGGAAAATGGTAATATGATAGCTCTATTAGAAAGAATAATGAAAAAGGAAAAGATAGTTAAATGCCAGTAGAACATTCCAACAATATCCTAAAGCAAAGGCTCCTATGAGCATTCACTGTGAGGGAAATGTACCCCTATTTCTCTACAAAAAGGCTGATTAATTCAATTTTGCATTCACAGCTCTGCAGGAAAACAACCTACTCTAATTGGTTCATGCTCCAACTCAGACTTCAAAGTAACAAAAGCATTTCCTCTGTAACATATTTGTAACAACTTGGGCTTACTGAATTCATAAAGTCTAAAGAAAATTGCTTTTCTGTTGTCTGCATTCAATTTCTCCTCTAACCTAATATGGACATGTTAAGTGGATCTGTAAGATCTCCCTCTACAGCACAACTGGGCAGGAGATGCCTCTTTCTTGGTAACTTCCACACCTGACATTAATCCCCTGTGATAAATACTACAGTGACACAGGAAGTCTCAATTTCTGTTTTCAAATTATCAAGACCATTTCTTAGGAGTAGCAGCAACCAGAAACATTAAATTAATCAGACATTTGAGAGCCATAGAGTTATACTTACTTTTATTTGGCTTTTCAGAGATTCAGGAAGGAGAAAACCTACTTGTGCAAGAGTTTCCTTCACATTGGTGATAACACAAACTTGTTGTGACAGGTTGTCTGTGATCAAGAAAAAACCCTTAGATTTCATGCAATAAGAAATTCCTCCAAATTACTAATCTGCTAAACATTACCTTCAATCCACATATTGTTGTTTCTTGACAGAATATTTTCAACAGGTGTAAATTTAAAGGCTACAAGGTACAGTTAATGTAACTACATGATTTATATAATATACATCTCAAAATTCAAATTATATTTTATATTATTTTGTACAACATGAAACCATTACATTAGGCCTGCCCCCAAAGCCCATTTAAATTTATTAAAAGATATTTGTTCAGGTCCACATTGACACTAGATGACAACCAAGAAAACTTTTTGAAAATTTCATTCCTCTTATCACTTCAACAGATAACTAAATGCAGTGTCAGTAATACTGAGTAAATAAACGGGAAAAAAAGAAAAAAAAACCCAGGAGATAACATAAATCCTATTCTCAACAATATATACTAAAAAGTTGCCCAAAAAATGAATTAATGATACTGTATAAGGAGACAGCAGATGTAACTGTTCACCTCAATAGCAAGGAAATTGCAAAGTTGTGACAAAGATCTTGGCCTGGGCAACTTCCTAGATCTTTTACTGGTGGGGCAAAATACAGTATTTTATTGCCATCAGGAACAGCAGTTTCAAGTTATTGCCTGATTTGTTCCACAAAGCCAGTATTTCACAAAATTAGTAATTTCTCTTGTTATTGACATCAGGTTTTAGATTCAGTGAACATTTTCCTTTCTTTAAGCCAACAAATCAAAATTCAAGTCTGAAACTCTCAAGTCTATTTCAGGCCTTTATCCTTTAGATGCTGAATTAACACACAGAACAAAACACAACAATCCCAATGTTTTTGGGATAGCCATTCCATAAGTAACTAGAAATTTCATACATGTAAAGTCTAATTATTTTTAAAGCAAACTTCAATGAAACTCCAGAGACAAAAATATACCAAACATAACCATAAAATAAATTAGGAGTGAAAGACAAGAAAAATTACAAAAATATGGGCTAACTGGTCTTCAAACAAGTCTGGATATAAACAATATGTATTTGTTGCATATGGAAAGTTATTTCTATAATTACATACCACACAATAAGTTCAATCAGATGCATAACCTCAGTAGTGCAAAAACATCTCACTTTCTATTGTAAACTCACAGACTTCTTTATAAAAATAAACATAAAGACCTGAAATTTAATTTTAAAGCTGCTGTAGAGTTAACACTATTGGAAAGTGACTTGTGATTTTTAAGCAATTTTCTGTGACCAGGAAAAGTGTTTTAACCACTGAGAATTCCAAAGGATAATTAGAATAATTTTCTGAATCATGGGTATTTATTACGTCCAATATTTATAATGTGACAACAAAAATACTGGTGGCAACTGAGTTTGTATTAAGTTAGCAAGAACGGGGAGGGAGGAAGAAAGGGAGAGAACAATAAACATCTGCTTATAAACCATCACAACCAGATGGAAGTGAGAATTAAAAAAATGCACGGCCAGTTCTCACAGGATTGGAAATCAGAAGATACCACAACTTTGGGAGAAATTATCTTCCCATAGATTCACTGGGCAAAAAAAGTATACTGAACATGCATCACAGTTGGCTTCTACTTTATAGAGAATAACTTTACAGTCTGAAAAATGGGAAACCATATTGAATTAATTTCTTATCAGCAGAAAGAAACTAATGGGTAGATTGAAATCAGAGCAAGAGCCACTTGAATTTAGTACTGTACACAAAGTGCAGATACAAAATAGATATACATAATAAACCAGACTAGCATATCAGATTTCAAGAACTCAGACTCTATTGAACTAAGTAACTTAATGAAGAAGGTCAGATTGGAGCTATTACAAAAATTCACATGTGGAAGAAGGCTGTGGAATCCAAAAAGGCACCATAACTTAAGCTCAAACAGTTCTTTTTAAAAAGAAGTCTGTAATCAACAGCAAGTGTCAGAAGTATTCTCACAAAAGACTGCTCAAAGGCTGCAGCTATAAAAACCCATCTCCCTACTCTCTCCAGCCCTCTTAGATCTCTAATTTCCTGTAATATAAATGAGAAAGGAGAGGCAATTACAAAAAAGCAACTAAGATTTGCAGGCTGGGTTTAATAAAGAAAAGAGAAAAAACAATGAAGTGTGGAAAACTGTATTTTTTATCCAGAGAAGAAACAAAACATTACAAGGGGAAAGTATGCTAATAAAGTAGGAGAACCTTAAAGTAATGATAATACAAACATTGAAAAGATGCTGCATGTTTTTAAATGATCAAGGAAATGAGTAAAGGAAGTCTGGAAAACCATCTTTTATAAAAATCATCATAGTAAAGCAACAGTTCTGTTCTAGTTGAGGTTTGAAACTCAACTGCCATTTAAATCCAAGCTATTTCAAGCAGTCAAAAAAGATCCATATGTTAATTTAGACTGAACCTTTGCTGCATTGTGGGAAGGACGACTGAGTGGAGCTTTCCTCCCCAGGACTGCCTGTGTCCCACTTCTCCTAAGATGATGGAGCTCTGTCACTCAGTTGTCACACTGACCCCAGTGAGCACAGCTGGAGTCCTGGCTCGTAACCTCAGGGATTCCATGAGCTTTGCTGCCTGCCAGTAAAACTCAGTGTGTGCAGCATTTCATTCCTGGTTTTCAGAATTCTGTTTGGGTGAATGAAATAGCCATTCTGGAAAGCCATGACATGGCCATGTCACAAAGAATTTTAATACTCAGCTAAAAACATTTTGTTTCCCATTGGACCCCTGGATAATTGAGGCTGGAAGGGCCATCAGGAGATCTGTCATTCAAATTCCTTCTCAAAGCAGGATCACCCACGAGGTCAGGCCTGGTCACTCAGCCCCTTACTGCTCTGCCAACCTGTTCACTACTTGATTGGCTGTCAAGGGTGAAAGAGGTTATTCCTTTTATCAAGTTGGAACTTCCCTTGGTTGAGTTTCTGTGTTTCCTTCTGTCCTCCCACAATGAACCATGGTTCTACTTAACTACTTTCTGCCATAATTTCTTTTTCTTCATCTGCCCAACACATTTTTTAGTTGTTTTCTCACTATTACATTACATATGAAACTCTCTACCTTTCTTTGGCTTCCTCTACTTATTTAAACTTGCTGTTTTCCTGGAAAATGCCTCTTGCTAACACACATCACCCATTTACTGCCAGCTTCACTGCAGCTGGACCTGATAATGGAGTAGTGTTCCCTATTCACATGGATCACATTTAATACCTTCCAACACTTTTAACATACACTCAGAGCACATTTTTTGCATTAAATAAAAAATAGTTTAAACTTTGCACTGTCAAATTTAAACATGAAATTTCCCTATCACGGGTTTTCTTCATTAAAGCTAAATTTGATACAAGATTTCACAATTTATTCCATCAAACCTATTTTTTTCTACATCAGAAAACCTAATTTTCAATTTCTTCACACCCTCCTTTGATATGCTGAAAGCTTTAGATCACATTATTATGCAGCAACACCTGCCACAGTCTTTATCCTAGGATCGTACCCAATTATAAATTAAAATGTGTTCATGTTTATGGAACTACTGTAGTTAGATGGTGTATTAAGTCTACTCTGATGGAAGACTTAGAAGTTTACCTTGAAGAGCATCCCACAAACAAGCAACAATTAAAATAATACTTTGTTTGAATAAAGATAATAAATATCATATCCTAGAGAATTAATACCATAAGAAAAATGCATCTGAATGGCAAACAGGTTTCAGCCTACAGACATAATTTTTTTTCTCTTAATTGCACATATGTATGTGTACATACACTTGTTTTTGGAAACATGCTTGTACCGCACCATTCTTAGTTTGCTATTACAATTCCTATTATTTTGGAAGCACATCCTAATCATCAAAATGCTTTTGAAGTTTGCAGTGAATTCCAAGTAGTAAATTATCAGAATTCCATTTGCACTTTCTACATAGCAATGGCTTGACTGGTCTGGAAATTCAGTAGCGTTTCCTCTGGCATCTTTAGAAACATCTTTGTTATGAGATACTACTACTGTAAATACAAGAAAAATTAAATAAATACTGCCAAGCATTCATTCACGCTTAAGAGAATAGTTGAAATGGTTATTTGAATAATATAGGTAACCAAAAAAATCTAACAAATTTTTTTGTTGTTTACCCATTCCCCATATCTCTGTAGCCACAAAAACTAAAAATCAAACTTGACACTGACCCTACCAATATTAGTACAGAGGAAAGAAAGGAACATTTTTTGGTAGAGGGCAGGAAAAGAGGGTTGTTTTCACCTGACAGTACCTATTCCAAGGAATATTCCCCACCTGCCAGTCTTTTTCTTTGGCTCAGAGCTGAGAACAGCCATTTGTTCATGAAAATGCAGATAAGATCTCTGTCTTTGCTAAACAAGGCTTATCTCAACTTTTATTTTTATAAACAGTCACATGGTTTCTTCACAGAACACAAGTCATAATATGTAGCTCCCAGCAGCTATAAACAGTTTGAAGGCATTACAATGTTTTTCTCGTCACTTGCAAAAAATCATAATTTTATCTGCATCAACAGATACTTCTTTAGCCAAATGTGAGGGCAAATTATCCAATCTGCAAATGCATGCTCTTGAGAAAAAGTAATTTATAAAGTAAGACCCTTGAGAAAATAAAAACAAGAAGGAGGAGGACAGAGAGTCTAACTGTAAGTTACAAACTTCTGAGAAGCTTTAAGTTTACATGTTGGAACTAGAGTTCAAAGTTATCTACCTCGAGGGCAGTAATCCTAATGGAATTTTTTAGGATGTTTTGTATTAGCCTGATCTTAACTACTTTTCTAGATGAGTCACCCTTATTGTAAGACAATGTTTTCTTACTTCAAGACTATGAAAAATAGGCGTGTACCACCTTGTCTGCATACTCCACAAGTTTACACCTGCTTAACTAAAGAAAAGCATTAAATTTGCTTTTTACAAAAGTTATAATAGAGAATTGAGGAAGTTAGGACACTAAAAAGAAATGTTTTCAGAAAACAGTCTCACAAGAAAAATAACTCATTAGTCTATTTATATCAGTGAAATATTTCTTCGTGTTGCCTTGAATAAGAATGATATGTATGCATATAATATCTAAGGCAAAACAAATGCATGTAGGGATGTATGTTCTTCTTACTTCCACCTGAGTCAAGTTTAGCAAGGGAGAATTTGTTGAATTCCTGAAGAAAACCAAAAGTTTTGATCACTAATAAACTGCAAATGACATAAAATTTGGAATCATAGTCACAAAATTAAATGTGTACACTCAGAAGTTCTTCATCACTACTGAACTCATCCAGAGATTAGTTGTGTCTCCAGCACAGTAAACAGGTAACTTAATAATAAACAAATTGTCTGTGAAGACTGAAACAGCAGTGGGGAGCAGCGTGAGGCCAGAGCTCTTAGTACCCAGCACCCCCCCAGCCCATGCATTTAGCTTCTGGGACATCTCTAGAGGACCTTGACAGCATGCAAGGCAGCATTTAGAGAGCTGGTATCTTGCAACTCTACTTGAAAGTCATGTAGGACTTCCCCCTGAGACACTCTACTTTGCACAAGAAGTGATAAGCAAGAGCACATCACTTACACAAGAGCATGTAGTGATAGGGCAAGTGGGAATGGCTTCAAACTGAGATTAGATTAGATTCAGATTAGATATTAGGAAGAAATTCTTTACTGTGAGGCTGGTGAGGCAGTGGAACAAGTTGACCAGAGATGTTGTGGATGGCCATTCCTGGAAGTTGGATGGGGCTCTGAGAAATCAAATCTAGTGGAAGGTATCCCTGCTGATGGCCATGAGCTTGGAACTAGATGGTCTTTAAGGTCTTTTCCAACTCATTCTGTGATTCCATGATTCTACAATAAAACCACGTAGTGGGTTCTAAGCTCTCAAGAAAAGCAGACACTGTGATATAAACAATTACCCAGCTTCTAGGAAGGCCTAACTGAGCATGCCTAGGCTTGTAGGATGGTTGCCATTCTCTAAGGTGACCTGTCCTTGAAGGTTTCCCATAGGTGCAGCACAACACAGCAGAACAGAGCTAATAAGATTTCCTCTGTAAAACTAACAACCATAAGACAAAATGATGCCATACAGGGGTACATCAGGATGATGCCCCAAAGGACAAAAATATATTCTCCCCTTAAATATGCTTTAAGTGTGGAATGAACTGTGCATAAATCATCTGCCTAATATTAATTTACATGGTTCAACTGTCCACTACCAAAATCATTCATGCTTTAGTCATCTGAAGGTCAGTCATCTGAAGGAGATTTTAAGCATTTTGAAGGGCACAAAATAGATAAGGCACAACTTTCAAACTGCTGTTTTGGAGGACTAACAGTGCCAATTCAAAACCCCATTAAAGAGAATTAATGATGTAAGATAACTCTGTTATACAGTGTCCTAATTTGCTATGAAGGATTCATTATACTACTTGTATAACGAGCAAAGAACACATACAGCTTCTGCTTCCTGAACTCATGCAATGCAGCAAGAAGCAAATCTAAACTTCAACAATCTTAAAGTACAGATTGTCATAGAGACCTCCCTAATAAGACTACTGTGGTAACTGAAGCAGATATATTGCATGCTGCCACAGCAAAGGGACATTAGATAAGTAAAGGGATTAGCCTGATTGACTACCATGAAGGTCTTCATTTTTACTTTAAACTACACAAGGTTTTTATCATAAGCAATAGCTGAAAAAGATAGCTGTACTGGCTTTAAGGGGAAAAAAAAAGTGGTAACAACATATATATATATATATATATAAAAACTAATGTAACAACTTATCTCCTTTAAAGACCTATGAGATTACTGAAGCCCTTGTATACACAGGAGCATGGAAATTCATTTGGATAAAGGTTAGTTTTGTTACAAGTTTGTAATTTTTTGACCACTGAGGAAGAGTCTGGCTCTATCTTTACTGGAACCCATTGCTTGTCAGAACAAGAAATTTCCAGGCTTTCCAGCTCTATCTTTTTGATTTGTGCCTGAAAAATTCAGTCAAATAGTTGTAACAATGGATCTAATATGAAATATTTGCCCAATGTAATAACGAGAGTGAACAACTAGCCAGTCACTCTCTGTGCCTCAATAGCACACAGGTTTTCCTCTGATTTCCTTAAATAGGAACTGCATTCTTTTCTCTGGAAAGGAATTTTTAATCCAAAGGGAAGTCCCTTTCTCTTCATCAGATTCAGGGGTTTTATCCCTCAGTTCTCAACAAGGAGTCAGTCAAGGGTCCCCTGAATCACTGCCTATCATTTTACAATAACCACCACATTATACAGTATTTGAGAATTCTTCCTTCCTACATTGATTTTAGAGTCCACCTAGATAAAGGCTAAATCCAGTCTTAATTTTAAGCTGGTATGAAACCACTGCTACCAGGAAAAAAAAAAAGTTAACAAACTGTTCAACAAAATATTCATAAATTAATGAAATACCTCAATATCACATAACTGCTATATCAATTTAGGCAACAACTGTCTGTATGTAAAACAGTGAAGAGCCCTAAAGAGTTAATATTTAATTTTCACTCTACTATGTAGAATAGAAAGACAAAACATATTCAGAATTGACCTGCAAATGAAAGAAAAAAAATTGCTTATTGCTTATAAGGCCCTTCAAAATTAATCTCTATTTGACTGCAATATACACAGCTTTTTATAAGGTTCTGTATTCTGAGAGAAGTAAATAAAGATAAATATGCCTAATAGAAAGATTCCAGTAAACAAGCTAAAACAACTTGCCTAAGCACATTTTATCCATCATATAACTTTTCTTAAAGACATTTCAAACTATCACACACAAAATTCTTAATTAGAATCAGGAATATGCAAACTGACAGTCACAAGGACAAACACATACCCTTAATGATTGATTCAGCTGCATACAGATCCCGCTTGTAGGTCACCTAAAGGACAGACAAGCCTCATTAGATTTAACACAGCAGGAAGGAATGTAAAACCAATAAAACAATGCCCTGAAGGCAATTCTTTACATTTTAAACACCATAAACAAGTGATATTGTCAATTTCTTAATTTTGGTAAAATATCACTAGCAATTTATGAGAACAGAGGTTGCAGAAACTACTGGAGACTTGAGAAAACCTCTTTCCCAAACACGTAGATCTGCTTAGAATTCATCTGAAATCTAAAAGTATTTTCAATACTTTGAAAAATCATGAAAATGTGATAATGCATCTATTTTTTTACACATCCACTGTACTCTAATTTTACTCCAAATAGAATAATTTTTAACAGGACTTGGGAACAGATTTTTAACAGGACTTGGGAACATTGACAGCCAGGGAGAAACCTTGTTATTGCTTTTACTAATATAGGTGCAAATCTTTCAGTAGTGCAATGGCGTTACTGTTAATGAGAGTCCAATTAACCAGTGGGAGTCAGAGAGACTACAAGTAAACAGTGTGAGTTTTCAGATAATTAATAAACATCAAATTCTTCTTGAAGACATTAATCAGATCAAGTTAGATGAACAATAAGATGCTGAATATTTACTTGGTACTTGCAAAAACACCCTTCATAACTGTCTTTATACCCTCATGATGGTTGACAGTCACAATAATAGGCTTTGCAAATAAAATAACAGAGAATTAAGGTCAGCAACTACCCAGGACATTAACAGTCTTTTCTAGCAATGTCTTCACAATGACAAGCAGTGACTTGAACTGACACAAGTATTAAATATTTGTATTTGTTTTTACTGTAAATTCATCTTATGCTAGATAAAATTTTTCTGGACTTTCTGAATTTTTTTTTCTCTTGAGTCTGAATAAATTTTTTTCTTTCTTTTTGAAATGAACTGAATAGGATTCCAAAAGCTTTAGTGCTGCAAGGTAAATCTTTCAGCAGGACACCACTAACAGTAGCAGCATCTTAGTCTCCAAGTAAGTGATTACTTGATTTTAACATAAGGATTCTTGTAAACACTTTCCTTTCAATCTCATAAATTAAGCTCTGGATTATAGTCAGACACAGATGAATAACATCTCATAATTTCTCCAATGCATTATATTCTTTTAAAATGAAAAACGAACTTACTTCCCTACAGTTTGTCCTGGAGGAGGAGGAGCCAGAGAATTAATCTACCCTGATAAATCTTTGGAGTCTGACTTTACATACAGACATGTACGTTACTACTTACTGTTGGGAAGAATCAGTATCTTGAAATTAGATTTAAGGTTAGAGTGAGCAACTGAGTGACTGACTTTGCTGCAAAGTTTCTATTCACCAGATTCTAGAGGGCCTTTATACTGAACTTTCAGTAAAGTGAAACAGATTATAATCTCAAAATCTATAAAAAAAAAAAATACTAAAGTCTGCTAGAAATGGTCTCATACCTTAACATTTACAGTCTCTGTGGTGCAAAAATATTTTTAAGCAATCTGATCTAAAAAAATGATAGGTGCAATCTTCAAGGAAAAAACACAGGAGAATAAAAACTTAAGAATAAACCTTTAAAAAATCTCTTCTGAAATTCTGAGACAGAAATCAGTAAATGGTTTGTTTTCTAGAGAAATAAATCAACAAAGACCATATTACATGCTTCATTTGTAATTCCTTCCAAATCTTTGATGCTATAATTTCAGATACAAGCTCCTATAAGTTTCGTGAAAATTGCAGAGTTCACAGAAAAACCCTTCCAGATACCATCTGCAACTACCCCTTACCAGTCAAGGAGTGAGCGTTTCTCTACACCTCTTTCAATTTGACTAAGATGTTAAATTCAATTCCATGAATGTTCCCGATTTACAACAGTTGCACAAAGCTTGAGCCCAGATTTCTCCATAGCATTCTAGATGCACTTGTAATACTCGAACATCTCTTTTCTAATTTCATATTTTTGTTTCTCTGATATACAGTATTTTGCCCACACACAGTGTAAACTTCCTATCCTCTGGGATGCCTATACCGCATTTAAAGTCACTGCCTTCCAAGAACAATTCACTAAATATGACTTATACTTCATTTGTTTCTAACATCAGTTCTTTATATTTAGCTGCAATGAAAAGCATACTCTTTGTTGAAAATGTTTTCTAAGTAATCTTTATAAATAGGTTACTTCTCATCAATTATATTTTTATTTACAGATCCTTAAATCTTTGTCTGCAAACTTTATCAGACAACTGTTAAATACCTTAGAAACAATAACAGTTTCAATACAAACAATAACAGCAGAAACTGGTGAGAATTATCTTTAGAAATATATCAATTATCTAATTTTTCATCTATTTAATAAGAACAAGTACAATTACAGTCATCCTATTTTTCATTAAGATGTCATGTAGTAACAAGTCAAACTTCTGCCAGTTGTATGTTGTATCAGTGCTACCATCTTTATCAGCCAAGATTACAGTCTTGTAATGAAGTCTTGAAGTCAATTTCACAAAATAAATAAATTCCATGTTGGCTGACATTAATTACTTTAATCCCATGACTCGTTATTGATCAAGTTTTGCCTGTAGCAGTGCACCCTTTTGTTTTGTTGATCAATATCAGACTCACAGGCTCCCAATTACTCAAATTCTCATTTTTCATGTGAAAATATTAATTTTCATTTTGTCCTCTTGAACATACAGTGATCCAAGATTTTCAGAATGTTATTGCTGCAATCCAGAATATCACTAGGCCAAATATTAAAACTCAAGACAAATACCTCACATTCACAAAACATGAAAACATGACCTGCTTAAAGCAAAGGCAGAACAGTCTTACTTATTAAATATCTCTACTTTTCTGTATAATTAACAATCTATTGTACCTTAATAGAGCCTCAAAAACCAGCAGAGGAGTTTGTTTTTCTGTGTGCCTTTTTTGTTAATTGTTAGACTACTAGTTTTCACTACCTAGGAAGATGTTGTTTTAGAAGTTATTCCCCAAAATTATTTCCATGTGATCCTTAAAATTCTTCTTCTAAATGATTTAGATTGATGTTTGGTTCAGACTTAAAAACTGTACATTAAATGCAAAAATACAACTCTTTACACAATAAATACAAGGTTATGATTACACACACACACAAATATATTGCATTTCAGTTTAATTAATTTTTTCCCCTCTCATACTACAAAATCGTACAGAGCTCCTTTGTATGAGATAGTTATGTAGGATTAGAAAATAATCTGTTGTTTTTTAAAAATAGTGAGGAATTTTCACCCTGTCAAGATTGTCTATAAATCTGTCTCAATTTTTAAAAAAGTGTTATTATACTGAATTTTTTATCTACAATACACACACACACACACACACATTAGAGTACAACAAACACATTCTGTGAGTTAATTTTTAGACTGTTTAGAATATTTAAAGTAATTTTACTTCCAAGGTATCAAACACAGAGAAACTGAAAATGTGGTGTTGATAGAGACTTTATGTTTCTTTTTTTTGCCATCCTGATCCCAAGTATGTTATAATTAGCTATATAATAACTATCTTTAAAACAGAACATTTGAATATTTATAACACAGAAATAATTTTAATTACTTGGTTGTTTTCACTACAAAAAATTATTTTAATTTTGTAATTTGTTCCCAGAAAATAAATTTTAAAAAAACTATCTCCTGCTTTAGCTCCAACAATGACTTTGAAATGTTAATCTTCCTAATGTACAAGTGCTCAGGTAGAATAATTAACATTAATTCAAGAAGATAATATATAAACACACACATTTTTCCACACCTTTGAGTCATTTAATGTTATGTAGGTTGTGCACCTCATGCATAAACTGAATTTTTTACAAATGTCTGATCTGCTCTTTAAAAATTCAAGGTTCACACAGGATGAAACTGGTTTTTAATACTCAAACTGTTAATTGACTGAAGTCCTTCTGCTATGCATCCTCTGAAACGTCAACTGAACAAAGATTTCAGTTCTTTTTTATCTGGATGGAACACCTCTTTGCCTTGTGCTGAAAATATAAGACTGGAGCCATTGAGAGAATATCAGTCCTTGTCATATGAAATTTCATTTAGCTCAGCTTTAAAAACCTACCAGAAAATAATAACAATATATTACAAATTACAGTATTATGACAGCTAAGGAAAGAAAATTATGTTTCTGAGAGCTGATTAGTAACAACAATAGTTCCAAATCATTTTTTAAGCAAGTACCACTTGAGAAAATGGTAGTCTTCTGCATTTTATGAAACTGCAGACCAAGCATGACTGTTCTTTAATGGTACTGCTCTTGGTCACCTGCCAAACACCTTGGTACAGAGTGACCAACACCAGGTGCTATTCAAGAAGGAGCTGTATTGCTATGTGGGCTCTAAACTGAAATGAGTATTTCCTGCAGAAACAATGTAATATTTTACAGACTTTGTCATTTTTATGCCTTCCATTCTTAATGTCTTTACAAGCCACAGAAGACATCAACAACTTTTAGCTACAAAATTAGGGCACAGGATATTTTACAGTTTATGTAAAATACTGCTCTGCACTGCCTGCAGCACAGCGCCTGCACATAAATGGGTGCTCTTGCTACTGTCACACTGCACAACGCTGTCAACACTGAGATTGTGCTGGGTTGACCTTGGATGGATACCAGGTACCCACCAAAACTGCTCTGTCATTCCCTCTTCAAGTGGATAGGGGAGAGAAAATACAACAAAAGGCTCAGGGGTCAAGATACTGGCAGGGAGAGATCATACAAACCAGACTCAACTCAGGGAAATTAGTTTAATTTAGTTTCATTTATTACCAATCAAATCAGAGTAGGATAATGAGAAATAAAACCAGATATTAAAATTTCTTCACATCACCCCTCCCTTTTTCCCAGGCTCAACTTTTCTCCCAATTTCCCCCACCTCCTCCCCTCCAGTGGCACATGGGGATGGGAAATGGGGGTTTATGGTTTGCAGTCAGTTTATCACACAATGTCTTTGCTGCTCTTTCCTGCATAGGGAGAGGACTTCCCTTCCCACATGTTATCATTTTCCAAATGATTATAGGCCTCTTTAAAGTCCAGTGCTACTGCAATGGATTCCACATGCTATAAAGTTTACAGTATCAGGATGTTTAACTTTTTCATAAACAGTATTGGAGGTGACACTGACACTACAGCAAGTCCCTTTTATAACAGAGATGAGCGCAAGTTCAAGTCCAGATGAAACTGGGGACTGGTTACTCGTGCTATTCCTTGGGGCCTGATACTGGGGACAATACAAATATCTTTATTAACAACCTGAGAAAGGAGAAATACCCTCAGAAAATTAGTAGATGATAACAAATGAACAAGTATTCGTTCAATATGCTCAAGGATCTAACAGTAACTTAGAAGGATCCTGAAAGCCTGGAGAAAGGAGCTGAGAGAAACTCTGTGGTCTATAACAAACATACAGAATCCTGCATCGGGGATAGAACTACTCTGGGCAGCAGCAGTCCATGTTCATGCTGAAATACAGAAAACAGCTTTAGAGAGAAGGAGCTTCTGGACAAGCTGAGCATGAGTCAGCAGTGGGGAGCAGTGGAGAAAAGAAATCCAACAGAGCTGTATCAGTATGGAAATAGTGCTGGAAATCATACAGGTAATATAGGGATTGTTCCCCTGTATTTGGCCCTTCAGAGAACACTCCAGAGTACTGCTTTTAGCTTTGGGCTCCCCAGTACAACACAAAGAAGAACAGGAGGAAGCCAGTAGAGGGCTGCTAAGATGGTGTGAGAGAACTTGGCTTGTTCAGCCCAAATTACAGAAGACAGAAGGCAGGGAAGGGTTAATTAATTGCCATAGTGAAGAATAAATTGGACTTTTCTTGCAGAGCTTTCTGTTGGCCTTTCTTCCTCTCCCAGTGCAAGAGGGATTAAGGGAAATATTGATGAAATATTATGAAAAAAGTCCCCATATGAGGTGATACTCATTAGAATTATCTTCCCCAGAGAGCCTGTGAAATCTCCCTTTTTGGAGATATTAAGAACTTATCTGGACAAGGCTCTGCACTGCCTAATATAACTAACCTGGTCCCACTTTCAGCAAGGTGTAGGACTCAATGACATCTATCTATTTCATTCAGACTTTAAACCTTCTGTCATTCTAAGCTACATTTATCTCCTGGACACCAGTAGTATCTACAGATAACAAAGAACCAGATGAACACTCTAATGAGCTAAATGAGCATTAGTGGTGTATTTTGCTTACCCTTCACATAACTACCATGCTTTGCAGTGTGGACAATGGAACCATCCAAAAAATTGTGTAATGTAAATATGCATGACATAATCTGTCCCTCAGAAGACTAAATAGCAAAACAGACCATACTCTGTTTCAGAAAGACTATATATCCCCAACAAGATATCAAAGGAAGTTCTGTATGCAACCAATGCACAAGTAAATTTTGTGTTTAAATTGCACAGGAAACTTGCACTGCAGATTCAGGAAATTGCCTTTCTTTTTTGGAAGATTTTAAGATTTATGGTTATACTATTAGAAATAATGTCTCATTGGAGGAAATTTATTGTCAAAGACAGATGCAATGATTTGAGCTGCTTCCAGCTCCTTCAGTGTGGTAATGAATAAAATAAAATAAATAAAATAAAATATAAAAAACTTTTAAACTGCTTGATACAAGAGCTACTAAAAATTAATAATGTCCCACCATCCAAATCAATGATCTGCAATACTTTGAAGTAGAAGGGACATATGCTTTGGCATCTGTACACACAGCTGCTTTGTCATTCATCAGTTAGATTACCAGACAAGCTAAATGATGCTTAAAAAAATGTAAAAGATTTTTTGAAGAGGTCTTAAATATTACAGTGTTATTGAATGGAATGAACCACTCTAAAAATAAAATTTTTGATAGCCAGGTATTTGGCATGAAAAAAAAAAGTGATGTCCTCACACGAAAAGTGGAGCAAAATCGACAAAAGATATAGAAATAGCATGAGAAAGCTCATATCATAAAAGAAAATTCTTAGTTTTGGAGATTACAGATTTATAGTTTTACATATTCTCAGGTCATTCAAATACCTAGATGTTTTTCCTATTTACAGGAAAATGCTGTCTTCATTGATTATCTCAAGTAACACCTGCCCAAGTGTCTCTACAATAATGAGCTTTAAAAAGAGCCCAGACAAAACCAATTCTGAAAAATGAAATAGAAAAGCCTAAATTACAACTGAAAACACATCTGAATTTTTATGGTAATATGCAAATTTTATTAATTTTAAATTATATAAATAGAACTAGATATTATTGTTGTCTTTACCTTCCAGAGGTCAGCTGTTCCTTCCACAAGTTTGGCATTTGTTTTACAGTATTTCAGAGCCAGATGCAAACATTCAGTTCCATAATCCAGGTCATAGTCTGTACACTGTAGTAATTAAAAAAGAAAAAATATACTAGATTAGTCTTAGACACTTCTAAGCAATAACAAATTTTCTTTCAGCAATGAAACCTTACATCTCAACAGTCCTATCCTCACTAATACATCTTAGGCAGATAGGTTCAGCATAGATCAGAAATAAAACCATTCCAAGAAGCTTATATGAAATTGAGGCTATCCAGCAAAGTCCTACAGAAATAAATAAACACTTTATAAGCACATATTAATTCAGTTAGGTGCTGCAAGTACCTTGCTAAACCTTTACATTGTTAAATAAATGAACAAGAAGTTATATGTATAAAAAAATTCTTGCTGGAGTTGAGAGAGGCCTCACTAATAGACACCACTGACCTTCCAGTGACAAACCTTTAGAATACAGGAACAATTTAATAGATGTAGAAACATGACCCTTCAAGTGCTGTTTTGGTTATTGCAGCACCAAAAAAGGGATGGTAGTAACTACGAACCTCCATATTCCTTATGTGATTCCCTCTATCTTTTTCTCCAGTTATCTGCACAGAAAATAGCAGTCCCATGCTGCTACATGAGCCTTACTGATTTAAAAACATACCAAACCACATCAAACAAAGGTTTAGCTACCTTTTAATCATCTAGAAAAGACATTATTCTCTTGACACACCCTTCCCAAGTGGTTTGGCTTCTTATTGATAGTGATTATAAGAACCTCATCAAGGAAAAACTGAGTAAGGAGAAGAATATCCTGAGCCAAAACATAGGTGAAAAAGCAGGAACTGGGAGCTTATCAGTCAGGACTACCTCAAGATGAATTAGCCTAGGAAAAAGAAATTCTACTCTATTTTCATATTGCTAAACTAGCAGTCCATCCAGAAACACAAATTCCATATAACAAGGATAACTTAAGATAACGTCTTTTATTTTAAAAAAAAGAAGGTATTTGAGAAGATCACAGGCTGGCTAGCCCACTATCCAGTCTCTATTTCAGAGTGAATTGTCAACAATAAGTAATCATGAACAAAGCATTAATATGTTCTTACTTTCCCAGAATGCTCCCTTTGCCTCATATAAAGCTATTATTCTGCCTTCAGAAATCCCTATAATAAAAGGTCCCTGAGGGACACACTGAACCAGAAGCAACTGCTTTAACAGCACTCAGTGAATTACAGGAAAACTAAATTTACCCAATTATTTTTTGAATAGCAGTATTTTTTAGCAACTGCAGCAGGGAGTATCTCATTCATCACTCTTTTCATCACATGCTCTGTTATTCTGACAGAAAAACCACCTTCTCAACTCTTCAAAATATTCCACCAAATCTCACATCTTTCCACAGATAAAGAGATCAATATCTATTCAGTCACTTCATGTGTGGAAACTAATTCAAAACTTTGATCAACCCGTTTGCCTTCCATTTATCTACACTTACCTATGAATTTTACCATAATATCCTTCTACAAATGTTCTCAGTTTGCCCTCATCACTACTACGCAGAAAAAATGCACACCTCCACTTCTTGTTTCAAATTGTTTATGAACAAAATAACTGCAGAGGTCTCAGTATAGAGCATCATTAAATTCCAGTGGTGATTTACTGCAATGAAAGCTGGTCATGCACTTGACTTTGTTTCTTATCTTCCAACAAATAATATACTCTAGTAAGTCCCAAATCTTTAAATTTCCTCCAAGAGTCTTCAGTAAAAGCTTCTGTGAAACATCTTACTAATGCACTTAGGTTGTTATCATCTCAATCAACCTCAAACAAGATGCCAGTGAAGTCCTTAAAGAATGGCAATTAGCTCTGCAATACATAGCCTTTCCTTTACAAACAATTCCACCGTGTCAAATTTAACCACGTGTCTACAAATTCATGTTTCAAAGATACTGTGCTCAGAAGTTTCCAGTCCCCTCCAGAATTCTAGAAATCAAAATTGTCAAGCATGTAAAAATTTCAGTGGATTAAAGAACCAAAAGAGAGTACTGCAATACAACCTGTCATTTTTTTATTAACTTCCTGAAGAAGTTTATTAAAACAGATGAAGAAAACTTTTAGTTTCTATTCTTGTTTTATAATGCATCAGTGAAATTGAAGGAATTCATTGGCATTACACTTCTGAATAGCAATACTCATAAACACAGACATCCTAGAAAAAACGTAACTATCACTTTTATATTATTTAAATCAGTGAATTCTGACATTTTAGTTTGCCAGCCAACTTAGAAAGGTACTTTAAATGTTATTGCTCTACAATTTTTTAGCTTGAGTTACAAAACAAAATGGACACAAGAATATAGAGTAACTTAAAAAGGAAAGGATTTCAAAAAACTACTTTGGAACATTTTTATATTAAGAAGAAATTTAAATAAACAGGATACAAAAAAGGTCAATAAAGAAGACAAAGGAATAGGGAACTCTATCTCCAAAATACATAAAAATGCAGTGATCCCTCAAGTAAAGAAGTAAAGAGATAAAGTGCCAGTAAAACCAGAAATGGCCTAGTAACTTTCAATTCCAAATATTTATTACAAAAATATTTCTATCTTTCATTTTTTAAAGGAAAATTTTCTGGTAGAACACAATAAATTTTCCACTAATGTGAACAACATACAGATTTTAAAAAACCCATGTATTTTTATCTTTGCTTCAGAATGGAAGAGAAAATTTCAGAAATAAATTCAGCGGTGAAAGAACTTACTTGAAATATAACATTTTTAAATATATGGGTAATTAATGCAACTAGGACAAAACTAAGCAATTCCAACTTTTTAGCAAAGTACTAATCACAGGTAATTAGTAGGGAGTGGAGAAGTTCCATAAATGGGCTAAGGCATCTTGAGCATATTGCTTGCTTCAAGGGATGAAATATGACACAAAGCTAAGTAATAATTAAAAACATATTTCACTAACACTTGTATATCATGACATTTACCACTCTAATTATCTGTAATTGTTTCAACCTAAACATATTGTCAGAGTGTACTGTTCTCCAAGTCAATACACTGATGTCAGAGGAGAACAATGAAATGAAGTAGCAGCACAAGGCCAGCTGTTTATATATCATCTCATGTTAAAGATCTTCACATGTGAAATTTTAAATCCATATTTAAAGTGCAGAATTCAAAAGATTCTATACTGCCCTAAGAAATTCAGTTAACAAATTAAGCATTATTAGAGAGCACTTGTAAAAAAGTGAGGCATCAGGTGCAGCATCACCAGCCAGCCAAGGGCATGGATTGTCCCGCTCTGCTCTGCACTGGGGCAGCCTCGCCTCGAGTGCTGGGGGCAGTGTTAGGGCACGTCAGTATAAAAAAGACACTAAACTATAAAAGAGTGTCCAAAGGAGGGCAACAAAGATGCTGAAGGGCCTTGAGGGGAAGCCTGTGGAAATCCAGGGCCCATGGAATATTTCTCCCTTTGCTCTGTGGTGCCCTGACCCCCAGGGGAGCACTGACTTCGACCCTCATTCATGGACAAAGTTTCCTATACTTCAAGATAGACTAGAATACACAAAAGTGTGCAATAGATTATAGAGAGTAGTGTAGGTTTATCACTTGGTGAGAAATTGAGGTTTTGGGATTTTTAGTATGTTGTGGATGGAAGCAAGATGGAGGGCACAGGGCGTTGTCCTGGGTTTCTTCTTCATGCTTCTTCTTCCTTTTCTTCTTAGCTTTGGGTGGCATTTTGTAATTGGGCAGAATAGTCCTACATTGCAGGCTCTTTGGGATCAGTTATTGGGTTAAAAGGGAAAATAATCTAAGGTGTCAGTTCTTCATTGGATAGTTTAGTCTTAAAACCTTGTAACAAGAACTTGTTAGCCATTTTGTGCTTTGCTAATGAAAAGCTGCTGAACTCACAGTAGTGAGACTGTTTTACTGATAGATAATAAACACCTGAGTCTGAACATAAACTACTGTCTCAAGTGCCTTCAATCCAGACCCAGAGAAACCCACAACTGGAACCGCCACAGAAGCTGTGAGGAGGGGCTGAGGTCACTTGGTCTATTCAGCCTGGAGAAAAGGAGACTAAAGGGATATCTCATTGCAGTTACAACTTCCTTACATGAGGAAGCAGAGGGGGAGGCACTGATCCCTTCTCAGTGTTGATCAGTGATAAGACCCATGGGAATGGCCTGAAGCTGTATCAGTGCAGGTTTAGGTTGGATGGTAGGAAGTGGTTCTTCATCCAGAGGGAAGGAGCAGGCTCCCCAAGGAAGTGATCCAGCACCAAGCCTGGCAGAGTTCAAGAAACATTTTGACAATGCTCTTAGGTTATACTATTAGATGGTGGGACTACTGGGGATGGTCCCTTCCAACTCAGGATATTCTAAGATTCTATGAGAAATCCAGAATATTTGTGAAGAAAATTCTTACTGACACAGGTATATAACCATTCTCATTCTAAGTCTTCTGTATGTAATTCAGTGTACATCTTGATTCAACTAACAATACAAAAATCTGCTTAAAACTCTTACTCTTTTTAAAGCCCCTTTATTACTGAAGGCCTTTTTAACATAAGTTTGACAGTGTACAGTTAACTGAACTTGACATGCACACATAGCTTTGTGAAACAATAGACATAGTTTAAGTTTCAGACCACAGATCTGAAATGATGGAAACAGCTGGAAATATTGGCACAAAACATATCCACAAAAGAAAGAAAACATAATAGTTTAGCTTTTTAAATGACACAGAAGGAAACATGTTACTTAAAAATACTTTTGTACTGTTGAATATTCAAAGGCATTCTAATAGGTAGTTTTGGGGACACTTTTTTGTGGGTAGTTTTTTTGTTTGTTTTCCAAGAGTGGATGTTTGAATAAAGTGCTATGAGTGGAATGAGATACAGATTTTAGCATTACACAAAGTCCTCTTCCCCCCAAATCATCTGTTTGAAAACATTTTGAAAAATACTATTACTTCCTAAAATGCAAGGTGTAAACAGAGATCAAGAGGTTAGAGAAAAGAGCAGCTATGCAGCCTTTGTCTCCCTGGAATTTATTTAGTCCATATGCTTACTTGTTCCCAATACAATACTTTGAACACTAATTTACTGTATCTTTTCATGGGAACTGGCAACCATGCAACAGAACCAGCACAGATTAAAAAAAAGGTTAAATACAGGACTGTTATTTTCTTATATTTTTGTCATTCCTTAGTTTATAATGACACAAAACAATATCCTTTTATGCATGAACTGAAAGAAAATTTTCAGATATGCTCCTTTACACAGGTATCTTTAAAGCCTGTGTAGAGCCAGTGTTTTCCCTTCCCTAACCCTTGACTGTATAACCTTCAGCACGTTTTCCACTGTCAGCAGCGTATCCATTTTATTCTCCCATGTAAATCCATCCATATCAGAACACTTGCCCTTAATATGCATAACTAATCAACAATAGCAGAGCTTTAGGATTTTTCCAGATCCTGGCAAATCAAGTTTCCATTCCTGAAATGCCAGAATACATCATGAACATTCATCATCAGGAACATTTTACTGAGTTAAGAAAAGAAGTAGACACAAACTCTCACTGAACCTGAATTGGCCTGTTTTTATAATATTTTATAAAGATTTTTTGCCATGCTCATTACCATTGAAACCAAAAATTGCTGAATCCAACAGTGGATTTGCAGAAAGTACTCAGCCTACATCAATATGCCACAGCTAAATGAGAGACAGCAGAAGCAGCAAACAGAAGGAGGAAATGTGAATGAGGAAATATTGAGATCAATGTAAACCAGATTATCTCATCTCTGAAACTTTTGTTACTGTAGTTAATTATTAAAACTGTTGTGACAAACATCCAGATGCAGTAGTAGTAGTGAGGAGAACAAAGATACAGCAATTTCTCCCTAACAGAATTAAGCAAGCCTTTTTTTATACAGATCTGCATCTATAGCCCAAAATCTTTCAGTGCAGTAACTGCAAGTGCCTTTCCTGTACATGCCATGATTTCCTGGCAATCTCCCATTAAACTCCTGAACACTTCCTGATTGCTCGTTGCAATATTTTGGTACTCATGCTGTTTCCAAGTACACTAAAGATATACACCCATATTTTAGTTACAACATGAATAAGAAAATGGCAATAATCTATGTGACAAGAGTAATAGTCAAAACACTGTGTTAGGACTCATTGTTTGCACTTTTTAAATTATCTTGCAAATTGGAAAAATACTTGGGAAACAATTATTTGGACAAAACAAAGACAAGGAAAATCTTGCCCTCATGTAGAAAATACAGATTATTTAGGTTATTCTGAGAATATTTGGAGATGTAATTGTTCATATTCTTCCAATAAAGAGATTTCTAAATACATCACATTATAAAATTAAGAAACCAACAGATAATTTAATCGAGGTTGGAAGTAAAGGTGAGCCAAATTCAGTCCAAGCTAAAATGCATTTTTAAATTTTAAAATTTTTTAACAGATAAGATTGTTCTTGGAACAATTTACTTCAGAAAAATCATCTCTTGAATTATGCAAGATCATAAAAGGTTCTTTTCCTTGCCTTTCAATATACCAAACTGTCAATAACAAGATATTAAAACCTCTAGCTTCACTACCTTGTCTTCTCTGTTACTCTCAAAACAAGCAGCAGATGACAATTTAAGTGGGTGGTCTCCCATATACGGGGTACCAGGATCCTCACTCAGTATTCAGCATCTTCTGAGCCAGTGCCAAACAGGTGATTCTCCTGGATACAGGACACTTACCAGGGTAAAGCCAGTAACACAACAGTATTCTCATAATCCAGTCTAACTTCCAACATGAATATTTGAATTGTGTCTTCTTAACATACACCTTCCAATTATATCTGAAGACAAAATGTCTTTTCACTGCCATAGAGATGCCAAATTTCACCCATGGAGTGGAAGCTTTGCACCACTGCAGCAAACAGTTCCAAGAGCTAATATGTGAATTTGCAAAGTTCTTTGAGATCCTACAGGATGAGGAGTGACATAAAATGGAAGTAATTATCCCATTAGTAAAAACCCTTTTTTTTTCTTGTGCAAGGCATTAGAATCTCTCCAAACATTCTTGTGGCAGAATTTAATTAGGGCAAGGTGGGGATTCAGACAATATCCTGGCTCTACCATTGTGCCAAAGAACTAATCAAGTACAGAGCTATCTAAACTAGCATAGTTTTCTCCAGACCACCAATCTAGCCTCACTTTTTGAATAAAAGAAAACATTAGTAACAAAATTTCTTTTAGCATATTTACCCTGAAAAGTATTCTTTAGAATTGAGTAGGCTTTAAGGATAGGAAAAACAATTTATTCCTCCCTGCTCCTCAGGGTAAAGTTGTCAGGTTCAAAAGATGCTAGATGGAATAGCATATCTCTTTGGAAAATATCTCAGAGTTACAACCTGCAGAATATAAAAATTAGGATATTCATTTAGGTGAGGTTGACAGCACTGTAGTCAAACAGTCTGTGTGCATCAGTCTGACAATGAACGGAGAAAGGCAGAACCTCTGGAAAACTGCCTTATTAAAAAATTAGCGCCATAGCAATTTTGCATCAAAATGAGAAAAAAATTACCAGCTTTCAGTGTGCATTAAATGGAACAGAACTCAGGTTCTACTGAAGTTCCAAATAAACAGGTTTTTTTAAATGTGACTAAAACAAGTCATAAAATCAAAGCTGAAATGGACCACAACAATGAAAGGGTGCTGTTGATAATGTGAAATTTCTCATGTAAGAAGAAATAGATTACCTAACATTTAGTAGTACACAGATTTCCTTGTCAAACCATTATATCTAAAATCCTAATGACCTATGAAAAATCAGAAATTCTTTCTTTTTGTATGATTATTTCATATGCTTAGATTGTACATTGGAAAAGTCACAGATATTTGCCATCTTCATACAAGTAGTACACCAATAATTAAAAACAGGGCTAGGAATTTAAAAAAACTATTCAGCTGAGTATCCAGCTTACTTGGACCAACCAAGTAGGCAGTTACACTAAAACTGTAATTACCTGTTATATAGGCAGATAGAAGAATGCTGCCTTTAAGACTCCATACAAAGAACATTGGTTTGCAGTACTACCTTCATACAAATCATACTGCAAGATTACTATTAGTCTAGCCAGCTCTTGCCTAATTCACAAATCACTTCTTGATTCAGTACTTCAGAATACCTTTAATGAAAAGGAAGAATACCTATAGACACAAACTAGAATGCAGAATTAGGACAAATACAATAATGATGTTACATAGCATATATTTATAAGACCTGGACACATAACCATAAGTAAAGTGGGTGACCAGAGCCTGGGGATGTGGAAAAGGAAGTGGACCTACACACACACACACACACACACAAAGCATACAGAAACTGAAAAATCCATTTGAGTAAGAATGAATTTTGAATATAAATTATCATCCTTACAACACAATACACTTAATAAAAGATTCCTGATGTTTTTTTTAAAATACAAAGGCCAAGAAACAACCCAGTACAACTTATGATAAAACATATATATTCTATGCACTATTTGTCATATGTTTCAAACAATGGTGATCTCTTTTTCAGACTTTTACACTACAAAAATGAGCAGCCCTGACCCATACCTGAGGATGGAAGAGAATCAGAGAAAAAAATGATCCTCAACTGAATGCTTATAGGAGATAAAGTATTAACTTGGTAAACCTTGGTGACAACTTACATGCCTTGATATACACAAAGTTTCATGTTTGGTGAATGTTAAAAATAAAGGTTGAGGTACCTTGAAGATTCAGATATCTTTAGTCTTGGCAAGTAGATGAGCAGTGGTTTTTTCAGGATTCCAGTACTAGAATTAAATGCCCAAATTTTGTCTCACTTATATCTTGATCCTTCAGTCCTTTTTCTGAATCTGATCCTTTCTCCCAAAGTTGCCAAGGTTTTAGTCAATAATTTGTCTACTACCGTTCATCTGACTGCTTCTTGATCCTGGCAATAATAATTTGACAGACATTGATATTTTTAACAAAGAATGAAGCCACAGGAAAATCCCCAAATCAGTCTAGACATTTTGCCTCGAAGGACTTTGCCTGACCTATGCCAAAATATTGCTAAACTGCTACAGCTGACTCCACTTCCCTGCTACAGAGAATACTAAAATGCTTCACACATGTTTGAAAAAGAATGCCAGTAATGTTGTGCCCTTTCAAGAAGTACTTTAGAAGTTTACAAAATCCACATGGAATACACTCCCTATTATTTACATACAGAAAAGACAATACTTTGAGCAAATACTTTTACAATGGCCCTAACAATAGCCAACTTCCTTTCTTAGTCTGGCAAGACTGTTCTTCCCTGAACATATCTAGGGGTTTGTTGGAAGAGAACCATTTTAGGATTTCCTTTTCTTCCACTAATGACCAGGTTGGACAGTTCGCAGGCTATCTCTTTTCCCCATCTCCACCTAATCCATGGACATCTTGCAATGATTTTTTGGGGGAGTGGAAGAACATCTGCCTCCCAGAATTCAGCATCAAAGTATGTGAATTATTCTCTCTGACACACTATTGTTTTGTATCTTGTCATTACTATGTTTATATATAGCTGTTCTCTCCTATGCAGGCAGATGTTGTAATGGCCCATTAAGTAAATGTAATTGCTGAATATTCAAAGAGTGGTTAATGATATGAACAGATACACTAATTCAGTGTAGCCCCAAAAAGTACTAATCTCTACATATTTTCCACACAGATTAGATAGAATGCCTAAGATCACACTGATCTGTGTGGATATCTGTAAGGAGGTTACAGACATGAATCAGAGAAATGTCTCTAAACATGTTGAAGCTCATTCTCCTTCAATGAGTACTCCTGCTTCCTGTTCCTATTGTTTTTCACTTCTGCTTCATTGTTCTGATTAGCTAAATATAAACTTCCATGCTCTGCAAAAGGTCTACTATCAACAGATGATTAAACTAACTATATATGTAATACAAACACCTCACCCTCCCCAGAATGTGTGTAACTCTTGCAATAAATTTCCACAGGTATAGCAGATCTTGAGGAGAACTGTAAGATAATGAATCATCAGCAGAAAAAAAAAATGTATTTTTTTATAAGATTCTTAAAAAGCTAACCCTTAATTTTGAATTTGTGATCAGACTTTGCCATACCACTCACATTAGAAGGATTCCTGCAGAATAGCATTCTAACATGTCCTGCTCTTTTTTCAGCTGTTGGTAACTATTCCCTCTCACAACATTCTTGGCTTCCCTGGACTGGTGGCATTGGTGAGCAACTCTCTGGTATTCCCCACATTCATTGCTGACAACTCCTTAACCATTGTATCATCATAGCAGGGCTGTTTGTTTGCATATCTGACCTAGAAGCTGGTCAGAATCTCCCACCTACCCCACTCCTCTTCTGCTTCCATTTTTGGTTATTTCTCTTCCAGATCATGAAAGGGTAAAGCTTTTTAAATGTTCCTGTTACCTTTCTTGCTTTAGCAGATGTATTTCAGGTGTTCAATGCTTTGAGTATTTCAGCCTTTATGTACCGTGGGTGCGGGTGCGTTACTTTGTACACAACACATGACATGACACAACAAGATGCTTTGTGTAAAAGACCAAAAAAACCTTTGAGATCTTTGTGCACTTCACAATATGTCTAAAACAAGTATTACAAAAATCAGTCTCAGCCTACTCTGATTAAAGGAAAATGGTAGTCTAACTGACTTCCTGATACTCTAATTCTTTTAAAAGGTACTGCTCCAGGGAACACTTGACTTCTGGTAAGGGAAATCTTTCCCCCACCCACCTCCTCCCAGGCTTGCAGGATCATACTCCACATTTGTTCCTATTTAAAGTAAGCAGTGGAACAGAAACATGAAACTACCTTAAGCAAAAATGAACAAGTCTGGTCTAAGGAATCTATCCCTTATTTGCTAACTTTGGATAGGATGGATTTTCAATTAACACTTAAACTTTCCTGATTTTGCTTGGGATTGATAAAAATAGAAAAAAAAACCTGTATTTTTAAAGATTAGGAATTTGTTATTAACATAATTAAATAAAAACAATTTTTGAAGAGTTCAATTGGCTCATTCTGCCCCAGAATTGAAGTAAATCATAGATTCTGCCATTTTTTACAACTTTTCCAAAGGTTTTATTAGTTATTAAATTTGCATTTTTGGTTTTAAATTTTTAATTTGTCCATTTACTGAGGTTCATTACATTGTGCAGGAAAAGAGAACTCACAAATTAGGACACAGCAGAACTAAGAGTAGTGATGCAACACCACATTTATTCCCTTAACAAATTTATACGTCCTTTTACCTAAAATCCCAAGGAAAATCCCTCGCTAACATAAAGCCTCCCACTTGCAAGACCCACAAACACTATAAATACAGTTCCTTCTCCCCTTGCAGTTGTTTGCATTGGTCACTTGTCCACCCTGAGCCAGATACACGTTGTACAAATAAAATTTGTAAATTTTATAAATTTTATAAAGCTTATGAATTGTATAAATTTGAAAGTTAATAATTATGAAGTCAGAAGTCTTGACATCATAACAGTTAAAGCAGAAAGTAATATATATCTGAACAAAGATCTGTTTGGAATATTGTTTTAGGCAACAGGGAAGATATAAGACCGAAAACTAAATTAAAAGCATCACAATGAATGCAGGTGAACAACCTGACTCAATTCCTCAAAATCTGTCCTGGATTTTTGGCGCCAAATGTGAAGGGGATTCCCTGTAGTACATATATATTTTAAGATACTATTGTAAATCAATCTTTTGATACTTGCACATAAAACTAATTAGAGGAGATTCAACAGGACATGTATTTTTCCCCAAGTTATTACTATCCTTTTTTTATTTGAGTTAGAAATGGAAAATGTTTTCTAAAGAAATTACTTAATTTGGTAAAGATCATACAAATATATTTTTCCATATATTAATAATGTTAATACCTTACTCCGTTCTAGTTCTAGATAAATTTAAAACAGCTATAAAAGGAGAAGCACCTCTAGTCTGCTCTTCCCAGATTGCTATCAGACAAGAAGAGACAAAAAACTGCAGGTACCTGACCCTTACAGGTTTGCTAACTGACCTTCAACTGAATTTTGCAACTTTGTGGTAAATATATTGAGAGATCTTACATTCACAGACACATCTGGAAATCAACACTCTAAACTACTCACATCCAATGGTGCACTTAAACAGAGATGGAGTTTAAAAAGCAGTATCCACATTACCACCATGTAACTGAAAAGCCTGTGTTACTCAAAGCACTAATTCAAATGGACAGCTTCTTTCCAAGGAATGTATGTTTGACTGTTGTTTTTTTCCCCACACTGCTGTTGCATAAAGGTCACAACTGCATAAAATACACAGGCATGGGATCATGATCCCGGGCAGAGTCAGCCAAAACAAATTCCATTCCCAGCTTCATTATTGACTTGCAACATGAGTAACAAAATTATTTTCTTTTCTTTGTTCATCTGTACAATGGTACATACCTTCACCAGGCTATGGGAATTGATTATGGATACATTAATATTTAGAAAGCATCATAAGCTGCATCCATTTCTACAAAAATGTGTCCTACAGTAGCTTGACTAGGTTTTTCAGGACAACGATTATCTGTCTTTTTTTATTTGTTTGTACAGTTCCCAGAACAATAGGGTCTTAATCCTTGACTTGGACAGCTAGACACCATTGAAACATAAATTATTAGGAAACAATATGAGTTGAGAGATTTTAGCAAAGTGTTATACTTCCCAAGGGTCCAGGCACAGAGTACATTAAAATGACCAGAATTTAGCCAAAGCAAAGGAAACTGGGGACAAGAAACCATAGTCTTGGTTGCTTCTAACAACTTTGGTGGCTTGTTCTTGAAAGAGCAGGGATACAAAAAAGAAGACTGATGGAATGCATATGTGAGAAAAAACTCTATTCAGAGGAACATAGGAACTGCAAATATAGTTGTCTTTTGAGTGAAGCATTTAGAACAAGAGGTTTTTATGTATTTGCCAGCTCTACCTTATTTGCAAATTATAAGCAATCATGGTAGAAAAAGTACTGGGTTGTTTGGGGGGTGGGGGGGGAAGGTGGTTGCAAGAAACAGCACATAAACATGAAATTTGCCAAAAGATATACACATCAAAAAGGGTTGTATAACCAACAGTAGCAGTGGTCTCTTGAGATGTGTTCTTATGCACATGGAGGATACATTTCTTATGAGTATACCCACTACATTCAAGGTAGAATCTCAGAAGTATCAGCTGTGTGTCATATACTAAGAACAACTCCCTGCCTCCTGTCAGAAGCAAAAAGGTTGAAGCCAGTCCAATCACTTAAGTGGCTCTTCATTTGGGATAGTCCTTCATCTTCAGCATTTAATATCTTCAAGTATCAAGCATAAAGGGTATAACATAGAATTTGTGCCAACATTTCTAAGGAAAACAAATACTGAGCAATTAAGTAACAGCTTCTTCATTGCCTGTCCTCACATTTTTCTGCTGTTAGTGACTTCTAAGCTTTGTACTCTCTGAAAGTGAGTATCAGAAACTTGGGCTTGTTTAGAATTGAAAGACTGATGGGAAGCACGACTGTCAGCATGAACATGAAAAATAATTGCTTCCAAGTGACAAATGAAGAAATGCTCTGCTTCCAGTCAGTCTGGAAGATACCTGGACAGGCAATTTCCACAAGGTGATGAATGAAAAGGAAGCAGTGCTGAGACGAAAGGCTGGAATGTTTCCAGTAAACTGTGAATGCAGGGTGGGGCAAATGAAAGCAGTCTTCAGGGCAAATTAAGGCAAAAGAGTCAGGGCTTAATACATTACCCACAACTTTAATTTTCCTAAATAAAGTTAATTTCAAAGCAATATATTAGGAAAAAATGAAAAATTACAACAGAGACAAGTAAACATTATTTTCAGCCACTAATCAATGTATAATACACATGCAACAAGAAACAGAATAAAAATTTACCTAGATGTACCAAGTTATATTACCTCAGTATTTTAGAACAGCCTGTATCCCACTAAATTACTATAAAATGTCATTATTACACTGTGCATCCAAAACCCTTTGATACTCTCAGTTAACAATACTTTATAGACACCTAACTTGAAACATATAAACCCACTCATTTAAGTAATTAATTTAATGCACAGTAATGTCTTTCCAGCCATTTAGACCTATCATCCCCTCTTGTATTTAAAAGTTAACTAATCAAAAAATTGAATAAATTAGAATGATAAGGCTTTTTTAAAAGACTCAGAAGTAATAGGCATACAGTTTGATGTAATGTGAAATAGATTCTGAAGCTCTATTCTTTAAAGAAGAGAAATAAAGTTACCTTTTTCTTTTTTTAAATTAAGTAAATGGAAAAAAGGTCTTAGAAAGCCTTAATATCTTACCTGTTGGTATGCTTCATAGATTATATCAAACAAGAAAGCCTGAGGCATTTCACTTGCTCTGTACCTGGCACGTTCCAGCGAGTGGTCCAAGCAGCCATCAACAGCAGAGGCAATAACAGTAGAAACTAAAGGACGAATTGCTCCTGCTGCCTGTAAAACAAAACACAAAGAGAGACCTAAATGTTATCAATATTAATTTATATCACAAATATTTTTTCAAAAAAAGCTTGAAAAGTATTTTTTTTCCTTCTTTGTCTTTTCTATTTCTCATAATCTGTAAGTCATATACTTAGTCTGTATGAGACTTTCAAGATTAATGTAGCAATGGAAGACTGTATAAGAACACTTCAAGGGACAATTTACCAAAAAAAGAAAGAAATCTCAAGCCCTTCATAAACATCTACTGCAAATACATGTACAGATCTAAGATGCTCATTCTTCAGACTTTCTTCTCTATACACCGTAGGCAGTTTCTTTGAGAACAGGTCTAGACCTATTCAGAGAGCAAACAGCAGCAGACACAGCTGAGAAATCTTGACAATCCACAACACCTATTGCTTTCACAGATCTCAACTTGATCTAAACAGATCTGAATTGATCAGAACTAAGCTGCAAGAAAAGTTTCAGAAAATTGAGCTTGCTCCTCTGTGCTGAATTCACCAGTGAAGTACTGAGTAACCACACTTCCCAGTGAAATCAGAGGGAACACAGCAGATACATCTGAAAGTACTCAATATCCAGCAGCACAGTGCTGCAGAACAGATATTTAAATGCTTATATTTCAGTTTTCGTTTGCTTAGGTTTGAAACAATTGAACATTTACCTTTGATTTTTTCATCGATAAGTATAATATTAAAGATCTGTGGCATGTCTGAATCAGAACTCTCCTACGTGGCTTTAGGCATTTTGATAGCAGAAAGTTACCCACACTTCATCAGTAATGTATCAAATGCTCACGTGCTTTGGATGTAGCTTAAGACACTTGGGACAAGAGTGGTCCATACAATAATGAAGAAAAGAATGCAATGGCAGAACTGCTTACCAAGTCACAGGGCAAAAAATCATCCTCTCCATCAATGCTAACCACTGCTCCCTGATGCTCTCCATCAATGCTAAACACTGAGAACAGCATCTTCGCCCTTCATAAACATCTACTGCAAATACATGTACAGATCTAAGATGCTCATTCTTCAGACTTTCTTCTCTATACACCGTAGGCAGTTTCTTTGAGAACAGGTCTAGACCTATTCAGAGAGCAAACAGCAGCAGACACAGCTGAGAAATCTTGACAATCCACAACACCTATTGCTTTCACAGATCTCAACTTGATCTAAACAGATCTGAATTGATCAGAACTAAGCTGCAAGAAAAGTTCCAGAAAATTGAGCTTGCTCCTCTGTGCTGAATTCACCAGTGAAATACTGAGTAACCACACTTCCCAGTGAAATCAGAGGGAACACAGCAGATACATCTGAAAGTACTCAATATCCAGCAGCACAGTGCTTCAGAACAGATATTTAAATGCTTATATTTCAGTTTTCGTTTGCTTAAGTTTGAAATAATTGAACATTTACCTTTGATTTTTTCATTGATATGTATAATATTAAAGATCTGTGGCATCTCTGAATCAGAACTCTCCTATGTGGCTTTAGGCATTTTGATAGCAGAAAGTTACCCACACTTCATCAGTATTGTATCAAATGCTCACGTGCTTTGGATGTAGCTTAAGACACTTGGGACAAGAGTGGTCCATACAATAATGAAGAAAAGAATGCAATGGCAGAACTGCTTACCAAGTCACAGGGCAAAAAATCATCCTCTCCATCAATGCTAACCACTGCTCCCTGATGCTCTCCATCAATGCTAAACACTGAGAACAGCATCTTCACACTATACTGCCAATTATGGATTTTTAAGATGAATAAAAAAAGAATAATTGATGCTGTTTCAAGATATGTGGATATATCCAACATCTTAAGAGTATGCCTAGAGAATCATTCCCCATGGTGAATTCTGACACTCTTTACTGCAGATACATATTTTCTGAGGTTTAGTAAATTTTGACACAGAAAAAAAGTAGGTCCCTTATTACAAATGAGCAGTTTTACTTATCACTGTTGGCAAATCCTGCCCTAATACGAGTCCTGTCCATTCTTAGAAGATTTCTGACTTCAGATAATCATAAAATGGCAGAAAAAAACAAAGAAGTTTTTGCAACCTCAGAAGAGAAAGAACAAGTTCTCTTCCCTCCCCCACTTACACTACTAAACAATAAAACAAAGGCAAATGCAGTTAGCATGTTGAGCACTTTATGAGCTCCAAACTACAGTTTCTCAGTTCATTTTTTTTACAGAATGAATACAGACATGTGAACCAATTTCTCATGCCCAAAGAGTTCTGATATGCATAATCAACCAGGGCACGGTGAAGGAAGAGTCAAGATTCAAAAGATACATGTGAGAAGAGAAATATCTGAACTACTTTCTCAAAATCTGAAAAGCACTTTTCCTTTTTAATACATGGAAAGAGATACCTATACAAAAGCTACATGGAGCAAAACACTATCATCCAAAGACAAAATGTGGTACAAAAAGGTCGGTAAAAAGCAGGCAATCACAAAAGAACTGTCTGTAAAGAATCTCAAGAAGTCATCTAGGCCACCTTTCTGTCCTAGCCAGGATGAATTTTATTTCTCTAACAGAAAAGACAAACTGAGAAAACTAAACACCACTATAATTTTAGTAATATGTCAGTGTATTAAATGAGGTGTAAATTTAACAGATGTACTTAGAGCAAAAGCTGTGCATAGCAGAAGTAGAGACTAAATTATCTGCAACTTGTCCCCTCTCTATTTCCTATGATTCAAGGACATGGATTATTACATCTATATCCCAGCTGTTGGGCATTTGGACTATGTTATTTTGCTCTGCCGTCATATTTTAATTGGTCACACACACACACACACACAATTATAAAATTAGAAGGTCATGGGAAAAGAGAGAGAGCAGCATGTTACCCACAGTTTTTCTGTAATTAGCTATATATTTGATTTTTTTTTTCTGGAACAGTTACCATTCCAGAAAGCCATTTAGCAAAAGAGGGCTCCTTAGGCTGATCCAATATTTTATTACAGTTTTTAACAATCCTGTCATGTTACATTTTCAGCATAAAACAGGCTGGAAGAATACAATGCGACTTGCGTAACCAAATCTCACAAGTGAAACATGCACTCTGAGGAACAAAAAACCAAACTGCAATTCTAAATAAAATTGAATACTCAGAATTATGTTCTCAAAAGAACTCTGAAACACATTGTTTTCTTGCCATCTGGTTTATTGCACAATAAAAAATTATGAATATCTGTATTGGTATCTTTGTGACAATACTGAACCACAATCCCTGCTCTGCTGAGGCCTAGCTCTTCCAAACAATTCAGAATGACCTAATTCCTACTAAATCCAAATGCAATATTTTTTAAAAACTCTGCAATTAACTTCTCAAGTAATTGAAAGCTTCATGGCACTTAACATTTAACAAGTGCATTTTTTAAACAACTAGATTTTTATTTTACAATACCCTATAACCCAGTCCAGTGTGGCAGGGTGAGTTTTTCCTCTCTCTTCCTGCCACTTCAATAGGAAATCACAAGTTGGATGCAATAAGATTTTTTTTTCTAGAGCAGGTCCACTCAAACTATACCTGACACTGATTGAAAAGATAAAATTTAATACAAAGGATAAGATTCATGACTGACTTCTGATCATGCAAAGGAGAGAAATTCTGTGTATGCAGAAACAGGATAACAAGCAGTCATTTGAGTTAAAAAGAAAGCCCTAATTTTTACTCCACAAAAGGACAACTCAGTCCATGACTGAAAGCAGAATGGAGAGCTCTGGTACTTAGCAAAGCCAAGAAGTTTCAACTGCTCAGAAAAGCTTCAGATGATAAAGAACTGCAGTCCAAAACCCCAAAAGCTGAGTTTGAGCATATTTACTAAGGTGCAGCACTGAGTCAAAACCTTAAAATCCTGAGACAAGACAGAGAAACTGATTCTGTTTCGCACCATGCTGGCTCACTTTCCACAGGACCTTTCTCTGTCCCACAAGCACACATGGGCTGTCTCAACCAGATGATGTGACCCACCACAGGGCTGCATTTGCCACCTCAGCGACACATGAACTACATTAATTCCTAAGGCCACTTTCAGACTGTGTGAAATTGGGACCAAGCAAGGAAAACACTGGCCTGTGGCCCTGCACTGTTTTCATAAGGCACAAGAGAGCTGAGTCCCAAATGCAGGAAACTTTGCATCTGCAGTACTGTTAGCAACATCCCTGAGCTGGTATAAGACAACAGAGCTGCCAAACCCACGCTGGCTTACACAAACCTCACCACTCGTGCCTCTGCTTCCAAAACTGGCTCATTGCATCTTCATTCATGGTCTAGGCATAACATTTGGCATGGGAAATCAAAAGAATTGAGCTGTGAGTTTTATCTTATATACAGGCCAAAGAGGGGCATGCTTTTAAGATGTATGGTTCATTCTGCAGTACTTCTTTCTGGTTAGCACAAACCTTCCCCCAACTCTGAAAAGCACAAAGCCTTTCTGAATTCCACCTAGCAGCCTTGCAATGAACTGAATGGGGAATTTAGGAATTTAAGACAGGGCTGTAGACTACATTTTTTCATTGAGAATAAACATTAGGGCACAGTAGGGATAATATAACAATAAGGCAATCTTGTAGCTAAAGGGACTTTTGTCCCTGATAATTGTGGGGTGTAAGTGAAGAACACAATCATTCAGCTAGTCCACATCTATTCAGTTACAACAGCAAGCATTTCAATTTTTGCAGGGCATCGCCATGTTGGTTTTTGCAGTTATAAATCAGTAACAAAAAATTATTTCCATTTAAGTAAAAGAGAGTATATATTGAGTTTCAGGTATTTGAATTTTATTTGTTCTAATCTAAGAAGAATTGACTTGCTCTTTATGTCAGGAATGGACAAGTATTTGGCCTGGCTCTCAGATGAGGACTTGAGTTCAGACATGAACCTAAAAATTAATAAAACAAAGAAAACCTATCCTCATTTAAAATTATAAGTACTTGCTAATGTCACTGTAGTTCTAAAAATCTTTTTTGCACTTTGAATTAGCACAGCACAAAATACAAATCCTCTGAGTCTAAAGCAAGTACCTGGGTCTTACACTGACATTTCCTCACTCAATGTACTTGTCTTCCAATAATTTTAAGCCAGATCTCAAGTAGGTTTGCTTTCAAAATCATACAGAAAATGTATCACACGCCCTTCCTGAATGTGAAGTGGATACTCAACAGAAAGTTAAACTGAATTTCTTTAAATGTCCACTTTACAGCCTTCAAGCCACCCTACTTCAAACATATTCAAGCACTAACCTTGGCATGTCCAGGAAATGCATTTCTTTTCCTTGTTCTTGCACATTTTGTTAAATAAATCAGTTAAAGTATCCAAATATGAGTGACCAAGCTCTTAAAATACTGTTTCATAGCATAACAGACATTGAAACAAATACCACTAACTGGTTATTTTTCTTTTGCAAATAAAATATTGGAATAAAAAACAATCTATCTATATCTTCTAATCTATAACTTAAAGCAATGCTAAAACGTCCTAAGAATGCAGGATTCTATCAACTTCAGGGGAAGGGACAGACTCCTATCCCTCAGAGGCAAGCTCATCCATTGATCTGGTGAAACGGAACCCACTTCCAGATGCTTTTAGAAACAACAGGTGTCTTTTATGACCCGTTTAAAACTGCACAAATAAAAAACATTTACAAAAAGGTTCTCAGTCTTGTGTTCATTTTTTTTGCATAATTGCCTAGACCACAACATGCATTCAAGAATTAAAGATTCGATGGAGACTGAAAAAAAGGTAGAGAATGAAGTGCATGAGGAAGGTCAGTATAACAAGGCATCACAAGTGTTTCCAGTGGATCCAAGGTGTACTAACCCACCTTTCCACTAAACAGTAACTATTGTTCTTAGTTTATCATACTTTCACTCTAACAAGATGTTGTTTAGATTTGTGTATTCAGTGAATCCATAACCAGGGTGAGCTTTAAGATCAGACAGCAAAATCAGTTCAAGGACTGCTGAATCCAAAAAGTATTAATGACATCTTTTAGTACGAAATGAAATAGGAATTTTTAGATCACAGAAGCTGACACACAACATAACAACTTGGCTAACATAATGCAGTATAGCTTACTTTTACTGAAAATTCATAAATAATTCAAATCCCCGTTTTATTTATAATAAGGTAATATTAGGTAGTAAAATCCAAACAGAACCCATTAAAATTTTCATAAGGATTAGGGAAGGAGATGGAGCTTTTATCATAAGCAACAAATTATCCAGCTTACAGCTATCTAAAACACAGCGCAGTATTCACCAGGGACCAACACTTCCCACCTACAACACAACACACAAGAACAAGTTATCATGGAGCCAAAAGGTCCAAAAGACCATGAAAACCAACACACATCACTGATTTGGTCATTTTGGATAGCCAGTGCTGAAACAGAACAATGGTAAATATCTGCAAATCTCAACAAGTTGAATGACATGAACTAGGAATTAAAAAAAAAAGTTGTAGTGGCACAAAATCCTTACAAAAAATGTCAGAAATACAATTCCTTTTGTTTTAGAAGAGTGTGGTAGCAAGTTCAGAAAACCACAGATTCTCCACTCTGGCCTACTTAAACAAAAGTATGCTGTGCCTTTGGCATACTTACTTACCTTGCCCCCAGTAAGCCCCAAGTACTAATGCAGACCCACAAAGTCGAGCCACACAGCCGGCCTGGAACCCTCAACTTCAAGAGAGTGGGAATGACAGCTTACAACTTTACATAGTCATAAATGAGCAAAGCCTTCCATCACTCCAACATGACTTCTTTTCACTTTTTAATTACACCAACAATGCTTTTCTTCTCCATTCATGGCCTCTGCCCCCCCTGAAATTCATTTTCCCTACGCTATCTTCTCGGCTGTCTAGTAGCATTAAGTAAGTGTATATTTTATGCTTTATTTCTTTAATATTTAAATCATCCCAACTAACAATTCAATGTTTTAATATTACTTAGGAATAGGCCTGATATGAGACATAGAAAAACAAGCCTTTGAGTGCTAAGTTTAAAAGAATGTTCCTATTCTTAAGCTCTTTTCTCAATATTCATATTTATAAATTTTAATTCTTTATTCAGACTTGTTTTCAACTCCGATAAGCATAACAGAACTGAAGCAAGACTCACAAATAATTTAGCCACCCTGCCTTAGAAAAAATAAATTTTCTCTATTTTCACTGAAAATAGAAGCACATTAGAAATACATTTCATAATTTCAAAGCAGCTAACTTCTTTGAAACTGTATGCTGGAGATGGTGGGACTTGTCACACTTAGTAGGGCAACTATATCCATCTTGGAACACTATTAAAGTCAGTTTTATAACTGTGAACTTGGTAAACATACAAGAAATTTTATCTCGCTTTGCCATGACGACAAGGATTGCATTAGGACACTGGTGAGCTACGTAACAATAACAATCAATGTTAATTTAGACAAGCTAGTTATCTAACAGTTTACAAATATGTCCTGGAATGGTTTTTGTTGGGTGAAAGACTGTTTATATGTTTCCAAACACTACCATCTCATAAGGATTTCAGTCTAAATTAGGTCTGGCTATGAACCAGCAAAAGAAGCTCAGAATAACTATGATTAATTTCTTCTCATTTTTGTCCATCAAACTGTTTCCACATGTTACTACAGGGAGAGTATTCTTTTACACAGATCAAACTACTTTCCAGGAAGGGCATTCACAGTCATCTACAGTACGAAAAAAAATACAGAAATAAACACAGTATCTCTGATACATGAAACAGGTAGGAACCTGCACTTTTACTCAGACATTTGCATTCAAACTAATTGTATCTACAGTAATCAACATACTTCAGACACACTCAGTAATCACCATTTAAGTTAGAAAAATTGTCTCTACTGAATGATTTCCCAATTCAAATTTATCAAATAGAACCTTCAAAGCAAAGTTCAAAAAGTTAATTATAAGATTAAAATATTTCACATATTTAAGAGGATGTTCTTTTCAGATTCCTTCTATATCTAATAAAAAAAAGGCATATAAAACCTTTTTTGTAAAATAAAGCAATTAGAGAATTACTTCTAATAAACATTTAACGTATAGCATTAAAATACCATATTTTAACCTTATCTTCTTACATTTCTGTTTTTTTTGGTTTTCATTTTCTGTATTTTGTATCCAGCTCTTATCTAGGACTACATTTTTTTCTCTATAACCAAAATTCTTAATCTATGAGAAGTTTTATGATTCCAGTGCAGAGATGGAATATTTAGGGTATTTCCTCTTCCAATCTATAGAAATCCTAGCAAAACAACTCTATTTCAAGGGACAAGATGGAGGCAGAAACAAAGTCATGACACAAACCATAAAGCCACCACACCTCTACAGAAGTGCAGTTGAAAACAACTGCTCAACCACGCGAGCAAAGTTTTCTAAACTTAGATGTGAACACTTGTTCAAGCCCAAACTAGCCAAGCCTCCAAACTGAACTAATACAAGCCTGCACATAGTCCTCAGAGTTCATAACCTCACTCTGCACCCAGAACCCACCTACTTTCTGGATAGCAAGGCAAGGCAGCAGCTTGGTTGCACGGTTTCAACTCAAAGCTGTCACCATCTGCTCCCATAACACATTTGGTAAATGTTGTGTCCAAAAGACCCCCCAAGCCAGCTGCACACTTCTCTTGAAGGACCAGATACAGCATGGAGTCAGTCAGGACTCTAGGACAAGCAAGATGACTCAGTAAAGAACAGTGCACCACAATAAAGGTAGAGGTACTCTCATTAGCATGCAGAAATGTAAATTTGAGTCCAGGGCATAGCATACTTTCACCCACACTCACACCCAGACTCTCCCATGCAGCATAGACATAACTTATGTGACTGTGCTGTGGTGGGGCCAGGATTCCTTCTACTGACAAACAAGCACAATCTGCAATCTGGGCTGTGTATCCATTAGAAATTAAGTCTGAAGAAAAAGAATTACTTTCTTTCTGCAAGGGCATCTTCTTTAACAAAAAGAATAATTCTTAAATTACCTTATTTTGAATTTTGTTGGGGAAAAGAAAAAATCCAAAAGACAAAATTCATAATCCTTATGGCTACAGCATGTTTGAGTCTCATTAGTGAGCACTAGAATTTCCTTTATGTAGGCAGTATCACCATCCAGTGCAATTTCAGCTATCTTGACACATTTGCACTGGCAGCTTTTAATTGCCCAAGGACAGAACTGGTTGAAATGTTAAACAAGCCTAGTCTTACACAGATACTAAACCTAATCATCAGCCAGACAAAAAGAAGGTTAATTAGAACACATGTAAGAACTTTTGAACACTAGGAAAAAAAGGCTTGTATGCTAAACTTCACCTAATTTCCTTAAAGTCTGTTTACCCAGCTGGCTAGAAGCAACAGTCAAACTCACTAAAATCGGGCACATGTTAATCTTAAACCAACACCAGGAAGGAAGAAGTTATAATTGTGTTTATTCCTAGCTGAAAGAGAGGGGATGTTTAATCAGAAATTTAATATACACTTTGATCCAATGTTAATGAGCTGACACTATGTTGTACATTGAAATGACTTCAAAGACATAGGATGCTTTAAACAAATGTAATGTATATTTATGACACTGTTTAGAAAAAGAAAATATTTTTTCTAATGAGGTCACCTTTATCAGAATATACTATCTGAGTAATTGGTGATAGCACATGTACATCAAGACATGTCAGAGCCCCAAATTAGCTAGAGCAAACTAAGGAATATAACAGCAACTGTTGCTCAAAAATTAGGATTGCACATGTTCTTTTTTACTTTACATAATTTCTGTTCTTTTGTATTTAAAGCATTTACTTCTAAGCATCAGTAAATATTGTTTTGGCCTGATCAACCACATGCTAAATTCTAAATGTTATTCTGTGGAACAAATAAGATTTCTCAGAGAAAATAGAAAAAATTGCCCTCAAAAAGACAGAATAATAGGAATACATAAATTTTAAAAAATTATAGATATTTAAAGCAGAGGAAAGAAGCAGAACTAGATGTATAACAGGCTACAATTTTTCAACACACAGCACTGAAAACAAGTTCAAAAATGTACCATAAGTAGAAAAGAAGCAAAACCAAGTATATATGCACTAAGGAAAAGGGAAGAATGGTACTGCAAACGATGACACAACAGTTATGTGCACATTTGATTTCATACCAAAATTGGATTTTTTTAAAAACAGATTGAAAATAAGTCATAAGAATGCCATTTATGTTGTTCTTATATCATGAATTACTGACATAAATTTTTAAAACAATAAAGCATAAAACACAAAAGTTCACAGGATTAAACCAATATATACATTTTTAATGTGTCATACAAATTACATAGCATTTCTTCTAGTGCATTCTTTATCTGTGCATTCCTTGTGAGAATCCAAGAATGGTCAAGGAAGTTAGTATTTTCCATAGATACAATAGCACAGTACATTACATAAAATATTTTTTGTCATATTATTAGCCAAAAAAGGTCTTACTACCTTAGTCAACATATTTAACTTTTTCTTTTTGTCACAGTGCATTAACTGGAAATGTTTAACAACATATTCTCATTTAATAATTTTTTTTTCTTCTAGATACATTTTTTAAAAATACTTTAAAATTTGGCATAGAGTCTGTATAACACTACTAACAATTTATGTTAAGTATATGATACCACACATGGCATCCCTCACCTAAAGAGCAGCACATGCTGGTGCAGAGTTTCAAGACTGTCTTATGACCTATTTATTCTTTTCAGTTGTCAGCAATAGTTGTACATTAAACACAATTACAATGGATTACATAAGATGTATAATTCGGTCTAAGCAATTCAAATATTTCAAAGCAAATCACATGGCCAGTAACTCACCACCAGTTTTCAATATTTTTGAAGCATTTTAATTCATACTTAGAGCTTTACATTTTGGCATTCATTCAACATAACTGACAATAAGATGAGCTACCAGCACTTTCTTGTTCTAACTCGTGCTATACTGCAAATCTAGGTGGCAAAATTTAAACAAAACATCTGCTCTAAAAATTAATGAAACACAAACCAAATAATTTTTGCCACTAAAATTAACAAGACTGTTTATTTTATTTTGACTGCATGGTATTACCTTGCACTAACAAGTAATGAAGCACAACTTACAGTCAGCAAGATATCTTTCATACCCCAAATACTGATTTACATTGCAAAAAGCAATCAGTGAGCATGCACTCTGCCACCAAGGATTTTGCATATTACAGTAAATCAATATAAGGACAAGTTAGCACTTGTATTCAGTGGAGCAGAAATTTTGATGCAACTGCCACAGGAGTTAAAATTTTTTTAGGGGGTTTATACTTTAAGAAGGATGTTTTACCTCCAGACAGCATGCATCATTGCAAAACCAACATAATGATGTGAAGGATACTGATCCACTGCATATCATTTAACAAATGATTTGCATCATTTTATGTAGAAGAAAAAAAGCTCAATGTGTTGTAGGAAGAGTCTTGCACAATTTAATCAACCAAATGCAAAACTGCAAGGTTTAATTAACAACTCTTTTCCCACGCATACAGTCCTGAGCAACCAAACCCCACAGGCACTAAAGTTTGTGGTCACATTGTGCCCTAAGCAACTCTTGCACATGCTTATCAAATGTCTTTGCCTCATCAACTTGCTCAGCTGCTTCTCTCAGAACTCCTTGCGCCTCTCCTTGCAGCAAACCTTGGATTCAGGCTTCTTTCCCTTACAAGTCATTAAATTCAAAATTTCAAATCACCTCTTTATACAGGCTTCATCTAACACTTTCTGTTACCAAGGGCCTTCTAATATGGATCACTACACCTGGCCATATCAGTTTGGCTCAAATAGTGACTTTAATATATATTATATGTATATGTGGATTTGATACCTCATGAATTCTCTCCTACATGCTTCAGGGCTCCTCAAGGCAGTTTTAGTTCTTTCTGTACTGCAGCCCACTGACTTCTTGGAAACAGGAGCATAAGCACAGAACCAGTCCAGCAAACTATTACAGCATATGAAACAGGCCAAGTTGGCTTTCAGAAGCTCCACCTAACCTGCAGGGCTGGTGTTGTCCTTGCAGCAACCACCTAGATTACAAACTCAGCCAAAATGCAGCTGAGAACATATCTGCTTCAAAACTCAGATAATCTTTCTTTTCAATGCAATATTTGGTGAAAAGGAGTGAAATTTACATGCCTAATCTTTAGTAAGAGAAGTATGGCTAAGAACCTCTTCCACATCCTGGAAGGTAGGAGTTGCTAGAATGATCCAGGGCCTTTATTCAGCTTCTCACAGATGCTGGACAAGGTAAGAGTTCCCTTATTTTAAGGAACTATTATAAACCTTTTATTTGCTGCAGGAAGGGGAAATCTGAGTGCTAAATAGACTTATCTTTGCTAAAGGTGCTTCATTCCCAAAATGTAATATTGTTTTCTCAGATAAAGCATACAGATTTTAACTAGTCTTAAATAAACAGCAGTACCATATATGTTGCTTCTCTAAATTTAAAGGGGGTACATTTTATAGACATTACAAAAAAAATGACCCCAACAACCACTTAAGTACAAGAAACTATGCTCAGAATTTATTTTCAGAATGAACTAACCTTATCTAAAACCAAAAAAAAAAAAAAAAAAAAAAAAAAAAAAAAGAAAGGTAAAAAACAATGTGTGTAGACTTCCAGAAACTAAAAAGTGGTGGATTAAGCCATGTTTTAGAAATACTGGTTGTGTTAGTATTAGGCTGGTTCTATTAGTACAACACACAAATGATGCCAAGAAAAAAGGGAGACTGTAATTTGAATTTCTGTCTATGATTTATATATTTCACTTGGGTGAGTTGCATCCTTCATAATAAATGTGATTAATTATCTAAGCACTTAAATTGAGACTGGGAAATGACACAGCTGTTTTTCCCCTACCAATGCCCTCCCACCATCAAACATTACATCTTGTTAGGACTAAGACTACAAGTATTTACTAACAATGCATTAGTTCTCCATTCAACACAGAAAACAATTAACAACTTGGCTGAGATTATTTTAATTTCTATTGGACCAAAAATGCCATAAGCTATGGAAACATCACTATACTTTCAATAGCTATCCATTAAAAAGGAAAAATGCATTGTATACCTGTTTTTGTACAACAGCAAAACTACATTTCATTTCTTCATACATTCAGGGGTGCTAAGGAGCTCCTGATCTTTACAATAAAGCTGGACTTGGACTGTTTCAAGAGATGGGACATCCATCATCTCTTTAGGAAAACTCTTCCTGTGTTTCACCACCCCCCTGTAAAAAAATATTTGTCTCTATCTAGTCTGAATGTACTCTATTTTAGTTTAAAATCATTACCACTTGTCCTGTTTCAACAGACCCTGCTACAAAATTTGTCACCATCTTTCACATAAGCCCCCCTCAAGTACACAGAGGCCACAATAAGATCTCTCTGGAGCTCTCTTGTCCAGGCTAATCGACCCTAAGTCTCAGACTTTCATTGTAGAAGATGTTCAATCCATCTGATCATTTCTGCGGCCCTCTGCTGGACCTGTTCCAATAGGTCCACATCTTTCTTGTGCTGAGGGCCTCAATGCCAGATGCAGTACTCCAGGTGTGTTCCCTTGAAAGTTGAGCAGAGGGACATAAACACCTCCCTGGATCGGCTGGCCACAACTCTCCTGGCCCAGAACACAGCTGGTTTTCTGGCTGTAAGCGCATACTGTCAGCTCATGATCAGCTTTTCATCCACAAGTACCCACTTTTCTGAAGTGTCCCCTCAATCCTTTTATTCCCCAGCCTTTACTGATCAGGAGCTTGCACTTAGCCATGCTGGACCTCAGTGTTCACACAGGACCACTGCTTGAACTTGTCCAAGTTCCTGTGCATGGCATCCACCCCTCAGGCATATCAACCACACCACTCACTGTGGTGTCATCTATGTATTTGCTCAGGGTGAACCTGATGCCAATGTGTCTGCATCAATGATGAAGGTATTAAAGAGTACTGGTCCCAGCAGGAACCCCCAGGGACACCACTTGTCACTGATCTAGAGCTGGACATTGAGGTGTTAATCATTACCCTCTGAATGCAGCCAGACAACCAATTCCTCCTCCACTGAAGAATCCACCCATCAAATCATTCTCCAGTTTTAAGAGATGGAGATTGTGGATGACTGTGCCTCAGAGAGGCAACATCCATAGCTCTTTCTTGTGCCACTGATGTAGTCATTCCATCATGGAAGGCCACTAGGTTGGTGGACTAGGACTTACCCTTGGTAAAGCCATAATGGCATTCTCTAATCCCCTCTCTGTCCTCCATGTGCTTTAGTAGGCTAAGAGCATGTAGGTCTTTAAATGCTATTTTATTCTTAAATTTATGAGTAACATCCCTACAATTCATTAATAATTATTTTTACACTGACATTAGTCACTCTCCTAAAGTACAAACTCATTCCATTCATGTCTAGATGGTAATAGTAGTATGTCATCAGTTCTTAATTCTGTTTTTGCACAGGGGTCTGACAGGACAGTTAGAGCACTGCAAAGTGCCAAGCATAAAATGAAAGCAGAACTTCAGAGAACACAGCAGAGGATAACTTCAGATGACCCAGTGTATAAATACGAATCAAAAATGATCCTGTCACTGATGCAGCCTTTGCAGTAGGCTAAAATCAGTCTTTGAATATAGCAAAGAGGACAAAGACCATATGTAAAATATTCTATATATGGCAAAACAATAGGAGATAAGAAAACAAAAAAGATCCAAGAGCAAAAGTGCAAAGAAAGGTCAGAGGGGACAAAACCACTCCAGCATTCTGTCCCCATTCAAGTACACTACACCAGATCATCTTATTTATCCACCCAAATCTTTCTTTATCGTCAGTGAAGAAAAAGAGGTGGTTTTTGGTTTGCCACCCACCAAGTTTTGCTAATATATTTAGCAACCGTAGATAGCAAAATCAGTGGGTGAAACAGGATCCACAGGGGTCCATGTTTTCTGCTCCAGCCTTCTGCTAGAGTAAGAGGGATAATGGCAGCACAAGAGGAACAGACTGAGCACAACACGTAGTGTTTCCTTCTGGGGGTATAACCTTCACAAACTGCCTCTGAGTAGGAGTCCACAAGACTGAGTAGCACTGCACAGCTGTACTGGCATGTAAGCTTTATTCAGGTCCTTGCTAAAGCTCAGAATAAAGTAATGATGTTAGACAGCTTCCAGAAAACAGCTTTTAAGAATGCCATTTTGACTTAGTCCTTTCAATATAACATACTGTACTTTCAAATCTAGTTTATGTTAACCAGAGGAAAAAAAGTCTTTGGATGTGCCTACTTTTTGTAAACTCTCAATAGCAGAACTGACAAGTTCCCCCCACCTTCTTGATTTCTTTTTCATGTAAGCATTTTTCATTTTAGTTTTGTTTAAAATGCAATGTTGGCAATGAGATATTGCTAGAGGCTTTGGACTGATGCCTTCTGAAGCTTCTACTTTTCCCAACTTTTACTGGCTGCAAAGAATTTGTTTCTAGAAACATATAATTTTAATTGCAAAATTACCCCCAAAACATAAATGGAATTTAATTGGTTACAAAGTAATATTTTGACATAATCAAGGAGTTGTTTGGGGGTTTAAGGCATAATTTATTAGTTCTGGTTAAGGTACACATTTTTATTCCCACAGGCAAATTACAAACCGATTAGTAAGTGTAATAAAGCAGTTTATTTGTCTGACAATTGGCAGCTAGAAGCGAATAACTTACTTGATCAATTGCCATTTTAAAGAACATTAAAGCTGCTCATAATTATGTTATCTATATGGTATGCAGACATATAACAATACAGCATTACCCCTATTAACGTAACTCATTTAATGTGATGTTTCTGCCAGGTTTTGTACCTTTCTACATAATGCAAGAGGAAGTAATTACTTTTTGTACTGAAAGATTGAAGAACTGACATCCTTTTAGATATGCAAAGAATTTGACCATAGGAAGAACTAAACATGATAGCTGCTCACAATCAATTTTTTTTCTGATATTCAAAACCATGCATACCAGTTTTGAGAAAGTCACAGCTTTCCATTTAGTTCCTCAGAATTCTGCAGTTCTCAAGTGGAAATAGCCACCTGTCTCTGGGAAGGTGGTTTTCCAGTTTGCCACATAAAATGAAATTCTTCTCATGTTCCTTAATTCGATTACTTTGTCACGTAATATCAACAGCAGGCAGCTTTTAGAGATTTTGAGCACACATCTCTCTGATGGTCCAGCCTTGCTGAAGCCAGTGGATCACAGCCAACACAGAAAGCCACCACACACATTTCAGTCAAATGTTGTGCAATGAAATAGACTATTATACATGTATACAATCATCTCTTTGAGATCAAATGATACTTCCAGGTTAGGAAATATTTATTGGTCAGAAGTTCAGATGAACTAGAATACTGACTTGAGAAGGCCCATGGAGACTGCCTTGGTTCCCCCTACTTTTTTACTTTCAATACCTTACATTCAATTAAAAAGAAAACCAGGAGAAAATATTATACTAAATTTAAAAAACTTTCAAGAAAAATTGAACAAGTTAAATTTGAATGAGATATGATATACCTTAACATGCAAAGACAACACAAACACATTCAGAAAAGTTACTCTCATTTCAACCCAAAACCAGTACAATAAACTCCATTCTTCTACCACTCTCAAAGAATCACATTTAAAACTGATTTACAAAGAGGATTTATTTAGAAGTCTTTGGCAGAAAATCAAATGATGAAATGCTACTGAAATTTTGTGCTATATGAGAAAGAATTTTAACAACATTTTTGACCTAACAGAATTTAAGTTTTAATAACTAGAAATCTATGTTCTAAATCACTGTAAACTATAGTGCAGAGTCTCTCTTTTATTGCCATTTCTTATTAAGTCTATCTAAAAAACTACAGGCCAGCTAAGAAGAGGCTAAATATATTTAGATTTGGAACATAATGTTCTGAGAGACTTAACGTAGTTCTATTTTCATAATGATGCTTAAGGCATCAATAATAAATATTTTAACAAGATATATATTCCCCTTCTACACTATGAAAGTGTAGGAGCACTAAGGAAACACCACAGTTCATTCTTTGGACTCATTATTCCACTGTCCAAGCTGTGAACCACCTGTCAACTATCTTTTACCACATTTTCTGGAGAAGACAAGCAGTGGTACATTTTCCAAATTTTCTAGTACCCAACAATTTGCTGTCACTAATGACTTCTACCTCAAACCATGTCCTTGAAGCAGGGAAGCATTATGCATCTCATTAATGGAGAATTCAAGAACAAATTAAAGATAATTAAATTTTGCAAACAAGCCTGTGGCTAAGTCATGATTTCTTAGATCTCTGACTTGGGCAGTTCATCTAACAGTTCCTCTTGTTGCTAGCACACACCTCTCCTATCTCCTTGCATAACACAACTTCATACCAATTCTTCCCATTCATATATCACTTTGTCAGTATTTTTTTGGGTTTCTGTGAGTAATCCCAGTCCTCAGATGCAATGTTAAACAGGAGACTATCCAATCTACAGCTGGAGTCTTCCCTCATACCCTGGTTTCCAGCAGTCTGCAATGCTTACAGGTTCTAGAACAATTTAGCATTAATACAGACAACTCTTTTGCTGCTTATTCAGGATTTGCATACAAGTTTGAGATGAAAGCACAAAGTCTGCACAAAATACTGCAAGTCAACCAATGCAGTACACACACTGTTTGGTTATTATTAGTAATCACTAACAGAACTGCTGCAGCATTAGGTGATAATTCTGCATGAAAAAGAGGCAAACTATCATTACATAACCTACCTTTCAACTAACAAATTGCTGATTGATTCAATTGCTTACTGACAGTCTCCATGGCAACAATTATTCCCTCTACCAAATAATACCTACAGCATTTAAAAATGTCAACCTCGGCAACCTGACCTCTCTGTACAATAGGGAATCTGGATCTGTTCTACTTTTAAAAAAACTCACCACACATTAATAAAATCGCTAGAAAATTCCTGATTTATCAATCATGATTTTAAGCTGTACAGTATAAAGCACATTACAGAGTTCCATTGCTGTAGAGTACATACCCCATGTTCTTTAGCAGCCATAACCACCTTTGAGACAATATCTTCTTCAACAAAAGGCCTCACAGCATCATGGATAATCACTACTTCTGGCTTCTGGAGCAAATGGCTGGAAAATTCATTCTCTGCAAACACTTTTAGTCCATTGAATATTGACCGGTGACGAGTTATTCCACCTTCTACTACTGTAACTCTTTTGTGGCCATATTTTTCAATGATAGTCTTCATTGTTTCAATATTTTCAGGAGGGGCCACCACAACAATGTCAGATATCCAACTTATCCTAGAAAAATCAGTACAAAACCAGAGAAAGTAGACATGAATGACTAAACAGAAGTGGAGATATGTGAAACAAAGAAATCAATAACAATTAAAAAATCAAGATAGCTAAATAAAGCACTTCTCAATATACCCAAGGCCATGTTTTTGTACTTCACTCCTTAAAGGAGAGCTATAACAAAAGATTTATCCCAATGACACTGGGAAGGGACTTGGTTCGAACAACCACTTTGTAGAGGGGCACATTCTGATAACTCTTCAAAAGCCTTGAAAACATTTCTTATTCCAGCAACATTCCTAACTTCAAACAGAACTTCTAAATCAAACAGGGACAGTTTCCTAATCAGTTTCTAACAAACTGGTAAATCCTGTGGCTTGAAATACTCCATGTTCCAGTGAAGGACAGTGTACAAGGCACTAAGACAATCAAGAAAAAGTCTGAAACAAAGATCACTATCAAGACAGGCATGAGCAGTAATTGACAGAATTGTTATGAATGAAAACTATAACACTTTAATACTGACAGGAAACATTACACTGGTAGTTTGACAAAAAAATATATATATTTATAAACATAAAGGTTTCTGCTGTAAGAAGCTAGAAAAATGTAAAAATGTATTTTTATATAAAAACATATAGTTGTTAGTTAATAATACCATATCAAAAACACATTTTTAGAGATCTCCAAGATTCTACTGTTGGCATCAGTCCTGCTTTAGAACTGAGGGGTTGTATGGGGGGAAGTGAACGACCCACAGACCACAAGATTAAAACCAATCACAACTGAAGCTAGGTTGAAATCATGCTTCTGTCAAAGTATCTAGGAATACAAATTCTAGTAATACGTGGCATACTGTACTTCAAAACAACATAATTCAAATCCATTGTAGTGTCCTATTTTCTAGATACCTATGTAGAGAACATTAAAAAAAGTAATTGTGTTCCCTTTCTGTGTCTCCATAGGTGGCAGAAGAGCGTTTTAGCATGTCAGATAAGAAATTCACCAGATGACCAATGATTAAAAGAAATGTTATTATGTTAAAATTACCCATGTGTAGCTTACACACCCAACTAGGGAGAAAGAGAGACAAGTATGATACACTGACTAAAACTAGTAAAGTTACTGGAACTAACATTGCAGACACAAGAAGAATGAAGGTACTAAGAACTAAATATTTGCAGTTAGAAAAATAAAAGTATGAAATTCACAGTTCAGAAACACATAGGCTCAAGATACTGATTTCTGCAATGACACATGAGAAGACATTGACTGGGAACCATTCTTACTTCAAAAGCAAAATTAATCTGTGTTACAAAGCAGTTGCCTAGAACTACGTGAAACAAGAGAGCATCTTCCACCTTATTAATGGGGGTGGGGGGTTGTAATTAATAATACTCCATGGAAAACTGTTTCAATGAATTGTAAAATGACTATTTAAAATCAAGTTCTATTAGCATTCTTCAAAAGAAAAATACTTGTCCTTATGTTCATTTTAATATTAGCAAAGGCAGAAAATACAGCCAAACCAACATATTCTCAGCATTCTTTAAGTATTGAAGTTGCCCAAAAGTAAAATCTGGAATCATGTGGTTTCAAGTTTCATTTCAACTTGTCACTCACCACAAGTCCATCAAAAGGTTTAAAAATCTCTCATATGATTTCTGGCATACTCTTATGTTTAACTACAAAATGTAGCACTTCTGCATGACTTCAGTTTGGAACTAGGGCAAACTAACTGGATTCATCTCAGTTCTTTTAAATAGAGAGTCAGTCATTAAAGAAAGCAAAATTCAGAAAGAGCTGTTTCACACTAATGGAGAACAAGAGCTCTGTATTTTGATTTGCAGAAGGACTGAAGCCTTACACAGTACCCAGAAACTGGACAGTCTGCACAGTCACTGTGACTGTCAGAAGAGCACTGGCACTGCCCTTTCTGAAGTCAAAGGACACAGATTATGAGGCAAAACTGGGTAGTACACAGCATGCTCTGAGAAGCAGGGAGGAGAACACAAGTACTGGCCAGCCTGTGATAAATCTCTGCACAGAGGGGGTGGAATGGCTCAAGGCCTCCAGTGGTGCAATACACCAAAAAGTGACAGGATGCGGTCACAGCTCCACCCTGTGTCTGCATAAACACATTTGTAAACTTGAGTATGTCCTCCTTAAACTCATTCTGGACCCACGTTCTATAATTAGAGCTGGGATTTAGGGATGTAACATATTCATATAAGAGCATAAAGGTATCCTCCAGATCGAGTACATACAGAACAGCTTGGAGTTTGTCCCACTAAAACTCATAAAAAGTACTAATCCAGTAAAGTATGCTACAAATTTTAATGAATGAGGGCTGTGCACCACACAGGTTGCTAACTCTTCTGAAGATCTCCTTATGGAATGGTTGCAAAATGTTTTAAAGAAATAGAAATAAGTAGTATACACTCAATCTGGCAATAAATGAATCCTTTATCCCTCCCTTAATTTGTCACATCCTTGCCTTCAGAAACATTTCACATTAAAATAATAATCTCTGCATAGATTCCAGTTTACTGGATTTTCCAGTCTACTGCTCAAATCCAGTTTAAAAACACCATTTCAAATACCATTTCAATTTCATAACTGTAATATTGGATCAAGCTTCAGAAAGAATCAGCATTACCCATGAAAAAGATCACAATGCTGTACATTGTGTACAATGTGCTTTAACAACACACAAGTCTATTGCTTCCATACAACACAGGCTGTGGTTCCAAAGGGGAAAATCAAGTCTGACCAAACGCCCAGTTACAATCACTTTACCACTGCCTTGGGAGGGCCCCAATACTAGCAGAAAGCAAACAATGAGGCGGAAAGGACTATATATTTCTTTCCTGCAGCTATCCTTCTCCTCATCACCTACATATAGACTTACCACCTAGCAAAATTTAGTATTGTTCCAGTAAATTTCAAACAGAAGTGCAAACACCTAACAGTAGCTGAGCTAGAACTGAGACTAGGGGTGCTCATTAACTCTGCAGCAGATTAAGCTATTCCTTCAAAACACAGGCTGCAGAGGAAATGAAACAAGCCCACTTTGAAACTGTATCACCCAAATGGCACGCTGAGGTAAAAATGTGACCCAGATTTAACCCTCTACCACTTGACTTCCATAGAAACCAGTGGTGAAATCTGATATAAGACTCAAATACCCACACTCAATCTCTTGCAACTCTTACACTGCCACTAAAAAACTCTTCAATACAAAGTACTGAGACCAGAAAAACAAGCCCAGAACCAGGCAGTCACTGCTAAGATGGCTTTGGCAGGGTTAGATAGGAACTTTCACTGTCACAGAAACTTTCAGAGGTGCAAGATAAATCACTGTGTTACTTTTGCTGACCTTATTAAAAAGCAAATGAGAAAAAGAAGCATCAAGAACAAAATCCATTTGCCGAATGCAAGTCTAACTTCCTTTTGCTCCATGAAAGCTTTGTTATGAATTTATTGATATATGAAAAAACATATTCATACAAATGTATCTCTTACAGTACAAAAATGGAAGCAGGAAGCTTTTACAGTAGATTAAGAAAGTTTGGAGGATCTCATGTACAGAAACCACTCAATTTTTTCCAGAAATAAAATGCTCCTTAAGAGTCAGACATGATTAAAAAAGATAACTCCACAAAATTTGCTGTAACAATTTTTTGCTCATAAGCTATTTTTTAAAAAAAAGCTAATGATGACTGGACAAAAAGAAGTATCAGAGTAGATACATTTAACAAAAGTTAAATGCGTGACCTATAGAGTCAGTGAATATACAACAGTCAATGGAGAAAAAACACTTGGCAAATAACTATGCAAGATACTTCCAAAGAGGTGCTTCTCTGTGAGCTTCCCCAGGGGATTTTAAAAGACCTCCCCCTGTTTTAAGATACTACAATAAAGAAAACAAAGCTGACTGAAACCTTTATGAAAAATTTTAATTCTGACAGTGAAGATATCAGCTCTGCTTTCCTCTTTTATAACCACTCATTGTACTTGCAACAACTGGTGAAATATGAGCAGAGCAAGAATAGCAGCAGCATATTTTTCCACAACTACTTTAAAATCAGTCTTTACCTTAGATTTTTTCCTCTCTACAGATCAGTAAAATATGCATGCATGTGTGCATAAAGAGCTAAGATTCCTTCCTGCCTCAGAAAAATAATTGAAAAGGTTCTATTCTAACAAACATACACCAAAAAGAAATCAAATGAAGGAAAAACTCTGCTAGTTGTTACAGAAGCAAAAACAAGGAATGCCATTCTAAATCAATGGAACTTGTTGCAAAAGCCATACATAGTCAACAAAATCAGGAACAAATTCAATGGGAAAAAGAGACAATTAAGTTTTCTAACACACTTTAATTTTAGCCTGAAGGTAGGGCCTGACCTTCCTATCAGGACCACTGCAGTGACAACTAAAACCAACAATTTCTTCGTACCCTAGTTTTGTTCATCTCCTCTTCCTCAGGGTATCACCTGTGATTATTATTGGCAGGCCTATGTTCTACATGCTGTTATCCTATACAACAGGATGCAGTGCTTATTCATTCATGTCTGCTCTTGTCTCAACTGCCCATTTTTCCCACACTGATATTTAAGAGTCTCACTATTTTCAGCTGAACAGCATAAAAATATTCTTTTACTGATCTTTAAAAAGCATGTGCAAAGATAGCTGCACATCCTTGAAGTGCTCATGTACTTTTGTCTATACACTGCTCTTTTCTAGATTTAAAAAAGCTCCAAAACAGTCACACCGGCCAAGATGTCCAGTTCAACAGAAGTTATTACAGGCTAATGAGTCAATGACCCATTCAGTTACATCAGGTAAACAACAAACATAAGATATAGTATCAAGCTAAAGACAAAATCTGCCATTTCTGGGTAGATTATGCAATAAACTACAGTTCCTCAATATTACATGCTTGTGCTTACATATGCACAAAGTAAGAACCAGGTACATCCTTCACAGTTTCAGAGCCAGAAGTAAAAGTGTTGAGATGAAAATGAAAGCCATCCCAAGCTTTGGAGTACATCTGTTCCAGCTCTTCATATACATCTATACCAATCGACTCCAGTTCAGCAGAGGTGGCAGGCAGCTCTGCCTGACAGAGCACTGGCAGGGGTTATTGAGCTTCTGAGCAAAAGCACCAAGTTGTTACTGCCACAATCAACTTGGCTGAACTGCACAACAAGAAATCAACCTAATTTTTTGCATCTTTAGGACAAATATAATACTGCTGCTCAAAGCATGGCTATTTTCTCAGAGCTTACTGGCAGTACAAATAAAGATTTTTTTTTTTAGATGCATAACATTCATAACATTTCCTTTCCAAACCTCACTCTGTTCTCTTTTCCAGGTCTCCAATACACTGAGTGAGGATATAATTCCTCTCTGCAGATTCCCATGACATTTTGGCAGAAATTACAGCTGTGGCAAGCTTTGGATTGGATGCTTTGCTTACTGATGTGCTTAGCTTTGCAACTGGCTGCTGTTGAAAATTAAATAAAGAAAACAAGCAGTATTTCTTTCATAAATTAACAAGTGACCTGAGGGAAGCCTCCCTGGGTGGGAATGGAAAAAGACTCCCAATTTTGAAGTTGTACAAGTTTCCATGTGTTAAGAACTTTGGGACATGCTGGCAATTTTACTTCTTTTACCAATCTCCAATTCTTCCCATTTATTCTCTCTAAAAATCTAAAGGTTTATTTTCCTACAGGTTACTGCAACACATCCAGAATTCCCCTTGACACTCTGCTCGAACCTGAAGTGTTTCAAGTGACACTAGATACAAGACTTACATTATGTTAACATTTGACAATAATTTATTAACTGTCAGTCCCATGCCTAGAACTCAACAGCCTTATGGAAAGGAAAAGCCTGGATGCTAAGAAATCCCATTACTTTAATCCTTTGCTCCAACATAGAATCATAGAATGTTAAGGTTGGAAGGCACCCTAAAGATCCTTTAGCCCCAGTCTCCCGGCCATGGACAGGGATACTTCCCAGTAGACCAGATTGCTCAAGGCGTTATCCAACCTAGCCTTGAATGCTACCTAGGTTGGGGCATCCACAACCTCCTGGGGAAACCTGTTCTGGCTCCTCACCACCCTAACAGTAAAGAATTTCCTCCGAACACCTAACCTAAATTTCCCATCTTTCAATTTGTACCCATTACTCCTTGAGGTATCACTAGAACACAAACATGGAAAAGTTTATGCTTCTCTTGCACCTTCACACTACACAGGCCATCAGCTTCTAGTCCAGCAACTATAACTTAAACATTTTCCTTTCAAACTTCCTGCTGATGCTAGGTGTTTTACCATGGCAATAGTGGAGCATAATGCAGTGCTGCACATCAGTGAGTTCATTCATCTCATCATGAGTGGATCATTTTTTGAAGCCTTTGGACATTACAAAGACCATCTCCAACGGCAGAATAGATCTTTTCGGGGCTGATGGATAGTCAGTCCTATGACTGTCCCCAACAGCTGCGGTGGGCTCATAGCTCACGTTTTCAAACCCGCCACTGCAGCTGCACAAACCCTCGAGCTTCGAGGCTGAGTAGGCTCGAACAGCTGATGGCCAAGAGCCAAGGAATGCGGCACAGCCTCGAAGCATGGACAGGGCTGGGGAGGAGGGCGGAGAGCCACCCGGGATGGCGGCGCTAGAGCCAGGCTGGGCTGGAGGAAGCGCCAGCTCCCGCCCGGAACTTGGTCCCAGGTGAGGGGGCCCAGGCACACCTCGTTCCTTCCCGGTGTGACCGGGCGGGGAGAGACGGAGAGTCCCCGCAAGGCAAACTAGACCCGCTCTAGTGCCCAGGGCCTGAGGCGAGGGCAGCGGGGGCTGCCTGTGGCTCTCCGGGGCCCGGGGGCCGGCAGGAGCCCGCGGGGCGCGGTCGGAAGCCGAGCGGCGCCGGGCTCGTTACCTCTCCATGGCCCGCACCGCGTAGCTGACGAGCGGCCTCCCCTGCACGGCGCAGAACTGCTTGGGGGTGGCACCGCCCAGGCGCTCCCCGCTCCCGCCCGCCGGCAGCACGGCCGACACCGACACGCCGCCGGGCACGGCGCCGCGGCTGCGGGGCTCCATCTGCGCCGGGCCCGGTGGCGGCTCCGTTCCGCGCCCCCCGCGGCAGGAACAGCGCAACCGCCCGCCCGCCTGTTTTATTCGCCCACGACGTCCGCGATCCAAAGAATCCAGCGCCCGCCCGCTCGCCTGCCCCCGGCGCACACCGGGCCCTACCGCTCGCCACCCCCGCGCTACGCGAGCCCCCGCAGGAGCTCCCCCGGGCCCCAGCAGCACCGCGGGAACGCCCGGACCGCGGCGAGGGAGCGGCCGGGGCAGCGCGACAGAGCCGAAGCGGGCACACAGAGACACCACGCGGGCACGGCCGCCATGGGCCCTTTAAATGCCCGGCTCTCGGGTGGCTCGGGGCGGGGCCGCGCTGAGGGGCGGGGAGGCGCGTCCCGCCCGGTCCCGCCGGGCGCGGGGCCGGGGAGCTTGTGTCCCTGAGGAGATAGATACAGCGCCAGTGGTGCCCAGGGAAAAGCAGGCGGAACCCTGGGCCCTGCGTCTTCGCGAGAGCCCAAGAGGCTGGCTGGGAACACCTGCTGAAATGTGATTGTTTCCCTTCATCCTAGAAGGGGGGGATTGGAATAGGATCATATTGGAATTGTTAAAGTTGGAAGACCTCTAAGTCATCGAGTGCAATCGTTAACCCAGCCTGGCCGTATTCGCTGTTTAACTACATTTCCCGAGTGTTAAATCCACACGCCTTTGGAACACCTCCAGGGATCAGGACTCTGCTACTTGCCTGGCCATCCCGTTTTAATGTCAGCCCTTTCAGTGAAGACTTTTTTGTTAATATCCAACATAAACCTCCCCTAGTGCAACTTGAGGCAATTTCCTTTTCTGTCCCTCTCTACCCGGGAGAAGAGGCCGATTCCCCTGAGTAGTGTACAGAGTGATGGATGCGGTCTCCCCCGAGCCTCCTTTTCTCCAGGCTAAGCAGCCCCAGCTCTCTCAGACACTCGTCACAGGACTTGTGCTCCAGACCCTTCCCCAGCCTCTTTGCACTTCTCTGGATTCACTCCAGCACCTCAATGTCGTTTTTGGAGTGAGGGGTCCAAAACTGGACACAGCACTCTAGGTGTGGCCCAACCATTGCCAAGAATAGCAAGACTACCACACACTATTTCTGATACAAGCCAACATGACATTGGCCTTCTTGGCTGCCTGGCTCATGTTCAGCCACTATCAGCCGGCATCCACAGGTAAAACTCAGTGGTAGTCAATTCACTGCAAGGATCTGGGATGTTCCAGCTCATCTCATGGTGTTACTGTAAGCAGTGATGGCTGAGACATGTTTGGAAAATTCCCAGGGCTGTTACCCATTAAATGGCAGAGGAGGCAGAGCCTGGTGATAACCTGTCAGGACCTTAATGAGGTGCCAGGTGCCAGGGCAAGCCAGGAAGCTGAGCCAGTGGGTGCAGGTCAACGTCAGGGAGGCATCAGACCAGGTGCAGACATAGAAGGCCAGCAGTAAAGACTGCTTAAAAGTAGCTCCCAAAGCACAACAAGGAAAGGAGGGTTGAGAAGAGGGCTGCTTCTAGCTTTTTCTAACAGCCCTTACTAGTGGAAGGACTGTGTTTGTATTTGACAAGTTGGACTCCTTAAGTCAGTCATCCAGGCTTGAAGGTGGGGGTAATCAGGGCTCCGACCCTTGCCTCTTGGATGTTAATTTTAGGAAAAATTCAGTGTCTTACATGCAGGCTATCCTAAAATAACCAAAATCTTTAGAGTCTGCAAAATTTCTTTATATTTTTGAGAAGATAGCTTATTTACAGCTTTTCAGGTTTCTCTTAGTTGTGTTAAGAGGAACCTAAGAAAAACACATACTGAGACCTTTCTGAGGAGTAAGCATGAAAGTTTATGTGCCAGCTGGGCTGCTTTGCCAGTGCCAGCTGTGGGCTGGAGTAAAATGATCATACAGGCTTGCAGAGGCATCAAAAGTAGGAGTCATACAATAGGAGTGAAGTGATCCCTCCTAGCAAAGGCAAGACACCACAAGTATTCTTGATACCTGGAGTAGCAAGAAAGTCATGCACAGCACAGGCACTTTACATGCTGAGGTGTCAAGCTCTTGGAATGGAGACTTTTCACCAGAGAAGGAATTAGCTAGAAATTGAACTGCCTTCCTCCCAACGAGTGCTGGTCTCAATGTCTTCAGGACAGTTTAGCATGTCGGATTTTTTTTTTAATCTATTGGTTCAGAACTATATGAAACTGTTTATGTTCTTTTTTAGCAGGTCTTTTGTTTTCTTTTCTTGGAAAGGATTTCACTACCTAATTCCTGACTGATGACATGTATTTGTCTGTTGTCTCTTGATGACATGTATTTGTCTGTTGTCACTTTCAGGACTTCCGAGTTTGCACTGTGAGTCAGCATCACTTCATTATTATTAGATGCCCAAAATTAATTTTTCTTCTTAATCTAAGCACCTCTAGTATCCATGATGATCTTAGATTCTGATTTTTTCTTGCAGCAGTTCTGTGTGTTAATGGAAGCTTATTCTGCAGCATTCCCATTTTTCCAATTTTTTTGGTGTAACATATTCTGAATTCCTGCCTCAGGTCTTCATGCATTCACTCATAAAAACCACACCTCTTGTTTGACTTTCTGTAAGGAGCAAAATAAGTTCTGTTTAGTTCCATGGCTTCTCACACTGCACATGAGTTCTGCAGAGTAGGTAGGTAAGATATTTCCAACCCCAAAACAGCCTTCAGAAGTACTTTCCCCTTCCTTCTTGACACTGTGGTTTTGTATGTCATCACCTATACCCACAATCTGTTGTGCCCAGTACCTTCTTTCTTGTCCAGCCAATGTTTTCCCACTTCATCTCATTCATTAATATTAATTTCTGTGAAGGAACATGTGCCAACTTGGTTGTGTTCTTGCTCTGAAGTACACTTACTATGCTAGGGGTATTACACTCGATCAATCCAGAATAAATTATATTTGATGGATGGACTTTGGTGGATGCAGACTCCAGTGTCATCAAATCTGTTGTATATCATGGTGAGATTTTACAATCCAGCCAAAAAGCACTTTGAAGCTGCTTTTGGCTGCACTTGAACATGAAATGTTTCTGAAGTTCTCATGCTTTCCACAGTCCCTGTGGAGTCAAAAGATTCTTGACTTGTGTTGATAGCCTCTGGTAATTTCTCCAGAAGCCCATCAGATTCTTGGCTTCTTGGTTATACTGAACATGCTACTGCTATTTCTCCTTTTTTTTTCTGTTTTCTTAGACAATGATATGGAAGGAAGAGCATATTTAACATTCTTATCTATTTATATTATGTTTTACCATGAATTAAGAAAGCCGGGATTTGGGGGTTTACATTTTTTTAATATTCATTTGTTATTAACATGCAGTGAAGCACTTTGTGAATGCAGCAACACTTTGTGAATACATAATTTATCTTCAGTTCCATTTCATTATACATTTTGTATTTAATCAATACAATATTTTAGTTGCAGTGCATATATATATGCATGCTCATGCATAAACATTGGAAGTGGGTAAAATGTAAATTTGCATATATTGGAAGAACAATTTTGCACTTTTTTTTTTCTGGATAAAAAGGGACAGAGGCAGCATTTACCTCAAAGCAAGTAAAGAGCGGGCTAATCTATCATTTCTGTGCGGGGGTATAACATCTGAAACCAGAGTTGTAGTTTGCAATTATGCAGTAAATATGCCAATCATATGTTTGAGAAGAAAAGTGGGGTTTTTTTTTCCCTTTTCTTTATTGAAGAAAGAAATATGTACAAATTGGAATCAAATTACAGTAGCGAAATGCACCTGACAATTTGACTGCTGGGGGAAAAAATCATCTGTTTCTGTGACTGAAATTCATAGTAGGGTTTTTAGAGAACATTAAGTTATGGGAGTGGTAGATATCATTCTGAAAGGCTTTTGTGGAAAAAATAGTGAAACAATAAAATTTCTTAATTTAAAATTGCAGTTGAGTCTTCTGTAGATGGGGTATAGCTAAGAAATTGTCCTTTTTTCAAAACTCTTGAAGCATTTTATTTTTAATGCAGGCAAAAGAAGATTAATTTGCCTTTTCCTGACAAGCAGCAAGGTTCACCAGCATTTTAAAGGAAAATGCATGCAAATGAAGAATATTTTGCAAGTTAAAGTAAATTGTAAAAGCAAAATTACGAAAACCCCACAATATACTGTGGAGGTGCAAGATCTTTTCTAAAAGACAGCATAAAGATTTACAAATCTGAGAGCTCTTCTTGAAGCTAACATGGTATCTGTACCATTCTGAGCAGTTGTGCAGGCTTTTAACCAGAACCTTCTGCTTGCAGGATTGTATTTCACTAATTTTATCCAGATATATAAATTTTTACTTCAGTGGTGGCAAGCCATAAAATGAGCATCCAGAGCTGTAAGGAAGGAAGTGGAATGCCAGTTCTCTTTAGACAGTTTTTGTGTTCAAACAGGATAGCAATCTTGGCTCTCCTGAAGTCACCAATAACTGTCTCAAATCCTAGAAGTCACTGTTTACAGAAACTGACACAGGTTCCTTGCCTATCTAAAGAGATTAGGGAGCCCCCCAAAGGATAGAATTTCAGTTTTTATGTTGCATGTCTGTTGCTGTTTGTAGCACTTTGCACAAGATCTCCAAGTCTTAGGCTTCATGGAAAGCATGCTTATTTTTTTCCAGATATTTTATTTCAGTTCTGACTGATCAGTAGAAAAAATAATCGTGTGCCAATTTTATTTTATGCTCTTCACAATTTTCTAGCTGTTGCCTGAGTCTGAGGGCTGATCAGCCCTCCACATGGTCCTTTTAGACTGACTTACATCTTCACTATTTCAATCTTTGTTGCACAGCAGCTGCCTTGAAGTATTTGCTCTGTGGTGACAATGGTTTCCAAGCCAATATAGTGTCATAGGGAAAATAGAGCTTGAGGCAGTATAATAGATAGGGCAATGTTGAAAAGGGCAAAAATATTTTCTTTCCAAAGCATATTTAGCACCTTTAGGGAAATCTTATCTAATTTCACATTAACATGTATTTATGTTTGTATTTTTACAAATATGACTGCAAAGGGTAATTTCTTGGTCTGAGATTCTTTGATGAAAGATGCTATAGATGTGTGGAATACTTAGATAAAGTGTTGTGCTATTGATTTGCTCCTATTGGTATGTGGAGCTGAGATCAAAACAGCATGTACAGCAAGGGAGTTACGCACATGCATAACTTAAATTATGTGAATGTTGACTATCAAATATCAAAGCCAGCTTACATGCCTTATATGCCGTGTGTGTAGAGCCACCTATAGATCAGACCCCTAAGGGGAATTCTGAGTGCTATTTCCTTCATAGGCAATTCTGCTAAATATATTTTTTAATAGTTGAAGTGTAAATAGAGAATATTAATGCTAGAAATGTAAAGGAAATGTGGCCTTTGAACACAGAAGAGTGTTTTCATGCTTGCATGTCATTGTAGGTATGTTGAAAGATGTGCAGTACATTTCACCTGTTGTATCCTGTGTGCTTTATATGGTCAAACTCCTTTGACATTGTTTTACATGGTTTTGATAGCTAAATTTCTTCTATGAATTCTTGGGACATAGAGGAAGCATCTTGCTTGTGTGCTGTACAAGTGCTAGAAAAAAATTGACACACATTGATTTTGATGTTTGGCATACATTTTAAAGCTTCACCTTAAAATGTTATATTTCCCCTGAAGTGTTTATCCATTCTCTATCTGATAATCATCTAGGCCTCTGGGATGAGGAAGGTTATTTCAGGAGCTGATTAATATTTTGTGTACGCAAAGTAAAAGAATTTAAAGATAAGAGAATTAGCCTATAGTATGTAATCCAATAATTCATAAGAGTGAAATTCCCTGACTGCAGGAGAATTTTTGAAATTCAGAAATGTTAAACATTTGAAAAAAGACTGCTATTGCTTTGGGGAGTGCTTGGGCAGGTAGGCAATGAGATGGAGGCCTTGTAATTTTTCATTAGAAATGGCTGACTAGTCTTAGACACTGGGCTCTGGAAGGGTCTTTGTTGATTGCAGGTGTGTTGGTCACATGCTCAGTAATGCCAGGCTTGGGTGAGCCTATCTCAGCTTTAACATCACCCTGTGGTGTGCTGTGTATAGGAACTGTGGTTTAGGGTCTTTGGCTGTCGCAATGCCTTGGATGGTGACACTGATGAAGACATGCAAGCTGAGGGATGGAAATCGCTGTGGCTGTTCTCCTCTGTCGCTGGGACATAAGAGCCACACCAGCCATGAGGATAGTGCCCTATCGTGTCAGTAAAAAGGGAAATGTTTATTTTTGACAGATGTCCAGTCATGACTGAAGAAACAATTACCTCTGAGGACAGACTAGTGGTAGTTTCCTTTCCCCAAGATGATTCAAAGCAGACATAGTCTATGAACTGGTTAAGTGGTATTGAGCCACAGATGTCAAGATGCCAGTGTTATAGAATGATGTAATGAAACATTAGAAAATATATAAGAGTTGAAGTTAGATTTAGAACAAAGTTGGGATTTTCATGGCTCTGAATCTTTGTTTTAATTCTGATGTGTGTATATTATCATGCTGTGTTTTATTCTTTACCATCTTCTGCTTTATTTCCACAGAATGTTTGTGAAGGAATAGCGAACAATTCACCAAACTTCAAGTGATTGAGACAATCAAATAACACCAATGAAAATTTGCAGATTTGTTATGTATAGGTATACAAGTTTTACTGTTTATTGCTGCACTGAAAGCATTGTTTTTGCATCCTTTGTCATGTTAATAATGGTCCTTACTTTAAGAATACCAGGAATGTTATTCATTGGCCCTATGCCCAAGAAATATAGGTGAAGTCAGTTTGCCAGGGTTCATATGGGAGGGATTCTGTCCATGTCAGTTTTTACTCAATAAATGAAGACTGGTTCTGACTACTCCACTGGGGACTGAAGTTGCAGCAGGCAAGGAAAGGTATAATCCAACATGAAAACTGGACTTAGTCTTCATTGCCTCTTTATATGGTATACATTAGACAAAGCAATCATGTGCAAGTAGTCCATTTTCTCCTCTTCTTTTGATTTTTTTAGTGCTACTTTCTAACCCTTTTGGTAGTTGGTAAAGGGATGTGCCTTAAAATGCAGTCTGCCTTGTGGTAAGGTTTGTGAATCTTTTTTCTCTTTCCAAACAGTTGCTTCATAGTGAGCAAAACATGCAGGATGGTAGTCCCTAAAAACAGTAGTTCTGTCCTAGTCCTTTGCCTTATCCTTTGCTGACTTTTGCAGTTCTAGCATGAAAATGTCAGATTGGAAAGGGCCAATCCTTTGATCCTGTTCAATTTTTAGAAAGATCAAGGTTACAGATTTTTCCCAGCTGCAGAACTGTGGCTACCTGTTGTCCAACAATTTATACAGACTCAGCTTGTTTAGCATACACTGCTGAGCAACCATCAAAAGTTACCCATTTTCCAGCATACCAATCTGACTGGATGCAAACCAACTACTTGATGAAAAATGTTCTTAATCATGCTACTGTTTTTCTGAGTATTGCAGTCCAACTAATTTTATTTTAAAAATTCTTCCTAGAACTTACCTGTGCCAATACTATTGTGTTTTTTCATGTTTTGTTTTCTTTGGTACTGAATGCTTCAGAAAATTAATTAAGTAATTTATCCCTCTGTGCATGTGTGTGTGTGTGTGTGGTGTGTGTATGAAAAGGAATTGTGGGACAGGTAACGTAAATATTGTAAAGAAACAAGCCTGGTCATTGAAATACCATGGGAAAGAGGATTTGATTTTGCTAGTGCCAGAAATTTCAAAGGGAAGGGCAGAAATGAACAGATTTGCAAGGCACTCACTGCAGTATTTGAGATAAGACTACCACAAAGTTCTGTGTTCTTAAGATTCAGACAGTGGCTGGAACGGTTTGTCTAATGTGGACTTTTATGGAAGACATATGCCAAGACGTATTAAATTATCAAATAAAAAATGGAAATCCTTAATATTTACTTTATTCTTGGCAAAAGATGTTGCAAACATTTTCTTCTGGGAGAAATGTCAAAATTCATAACGGATTACAAAAAGATGAAAGAAAACAAAAACAAAAACACTAGTTGCATAACACCTAGAAGAGGTTTTATGTATAACTCACTAGTGTATTCTTGATGGTCTTGTGTACAAAATCAGATTATTGTAATTTTATACATGTATACAATATTTGATGTATTTTACGTAGGTGGTAAGCAAGATTTTGAGCCAAATTCTTCAACAAGGAAGTCCAGGTGTGTGGCAGAATGATAGCTTTATAAGAAACCTGTGCATGCATCTTGTCAGCTTAGACAGTATTCATTCTCCTCAGAAATAGGAGGTTGTGGCCACTCACCATCAGAAGATATGAAGAGTACAGTGGAATGTGCCTTTCTGTGAAGATGGCAGATTCTAAAGTCTCCCTGGTTCAGTATGGAACAGGACAGACACACTGTGCTGAGCATTCTTCCCTTTGCATGGGAAGTGAAGGCACAGAGACAGTCAGACATGGTTTTCTGCCATGTGTATTTAGACTTGACAGTCTGCTACATCCCAGGGGTAGCAATGTTCATGGGCTAGCGGGTTTGGCAATCTTGCAGATGGAGCAAGTCTTCTGAAGTCTCATGAAAAGTTGTAAGGACAGAAGAATATGAAGAACACACAGCATATGCTGTCCTCCACGTGCCATTTTGCTCCTCTATTTTGATCCATATTTTCTTCTTTCTCCTCTTCTAGACCTGCCCAGGTTCAGGCATTTCAATATCTGAAAACAGATGCAGTGCAGTGATACAACCAGTTCCCAGGTGCTATAAGCTGTTCTGGCTAGTGTCCTAAAAATTGCAATAAAGATGCACAAAAGCAAAAGTTTCAGCAGAATTTTTCAATGAAGACAACAAAAATACACCAAAAGCAAGTGTTCCTTGCTAAAACCAAAATTTTTGCAGCTTTGCATTTTAGAAACACTCAGACCTCTGTTCTCCATCCCAAATTAATTGCCATAGGGAATCTAAAAAGGCTTTCTCCAACCCATCCCAAAGTAAATGAATAAATAAATAAGCAAATAAATAAAATAATAATCTAACAAGCCACAGATGCTTAAACTTGTTTCAGCTGCAATTCAAACAAAGTCTTTGTGCTGCAGAGTGTTTTTGCATAGTCACCCTATTTCTCAGTGGCTGTTCTTGTGGTAGGGCTAGACAAGTACTTTTCTCCTTAGGCCCTCTCTCAATTCTCCAGTTTTATGTAAAAGAGTTTTAATGACTGTGCCTGGATAGCTCTTCTTTATCCAACCAAACACCAGACTTCACAGAATAGTTTATGCTTTTATTAAGTTGCTTTACAGCTTCTTCACTAAGTCACTTCTCACTAGGCCTAACAAAACAAATTAAATGTGGCACTACTAAGCCAAGTCAGCATTGCTTTTCCTCTCAGTAGTCAAAATTAAAAAATAATGCATCCAGACATTCTAAAAAGAGATTTTAAATATTTATGTAGCAAAATGTAAGTGTGCTGTAGTAATGTAATTCAGAACAGCTAAGAGTTTAAACAATGAGACAATTATACACTATTGTACAACTACTAAAATAGAGTATGGGACAAGAAATAAAGTGTTCAAAGCATTTTTTTTTTTTTTTTTTTTGTGATTAAGTATTTTTTACCTAAGCAGATGGTAGTAAAAATTACTTTTTGATGGGAGTTACCATTGCAGTTTAGTAAACAGAACTATATTATCATTTCAGGGGATTTTGATTTAGGCCTCTTTTCTGATAGCTCAATTATTTTATTTTATTTTATTTTATTTTATTTTATTTTATTTTATTTTATTTTATTTTATTTTATTTTATTTATATAAATAAAATATTTTTTAATTTTTATTTTTATATTATTATATATAATATAAAATATATATATTTTATTATATAATAAATATTATATAGTATTTATTATATTATATAAAATATATAATTATTTATATAATAATTATATATTTTAATAATATTTTATAATATAAAATATTATATTTTCTGTTACATTCAAGAAGTACCATATTCCACAAACATCCCTCTTAAAGAAGTTGTCCAGATTTTTCATTTCTGTTTAAGACATCCTCTGTATTTCTTTGTGGTTGTAAGAAGCATTAAGAAGGTCTGAACTTCAGGTAATGTAACATCACCTCTTTTCACTTTTCATGTCAAACCAAAGGGAGGTAAGAAAATGCAAACTCCCAAAATGGAGTTACAGTCCCGTGTTTCTAAAGATTTCTCTCAGCAATTAGTAGAGACTATTTATTTTCATGGCATGTTGTTCAATAAGCCTTAATTAAAAATTAGGAGTATTTTCTTGTCATGGAAGTACTGAGTAAGGCAGATGTTTGAATATTAACTCAGTGGTAGGCAATATCTCTTATAAATCACACTTTCCAGTGTGTCAGTCCACATAACTCACAGGAGTGAGCTGAAAGGCTGGATGTCTTTCAGAAAGATGCATGGGCAGGCTTTTTGTTGTGGGGGCGACGTTCAGGCAAAATTAGCAAATCCAGTGACAGAATGTCTGCTTAGCTCATAAATCTCTAGAGAATTTTCAGGTTTAGCCTGGAGTGATGTTTATATGTATGTCAATGAACTTAAAATCAAAGCCCCTTGCCTAGCCTCCGGGAAAGGAAATGCATCATGAGAATAGGATACCTTCCAACTCTAAGGATTCCTTATAATTTTCAAGTGAACACCTCCAGGTTAATACTGTAGCAACAAGACTCTCACAGTGGAATGTATTGAACAGTCCTTTCTTGATTAATGTTGTACTTCTTCAGGAAGGATATAAAGGTCAAGGTTAGAAGGACTGAAGTGATTTACTAGCAGAAATCTGTTAGGTATTTTGAAGGCTGTTATTCAAATGTCTGCTTTATTTCCAAACAAATGACTGAACTTGGATTGGGTGATTTTGATTCCAAGGCTGCTGGAAAGGAGAGAGCAGCAGATTTGTTGCTATTATTAAATAACTGAATAAATAAACTTGTTAAGGGCCTTTCTAGTCTAGATTGCAAATGCCAGGCCCTTATGACTTCCACAGTTGATAAATGTCTTAATGACACATACTATCTACCACTGCCTCTAAGAAGTGTGCCTCTGAGTGCCTCCATGCTATCAAAACAATCAGCATCTGGCTAAGTTTGTTTCTAGTAATGTCTAAGGAAAATTGATTTCCACTCATTATAAAACAATTTACCCCTTAGCTGGGAGCAGATTTCATCAACTCAAAAGTAATGAAATAGTGATGGCAGATTAACAGATTATTTCTAATTTATTCAATTTTAGTTTTCTAAAGAAGCAAGTACTAGGAATTATAAAATTATTAGGTTCTTTTTTAGATATTTGAATGCTTTTTAAGAAAGCATTTGTAATTCTGATCTGCCTGATTGAACATCACTGAGAAAGTCAACTTCTATATAATTTTAGTGTTATAAATCTAGACTATTTATAGTCTAATGTATGAAAAAAATTATCTAATCTGCCTCTACATTGTACTTTTTCAAAAAATTTGCATGTTTCTTGTATCTATTTGACTTAATACTTTAGGTGAAAATTTTAATATGTTTGTCTTTCCTTTTTAACTTGAAAGCAAACTTGAGATGTATCATGTCTGAAATTATTTCAGTTTAAGCAGTACTCTTCCACTGAGTCTTTGAGAAACTTTGGCCACTGACCTCCACAAGAGCAATGGCCCATATCCTGCCCACTGCAGCTTTACATGTTAGCGATTCTCCACAAGAAACTAGTTAGATGTACTTGTGTAATGCCTTTTGTTTGAATCCTTGGATACACCCCTGTGGGTTCACTTGTAACAGGATGAAACAGAAGGCAGACTGGATAGGCCACATTGAAGTATTCAGAGCTACAAGCTGCATCACAGAGTAACATTATTCCTTCAGAAAATTCTACATTAACATATTTCTAGTGCTGCTTTCCTGCAGATCTCTCCCACAAAAGGCCACTCGTGGCCAAAGAAGAGACCTTAACTAACTCAGGTGGCACACCAAAATTAAATTGCTGTTGATGGACACAGCTACTGCTGGCTCCCCTCATGTTCCTTCAAATATGCCAGACTTAGAAATGGGCCCCATGGTCTTTCTATAGCATGTCCAGCAAATTTCACAAAGTCATTTTAGCAGAAGTGTGTCAGATTATTCACCTTTGGGTAGGTCTGCATAAAAGGACAATCTAGAAGTTATCCCTATTTCTAAATGTAAACTGATATTAAACTTGTATTTTGTTCCTACAGATCAACTTCATTGACTGAAGAAGAGTTATGAACAAGATATGCAGTTTTTTTACCCTTCTTATTTCTGGAAGTTAAACACAGAACAGGTAGAACAGCTTTACTGATTTTTAGTGACTGTTGGCATTGAAATTGGTTATATTTCAATCCATTATCTCAATATTTTATGTTTTATTATCTTGAATAAGTTGCTGGATAGCAATTTAAAAACAGATAGATGTCTGGCATTTGGAAAAAAAAAATCTGTCATAAAATGATTGAATGAGACTATAATGTCTGTTAAAATAATAAAAAAATCTTTACGTCTGCTGAGCTGATATGCCTAGCAGCAATGTCATTTCAGTTCTCTCCCTGCTAACTCCTTTATTCATCATCTCTCCTTTTATGCTTAAAAGAAGCACCTTTAAGATCAGAGAATTTAAGTATAAGTGGTCTCTGGTCTCATAATTTTGATATTTTCACAGTTAAAATTGAATTTGAAACAACTAGTTCATTAATGCCATGGGGGTTTTTAACTGTACTACCATGTGGATCACTTAAAGTTGAATAAAAAAGTGTATCTCTCTTTTACATATGGCAAATTTTAAAGTGAATTCTTGAAAGAAACTTTGAGGAAAAATCATTACATTTTGTCAGTAAAAATTAGGATTCAGTAAATCAAGTCAGGCAGCAGCAGTGATTTTCAAACAGTTCTACATTAATGACCAAGATCTTTGCCAAGAACTTCATGATGAATCTTTTGGAATTAAAATGCAAAATAGGATGAGATAAGAAGAAGGTCAAAGAGAACTTGGGTGAGACCTAATCAGGTAAGATTTTTCATTACTCTCCTCTTGTGTAATTTTTACTTTTGGTGCAAATGGATCGTAAAAGTTAATGATTTAAGAACAGCAGAATCCCATGATGAAATCTTGCCCACAGTGTTTAAATACAGCTTGAAAGATTAAGAACAGGTGATTCATGCACTATGTGTTGAAAAGTAGATTAATTACTAACTTTCTGATACATTCTATAATAATTTGTGAATAAAAGTGCAGGACTCTATTGGTTCTATAGAAAAAAATGAAACCATATGTAATTTGTACCATTATACTGACTTGATCATTACTAATAAAAAGAAAAAAAGGTAGTGTCTCACTAGCTTGTAAAATTTCTCAAATACACACTTCTTCTGAAATCTAGAGCTTGAGAATTGTTAAATAAGAACCTGACTTGGACCATTAATAAGCACAATCTGTTAAATGGTCACATAAGATTTTTACATTGAGAAAGATTGTTTCAATGCTAAATTTAATGGATAGACTTTTAAAACCAAATAATATTCTCCCTTTTAAGTGTTGTGACTCGTTGAAATGTGTGCATTTTCATACAGAGAGCCAGACAATACCATTTTTTAGCAGTGTTTATTTTTGTAAAAAAAAAAGAAACCAATGAATTTGAAAGGAAGTCATATCTGTCTTTTGATTGCACACTTTTTAAACAAAAATAATACAAGATGAAGAATGAAAAATACAGGGTTTATGTTGCTATGTCAAAATAACACCTAAGTCTATGAATGTTCAAAATTAAAATATATATACCTAAATGCTTAAATGTTTATTTTACATTATCTACAAAATGTATGTTCTAATCCAGCCCCAAATCATAGGAAAATACTTTGATACATATGAAAAGCTATAAACATAAGGAAATTTTGAAGGGAAATACACATAAAAGCTCATTAAATAATTACAACAACAAATAAATAGTTTGTTCAGCTTTACTTTTTGATTGCTGCCATGCATATTTTAATTTTTGGTATACTGAGATAAGAGAAAGGTGAGCATGCAAAGCACTTTTTTTTAGAATTAATCTGAAAGCAGATACACAGTGTTGTATTTTAAGCTGTTGTCAGAAGATCATAAAACATGATAAAAAAGGCAATAGATGTGATAAATGTTCTCAGGAAAACACACAACAAAGCATCCTTTTACAAAATTGACTTCAGTGAATACTCTTGGCAAATTTTCTTTTCTTCCATGGCTGGAGAAACTGTAAAAGTTTATAGTGTGGTTTTGGAAGGCATGTATTATTCCCCATCTTGAGCATTTGGAAAATCACCCAAAAAGTCCATATGCTGAGAATGCCCCTTTTGATTTTGGTCAAAGCAATAAGCATGTAGTGTCAACTGAGAACACAGCAATGGCAGACTTGTCTTTAAGCAGTCAGAACGGTAAAGCAAATGGTTACAGGTGAGTTCAATTTTGGCATAAGGAGAGGGAGATGAGAGAGCAGAAGATGTTTGACTTCTAACTTGTACTATGCTTGCTGGATTTACTGGCTCTTTTCCTTTCTTTGTGGTGCTGGATGGGTTTTGCTTGAGAGGTTCCCTCGAAGTTGTGGCTGGACTCATTGTGCTGCCTGGTGTATCGCTTGCACTTGCAGGCCGTGACCACAGTTATTTTGTAGGTTCTTATACTTCCATCCTGGCACTGCAGCTGGATCCTCTGGGTGCGAGTTTTGTCATTGACACATCTCCACTCCTGCGAGCTCCGCCTGCTCCAGTACTTGGTTCCGTAGCCTCCTCCAATCCAGTTGGGCAGCAGTGGCAAAGGGAGGCATTCTCCAGCACACACCAGTTCTTTCAGGGGGTTAATGCTGGTGCACTGGCCGTCTGAGATGTACTTGGTGGATCTCAGCTCTCGACAACCAACTTGAACACGATCTGCAGAATGCACAGAACAAGAAACACTGAGATCAGAATGGAGTGATTTCCTCAACCAGTCATTTTCACATTAACCAGGTATGTTTTACAGAACTTAAAGCAGGCTGTAATCTTTACAGGACATCTCTTTACTGCTGTGTCCCCAACACAAGGGCCTCAGGTGCTGATGGTATCTCTGGATAATACCACAGCATAAAGAAATCCTAATGACATGCACGCCAGCAGTTGTGGTAGAAGAGGCAATTTTATTCTCTGTTCTTCTTCTCAGGGACATACCTTTTAGAAGAGAAAAAATGCCCCAAGGGAAGAAATGTTTCCTGCTCGTTCTCAGTCTAGGGAATCTGCCCTGTGATGTTTACAACAATTATGTTGGATCATTAGCAAGGGGGAAAACGCTGCTTTGGAAACAGTTGAAATGCTTTCAAATTAATTTCAAACAGTGTATTTCTTCTTGTTCCATTGTTACAGTGGACTGAACTCTCCCATGAACTCTGCGGCTCTGAGCAGACACTGCAGAAGTGGTAACAGCTGAAGTTACCACAGAATGGGGTTCTGCCTATGAAGTTTGAATGATTAGCAGTAACAGTTTCAGAGGGGTCCTTTTGCCCTCAAGAGAACACCATCTTTGTAACTGTAGTAGTCTGTATATTATATGTAACATAGAGGATCCTGCAAATTCTCTCAAGCAGCTGACAGGGCCAACACGCAGAGCTTCTCACACAGGCATGTTTGTACCCGTCTCTGTGTGCGGCTCTGCGCCCTGCAATAAACACAACTGTTTATTTCAATAATTATACTTTGAAATAAACGCCCACAGTGTGCTTAATTTTAATAAGCAATCTTTACTGTCTGTGCTCTCCCTCTTTCCGAAGGACAATTACGGCACAGATTCTACACACAATGCAATTAACTAACGCTTTTAAAATAGAAGTAATTACTAGAAACATTTCAGAATGAATCATAAAAGGCTTTGAAGGTACATCTACATATCACAGCTACAGGCTGCTTCTGTTTCTACTTGGATTTTTGGAAGCGAGTTCTAAACTGAGGCACTGCTTTAAGATTGCTTCACGCTGTCCTCTGTGTCTCAGGGTGGGCAGGAAGAGGGGACTGCAAATCTGCAGGCTGATACCAGGGAATATTGACAGGGCTGCTCTACTGCCTGCTTTGCAGAAAAGATCCAAGCTTGCCTTCCTGCAGCTGCACTCAGGAATGTACCTGGAAGCATCTGGTCACAGATCTGAGTTTGTCTTTCCTTCTGTTTTTCTGTCTTCCCCGACTCAGCTTTTCACCAGTGACAGCTCAGTGACAATGAATACCTACTGGGCTGTCCCAGTAATCTCATAATGATGAGATGTTTCCTGTGCATTAAAACCCTTTAGCATTCATAAAAGCTGACACACCTGGCTTAGCTGAAAGGTATTGGTGTCACTTGTTGCCTTCACTTTCCAGGGATGACTCTATTTTTATCAAGTTGCTGTGGGTGGGTTGGTGTGTGTGTGTATGCTTCTCTATCTGGATTTCTTTCATTTTAAGGAGGTGTGCAGGGTAGGGAACAGATAAAATCAGCAGGTTTCCACATCCCCACATATCTGACTTATATACATAAAACTCAGAAGGAAAAGACTGGATATAAAAAAGGCAAGTTAGAGCAGAGATCATAGGTAAATTACGAGCTGATTTGTTTACTTTTGCTGGAGGTGTTAAGCGGGTAAGTGCTACGGCAGGAAGTAAAACTAAACAGCAGGAACAAAATTCAGAGTTTTTTATTGCACTTGAAAAGTAGCCCAGACACCTCCCTTGCCCGCAGTGGGAGGTGAGTCAAAAAAGCGAGCGCTCTGGAAATGCCTCTCTCTCCTTTTTCTTTATCTCGCTTCCCTGCCGGGTAGATGCCATAGAACCCGGCATTCCTGGATGAACCTCGCTCAGGAAGTAACCTGCCCGAGAGCCGGTCCTACAGGACTTCCCAGCACGGGAAGGGGTGGGAGGGCGGCTGGCTCGGAGGCCGCCCGGCGAGGCAGATCCCGGCCCGGCACCAGCAGCATCTCCCGTGCCCGGCTCCCGTTCCCTGGAGCGCCGCGCTCGGGCCGGGGGGCCGGGGCGCTGCCGCGGGGTGCGCGGCTCCGGCCGGGGCTCCGCTGCCGCTCCCGGGGCCGGCCCGGGCGGGGCTGCCGCCCACGGCTGCGGTGGAAGTGCCGCCGGTGGGATACTCACTGTTACGGTCGGATCCAGCGCTGGTGTAGTGCCTGCCTCCGTTCCTAGCTTGATTCAACGTGCTGTTGCTGCTTGGGCTCGCCGCAGCGGGTTTAACGACGTGAGAATAAAGTATTTCTGTGGCATCGTTCTTGAAAGCCAAGTAGCTTCTCGTGGAGATGCAAGCCAGGAGAAAGCCGTAGAAGTGAATGGCAGGGAGAAGCATGGCTGGTTCAGGCTGTCTGACAAAGCTGGATGAAATCTTTTCCTTCTGCTTCTTCTGTGTAACTGAAATTGCTCTTGCAGGTTTCCTTTATATATTCAGAGAGGTTTGGCATTCATTCAGGTGTAAAGTTGTGGATAGCTTCAGAATGAAAACCCACAAAAGGGGTGGGGTCCCTACATGAGCTGCGAAGACCTTTCACCAATAGGAGAGAAGACTGCAGTAAAGGAGGAGTTAGATGCACTAATTGCAGGATTCCTATTTGGGGCTTTTGAGGGTATCAGAGAACTCTTAGGAACCAGCACACAGCAGCATTCAGGCTGAGACCTAGAGGCTGCCGGCTCTGCCCTATGGTCCTGCCTGCCCTGGCACTGTGGCATAATGTGACTAACAGGGTGTCAGAATGAGTCTCTCCTGCCCAACTTATGCAAAGTTATGTACCCTCTTCTCAAACTGAGATGAGCTCTATACAGATGCAAAATTTATAGAACTTACAGAAGACTGCTAGTTACACAAATACTATCTGCAATATACCAAAATTATTTTTAAAAAATATTGTGAATAATTTAAAGATGCCTCTAGATGCTTTAAATTATGCAGCTTTGATCAACAGGGAGTACTGCAAGGGAAATTACTTGGTTTAGGGGAATATTCTCTCCCTGGTGTGCAGAGTTATAAGTCTGTATTTCTGTATCACCACACATAAAAAGTGTCTCCTCTAGGCTCCTTAGTACAAATGTATCCATATTCATAGCCTCTCACCATGCTCGTTCACCAAACTAGTCTTTTTTAGTTTTTTACATTGCCTAGAGCATTCTTGTATTTTAATGTATTATTTCATGTGATAAAGGAAACAAAGAGAAAACATGTAAATCTTTTCTTTTCAAAATTTTGGAAGAATAATCCTTACTTTGGCATACTTTTTTGTTGTGGCATGCACTTGATTTTACATAAAATTGCATAGCCCAGATTCAAACGCCAATGAGATAAACTGAGATATTGCCAGTTGGCCAGTGCTTGTCTGCATCGTGGTGAATGCTCTATAAATTTTCAAAATAAATAAAACACCAGTGATCGACACTGAAAACTCCAGTGTTCTAACTAGAAAGGAAATCCTTTTCTTAGGAAAAAGCACAGCCTTGCAGAAGGCCATATTATGTAAAGATTAGACTGTAATCTCATTTACACTCTCTGTAACTGAGTTGGTATCTAAAGTCACACTGAATTTTATTGCTGTAATAAAATCATAAGTGGAACACAGGTTAGTTCCATCATTGCCAGGATCAAAATCTGTCATTCAGAGAAGACAACTTTGTTTCACCCTAGTCACAAGCAGACATTTGTCTATTTTAGCAACACTTTCCTCTTGCATCACTAAGAAAGTTATCCTGTATTTCAGCAAGAGTAAGGACACATCCTCAGTCAGTGCCAAACTGATAGCTTTTGCTTAAAGGACACAGGAAAAACAGGAGTGTTGCAAGGTGAAGTGAGTTTTACTGGCAGAGCTGTGTGTGGGGAAGTTTAGTTGATTGCCTGCATCTATTATGACTAGCCCAACCCAGCTCTGGAATAACAAGAATGTTGCAAGGCAGAGTGAGATCTTTCAGCAGGGTAATGTATGGAGGAGTGGGATCACTGCTAACCCCTTACAAAATGCCACGTTCCACTCTCATGGAGAATCTAATCTAATGCCAAAAGCAAAGATGTACATTTTACCTTCCCTTAAAAAAATAAGTTTTCTTAAGCAAATAATCAAAAAAGATATGTACATTGCAGGTCATTAATATTTGAGCTTTTTTTTTCAACAGCAGTGACCCTTTTAGATAGATGTTGAAGTCCTACTTAATTTTTCTTCATATTCACAGATCATACAGACCTTTCCACATCTCATCTACCCTGCAGGTAGTCTCTGTTTTGAACTGAGCCACTGTAATTAAAAGCATGGAACCAATCTTCCAGTTATCCACAGTACCTGTGTATACCAGTCAGGATATCTCTAGTAGAGAGATTTTCCCACATTAGACAAGTCTTTAAAAAGTCAGAGCTTACCTTGAGAGCTGTTTTCTTTGAAATAAGGCATATAATCTTTTCACAAGGAAAATGAATGGGACTTTGGAGTTGTTACAACACTGGGTCTACAAGGAACTTGCTGGGCCTCAGCCTTTTCAATGAAAGCTTTCAATGACAGCATCCTTTCAAATTTAGTCTAGATTAAACCATTAGGTTTCTCATGTACATCTCTTGGTCTTGTCACTTAGAGAAGGAAGACCTCAAGAAAAGCCTCTTACTTCCTTTTTAAAGGAAAAGTTTGGCCCTGAACTTGCCACAGAAAGATAATGCAGATTACCTCATTTTTCTGTGCACTAGACACAGAGTAGACATTGTTTTAATTTTATTTATGTTTTCCACTTGTTACATATATTGTATGAAAATATTGTAATTTCAGTTTCTTGGTCAGTGGTGTCAGCCTTCCTGCTTTGAAAGGTAAGGCTTCTGAGGAGTTTGTCAGTTAGTTTGAGTCATTCTTTCTTTACCAAACCTAGAGCTTGCAATCTTTCACTTTTTCTGAGTCTCCCTGAGGGAGATTAGAAGTTGCTTGAAGGAATTCTGATCAGATAAATTTGGTTATCCTTCCTCAGTGAACTTCAGAATAAAACAATGTTTCTTAAGTCAGAATGAGTTTCCAGACTCAAAATACATTTTGCTATCATTAGTTAAATGTTGTGATAAGTTCTCAAACGTGAAGGCTCTAAGTTATCCTCATAGCCTCCAGAATAGACTTGTACAGCGTATAGTCTGTTCCCATTCTAGTCAGATTTGATGGCTTGCGTCGAACATTTCTCTGCTTAATCTGTAATATTGGCCATAAGGAATATATTACACAAGGTCTTTGAAGTCTGTGCTGGCTTCCTTTTTGCCCCTGGGCATAACTCAGGATGTTCTTATTGATCTATAAAACTCTATTGAGCTTTGAGTCCTAGGCAGTAAATTCTCTCTCCTTTATCTTCCATTATGATGCTTAAGATTAGCTGGGGCATACTGACTATACCTGAGTGTCTGGAGAGGTTGAGTGCTCAGTGTGAAGGGTCCAGGAGTCTGGATTTCACTGCTCCCAAGGATACAAGAGAGCTTCATTCTGCTGCTTGGCATAGTGCAAAAGGCCTTTGTTTATTCAGGTACTTGAAAAGTGACTGTGGGGAAGACACAGGCAGAAATCCATTAACAAGATTAATTTAAATGTTTGTACATGTAGCCAGGGATAAAGTGCTACATTTAACTACATGCTTTTTTCAACTTAACTGCTCCTCATACATTAACAGCCTCGCTTCTGAGTGAGCCTAAAAAGAGTGGTAAAGCCATCGATCACTCTTCAGAGAGAATGGTATCCAGAGTTATCTGCGCCTTAAATCTTGCTTTTTGCATTTTCCGTGATGGAGAAACCATGCTCTCTCAATGGATGTGGAATAACATAAGGCATACGTTCCATAATGACCCCAAAAGAGAATTCCCTTCTTCGTGGTCATTTATAAGTCTGTCAGGATCCCATTCTCCATGTTTCTTAGACACTCTAATGATGTCCAAAGGGCAAAGTTTTGTGCAGAGTGCACACACCTGTCTAGCAGCACAAAACAGCCACAGGGAATAGAAGAGTATGCACTGACAAGTACAAATGACTGCCAGAGAGCCTTGCAAACCACATGATCACTGAATGTGCACCAAAAAAAAAGAAGGAATCCTCAATTTTTCCTAAAACTTAGGCCTGCCCAGTTTTAATAATGACAGAAAAGGGCCAGAATTAGAATGAAGGCGTCATGGTAAGAAAGGTTCAAAATTTGTGTTTATATTTTTATTGTTAGTTTCAAGAAGAAGACCACTGCACTTTTGACTTGTTTTGAAGCCAGATACTTTGAGAGTAAGCACAGGCTCAGATAAATGATTGCAAAAAATAAGCTGACATTTATTACTTTGCACCTTAAAACAGAAAGGACTGTCAGGATATTTTCTGTTAAGCACTAAGTATATTAGTAATGTACTTCAAAGCTGCCTAAAATGTGATTTGGAGCTTGATAAGAGAACTTGTCTGAAAGTGAGGTAAAATTGTAATAAATGCAACTGTTGAGAACTTGTAAGCTGTTGTGCAACGTTAGCATAGTTTAAAAGCTCATACAGAAAACACATTAGAGAACCAAGATACCCTCCCATGCTGCAAATTCTAAAACCAAAGATTTTTTCAATACTGAGGTTTTTCTATACTGACACTTTTTAATTTTCTCAATAAATTATAATTGAGAGATTCAATGGAAAACATAGCGTATATTCTCATTAATAAGAATTACTAATTAGTTCTGATTTATGCTTTCTTCATCTCCCTGAATGCCATGTTACAATTTTTTTTTCTGCTTGCTCTTATACATAATGTAGACAAAATAATTTAGGTCAGGCTGTGGCTTCAAAGGAGGTAAATTATACTTTTATCAAAAAAGACATTAAATAGACTGAAAAGGGGGATTTTTTTTTTATTCTAAGAAAATTTACAGTAGAGTGAAGAACCCTTCTTGAGCATTTGCAGTAATATTTTAAGACAAGTTTGAAGACAATGTGGCTTATCATCCAAAAATATTTTATGATTTCTGCATGTGTTGAAGAAGAAAAATTACCAAAACATTTTACAAATTAAAAAATAATGGGAATAACAGCCTGTTCATTGGTGGTAACATTTCGGAAACCCTTATATGACACTGAAATGTATCACTTCTCTTGTAAGGAAATTTAGGACAGGAAAGGTGGAATTATTTTTTTTTTTACTACATATAGACACTTTAGTGAACTGGACTTTGGTATCTACATATTTTGTAAAATGTTGCCCTAAGGAGTGAAAGTCCTATTGATTTTCAGTGAGCCAGTCACTTAAATGCTTTTGAAAATTTTACCCTCAGGTTAAAATTCTGAAACTCCTACTCAGTGTTAAACAGGCAAAGTCCCATCAGCATGCCCCAGTTGCAAATAAAACAGAAACTGAGTAAAGGTTTTGAAGTCTGACTTGTTTCTTTATGTGTAATTAACTGAACTCTTAATATATCACTATGTTTCAGTAAACTGCTTTGTGTTTCTAATTATGTGGTCTGAAATGATTACAGTGTATTTAAAAAATGCACACTCTACTACAAACCAGAAAGAAAAATCTGGCACAGTGTCAGGATTTCCAAGGCAAACACTTGCCAAACCTGTTGTTAGATCCAAAGTCATAATTTAAAAACAAGCCTACAAGGTATCTGGAAGAAGATCCCTCTTTCCTTCCTTCTGCTCCATCTCCCACTCCCTTTACAAGGAAATCACTTTACGTTATCAAAACAGAACACTTGCTGACATTTGTCTCCTGCTAGGAAACTTGTCCCTGCTACGTTCAGATTTTAGTTTCAACTAGTGCACATTCTTGTTAAAGAAGAAAGTTACCTTCACCAAGAATGATAGTGTCCAAATTCTTCAATCAGATAAACATGCACAACTCCCTACTGAAATTAAGGAAGCTCCTGAGGGCAAAACCTGGCCCCAGATTAGAATTTTAATAATTGTAATACTGTATAATCCTTTCCCTGCCAAGAGACAAAAATGGCCCATCCTGCACAAAAAATTCACAGGTTTACCACACACTCAGTATTAGGGTTTCACCCATGAACTGCAATACAGTTGATCAAAGTCTATAGAGCTTATTTTATTAAAATTAATCTGTCCAATATGATGGTGCATTTGGACAGTACTGAGGATTTCTTATTTGCAGATGTGGGATCTGCTACAATCCAGCAAATGTTTTCACATTATCATCCCAGACACATTTTTAAACACTGGAAAGGAACTTAATTCAAATGGAAATCTGTCTCTTCCTTGAAGGATCTATCTTGATGCCTTGGTTTTAACTCTTGGCTACTGAGAGTATTTCCTTCCTATCAGAAATCAGTTTTACCTAATTTTTTTTAGCTTACCTAATTTTTTTTTAGTCCCAAACTGTTTCATGCAATAAATGAATGAATCAGTCTGAATGAAATTAAGACACAGGACTAAGTATCATCTGACTACACAGACGCTACTGCCCATTCCAGACTTCTTTTCTGGCAATTTTCATTACCTTGAATTCACATGTAAAAAGAAAACTTAACAGGAAGAGTTGATTGAGATCTCAGTGGAATGCTCTAGAATCTCTTTTAAAATTACATTTTTACTGAACTAAAGCTTAATAAAACTTACTTTGACTACAAAACCTTAACTGATAGAGTGGAAAGATTCACACTGAGAGTTAAGTTTCCAAAATTCTAGGCCTAAGTGCCTAATAGTTTTTAGGCATTTTTACAATGAAAGCATCTTGTTGTTGCAGTTAAGTCATGCCAGTCACAAATATAACACATAGAAACACATGCACAGTCTGTTTGGTGAACAGTGTGAAAAATGTTATTGACATAAGTTGAGAGGTGGGAATCAATATTCAGTACATTCCACCCCTTCTCCAGGTTCTATGTAAAATTTAATATCAAAACACTTCAGGAAAGAACAAGAATGACAATTCTTTGCTGCCATAAATGTCAAGATTTCAAAATCTTTTCTTCAATCCAAGTCAGAAAAAAATCTTCACATTCTGAGTCTCCTTACAGAATAAAATTCAGAGAAAGAAAAAAAATCTAGCCAGATACTACTATTTTTATTTTTTCTTTGATTAATCTTGACTTTTAATAGTGGCAGTTCACCAGCAATAGGATAATCCCTGCCTTAGGTTTTAAAGGATTATTTATCTCATTTTATCTAAGCTTAGAAGTCACTTAGTATGCCTTCATGGTAATAAATAATTATTAGCAGTACTTGCTTCACACAGTTTTAAACAAAACAATCCTCTGGCCTGAGGTGCAGAGGGATTTCAATTTTCATCTAATGCTCTATATATCTATATGGTCAAAACAGATCAGCACTTTGAATTAAAATGTAGTTAAAGTTATATGGTTACAAAACAACAATGAAACCACTGTCAGCAGAGATGATCAACAATGATTATTTTAAAATTACTACTTTGAAAATTAAACTTTGTCCATTCTGCTCAAAACTGGCATTAAACAGTAGCTCTCGTCACTGTTGCACCTCACATCACTGCCCAGGAACTAAACAGGCTCAACAACAAATGCATGTTACACAATATTCAAAACCTTGACTCTATTTATGCCTGTAACCTTCAGGCAACTAAGACATTCTTTTTCCAATGCAAAGCATGGTTGTTGTGACCAACATTTATTTTGGGACTTCAGTCTTTGCTCTTTGGAATGGCAAACTGGTTTAGATGACTTATAAACAGTATTCAAGAAAAGAAATGTCAGAACATTCTGTTTGTTCACTTGGTCTTTCTGCAATTCTTCAGATCCTTTCAAAGGGTTGCTTTTCTAAAATGTATCCTAGCATGGAAATGTTAGACAAATAAAGCTTTCATAACTATCAACATCTGAGTTTGTTTTTCAGGAGGAATATCTCCAATAAATTTTCACTCTGAAGAAAACCAGAGTAGTGTCCTTCCTTCTTGGAGTTTTCATCTAAAATGTAGCACTCATCTCGCATATTCATGCCTGCCTGATTAGAACAACAAATCACTTTTTACTGTAAATGGAAAATCCTGCAGGTGGAAATTCCCAGCCTGATTCTCCCCTGATGGTAACCAGACTGGCCTCCTGTAAGTTTTGGAGATGCCCATTTACTTTGTAGGGCTGGATGTATCAAGCCACCTTGGTATGAACGGCCAGTAAGAGATGGTATTTTGCTTAATTTTTGTTTTTTCTCATTACATGCTACCTTTGCTACCTCTTAGGAGGGTAGGATCATGAAATTTTGTCTTCCAGCCTCCCTTTAGAGTTTTGCCTCACAAATGCTCATTTCATCCACCTCTTGCACAGCTGAATGGAATTAGCGCCTGTACCGACTCCCTCCTTTTTTTTTTCCATTGCAAACTCTGGCAAGCTGTTGGAGCATGAGAGGTGTGATAACAACTGCCTGGCATTCCTGTGTCTGTCCACCTGGTTCCTCTGTGTGGGAAGCACATTTAGCAACCAAAAGAGGAGACAGATATGCTCTGGGAGTATATCTCTCCAGAGGTTTTTTTTCCACAATTGAATTTTCAAGGAAGGAAAAGCATTTGAATTACCTATAAAAGCTGCATATTTGCACAATGTTGGAAAGAGTCAGTAGATTAGGAACTGCCACTATTAAAAGTCAAGATTAATCAAAGGAGACAATTTGGGGACATATTTTATAGATTTGGTATTCTTAGGAGATTTTACAAGTTCCTATGATTCTGTGAAAGTACCTGTTTCTATAGAGTTCCTTACAACTGTGAAGAAACATATGTATGATGGCTTTCTTACTTTGTGCAAATCACATAAAGGAAAAGTAGTTTAAAATTACTTCTATATGTAAAAGAAATTATAGCATAAGTTTTGTATTTTATAGGTGTAGAGGATGCTAGTAAATGTTATAGCTCAAATGCTTACCTGAACTTTGAGGTTTTGCCCTCTCTAGCTGATATAAAGTTTCATGACTGGTTCTTACTTGAACTTTACTACATTTATGTATGTAGCCTCTTACAAATTGTGCATAGAATTGTGCATTGTCTTTTGCTCTTTCTAACAAATAATATAGAGAACCAAAAAGAGGATCTCTTACACAGAATAAACTCTTTATTCTGGTCAACCCAATCCATAATTCTTGTAGACATAGTATCAGTATAAGGTCTGTTAAGAAAAGAACTAAAACTGAAGTACTGGAGTGAATTTATTCATTAATTACTTTCTCTGTTGTAAAGTGAGGAAAGTTGTTATTTTATTACATTTAATTCAATCAACAAGTATAAACAAAAACAAAATTATATGATGGTTACTAAGGACAGAGGAATGTATTGCCATGAAATGCATTTTATTGTACATTCTAGAAAACACTTAAAAAAAAAACTGTTTAAGTTAGGAAATTTGTTTTCTAAACTGTCACAAGGAAGAGACATCCATGCTTTTTGCTTCAGCATTAGGGATCCTCGCCAAAGGTCAATGGAAATCCTTCAATCATCTCACAGGGAGTTGTGTTTAGAGCCTCCATGCAGTAAAACACTCACCAAGGGAGTAGCTGGCCAAGTTCTGATGATCTGTGTTCTGAGGTTCTGAGTGTGCACTTTAAAATAACCCAAAACATCTTTCCAATAGGTGGCACATGAGATCTCATAATCTAAAATGTAAATACAGCAATGGTATGTCACCACCAGCCCAGAAAGCTCTTGGGTAACAAGTTTGGACTTAAAGGCCAATATGAACTTTAACTGTCTATATGCAGCCATCAGAATGGGTCTTTTTACTAGCTTTGGCTCAATTAGCATTACATTCACATTTCCATGTTAAAAAGAAACATTCATCGTATTATGAATAGCATGGTTATAAAAATTTTAATTTATCCAGCTTGTTTAAATAGTTTACATCTTTTCATTGTTTCCATTACTTTATGTTTATTACTAGTGTCAGCACACTTGTGCTAATTATGTGATGGCAGTTCTTCCCAAGTACTCATTCCAAACATCTGAGGGAGGACTTTATTCATTCTTCCTGTTAGAAGTGTAGTCTGTTTTGAGGTCAGTAGTGAATGGATCATGGATCATATCCCCCCCAATATGCATTGCTTCCTATGGGCACCCAACACTGAGGCTCTAATTTCAACCTCATGCCACATGCAGTACTGCTGCTATGTAAAAAAAATCTGGGACTGTCCTTGAAAGAGAAGATTGGGAATCCTCCGTTTCCCATTTGGTCCTTTTTGTATCACTAACAGTTCTTTCTTTTGATACGATAGGTAATGTAGCAGTGACTTAATACCACGTCACCACATAAGACTTATCACACTTTGTGAAGCTATAATACCTGAAAGAACTTGAAAATATCTTAATTATCCCACACAGAAAGATTAAAAGAAGGAAGAAAGTCCCAGGAATACAGAGGGTGCTTAATGTAACCATACTTCAGGATTACTCTTGGCTAGGGGTGTTGCAGAGGATTGAAGTCAGTCATTATTTGCCTTATTACCTTATTACTGTGTGAAGAGCAGAAACACTGAGTGTGCTCTCCAAATCTAGCCTTCAGCTTTGTGGCACACATAATCTTTGCATGGTAAAAGTTCAGACTGTATCCTGAACCTTAATTGGTTTGGGCTCCAGCATCAAAAGATGGCGGCGTACTTGAAAATGTCTCATTAATCTAATCTCATGATTTTGGGGCCATTAGAATGCATTTTATGTCTAGGATTTGCCTCTCTACTGTCAGGCATGTGTGGATCTCTGAATATCTCAAGACCTAACTCTCCCATAATTCACACCACAAACCCTTAAACTAATACCGAGGTGTTATTTAGATGAGTGCCAGGAGGTGGAAAAACTCTCATTCCTCTCAGAAACGTTGATTATACTCAGTGGCTTTGTGTGGGCCAAGCTTTTGTTCAGGCAGCCTGCCTGGCCCACACCCAGGCAAAATCAATCATAGTAATGGTTCATCAGCTAGTACTGGGAGGTTGGTTTTCTTTGTAACAGTGTAAATTATTTAAAACCAAGCTGTGAGTGGGCTATGTACAAAAGCAGCAATGGAAAAATTGTTGGACATGTGGCTTAGGGTGCCCATATGTGCAGTCAAACCCACTTTTCAGTTTGTAGTCTAGACATGGCCTTATGGCTTGGATTTGGCAATACTGAACCTCACAGAGATGAAAGTAGGATTTAATACCCTAAGGCAGATAGATTGGAATGTGGAGAAAACCTAATAATGCAGGTTACTTTAATGTCTGCAGTGTAACTGTGGTCAATCCCTCTCTTTTAAATGGGGAGGGGGAATTTCATGTCATCAAAATCTGGCAGGTACAATTCAAGACAAATAGGTTGAATCTCTAGTGAGTGTGGTTTGGAAACGAAATTAAAGTTTCTAATACATTTCTGTAAATTTTCTTTCTGAATGTTCAGCTAAACACAGCTTCTCTCTTGGAGGCAGCTGTAATAATAAAATATTTTACATTTATAAAGTGCTTTTTATCCAGAAAAATCCCAACAGACTTTGAAAACTGCATTCAATTGAAATCACCTAAATAAGACTAAACTGCATGGGGGCAACAGCCAGACATGGAGGCACAACACATACCTTGGACTGCAGAAGTTTTGGCCATGAACACTAGACTAAAACTCTACCACTACTGAATGAATACTACAGTTTTTATTTACATGAAATGGCCAGGACCCTGGATTTTTCAAAATACTCAGTTGACTGTAAATTTTACTGGTCCACTAAGTTACCTGGAAAGGTAGAAGCAGTGAAATTATTTGGTTGGCATCAGAACAGTAAAAGTCTGTGTGTTTTAAAGCTAATGCTTAGAGTGTTAGGCTTTCCTTGACAGATATCCATGGATACTAGTTCCTATGTTTTGCATGCTGCTGAGACAGTTGTCAGGTACAAAGCCTTAGTGAGGCTGCAGACAAGCAAAAGTCCTTTCCTGCAGGACAGTGAACAGAATGCTACCAGCATTCATTTGCCTGATTGGTATGCTTTGCTAAAAATAAAAAATACTAAACATAAGCAGTAACTTTGAAAGAAAATAAGTACTTCATGCAAGCAACTAATACAAGTAATAATATTGGGTGAATGCATATATTAAAATAACAGGCTTTTTCATGAGAGTGGAATTAAAATGGAGGATGTAGTGAGGGCTCTTTCTGTTTGTTTGCAGAACTGTCATGTAGCATTGTATTCTGGCATCAAGTATGCCAGAAGATACAAAAATGCTCGACACAAGTCAGGACTGAAATTTGTGCTTCTTTAGAAGCAGGAACTCTCACACAGTTCAACTGCAATTGTGCATAAGTAAGGCAGGATCTAGCTAGATGAAGAGTAGCTTGAAATGCTGAAATGCTGTTAGTTAAGACTGGAAAAGTAAAGGATTTACTACATGGCATCAGAAATACTAAACCAAATTGAAACTGCACTTCTGTGTATTGAGGCAAAAGTCTCAAGAAACTAAAAGATGTATTTCACCCAATGAAACAGGTTTTTGGTTTATGTACTCCATGCTAGTTTATTCCTGCCAAAGGGCTTGTCCTCATCCAAGCATTTAATGTAAATTATCAATAGAACACTTAGGGGCAAAACACAACTCATATGGTACAGATAATAAACATGTATATAAAACATTTCAAAATATATCTTTTCTTCCCTTTTGAAAAGTAAGTTATAATCTACATACTTTCTTTTTGCTTTCTTTTTTTTAACAAGTTTTTGGAAGAATTCTCTTAAAATTGGGCCAACTTCATTTTAAAAGAAAGTAATGATTGCAATTGATGTTGCTTTTCAGGACCTGTTATTCATGAAATTTTTTTTTAGCTTTCCACACATGGTCTACTGGCCAAGTTGTGTATGTTGTTCTGTGTCACAAACTGTAAATTCCTTAACAGTATAGCTTTGTTTCAGGGAAAACTGTTAAGAAAAACAGAAGATAAGTACTCTTTTTGTTAGTGCATGAAATGCAATTTTTTCTTGTTTCTGATTTTGTGTTTGGAGGAAAAACACAAAAAAAATGGAAAACTGATTTTGGATGAAGTCTTTAAAAGAGATTAAGAAAATCGGATGTCCACTTTAGTTGGTTCACAAGGATGGTTTATTTTCTATCACCTGGAGATTTATCTGAAAAAGAAAGTCGTTACACCACTGTTTTCCATTACAGTCCAAGAATCTGGAACTATGAAAGCCACAAAAATATATGTAAATTATTAATTCTAAAGGCTACAGATATGGAAAAATACTTGATGAATACACATGAAAAACATTCAAATGTTATTTCTTAAATGGAAGAGTACACAGAACATAGATCTTTTTTTTTTTTTTTTTATTTCTCAAGGCTTGTTTGAAATTGAAGGGTGAGGGGATATTGCCAGCTGATTTTATACAATACATCCAGGTTCTTTTGTACTGAACTTCATTACCTGTATTGACTAAAGCATGTGTTTCAGAAAGACACTAAAATGTGAAGGAAAATTTCTTCAGAGATGTGTAATCTATCCCTTCTGCTAATCTGGACCTTCTCCCTTATTATTAAGAATATATATCTTATCTGTAGCCTGAAAGTTTGAGATTTCATTTTTTGGCCACAAAGACTTCTCAACTATAATACCACCTAGAACTTTCCCCTCTAAAGGTAAAAGCAAACTAGGTCTCAGAGATCCCCAAGTCTTCTTTTATTTCTCTCATTTACCACTGTTCAGTCTCTCAGATGAGAGACTGAATGCCAAACTACTCAGCTGAACACAAAGGAGTTATTTTTGTCTCTAAGAATATGGTATGAGGCATGCTATACACAGAGTAAAAAACATCAAGGCATTCATGACAAAAACCTAATATAAGAACAGTGCTGTCAAATTCTGAGCAGTGTAAGAGTGAAGAATACCTTAATAACAATAGTTGTATCTGTCTTGATCTTTTACAAGCTTTGCTTCATCATGCAGATAGGTACTTCTAGAAAATGAATTTGTTGAGGTGGACCCTCCTTGCCTCTGTTTGTTGGGTTTTTTTAAAAATCATATAACAAGAACTGGGCCTGTTTCAGGCTGGTTGCTAATTTTTCACTGAATGCTGGTAATTTGTGCCTCTGCACAGTCCAATTTTGCATTCTCTCTAGAATCCTCTTGCAGTATAAATTCCAGATTCATTATTTCATACATTTAATACATTTCATGCAGTTCATCATTGAACTGTACTGGTATATTAATACGTTATACAGACATTATCTTAGATTCTAAAGCTATGCACAAATTGGGAAGTTGGTGCTTTCATGGACATGAAATAAATGCCTCCCTAGAACTTGTGGGATGAAGATTGGTGGTGTCATTTGATGTGAACTGGGAGCAAGGTTACATGTTCAGGCGAGCACTGTGGTTTCAGACCAAAATTTCCATCCCCTAGAGGTATATTTCTATATTTCTTCTGTATTTCATCAGGCAAACACATGAATCTGCAGAAGGCCTTAGCAATTATACTGATGCCCCACTTACCAGTGGAGTGTGACAGTCCAGGAGCATACCGAGGAATAAAGGCAGTGAATGCTGAATTTTCACCCACATAAGGGTACATGTAAGTGCTCCTCATGCTTCATAAGTGTTATAGAAAACACTGGGAAGTAAAAGCCCTGGAAATTCTACTAATAAACAAGGATTTGACACAAAGATTGGAAACTAATTAGAAAATCCGAGACAATATAGTGAATGAAAGGATGGGGCATACTATTAAATAGGTTGCCAAGTAGCTGCACATCATCACTAAGCACTTTATACCAAACTATGAGCTCTACCTCAACCATTTCATAGAAATCTTATGAGTTAAAGATAAAAGAATCCTGAGTTCCTGGGCTTTTCCTTTTTTTCCCCCCTTGGTTTTTTTGGTTTTGTTTTGGTTTTGTTGGTTTTTTGTGGCTTTTTTTTCTTTTTGTGTAACTGTTATTTACTTGTCATTCTGGGCCTGTTTTCTACATAGGAGGTCACTCCCCACAAATCATGCTGCTTGAGAAGTGGCTAAAAGATGGATGAGGACAAGGCATAGAGCTTTGCTGGGGGAATTTCTGCTGGGAGGGTTGCACTGAGCAGGGGCAGTGGGAGGCCATGAAACAGTGAATCCACCTCCTGAACCATGACAGCTCCAGAACCTACCTCCTCATCCAAAGCAGATGCTGGAACTATACCAGGAAAAGATATGTTGATGCCCTTCAAGGTTAACTAAATCAATCACAACCATGAGTGTGGGATCTACGTGGCATGGAGTCAACCTCTTTTTACCCATACTTATGTATCTACTTGTCCAACAAAGAAATTGCCATTGGCAACAGTTTAGTTTAGCTGACATATACATAATGAAGGACACACTACAGGAACCATAGATTCTATTTTTATTTTCTATTTGGTTTTTCCTGACTTACTGTTTTGCTAGTAGGGAATTTAAAATGATATGGTGTTCTTTCATAAACACAACCAGATTACACTCAAATACATACCTACAGCTCCATTCAGTAAAAAACCTTCAATTCTCATCTTGTGGTTTTCTGTGAAATTTTTTCAGTCTGTCACATTTCCTTTCTCTATTGTTACTACAGACTCCATGGGGTACCATGAGTGAAGATTCAAGAGAATGCTCTATTGTAAGATCTTCCTTTTGTGCTGGCTTTTGTCCTGGCAGGAGATAAACCATCTTCCTCACTCTGTCTGGGACACAGATGGGTATGGGCAACATTCTTCCACTATTGAGTCATTATTCAAAAGGATCTATTTTTCCCCTTTTTAGTGGCCTCTCTTTTCAAAATTTTGTCACTGAGTAGACTGTTGAGTATTTTATATTTATATAAGCTTCATCTTTTCCTAGACCAGCTTGAATTGATTAATTTAGTGTCAATATTCTCTAAACCATGCAAAATTTCTTCAGTTGTAATAAAATACGGACACTTTAGGTCTTCCTGACTCCCTTGCTTGTTGAAAGATGAAAATGGACAAAATGTAATGCAGTCATAAAGAGCACTGTTTATTATGGGGATTTTTTTTCCAGATATGGCAGTTTAATAAACTGTAAAATTTGTCCTTGAGCATTCAAGTGTCAAAAAATGTTTGTGAATTTCAAAAATCTGTTGTTGGTATTTGTGAAATATACCCACAACTGTTGTTTCCTTCAGGTGGGTCCCAAGGCCTATGTTGTGGGCCATCCATAAGGTGGATAAATGTACTTAAAACAAATGTTTATATTTGCAAATACATATTTTTGTACTATAAAATTTGGTTTTGCTCAGGTATCTTACAGTTTCATAGCCATATTCAGTCTCATGCTAATGGTAAGAAGCAGTATTCTGATGAAAATCCTTCTCAATCATGGCCTCTAAGTAACTCAGACTATCAGACCTTTGTGTTTAAAGCATTGATTGTAACAAAGTTCAAATGCTGATGATACCTGCAGTAGCATTTAATCACTGAAATTTTAGCTTGTGCTTCTGCAGTATTTATCACGCTTTTTTCACATCACAAAGCAATCTCAAAGCATCGAAACCAGGTAGCTTCTAGGTAAGTTTGATCTAGAAGATATGCTCCAAAAGCACACATCCGGGCTATCTATCTATCTATCTATCTATCTATCTATCTATCTATCTATCTATCTCTCTATCTATCCATCCATCCATCCATCCATCCATCCATCCATCCATCCATCATCCATCCATCCATCCATCCCAGAAATACCTTCCTGAAACGTGTGATGTGGCTGCTAAGTTCTCAGCACTAACTCATGCCAGAAATGCTTTCCCATTAGCCTGCACTGCTCACAAAAGCAGACATCATTCACGTGGCTCACCTCAACCTACCTGCAGAGCAGAGATTACCAAGATGGGCTTTGCCAATCTGACTGGAAATTTCAGCTCATCCAGCCAAGTGAACTACAAAATGGAAACACAACTGGGGCAGGCTCTTCTATGCTTGAGGATTCATTGCATGTACCTAAGGTATGTAATGTATTAGCTAGGTAAAAAGCCCTGGATCAAAACTTTTCTCTTTAGTCATAGTCCAGAACAATTAATTTCTAGAATATGCTTTTTCTCCCCCCTTGGTGTCATAGGACAAATGTGTTGAGAGATGTCCTTAGAAACAGAATATTCTACTAAATTTTCTATCAGCAAAAAAAGAATTTTGAAGAATTTTAAAGACAGCATTATTGACAATGTGGGTTATGCATTTGCCTGAAAAATGCATTTTGTCTGCTATGTTTATATTTCTCATGAAACATGCAAAGAGTGAGATAGAGTGTCTTTCTTAATACTAAAAAAAAATAGGGACAGAATTGCATCTGTATATAATTATAGCTGATGTGCTGAAAATTTGCAGATCTATTGTGAGCTCATCCTCAGCAAAACCTCACACAATCACCCCTTTTTGTGCCAACAAATGAGTTAAATAGCCTGGACTTTTCCACATTGCAGTAGTGTTGGAAAATATTACCAACACCACTGCATTTCTAAAGAGGTATCATGCATTTTTTAAAATCTGGTTTCTAAGTTAAACTTGGCTGTAAATTTGTAAGCACATGCAACTATGTAGTACTTTGCTGTTATATGATACATTAAAGAATCTTAAAATGGACAAGTTGTATATGTAAAACAAAGTAACCACAAATTCTTACTCTTCAGAAAGCAGCAATATTCCTGTAAACAGGGGACATAATTTACTGAAATTACTTTTATTAGGCAAGCCCAATTTTGACTTTTATGAAGCCAAGATAAGTAACATGGATTTCTTAAGTTATTTTAACAATGAACTATTCAAGCTTTACATTCACTTTTAGGATTAATAATGCTTAACAGATTGATCATTGCATTTACCTAAAGCTCTAAATTTAATTTTAAGAATGTAAGATAGGTTTTACTGGGTCAGACCAACGATCTATCCAGCCAAGTTTTCTGTCTTCAGCAGTGGCAACAGGAAAAGTTATTCAGAGATTACCAAACCCAGCTGTTCTCAGAGGTCTGATCCTTTTTCTCTGTCCATGACACACCATTGTTGTGTCAGGGCTGTCAGAGGTACATCCTCACCCCATTTGAAATTGTCCATCTATTTGTCTGATTCCTTTTGGAACCTCTTCATGTCCTGAAATCCCATGTGATAGAAAGTGCCAGAAGTCCACTACTTTGTGTTTAAATAAATGCTTCTTAAAATTTGTTTTAGGCTGATATTCTATTATTTTCAAGTTTTCATATTATAGGATAGAATGAACAGAAATTTTGCTTCTACCTTATCCAGAATTTTCACGACATTGTCACTTCTCTTCCCCACTTTCTCCTTTCACTACTGAAGACTCCCAATCTTTTAAGTCTCTCCACATAATCTATTGCTGAATTCCATATTATTTTGTTCCCCTTAGAGCTGCATGTTTTATATAGAATGCCAAGACATTTTTTATTTTTTTGAGAGCTTCTCATCAACTTTGTGATTCAACTGCTAACTGGCAAAAAGAAAACTGAAGTTTTTCATGTTATCAATCTGATAGTTACTTTTCTAGCAGGACAAGTAACTTTTCCCTATTGTTTATGCATAGGGGTCCAAAAATTACTTCTGGAGAATACAGTTTGACTTTCCTCCTTACTAATTTCCAACAACTATTTTACATGTAATGCTATCCATTAATCTAAATTTTAATATGTAAACAGTACCTCATTTTTGCTATGGCAGGCTAATATATTTTGCCGTGCTTCAGTAAAACTTACACTTTCCTCCAGTGTGCTATTTGCTTATTCCTTTAGTGCATTTATCTATATCTACTGCTATTTTAATTATGTTAGGCTCTCCTGGAATGTCTTTAAAGTGTTGCTTAAAGACTGAATCATGTATATTCGTTGCCTTCTCTGACACTCAGTATTTCTTCTGCTCTAGCAACTTGGACCGAATACTTTTCACCTTCTTTTAAGGGGTGTTTTTTTCCACCTCATCTGCTACAGAGTTAATTTTGCATTAGGAACAGGTATTCTGTACAAGCACAGAAGCCTATGGCCACAGGTAGCTATCTTTTTCTTCCTCCCAGGAGAAAAATACAAGCATTGTGCTGACTGTTAGAGATTTATAGAACACAAAGGCCTCATTCATCTCATTCCAGGGTCATCGCTGTGTGATCTTCTTTGAACAACTTGCAGATAAGCATCAAGAAGTCCTCATGAATAACAATGACTGAACTGTCATGCCAGTAATAGTATGATTGAAGAGAGCATCCTTTAAATGCAGCACATAGTAAGGAATGTGGAGAAAACTTCCATGCCTTACAGTTGTGATAAAATGTCAAATGCCATTTTTAATATAATGGGGAACTGGAATATTGATTGAATCAAGTCTTGAACAAATGGCTTATTTAACCACGAAGAGAGGGGGGTTGTGTTTTGGATAAAGCAGAGCGGTGTGCGGGAAGCTCAGAGAATACAGTATCTTTCTCTGGCTCCTTTATTCCTCTGTGGGAGGCCACTTTATAGCATTCAAGGAAATGCCCTCATGGTGCTGCTGAGTTTCATATGAGCACATTGACAGGATGCACAGTTTGGCACAATTGCCTATTTCTAATCTGAATTACAAATAGCAGTGGTGGCAAAGATCCAAACTGACCTATATTGGTGGAATAATTCAAGTAATTATTCAGGAAACTCTAATGCAAATACATTTAATTGTTTATTTTCCTGTGGGGTTCAAAATGCTGCAAGAATCTCATGGTATGCTACACAATTGTGAGTTCCATGCTACATTACTTAGATTAATAATATGGTGAGGTATCTCATGAGACTGAGACAAGAAGATACGTACAACAAGGTTCCAAGGAGTGATAAACTGGGTTTCTTTAATTCCTGGATAAGTTTCATAGAAATAGGACACATGTGAAAATTGGATGGTAAAGATTCCCATGCCCAGATCAACTAGGAATGTCATGTATACTAATTAAGCAAACAGAAACAAGAAAATAACTTCTATGAAGATTTGAGGTGCATACAATTCACAATAAGACAGGTTTCCAGTCTCAGTGCCAGATAAGCCTAGTCAAAAAAGATAATTGATTGGTTTTATGCACCAATGCACTGTGTCTAAAGGCATTCATAATCTATGGTTGATTGCATTTTGAATATTGCCAAAATGAATACAATCCCCTCACTGTTGGACAAGATCACAATATTTATATTGACAATTAAGAACTTTGAATAATACATGGTCCCATCATCTTTTCTATAAAATTAAGGATCTTTTATGTCTGAAATCAAAACCAGTCAAAATAGTTAGGATTCTGACAGCATTTTTTAATTACAATTGCTTATTTGTATAAGTTGTGCCTTTGTCATATAAATATGAAAATACATTCTCACAGGATGGACTTGGATTCAATCAAATTTCCAGTTTTTCTTAAATGTTCTTATAGTAAGCTGTCTGGCCTTACAAAATGAGATATAAAGGTAGTTCTTAGTTTGTGAAACTGAGAAAAAAGCAATCTTCCCATTTAAAAATTCTCTCTCAAAAGTTAGTGTTAAATACAGAGACATCTTTCACGAAAAGTGATTCACATTCACTTTGCCATAGCACAAGCTGAGGGAAGAGTATGTTCTCTCTCTGAAAAATGTCCTGCTTCACAGTCAAAATTTGGAATAAAAAGCTATTTAAACATTTCTGAGGGAACATGGGAACTATCACTATAACCTGTGAATGTCCCAGTCAAGCAAGAATGCTGAATCACTTATAACTTACCAATTGTCAGGTATTTCAAAGAATTATTCTCAGGCTCAAACTTCACTGTATGTATTCAAGTGTTTTAAAAGTTTTTTAAACTATTGTATTAAAATATCCTTCCTATCTTTCCTAAAATCCACTTCCTTTTTTCTCCCTTCTAATTGCAGGGAGCTCTACTATTTGGGCATCAAGATGAGAGTCAGTAGATCTTAATTTTGTTTCCATCATTACTATTTTGTGCTTTTAATTTCACACTGATAAAAATTAATTCTTTATTAAGCCTCAGGATTTATTGATGGAAATACCTATTCACAGAAACCAATGAGACTAATTTTGGTTGCTGCCTCCCAAGAAAGGCTCTAAGTTATCTAGATATCCTAGAACAAATTTGAGACCTAAAACCAAACCAAAGCCATAAGTGTAGGTTCACCATTGCAGTATATCCAGTGAACAAGCAGTTACATTTTGCTCATGGAAGCCTTGAACTGAAATTCCTGCCACAAATCTGACAGAGGAACAATTTGGGATCCTCCATACTCATTGGACTTGGGGCATAAATTACCTTCTCAGAGGAAAGTACACACAGAAGAACTGATGGAACTGACATGTTGTGCTGATGCTGGAAAGCCCCTGAGATAAGGGGAATCCTATTGGGAACTGGTGCCACTGCCCAAAAATTGCCTCTGAATGTTCCCATTCTGTACAGGCAGAGGAAGAGGATGCTGGGGTGCTTTGGCCATCTAGCAGATGTCAGAGCTGCAAATTGCATTTTCTGTTGGCTACTCAGTGTACAATCTGCACTGGACACTGATTTCAATTAATTCCCTTCTGGACAGCTAATTTTTCCAGCATGGCAAGTTCACTCTAAATTATGAATTTCTGTAAGTGAGATGGTTTTCATGAGTCAGGCATAGATAGCAATACTAAGTTTTATAACTCTTATGTTTCCCTTCCATAAAAGTCTTCTGCTTGTGAGTATTGAATAAACTTGTCACACAATTACATTTCATAATGGGATTATTAAGCCGGGGACACTTATTTCTGGCAGGTTTTATCTTATCTTTTATCTCTATTATTTTTTTTTCTTTCTTCTTGTCTACTATTTCTCCAATATCCTTGTGATACAAAATGACATGGGCTATACAACTTGAGTGATAATGGATTGCTGATGAAAATGCATTGCTGAGAGTCAGGGCATAATGAGAAGCTGCACAATTAAGAACTTTAAGGCTCCACAGTGAAGTTCTGAAGGCCATCAGAGCACTGAAGATAGAGGTGTCACACCATGGTGTTATCAGGAAGGCTGCAAAGGCACTTGTCCATACTGGCTGTTCTGCAAGGGCCATGAGGTGAGACTGCCTTGATGAGGGGGATGAGGATGCTTTGGGGTTACAGAACATCCATTTATTCTACCATGGGAAGTCTCAGGTGCCAGTTCCATGTACTAATTTGAATCACTTTTGAAATTCTGTGAGAATTCTGCAAAACTGCTTTCTACCTTTGTTGACACTGTTTCCAAAATATTAATTGGGACTCCTTTGGTTCTTTTAGGCAGTATGGGAAAACATCACACAAAATTGTTCAGGATGTACAGTTTAATTTTAGCACACACATTGTATGCCAGAGTTGTTTATTTATGTGGTTAGCATAGCATTAGAGAGGAGGGAAGAAAACAAAAACCCCAACAAAAACCCCAAACCAGAAAGTCAGTTGCAATGAATGGCAGTTCAGCTTGTTCTTATTTGTGGTGAAATTTTTTGCTGGTAATTATTTTAGAAAAAACCTGGTCTTCAACTATAATCCCATCTACTCTGGAGTTAAATATTCAGCACTGCTTACTAGTGACCTAACATTAGCACTAAAAAGTCATAAGTATTACTGGCAGTTAATAATGTTCTAATAGAATATGGTTTAGCCTGTTCTGAGAGCTAAGATGATATTGCATAAAAAGCTTTCAGATTTATATCCAACTCAAGCAAATTCCCAGCAACGCACTGACAGACACAGGAAATCTTGTAGAAAACTATCAGAGTACAGACTAGGCAGTATTTTATTCCTGCCCTTGTTGAACAAAGTATTTTAAACATGTGAAATGCTTTTTTTTCAAAGGAGTGTTTTTGAAATCTGAAAGTTCTACTATTACAACTCTCCTCTCCATTCTGAGGTTACATGTTTCCTCATGTTTCCTGGATCTCTAGGACTTTCTAAAAATGTTCAGTTTTCACAAAACAATATATTAGAGGGTAGCATTTTTTAAGGCAACAATCATATCACCTTGAGTGAGTTAAAATAACAAAAGTCAATGCTGTGTATGTGTGTGTGTGTGTGTGTGTGTGTGTGTGTGTGTGTGTGTGTGTGTATGCATGTGTGTGTGAGACTAGAATTCTTTTTATTGCATGAGACATATATTTTTAATGGAAAAATATTTCTAATCCTCAACCCACACAAAACAAGGAGCTCCCTTATATCAATAACCTTTAACTAACAGCAAATCTTCTGTTCCCCCAAGGCACACAATCAGGTAGCTCTGACACCTGCAGCTACTGTAAACATTCACCTAAGAAGGAATCAAACTAGAGGGAGCCTGGGGAAATATAAATACAGTAAATGCAACAAAAATACTTCAGCTGGTGCTTAGAGATTGTGCAATCATGAAGTACTACTTTTTTCCAATAAAACAAACACCTACAATTCAGGGGTTTAAAAGTTAGCCTACTGTGGGGTTGGAACAATTATCAGATACACTGAGGAGGTGTAATATGGATTAAAGCCATGTTCATACACCAAACTATTTGAAGGTAGAACAAATGTCTAGGATGACAATTCCTTTTAAGATCTGCTGGCATACTTACAGAACACATCTAGCACATTTTATTAAAAAACAGACTTTTCTGTAGAGATGGAAATGGGATCTAGTGATATGTGATTTTATAATTTGTGCTGGCCTTTTTAAAAAGAAATCACAAATTCATGGTTACAGACAAAAAGTAAAATTCTCAAAGGTACCAGTGTACTTAGAATTCCAATTGTCTAAATGTTCTTTATAATTGATGGTTTTTAAGTAATTCCTCTATGTTTTGCAGATTTCCAAAGGGTCCATATTGGATTCAAATTGTGTTTTGCTACACTGACTATTACTTGCTCAAGTAACAGAATTACTCTCAGTATTTTTCTTCCCAGTACAGTTTTGTGAACTTGAACATTTATCTTTGTTAGATATGGACCTAAATAATGCCAATACATATCAATATACACACTATACCCCTATATATCATTGCAAAAAATCACTGTGAAAAATGAGAATATGGACAAAAGAAAATTTTAATCTGAATTTATTAAACTGTTCCTCTGTGACAGGGAAATCATCATGCCTACCACTTGTAGAAAAACCTCCAAAATCAGTAACAATTATGTAGTTTGTGAAAATTTTGAAGTTCATCAAGCATGTCCTCCAGCTTTTCACCATTCAGTGTTTCCCGCTCCCTTCTTTTCCAACACAAATGCAAGAAAGAAGAAACAAAATCAGAAACATAATTATGGTATTTTCATACTGCTGCTAATTGACAAAATTATTACAAATTTATGAATGTTATTACCTGAATCTAAGAGAAAAATAGCGAACTTGATCCTGAAGATCTGGTCCAAGTCTAGATCCTATTTTCTTTGCAGGACAGTGCTGGAATGATAGCTTCTTCCATGTACAAAAATTTAAGAGACAATGTAGAATTAATCCATTACTTGCCTTTGATGCAATGCTATGGAGTCCATAAGTCACTTGACCCTAGCTCTTTCACTAGGTTTAACTACTTTTTCGAAACTTTAGCCTAGGTACAGTACTGAGTATGGCAAGAATTGTAGAATAAGAACAGTAGTAGTAACATAGGGTGTAAGTAATTCATTCACACAGTTCAGGTCAGTAGAGCTTTGATAGAATAAACAACAGTCACAGGATAACAAAATCCCAAATCAGTGAGACAGACAAGTTTCTCCAAAGGCAGAATGCAGGAAGAACCAATTTCAGTGCCAGGTAGCCAAGAGACATAATGTATCCCATATTTAGACTAGGAAGTATGATCGATATTATATAAAAAAGATTTTTTTGCAATTCAGAGAATAATTTTAAGAGTCCTGGTACTAAGATTGCACTCCTTTTCCCTTGAATGAATGTATATGCAAGTTCTTACATGTATAAATTCAAACTCTTCTTCAGACTTTAGTTTTATTTTGTATTGCAAATAATCATTTGTATCTAATATTCCAGTATGAATTCAGCACAGGACATGTATTCTCTTCATGGCATTAACTGACCAATTAAGTTATTACACTTGTTACTGGGAATGCTTATGGTCTCTGAGCACTTTCTCTAAACCCACCTGGCTCCACAGAGAATGTTTAGGGGTCAGCAATGGATAGGGACCCTCCAACAGCCAAGGAAATTGATTCAGAACCGCTTTTGTGCATCTCTGTCTGTTTTAGTCTTGCACCACATAAACACAGTCTTGTCAACATATTAAAAAGACAGAATGCTGGAAGTTTACATCTGATAATTACATTGCCAGACATCACTATTAAATTTTATTTGAAAATGAAAAGTTAAGTGCTTTTTTCAGTATCTGGAGGTTACAAAACAGTTCACTGACAGAGAATTCTCTGAATTAACAGAGACACTGGATCAGTCATCAGTAATAACAGTATTGACTTCAACTTGTAGAGAGCTCTGCATATATTCTTCTAGAAAACAGTTATTACTTAAGAGGTTAAGGTATTCAACTTTGTTAGGAACCAATATTAAAAGTTTTAAACATGCATAAATTGTTTTTATGAAAAATGCCATCAATACTAGTGTATATATTTTTTATATATATATATATATATTATATATATTTTATATATCAAAATAACTATAAACCATAACCATTGTGGAAGCGCACATACAACATTTTGAAAGATTAGGATGCAAATTTCTGAGACTAGAGTAATAGGATCATTTGCCATAGGGATGTTATTTGCAGAATGTTGTTTTCATACCCATAAAATAGCTGCAGCAGACAATAAGTTCTTTTCTGACTGCTGATCAGACTTGGAAGCCAAACTGCAGAAACACTCCAGCATGCAGAATGGCCAGGGAACAAGGACAAGAGTTGGCTATATTGAATATGTCCAAATTGTGCTGATAGAAAAATAAGACAGAATATTTATAAAGCTGTTGGACCTCCTCTCCAGAAGGCTTGTCCACATTAGTGGTGGTGGTCTTTATTCTCCAGGGTAGTATTCAGTTGTCAAGTCAGAGTGAAGCTGGATTCAAACAAGGTGGTTCATCCATATGATGCATTCTACTGGGACAATTTTGTCATAGGTTGCATCCGGACTGTTTTATCTTCTTTCTGTACACCCATCATTGTGTATCATATATTAATTTATATCACACAAAATACTAGAAAAATTAAATAATGTTTCCAGGCAGCAGCCTAACCATTGCAGTTAATCATTACCTCCAAACTGAAAATAGTCTGAACTGTTTAGATATAGGATCAACTTGTACTATTTATTGGGGAAAAAAAAAACACCTCTTAAAATTTGCTCCTGAACCTGGTAAAGGGTCACTGGGATGCTATCAGTGCCATCAGCAAGATTAATAGCATGAGTGAGAGAAGTGATTCAAATTCCTGAATGCTTTAGACAGTGCTGAGTATTTGAAACATCTGCACAGGGCTTGCAGCTACTGGACCTACGAGAGAACTGTACTCTTCTGGAGCAATAGCTGGAATGCAGGTGGGATATCCTACTGATCTTTCCTCAGGCTTCTGGCTTTCACCTGATAAACACTGATAACATATTTCCGGTTACAAGAAGAAAAAAAGGAAAGCAGCATTTATCAGCAATATTTTGCATTTCACTTTCCAGGTGAAATGTATTTAATAACCTCAAAACCAAGTTAATTGTACTAATTTCTATGTATCATTAGTATAACATAGGCAATTTTAAATTCATCCCAGATAGTGCTTTTTTGATGGATGTTCTATAAGTAGCAGAACTGCACAAACATGTGAGATGGAAAGTAATTCTCTAGTTGAATCTCCTTTCTTTGGGAGGCTGGACTAGATGACCTCCAGGAAACCCTTCCAACATAAATTGAATCTGTAACATGTAGATGCAGTTTTTAAAAATACCCTTGAGGAAAAGCCATACAGCACAGTACCTTTTCTAATATCATTGGCAAAGAGTAACTGAATTCTGAAAATTATAAACTTTGGTGATTAAAAATATCACATATCAGGCATTGGTTTTAGTATATTTCATCTTTTACAGCCATTGAACAACAGGTTAAGTTACAAAGAGCTGTTGTGCTGTTGTTTTTTCATTAAAGTACTGTCAAAATCATTGAGAACTAAAAAAATGGCAGATGATTTAGCACATCAAATCATTATGGTCCAAGTGTCAGTTGCTAGACTGTGATAAAACTCTCCCACAGAAGAGTTTTCCCCAGAAATGGTGAAGCATGTGGGTGGAACAAGACAGCATCCAACAGAGACATGTTACATTTTAAATCAGTTTAATCTGAATTTTATTGTCCCTAGCAAATCCATGTTTCTATAATCTGGTTTTTAAAGCAATACAATGACAATCTCCTATATCTGTGGTGTTTGGCCAAAGCATGGACATACCAGGAGGCCTCTGAAGTAGAGAACGAAGGGTGTCACTTCCCAAGGCACCTGCAGCCTGATGATTTACAAAATCAGTAATGTCCTGTTCTGCCCTATCACCTCTGTCAGTAAAAGCAGATCTGTCTGTGCTTTCCCCTATTTCTACGTTCTGTTACCACATAGTATAATGTCATGTTGTCATGTTCCAACTGCTTATCCATGCATAAGCACCTAAAATATTTTTACTACATAAATATGAGAGGTTTTTTTTTTTTAAATATGTATAACAAATCAGTCATTATTCTGAGTCACCCAAAAGAAAAATGATTGTTCACTTACGGACAGCAATTCTATTCAGGAATAGTAATAAGCAGGTGATAGGCTACGTATCTTGGAAAAAAAAACATACAATACCAAGCCACTGCAAAATATGGTCACAGTTCAGTATGAATTAAAAAAAATATTCATTTTCTGCCCAAATTCCTTTAGGCTCATTGGGAATTTTAAGAGACGATTTGCAAATGCAGAAATAAATAGATATTAACTTTACTGAATTTGAGACAGTCTCTATTTAATCATTCAGATTGCCTGTAATACCAGTTGCTAATAGAGACAAGCACCTCAAAACCCCAAAGCATATCAAGTAAACCCCTCACCTCACGTACATCACACCTCTGAGAGGGAATACAACAAAATACCTTCCAGAGGTTTCCTCTCTTCCTCTTTTCCCATATTTAATTAGTGAATTTTCTTGTCCTATCATGTTAATTGGACTAATTGATAAGTCACTTTCATTAATACTACCTTGCTACCTATTAATACTACCTAATACTACCTATTAATAACTACCTTGCCTTTCACAACTCTAAACTGGTAGCTCTATCCTGTTGATTGAAAACACTGAACTTGAATGTAGAATGAAAAAAATACAGAACTCTTGTACCAGTTTCTTCTTCTCCATTACAGTCCCTCTCTTCATGATTTTAAATACCCTAGAGATATTTTTAGAAGCTAAAATAAGGGATTAAAGCAATTCCTCTTGTCAGTTTTAACATACACCTTTAACATGTCTAGTTTTCTTATTTGAGGTTTCTATTTGTTTAAAGCTACCTAGCTGAAATGAAAGCCACCCACAGAATTTTTTCCATGAAAATTAGGTATTTGCAATATAATACTTGTACTTTAGTTCCATTCCTCCATCATACACACTACATCTAGCTTCAGTGGTCTGAACAAGCAGAGGCATGCACATAATTAATTCCATGAGGGACAGCTTATTCATATATTTGCACACACAACTCTTGTTCTTCGTATATCAGTTACACATAATTTACAATGACTATTTCTGCTAACTTGAGTACTCGGCGTAAATTAAATTCTAAATAAAGCTCCAAGTTTTCAGACATATTTTTGTTGTAGCTTGATCAAACATTTTCTTTTGTCCTACTTGCACATGAGTGCGTGCGCACACACACACTGGAAATGGCTTTTTCTATTCTTCAGCTTGTGCTATGCAGTAAAATGGTTATAAAAATAGCAACATGGCAACAGTTGCTTGCACATGTGGATGTCATAAACATTTTGTGTTCCTTTACAGCCAAACTCAATCCAAAGCACTGTCACAGCAGTGGGCCCACTCCAGGAGCCGGCACGGGAGAGGGGCTCTCAGGCACCAAGGTGATTTGCAAGTTGCAAGGGAGTAATACATACGGTGTGAATTAGCTGTAAATTAAATGCACAAGAGTTTTCTTTATAAGTGACACGTATTCTGGAGGAATTTCTTCACAGAAAGGGTGATTATACATTTGAATGGTCTGCCCAGGGAGGTGGTGGGGTCTCAGTCCCTGAAGATTTTCAAGGAAAGACAAGATGTGGCACTTAGCACTATGGTCTAGTGGGCATGGTGAGTTTTGGTCATAGGTCGGACTCAGTGATCTCAGAGATCTCTTCCAACCTAATTAATTCTGTGATTCTGTGATATACATACATAGACAAAGGATCTGTGCTTAAAAAAAACCATAGGAATATAGTTTAAAAAAATGAATAAAAGCAAGCAAATATGGGTTGTGAGCAAATATGATCCAGGAGGCAGCCCAGAGGTATCAGAGGTCTCTCCCAGTTCCCCCTACCCACTGCCCACTGGGGCCTCTTGCTGGCCCACCCGGGACCCCTCCCCAGGTCCTGGCTCCTAGTGTGGGCACCCCTAGCTCGCCATCGAGCTCCTTCCCCAAATCCTGGCTCCCGGTGTGGGCACCCCTCGCTCGCCATCGAGCTCCTTCCCCAAATCCTGGTTCCTGGTGTGGGTACCCCTCGCTCACCATCGAGCTCCTTCCCCAGCAGGAAGCCCTGTCTTGATTCATGCCCAGGCTGGGACTCCCATTTCAGTGTCACACCATTGCTACTGCGTCCAGTTCTGGGACCGTCAGCTCAGGAAGGACATTGAGGTGATGAAGCATGTCCAGAGAAGGGCAAGTGAGATGGGGAGGAGTCTGGAGCACAAGGGTTATGGGAAGTGGCTGAGGGAGCTGGGGTTGTTTAGCCTGGAGGAAAGGAGGCTCGGGGAGACCTTACTGCTCTCTACAATTCCCTGAAAGGAGGCTGTGGCCAGGTGGGGGTCGGTCTCTTCTTCCAGGCAACTAGTGATGGGACCAGAGGGGACAGCGTCAAGCTGTGCCAGAGAAAGAAAGAATTTCTTCACAAAAAGGGTGATTGGAATGAGCTGCCCGGGAAGGTGGTGGAGTCACCGTCCCTGGAGATGTTTAATGAAAGACTAGATGTGGCACGATCTAGTTGAGGTGGTGGTGATCAGTCATAGGTTGGCCTTGATGATCTCAGAGGTACTTTCTTAAACCGATTCCGTGATTCCAGGTGCGTGCTGGGGTCCTGGCCCCGAAAGCCCACTCCAGCCCGGCCCGGCCCGGCCGCGATCCGACCGCGTCTCGCGATCGCGCCCGCTGGCCGCCCACAGCAGGCCTCTAAAATGGCGGCGGCCGACACGGCCGGCGGGCAGGTGAGCGGGCGCGGCCCCTCCTCTCCCCTCAGCCCACCCTGGCCTCTCCTCTCCCCGCCCGGCCCCGCCCGGAACCGCGGCCGGCCCGGCCTGGACCGTCGCACCCGCCCGGTCCCCCACCCCGAGGCGAGGCGCGCTCCGTCCTCCCCCGTCCGGCGGCTGGGATCCTCCGAGAGAGCCGGGGCAGCCCTCCCTGTCCTTCCCAGGCAGCCAGTGAGCCCGCCTGAGCCCTGCGGGCCCCGCCGCGCCGTGCTGCGGCGCAGAGCCGGGGCTGACAGGGACGGGGCTCCAGGGTGGGGAGAGGATGAGATCTCGCATAACGGAGTGCGAAATACGGATCTTTGAGCACAGCCTTCCTGTGGAGCGCGACCCCCGGGTTGGTGCTCTCTGCCGTAGGAGTGCCTTCCCCGTTGTCACGTCGGCACTCCCCATCGCTGTGTCCCGCAGTGCCGGGGCCTTACTTGGGGTGTCTCACAGCTTCTTTTCTCCAGAGATCACTTGCTGTTCAGGGCGCATTGCCCGCGCGTAGTAACAAAACTATGGCCATTTGTTCCAGACCTTTGCCCTTCCCGACACCTGCAGCTGGCAGCCGGCTGTGCTGAGTTTTCTGGGCAAAAGGCAGGGTCCCAGAGCCGCTGTGGGGAACAGGCGGCCTGCGTGTGCCTGGCTGCCTCTGGCCAGACTGTCACAGGTCCCACACAAATGCGACTTACTTTGTGTAGATTTAGCACACCCAGAACACGCTGGAGTGGTTGCACAGCCAATACAGGCCATTCTTGACATGCCTGTCAGTGCTTCCAAGCCATTTTGTGCGTGTGAAGTTGTATCAGTTTTGTGTTTTAAACAATAGTGGTTATAATGATGTTGGGCACAATAGCTCATGTATTAAACCCATTTTTTCTGATATGCATTTTAGTTTTTATCAAGCACTAGTAAGAGAGATCGATAATTCTTATGTTAATGGGTTTTGTTGCTTTTGCAAGTTATGACCCATCAGGAATATACTCTGAAAATAAAAATCGTGTCTGCATTTTTCAGTGTTAAATGTACATGCAGAGTTTTCTGGATGCATAGTTTTAAAAGGTCATGTGCATAGTTTAAAGCTCCATAAAACAAACTTGCAACTGTAATGCAAATTAAGCAGTTTCCTTATTCATCACAAGTACTGGGTTAGCTGACCTGAGTGAGAAGCCCATTCTCCAGTATGTTAATTTCTCATTTCGTGTCTACCATCTATGATTTTCTACAGGAAAAGAAAATTAGTGTGTGTAGCCTAATCACCAGACTATTTTTGTCAATTTAAAATAGAGAAAGGAAATTTAATACCTCTTTATCTCTCTTAGAATATGTTACAGTTTGCTGTAATAAGGTGCTGTGATACATGTATTAATTCTGGTTACTTTAAACGCTGAGTTCACATATGTTACAATGTAATGAATCCATAGTGATGCCCCATATTACACTGACAAATGTACTGTGTACTGTCAGGCAATAGAAAAACAGCTGAAGATTTGTGGCTACAAGACCAATGTGGATGTCGTGGCACTGTATCTGGCTAGACAGTAAGTAAAATGTTTCTTGTTTTGACTTTTATTAAAAGTAGAGGACGCAGTAAATGGAAATGTTTCACAGTGCTTTCTGCACCAGGAACTCTGAACATCATTTATATGTGAAATACCAGTAAATCATATTCTTACATAGTCCATACATGTTGCGAATGAAGAAATGGTAAAAGTGCACAGACACACAGCAGCACTGTACTCACAGCCTCATCCCTAGACACACAATCTGTCTCCAGCAACCCAGAGTTGCTTGAGGGTCTGTGAGTTCACAGAGCTGTACATGAATTTCTGCTATGGGGAATGGAGGAGTTAGAGCTGATGGGCTGATCTCTGCCTGTTCTAACAGGCACATAAGGCTGGGTGGAAGGAGTATCAAGAAGGCAAATGAAAGAACCCGGGACCTGCCCAGTGTAGGAACTGCCAAATTTCTGACCTCCCTGAAGAAATGTGTTACTGCAATGGCAAAACTCAGTGGTACCACCCTTGAAATTACCTGCATCTGTACTGCTGAGAACTGAAGGGAGGGCAGGGCAAGATAAAGTGGATACAAGCACAAGAACATTTCTTTTGGGCAGGCAGTACTGATGAGAGAGCTGATCTCCTCTGAGAGCTTAATGAAACAGCTTGAGATGTAGGGCAGATGAGGAGGAGAAGATGTGCTAAGTGAAGAGAGGCAAACTTTCATGAACCTGTGGGTGATCTGGGTTGATAGAGGTGTATGCTGTAGCATGAACATGCTGAAAGGCTGCCATAGAGGGATGGATACATGACAGGACATACTTCAAAGTTTTGGGAAAGCGTGCTTGGAATTTCTGGCCAGGGCACAATTCCAAGTGTTGCATACCTGTCTGCAGCCTCACAACTGCATCCACTGCTCTCATGGTTGATGGCAAAGAGAAAAACTAATGTAGTTTAATAATTCAGGGACAAGGTTTTTAAGGTCTCTTGGTCCAATGAGTGAAAAAAAAAGTCTTAAGGGATTAAGGGATTTCAGTGTTTTCTAGTCTGTTTTTAGTGGAAATTATATGGTCTTGAAAATCTAAATGTGCTCACTAATATGTTTAAATTCCTTGTCACATCTCCTGATTTACATCAAGAAAATATTTAATGTTTTGTGAGATAAAACATATAGTTACTGTCAAATTTCTCAAAATGTTCATTTTAGAAGAAAAAAGATACAATTTAAGGGAGAAGTTTCAAAAATGAGAAAATTACAAGAGGCATATATACATACTTTCTAAACAATACAATTATTATACCACAGATGTAAAGAATTAAGACTTTGTATACAATCTTAATTGGCATATTTGCTGTTTTTAAATGCTTAAATGTGTGCCCTCACTAGCTTTCAAGAATTTTTTGGTATAGAATAAAAAGAAATGCTCACATGGCAGATAAGTAAGTGATCTGTTGTCCCATTAAACCATTTTGGTAAAGATGATGCAAGATGGATTCTTTCATGATTGAATAGAAATGAACTCCTTTTATTCTATATCAGTTTATATAAACTTGAACCCCAGCCAAGCTCAGTATCAGATCATGCCTTCTTTAGTGTTGGTTTGGCATATTTTTCTGATAGCTGAAATAAGAAAATGAGAAAAAAATTAAAGTCAATCAAATAAGAGGGAATGAGTTTATATTTTTAAACCACTACCATTAAAGGAACATGAAACAATGTACTGTGGACACTGAAAGCTGTCATCCCAGGAAAACTGATTAACTTAGCAGTCGGTAGAAAAAGAGTGCTGCAGGCCAAAAAGGATCAGTTTATAAAAGACATACAAAGTCTGGAAGGCATGTAGAAAAGGACAGGCTCTTTTAAAATGTTAGAGGAATTAAGCTCTACCTGGGGCAAATTAAATGCCTTAATATGAAGAAAAAAAAAAAGCAGCAAACCAAAACCAAAAAACCAACAGATTGAGGCTTGGAGATAGCGAAGATGAGGCTGTTACTAGACAGGGAGTAAAGCCAATTAAATGTAAAGCTGTAATCTAGTTATAGGGTGGCAGTGACCAAGAATAGAAGAAATTTTGGCTTTTCTATCTGAAATGTAGTTCAGGGATGCACAGGAAAATTAGATAAGAGCTCTGTAGGAACTCTGTATGTCCTGTCAACAGCCATCTGATTGTCACTGCTACTTGCAGTAATGTCTTTTTCTGTTACATGTGACAATAGACTCATTAAGTATGTATTTGCAGGGTTAGTTTCTATGGCTTGTCTGAGGAAGCCAAAGAAACAGTTTAAAGTAGCAACATGAGAGGATAATCTGTTTTTCAGTAATAAAAGGGTCTAAAAGTATAGTGCCTCAACTTTGTAGGGTTTGCTCTTGACAGACTTTTCATTTGCAAAAGCAAGATGAGAAAAGGCATCCACCCTCCTTTGTCTATACCTGGAGGGTGTGTTGGAAAAAAACCAACCCAACAAATAAAAAGACAGCATGGAAAGGTAGAGACCAGACTATACAGTTGGAAAACAAACATGCCTTTAGCCTAATGATAGGAGGTAAATTTTTATCAGTCCTATTACCTTCTGAAACACTGGCCTTCATCTTGCAACACATTAAAGTCCACAAGAAAATTTTTATTATGGCGATTAAAAACTGTCAGGTAAAAGTAATCTATGATTTTTCTCGAGGAAATTAAGAACATTTATTTATAGCAATGGAAATAAAGAAGAGCAGTTAGTTAAAATCACTTGGCAGCTCACTAATATTTTCTGGTTGGCAGGTAATTTTTTATTTATAGCACACTAGCAAGCTCAAAGTGCTAGATACACAATGGAACATAAAACCATACTAGCATGTGGGAGATCATTTCAGCCTCAGTGGATGTACTAAGTTTCTATGAGAATAGGACAGGAATGGAAAAAAGGCAAAATTTCACAACATACACTAATATGAAAAGTAATAAGGAATGCACATTGACATGCTTGATGCCTGTCTCCTGATGGCTTCTCTGGCACTGTGGCTGGACAATCCCCACTGCACCTTCAAAGCGGTTTTGCTTTGAGCTTCATGTCCCCAGGGTGCCAAACTTCTCCTTCTGTGTTCTGAGCAGGATTTCTACAAAGTGCAAAGTACACGTGACTCAGACTCGTAACTCATGCTGTTATGGAAAAGCAATTAATGTATCACTTATTTTGTTCCCGTTTCTTTACCACCTGCTGCCTTGTTATGTTTGCAGGTGTGCAGAGTACTTACACTGTCTCTGCCACCTTCTCTTTGTGTCTTTCTGTACTATAAATTCAAGAACCTTTCTGGTTCTTGTCTAATATTATTTATGGAAAAGAAAATAAAATATTTATCAAATTAGTAAGCCCTATTAATGTTAAGAAATTCGTTACTTTTTTTTTCTCCCTTCAGAGGACTAAGAAGTATCCCAAGTCTATCCCAGTTTCGCAGATTAAGGTATTTGTGGATTAACAACAATAAGGTAATTAGATATTCCTTTAAAGAACAGTATAATGCATCTATACTCTCTGATTATTATTTTGTGGTCTTTTCTAGCATAAAGTATTATATCTATGGTCAAACAAATAGATTCTTTCCAATTTCCAGGCTAATTTAATTGTCAACTATAACAGATTTGAAAACACCTCTTTTTAAATTTTATATTACAGAGTATAAGCTAATATATTTTCCTTTAGATTCACATTAGATTTATAAATTTTATTTAAGGAGTTGAGGTTTTGTGCTAATTCCTGAGCTCCAAGTGTAATTAGAGCAGGCAGTTCTTGGAACAGACTGAGGGGTGATAATGGCTGTAGGACTGGAGTGGGTTGCATGAAATTCATGGCTCTTCTTTTATATTCTGGCAGACATGCATAGTTTATTTCCTGGCAGGCTGGAGGTCAAGGTGAGGCTCCTTTTTGATGTCATGCACACAAGAGTGACATAAAACTCTGTGAAATGAGCTTCTCCCTGTGCACAGGAAGCAGCACAGCAATTCTAGGGATGACAGGGAATGAATATTTTACTGTACAGTAGTTTACATGACTTCCACAGTGAGCCCAAATTCTTCCATCTCCAGAATTGCTTGATCAGGTAAATAAGTAGATCTGTGAGCAGCAGGAAAAATAAATTTGCATTCCATGTCACTTCAGAGCACATGTATATCTGCTGCCCCAGGCTAGCATCAGTTTTATGGCATCTTATGTCCAATTCATCAAAAGATCTCTACTAATTTTTTTTAAAAGAGCAAATTCATAGATATATTAAAATGTTAAACTAAAATCACAGGTATAATAGGGCTTTTCTTTGTATAGTGAAAGGACATTAAAGAAAAAGAAGAAATGGCCTGATGACTAAGCTGAACTGATCTTGCTGATCAAAAAAGATTAATAAATTGGAGTTTTGCACAGCTCTCACTTTTCCTAACTAAGCAGTAACAAAGAACATTCTTTTGTTGTTCTATATAACTTATGTGGAGAAATCACTCAGTGGCTTTTTATAGGAGAAGTCTTACTGAAATGCCTCATTTACTGAAATGCCATATTTTTCTGTACTCAATAATTTTATCAGAAAAAAAGCAAACTTCAGATGATTCTGAAAACAAAACTTGCCAAAAATAGGGAAAACCATTGTACAAGGGAGTGGAAAAACTTCTGTCTTATGGTCTTCCTTCCAGCTTTTAGGTACCGTTAATACATAGAGCAAAGCACATTTATTTCGGAGTCAGTGGCAAAATTCAAGGACTGAAATAATTCCTTTCCTGACAAATTACTTTTCATCACAGAATTCACAGTCAGGAACAAAATTCTGTTTGTTGTTCTTGCATTTAAGCTGTAGGATAAAAACTTCAGCAACATTAGTACTCCCATTTCTCAGTGATTATAAAGGTCATCTTGCTGTCCCACTGCAGATACTTTAGATTGCAGTGGAGTCAAAAATGTAATGGAATTGAACTCTCCAAACAAGGTGTGATTCCATAGGAACTGAAGACAACTCTTTATTTGGAAATCATACTGATTTTTTTTTTTCTATAACTCTAATTGATTCTCTAAATGTGATTAGATGACATTTCTGATGAATAAGAACAAATTTGTGCTCTTTGAGCTTGCTGGTGAAAAAGCAATTTAAAAACAAGATGCTGGGTTTATTCAAATGACATATTTCAGTAATATTCTTAAACCAAGAATTATTAAATATTCTTAAACATAGAATTATTATGCTCTACAAGGGTCTTTTAACAATAAAAAATATTTCAAATATGAATCGAAGGAAGAGAAAATGTGGAGACCAGTCATTCAAAGAAATCTCTTCCCAAATACAAACCTTAAATGTGTAGTTCAAAAAATTAGGTAAGACTCTACTGCTTGTATTTGATTTGTAATTAGTACTTCTAATGAAGGTTCAGTTGTCAATAGAATCCTTAAACCAAGAGTCTTAAACAGAAAGATAAGAAACTACCTGTGGTTAAACAGTTTTCCAGAGGCCACGTTTATAATTCTCCAACACCACATTCAGAGTGACATATAACAGCTTGCCTAACTCTAATTTCAGATCCAAGATTTAACCTTCTTGATCAAAAACTATTACTTGACTGAACTCTATCTCAACAATAATGAGCTCACAGATATATCAGGTACCAATCTTCCCTTTTTAAATTGTTGAGCAGAGGCCTATACTCTCTTTTTTTCTGTATTGGCATTCAAATTTATAAAACTGGATTACAGCAAGTAACTTATTGGTTGAAAGATCCTATGAATGCATAATTAATGCATGTTAATTATTAGATATTTAATTTTTCCAACATACTTGAGTGACAATAAGGTGATGTGTTTATTCTAGTTTAAGGGATGAAATGTCATTCACTTTATGTCAGGCAATTCTGAAATACTTTTGATCTTACATGACCATATTTAATAGTGAGAATTTATAACCAGAAGTATTTCGCAAAGTTACTGCCAAACCTGGTTTATTTTAAAAATTCATCTGTCTTATACTTCTATTTTAGTTTTGCTTGTCCTTGTAGATTAAAATGGCTTTACAGACTTCTGAATTTGTGAATGAACAGGCCAAAGCATAATACATTTCTAAATATTTTAGACATTTTAAATTGTTTTTTTTTTTCTGTCCCTATTAAATGCTGGATGAGAAATGATGTTGATTTGTTTCTGTGAGATTTCAAGTAAACTTTATCTTTGAAAGACATAAACATGGATACAAGAGACAATACAGATGATAACAAAATATGGATAAACAGAAGGCTATCATTAGTAGAGAAAGAAAATACTGTATATGGTTTGGAAAATGAGATATCTAATCTTGATGTGTGAGGATGTGAACACAGTCTGGGTCAAACCAATATTTTGTAATAGCTTTTTAATACATCAATAATTACTTGAAACATAACTATTTTCTAAGGAATGCACTATTTATTACTTGTGAGACAAAGGTAGTATTAGGGATATACTATTGTTTGTGAGGCAATAGTAATATTAGGTCAAGGTAAAAGAAAGTGAATTAACCAAATATTACAGGGATATTGGAAGAATGAAGGGAGGTAGAAGAGAGGTGCAATTGAGGCTGATTTGTTGATGCAAGGGTGATGTGGACAAATGGAAAAATTGGAATGAAAAAAAGGCATGTGCTTAAAGGATGTGACTAGAAATGTGAAAAGAATATTGAAATATCTTTAATTTATTGCTTAATTAACATCTCATGCAATGTGTTACCAAAAGACAGGCATAGATAGATAACTGAAATACCAAATTCAGTGTACAGCATAGCAAAATAATGTTCTAATAAAGGCAGCTGTGGTGAGAATGATTAATTATTTTTCATTTTATTTCAGGTGCTCTGAAACATCTACGTTCCTTACAGATTCTGTTTCTTCACAACAATGAGTTGAGAAAACTTGGCAAAACAGTGAAGGAATTGAAAGGAATGATAAGCTTGCAGACTCTAAGTAATACCTTATTTTTATTTTGCAGAACAGCAAGTAGTAGCTTTTTAGTTTCTTATCAGGATGTTTCCTGTCTATTTCTGCATCATTTGCCAATAGCTTTTGAAGCTAATTAGCAATTTCAGCCAAATGTGACAGAAGAAGGAGGTCTCTAAGACATGAAAATTCCACAAAGAGTACCTCAACTGAGGAAAAACTGCTAAGTGAGTTCAGAAGTTAACTTTTTGGCTGCTGTCTGCCAGTAGCTTGGATGATGTCTAAGCAGTTTACAGCTGCCTCTCTGTAATGGAATACAGGAGTAGGGTGAGATTATCATAGAGGTGAAAGGAGTTGGAAAATGGGTGTTAACTGCTGTTGAGACTTTGATAGCTTATAGAGCCCAAATTCCTGCCTCATTAATTATCTTGCTTATAGAACTTCCTTTCTGCATCTTTTTGGCAGACTGGATTTCTAGAGTCTAAGAATAAATTTACTTTACGTATTATGTATAACAATGTCTGTTAAGGAGCATACTTTCTGATACACTGGCTGAAAATGAAAATTTGCACCATCTCTGAAATTTCAAGTGAAGTTATAAAAGACAGTGTTGGTGCCACTAAGTTACAATATAAGAACGTAGGATTATATGCTATTAAGATATTGAAAATTAAAATATAAGCAGTCTTTTTCCATGATTCCTAAAGGAATGTCAACATAGGTCATGCCAAATGCTTAGTACTTGGAGAAGACAGTAAACAAGTTTTGTGCCTTGGTGACATGGTTAAGGAGATGAATGTCAGAATGTCACCAGGCTGTAACATCTCCTTAAGCATTCAGAAAACTGAATGTGTGATTGTGGGAAAGGAAAATATGAATGAAAAATTAAACTTTTAATTGAAGTTGACCCTGAACTGAAACTAAGAAAAACAAATCAAGTGTTTAGGAAGACAACATGCCAGCCAAACTATTGAAATTCTTGTAATTCTATGCAAGATAGAAAAATGAGTCCATTTAAGAATGCACTTGTTTGAAGTGATTAGGCAGCGTCTGGAGAGACATCCTATGTATGAATGGTGCAGTCACTTGAATTTAATGTTAGCTCTACAAATTAATAAGGAGCTTCAACAAGCACAGGAAGTTTGTTGTACTTGTTGCAACCATCTGTGGGAAATACAAAGCAGATAGTTAAAGTGCTGCTGAGTTATTATAAATGGCACAAAGGCACAGTGAAAATTGTATGCAAATTGGACCAGCCACCACCACAGGAAAAGGAAGTGTTTGAAAGAACAATCAAACAATATATATATAATATACTGATCTACCCTAATTAAAAAAAATTGTTGCTTAGTTCAAATATTTGTACAAGAATAAACAGTAATCAGTGGAAGAAGCTTAACAACCTTAATAATCATAACTTTAAAGTCATTCCTTCATGACCTTTGCAGTCATGAAAAAAATTGTCAACATGTTTGCTTCAAGGGGATTTTGGAATAATGAATTCTCAAATTAACAGGTCTCTACTGGGTTAATAAAATGCTCTGTCATATTTGAAGTAAATTAAATCAGTAAATGAACAAAATAAATTTTAAAAGTCATATCCTATATATCATATTACTATGTAATTTATCTGCCTTCTTGCAATATTAATAGATATTAAATGGGTGCAGAATGTGCACTGTATAGCTTTGCAAAGGGCTGTGCCCATAACTCAATTTTATAAAACAAAACCAGTGAGACTTCTCACTGTTATGAGGTAGATCTTTTTTATTGCAAATCTGATTTAAAGAAAAAAAGTCACTTGCTAACCCTCAATAGAGCTTCTGGATGCTTAACAACATTTTATTATTTTGTAGCTCCTGGGGACAATAGAACTATTAAAACACAGTATTATTGTTTGCTTCAGGAGCAGCACCCAGCTGCCAAAATGTTGCATTTCTCTTCCTGAAGGCTCTCTTGTGATTTTAGCCACTGCCCTGCACTGGATATGTAGCACAACAACCATCCTTCATCAGGTGTCTGATGGGAAGGGAAGATGCTCAGTTTCAAAAGATTTAGTGCACACGCTGCCTACAACTACAGCCTTTTGGGAGATTCAGAGTGCTGCTTTATGGGCTCACCCTGTGCTCACATCTCCCTTTTGGAATCCAAGAGTTTTGTTACGTACTCTGTAAATTGCCTCAACTGATTTATTGTCCACAGCTGATAACATCCTGCTGCTAGACCTCAGAAAACTCTCTTGTTCACTATGTTTCTGCCCCATGTGGCAGAGGCACACTGTTTTCCTACACTCCAAATAGAGAAAACAGACAAAACTATGGAGGAAGAAAGCATTATCCTAATTTGTACAACTAAAATTGCATGACCTTGACAAGAAAGTAGATAGCTCAGCCAGAAATTGATCCCAGATGTTTTGTAAAACAAAACCATCTTGATCTGTACAAGGGTTGAATTTATTGTAAAAATGAGTAGTAGAAAAGTGCACATTCTCTAAAACAAACCTACAAATCAGTGTTGTGGAGCAGGGACATAGTCCAAGCAGCATTCAGATTCTCAAGTTTAATACCAGACCTGTTTTGTGCCTTGGAAAAATTTCTCTTGAATCTTTATTCTATTCCACTACCAAACATATGTGATTTTAGAGATCTTTCTGAAACATTTTTCTCTTTGGAGTGCTTTAGTATATTTTCTTGACTCAAGTACAGACTTATCAGAAACATACATAATATTCTTTCTGATTAACTCTTTCTAGGAGAAAAAAAAAAAAATCATTCTGTTAAAATAGAACTTTCTTTTGCTACCACCTTGTGGGTGTTTTAGTAATTTTAAGTACATCAATTAAAAAAAATACGTTAAAGAATTAAAATAAATAGTTCTCCTCTGAATACATGAACAGGTGTTTTCTGTGAAGGAGAGGACAAATGCTCATTCCAGCCTTGTTGCATCTTCAAAATACCTGCTAAATCCCATCAAGCATTGAGCTATCTCAGCAGTCCTGAAGAACATGAAATTGCATCTTGAAGATTACAAATCTGTGTGGAATATTTTCTGGCTTTTTTCTTCTACTATCTCTTACTTGTTCTGTAATACCATCTTCCTCTCTTTAACTGCTAAATGACATAATTTTTTACCCTAGAGCAAGTATTAGCCACAGCCTCTCCTCAGAAAGAGAAAAACAGATGACTGCAGACTGTAGCAGTAGTTGTAAAGATGATTAATTTAAATTTTTTTTCCCTGCTCTCACCCTGTCAAGGTGACAGCCTCCTGATTATTGTTACTATCTTAGAAGAACAGCATTTGTATTAGGAGATAAAAAGCATTATTATGTTTTTTATTTAGAAAAGAGGACCCACCTCACAACACTTGCTTGTTTATTAGCTCATCTGTGAATGAGCCAGTTCTATTTTAATCAGCCTCAGATATGACTGTCACTAAACAAACTGATTTGGCATGTGAGTTAGACTCACGTGCCATACCTGGCCAAGCAGCAGCACAGGGCTGATACCTGCCTCTGTGTTGCAGAGTTTTGGTTTGACAGGTAATGTGAACCTGAAGATAAACATTTTAGCCAAGTTGCTAATGAGCTTTTGGAGCTTGGTATCTCCAGTGTTCACGAATGCATCTGGAACCCAGGTTCTTAGGAATTTAGGCCCTCTGAAACATTATTCTTTGTGTTTCTTGAGTTTTCAAACTCATCATCTGTCAAAATATCAGAAGGCTGTGTATTTGCATTTTGTATTGTATCTGTGGGATACAGCCTCTTACCAGCTCTGATAAAGTCTTAGGTGTCCTAAAGCTCATCTGATATTAAACACTCCATCCTCCTACAAATTTTGTGTCTTACATTTAAGCTGTCACACCTAAAAGACCATTGTTATTTAAAATAGGGATTACCTAACGCTGTGTAAGAAAATCAAAGGCAAACACTTCAGTGTTTTTTGGTGTAAAGGTTTGGAGTGCATGATGACACCTTTACTGAGCTCTTGCCTGTGGTATTTTGCATACTCTGCAGTAAGTTAGTTCCTGCAGTCCATGTTTAGATGAGTAATTTCACATGTGTAAAGTGTTTATGAAGCCTAAGAACAATTTGAATTTCATATTTTGTACAAAATCTTTGGCTCCTAGTGACCTTTAATTTTCCTGCGTTGCAAAGTTGTTGTTTTGCTGGGTTTGCTTTTTTGTGACATTGGGGCTTTTTTTCTGTGTATGTTTTGCAGACCTATTTCATAACCCTCTGGAATATGATCCAGACTACCGGCTTTATGTGATATACTTCCTTCCTTCAGTTCAGCTCCTTGACAGGAAGTGTAAGGATTGCTTTTCTCTCTCACAAAGCACTGACAGTTGCTTTTGATTCTAACCAGTTTGGAAACATAGGTGAAATTATCCTATTTGTTGTTTTACATGCATTTGTTGATAGAGAACTAATGAACAAGATAACTGTTTTTTGTAAGATTTATCAAGCAAAAAGCATTTGCATGGCATAAACACTGACAAATGTTTTTGATTTCTTTTTAAATTGTGTTGGCTTTTCTTGTATCTTGGTTTATTTGGGTAAAGATAGAAACTTGTGCTTAGAAACATGTACCTACCTCTATGCATTCAGACTGGTATATTCACATGGGTGAGTGGGCTTACTTAGGTTTGTACATGTTTCTGTACAGTTTAAGTACATAAATGCACATTTCTTGATAAGGTAAATGGCAGACCAAGCTTTCAAGTATAATAAATATTCACAAGTTATCAAGAGATCTTTCACAGCTTGTCTACTGTAAATTCTACAGAAATAAAAAATGTCTTAAGAATAGCCAGATTTTAAATCAGTGAATCCACAAACATGCCACAATGTACCCAGAAAATCACCTTTGGTGATTTTTGTCCCTGGTGTTTGGAGAACTGTGTGACTGACAGGACTGAAAATTACTGGAGAGCACTGAGAAAGTAGCTGATTCCTACCTCAGCTCTGTAAGAAAGCAGCAAGGGAAAATCAGCACCTTCTTGAAAAGGGACTGAGCAAGGCAGGTGCAGGACATGTGCAGGTGCTGGGAAGCTGTGCAGCTGTTGTGTAGGGAAGCTGCTGGATGGGCCCCAGCAGGTGCCAGGGGCTGAGGTGGAGTTGCTGGATCTGACCAGGTGCCCATTTGCTCACAGTCATTCTGCACAGGTACCTCCACTCTCCTGAGCACTTGCTCTTGTGTTACACTTGTGCTTAGCACTTCTGCCAGGCTGTTACTAAAATGTCACTTTTTGACTGGGGAGTGATGACTGAAGCTTAATGTGATGAAAAATACGCGTTGCATTTACATGTCTAGAAACACTTCCATAAAACTTCCTGGACTTCATCTCCTACTACAGTTCTACTGTAATCAGTCCTGGATTAAGACTTGAGGCAGTAATTTGTATGAAAGCTGTATCCTGGACTTTCTATTTAGTGAAATATTTCTCTAAAACATTACAAAGCTTCTTCAGCATCTGTAGAACATTACCAGCATAGTCCTGGCTGTCTCCTTCACACAAGACATGTGCTCACGTTCCACTACCTTCAGGCATGACTACTGCAGTTCCTTCCTAATTGGTCCCCTAGACACCATGACTCCAAAACTTCCCTGAACTGAAAATGCTTTTGCCAGTTACTTGTTCTAAAAGTTCAGCTGACTTCTGTTCCATAGCTGAAGTACTAGATTAGTATAAGGTTCATAAAATTAAGCCACCATCCCCATTTGATTTAACAGCCTCAAACTATTTGTTTAAAAATTAAAGTTATTTCTCTTAAAGTGGAAAACAGGAAAAACTTAAACTTTTCTTCTGATTGCACTCCTAGGGTTTTCTCTGTAATTGACCAATGGGAATTGAACTGGTCTTAAACCAAGACTTGTTTTTGCTATTCATAAAGACACTTCCAAATCTTTACTTACTTCTGCAGTTGTTCTCATTTAAGCATCACAAAAAATCTTGCTTTCTAGCATCTTCATTTAAAACTTCTGATCCTACTGCACTCAGAAGAAAATACTTTACTGTATAGGGCTTCAGAAAGTATTACTCCATGTTCCCATTTTGAATAGTCATGAAATTGTGTAATTAACATTATTATTGTTAAAAAAGCTGCACAGAAAATAAATGTATGCTTTTGTATGCTGCCTTTTCAATGGATAGAAATAAAATAAGTTTTTATTTCCCTTTTAACAGTAGTTACAGAAAAAGAAAGGGAGTCAGCACTTAATCTCTATAACCCCAAAAGGGCTTGGGTGATGCAGTCAGTAGCTTTTGGGAAGAGAGCAGACACATCCCTGGGTACTACGGTGGGATCTGGCAGATGCACTCAACCAGCCAGAAGACCGATAATGCCCTCAGGTACTTATAATACTCAAAGAAAGGCATACATTTTTAGGTCATTTGAATTAGAAATATTTTTTTTCATTCATCTGATAAAACATTATTGGTTTTAGTAATGCAATATAAATGCATTGAGAACTCAGCTGGTTTTCTTCATAAAGTAAGTAGTCGTAGCAGCAGGCAACAAATGAATCCTTCTACTTCCTTCTACTGAGAGTATTGTGGCAGATAAGTTCTAGTCATACCCTGTAGTTACAGAATTGTCCTTAAAGATAAGTTAAAATTTTTTGTCGGAGTCTTGTGTTTAGTTTTACTTATATTTAAAACATCTCAATTAACTTCTGACTCCCAGCGCTCAGCAGCATAGAGTTATGATGCCCTCTAGTGCTTTTACAAGATAATCTCCTGAAGAAAATATTTTTTGTTCTAAATTTTATGTATCTGGTTTTGTAAGCAGATTCCTCTTTACGCTTTCCAAGCTCGGAGTATTTTCACAATGTCTTATAACAGCATATAAAGCAATCTTTAGAGTTCTTAAAACATTCAGATCTGGAAGACAGCATGATCCTGGCAAAAGAAAGCAGGTGAATTCCACCTGGAACCATGAGACTGGTACCACAACCCAGAACCAACTTTGAAATCCCACACAACCTTGTCAGCTTTTGATGTTTTAAAGATAAAAAACCCACCACTGTGCATAGATAACTGAAATTGTAGCACTTTAAATAGTGTAGATGAAAATTTAGAAAGTAATCAAAAACCTGCAAGTTTTTTTAAATGTATATATAACAACAGTAAAACTGAAAGCACTGTATTTAACAATGATTTTGAAGAGGTTGGGGAAAGGAGGGTAGTTTAAGCATATTTAATAATTTGTGTTGCTGATGATTATCAAAGCAGGCAGACAGCTGTCTTTATCTCTACCCTGCAATCTTACACATCTACAGTGGCATCATGTTCTGTGAAAGAAAAAAACGCCTGGATGTGTATGTCTACAGGAAATAAAATACAAAAAACTTAAAACTACCTACACTTAAACCCAGCAAACACTTGCTTCCATAGTAATTTAATAAAATATTATCTTAAACATTTCAAATCATGTGCTAATTTTCAATTAATTTGAACAAGCAATTTAGGATCAGGATAGCAATCAATTCTCAGCTACTCAAATTGCTGTACAGCCAGTAACTCATAATTTCAACTTTCTCTTATAGGTCAAGAATTTGGAAATAACACTAATAAGTAAGTAATGTTTTCAGTGTCTTCTTCCTTTTGCATCTCTGAAGCATTTAAGTTCCTCCTCCTATGCCTAAAAAGTACCCTAACTAGAGAAAATGTCTAGTAAAAATGAGCTTTTGAAACAGTTTCAGGTCTTTGTATTCAATATAGCTGCAACTCTACACTAGGCTTGTTGTCTAAAATTTAGTATTGAAAGGTATTCCACATTTGGAAATGGGTACATAAAAATGCCATTTATTTGTAAGATCAAACAATGATCACTAGAAAAAGCATGCTCAAAGTATTAGAGCATCAGAATAGCTGTTCTGTATTATGTCCCAGAAAATGTTCTCCTGACTGGCTGTTCAAAAACTAACTCTATGGAAAATACTATGACGTGTAGAATGAAATTGTTTTATTCTGTATGTGATGTTATTTTTATTCTGTTCAGTTTCAAAATCATAGAAATAAATGTAAAAAACTTTTATCTCTGTGTCTGGATTGAGACAGGAGAAAGGTTGCATTTTAACGTGATGACATTTTAGATGCAAACTTTGTAAGAGCAGATTTACAAACTTTAGGTATCAGACTTGGCCTTACTTTCTAGCTTTACACATGAGAAGATTTGAAAAAGGCATTGAAGAAAATTCTAAGAGCCTATATATAATATCCTTTAACAGTACTCTGAGCACAGCTCTTTAAAAATCAAGTTATTTCTGTGGAACAATTAAGTCTTACCTGCCTTCAGTGCAGTAGGCTGTCCTCATTGCTAGAATGGATGTACAGCTGCCTGGAGTCATTTATGGAAATGCTGAGGCTTTGCAAGGTGTCTTTTCATTACAAAGTGCGTGGCACTCAGTGGAGACAGTCCTGTGGCTTATGAGGTGTGTTAGTTAGGGACATCTTTAAGAAATAAGTTCTTGTAAGACAAAGTTTTAATATTGTATGTGAGTTGGAAGGTTTTGGTTCCTTGTCAGTGCTGCTCTGATGGTGTGAACCTGCTGCTTTTCTCTCCCAGACTCCCAGACTTTCTCTCCCAGACAGCAGCTGTGGCAGGATACATGAACACAAGCTCACAGTGATCTGGATTCAGAGCTTGGAGAATGGATATTTGCCTGTGGGCTAGTTAAGAGATCCACAGTGAAATAAATGTGCATTTCCAGTAATGGGTACCAAATCACTCGAATCATGTCCATTGAATCAGAGCATTAAAAGTACACAATTACAACTTTTGGGGGAGGAGGGAACTGAACACAAAGAAACATTTTTAAGCCTACTATAAATGTTTTTAAAATAATTTATAGCATGATTTTTTCAAATAGAATCTCATGATGCTGACCTTTTTTTCATTTTGTTCTGCTTTCTTAAATTTGGTAGAAGAAAACCTTCTGAAAATTTAACATTTTTAAATCCTCCCTCTTTAGTGTCATCATGACTGCTACTTTCATTTTCCAGAAAGTGCGTGTTGTGAACTAATTCTGAAGTGGTTTGGAAATGTTCAGGTAATGGACTTGCTTTGTTCTTTTTGCAGAGTACCATTTGAGGACCCCGAAGATGCAGTTTTAGTGCGGGCAATGACAAGATCTCTAATGGAATTTTCCTCTGTGGACTGGAACAAAGTAGCCACCTGTCAAGAAAGGCGGCTTGAAAACAAAGCAGAAGAGCCCCTCGAGAAGCTGACAGTCCAGTTTAGATGAAAAAAACCCTACTTCTCTCTCTAATGTTAACCCTATAAGTAGGTTAAACAGCTCAATAAAACAAGTACACAACACTCATCTAATTAAGTGAATTTCCAGAAAAAATGTTAGTGTAACATTTATCAGATGTTGTATAGAGTGAAGGAATTAAGATAACAAATGATAAATAGCAGCAATGTTATAATAAAAGTTGCTTGAAATGGAATCTTTACCATAATTTTGTTATCCCTAAGTACTAAACTGCACACTAATTTTTAGGAAACTAAGGATAAATACTTTTATTTCTTATAATACCCTTCCTCACATATTTCTCCTTCCATTCTGTCAAGGCTTAAAGTCAATGACGCTTTCTAAACATTTCAAAGCCCTTTTTTCAGGCTGTAGCTTGTCTGCTGAGTTCCTTCCTCCCCTCCTAAAGTTAGCCCAGAGCCACAGGACAGTCTATGTTAGCAGGGATCTCTGGAGCTTATCTAGTCCAGCCTTCCTGCTGGAAGCAGGGTGGAGATGAGGTTGTCTGGTGGCCTGATGAGGAACCAAAGATTTCCAGTGAGCAAGGCACCCCCACTGGGAGAATGAAAGCAGGATTGGTGCTGGGGATTTAACACACTTCCAAAACCCTGACTCTTCTGCCCTGAAGGGATGGATTTCAGAGAATCCTTGAAGAGAACACACCCCTGGTGAGCCCCAAAGGCTGCGAGTGGAACAGGGAGGCAGCAGCACTTCTGCATTCCCAGACATCAGAGTGGAGGTGACTACAGCATGACTACAGATTTGAGTTCCAGGCAGGCATTTCTTGCCTGCCAATTGTCCAGAAGTTAAATGTGTATACTCAAGCTACAGGAGACCCCTGAAGGTCACATGAGAATGTCACCATGTCACAGACACAGGAAACATAATTGCCACATAGCCCCTTTCTTTTAAAAAAATTCCCTTTATTCATCATAATCTACTAATCCTTGAAATTAAAACACAAGTACATTCCCTGCACAGGTGGATTTATGTATCCTCACTCTTACAGTTTTGAGAACATTAAACAAAATCTCTCAACATATTAAAAAGTAAAAAAAATTACGAGTGTTTTCTCTGTTTTGAGGATGGTCCTTACTCCTCTAATTGGATGAATACTGCTATATTTAAAACACCACTGATTCAGCTGACAATAAGACACTCTCCCATTCTCCCATCCTTATGCAGCAAGTGATATTTCAGTTGTGGCATTCCCATTGATTTGAGACACAGAAATAAATCTGAGTAAAAAACAAAGTTGAGGGGAGCTATTTTCTAGATCTGGTATTTAGCTGAAAGCCAAAGTGAAATCCCAGTTGTTTCAATGCACACATGAATCTTCTCATCTAATTCATTGTGACCGGTTCATCATGAAAAATACTTAGCTTTTTTTTTATGAAACAATTCACAAGCAACATCCCACTGTGCTCTAAGGCATCTTTACCTGAAAAATTTAGAATGCATTATTTTTGTCAGTCAAAATATTTTGAGTCATTCTGGTCTTCCCTTCATTAAACTTTGGAATATTTCTGACCAAACCAATAGTGAAACACACATTTCACCATCAGCTTGAGACACCTGAAATGGCAGTTTCATTTACTATAATTGCCACAAAATAAAGATTATTTTTTGTGCTCTCACTAGTCAAAAATATTTACAGTAATGTCATGAAAAACTGAGAGTTCAGATGAGTATCTTCAGAAACTTAATTGCTACTGAATTCCTGGAGATAAAGCTTCATAAAGTGCTGGAAAAAAAAGCAATTTAATAATTGGCCTTCCATTGCTTTTAACTAGAAGTCTATGTACTTGAAGAAAAAAAAACTAAATTACAATTAAAGTAAGTTTTAAGTTTGGAAAACAGGAATAATCCAAATCAATTGCTGTTCATTTTTCACTATGTGGCTCATTAACCACAGAAACTCAGAGTTTCACTAGGCTTATTGTTGGTATACATACAGATGGATCTATGCCACTAATTTTTAGCAGATAATAAATACCTATCTTGACAATTTACAACAAAACCTGGAGTATTTATAGACAAAGTAGTCAGTATTCTATCTCTTGATGAACAGAGACATTCTGTCTTTTAAAAGAAGTCTTGCATAAGCCATGCTCCAAAAACTCAGACATGGTCAGCATAAAATATTCTTTAGTACCCTTGAGAACTCTCAGTCCCTTCCTACCCTCCTCTTACTCCTCAGAATCTTGAATTTTTTGAAGATCAATGTCATCTAAGGCAGTTTCACTCTCCAGTGGACTTTCAGGTTGCAGGGCTAGTGTCTCCATCTCTTTGGTAAATTCAGGTTCTTCTGTTCCATCAGTAGGATGATTTGGATCCTCGCTTTTTGTAGGATCTGGACCAGGATCTGACTGTTGCTCACTTGTAGAACTACCCTCTACTAGTTGCATTTCATCTGAAGAAAAGAGAAATCACATAATTAATAAGCACCAAACTCCTTTGCAAGCAAACATTTTTATTGTTGAAAAACAATAATACTAGGATACTTTGCATCAATTACAGAAGTGATTTAATTAGAATATATTCATTGAAAAAACCCAAAACACTAAAGCTTTCCTTAAGCTGGTGTAAGGTTACTCTGGAACTAACCCTATACAAAGCTCTCATTAATTTATCTTCCATTTTTGCCAGACTACTTTTTTTTTATTATAGAGAGGAACAAAGTAGGATACTATAGTTATTTTAACTTTCAATTCAAACATGTTTTATTGACACTATACTTAATCACCAGCTTTTCAAAGAATGGCTGCAAGGCACTTAAACACTGAGTACAGGTGGGGTTTGTTTTAAATCAAAAAGGCATGGACATGACTACATCGGAAGCATTTCTGCATAAAACAGACTGAAGAAATTATGTGCTTAAAAACAATGAACTTTGGTTGAAATGAGTCATCCTAAAATTTGTAACTTGACTGAGTGGAACAGAATAAACTATTGCACCTTTACTCTTCAAGCAATGTTTTCTGAGAAAACAAAGAAGTGTTAAATAACTTTTTTCACCTGATTCTACTAAGTCGGGCTTGCATGCCAGGACTTCTGAAAAGAAGGAGGGGAAAGAAAGCCTAACTGGGAGTAGTTACATCTTGGTTTATTGTTCTCCATTGTGATTGATAGCCAGCCAAGAACAGTCACAGCTAGCTGGCCATGGCCTGCCAAGGTCTTACATGGCAGTGAGCTAAGAGCCTTCAGCACACGCTGAAACACGGACTTCCTTGACACTCACCCCTGTACAGCAGAAACACTTAAACTCTTGAGTTTGCTTGTAGTTGCAGCTGTTGCATCTGGTTTAATTATTACTTGCCTGATGTACAGGATTTGTAGGGGGTATTACTAACTTTCTGAAATAAAACTGCTGTTGATATGAAATGCTCTGATACACCATTCGCAAGGTGACCTGAAGCTCAGATGACTTCAGTGTCTTACTAACAGGGCATAATTGGATAAGGTCTATAATGTGCTGGCTGTCTACTTGAATCCGTTAATGAAGATTAACATGTAGATAATGGAGGAGAAACATAACAAAAGATGTTAGCTTCCCTTTTTAGGCAGGAAGGGAGAAGAGCCATCCACCAAGATCTTGCCTCTCCCTCTGTAAAGGACAGCCCGTGAGGCATCATGGCTCACAGCCCATTATCTTTGGTTGTACTGGTATGCAATATATCCAGGGATTTCTAATATCCTTGCGTCCAACTTCCACAGTCATCCTGATCCCATGCAACAGCAGCTCTTGTAACAGGATCAACAGAGGAAGCTGTTGAAAACTTTAATTATTACCAATTTATTACTGATTTATATCCTGCTATTTTGAATACAGCTGAAGTGAACAACATTATCACTGTAAGGCAACTATGATTTGTGCAGTGCACTTCTACAATCCTTAAAACAAAGGAAGGGAAAGTAAGCTGTAAAAGAGCAAAAGTGATTTCACCCCCTACTTTCCTATTATTTCACTTGGACAAACATGGGAAGCGGCAATACAGTGTTTATTAGGTTATTATGTTTTAATTACTTGTTTCTCGAAGGGAGAAAACCACCATGAGAAGTTTAAAGACTACTGCTTGCTTTCCTCCCATTTGAAGCACACAACACAATTAACTTGATACTGTGATTGTGAAGAGAAGTATTATGGGAGGTTTAACATCTACATTAACCTTTGCAACTGGAAGGAGCAGGCTGCTTGCTTATTATCCAACTTGTCTTAACACCTCCAACAAAACAAAGAGCAGCATTAAAGTTCTGCACTAGCTTGATTAAAGATCTGGATTTTGAAACAGTGCAGTGTAAATCAAAATGCTTCCATTGTAGAAATCTGTGTAACTGCATCATTAAATACCACATTTGGAAAGTATACAGCATTTGTAAATTTAAAGGTCAGAATCCCAACAAACTCAGCTTTGCTGTTATGTTTCATCAAAGATTTTTCTCCCAACCTCAGCTGTTACAGTTTTAAGACCTGTTAAATTGCTCTTTGTGTGCAGTTAACACAGCATTAGTTTCAGCAAGGGAACAACAAATCCTAACCTTTCTTTTGCTTCTTTTCTTGTTTCCTTTTCTCTTTGGCAGCTTCTAGTTCTTGTTTCTCATGAATTTCCTTCAGGATCTTGCAGACCTTTTTGTGGGTAAACCAGTGTATTTTCTGGCAGTTCTGGTCACAGTACATCACCTGAAAGTTACCAGAGTTACCAATTAATTTTCATGTATGAAAAGAATTTCTTCGCATTTCTTAATGCAGCAAGTTAAGGGTCTATGCATAGCACCTAATGTTATTTTAAAGCAATTTTTAAGGTCATATGGAGTGGCTCTAACCTATGTATGAATCTATAAAGATCAGTTTTTTATTAACTCTAAACATACAAAATTTTTGCTCTTTCTTCATTCCTAAGCATACACACATGGAAATCCAAGTACTCCTTCCTACTTGTGAATTTCAGGCATCTTTCCCAGAAGTAGATGGCTTGAACATCTTCAGTGCAGGCGTGCATGTCATTCTTCCTAAGTCTACACAGTGAATAGGAAAGCATTCAAAATCCTCAGCACCTCAGTGCAACTATTTTTTTTTTTATTCTTACCATTTTACATACTGAGCATCTTTTGTCTGCTCCCTTTCCCCCACAAGTTGTACAGAATTCAGCATCCACAAAACCCACTTGGCCAGTAATTGCTTGTGTAAGCACAGAAAAAGCTGTGGGGTCAGAGCCCTGAAAGACAAGAGTGTTAATGAGATTAAAAGGCAGCACTGATACAGAGAGGGACGTGCAAGGGAAAACCAGAAATGATGAACACGAGCGTCAGTCTCACTGAAGCTGCTGCAGCAGTAAAAACATAAAACCAAATCACAGAACTTCAACTAAAATGCACAACTTAAGATTTATCTTTAGGTACACTTTTGTACATGAAGTTAACTTAAGTCCTGAGCTTCTGTAGTATTTCCTCTGTAAGTCATTAATAAACTCCACATTCTTTACATCAGTAGATCCTATGCAGCAGATTTTTGCAGCTCAGTCTCTGTGCTGGCACACAAAAAAAATGTTTCATTTGTCATTGTTGTGCTCAGTGCACACAGGTGCTACAGACCAAATGGTCAGAATTTGAAATTTTGAATTATTTGCATATTACTATTTAGATGTTATTTGCAGCATCCTTCCCATGCAATGCAAGCAGTAAGGTTTAGGTAACCATACATTAAAACTATTCTTTTGGGCAATGATGTAAATATTTGAAAAAGTGCCAAGTTATTCTGGCTCTAAGTAATTCCTTAAACTGTCAGACTACCATGGAATATGCACAGTCATAACTACTATGACAACACTGAGATGCCCAGACTGAATCCAAGTAATTGTGCAATGACAAAGGTCAAAGGCTTCCACATAAATAAAAATTGTAGTATGTCCTCCTTTCCAGCTCTGCATAATGGACAGAAATCCAATGGAATAAACCATTGCTTTAAAGGCATGAAAGACTGCAGGCTCTCCTAAGAAAAAAGGAACAGGAAGGAAAATGTTTACTCTAAAGCAAGTTGTAATGCATCACAATGACTTATGTTTTCACACTGTGTTTATCTTCCTGGCTTAGGCAAACAGTAGAGATTGCACTAAGCCACAGGACATTTTAGCAGACCTGGAGCCACTTAAGATGGAGGCTATTTTTAATTGGCTCTGAATAATCCAAACACGTCACAAGATTGTTCCAATTCCCCAGTGTTTGTGCATACAACATCTCGCTCTCAGAGACCAGAGAGAACATGCTTAAAAAAGAACAGCCACTCTTGTGTAAAATTTATTATGAAGCAATAAATAGTCCTAAAATGAAGAGTGTGCTAGCAAAGACCTAAGAGGACAACTGACGTTAAGATTTTTAATTTGTAATTTTGATTTCCTAATTTAGATGTAAATTTTGCTGCACATTGCATCATTTTGGCTCTCCCTCTCTGCGATAAAAGGAACTCCACTGACATCAAGTATTACCAACTTCTTGTGTACAATAGAACAAATGAATGCATTAAATCTAGGGATTTATTCAATCTTAAACTGAACTTAGACATTGTGAAAACAGAGTGCAAATTAAGGTTCATTTTTATCTGAATCTACCATTTCAATAAGTGAACTGGCATAGAAAAACTGAACAGACATAACAGAGGAGGAAAAGAAAGCTCAGAGATAAGAAAAAATTGCATCAGTTTTCTTTAAAAGCTGAGGTGTTTAAGCACTCGTTATGGGCATATGAAAAGAATACTAGTTGAAGTACTTTAGAACATTTTTCTGCAATATGTAAAATCCAGCTCCAAAGAGTTTAGGGACATCAAACCCTTTGCTTAAGGGTTGCAGTGTTGTAATATGTTGCAGAAACTGAGGACAGAAAGATGTCTCAATCTGAATTTACTATGCCAGTTACTGAGAAAGGATTTTCTTGACAGGAAAAACTTACTATTTCAACAGGAGCAATACTTCTCACAAGCTGCTGGAGCAATGTGGCTTCACAGTAAGGAAACTTCCGGATACTTTCTCGAATTAGCTTCTCTTGATACACAGGGAAACCATCTTTATCTCTCCCTTTCAAGAGGCTAAATTTTTAAAAATGCATGTAAAATCAGAAATCACATGGTAAATATTCAAGAACAAACACATACAGCATGCTATACTCTGTCGCCTTTCAGATTATAGAGAAGAGTTCATAATAAATTGGCAACTTCATATGTTAAGTTCATATGCTAAAATGCAAATGAAAGTGTTTTTATTCTAATGCACAATCATTATGAAATACACAATATATAAATGCTCTGAAACCAGGACTTACTAATTCAGCCACAGAGAAAAAGAATAATCTATAGGTATATTATCTATCTACATCTGACTAAAGTATCAAAATGCTTTGTGCTGTTTAAAAATGATCACTGTAGTAATGAACACTGATAAATGAACAATACCTTAAAACACAAATTTCACTTTTATAATAACATGTTGTAGTCCTTATGCCTCTTTGGCTACTGGTTTTTTATATGGATCACTGATGATCAATTCAGTGATATTCAATTCACTGATATTCAATTTCATTATGTGAAAGCTGACTTCAGAATTTATTTTCAGTCTCACAGAGGATTTCAGTAAAAATCTACAGTGGTGTATGGGGAATGTGATCCTTCTAAAAGTCAGGTCACTTACTTTGATATGTAATATCAGGCAGCTGGTTTGTAACTCAACAGATTTTGGAAATCTAAGTTACTTAAGAGGGTAAGTCTCTTCCAGAGTCTGTGGGATTTGCAGTTCTCACTTGTTTAAGTGTTTTTTAAAAAAAAATCTGAACCTGCATGACTGATGGAGAGCAAAATGGCACAAGAAGTGTTCCCAGATGAACCATACTGGACACTGAGAAATTCTTTTTCAAGCCTATCACTTCCCTTTATTTCAATCTCACGTTGCTGTCTGCTGCTTCATGGTGCATATGTAAATGCCGAATTCCAACCAGTTCCAGCAGAACTGAAATTCCAGGAATGTTTCCTTTGTACCCAGGAAAGGACTGTGTCACTTCAGACACAGAAAAAAGGCAGACAGTGCCACCCTGAAAGTAAATGCAGCTGGGATTACTTAACAAGTTATTTGCCATAGCCTTTATCCAAACCAATCCATTCCATTCCTTCAATTGTCTTTTTCCTGGTATCTGTAATGCCAGGGCATACATGTGCTTTCAGACCTCTCTGTAGAAATACTCACCTTTTGATAAACCCATCTAGTTTATCCTCTCGCTCTTTTAAAAATGTGATACATTTCTGGAAGATGCAACTGATATAGTGCATTTTCATAGCAAGAACTTCATTCATGTCTTTCTGCTTCATGCATTTCTCACAAATGAGATCCAAAACCCTGTAACATTTCTGCAATGCTTCTACTTCAGCCAACAGAGGGTTCTCTTTCACCAGCAACACGATCTAGAAGATTGAAGAAAATGTAATCCAGTTAAGACTTGTGCACTGGCATTAAAGCTTATATAGCTCATTGTAGCTAAATTTCAGTGGAGTTTCTAATATTCTTCTACTTCCTTCTTATGCAGTCTTTCCTTCCTTTTTCCAGTCATTATTTACCATTCTTATTCAACATATTATAATTCACAGTTCCCATATAAGAAAACACTTACAACTAAGACTGGTATTAAAAATAGCAAGTTTGTTTTGGTTTTTTTTTGAATAAGAACCTGAAAAATCAAAACTACTTCTAAAGAAAGTTATAGAATCTACCTACACTATTCTAAAATCTCTTTCCTTTTGAACACTACAGTCTTGTATGGTTTAAGGACTTGTATGATGCAAGCAGTTTTACAGAACACATCAACCTCACATAATCGTGGAGTACTTCCTGTAGCCTAGTAAAGCACTGGATAAAATAGTCTAAGAGGAAACTGTGTGCTCTACTCACTCAGTTAGCTGCCACTGGTGCACTACTGTCTCTGAGCACTGCAGATACCTGGCTGGAAACTGTTAACAAATTCTGGACTTTGATTGGCAAGCCCAAGGGATTTGTATTTGAATTTAGGTGTATTCATTTCTCTGAACTACACTGGAGGAGCAAACCATAAAAGACATTATTGTCAGCAATATCCTGGGAAGTAAAATAAACATTCTCTTGCACATCCTTTCAGAAACAGCAGCAGTGGTAGATCTTACTGTGGCAAACCAGTGATGAAGGTAAGAAGATACATGCTGAGAAAAGCATTAAGAGAACAATGAGATTTTGTTAAGATAGGAAGTTGTTGTATGTTTCCACTTCAAGTGGGGCTGAGAAATAAAGCCAAAAAAGACAGCTATTTATGGTTACTGATATAAGAAGTAAGAATCTCTCAACTCAAAAATGTTAGTTCAAGATTCTGGTGTGTACAAACACTGAAACGATTTTTTAATCACATCTAAACATTGAGCCTGCTTCTTCCTCATTTTGAAAAGTAGTTGAATTAGCAGATAATGTTTTTGATCTCAGCTGAACTTGCAGAAGAGCAGAAGGCTTTCTGACACAAAGAAACCACTCCCACATCAACAAACACATACAATTTACATATTACTCCACCTTAACAGGATGCATGTTGGTAGTAGTAATAATTTTATGCAGAGGCCCAGCTAATTTTACTGGCAGTTTTGGTTCTTTGTCTAAGCCTTGTGGTTTAGTGTAGTAGTCCAGCCTTTCACGTGGAAAGAAGTTGTTGATGACAGTCACACAGTCATGTTGACCTAAAGGCAAAGAAAAAAAATCAGCAGTGAAATAATAACAAGAAAAAAAAAACCAACACCTAAACCCAAATGTAATATAAGCAATAAAAGTGAGAATTACCCACATGCAAAGGAGCTCTGCATGATGTATTTTGCACTGCAAAGAGGCAACTCTTGTCATTCTCTTGCGTGTAGCTCTAATCTTCAGTAAGTGTTATTAACTTAGTGACTCCCAGCAGGGAATGCCCTCATGAAAATGAATTCTGAATATCCTGTTGGCTTCCTGCATTCTCTTTCCCTGGTAAGCCACAACTAGGAGAATAGTCATTTCTCCCCAAATTATACTGTACTAGTAGTCTCATACTGGTGCTGTAATTTTTTCAAGATAAGATTTTTCCACTTTACTTTTGAAATTAATGACACTTGCATTGAGATTCGTAAGTTTTCAGACCTGCAAGCAGGTATTACTGTCTTAACCTAAGGTGGGAGAAGTTATAAGAACAGAACATGTTTAAAGTTTACCAAAAATAAAAGGACTGTAATGAAAGTAACAAGATAAGAAAAGTTACACCCTCTTCTTGTTTTCTACATCTGACAATACAATGGATTACTTGACAAAAGGGAAAGTAAAACTTATCTTTTCTAGTTCAGGACCACATTCTTTAAATTGATTGATTTGTCTTGGCACTAATCCTATAATCAGCAGAAGACACAGCCAATCAAATTCCAACATTTAAAATCCTCCACTGTTTTAGAAGAGACAGTTCTGAGCTAATAGAGCACAGTGTAAGACAAATGACAGGGAAAGAAGTATCCTCACTTCCCACACACAGGCAGATGAATTAATGTTGATTGGACAAAGAATAAAAAAGGAACAGGAATAGATTCCAAAGTGCAGACTTCTACAGAGTAGTGTATCTCAGTATGCCTGAAAATATTTATGCTACCTTGGTGATGTGATGAGATTTTAACAAGAATTCTCAAAAATTATGTTGGAGCTAATATTCCCCATTCACTCCATAAAGCATCACATCGGAAAAGACTCTCCAAATCCAAAGGATAATTAATGGGAGTAGATTTCTCTGATACTTAAATGAATAGTTAAGGTTTTGCTGCTTGAACCTCAAGTGAGCGATGTCAGCCTTTTCTTCTTTAGAACAGTAGAATAAGATAATGGAAACTGAAACAGCACTAAATCACTATTGAAGGAAGTAAATCTAAATGGCAAGGTAGCCTTGCATTCAGAACACCAGAAGGACTTGAAAGGGAATTCTCAGGCATTCAAACACCATGACAAGGTTGTGTTTGAAAGAAAATACAGGTCCTCATTTTTGGGAAGCAATAGCTGTGCCATTGAAAATGACTCCACTTAACCTTGTAATATTTTATCGTTCTCCCTGCTAGAGACGAAGTGGGACATTAAGTCAGGAACCTAGTATGGTCAAGGAGGGTAAAAAATTTAAAAAGGGCTTACAAAAACAAACAAAAAAAGACCAAAAAAAAAGAAAAAACAACAGCAAAAAAGCCTGTTGCATATTTTGCCAGGGATTATTTCACATGCTGGAATGATAAATCTTTCTCTTATTCTAGTGAAGTTCAGGTCAGTAAGTAGTGACTGCCTCAGAAGAGGTCCAAGACTCGTCCCTCTCCCAGAAGGCAGGGAGAAGGGCAGGGGGTGGCATGCTGCCAGCACACAGCTGCAAAGCTCAGCTGGGCTCCTAACTCCCAGCACTACAGCTGTCCTTTCCCACAAGCAAAGCTCCAATCAGCACTTGGTGCGGCACTTTGGAACCCTCCAATGCAACCAGCTCCCCCTTACTATTTCCAAAGCAGTGACATTGCAAAAACTTACACACTTGTGTAGCACCTGTTCTCACCGGTAACATCATCTGTGTTTTTAGGAAATCAAACACGGGAATAGCACACAAATTGACTCTTACATGATGAGATGTGGAAAACAAAGCTCAACAACATGTCAGTTCAGAACAAATAATTAATGTTTCTCCAAGAAAAAGCATCAGACTCTAATACTTCACTTCTTTAGGAGTTTAGAAAATGATAATCATTTTCATCTTACCCACAAAAGCAGCCATCTGAGCAGCTGTCCTTCCCACAGAGTTGACAACATCAGTTTCTGCTCCAGCCTCTAACATCATCCAGGTGATTTCTTTGTTTCCTGAATTTGCAGGAAAGAGATGGGGAATGAGCAAGGACAAATCAGAACTTGTAATTCTCTATGCTTCAGAAAAAGATGCACCGAATTTCTGGAAGACCAGGAACAACACTGAGGAAATGAATGCTCTTAATGTCATTATTTTAAGCATGAATTAAGAGAAAGGAATGTGCTTATTTAGAGTTCCAGCAGGTGTAACTCTGCTTTCTGTAATGCACATTCAGCTTCCTGTGGAGGTTATGGGAGTCCTACTCATGTAGCTACACTAGAGGTTGGTCCCTCAGGACAGCAGTATAGAAGGAAATTCTACTAATCTAGTTTAACAGTTCAACTACACCGCTATTCTAAGAAGAAAAACACATTCAGGACTATGATGTAGCAGGAACACAGTGAACAGAACAGATTGTTCCTTTCTCCACAGTGGGAACTGGGTGTTCAGACTGGGCTAAATACCAAGTAAAATGGAGCTAAAATTTGATGGGAAGATTAGATGACTTAATTGGTGCCCTTCAGAGACTAAAAAAGGACACTTGTCACCACTCCTGCTGGTTCTGCTTTCAGAGGTATTCTTACTTTACCGTTTTTGTGCAGATGCTAAGTACAGAAAAGTGAATACAAAAAGGGGATGGTGGATGAAAATGAATGTTTAAAAACAAAGTCACTGCGTCAGTAGTGCTCATGTACCTTTTGTGCTCACAGAACACAGACTCTAAAGTCAACATTTAGAAGCTTTCACACCCAGGATGACAGGCTAAAAGCTCAGCTTTGAGAAAATGGTAAAAATACAGCATTTTCTATAAAATTGCAGTCATTTAACAGCCTCGAAGAGTTTGTCCTCATCTATCTGCTGCAGCTGTGATATTGCTCAATACCACAGAACACTGGAATTTCACAAACCTTTTTACCGAAGTTGTAGCTGAAAAACAATCAGATGATCTAGTTAAGGTTTATGCACACACATAAGCCTTTTTTTAAATACTTATGATGAATGAAGGAAGTTTAAACTCTACCTGCTAAGAACCCTGACTCCCCTAGAATCTAATTTTTGGTACGACATAACTGGTCACGTAAAGAAGATACTTAAAACAACATAATATTCCAAAATCAACTATTTTCTCCAAAAGGAGCAATGTTTTAATGTAGTGTCTTTTTCTCACTCAAGGAAATTACTGTACCAGCCATCAGGGGAAAAAAATAGCAAGAGGAAAGCTGCAAACCACCACTTGAGACAGGAGAAGATATATACAGCTATAAACATGCCCATGAAAAGAATAATAATGTAACAGGAGAGTGAAAATTATTTTGGGAAAACATGGTTTTAAAACTTATTAAATACATTTTTAAAAGCCCACACAACAGTTGGAAAAATAATGTAGGAGAAAGACAAAATTTGAAAAATACTGGATTGAGACGTCTTATATATTAACAAAAGCTACTGGTGCAGCATCATTTTCAGTGTAGCACAGTCTAAGTAAACAAAATGTATCCCACTGCACAAGAAAACTGTCCCAGGAAAGTGAATGTTGAGATCGCAAACAAACAGGACAAAGTAGGTACAGGACAAGTAGACTGCATGCCTCAAAATGCTGAACAGAATACATTTTTATATGAGTCTGAACAGAGGCTCTCCTGTTGCACTGCCCACAGGATTTTACAGATCATGATGTAGTTGCATGGTTCATATAAATAACAGCAAACCTGAATAATAAAAGCATGTCAACACTTTTATATTATTAATTTATGGCAAATTGTACCCATTAATGTCATAAAAATCAGTGATCTGAGTCTAGTAAGAAGTTACCTGAAAGTCCAGCAAACATCAGGGCGGTGTATCCATGCTCATGTTCATTGCAGTTTACATCAGCTCCATGTCTCAACAGCAACCTGCACATGTCCACCTTCCCTTTGTAGGCTGCATGCATCAGAGGGGTCATGCCATGCTGGCAAAAGGAAGGAGAAGCAAGTAGCATACAAAAAAGAATATTAGATCTCTTGATCTTCATACCACTGATCATTTTTACTTGGCCATACATATTCAATACAACTACCAAAGCCTCACATAGCATTTTATTTACAAAAAACCTCACAAAATCTTCATTAAAAAATATGGTTACTAACATGCAGCAGATTTCCATGTCAGGTTTCTTATTATGCTGTGCTATAGATTTGAAAACAGAGCATGGTTTAACAAATGAAAACCATTTACAGTCAATTTATCATTGTCCTTTTATGAAAGACATTAGTGTTGAAGACAGCTAATGTTACTGCTAGTTGGAAAAGCACATGGTTCAGAAAATTTGTTAGCTTCCTATGTTACTCTTTTCTAACCTGCTGTGGCTTATACGGTAAGTAGCAAGAAAATCAGAAATAGGCTGTTGTTGTTTTAAACATTACAAAGATTTTCAGTCTCTGAAACCCATCTTGCTCATTTTTAGTCATGATTATTGGTAGTTTGGCCATCCACCTCTCTCCCACTTCTCCACCCTTCTGGCCTTGTGTCTATGATGAGGCAGAGCTCTAACAGCCCTCATAAGGACACACAGCTCTTGTCAGACTGTAACAAACCTGGCTGGTTTGATCAACTGCACCAGTACAAAAAGGATTTGCTTCAACATGGGAGGACTGAGGTGGGATTATAAAGGTAAAGCTGGGCAAACCCCTGAGGAAGTTTTCAGAACTAGTGTGGACTGTTAGTGCAGGCTCTCTCTATCTCTCTTCAAGGGCAGGGAGAAGCATGCTGCTGGTTGATATAACTGCATGACACTCCATTTTAGAATATAATATGCTTTTTTCAATATGCTGCTTATTTTCACTTAACATCAGGTCAGGATTCTTGTTATCAGCCAAGACATTTTAACTGTCCAAGAACACCCTCCAACACTGCATACCAGGGAGAGAGCTTTAGTTTGTCCCTCAAGAAAATCAAAATGGCATTCTGTTCCTTTTTTGCCAGTCAAGGCTGTGGGCTTGAGCACATTCATGTACAACATTACTGCAGCTCTGTAAATGCCTGGTAATGTGATACTCTGAAATAATGCAATTGTCAGTTTGAGCCTTAATGTATTTCTTGTTTCAATTTATGACTCAGTGAAACCCAAGTAAGTTTAATTTACCAGTATAATTTTCAAAATATTTCTAAAGGTGAGGGAAATTTGAAAAGATAAAAATATAATAATTTTAAGGTATTACAGTTTCTTTACTCTCCATCCTAACTGAAAATAACAGAAAGTGCTTACTCGATGCATTACATTTTAGTAACCCACAAATTTTGGTAAACTGCAATATAAACTGACATTGAAGAACCAAAATACCTAAAGAGATCCCTTCATGAATATGAAACAGACTGCTTTTGCTAGATTTCATTTGGGGTGTCTCAAATCTTGAATAAAGACTTTCTGTCCTACTACATATTTTATTATATTACATTTCATAATGTTACATCAAAAGCAACTTTACAGGCCAATCCCAGTCTGGAGTCAGAGTAGAGGTTTGTCTCCTTTAGCAGCACAGAAAGGTACTGCAGTAAGGGAATATAAACACAGAACAGTTTTTGATGGGAGAAAGATTTTTTAAAAAACAATGACTTTTAAGTTTGGTTATATCTTGAAAGCCAGTTGTTTCAATTAAGATCTGAAGATTACATGACAAAGTAAAGAACTGGGATTGTTTTATCCTCTCCTCCCAGAAAACTGTTTTTTAAAATCCTTTGATTTAATTTTGGAAGTGTCAGGCTGTGGTGTGGATCAAAAAAACGCATCAGGCAGAAAATATGTGGATGGTTGCTATAAAATTGGATTTGAAGTCACATTAATATCAGTTTTTCACATTCACAGCGAACAAAAGAGGGTCAGGCAAGACACAAATTTATCTGCAAATGCTGGGCATCCTGTATTATGTCCCTACACTGAAACTGGATTGACTGCAAATACTTTTCTCAGCCTGAATGTCAAAGACAGGTCCAGCAATATCTGTGTTTTCTCACAGATAACATTTGGATTGTCAATACAATGTACTTAAAAGACAAAACTTGCAGATGGTTTATTAAGCATACAGATGAAACAAATTTTTGTTCCACTATGAAACAACAGATGAAGGATCCTTTTTCTAGCTGTTACCATGCAACATTCTTCTGACCAAAAAAATCAAACTTTTTAATCTTGCTCCCCAAGACAAAAGTAAATCCTTCCCAGCTTTCTTTTTTTTTTTTTTTTTTTTTTTTTTTTGTAGGTATGTTACATGGTAACTTCTCTTCTGCAGGGCTGCAAGTATTTCCTGTATGTCTCACCATTCAAGAGGAATAGAGTTTGCAGTGCCTCTAAAAACCACCTGGCACTTCTCTTCACTGGGTTCTCCAGCTCACCAACCAACAAGGCCTCCCTGGTACAACAGGGCTCAGCCAGCCCGGCCATTACAGATCATCCTTCCCAGTTTCTCATGCTGAAAATAGCCCAAAAGCAGACTGAGGAATGGGACTCCAAGAACTGCTCCCATGGGGGGGAAGTCAATTGATGAGTAAAACCCCAAACAAGGAACTATGGGGTCAGTGGAGGGGCAGACAGATGAGTGCCAGAACCTGGGGGTTGGACTCCACCACCAGCACAAAGGAAGAAGAAAGCAGATCAATCTCTCTTCAGCATACAGCTGAGGTGTGCATGAACAGGATGTACAGAAACAAATTTATGAAGATAGTAAAATGGAAAAGCAACCTTCTGCCTCCTAGGAACTACAAAGGAAGTTTACAACAAAATTGTTCGACCTTCATCATCCAGAGGAACACGGAAACACAGGACAGCTAAGGAATAGGGAAGTGGGACAAACAAAAAAAAAATACACAATATCACCCACTCCAGTGACATGTGCATATATGGCACAAAACCTCTCAATTTTGTCAACATTTAAACACTCATGCTGACTGTGTAAGAACAGACATCACATGTGCATTGTTTTGTGGCTAACACGATGACAATTCACCACTGAAGTAGCCACATAAACTTGTGTTACTCAAGCAAAAAGTGCAATCCAAGTGCTCCCAACATTCCCATGTTCACTTCACCCTTCTTCTCAACCATGAAACCTTGTCAAGATGTGGTATACAGGCTGGATGACACTGGAGCAGTCCCTCAGTAGGTACTGGGGTACACTAAAGCATTGCACATGCAAGTACCAGCTGTTTTTCTCTTATATAGAGTGGGAAAAGTAAAAAAAAAAAAAAAAAAAAAGGAAAGTGAAAGGGCTGTCAAAACCTTAGGTGAAAAACTTCTGTAGACACTTGTATGCCAGCAATATCAAAGCATCCACCTCTCCCTTCTCCAGGGAGAACGGGAATCATTCCTCCAATGAGGAATGCAGCCACACATTACCACAGAAATAGTGTCTTATTTACCCTTCAGGTTCAGGCAACAGTTCAAGTCAGAAATTATTAACAAAACACATAACTCTGGGTTTGGCTTTTACCTGAGACAGTATTTGGAACATTGCTAAAAATGATGTAAAAAGAACAGGTGCTACAAGGCAGAAATATTGTTGACGTATCTCTTCAAAATCAACTCTCTTGTACTGAATGCTGTTAGTCTAGAAATACAACTTGACTCTTCACTGGATGAAAGCCTCTAGAAACTTCACCCTTCAAGCTTTTGAATAAGATTGCCCTTACACATCTTAAATTTCCTAAAAGCAGGATTTGGAAGGAGGTCAACAGCTACATGCACAAATAATTTTAGCTGTAGCTAAGTATGGACTAATTAGAATATGAAATACTGTTCAGTAAGTGTCGATCACAGCTACAGTTCTCCTTTATAGACATCCTGCTCAGCTGTCAGTTTCACATATGTAACACATTAGATTCCTCTGTTGATCTTTCAGTTCATCTGTAGTGATGAAAAGTTAAAGCCTACATCAATCAGCAACCTGAATTGAAACCAGATAATTCTTACTAGCAGTGGAATTTTCTTTGGTTTGTGTGTTTTGAAGTATTATGTAAAAAAAAATCAAAAGACAAAAACCCTTCCTCCTCAACAAAGGCCAAGGATCTGGTGTTTTCTGCTAGCAGAGGATTTTCACACTAGAATAGCAAAATAGATTACCTGAGGAACCCTCCATTGAACATACTCAGTATGAGTGAAGCTGCTCATATCTCAGCCATGAATAAGCAGGCTGCTGCTGTAATTCCCAGGTTCTGTAGCATAGAGAAGTGGACTGTTTCTAAATGATCTATTACCAAACTGAAGAGCTGAGTTACCAAACTAGAGGGAAAAATTAATGCTGCTAATGCCAGATGATAGCTCTGTATGTAAGAAGATTATGAACAACCTTAGTTATTTTAAATAGAGAAAAATGAGGTACTTTTCAGGTCAAGTCTGTTGGCTTGATCTGTAGAAAACAGGGGATATAGTACTCCGGTACTTCTTTGAAACCTTAACTACCAACATGACCAGAGGAAAATTCTACAGCTGGAAAGCCGATGTGCTTCCTTGAGATTGCCTTTCTATAACATTCTGAAATATTTCAGCCCCATTCTGCAGATGGAGTTTAAGTCAGCAAAGTACTGACACTAAGTCACAGTATTTACAAGCTCTGCGCTCTCAGGGGAAAGAAAAGTTCTGAACATTTTCTCCCATACTAAGTTTCCAAATTATCAACCACTCCATTAAAAAATTACTAAGCAATGTGCATTTAAGTTAAATATATTTGATTTTATTTTATATCTATTTCGGCAGCTCATCTGTTTGTCCCAATATGAGGACACCTGAAGTTAAATGTCCCTGTAGTTTTAAAGTCGACAAACTGTTAAAAGACCGGTTTTGCAGAAAAGCCATTGCATTTGTTTTCATAAAGATAGTGATTAAGTCACAACAAAACAATTGATTTGGTCAGAAAGGGTGCTGAGAAAAAACAGGACTGTATCTGCTAGACATTTCCAACCTTCTGGAAAATGGGCATCTGGGAAACTCATTTGAGTGAAGGAATCATCTCTGTGCTGACACCCCCAGCAGAGCTCGGCAGACAGCAGGAGGTGAAGGGCATGAGGGAATCTTAAAACAAGGGCAGGAAAAGCAAGCAGACTTGAGAAGTACTTTTTTTTATTATTAAATACATGTACCAACAGCAGAAGCAATGCTGAAATACTGCATCCAGCTCATATGTACATTTTTAAAGTAAGAAGCCAAAACAACTGGAAAGGATTTGAAAAACAGCCACTATTATAGCACACTTGCTGCAGAAACATAACTTTAGGCAAGATACTTAAAAGGTCACTGCATCTGGAAGATGTTAAAATGTGACTTGGTCCTTGTCTAAAGGTACATAGAGAAAAGACAGCTGATTGTTAATAGTTTTTAACCTACAAGAAAGTAGATCCAAGCAGTTAGAATATACTGTCAAACCAAAAATGAAAGGAACAGATTATGTGTGGGTTCTTTTTAAATTAGGAAGTGCACTATATAATAACCTGCTTCTGACACTGTGAGTTCTTCAGCCCAAAATTATTAAATTGTGATTGCATGCTTGCTGTACCACAGCTAGAAGACAGAATTACATTCAATCTGGGCTCATTCTGTGGATTCTTCATGTAAAAAAGTCTTCAAGGACGGAAATGAGTTCCTAACTGAATTGAGCTCCCACTTTAATACCTAAGCATACCATCTTTAGGGCTTTCTTACTTCTTAACATTAACAAAATAAGTAACAGTAGTAATGTAAATGTGAATTTCAATATACGCAACTAAGGCAACAGAGAAAAGAAATAAGACCTAATGCACTGAAAGCAGTCTCCAGTTGTGGCAACAATGAATAACAAACTAAGTTGATGTTAAACTGGGATTTCACACACTCTTACTTATGTATAGATATTGGAATAACACATTGGAGCAAAAATGGGTTATAAAAGAAAAACTGTAACACTCACATAGCTGATGGATTTAAGAAACCTGAACCCTCTCCTGTTTAATGTGCATGATTACACACCATTCTTGGGAGTAAAAAAGAGTCTGCAAGAAGTCCATTGCATAAAGTTTTATGGGCCTTATTTGTATTTAGTCAGATAGGAGTCTTAGGTAAATACTGTTGATACTATTTCTTTTACAACAATAGCCTGAGGGATAACTCACACATGGTTTCTCTGAATAAGCCACATCCTCTCAACAGTAATCCTGGATGTTGCACTAATACTGCAGCAATGCTGCCTCATTCAGCACAACCAGCAACTACACTTAAGGAAAACCTTTTGATGCCCATACAATAAAGCACACTTACAAGCAGACTTATATTGTGTCTTGGGTTCCTAAAGTTCACTGTAAAGTTTAGTTTGACTAGTTTTACAGAAACTTGTTGAAATTTATACAATAGAAATTCAGGTTTAGTATTTAACTTAAGAACAATCAGAAGATTGATCTGTTGGCAGAAAAAAAGGCTAACAATATCCCATGAAGATAGCTGGTAGAAGAATAATAATAAAACCTCTATCAGGCCTTATTATCATGCCAGGCTGCTCAGGAGCTCAGTCTGCAGAGGAGACAGGGTGCCTGATGCAAGGCTCAGGCCAAAGCCGCAGGGCTATCTTCTAGCAAGCATGGTGATATTCAGCTCTAGTTATTGCAAGCTCTTTTAGGATATCAGCTCGCTTGCTAGGTAGGAATGCCCAGGGCTGAGGTTACAGCAGATGAGAGAGAGAGGAGAAGGAGGAGACGCTGGGTGGTTCCACAGAGATGGTTTATTGGGGATATCTGTGAAGGGTCTCAGCGCTTCTTCTCCCAACTTATGGGGGTACAGTGTGCTATTTTTATAGCCTTGGCTCGAATCCAAGCTTAGCCAATGGCAAAAGGTTAGGGATATTCCTAAGTGACCAATAGCTAAGGGTTACAATGGTATTGCCTTAAATAGTTAAAGAGCTAGGTTGAGTCGAGAGGTCAGAAGGACAGGATATTCTTTGCTGCCTCAGCATTCGATTCTCCAGGGAGCTTTTCCTGTTTCCATGGATTTTACTACAGAAGAAGTGGCAATTTTTCTCCATTTAGCATTCATGAGACCATATCTACAATATGCCCTGTCCCGTTTTGAGCCTTCCAGTGCAATAAAGACATGGATAAACTTCAACAAAATCAATGGAGTACCACCACTACACGGTAGGAACCTGAGCACTTGTGCAGTGAGGAGAGGCTGCAGGAGCTGGGCTTGCACAGCCTGGAGAAGAAATGGCTTTTGTGGGACCCAACAGCAGCTTGCCAGAGCTGACAGGGAGAAGACAAACTCTTCACTTGCGGTGGTAGGAGGGCAAGAGACACCAAGCCTGAGATGAGATTCAGACGTAAAGTGAAATACTTTTTCACTGAAATCACAGTAAGAGAGTAGAAAAAGTTGCCCAGAAATATTTTACAGTCTCCATCCTTAAGAGATTTACAAGGCCAGACATGTTAAAACTCAGAGCAATATCATCTGACCCTGGAGCTGAAGCTGCTTTGAGCCAGAAGTGGAACTAGACACATTCCCAGAATTTCCCAGTGATACCTATGAAATTATAAAGCTATGAAAACAACCACAGATTAACATTTGAATTGATAAATTACACATATATTTAACATGCATGATGGGGAATTAGTTTTGCTTGCATGCTACATTTCATATTAATGTTGCATGCTTTAAAAAAACATTGTAAAAAGAAAAATAATAGGAAACATGGACATTATGTAAGATTCCTTTCTCCACAAATCCCACCTTCAGATAGCACTTCAGGACTTAATCTTCTACAGGTTTACCACACCTACTTGTATAAAAGGCTGTGCTTCCATTTCTGATTGAGCTACTCACCCTCCAAGTATGCCCATGAGACCCAAGCATGGGATGGAGACTGGACGGGTGGGGTGCCTGCCACAGAGGGACTTCACTGCTTGTGAAGGTGACAAGAAGTCAGGGAGCACCCCCGTGTGTTTTGCTGCAGCATTTATCTTACCTTACAGACAAAGCTCATGCTGGAACTTGAGACAAAATACAGTGTAGTATTTTAAGTAACATTAATCTTTAAGCTTTCTTTAAAAAACAGTAAGAACTCTTCAAAGGTTCATTACTCAGCTGCATGCTGGAAATATCTTGAGAGTAACTCTGACTTTCAGGGCTATAGCAACTGCGGTTAGAGAAATGTCATTTAACAACAAGGAAGGCCTTCACACCTAGCATTTTCCTTATTAAACTCAGCATAATACTTGCACAGTTTTGCAGTACCTCATCCAGGCAATTGACACGGACATTCTTGCTCCCCAGTAGCCTTCCAGCCTCCTCAGTGTTTCCTTTAAATAAAAAGGACACAGAGAGAAAAGGGGGTGAGAAATAGAATAAACTGAGAATCTGGAGGAAAATGGTAATTTCCATTTCTCTTAGAATCAAAATATTTCTATGTTACCTGCTTAGGACGTAGATTAACCACCAATAAATTATTTGCACTTAGTGAAGAAGCTTAAGAATGAACATGTTATGTTTTAGAAGCTAAAAGCCAAGAACTCACAACATAAAAGAGCAGTTGGAAAGCATGAACTACAAATAAATATCCATTTTTTGTGAAGTAACTGACCTACACACACAAAAATGGGACACTCACATAACACATGAACAGCTCCAAATGAGTATCATGATACTGAGCACTTTAACACATTTTGTGCTTTCATTTCTTCTGGAGCCTCTTTTGTCTAAAAGAGCAGTCTACATTCTCAAAAAAAGAAATTACCTCACTTTAAAGACTTTTTGGGTTGAATGAAACATGCTTTATCATTTACTCACATAATTTTTCCTGTTTCATTTTGAAATTTGCAATGTATCACATTCACAAAAGTGGAACGAATTTGCTTTTGCTATTAGAGAATAGAGATAGAAAGGACAAGGACCCAGGTAGCTTGATCATTGACATTTCTAAAAATTGCCAAACACATAAGTAGATTGAAATCTGAAAAAAAAGTGTGCCAGGAAAAACAGGCTGCACCTGTTTTTCAATTCTACTGTCCTACTATTTTTCAATTCATTACCAAAATCCTTTTGGCTAAGCCACAGGTCAAGAACGTGATTTTAAGTCCATTGGAGGACTCTTCAGATATTGCCAACACAGCTTCTCTAGGCACAAAGAAATAAAAGAACATTCCAAGAGTCCGAGTTTGGAGAATATTATTGCAAATTAACAAAAACTTCTAATTACTGATTCAATCATCAGCAAAGCTTTTTCAGCAGTGATGTGCTTAATAAAAATAAGCACTGCAACACTTATTTTAATTATTTTCATGTTTATCTTCACTCTTTCAGAAGTTATCCACCAATGTTTCAGCAAAACAGCCCTTGCAACTTCAGTTTTGGCTAAAAAATCCCACTGAAATACTAGAAATAATTTATTTTCATAAGGCTTTTTGATGTGGTTTAACTACATTACATGGGCTTTTACAATTTTTCTTTTAACTCATTAATTTCAGGAAAAAAAGACAATTACCTGAGTCATCTCACACTATTAACAAAGATTCCTGACTGACAGTCAGGGAACCATCAATTAACTTACTCCCCCAGACATACATATATTCTAAACATGTTAGAATAGAAGCTTCTTATGAACTGGATCAGTTTTCAGAAGAATATCCCAGCCAAAGAACAAACATCAGTAAGAGAAAGTCTTCAAGGGATCTTCAAGTAAATTCTAATACAAGCAAAGCAAAGTTGCATTTACAAACTCAGAGTTCTGTATGACAAAACACTGAAGGATTTTGAAACAAGACACTAAGCTGATGGAAGTCAGACTTCCAGAATTGAGAGGTAAAAGCTGGAGCCAGGCTCCTCATAGCGTGGTAGGAAGCCAAAGAAACAAAAGCATCAGTAAGAGAAAGTCTTCAAGGGATCTTCAAGTAAATTCTAATACAAGCAAAGCAAAGTTGCATTTACAAACTCAGAGTTCTGTATGACAAAACACTGAAGGATTTTGAAACAAGACACTAAGCTGATGGAAGTCAGACTTCCAGAATTGGCCAGAGGTAAAAGCTGGAGCCAGGCTCCTCATAGTGGTTGCGTGGTAGGAAGCCAAGAGATAACAGGCAGAAGCTGAAATTAAAGGAAGCTTCAGACTGGAGACAAGGGAAAACACTTTCACTGTGAACCCAGTAAGGCAAAGAGATTGCCCAGAGACACTGTGCAGCCTTCTTCCCTGGAAGTTTTCAAGGCCTGATGGGATAAAGGCCTGAGTGATCACATTTGACCTCACAGATGATGTGTTTTGAGCAGGAGGTTGGCCTAGAGACCTCCTGAGGCCTCTTCCAACCTGAATTATTCCATCACCTTAATCAGAAGCATCAGGTAAATCAGAAGTTTCTGCAAGACCAAGGTCTGAAACTCTTATTAAAGTGAGTCAATCAAACTGGTTCTGGTTCACAATAAATTCACTGCTGACTGTCCTACATTTGTGTCTCTGACACAGAGGAACATTTTAATACAACTGAGAGTGAAGCACCAAAATTGTAGTAAAACTTTCGTGTTTTCAAATTGCCTTGAAAATACATAGAGAAATGCATAGAACACAAAGAGGTTGTAGTTTGCCTCCAACTCACGAACGTTGCTCATGATTTTCAAAATACCAGCTGGAGGGTAACTATTCAGTTGGGGTTACAAAATTCACATTGCTGGACCAGGAAACCCAAATGACAGAAAGTTCCCTGGCAACAAGCATGTGTGACAGACAGTGCAACAAAACTGTGACACTCACATGGAATGCAAAACCAAAGACTGGGTCAGGTTAGAAGGGACCACAGTAGCCTGGTTGTCTGGTTCAACCTCCCTGCTCAAGCAGGCTCAGAGCACATGGCACAGAATTGCATCCAACCAGTTCTTGAGTATCTCCAGTGAGGGAGACACCACAGGTGCCCCGGTAAATCTGTTCCAGTGCATGGTAAACTACACAGTAAAGAAATCCTTCCTCTTATTCAAGTGGAATTTTCTGTGCATCAGTTTCTGACCATTGCCTCATGTCCTGTTGCTTGGCACCACTGGGAAGCACCAGGCTCTATCATCTTGACACCCTTCCTTCAGAGAGACACTGATGCCCTCTCCTCTCCTCTCTCTAAGAGGACAATATAAGATACTATAAGGAATATTAAAATATAACATCATAAGGGCTAAGAGGTGCACAACACCCCAAACAAGCTCAAGTGCTGGCAATATGAGAATAACGGGTCAGCAAAGACGCCCTGGTCTGGCAACAGCACATGGGAAAAACCTTACAGCACGCTAGAAGACTGGATTACCCCCAAGAAAACTTTTTTTTTTTGGCAGTGGACACTAACACCAATAATTAGGCAAATATCAACAGACATTGCCGGTAAGATGCAAGCTTTCCTTGGCAGAATTAGACCCGCCCAGCGGCGCTTCCCCAGCCCCGCAGCAGCGCAGCGCGCCCCCCGCTGCACTGCCCGGGTGTCGCGGGCCTGCCCGAGAGGGGAGCGCTGCTCCGCCCGGGAACAGCCGCTCTCCCCGACAGGGAGAAGGTGACGGCCCGAAGGCGGGCCGGGAAGGCAGCGGCCCTCAGCGCCGTGCCCCGAGGAGCGCGGCTGGGGGCGAGGGGAGCCCGCGGCGAGCGGCCGGTAACGGCGCCTCACCCGCCGCCCCCAACGTGCGGGGACACGAAACCCCTCCCGGGGCACGGCCAGCGAGGCCCGTGGGAGCTGCGGCCCGGGGCCGCGAGCGGCGTGGGCCGGCAGGGCTCACCTGTGGCGATCACTGCCAGCAAGTCCTTCTCCTCCGCGCTCAGGTCGCCTTTCCTGGGGGGAGCCATCGCGACCCCCGCGCAGGGTAAGGCGGGATCAGCCCGGGACGGCGCCCGAAGCGCCCCCGCCCGCGGCACCGCCCCCGCCCCGCTCCTCACGGAGCCTTCCGCCCGCAGCCCCGCCCTGCCGGGGCCGATTGCGGGGCGAACCATTCCTGCCCAGGGATGGGGGGCACTGCGTGCCAGCCTCTCGCCCTCCGCCAGCTTCCCACTACGTGCTGCCGGAGAGAAGGAGCCTGTCCGCTTTTATCCCTTGTTTTCAAGTTGAGAAACGCGTTAGGCTTTTCTTTTGTCTCCCCTTTTTGGCTTCTCCGTGGCTTTTTCGTTTCTCCTCCCCGGGGAGGTGCCGGGAGTGGTGCGGGCGGGCGGAGGCGCCCGTGTGTCAATGTGTCCGTCCTTCACTCCTCCATTGTCTCCCGCCGTCGCTGCTGCCCTCGCGCTCGCTCGCCCTCCCCGCCCCGGACCGCGCAACCACCCGACAGGTGCGGCCGGGATGGGGAGAGCGCCGGGCGGGAGCTGTGCCGGAGCCCTGCCGGAGCCCCGCGGCCGCGCTGCCCAGGCCACGGCGGCTGCTGTGGGGCAGCTCCGGCCGGGCGGGCGGGCGGGCGCGGCGGCCATGGCGGGGCAGGGCAGGGCGGGCGGTGGCGGCGGCACACCACCGGTGTGGGTGCCGGAAGCCCGGCTTCGGAAATGCCGCCGTCCGCGGGTTTGCGGGGCACCGGCGGCGCCGGGTCCACTACGGGAGGGTGGCGGTGCGGGCTGTTGTGCACGCCGGCCCTTCCTGCCGTGCTCCTGCTTTCCTGCCTTTTTATGGCAGCGGTTGGTTGGGTGGTTGGGCTTTTTGTTGTTTTATTTTTTCCAGGCAGGAAGAGCGTTTTGTTCGGCTAAAGCGGCCGAATGGAGCCGTGGTCGTGCCACGGCACCGTGTCTGCAGGAGGAAGCGGCGCTGATGGATCGGGAGGGGAAGGAACGCGCTCAGGGTGTTCGGAGCGGTGCCTTTTGTTGGCGCCTTTCTAAAATTAAACTGTTGGTGGAAAAATAATCTTTGTTACAGGTCCAACTTTCCACTATTCCAGTGGAAGCTCGGTAGGCACAGGGACCTATCCCCTCCAAGGGACAGAGACATCTTTGATTTTTGCCTGTGTTTATTCTAGAGAAATGAGCAGGACCCTGGTACTTGATGCTGACTTTTACCCTCTTTTGTCCTACCCTTAAATGTGTATTTTTTTGTATCCTTCCTTTTAAGGGACCCATTTTTTCCTGTAACTAATTTTTGAAGGCATGGCTTTATCAGCAAGCCGGATTTTTCCGTTCCTTAGTACTTGCAGGTCTCATACTGTAATATTTAAATACGTTTTAGAATTTCTCTTTCTAATACTGATTTTGTTCCCTATTTTGATACATGTTGATGACTTTTTGACTGACTTTCAGAAATTGTGAAGTCTCTCTCGTAGAAGAGCATACTCTCTGAATGTAGTGTATCTTTGTAACTATTTGAGTAAAAAAAAACCAAAATGTGATACAATTTTATTTTAACTAAACAGCCAAATTGTGTACGTTGCCATGATTTTAAAAATCATGGAAATACAGGGGTGTACCACCATCTAGTTTTACTTGCATCAACAAGTGTAAATAAAAGATATTGGCTTGGACTTCAGATTATAACAGATTCCCTTGACGTTTTTTGTGGGAAACCAAAAATGTCTTGAAGGAAATGTTGTTGAAGCACAAGTGCTTTTAATATTCTGATCCAGAAAGCGATCCCCATGTAGTGCTAACAGAAGTATGTCACTGGCTCAACCATGAAGGCTGAAATTAGGATTTAAGTGGTCTTTTGTTGGTTCGCTGCAGGGTGTGAATTTTACCTGCTGTGAACAAATTTTGTGATACTACAGTGCCCCAATAAGCTCCGTAGCACTATTAAATAACAGCCTTCAAGCTTCCTTTTGCATTTACAAAAAAATCCACAAAAACTGTCATGCATTCAGCACAGAAAGGTATGCATATAACATTCCTTTTATTTAATATGAAAATGTTATTATTGCCATCCTGCCCTTGTTCACAGAGTAAACAGTTTTTCCTTGGCAGCCTCACTGGATCTCACTTGGTGACTAAGGCTACAGGAGTGTTCCATCTGCAAGGGTTATAAAATACTTCCAGTGCTAGTTAAAACATGTTTCTCACTCTTGCCTGGCTTCTGTGTGACCTTCAATCCTGTAATATGCAGATATTTCACAATCTTCAGATTATCCTTGTGAGAGTGTGAGGAAGTGGCATTGCCTCCATTTTATGAACATAATTTGAGGCATGGAGGCAACAAGTGATTTTTTTTTAAGGCAATGTAGGGAGTCATTGTCTCAGCAGAGCACTGGAACATGAAATGTAGGTTCTGTGCCTTTGTGTCTTTCCCTTTAGTGCATTTGATTTTATCTGCTGTATCTGTTTGTTTCACATATTTAAAACGTGTGCATTACTGCTTGGTAATTAATAATTTATATTTTGGGTATTACAGAGGGAGAAGGAAATGTTAACCTCACTGTGATTCAGAATATTTTCCTGATTTTAAATTATATGTTTACATATCAAAAATTCCCTATTTCCTCATCAGGTGATACATCTGGTACTTGTGATTTGTGAAGCAGGAACTAGTGGTGATATTTTTCCCCAGCAGTTTGCTGGTTTTACTGCATGGAGGCGTGCTCATGGGGATTTGTGATAGCTATTGTTACCAATGTGTAGCTGATCCTAAGTGTCCGTGTGCAATTGTCAGGGGTAAGATTCATGCAAGAAGATAACAAGGATTTCTTTAATTAAGTAACATTCATTTTGGGAGAATGTACAGAGCAATAACCTTTTTCTTGGGACAGTTTGGGGAGAACAGACTGCCCTATGCCTTGGAGAGTGCACCATGAAACTCTCAGTCTTTGGACAAGGAAGAGAGGGAGAGGAAATGCTGAAGTGGTTTCACTGTTTTTTCTCAAATGACCTACCTTCATTTCTGTCTTGGAGGGTTGCCTGAATTCTGGGTGTGTACTCTGCAGAGCTCAAAGATCCCATAGTCACTTCCAGTGCCTGGGCCTGGCAGGTCAGAAACCTGTCTGACCCACTCCATTTTGTCTAGGGGAAAATAAAATAATAGGTCAAACAAGTATGCATGGTTCTATGACTTATTTCCTAGCTCCCATCTCACTGGTTCAGCTAGGGATTTCCTCAGCAAGAAGTGGTGTCTTTGTGTTTACCTTTATATTTGACAGTCTAAAGCAGGCTGGCAGCCTTTTTAAATTGAGGTAAATTGTGTGTATGCAGCACCCCATGATTATAACTTCCATGCCTGCTTGAAAGAGGAGCACTTCTTTCCTGTTTGTGAATCAGCTGCTTCATGGTTTTGTTCAATCCCCAGCCCTCAGTTCCTGTTTTGGGAGCCGATGAGGAATTGGTTCCTCTTCAGCCTTGACGTGCAATCAGGCCTTGACAGACCTGTGGTGTCCCCTGCCATTGTCTTTTTGCTGAGCTGAAGTGTTGGGTGTGTGTAAAATCCATTACATATTGTTGCCAAGTGTGTTTTTGTAAACTAGCTCTGTCTTCTTGCATGCCCTGGGCAATAGGAAATCTCCTTCAAGTGCAGTTGAGCCTTGCAGACAGACCCCCACTGGGTTTTGGTCCTGCTGTCTCCAATCCTTGTAATTATATCCTGGCCAAAGTTAAGAGGATCTAATAGGATTATTCATTTAGATCAATTCAAGTTCATGCAAGTTCAAGGGGTTTTATTGCTAGAAACATCCTCTGTTTTTCCTCTCAGATCTCACAAATAGCAATCTGTGGATAAGTTACTTCCGTGGCCCCCAGCCCAGTTGAGAAATAATAGGTCAAACAAGTATGCATAGTTCTATGACTTATTTCCTAGCTCCCATCTCACTGGTTCAGCTAGGGATTTCCTCAGCAAGAAGTGGTGTCTTTGTGTTTACCTTTATATTTGACAGTCTAAAGCAGGCTGGCAGCCTTTTTAAATTGAGGTAAATTGTGGGTATGCAGCACCCCATGATTATAACTTCCATGCCTGCTTGAAAGAGGAGCACTTCTTTCCTGTTTGTGAATCAGCTGCTTCATGGTTTTGTTCAACCCCCAGCCCCCAGTTCCTGTTTTGGGAGCCGATGAGGAATTGGTTCCTCTTCAGCCTTGACGTGCAGTCAGGCCTTGACAGACCTGTGGTGTCCCCTGCCATTGTCTTTTTGCTGAGCTGAAGTGTTGGGTGTGTGTAAAATCCATTACATATTGTTGCCAAGCGTGTTTTTGTAAACTAGCTCTGTCTCTTGCATGCCCTGGGCAATAGGAAATCTCCTTCAAGTGCAGTTGAGCCTTGCAGACAGACCCCCACTGGGTTTTGGTCCTGCTGTCTCCAATCCTTGTAATTATATCCTGGCCAAAGTTAAGAGGATCTAATAGGATTATTCATTTAGATCAATTCAAGTTCATGCAAGTTCAAGGGGTTTTTATTGCTAGAAACATCCTCTGTTTTTTCCTCTCAGATCTCACAAATAGCAATCTGTGGATAAGTTACTTCCGTGGCCCCCCCAGCCCAGTTGATTGGCATTGTATAACTCTCAGATTTCTATAAGTGCTTTATTATATTGTAAGGGATGTTTTTCAACTTTCATCTGTTTCTGGATCTCAGGGCAGCCACTCATCTTTGTTATGATCTGTCAAGGTTGTTAAGTCCTGTTTTATACCAGAGGGTAGGTTATAAAACCATGGAAAAATAACTGAAACTGGTGAGCACTGATACATGTTTTTGAGCACAACTGGTGTATCCACAATAGCTACACACAAGGTATTCCTGTGGATAAAATTCTAATGTGAGACCTCAGTAGAGATCTCCACCTGCTACTGATTCCTTGTGAGACCTTGCACAAAGTTAGGCTTTCTCTACACTTTGAACTTCAGAAGCAAATCTTAGGACTTTACTCTAGCTGTATCCAAAGTCTGGCAAAATGAGGTTTATGCTTCTTTCATCTTCTCTTGAATTCTGACTTGAAGGATTCTTACATATATGGGACAGAAGGACACCAATGTATTTTCCAGAAGGTTGTCTGATGCAGACTATAGGATGAGCACAGTTGAGGTGGGCAGTGTTCTCTGGCAGGAAATACACGTCAGAGCAGTGTAAAAATACCAGTTTGGGGCTGGAATGTGTGTATAATGGTAAGGCACTCCTGTCTGGGCTTAGTAGCCTGATTTAACTTAGCTGTTGGTTTGCTCCTAGACTTGACCTGATTGAGCAAAGCCAGCTTTGGTGGTTTTGCACCTAAAATATATCCAGAATAGCAGTCACCTATAGAATTTTCTTCTAAGAAAACTGTTCAACTGTTTATCTGTATATGTTGCAAAATGCATTTTTGAGCATATGCTTTTATTTTTGTGTGTCTTTAACTGCTAATTGTGCCAGGGCAACCAGAATCTTGCCACAGGGAGTGAGGATTAACAGAGCAAAGAAGAAATTTTGAGGTGTTCAGGTATTGTGATGGTGATCATGGGCAATGTGCCTTAGATGAATGTGCATTTGTACTACCTGGTTAAAAGCTTCCTTTGAAAAAGTCAGCATTGCTTTCACAACAAAATCAGATATGTGTACTTCTTTCTTCTTTTATATACCCAGCATAGGAAAAGAAATAAATTGCTCTTTTGCAGATTGAGTTCATCTTCTCTTAATTGTTTTTTCTAGGTGGTTCTAGTATGAGTGGCTTGCTCAGATAATACATGCTTTGTGCTCTTCACGTGTAGCTCTAAGTCACTGTGGTTTTATTGAATTAAAAGAAATCTAAGCTTTAAACAGATTGTTTCATGCCTATGGATTCCACATCGTTAGGTACTTGCATTTTTTGGAACAGATGGCATGCAAGCAGCTTTCTGCTGTTGAAGGTGTGTTTAGTGACAGCAGAGCAGTATGTGTCAGAGTATGCCTGAGCACCTTTGCGAGACTAAATTCTTCCCCTCTTAAGCTTTGCAGGTGGTAGCAATAACCCAGTAATTCAGTAGCACAGCTTCTGTAAGAGCTGGTTTGCAATTGCTTTTCAGATTGCTGTTCCTAAAGATTTCAGAGATATAAAGCAAATAAAATTGCATAAAGGTGCAAGGGAAATACATCTATGTGTAGGAGGAGATTGAAAAATTACAGCACATACAGAATTTGTACTGGTTTTAGGGATTCATGAGTGCAGTACTGGGAAAAACAGCATTAACAGCATTTAGTCAGTGACAATCAAACCTTTCTTTGGTGAAGAATGGTGGAGGCACTTGGGTTAAACATTTAATTAGATCTAATTAGTGAGTAATTTTTTAACCTCCAGACAGGATTATTTAAACTCTGCTTCCAGTCATGTGCAGATATATGTACCTCTTTGTAGGCTTAAGGTTATTGTTTAGGACAGAGGAATTAGATCATGCATTGAATGGCTGTGTGCTGTTAAATTCAGATTGCTTTAAGAGGCGTCATCTTTTATTCCTCATTTTCTGTCTTCATTCCTCCTGTGCAAATTCAAAAATTCCTACATCTGTGTGGTTCATAAGGCAATTGGCTGTCACCCACATCTGTCTCTCTGCTTGAGCTTACAGGTGAAGTAATTCTGTTTTTATATTTTATGATTGATAAATCACCTGTGAACTGCAATAGTTGACCATTAAATTTTAGATTTGATTTCTGAAATGGTTTACTTTTCCATGTGATTCAGTGTTGATTAAAAATGACTCTTCTCCTCAACTGCAACAGTACTTACATATTAAAGTAGTAACTGTCTGTTGAAAGATAAATAAAATACTCAAGGATCACTCAGGTAATGCTGGTGTGTGAGAGAAAGATTGACAAATGGAAAAAAATCTATTTATTCTCCCTAGAGAAAAGTCTGTGGAGTGCAATAATCTTCTACCATGCCTGAAAACCCTTTTGAACTTACTGTACCATAGTTCTTAAATGTAGCTGTAGATCTTGTAAGAGACTGCAAAAGTCAAAATAAAAAGCCAAACAGAGTCCAGTACCCACATGCATTGGTGTGGTGGCCATTTTACTGCACTGAAGTGCTCTTTACCATTCTTGCATGCTGTACAGCTGAGAACAGAATGAAACTCTTGAGTTTCAGGGTTTAACAGGTTTGGTCTTCTGTAAAGTGTGGTTGTATAGTGCAAGCACAATACAGGGAACTCATATTTTGGTAGCAATTTGCTGGTAAAACTTCCAACTTGGGTCACTGTTTGTGATAGGGATGGCTAAGTCCAAGTGTGGCAGCTCATGCAGATCAAATTGCAGGACTGTTCTCCATCTTTAGATTCATTTTTGTTGGCTAAGCTGGTTTTAATAAAGAAAAACGTCTTCCTCACATGTGCTGTATAAAACAAATAATCACTGTTTTGGTTTTTAAATTACAGCAAGTCAGGAAAATACTTCCAGAAAGTAAATCAGTAGTAATTCCTACATTTTCTGTGAGAGCTCTTAGTTGCTATGTGTCTAAAAGTTTTTGAAATTAGAAATGAGGTTTTTTTCTACTACAGACATTATGGAAGAATTTTAAAATTCACTGAGTCCTTCATACCTACGTATATTTTGTCATTCTGTATAACGATTTGCTCCGCAAAATCTGAGCTATTCTTAGGTTGGATGAAGAAGTTCTGTACAGAGATCACTTACAGTTTTTGCAGGCTCATAGTGGCAGACGAAGATTACTGCTTTTATTCAACCTGTAAGACGATGGATTACCTCTAGGGAGAATTAGGACTGAGGACAGACAGATCAGGCAAAGGAAATGCTAGACACAGTCTGGGATAGAGGTTGGCCAGGGACATTGGAAAAGAAGCATCTTCTGTGATGTCTTGAATCTCAATGAGTTACACCCTTCTGCAATTCCTTCAGTTACTGCAGGCAGAACAATTAAATATGACTTTGGGGTTGTACTTGCTTGTAATAACTACTCTCTCATGTGTTTTCCTTAGATGTGTTTTCATGCAGAAAAGAAGTCTAAGCAGTTCAATGGTTTGTAATTTGCAAGCTAAAGTGATCCTTTCATTTTAGGTTTTGTTTCCATAAATAAAATCCTCTAGTTCTCTAGAAATGTTTTTAAGAGGGAAGATACATTCAGTGCATTCAAGTTATACTTTAGTCGTTTTCTTCTGATAAGACATGGGTGCAATCTTGGGCAGATATTACTGAGCATTAGATGTAGGGCTTGTAATTTATTTTCACTGCCATTTCATGCCTTGAGCAGCATAAAATTAGAAAAACAAAGTATGTTACTTCTTTTAAATGCTTTAGAGAAGTCAGCCCTTTAGAAGAGGGGTTGGTGAGTTTCCTTTCAATTTACAACCTTCTCTGTATGCACCAATATTTATGTGAGTTTGGTTTGAGTCTGGTTGCTAGTTTTTTCTATGTCTCTGCACCTTTCTGAAGCCTGTGTTAAGTCTTTTTTGTCTTAGGTTGCTTTGGCTGTTTTCTTAATGTGTGGTTTCTTGTGTCTGTGACCTGAGGATCCCAAAATCATCAGCCAGTGCTATGAGAACCCAGTGTTGTATTGTTGAATACCATATTCTGCCAAGATGTTTGCCTGTTTCTTTCTCTACATTTTGTATGAGAAGAGGCCCCAGTCAGTGTGCCCCCTGGGCCATGTGGATCCTTGGCTCTGCCCTTCAAATTTATCATCCTGCCCACTGGTCTCAGCTGCCTTCCCAGCATGAGGAAAACACGTACTTCTATGCTCAAGCACAGGCATGAGGTCTTTTGCCAAGTTTTGACTGGCTCTCTTGTTTTGTGGTGCCTTGTTTAAAGGCTTCTTGAATTAGAAGAAGGAAAGGATGCACATAATTCTCTAGAAGAGCCAAGGAAAGGGATTTACTTTGTCAGTTTATCCCTGGTAAATTGTTTATTGGTGTATGCTGGAAAGTGCCTTTTTCCCAATGTACTCTGCCATGGGTATGTCAATTTGCATTGCTGTTGTGCCTCTGAGATTCAGTGGACTGGTTGGCTGGTGATTCACACTGCTGAATTGTCAAGGAATCAGACTCAGGTCTCTCCTGTGAGGAAGGCGTGTGATTCTTGAACTATTATCTGTGATCAGTGGTTCCCAGCTCACTGAAGCCAAATGTGTCAAGCCAAAGCATTTCATGGGTAGCCTGTTGGATGCTAGGATTAGTTTAGTATCTTAGTGCTCTCCCTAAGCTGTATTTTGTTGAGGTATCGGAGGGTCTCATTCTTTCCCCGTTTTCCTTTGTCCTGTCAGTTTTAATAATTGTTGACCTTTTTAGTAGGTATTGGCACTGCAAAAGCAGTGTTATGGTATCAGGAGACAACATAAAGTCTTTTGAAGCTGAGTGAGAGCAAAATCTTGGTGATGGGGACAAGAACTGTAGGCCATGTTCCCCATTTATTGTTTTCAACATACTTGTTACATTTTTTTTGTAATCCCAAGATAAATTACTTAATTTATGTTGAAATCTAGACTACTGAATTACTGACTAAAGTACCTTAATTCATGTTCCTAACACTTTGTTAGTAAAGGTTCATATTGACAGATTTTATCTGAAATATCAACTTTATTTTTGAAGCATTGTCAAGAATACCAAAAAAATACCAGTTACTGCAGAGCCTCCAATTCATGTTGAATATCTGCTCTCTTCTGTTATAGAATTGAAAAAAAAGTAATTTAGGTTGTCACTCCTACCTTTGCATTTTTATCCTCCCTTAGCAAAGAACATATGCTAACTTTACTAGTTATTCAGCTCTAAAGAGTGTATCAAACCATGCAGAGCAAGGTTTGAGGTGGGATACAAATGTGTTGGTTTGCCTGGCCTTCAGCAGTCAGTTCCCTGACTTGGAGAGTTTGACTGTATCCAGTGACTGAATGGTTCTGCATTCTAGGATTTAGCGAGGTTAACTGTCGTGTCTTTCTGAAGCCTCAGAGGGACCAGCCAAGCCTTTCCTTGTGGTTTCTCAGTCCAGCAAAAAAAATCCTCTAGCTGTCTCATTAGTAAACCTTTTAAATTATTCACAGTTTGCATCTTCATAGGAAGTGAGTTGTAGAAATCTAATGTAGCTTTTACTGGTGTTTTTGCTCTCTTGTACAAATCTATGCATGCATACACCTACAGATACACAGTCCATGGAGCCCTTATTAGGTTATCTGCAGAAGTAGGTTGCTGATATTGGTCTTTCCAATGCATGAACAGTGATGTTGTAAACAAGAAAATAGATTTCCCTATTAATAGTGTCAAATATCATTGTGCCAAGCTGACGTTGACATAGGCCAACCACAAAGTGGATACATGCTTTCTCTGAAGGAAGCAGGGCTGTCTGGCATAGTGATGCTTTATGCCCTTTAAAAAAGATACTAAACGTATTGTGGTTAGAAATGAATAACTCCTGCAGCAGTGCTTGGCTTCAGAAACTGGGTTGGGAGTGGGTGGATGGCTGTGGTCTGATACTGAGGCTATGCTCTCAACTTATTTGTGGTATGCTGCATTTTGAAACTTCTCAGCCAACAATGAAAGTTCTGTGAATTATTTCAGAAAGGTGAAAAAGCAGGTCTAATGAATTAACTACAGAACTGAATAGGATACAAATAGTAATTGCCTTATTGTTAATTTTGGGTGGGGAACTAAATTCCTATCTCTGCCTGAGATGTTTGTAGGTATCACTGAGCTATAGACTTTCACACAGATGGCCAATCTGCAGGTGTGAAGTTTGATCTGATTCAGATACTTAAAAAGTGCCTTAAATCTGAAGCTGTGAAGCTATTCATCCATCTCACTCTAAGATGGGCAAGCAGAACATTTCAGATAAGCTATTTTCTGGAAGTGTTTGTGTTTTTTCTTATGGTGAAAATAGGCAAGAATTGCAGGGTCACACTAGGTGTCATAGTTAGCTTTTAAAGGCAAGTCAAATGCACCCCATATTTGGGTTCTGATAGTTAGCTGTTCAGTCAAGAAAAGCCGATAGGGGTTTTGGCTTATCTGATTGCCTTCTAGAATGATTGACAGTGAAACAAGGAGTGGTGCTCACCACCAGTAGTTTCAATTAAATTGCTGGGTTTGGCACTGAACTGAGCTGACTGACAGCTCTCTGTGCTTCCATTACCAGTGCATGGGCACAAAGAACCGCAGTGTATTCAGCACTGCTTGCTGCCTCTGTGGTGGAGTGGAATGGGGCAAAATACTCTGTACCTGCTCTGATCTACATCTGGGTGGAATAGATGGCTCAGTAACTTCTACTAGCTTCTTGTAATGTCATTAAGCTGTTAGGAGATGATGCTAATACTGGAAAACAGATACAAATTACTGAAACAACAGACTATTTGCTCTATTATTTTTTCTACTTCAAGTGATTTATATCGTTGCTTTATTTGACGTCCTTTTGTGGCAGTGTTTCTTAGTTCTGTGATTTCGGCCACCTGTATATATAAATGTGGTTTTGAGAACTGAATTCTCATCTGATTGCAGTTATGATCAAAATTGCATATAATTACCACTTTTTGAGAAGCAAAACTTAAGCATTCATAATAGCCATTGCTTGCCGTGCTGTGTTTATAGATAACTGTGATTTCTTTGGGTTCAGTTTTATGTATTCCAAAGTCTCCTGAATATAGATTACCATCAAAGACATATTCTTGGTTTTATACATTTGTATTTTCAGATAAGTCTTGCATTTGATGTCATTTATGTTTAAATACAGGATGGAAGAAGATCAAGAAAACCAAAGTTAAAATTTCAAAAATGTCAAAATTGAGAGAAGATGCAGTGCTTTGAGAATTTTCAAGACTGTGTCTGTGTATGATATTCCAAAATAAGGGAAACTTTGCCATACATGATTGCTTGGTATTTGAGCTTTGGGTTTACCAAACCAAAACTCATCTCCCATTTCTGGTATGTGAATGGTGTTGGAGTCCAATACTCTATGATCAGCAGCTTTTAGATATTCCACATGTGGAGGGTATGATGTTTAATATCTAATTTCCCCACCTGAAGATAGTTGAGATTATGTGGGATTTCTGATTTAGCAGAGTAACACAAATTATACTGAGAATGTCGTACAAATGTAAATGACATGTACAAAGTAAAACAGTTGCAATCACACAATTCAGTCACAATACCAATGTGATTCTCATTACCAGTCTTGACAATATTCTCTCTGGGCACCCCAGTTTTTGGGAAGAAGCATGTGGCATGAATCACAATATGTCTCAAAGATTTTTGCTCTCTAAAGAAAACTGGTTTGAATGTTTTCCCTCATATTACAAAAAGCAACTAAAGTCCTCCTGCTAAATTAGTAATACAACAAGCTGACCCAGGATAGTCCTCTTTGGATTTCTGTTTACTTCTCCTCCTAACCTGACCTTACTCAGGTGCCACCCAGCTCTCAGTGCTGTTGTCCTAATACTCCCGGGTGGAATTTGGTGTCATGGGTGAGTAATGCGAGTAGTGCCTTACATGTTTGTGGATCTAAGAGACAGCCTTCTCATACCAAAGCTTGGCTTACTGGGAGAAATTTGCCTTGGGTCTATAGTCTCATCTCTGGAAGTGGCCTGTACTGTTGGTAGGTGAAAAAAGAGAAACAAGAGAACAACAAAACAAACCCAAACAAAAAACCCAAACAAAAATAAAAAGAAAACCCAATACACAAACCCCAAAACCAGTATAGATAGAAGGGAGTGCTACATTTCTCTTTCCATGTCTTGTCAAACTCATAGCAATTTTCAAGCTTAGAAGGTTGTATCATTCATGTGTTTAATAACCATTAATAAAGTCTTGCTCCAATCTTGGAGCTCTCAGGTTTCCACACAGAGGTGAAGAAATGCTGTTCTGAAGTAAGGCTGAGAGTGCTGGTAGGGAAGCTGCCAAGCAGTGGGTAGGATAGCAAGTGTCTGCTCCGTCTGTAATAGCTGTTTTTCTGACTCACCTAGCATAACAGTTGATTATGTAGGCACCCCATGGGTGGCCTTTATTTCTTTTTTTCCCCCAATACATAACTTGGATGTGAATTGGTACCTATTGCCATGGGATTATCTTAGCTTGATCTCAGAGGAGTTGTACCTACCATTACCCAGAAAGTAACTGCTTGCAGGTTGAAGCAGTCCAAGCATTGATTGCTTCTATTCCCCACGTCAGGAATTTATTTACCAAAACTAGTGTGTTCTGTCAAAATGTTCAGCTGCTCTGAGGAGGAGGAAGCAGCCTCAGGGAATATGGGACTGCTTTTGGGATGCAGAGTGACACAAGTGAGTTACAGATTCCTTTTTTGCCCAAGTGAATACTGCTAACAGCATAACCAGTGTTAGCTGGTATGTTTGGAATACTAGATATGGTGAAAAGTGTTGTATGTTTTCACTGCTGGCCCTTTGTGCCAGAAAGATCAGAATTCAGATATCTAGCAGCTGATTCATTTTCCCTCAGGTGAAAAAAACCCCATGCATTATCTTGGTGAACTCTGTGCACATGCTTTGAAGAAATAATTAGGGAGTTCTGAATTGAAACTTGCTTTATTGCTTAAAGCAGTTGTTCTGTTAAAATCAAGGCCTTCACCAATTGCAGGTGTGTAGGAGGTGCTGGCTATTAATACATCCCTCCTCCCATTACTGTATTTAGTTCATGAAATAATGAGCTGCTAGCATCTGGGGAGCATTGCTTTCTGGAGAATGTACAGATTGTTATTTATTTTTATTTTTATTTTCAACCTTAGCCCCTTAGTTTATCAGTTTTCAAGTGTTGCAGTTCTGTGTCCTGGAGGCACTAGTGATGTCCAGTGCTTTTGCTGCTTCTCAGAGCTTTGAGGTAGCGAGAAGAATGGAAGAGGCACATCTGATTTTTTTGTTGATACTGCAATTGTATGAGTAGGGTCAACATTATAAAAACTTCCAATGGGCTGATAACATTAAAAAAACAGAAGCAGGATGGACTTGAACAGAGGAGTGGTACTCTATGAGAAAGCTGATCTTCCTGCCTTCATTACAAAACTGTTACTGTGCTTTTTTGTGTCTTAACAGGCTTTGGTTTTGGGGATGAAGCCTCTCTGGTACTTTTTTTAGCATGTTTTCCTCCAAATACCTGTATTTATTGGTTTATTAGAGAGTTGGTTCAAGGGAACCCTATAAAGTAACTCCATTAATGATTTCTTGCAAATGTACTATGAACAGTGGCTACTGTAGTTCTCCCCCAAACATTAATGAAGGATTGAACTAAAATGATGCAGTGCCTTTACAGTCATGCTTTTGCAGAATTTCAGCTACACCATTTTCCTGTAACAAAATCATCTCTGGCAATTGCTAAGACAGTTGAATTTTTCAGGATGATCAGTACATCTAATGGCTCCAAATTTGAGAGCCCTGTTTTAGCATTTACACAGTCCATTGAAAGTGGTGTCTTGTATGAGGAAAAAACTTTGTTAGCTTTGGAAGAGTTGTCTTTCCTCCACTTGTTTTATCAGTTCACCTGACCCTGATCTCTGCCTGATGTTGTTTATCCCCTTCTTTTTCTAAGAGGTTTTCCTATTGGCAAGGTATGCAAGCTCAGAGTTGGCATTTTACCTTCAAATGAATGTTAATTGGATATGAATTGATTTGTAGCAATACACCATCTCCATTATTGCAGCCTATTCCAGTTAAGAGTATAGCACCTAAGAGAGCTCTCAACAGTGAGAAAAGCTCCTGCTAATACCGTGTTCTTAAAGAATTACATCTAATTCCTCCTCTTTAGTTCCTGGAAGAAATCTTGTTAGTGAATGACAACATTTTTTGTGTGTCACCCTGAGTGTGTGATTTAATTTTCTTAACTTATATTTCTACCTGCCAGTTACTAGCAAATTTTTGCTCTTTTTTTTTTTTTCTTTCACTGACTGTGCCATGACTCATGCACTTTTTATATGATTCCTAATGACACGACAGAGAAGTCCATTGTCTCAGTGCTCAGTTTATAGTTCTCTTGACACCATGAAGTGCATTTGAAAGTGCTTCAGTAGTTTTACTCATCTGAGCCACTTCTGTCAAAATTCCTGGTTAGTGACCTAAGAAATACCTGCTGTCCTGAAATAAGTGCAGTGAGGTGGCTCTCTAATGCAGTGTGTGGTTGTACATTTATTGGTGGCAGTAGTAACTGGGGTTTTTTTGATTGTTTTTCAAGAAACATCTTCCTGTGCATCCCAGTTTAGCTGTTAGTGATGTGGTTTATGGTGCAGGCTTCAGTGAGTCTGTCTTCTCATTTTTTCTGGGTTTATCATGTTTTTAAGTGCCATCTGCATGTCTACCAAGTCCATCTACATGTGTTTTAAATAGTGAAGTGACTCTACCACTTCCCTGGGCAGCCTATTCCAGTGCTTCACAATGCTTTCAGTGAAGAAAATTTTCCTACCACCCAATTTAAACCTCTCCTGATGTAAGGTGAGGCCATTTCCTCCTGTCTTGCTGCTCTTTACTCAGAAGGGACTGGCTCCATCTGACTGTGGCCTCCTTTCAGGTGGCTGCAAAGAGCAGTAAAGTCTCCCCTTCCCCCTCCTTCTCCAGGATAGCTCTTCACAAGCTGCATGCCCAGTTTGTTCCTGGAAAACTTGCATGAGCATAGGTTTTTATTTATTATTTAACATGTGGTAAGTTTCATTCTCTTCAGGTATTCATTTTGCTGCAGAATTAAATCAATTCCTTCTGTTTCATCTCCTTGTTTTCTCCCTCCTACTAAGCATGCTAATAAGGGACAAATATTTTTATTGAAGTAGATACACTTTTTACTGTGGACCAATACTGTTCTGTGATGAAAAAGTAAACATTTTTGAAATATTTAAGTGCCTTGAGAGCTTCTGGGAGGCTCTTTAGGGAAAGACAGGGCATGTGGTTCAGCAATATTCGTATTTCATGTAAACATTAAACCCCCACGTGAATTGTATTTACCCTGCAGATTCTTCAGTTACTGTTTTGTCCCTGCATGTTGCTGCTGAGGCTATAAAACCAGGGAAGGGATTTTAATGTGGCAAAAGCCTGGCTCTGGCTTTAATGTTCCTAATGAACAGCACCTTTGGGTTAAAGGTTTCATAAACATGGCAGCTCTGCTGGTGCCTCTGTGGCAAGTCTGCAAGATAAACCTGGTTGCTGGTGCTGCATTTCCTGGTGATTTGTGCCATGGTTGAATTTATGGACCTCCAGCTTATTAGTCACTTCTTTAAAAAAATCCCACTGTTTTAGGAACAAAAGGCACAGTGTCCTGTGGAAGGCAGGAAGCCTGATGAGGATTTGTTGAGAACCGTGTCTGGATTGCATCTGCTCTGTCTTCTTGTCCCCTTACATTGCTCTGTTCTCTCTACTGGTAGTGATTTATAAGTTTTCCACCTACAGATTTTGTTAGCTTATGATCTAGCTGTCTGCTGCTTTTCAAAAGAGAGCAGAGACAGCTGCTGGCTGCATGCTGACATGTTTCCTCTCTGGCAAAAGTGCAAGGGCAGCTTTTCCTCTATGCTGCTCAAGTTCAGTAATTTGCATTTAATGTAACTTCTTGGCTTGCTGCTGAAAGGGGTGGAAAACTCTCTTTATCCCAAGCCTGGAACTGTAACTGTGAGACAAAGAAAACACCCAATAACATTGCTGCATAAAAAATACCCAGTAAAGCTTTTTAATGTCCTGGATATTCTTTGGTGGGAAAGAAAAGATTGCCTTTGATACGTGTGTTGGGATGTTTCCTTCATAGCAACTCTACCCATCTATGCTTCTATTTTATTTGCCTTTGTGATGAGTGCCCCTGTCTTACTTGATATCTGAGCAAGGGAAGGAGATGGAAATAGCTCCTGCCAAGCATCTGTTCCTGTGCAGGCTGGTGGTGCTGTGTTGGTGGTGTTCTGGCAGCTCTCTCCATCGCCCTGTCAGTCAAACGCCATCGGCACCAGTCCCCGCAGCAGCAGCAGCAGCATCCTGTGGAGCTGTGCTGCTGGCCCCCCTTGCCTCCCCAATCCACTGGGCTGCCCAGAGGGTCACTGCCTGCCCTGGGGGCTGTATTTTGTGCCCTGCACACAAAGAACCATAAAATCCTGGTAGTTTTTATTAAAATGTTGTTCTTTTTCTTAGCTGTCTGGCATTGATTCCCTTCTCTCTGTAACTAGGGCAGTGAAGTTTCGCTGCTGTGAAGCAACTGTTCCCAGATTCTTCCAAGTATGTTAATGTCTGAAGAATCTCAGATGATTCTGATATTTTGGTCAAAGGAAGTGCAAAATGATGCTTAGAAAAATAGTGTTGCTTTGAATAAAGGTTTTCAGTACTTTTTTTTTCAATTTGAGCAAAATGTTTCCAAGAACAAATGGTAGAAACTTCAGCCTTACCAAGGCTTTAAATAATTCAGGAGTTAATCATCGTAAGAATTTCCCTGTGGTGTGGATAAAAGACTACATTTTTCTAACTTATTAAGTGAGTTCATACTTGCTGAAGTGGTGAAAAAATTTTTACTTTGTCTGTTGCAGGTTTTATAAATTAATTTTATTAATTAATGCTGGATTTATTAATTAAAACTGTTACAATTTTTATTAGTTGTGTGAGAAGGATTGCTTGATTAGAGTAACTGCTATATAATATGTGTCTGCATATCTACAGCTGTATATGTCCCTCCGTTTTATTTTAACTGTTTAGGGTCTTTAGCATGAAAATGAGGAGCAACTGTAGAGAAAGCTTAGCTCCTGGATTTCAAGCAGTCTCAGGAGAATGTGCCAACTCACCAATTTATGAATTTTTAAAGTATAAATCTGTTTTATACAAGCCTCTTAACAAGAGTGGGAGCGGAATTTGGTAAAGTCATGCATTTTTTTATTTTTCTGATGAATTTTGTAGCTGCAAGTTAGTAATTAGCAGGCTTAGACATTTTTGTGTTTGTATGGCAAATGAACCCATTGTGGAGCGTAGTGACAGGTTCTGCACTGCCCTGACATCTGCTTGAGTACTGGGCAGTAAATTGAGAGTAAAGCTTCTATTGCTGAGCCTCTCCCATCTTCTGCTGAAGAGTGGAGTCTGTGTAAGGATGAGCTGTCATTTCCATACCTCTTGCTTGCTTTCCTGCTGACAATTCATGTAAATCCTGAAGGATGTTGGGCTGCAAGATACAAGTTTGCCTAGTGATTTGAATTTTCTTTTGGAGGCAATTCCCTTCCTACCCACATCTATCCTTAAGATCCTTGCTCCCCTGAAACTATTATGACTGCTTTAGCTGCCATTTCAAAACTGACCATTGGCTTTGAGCCCAGGTGCTGTACCTTTCAAAATGGAGAATATATGTAATAGTTCAAGGTCTTAAGTGATTTCAAGGTTTTACAGCTATCTGACACCTGGGAGGCAGGCTGCACTCTCTGATGCAATCAAATGTGCTGTTCAAGTTTATATGCTTCCACCCTGAATTTACAACCTCAGCCACCACTTTTGTACTGTTGTTGGTTTCTGATTGATTAAAAAAAGAGTTTTTGCATTGCATTCACTTTTGTAAATTTTAAGCTATTATCTAGGCATCTGTTGTGGTAGCAACAGGACTTTAAAATCACATTTTCAGGACCTGATGCTATTCTCAGTTGTTGTATAGATCACTGGGTTGGTTTTGCTCAGTCTCAGGATTCTGCTTCTTAATGAAGGATCCTGGGCCATTGCTTGAGGCAGTGCCTTATAAAGCCAGACCCTCACTCGAGCAGATTAAAGCACAGTGCATTTAAAGCTAAATATAGAAGAAGGCATATCCTGTGTTCCTAGTAATTAACTATTCAAGAGTCTCTTCTGTTGCACTGAACCTTTAGTCATTAAATCTGCCACAAGTTGGGAGTTCTGCTTTAACTGTTTTTTTTTAAATCTTTTTTCCAGCTGTCTTAAAGGACATATCTTTTGTTCACAGGCAACAGTTAAAATCCATAGTCAAGCTTCAGGTGCATGCAAGTGTTTTTGCAGCTTAAAAATACACTGCACCCAAGGAAAGAGTCTGGTATTAGAAAGTCAGTGTATGCGTTTCTGTCTTTTATACCAGTATGCTGGGTTGAAGGCTTTTGTGTGTTGCTTAAGGAAGTGGGCACTATGACCCCAGCCTGACAGCATGTTTGTGCTCTGGCACAGCTGTGAAAAGTGGAGTTCTTACATCTCTTACCTGCTGTGTGCCTCACTTGACATTTTCTTTGCAAACCTTTTGGGGTCCTCTTGCCATCTCTTGAATTGAACGTTTTAGAATAAGGTGTAAGGTGTCCAGGCAAAACATAAAAACAAGGCAAAAATACCTAGGTGAATGTTACAGATCACTCTCTTTACAAATAACTGAAGGTCAGAAAGACAAAGCAGTTAAATTTGTCAAATCTAGCCAGTCATTGGCTAGAGGCTGGGCTGTTGCTCATCCCTGTAGATTGCTAGATTATCTGCCTAATTAACTGATAAAGCACCTCCTGTTCCTCTAACACCGAGCTGTCTCATCATGGGAAGCCTTTTGAGCTCTGCTCTGAAGGCACTCCTGGATCCTACAGCACTTTGAAAGATCCCATGGTACCCTGGTTGGCCATGTTTAACTCTTTGCAGATGAGCAGAACTTTCTTCCAGCAGGCTGTTAAGTGTTGCAGTTGTTTTGAAATGCTCCTTGGTCTGTTACAACTGCAGCTTTAATATCAGTGATGAGTTGAATCTCAGTTGAACTGTTTGTTGTGTGTTTGTGGTTTTGTGACTTACAGGAAGCAAACGTTGAACTCTGAACTGTTACTGGCTATTTACAGTTTATGTGCCTGCATGCAGAGTTTTTGACTGTGGATAAGTGGTAAACCCAGACTAGAAGGAAGTGATTTGCCAAGTAAAACATTTGAAATGCTGCAAAAGTGGCCAGCTAGGGATGCTGCCGCTAGAAGTCTGGTGAATGGGGATACATTGTATAGCTGGAGCATTGTTAAGAGAGTTAAATGAACTTTCAGGGGTAGAGAAAACACTGCTTGGATAGTAACGTGTGATTGATGGCTTCTTTCTCAGCCATGGAGCTTGTGGTAGGAAGAACGTTGGCAATTGTGTGTACTTCTGAACTAGACCTGCAGAGTCCACAATGAGGAAATACAAATAATACAGATTTCTGTAAAACTAAAGTTATGAGAAGAACATGCTCAAAGTCTTGCATGAGAAGGCTTAATTCTGGACAAGCAACTCATATGTAACAGTGACCTAATGGCCTGCAGGGTGTGAAGTAGGTGGCCTCCAAGTCTCAGGGCTGGCAGGTGCTGTGGGCAGGACAGGGTGATGACCTGTGGTGATTCCTAGTGCTGCAAAGCTTCCTTTTGATTGCTGCTGTTTGCATTCAGCGCTTGGTTTAACTGCTCTTTGCATAAGCTGAGTTTTGTGCAATGAAACTGATTGTATCCAAAGCTTAAAAATAGTTTTGTTTTCTTTAGATAAAATGACATTAATATATTATCACTTCACGATTATTTTGACATTGTGTATTGAGATTTGTTGTAAAGGTCTGAAGTAATACATCAATATATTATCACTTCCCAATTTTTTTTACTTTGTGTGTTAAGATTTGCTGTAAAGGTCTGAAGTAACACACGCTCAGTGTTTTTAAATGTTGTATGATGTGCCGTGTAGGTCCTTAACTGTATTTATGCTCAAAGTAGATGGGGTAAGAGATTTGTTTATCTTCTATTATTTTTACAACACCCACATGCTTTTCAGAACTCAAAGTTGCTAAGAAACAGTGATGCTTGTAAGAAATGTTTGATTAGAATTTGATGGTTAAAGCACTGTCTTTATGGTTAGACCACAGAATCTTGTCTTGATCTGGACACTGCATAACCCTGGGCATGCATCTGCCTGGTGACCGTGCCAGAAGATGGGACCTGTGCCATGCTGAGCCTCACCAGGGTGGTTCCCAGTCCTCTGCCTTAGTGGCTTCTGTGCCCCCAGCATCCCCATGAGCTGCATGGTCAGTGGTTGTGCACCCCTGCCCCAGGAGCAAGGGCAGTGACTCCATCACCTTCCCAGTCAGTTTTGAATCTTCACAGTTTTTTACAGAGATGCCAACAGCCAGGTTTTAAGAGAGACACATCTCATTGAAGTTATCCTTGGATTGTAGTGCTCTTCATCTTCAAGATAATGTGAATTACTCTTGGAAAATGTGTTGAGAATTTTCTTTACCTGTCCTATGTTGGGATTTTGCTACACTGAGTCTTTATTTTGCCTTTAGATTAAATTGTTGCTGTAAATGATAGAATATAAATATTTTTCCCTTTCTTTCTTTCTCCAGAAATTTTATGAATAAGAATCAGAAGCCGGTGCTAACAGGCCAGCGGTTCAAAACTAGGAAGAGGGGTAGGTTGCATTATGTTTTTTGCTTTATTTTCTTCTTTGTTAAATTGTCTAGAAACAGAGCAGGTGGAATGGTTGAAAGTTCAGCTAAAGAATTTTTCTCCCTTTCTTTTCAGCCATGTTAAGCTTGTAGATGTTACTTTTAACTAAGCTCCATGAATTCTATTATTTTCACTATATACCCAAGGACTTTATTTAAAATTTGAGTTTATGAGCTGTGAAGTCCTGTGGAGGCTTCAGTTAAAGGTTAGATGCTAAATGAGTTTCTAATATATTTGCATATGATAAAGAAAACTTGTTAGATGTTTGGTTTGGGTGTTTCTTAAAATGTCCTTTTCAACTAAGAAAGCAAAATATGAGCTTTTATTAAAGGTTATGTAAAGAAAATTACCTGGGCTTTTTTGGTTTGATTTTCATTTTTACTTCTTTGACTCAAATCAATGCCATGTCTGTAAGTGAAACTTCCATATCTAAAAAGGAATTTTCTCACCTTCCTTATCCGTGAGCTGGTCAGATCATCTCACTGGCCCTGCTTTCAGGTCAGAAGGAGGTCAGGAACTTCCTCTTTCATAAATATTTATTTCTCCTGTGTTAGTGTTAGTCTTTTTATAATTGTTTAAATAAAACAATTGTGTGAGTACCAATTTACTCATTGTGATACTGATTTTCCCTAAACATGACCAACACTTTGTTTCATTAAGTGCAGTAGAGCATCCATTTTTAAAGAAAGCTGAGTGGTGCTGATTGTACCATCCAGGTTCTGGCACTGCAGGTGTCATCCTAACATGCTCGCTTATACCATACTCAGAATTCATTTGTTGCAGTTTAGGTGGCTGGGATGAATGCCCAACAGTCTGAGGCAGACTAAGAAAATACATGTAATTAATTATTTTATTCCTTTCTGTTCCCCCACCAAAAAAACAAAACCAGAAGTCTGGTTTGTGAAAAGAAGGATTACATTTTTTTGGTGGTATAATAGTAGATTTTTACAGCAGACAGGTGGGGTTCTTGTCTGTCATGAAACAGACTTTTCCATCTTCACTTTCCTGTTTCTGATCAAAAGCTAACATGTCTTAAAAGCTTTTCTAAATGTCTTGTGACAGAAAATGTAAATATGAGCATTTTCTTAGTGTGGATGAGAGAAGCAAAAAGAGTTGGTAACCTTTCTCAGAAAAATTCAAATTCTGTCACAGCTCTGAAGAGCTGAATGATGAGTGTCTATAGAGATCTAGGATGATCATGAAGCATAGGTAGGAATTGCAGACTAGTTTGGTTTCAGTCATGTTAAAAAGAAGTGCCAACTTTGTCTCATCTTTTCTTCCTTGCACCCAGCACTTCTTCAATTTGTTTCACTAGTACAGTCTCTTAAAAGCGAAATGTCTTCCCTATGGTGCATATGCAATGTTTGTAAGGATAACTAACTAAAAAAGAAACCAGTATTGTTTGTAATTAAATATCATGGTGCTCCAGTAATTAGTGGGATTAACTTTCTATCAGTGCAGTCGAGAGCATTATGCTGTGGGAGCTATACACTGCAGTAACTCAAAACCATATAGATGTAGCCAGAGGAGTGGAATTAGCAATCCCTAAAGAAATCTGTCTGTCAGATCAGCCAGTAGAAGCACTCAGACATGCTCACTGTTGGATTGATCCCATGTATTTTTCAGTCTAGGTCAGTCAGTTGTGGTAAATATGTTTTTTGATAAACTTGTCTTAAAAAATTAAAGGAATATAATTCCAATATATATGGATGGAACGTGCCCAGGCTCATCTGGCCCCTGCTTCTTGGCCGAGAGCAGCAGCTGTGGTTCTGCACCACAGAGCTACTTCAGGCTGGCAGGAGATAGCAGTTAGGCACTAGATACGCCCGGGCCTGTAAGAACTCAGTTCTTTACCTCTGAAGAAAGTCCTTAAGCTAGGTGAAGAGAAGAAAAGAGCGGATTACGAGGAGGGTTTAAATCTGGAGTTTAATTCCAAGGTCACACAGCTCTGGATAATGGCAACAGCTCCTAAGGGAATCCTGACCGCATGGTCTGAAGGTCGTTTTAAGCTCGGGGGCAGGGGAAGGGGAGGGACAGGTGAGCTACCAACCAGGTGAGGAGGGGAGGGTCTCGAGGGACTTATGGCACTTGACTCTACCAATGACTTCAGGCCAGAGGGGGCATTCTTTGAATTTCCCAACCACACGATGGCCTTGTTGGAATGTGGAGTTTGACAGACAGGTCTTAGCAGGAGGGCAAAATAGGAAGGGGAAAGAAGAGGTTGGCACACCTGGGGGGTTGTGGGTGGGTGAAACAGGAAATGACATGGTACCCCGCAACAGAAAATATTCTCTCTCTCACAGAGACTTTCACTTTATGTTTTCCACTGAGTTTGGTGTAATCTGTCATAGTACAGCTTTGGTCTTTGGCTCCTATTCAATATAAGCAATAATTAGAATAAATAAAGATACTTGATTTGCAATTCTGTGCCTATCCCTTGGATTTCTGTTTACAGTGATTAGAAGTAGCCCTAGATAACTCACTGATTACATGGAAGAAAGAAAAGACATGGGGGGTGGTCTGAAAGATTGGTCGGAGTGTTTCTTTTGAGACAGGTTACTTACATGGTATTGTGGATATTTGGTGGCTTTAATATAGAAATTTTAACATGCAAACACTTTTTGTACTTGAAGCATAAAATCTCTTCTTCAAAAGTGGTGTCATCCTGGTTGCCTTAATATTTTAATAGCCTGCTTAGAAATTTGTAGATACTTGGTTCTTTCTGGAGGCAGAGTGTTTGAGGAAAAGAAATGGCTTCCAAGTATGTTTATTCCCTTAGGTTTCCAAATACTTTTGTATCACAGCAGTGCCGCAGGTTGTTAGGTCTTTGGCTTAAGACTAGATGGTACTACTGGGTTTTTTTTTATGCTGAGTTTCAGTATATCAAGGAGTCCTGAAATGTCACCCAGGTAGGACAGAGTGCAGTAGCTGTGGTTTGACCATGACATTTTGGTTTTTGGAGACCGTACTGTGGCATGTAACAGGCAGGCAGGTAGGGGTCTGAAACATGCACATGCTGGGGACAGTGAGCTGCTTGTTTTTACCCATTTGTGTCCATGATGCTCCTTTTTCCCTTCTGCAGATCCCTGGAGCACTGCCATCTCAGCAAGGTGTGACACTGCAGTCAGGCATCTAATAAAACTCATTGCACAGTGAACTCTTTCCACTGGTCAGCTCGCTGCAACTAATCTCAAGTTGTGAACAACTTCTGAGATTTCAGAGAGCGAAAAAGAATAATACAATATTTTCCAATTTAAAGTTTGAAAGTATGCTTAGTGTGTAAAATATTCTTTGAGAGAGAACCATGGAGGAGGAGCTTGTAAATCTCTCTCTAGTTATATTGATTAACCAAACGAAAGCAATAAGCCTTGCATGCAGCATATATAGTGGCAGACATTCAAATCACTTTAAAAAGATTTGAAGGAAGAAAAATTATGCTGTTAAGGGAAGAACCTTTCAAGGGAAGAAGGCATCTCACAGTTCCTATCAATCTAGGCAAATAAAATAGTTTGGTAAGTTCTTGACGTAATCTCTGTACCTGTTGAATATTCCTTTTTCAGTGAGGGTCAGCAGTAGTTGGTGTCTGGCCAGTACTTGTGTTTATGGAGCTATATTTATGGAGATAAGAAAATTATCTAATAAAAAGTCAATATTAGCACCTTTATGTTACCTTGTTTGACCCCTCTTCTTACTTCATGTTATCTTTTTTCTTCCACAGAATTACAGTTGTGGGCCTTCTGTTGAAGTGATAAAATTAATTAAGGACAGAGCTATGAATGTACTTCGTGATTTTTTTAGAAGCAAAAGATAGGAAATAAGGATCTAGGAACATGCTGAAAACGAAAAGCTGTGTATAGCACTGCTACAGTGGATATTGTGTGCATCACATCTGCAAGCTACACCTGCCTCTGCTAGCCCATGATTGGATCTGTGCTTGTTTAGTAATTGTGCACTTGACAGCTCAACAGACTGTCACCACTTGTTGGTGATGGCTTCTTATTCACCCTCTTGTAATACATCAGCATATTCCTCTCCAGTACATTAGCTTGGTAGGAAAATGTTTCAATAAAATTATAAATAATTTTTCATGCAATGAATTCACCTCCTGTTCCTGTGTAAATTTTTAGATTGTGATAGACAAGAAAATAATAGGGTACTACAGATGAGAGGAAGACTTCTGGGGCAGGGGAAGAATCTATTTTAAATAGCTAAGAAATATTAATCATGGTATTTGTGTTTGTACTGAGCACTGTGTACCCATGATACCAAGCATATAATACCTTCTAGTTTAGATGAGAACATCTTAAATTTTTAGGTAAAATACATTTGAAAAAATAAAACAGGAATTTTTTTTCAGCTCTTAAAACAAAGGTCTGTTTTCTTGCTGGTTGATGTGTCATCAAGCATTTTTAAATTTTTTACTCTTCAAATAATACATACTTATTTGGCAATCCAAAAGAGAATAATTGCACTCAGATGCTTGTTTATGGATGGAACTGTGTTTCTTATGCACAAGTAGAACTGCCTGAAGTACACATACTGAAGTACTTATTTCAGTAAAAGACTGGTTTGTTTCTTGGTTGGTTGGCTGCTTTGTTCTTTGGTTTGGGTTGGATTTTGTACTTCAAGTTGGAGGAGAGCTGCAGCTGAGTGTTTGGTAGCAGGTCTAGTGGCTTGGAAGGGATTCCAGAAGCATGCTTCTCTGTGGGCATTTTTATCTTGGAGCAAAGGCATGTACTTCAATTCTCCTCTCAACCTCCTGGTTTGTCCCTGATGGCTGTGCCCTGCAGATAGGAGAGGTGGTTCCTCAAAACGCAGACTCCAGGTTTCCATCACAGCCAAAGTCAAGATAACATGGCTGAGAGCCTGAACATCTCCAAGGTCTGGTGTGAAGTAAAAGCCTGGGAAAAAGTAATTTGCAGTCCAGAGAAGGGGCATTATTGAGTAGTGAGTATATTGGGTGCTGAGAGGTGTGGTGGTGGAGAGTCTAGGTTGGGCCTGTTTGTGTTCATCACTTCAGGGGGAGCCAAAGATGGGAGCAAATGGTTGCTTGAACCATCTGCTATGGGTGTCCATGGAGTTATCTCAGTTTTGGTCTGAGGAGGTCAGATTCGGGGGATGGAGAAGCAGTCCATGTGGAGATGGGTAGTAGACTCAGTCATGAAAAGCGCAGCATATCAGGGGATTTCTGGAAAAAAAGGGATCCTACTCCAGTGCTTGTGCTTGAGAGACAGCCCTTGAACTGCAGCTGGCTCCTTGAAAGGACAAGTGGACTAATGCCCTGAGCTTCCCAGTGGCTGGGACACTGAGTGGAAGAGATCGCTTTATGCCTTCCAGGTACAATTGCTGTGGAAGAAGGGGATGCTTTGGAAGTGGAGGAGAATGTGTGAGTGACGTACTGAAGGTGCTAGAATGAGTGCTCCCCAGGTACATGCAGCAGATGAGAGAGAACTTTGCTGTATGAGAAATAGAAAAGCTATCAAAAGTAGGAATTGTCTGTGAAATAGTTATTCAATTGCCGTGAAAGTACTGTGGCAGGAAGGAAGAGATTTGGGAAGAGAGGCTGTTAAAAAGCGAAGTCTCTTGTTTAAGGCCTGGGATGAAAAGCTGCACTATGAGTAGCAGGGAACAGAAGCGTGCAGCCAGAGGATGCATAAAGGCCAGAACCTCTCACAAAAAGTCTGCAAGAGTTGCAGCTGGCATATTTCAGACTGCATTTGCATATGTTTAGACAGAAATTACCAATCCTCAATTATCTTAGTAAGTACAAATCTGTGGATTGGTCCTCTGGATATTTTCCAGTTTTTCAAGAACTTGTATCAGTGTTTGTGTCAGCAGGTGATAACAACCCTGGGTATGAGTGCACAGAACAGCTTGCAATTTTGTTCCTGAAGTTCAAAGTTATTTGAACAGTAACAGGCATTTCATTTGTACCCTTATATAAAGGCAGGGCAGGTTTTCTTAAGAAGCTTCAAGTGGCCCCAGTAAGCTGTTAACTGCGTGGGCAAAAAGGCAGCAGGAGGTATGGGTAAATCTACATGAGAGTTATCTGGAGGTTGCAGTTGTTTCTGTTGTGACTAATGACCTTGACACACGGACTTTTTGGGGGTCAGGCCTGTGCCTTAATTGAATTCAGCAAGGGACAGCTGTGGAAAATGTGATGCGAGTGCTGTGTTCATAGTGCTGCTTAGGTCTGTGAATATAAAAGATAAATTCTTGGTTATATTGTGTTTCCTTAAATGTTTATTCAAAAACTAGTTTTATTAAGAACTCAGTCTCCTATTTTTCCTGAAGACTCTTTTTGAAAACATTTTAGTTATGTGACCATAGTTATTAAAAGAAAAGTAGCAAGAGATGAAAAGTGAAATGTTCATACATTTGAGATTATGTACTCATACCTTGGTATTCCCATTATTCTGCTCTCAGAGCAAGAAAAGAATATGAAGTTTGAAAACAATAGTTGCTTTTCCTTTGTTTATTTACTCCCATATGTTTATGTGTGTTTTGGTGTTAGGAGATGATGAGGAGAGGGGAAGCAAGGGTAAACACTGCAGAATTTCCAGAAATTATACAAGCCAAACAAACTTCTGGTCTGTTAATCAGAATGAGAGGAGAATTTCAGGTGCCATGGTCCTTTCGATTGCTGACTGATACAGGATTTTAACAAGTTTTAAAACTGACACTCTATCTCTTCTTCTCCTTCTTTCTCTCTGTTTCAGATGAAAAGGAGAAATTTGAACCCACAGTCTTCAGGGATACAATTGTCCAAGGCCTCAATGAAGCTGGGAATGACCTGGAGGCTATAGCCAAGTTTCTGGATGCAGCAGGCTCCCGACTTGATTATCGCCGCTATGCTGACACACTCTTTGATATTTTGGTAGCTGGCAGCATGTTAGGTAACCTGCAGAATATCTGACAGAGAATTTTGATGATCAGCCTTGCTTGCTTCTTTTGAGATGCTATCTTCCTCTACAGTGGAAATTACAGTTTCTATTACAATTTCACTGCTTGCATCTCATATCATAGCACTGTTTGTTGTTTGTCGTGCAGTAATACCTCGGTACTTTCTGGATACTGCTCTGAAAAGCCTTCAGTCTGAGCTAAGCCAGCTTATAATTGCAACAGCAAAGAGAAGAGAGATGCTAACTAGAGGAAACAGAAGGATTTATTAGCATAAAAAGGTGCACTCCAGGTTAAGAGCTGCTGCAAATCTTGCTTTGTAGATGGTGCAACAAAAGGTAGCTCAGAGAAGTGAAGGATAATGAGGTGTGCTTTGTGGATGTTCATGGGACTTTTCTACCAGGTATCACTGGCAGCTTCTGGCAAAAACATACTTTTCACTTTCCTCTTAATTTTAAATAAGTTATCTCCTTTTACTGGTCACATTGCTTTGACTCCTGCTTCCTGCTCTTTGGTATGTAAGAAGAAAATATGTTTTTGTAAGATTTGAGGTAATGCAGGAAACAGCAGCTAGTGGAAATACTTAGAAAAAAACTCTCAACAAAATAAGCCAGTGTTTTGAATGTTTACATGAGCTTGGTAAGCATTAGAGGGGGTTAGCAGGATATTCCAAGTACTCAGATTGCTAACACAGTGCTAATACTTTTCTCTTTGGGAAGGATTTACATTATTGTAGTGTTTAAAGAATTAAAATAATGTGTAAGGGTTATGCTCCAACCCATAGTTGTTTGATCACTCTGTGTGTCCCAGGACCAGCTGAGATTCCTTAGGATGAGCTGAATTGCTCAGTTCCTTAGGGTGAGCTGAATCACTCAGTCCTGAATCACTCACTCCTGTGAGCATATCAGCCAGGTGTTCCTTCTGTCAGGTGCCACCATATCTCAGCAAAGTTTGGTCTGTCTCTGTTTCTCCCTCTCCCCTGCTAACTGTTACTGTGGCCTTTTGCCTCAGTGATATTAACATAAGACTCACTAGACTTATTAAATCTTACATTCTTTAAAGTAAGAAATAATTCCTTGCCTTTTTTTTTTTCCTTTCTCACAGCTCCTGGAGGAACACGCATAGACGACAATGACAAGACCAAGATGACCAACCACTGTGTATTTTTTGCAGATGAAGATCATGATGCCATCCGAAATTATGCTCAGGTCAGTAAAGGCATAGCTGATTACTGTTTTCCATTTATGTGTCAAAAGGGATTAGAGTGGAACATCTGCAGACTGTCTCGGCTGCACTAGGCTAGCTACAGACCAGTTGAAAATCCCGTTAATCATTAATCTGCCCTAACATAGACATTTTAGGTAAGAAAATAGGATGTTTGAGATAATCTGATCACAGTTGGCAATGCTTGCTTTACAAAAAGCAGACTTGCTTATCACAGTCTACCATTGATTGAGTCTATTTCTAGACACCGCCCTTACTAATTTTGTTGACCTTTTCTGTGTGCAGACTGAAATATTTATATGACCATACTTAAAGAAACACATGCACTGTATCAGAAATCCAGCTTTTATAAGCAGTGGTGTGGCCAGCAGGATCAGGGCAGTGTACATCTCCCTGTACTCAGCACTGGGGAGGCCACACCTCAAATCCTGTGTTTGGTTTGGGGCCCTCACTACAAGAAAGACATTGAAGTGCTGGAGAGTGTCCAGAGAAGGGCAACGGAGCTGGAGAAGGTCTGGACCACAAGCCCTGTGAAGAGCAGCTGAGGGAGTTGCAGGTGTTTAGCCTGGAGGAAAGGAGGCTCAGGGGAAACCTTATCACTCTCTACAATTCCCTGAAAAGAGGCTTTAGCCAGGTGGGGGTCAGTCTCTTCTCCCATGTAACAAATGACAGGATGAGAGGAAATGGCCTCAAGTTGTGCCGGGTGAGCTTTAGATGGATATTTGGAAAAATTTATTCACTGAAAGAGTTGTCAAACATTGTATTAGACTGCCTAGGGAAATGGTGGAGTCACCAGTCTCAGAGATATTTGAGATCTGTAGATGTGGTAGCCTAAGGCCATGATTTAGTGGCACTTGGCTCTGCTGGGTTAACAGCTGGACTCTGTGGTCTTAAAGGTTTTTTCCAACCTAAACAATTCTCTGAAGTGCATGAATGACAAAATGACAATAAAGCTCACGCCTCCAACCTTTAGTTGCATAACTTGTTAGGAGTTGGGCATATATTCCAAGAGCTTTCATTTCTCCTACATATGTGATGTATAATTTCTTCCTGCAGGAGTAAAGCTTGCATAAATAGGCCTGTGTGAAATTAATACAAAAAGCCAGTGAACCCTAAAAGATTCTTGAATAGAAACTAACTTTGCATAACTCCTTAATGGAAGGTATTAATTATAGGAGAAATTACAGTAAGAATTCTATGGAAAGTTCAAAGCCACCATGCAATTCTGGATACCAGTAGGATTACATAAAAATGCAATACCCTTGCAGCTCCCATATGCCAAAACTCTTATTGTTAATTAAGTATGCATGTATCTTTTTAAATCACTGGGTATTATTGGAATGCTGGAGACATCAACTAAAAGAATAAAAGCTGCTGTCCCTTCTAAGGTGTTTAGGGCTGTAAGTTCCTGGAAAGGTGCGTAGTTGATTTAAAGAGTGCTGGGATCAAAATCTGCATTGGTAAAAAATATTTGCTTAATAGCAGAAAGCTCCTTTAAAAAAACATCTTTAATAACCTAAATCAGTGAAATATACTTATTTTTGGAAAGGGAGTCAGTATTTCTTACGCATCAGCTTTATCATCTCTTGAAAACAGGGTATTCTGCTTCAGGAAAATCTCTGTTATCAGTAAATGCATTGATTCTGTCTTCTTGAATTTTAACATTTTAACAATCTTTTGAACAAAAATTGGCAGTGCCAGTCCTCCAAGGAGAAATTTAAAGGTAAAGATTGCATATTGAAAAATGGAAAGGAAGGCTTCACCTCAGGATTTGAAGGAGTGGAATTTTCAATGGATTCTCTGCATTTCAAACCAAAAGCCACCAAAATAAATCAACATTTTGTAATTAATGCCTGAAGAGTTGTGTCCTTTTATTGACTTTGCCATTTTTTCATGCATAATGAAAAATAGAGCTCTTACTGTATTATGAGAATGTGGAGTTAGTTTAAAATAGCATTTAGATCTTTTTTTAATCTAGAAGATACCTAGAAGGTAATTTGTTACTTTGTCTCCCAAGTACCGTGGCTGGCTTTTTGTGGATTTAGTAATGGAAACGATTAAAAGTGAAAAGTCTTCAAGTCAAAAGACTGAATTTGGTATTGATATTTTAGCAGATTATTTGCATATGAAGTCATGCTTCTGTCATTTACAGAGACTTAAAAAATTATGCATAATTTTGTTTGGAAATATTAACAAGAATAATACTATATATTTGGAAATATTAACAATTTTACATTTTCATCTTGTGTCTTATTTTATTAGGATTCTTTGTCTCTCTACTTCTCAGCATGGTCACACTTGATTTTCCACTTTTTCTGAGCCAAAATACTACCAGTTAGGATGTTTGGATGTATTTTATATTTTACAAAGTAAATTGAAACTTTCTAAACCTAATTTTCCTTCCTCCCCCATCCAGTGTGGCAATAATGTCATTTGTTCCCCACATAAACGTTTTTACCTGTGACAGTGAGTCATGCTTTGTGCCTTTGTACAGCAGTGCAAGTGATGATTTGTTTATTTAATTTCTTATCTCTTCCTTCTACACCTTGAATGAGCTCTGCACCTGGTGCTGCTTCTGGTTTCATAGTCTGTGGTCGCATGATGGGAAATAAATGGTCAAAACTGGAGAACAAGTGGTTCCAATAACATAATTGTTGTAGAAGCTTTGGCAAATATTCTTCCTCTTTCAATGACAGTAGTGTGTTTTATTGTAAATATTTATGTTAGAAGATTTGGCAAGATATTGCATCTTTTGAAGATGCCCAGCACCCTTACTCCATCAGCTGAGAGCTTGCCCAGGGCTGCATTACTGGGGGAAGGGTGCAGTTACCCTCGTCCTCCTCCTCCTCCTCTCCCTTGCTTTTATCTATGGATAGGGTGAAAAGCAAAGAAGGAAAAAAATTTTGAAAAATATTAAAAGATTCAAACTTCAATAAATTCTTCCATTCAAGCATTGCTCTATGAAGCAAGAATCACAGGATTGAGAGAAGGGTGTTTCATGCTCTCCATGTGGCAGACAACACTAGAGAAATCATTCTGCAAACTGCTTATTTCCCTTCACTTTTTTTTTGTAAATAAAGATGGCTGTAATTGTTACACTTTTCAAGTTAATCTGTGTTTATCTCTAGGTCTTCAATAAACTTATCAGGAGATACAAATATCTGGAGAAAGCATTTGAAGATGAAATCAAAAAGGTAATGTTGATGGCAGTCTTTAATGATAATATTTTTACTATATTTCTAATATAATTGTATATGTACAAATGTGATGCTGCTGGGTGTTCTGTTTAGCTCTACTGGAAAAGAGGATGGGATCTACAAGAGGCAGCTTTACTCTGCAAAATCAGCTCTGTGGGAATACTTCAGGAAGCACTTGATGTAGCTTATTTCTGAATTAATGAGTCCTTTGGTTGCTGTGACCAAACTCATTTTCTTATTCCAGACTTTTTTGAGTAAAAGTTTGATACACTTTGGGGTATACCTCTTAATGAGAAGCGGTACTACTGTCCTGCAAATAGAACATCTTTCTGGTTTTTTTCCAAAAAAAAAAAAATAGCCAATCTGCTTTGCAGAATGTCTCTTGGTGTATGAATATTATTTTCCTGCACTGTGAAATGAATCCTAACCACAAGTTTTTTGTATTTGAGGCCATAGATATGTGTAACAGAAAGTCCTCACCAGTGGCAGGGTGCTCAGGATATGTCTGTTAGACTGTAGTGGCTGTTTGTGGATACTGTTTTGTTTTGTGATGCTGAATTCTAAGGAGATGGGAAAAGCCAGGGTAAAAATGTTTGGAAAACGAGGTACAGATTTATTTTGTCTATTTTGAGTTCCTAGTAACAGATGTAAATATATTTTTCTAATGGCCTGAATAAGTAATAAACACTGTACTGTTCTGTAACTTAACAGGCATGCTGGTAGTGGCCAAACTTGTCCCATGACTAAAGTATCATGTTTGTTAAACATAAAAATGTGTTTCCATATTATTTAAACATTAGAAAGGTTGCTGCAAGGGTCAAATGAGGGCACATTTGGAGCTTGGTACCTCACCAGCGCTTCTTGTGCCTGAATCAATTTGGCTTTGATTTATACATTCTTGCTCATACAGGAAATTATTTTTACACTTGTGGCCAGCATGCCCATCAACTGATGCTGATTACTCAGTACATCATTCTAAAGACCTAAATTTACCTCTATCCCCACACAAATCTAATGTTCCTGCTGTTAATTACTGTAATCACTGACATGAGAAGCGCTGACTCACAGCATTCAAGTTTCAGAGAGTGCTCAGCATATTAAGTAAATGCCATGTCAATTCAAGCCGCCTCCGCTCATTTCTGTAACTTGCTTGGCTTTGCATCCTTTTAAGCTTCCAGAAATTCACTTTGCACTGTTAGTGACAAGATGAGACTATGGCACCTCCACTGCCATTGCCCTTAAAACCCTTGAGGACTACTTGTAGGTGCTTTTTGCTCACCTTCTCCCTCCCCCTGCTTGCGTGAATCCACAAAGTGGCTGTTTTCTCATTTATGAGGCTGCAGGGTTTTTAACCACTTAATCCTTTAATCCCTGCATGGTGAAATTTGTACAGGACTAGCTGCCCATGGAGGTCCAGAAAATAGGTATATTTGCATTTCCAGAAGGTGTTTCTGCTAGACCAAAAATGGCTGCAGTTAGTCAGTGGTTTAATATGTAAGAGAGTGACTCGTTGACATTTTTTTTTGTGGGTCATTGTCCCAGCAATGAAAGTGATGTTTCTGGCAGACTCATTAGGCAGATAGAGCACTTGGGGGAAAATTAGCTCTTCTCATAGAAAAAGGTATGCCAAAAAAACCAAGGAAATACCAGCAGTTTCACGCTAAAGAAGCAGATGCTGTCAGTGGGACTTTTCTTTCAAGAGAGATTATCTTAGATAGCAGTATTTGCACAAGTATTTGCTTTATGTCTTCTAGATCACAACTTTCTCATTAGGACATTATTTTCTACCATTTTTCCCCTTTTTGTCTGCTTCTAGCTTTCAGTTTTATTTCTTAACTCTGTCTCCTCAAAATTGCCAGTTACTCATTTTTCTAATGGCATCAGCAAACCATATATCTAAGTTTTACATCTAAATTATTTTGTGCAAGCAATTTCAACAGATGTTGTTTAGATGCATTGCTCACTTGCTGTGTTTTGATGTAGGCACCTTAAATTCATATGAGCATGGCCCAGTGTACTGGTGTAGGCCCACGACATTTTGCAGTAGTTTCAATAAAATTCTAAGTTCCAAACTTGTGTTCTTCTTTCTCTACATAGGTATTTCCTTGGATGAAGAATCCAGTTTTTATCGGTCTGTTTAGTATGTTTGCATGTTTAGGCAATTTTCTATATAAACTTTTTAATATCAGAATTGGGAGCAAGTACAGATTTATTTTTTTTTATCTTAACAGTGGTAAATATTATCAAGTCATAAGAGGATGTCTGAAGTGCTGTGAGATGTTGTGATGTCCCCTATTTGTGTTCCTAGTTTCCTAATGAAAGAACTGTAAATTAAGCTAGGAATTAGGAAGTAAGAGGAGAGTAACATTCTGAGATTGGATAGGGAGGGAGCAGAAATGCTTTAAGTCAGCCAAATGAAAGGCAAGACTCAGTCAGCAGGTATCTGTTGCTATATTAGCTGCCTTCTCCATTGCTGACAATTCAGTGCTGTCTGCAGCTGTGACAAACTGTCAGCAGCAGACCAGTTCAGATAATGAAGACATAAAAAGACACCACGCTCCCTGTGTGGGTAGAGTTCCTTAATTTTCACCACTTAAGATTTCTGGATCACAAGAGATGATCAGAAGCACTTGTTTTTCTTGTGTGCTTTTTTAATGTTGCATGAATGTGTTTACTTGCGTGCATCTTCTATGCCCAGAGATTATGCTTAAAAGACTTTTTCTTTAATGACAAAAACAACATGGAACATTACATGAGGCCTGGTCTTGTGCTTATTAGGTATTCTGAATTTCTGTTTATATCATTGGGAGTTCTTAGAGATATCACAGAAATACAAAATAATGAGCCAGAGCTGCCCTTTTTATGCCTGGAATGAGTTTGTATCTAAGGAAAGCAGTAATGTCTGTGCTTGGCTAGCAGCAGGGAAGCATTAGCTTGAGAATGTTCTGTGGGTGGTTGGGAACTATTCTGAAGTGTCTTGGATGTTTTGTGACTTCCCTACTGAGGTTTGTAATTGTGATGCTAAAAGAAAAGTGCTTAAATTAATCAGCAATAAAAATCTGAAGTAGCAACTTTGAATTGAAATTTAGGTTCTGTTTCATGGTTTTTAAAATGGGTTTATGAAAGATTTGGGTTTTCCTATCACCCAGTTTCCTCCTAAACTGTATTTCACAGCTCCTGGAAAGTATAGAATAGTATCCTTAAGCAGCAGAAAAGGACAAGTCTAGGTTTGAGCTGCTTTTGCAAAATATTAGTAAAACAAAAATTAGGCAAGTAGCACCAACAATACTTTAAGTAGCGAAGGATGTGAAGAAGATAAAGGTTCTGTTTAAAACAGAATTTTACATGAATGGGTATAACTGTTCATGATCTACATGTTACTGATAAAAGGATAGGGGTTGGAGCTCAGAAGTGTACCAAACCTGGTCTGTTACATTGAAGGGGTCAGTGTGACCACTTTCTAATCAAAATCCTCATCTATTGGTTATTTAGAAGCAAAAGAAAAGAGATTTAAGTGGGGTACAGAGAAATCTGAAGCTGTTTCCTCTTTATTAACATTCTCAGTACTTCCAGGAAAGAGGTCTAATTCTGATTTTTTTTTCTTGTGCAGATATCATTTTAGTACAGCATTATTGATAAAGCTTGTGTATAGAAAGCTTTAAATCTATAGGCTTCCAGTTTACACTAGGATTATACTGAAATTCTGTAAGAATGTTCTGTTTTCCATTAAATGTGGCCCTGGAGTTTCTTTGCCTACACCATTATGCACACCAGTTAGTTGCTGCATTTGGAACTACAGGACACCATTTGTTTCTCAGGCATATATTTAGAAATAGTAACTCCATTCTTCTGCATCCTGAATTTTCATGCATTTTGTGGTTGAGCCACAGTTTGCTGAAATAAAATTACACCTTGAGATTTGGTAGTTTCATAATTGTTCTTTTAAGCTAAAAGTGTGTGTTGCAGTCATTTGGCTGAAGCCCACTGAAAAAAATAAAAATTCCGAGTGATTTGTCTGTGGCTGAGTCATTCAGTCCTGCGTAAGCTGTAATTTAAAGCTGATGTTATTATGTAAGTACTACTGTATGAATGAGGGTTTTTTCAGTTCTGTTCACTGATGCAGAGCAGAACTATTCATAAAACACTGCATGAGATTTAATAACTTTGTTAGTTAACCTGGATTTTTAAAACATCACTGCATTCAGAAAGTTTTACATTTGTTGATAAACTGCTTGGATATCTCAAAGAAGATCTCTCACTGTCCATGGTGATAAACAAGTTCAGAGACATGTGTCATATTCTGTCCCTTTGTATGGGTAGAATCTGATAATTAAGAAATGCCCTAATGTGGAAACCTGGTGAGAATTTTCTATCAAATCAAACTGCTTTGCTTTAATTGCATTTGTTGCTCATGTAGAAAAGATAAAAGGGTGTCCTGACAGCAGAAGGTCAGGACATCCTTTTGGAGGGGTGCCATTTGTTCTTCCTTGTGAAGAAAAAAATGAGTACTCTTTTCAACTGCAGAATATTGTATCTGCAGTACTTTTTTCCCCTTCTTCTGTGGCAATGGTAAATTTGTAAGCTAGCATCTGATGGAATCAGCAGCTTTTTGCATTGAATGAAGCTGTCCTTTATTGTCTCAGTTCTTTTTTCCCATCACCCATATTGTGGTAACTAACAACACATAAAGAAAACATTATTGCTAACAGTAATGCCATTGACAAAATCTGATTCTGCATGGCCTTTTTTCTGCTATAAAGGAAAAAGGGCATAATGTACTTTATCAATGTACTCTCAAGTCAGTAATTTTAACATATGAAATTAAGTTTTTAAAAATAGACTTAATTGCCAGTTTTAGAATTAAAAGGTGTATATATAGCTCAGACCTTCCAAGATTATGAGATTTGTAATTTTTTCTCAAGCTGTTTGTTTTCTCTTGTAATTAGTACTGGGAATGGCAAGGTCTTAAATCAGCCTGTGTTCCTGTCTGTCCTTTGTCAGCTTTATCAATAGTGTCTGAACTTGAAATATATTTCTTATTTTAGCCAGTAAAAAAATCTGCTGTAATTGTGCTGTGTTTCCTAAAAGAAAAGCCAGGAAATTTTCCCATCCTTTTATTGTTTCCATGAGCAATAGTTTTTGAAAGCTAGAAAACAAATTGTAACTCTGCATGGCTTAGCTGGAAGTCTGGAGATGTGAATAGGCAGGCTCCTGTCTGTGATCCTGTAATTGCTGTGTGTCTCAAGCCTGTGGCAAGTACTTTTGTCTTTACACATGCATACATAGCTTTGGAGAAGACAGGTGTTTTATACCTGACTAAGGCCTTATTCTTCACAGAATGATCGAATGGCTTAGGCTGGACCTTAAAGAATCATGGAATGGCTTTGGACCTTAAAGACCATCTAGCTCCAAACTAGACGGGCCAAACTGCTATGGGCAGGGACATGTTTTACTAGAACAGGTTGCTCAGAGCTCTGTCCAACCTGGCCTTGAACACTGCCAGGGATGGGGCATCTACAACTTCTCTGGCAACCTCTCCCAAAGCCTTGCCACCCTCACAGTGAAGATTTCTTTCTAATATCTAATCTAAACCAGCTTTCTTTCAGTTGGAAGCCATCCCCCCTTTTCCTGTCAGTTCCTGCTCTGATAAATAGTCTCTCTGCATCTTTTTTGTAGGCTCCCTTCAGGTACTGTCTTGTGTTCTTAGAGAAAGTGAAATTACAAGGGATCAGTGAAATGACACTGTCATGCTTCTGGGTAGATTTTGATGTCATTGCTGTGATTTGTATTGAGACTTCCCAAGAAATAAGAAATAAAGCTGTTAATTACTGCCTGTTGTCTACCTCTGCCTCAAATAAATACTTTTTTTTCTTGTCTGGCCCCCAGCTCCTGTTGTTTCTTAAAGCCTTTACTGAGACGGAGCAGACAAAACTGGCAATGCTTTCTGGCATCCTGTTAGCCAATGGGACTCTTCCTGCTACAATTTTAACAAGCCTCTTCACTGACAATATAGTCAAAGAAGGTAATGTTCCATATCTTTTCTTATCTTAGCTTTCTTATAGGAGATGTATTTTATTGCAACATGTTATATATGTTGTAATAAAATGGAAGTTGGAAACTTGTGAATGCACAACAGAATCAGAATTTTGAAGCAGAAGCATATACAGACAGACAGCAGTGCCCAACATACTTTGTGAAATCTTGTAAGGGGCCAGTCAGATAGAAAAAAGCCACAAAACAAAAACAAACTCCAGAGGATTTGCGGTTTTTTGGAAGTCATACTTGTGTATGCAGAGTTGTAGAATTTATGTATTATTGTGGTACTATAATGTTGTGAAGTATAATATCTGTTCCTGAGATAGATCTGGCATTTCTTCAAGTGTTGCTATTATCTTGTGAGTGAGAAGTGAGGCAGATCCCATGTAAGCCAATGAGATATTGCAGAAGAAAAATCAGTCTCTCATGTTGCCTTCATACTAGTAGTGATCAGTGATTGATAAACTCTCATGAATTTGTGTTTATTATATGATGAGTAAGCGAGTTCTTTCAGTCTTAGGGTACAAGGCCTTTTTGAGATTACTTTATTTAAGGATTTTGTTACACATTTATAGAATGTACCTTGGAGTCCTGATTTTACAACTGCTTGCTCAGCAATTTCTTTCTCTGACAGTTCTGACTACCTGGCATGATTGCAAATGTACTGGTAGCGTTGAACAGTTTTCATGACTTTTTTGGTTTTGTTAAAGAGTTATGTATTAGCTAAAATGTATTCTAATTTTCATTTTAAAAAATTATTCTAACTTCATGTTCTCATTTGCAGCTTGCTAACCATTACATTTGTTTTCTAAATGCTGCAAAAAGAAAAGCCACAGCTGCAGCTTTGCTTTGTCATCACTCATGGCTTTTGAAATCAGAATTAAACTAGGAAAAATCTCAAACAAAAGCACTAATCCATGTTTTTAGGATGATTGTCTGCAATGCGTTTAAATGAAAGTCTTCCTAGGTATGGGAAGACAAGAGGCATTGGAAAACCCAAATTTTTAAAAATCATGGAAATTGTTATATTTTAAATTTAGCATTTTAAGAATACAGTTCTTATTTGCATTAGGAACTTACGTTTCTAGGAGCCCTAAACTTTCATCAGAGCTTACATATACTTTTAGTTCTTGGTTTATATATACTAAAAATGCATTCATGACAGCATTTGAGGAAAGATTGTTCAGTCAGTATCCTGGGGTAGATATTTTATGCAAGAATAATTGAAGATGCAAAGGTAGTTTAAAAATGGGGATCAAAGCAAGGCAAAACAAGTAGATCATACATTAATAAACTCAAAGATTTCTTTGATTTACAAAAAAACAATGCTGCAGGCAGATGAGGTTAAAATACACAAGGAAACAGGTGAGCTGAGGGACTTGTTGATCAGCGTGGGACTTGTAACATTGGCTAAGAAATGGCTGAAAGTGAGATAAGGGTAAATTGTGTGGACAGGAAGTCTGTCAAGTTTGAGTGCAAATAGCTGATTTATTTTTAGATTACTTTATTTCAGTGTTGTCACTACTTTTAGTGTTATATATAGATGGAAAACAAAATATACTTTTGTGGATTGCTGACATACTTGTAGTAGAGACAGAGGAAGGTCTAGGTGATGGTGGAATCTTGCCAAGGTTAAGTGTACCCTTCTTGTCCCCTGTGCTGGCAAAGTAATGGAAATGCAAAGAGCAGCTAATGGGGTTAGTCAATAAAATAAATTGCTGAAATTACTTTCTGCAAATAAGGGGGAAAAAGAACGAAGCAAACAAAAAGAGAAGAGCTATTTAAAGGAAAAGAGTGGCAGCACGTGCACAGAGTATAGGAACGGCCAGTGATAAATTTGGGCTGTAAATGAGAAGTTTGAAAATATGTGGGTAGCGAAGCCCTGGAACAGCCTCTTCCTGTTTTGGTGTAATCCCAGCCAGCAGTCAAGCTCCACACAGCTGCTCGCTCACTCCCACACCAGCAGGATCAAGGAGAGAATGGGAGGGGTAAAATCTGGAAAACTCATGGGTTGAGATAAAGTTTAATGGGGAAAGCAAAAGTTGCACACACACGGAAAACAAAACAAGGAATTAGTTCACTGCCTCCCATGGACAGGTGTTCAGCCCCTCCAGGAGAGCAGGGCACCATCTCACATAAAGGGTACTTAGGAACACTCTTAAAATGTTCCTCCCTTCTTGCTTCTTCTCCCCACTTCATATACTGAGCATGATGTCATATGGTCTGGAATATCCCTGTGGTCAGTTGGGGTCATCTGTCCCAGCTGTGTCTCCTCCCAGCTTCCTTGCCAGCATGGCAGTTGGAAAAGCAGAAAAGGTCTTGGCTCTTTGTTAGCCCTGCTCAGCAATAACAAAAATGTGTCTGTATTATCAACCCAGTATTCAGCATAAATCCAAAATAAAGCCCTATACAGCCACTGTGAAAAAAATTAACTCTACCTCAGCTGAAAACAGCACACCCTCCAATACTGATACTGGGATAAAAGTTACTTTGTTTTAAGCTAAAACTAGCAAAAATGTCTAGGATATGTGTACTGGGACAATGCTTGGTGACGGAGACCATTCCATTCAATTTTGATATCTAGCACAAAAGCTCATGGATAGGCTGAAGGGTGTTTGCAGTGGAAGTTATCCCTGGGTCACCCTGGTTGACCAGGCTTTGTTAGTCTTGGTTAGTCAGCTTGCAGCACTTAGGATTGCTGCATCATGTCCAACATGTAAACCAAGCCCAAGGAAGTATTTTGAGGCCTCTCTTGGCCTGGCATGATGCGTCCCTGTACAATATTTCTCTAAGGATCATGTGTCACCATTAAGCTCCTGAAATAAGCTTGCCAAAACTGCCATAACAGTCCCGATGTGTAAAGACTGTCAGTGAACTTTGGACTGGTCTGGGAATAGTCTCTTCTGTTCTTGTTTGGTGACTGATTTAATCAAAGTATCCTAGAAATAAAAATAATGAATACCTATTTATAAAGTGGCTAAGAGTAATAAAGCTCCTTCTCACCAGTAGCTCCCATGTAGCTCTAAGAGCTTCTGGACTGTCTGGAGGTGAGACAGAAAACTACAGTGGCCAGCTGTAGCCTAGGATTGTGCTATTTGTTATGCATTACCATTATCACTGCCTTCAGTAGCCCTGATGTGGGTATGAGTGTAGTATGGAGAATCATGACTGACCTACAGGCAGCATTCCTCAAGGATGAGCTCCATCTCCCAGACCTTTCAGCTTCCTTCAGCTGCCTGCACTTGCAGTGGAGAATCTGGAACAGTTGTGGTGGTGCTGCTGCTCTAGGAAATGGGAGATGTGGGCTTAATGGTTTATTAACTCCCCTGGGAAATCCACAGCAAGTGGAGGTAGAGTTAGTTTGATTTAATACACAAAATACTGACTTTTGCCCTGAGGAAGGAATTTTTTCACTTAAACTAGTGTTTGTGCCTGGTAAAACTGGCTACTAAATGCCTCCTAGGAGAACATAGTACAATCAGTCACCTTGAAGTTGCAAAGTTATTTAACCCTATCCCAGGATTTGCTAAGAAAACATTTGAATATATGTTTTTTTAATTCTTGTTCTTGATTATCGTTTATTGCTTTGTGCCTTTGTTTCCAATCCATTTAATGCATAATTTTTCCTCTTACATTGTACTTAGTCTATGAATTGGGAATGTAGGAAAAGTAATTGCAAAGAAAATCTTTGAACAACTAAATGGAGATGGGCAATACCAAATGAAAAGATTTTCAAACAATCTAGCATAATTCAGAAAACTAATTTTGCATTAAAGAAGAAAATAGGCATTTCAGCTCTATATGTTTGTTTCTGTTGTCATAAATGTATTTTAATTTCACAGTCTTGTAACTTTTTTGTAACCTTGAACTTCTTATAGTCAACTCTAATTTATGTTGAAAATTGCTGAAACAGGTTTTGTGCTTTTCTCTGATAGGGATTGCAGCCTCTTTCGCTGTAAAGCTCTTTAAAGCATGGATGGCAGAGAAAGATGCCAATTCTGTTACCTCTGCTTTAAGAAAAGCCAACCTCGATAAGAGATTGCTAGTAAGTACAATATATTTTCAATAATCTTTATCTCTCCCAGGGAAAAAGAAGGAAATCAAATGCAGATGGTAGTTTGCTGTAAGCATGTTAACTCCCCCTCAGACTCTGCTAGCATTTCTAAAATGTTTTGAAACACAGCAATATTGTTATGGCTGTAGCACTGATACAGGTTCAGGAATATTAAGTATCACATGGTTTTACATTCTGTCTCTGTTTTTCCTGTAGTCAGATGTCTTCTGAGAGACTGTATATATGGGGCTTGGGAATTAAATAAATGGGGTTTTTTTCCTAACCACTAACAAAACATACCAGCATATGGGCATGAGAAACTCTTATTTCTTTAAATATGTTTTCCTTTTGCAAATGGTATATAAAGTATAAGGAGTTAGATTTGAATGTAGCTTTCTGAAGCAGCAGTGTTTAAATAGTATAGTAAATGAATAGTAAGCTAATTTTCTGCAGCAGTAGCCATCTAGGTAGCATAAATGGTCCTGCAGTGGTGGCAGCAGACCTAGTAGGTACAGTGCAGAAGGCTTTCAGCCTTAGGACTCAAAACCTGTGTTCTGGATTTGTAGCAAGTTATTGAGAGAATATATGAATATGTAGCAATTTCATGTGCCTTTTTCTCCCAGTGTCTTTCTGAAGATCATTGGGGTTTTTTAATCCTTCAGAAAGATTGCTGCTGTGATAATGCAGTCAAATACACATCCTGTGTAGCAGTGCCTGGAGACTCAGCAGTATTTCCTGTTTCTACCTCAATAATATGCAATTAAGCAAGTATCTTTCAAAAGTAAGGAGCCTCCCACACCCCTCCATCTCTTCAATTTGTACTTGATTTTAAGTGTCCAAGTTATAAATAATTTGCCATTAACTGGGAAAGGGGCTAATTACACTGGTTTTTGTGTAGGGAGGGCAGGGAAGAAAACTGCATCTTATTTCTATTTCAAGCTTGACTGACTTAAACTTTCAGCTGTTGGCTCTCATTACTCTGCTCTTTTAAACAACTGTAAAGTATCAGATGATGTTGCCTAGCATAGGTGCCTTTGTGAAAGTTTCTTAATTTCATTAGTCAGTAAGTAAATAGATGGAAAATCTCCAGCTTCTTTGTTAAAAAAAAAAGTTATCCATCCCACAGATCATGGTTAAGACACCAAGAATGCATGGTAAGCGAATGCCATTGAATGCTTTCCAAGATGGGGCATTTGCTATAGTGATTTTTAAGAATAATTTTAACTTCTACAAGTAGCTGTACTTTCATAAATTGACAGTGCTTTTTAATTAGGAATGTCTACAGGAGTTAATGTTAACAGTACATAGTGGATTTTGTGATTTTTGTTAAATGATGCATTAGTGGTAGGTTAGGGTGCCTGGGCCACTTATGTATTGTTGAATGTATTTTTCTTAATAAACATGTGGGATGCACTGGGAGGGCATGATAAATGTGCTTTACCATCTATTCCTTTGTACTTTCCCTACAAGACTCTTGGAATCTGGAAAAAGTATGGTTCCTCTTAGGACTGCTTTGAGCAACATGTTTGGCTCATGGCTATTCATAAGTACATGCACTTCACATGGAGTGGGTGTTAGCTTATTTGTGTAGCTGGACATCATTTTTTCCTCCACTACAGTGAAACACTGCAATATGAATGAAGTGTTGACTTTTCAAGTGTGGACACAAGTAGTGTTTTAAGTGAAGTAACAGGTTATTCCCGCTGTTCATTCTTAAAAAATGTTCTTTCCATTCTGTCAAGAGTCATAGATGGTTATTTAACAGAGAGCATTCCTGTCTTTTTAGGAACTATTTCCAGCCAACCGGCAAAATGTGGACCATTTTGCCAAGTATTTTACTGAAGCAGGTCTAAAAGAGCTCTCAGATTTCCTTAGAGTTCAGCAGTCACTGGGGACTCGTAAAGAACTTCAAAAAGAACTGCAAGAACGTCTCTCTCAGGAATGCCCAATTAAGGAGGTAAAAGTGGTTTTTTACAACTTTCTGTTTATATAATAATAATCAAAGACTTAAATCAACATTAGGTAGAGAGCAACAGATTTCCTCTGCTTTTCTTTAAACTATTTGAATTTATTCATCCATTCGCTCTGTGCTTAAGACTAAAGCAACCAAATATCCTCTGTATTTCCAAATGTGGTTGTTTGTGGGATGGGGGTGGTTTTCCTTCATTTATCCTTGAGCATGTATTTCCTTTAACTGCATTAACTGTTAGGTTGGAGGGGTGGGTCAAAATCTTGTTCTAATTTTGTTTCTTAGTGCTTCTACACCATGATGTTGTAAATGACTACAAGTGTTTGGAAAGTCAGCATCATTTCTGGTTCATTGGAAATGTCCTTTATTTCCTTCTCCAGGTAGTGCTTTATGTAAAAGAGGAAATGAAAAGAAATGAGCTGCCAGAGCCAGCAGTGATTGGTCTCCTTTGGACCTGTGTCATGAATGCTGTGGAATGGAACAAGAAAGAAGAGCTGGTTGCAGAGCAGGCCCTCAAACATCTAAAGGTGTGTGCATGGGTGAAGAGGAGAAGAATGCTGTGAATTCACAGAATACATTCTTTGGCTGTCAAAGTTTTTTACCTGCTTAAATCCAGGAGATTTAGATTTTTGAAGGCTGATGCTGAGCATACCGAGTCTTGTGTATAGTCTGACTTCTGTCAAATGGATGCTGAGGACTGAGGTAGTTCAGATCATTGAGTGCCCTGAGTTCCACAGTGCCAGGGCAAGCCAAGGTGGTCACAGCCTGTGCATCTCTTCCTTGTGCTTTCCCAGGGTGCCAGGGCCCTGAGAAGCTCCTTGCACTGGGGCAGGGCTAAGTGACTGCTGGGATTCAGCCTGCTCAGACCTGACTAGTAAACCTGACTAGTAAGCCTGCAGGAACTGCCTTTGCAATGTCTTTGCCAGAAGCAAAGACATTTTGGGAGCATGGTGAGGCAGCACCTGTGCTGGCTGTGCAGAGAGCTGGCTAGATCCAGGCAGGAATGCCAAGGCCAGAATCTGTGAATTGGTTGTTGCCAATGTTGGCTGTGGTAGCTGGATACTCAGTGACTTGTCAAGTGATAAGCCAGGAGCTGGCTTGGACTGTGTGTACATACAGTGTAGTTACTCTCTGATCCAGCTACTGTCCTTGAGGATGAGGGAACTGAATATATAGAAAGACAGGCTGCAATATTGCATTACTACCACTCCACGTTGGTACAAAAACTCTCAAGACCTTGGGATAGAAAGGAAACATCAAACCAATACAGAAGCATCAATCACTGCCACCATTGGTATTCCTCATCTAAGTCTGAAGTAATTGTGCAGTGCAAGATGCTGGATTTGAGAGCAGAAGCTTTTCAGCCGACTTAGTCTTTGAAGCAGGTAATCTGTGACCAGGAGAATACTCCCTCATAGCCAGGGCTTCAAAGGTTTGCCTTGGAACAGAAGCAATCTGGGATTTATTCTTTATGGTAAAATAGATCTTTCTTCATATTGGATGTCTCTTCATACTTGGGTGTTCCCATGTTGGTTTAGCTCCTACTGCTGCTGTCCTTTTGTCTGAATTTGGTTTCCCAGTCAGTATCCTAGAAATGCGGTCTCTTGGGATATTGTGTAGTCTTTGATGGTAAGACTGAATGCCTTCAAGTTTTCTCAAGTGGCTCAAATAGCAGGAGAAAGACAAGATAGTTTCCAGAAGGAGGAGAGACATTGTTTTTCTTGTTCCTTTGATGTAAAATTTGATTATCTCTCTTTGAGTTGTAACAAAGTATCCATTGAGATTTATTGTCTAGTACTGCAGGGCAAATTTAACAAACACTTTCTGGAATATTTGAACTCTGGGAAAAGAGAAACATAGCTAGCTTTGTACAAATCCTGTTGACTGGAAGTTTAGTCCTATGCATCACCCCAATGAATTAGGTAAGGCATCTTGCCTGTATAAGATAGGCATCTTTCTAGGTATATCTACTTTCTAAAAACAGAGGAAAATTTGTATGAAGTATTTACTATTTGCACTCAGGAGTAAGATTTTAGTAGAAGCAATAGTAATAGAAATTTAGACTTTGATAGCTGCTTCTTTACAGTTCGGTCTTTGAAAATTAAACAGCATTTTTCACATTCTTCCTCTAGGATAGAGACAGATCTTGGATCCTTCTCTTAGGGCTCTTGGCTACCTCAGTGTCTGAGCCAACTCCAGAAAGTGGATTAGCAGTGTTAGGATGGTACAGAGCTCAGTTCTGTGCCCTGCTGTGTGTCAATGTCCCAGGAAACGGTCAGGGAGTTGCTTTGACCTGGTGCTGTGATCAGGCTGTGTATGAATACATACCTGATGTGTGACATGTCAGGTGGTGGGATTTATTCTTGTGTGGCTCTAGCTGACAGGTAACTTTCACAAACCGCGTTGCCAGAGCTTTGACATCTGTCTCTAACCAGTCTCTAACTTTGCCGATTCTTCAGTAAGTTGTACACAAGGCACCCCTGGTGAAAGGATGAAATGGCTCAGAACACAGAGTATTGACCTAGTTCACAGATCTTAGAAAGCCTTGCTGGATGGGTGGCTACCTAATAGCAGGGTTGAGGTGGGCAGCCATGAACCAGCATACTTGGGCAGTGCAGTTAATCATGTGTGCCATCCATATGGCAGGACCAGCAGGAGCTGACCTCAGGAGGAGACAGGGCAAGCTGTTCAACCCTGGATGTCACAGAATAAGCTCCTCATTGTCCCAGTAACCTCACTGTGACACTGGAGGGGCTTAGTGCCTCGGCCTTCTCCAGTGCAGAGAAGAGATGTTCTCCATGGGTGAGGAGAATCTTCCAGACAGTTCTCACGGCAGGCAAGGTTCTGGTGAACTTCACAGCAGTGTGGGTGCTGACCCCCTGCTCTCTAACATGACACAAATGGAAAATAATGCCACTTGCTCAGCCAGCAATAAGAGGGTTCCTTATTCATTTAGACATCTGTAAAACTCCTAACTGTGAGCCTGGACCAGTTGAGAAGTGAGGGAGGAATGTGAAGGGGATAAAGTCAGATGTGGCAAATTGAAGACAATTTACTTCCAAACTGAAAACCTCAGATTTTTGTTAGAAGTTATTAATGTTTATAGACAGCAGCACTTCACAAACATGCGGATGGGAATGAGTTCTGCTGAGGGTATTCAATAAACCAACTGCACTGTATATTGCCCTGCCTTCCTACAATCTGCCTAAATTGTAGGATTAGCTCAGTGCTACACGGGCTAAAAGGGGAAAAAGAGCTACTCACAGCCTGCACAAGTTTTTCAGTGCTCTTACCAAAGCACTGATGTTGTTTCTAAAAATGTGGCTCTACCTGCCAGGAGTGGAAAAACTTGGCCTCTGGTGTTAGCTATATCTAGCCATTTTAAGGGAGTTCCTTCCAAAAGTACTAAATACCATCAGCCTGCTGAGCTGTCTGTGGCTGTTGTGATTTCATGCTCTCTTAAACAGCTGATAATTACTGCAAAACCCATTTTGGAACAACCTTTCAATTTCAGTTGATTTTTGTGTTTTACTAATTATTTCCATGGACCATATTGGATAAAAACCTCAGCCCTTTGTGGAGAGGTGCTGAGGTGTACTTTTAAATATGCCCATCAGTGCTGTGGGTGATGGGTGGTTTGTCACCTAAGACCAGCAGTAACCCTGGTCACTCAGACCACAACTCTGATCTGAGGCCATTGCAAGTCCAGCTGGAGAATGCCAAACTGAGGGTTACTGAAAACTCGGAAGAAAGGCTGAGCTGACTAATGCAAGAGCAGATGAAATAGTAATATGCAATGTATACTTGGCTAGGGTCTCTGAAGATCAAAGGTAATTAAACTTCATCTCTGAAAAATGCTCTTAATATTATCTTAATTTTAAGATTGTGGTCTTAGCTGAACTCATCACAGGCTAAGATGACAGGAAATTGGAGAGATATGGACATAAACACTTGCATTTAAGGAAAGATAGTGTCCTTCAGTGTAATTTTTAGTTTTAAGATATGAAATAAGAGGGGAAAATTGCATAACAAGTAAGTTTTTGCTTTATTTTTATGATATTAATAAACACCAAAAAAAGACTATGAAATGTACCACTACTGTCTTGTCAGAGTAACATGAGCAGTTAATACTGTGCTTGGAAAATGTTGCTGTTTACCAAAGGCTGTCATGATATTCTTGATTGTGGCAGTGAGAAAAAATAAGGACAGTTGATCATGGTTAACTTGGAATAATTTACTTATTTCAGTTTCCTGGAACTTCTAAAATCCCTGTGAAACTAGAGGCTTTTTTTCATGTATTTCATCCTGGGATGTCTTACGTTATGAACATCTGTAAAGTATCACTCCTGAATGAACAGAATGCTGCATTGTGAAATGTATGACAGAAGTAATGCCAGATTGTGGGCTTTATAAATTGATTTTACAGAACTCAGTAACTAAGTGGTACTGAATTTTAGCTTTAGCATGCATGACATGCTACAAAAAATCATGGATATTTGTGTATATGCATTGTATGTGTTTTAGAAAATGCAGTATGCAAGTAAATCTAAGGTTTCAGTGAAACACTTTCAGGGATAAAATTCATGATGTTTATTCTAAAAACGTTTATTTTTACATATACTGACATGCATTTTATTTTTTACCCTCTCTTCCCTTCAGCAATATGCCCCCCTACTTGCTGTGTTCAGCACTCAAGGCCAGTCAGAGTTGATCCTACTCCAGAAGGTGCAGGAGTACTGTTATGACAACATCCACTTCATGAAAGCCTTTCAGAAGATAGTGGTACTCTTTTATAAAGGTAAAAGTGTAGAATCCACTGTTGTATTCTGTGCTTGGATTCTCAGTGTCAACCACTCTCTTATGATGTTTAACCAAGTAGTGCATATGAGAAGGCTGTGTTGGTGTTGAACTCTGGAATACTTTGTGCTTTGAGAGTTCTAAGGAGCGTGTGGCAGCAGGAAAAGCCAAAACAACCCCTTGTCTCCCTCTGTTGCTTTCATCCCATTCAAGAAGTGTGAGCAGGATCAAGAACTGTCCAGTTTTTTCAAGTGCAGCTTAGTCCTTGTATAAAATCAGTTCTAGGAAGACATTTCTATAAATTTCTGGCAGATTTCAACAGATCAAAGCTTTGTTTTAAGAAATGTTGAGAGTCATCCTCCCTCCTAGGAAGGGAGGATGACAGGAAGATTTTTCAGGTCTTTGGAGTTGGAGGTTTTTTTTACTCACTCCCTACCAGAAGGAGCTTTTCTAATTCTTCTTTTCCTGCCAATTTTTTGCAGGTGCTATAGTTTTGATGGATTTCATTTTTATTGTGAAATTGACTTCTTCACAAGTTTATTCTGATCAGGTTGTCATAGAGACTAATGGTCTTGCACTGTGTGTGATGGGTGGGTGCCAAACAGTTTGTTCTTGCTATAAATAGCTGGAGAAGAAAAATCAGCAGGAGTAGAAACCTAATGTTGATCTTTGTTCACCCTGTTGAGTCCAGGTACATGTTCAAGGCAAATGAGTTCCAACTGTTACAATAATTTCATGGTTTCAGAAGGAAGAAGGAAGTGAGTCATGTGGATTTATTTCTATCCTTCTTTCAATATAGTGTGGCCTCCATGATAAATGAAATAGCAATGCACCTTGTCCTTCTGCCCTCAAATTCTACAATTTGTAAATACTATTAATGACCATAGAACAACTTGAACCTGCAAGCTGCAGCAGTCACTTGATTCAATTTTCTTTGGAAAAGAACATTTGCTTCGGACATGGTGAATGAGAGGCGTAATCGCTGTGCACTCAGAGCATAACTGATGGTCAAGCCAGAAATAGTCCTGTGTAGGATTGCTTTCAGAATTTTTGTAGATTCATTACTGTGTTAGCCTGCAAGAGCAGTCCTGAAACTCCAAAGCATTCTAAAATCAAAAAGAAAATAAATCACTGAATTGTATATTAAACTTAATATGCTTGAAGAACCTAGTTCCCATCTACTCTGCTCACTCCACGTGCTCTTGTTTTGACTCAGGAGATTACTTGGGCAGGCTTGTTTGGAGGGCTGAGAAGACTTCAGCCTCAGCATACAAGCTGCCCCAATGCTGTTTAGTATTCACATGATGTCTAGAGGAGTGTTTGGAGCTACCATATGGTCTGTCCAGTATGTGCTGTGCCTGTATTCCTGCCTGGAATCTCTGGGGCAGGTGTGCTGTATCACCTGCCTCTGCCATCTGATGCAGTCATGTGGCAGCACAGCTGCAAGCCCTTCCTGGTGGCCCTGTTTAGGCTGGGGTCTAAAGCTGGATCTGCCCTGTTTGACAAACCTGCTGCCTGCTGACCACTGTTTGCCTGACCTTACAGCCACAGCCATAGGGCCCTTCTGGGTGCTGGATGCAGGGAGCATCAGCTCCCTCTGGTTTTGGCAGCTTTGGAGTTAAAAAGTGTCCATTAGGTGAGGACATGCTGCTTTGTCAACCAGGGAAGATTCTGGGAGCACTAGGCCTTCAGTTCCTGTTTCTTCTACATGACTCTGTTGAGCTTTAGTGGCTCATGGTGTGGTTTGTGCAGTGCTATACTGCCTGCCTATTCTTTGTTTCAGTGCTGGTAGATTTCACCCTCTCCTTCTCCCCAGTTCATATCTATCTGCTAAAAACAAGCCATCGAGTCTTTTTAGAGACATGTGCTTTATTTAGAGAACTTCCCAGTTACAATGTATCTTCCCTTTCCTAAAAGCTGAGGAAAAAAGCCTTCTAAAGCTGTTACTGGCTCTGTCAGTGGTGAGGGAGCCGCAGACACCCCTCTTCCCCTTTCTGTTGTTCTTGAGTGTTACATGCACAAGATCTGGAGAGGTTTCAGGGTCCCTAAAGAACTTCATCTAGTGACAAATAAAGATATCTGAATGGGCGGATAAAAATGCAGCTTTGTACCAGCAAGAATCCACATTCAGTTTGTTGCTTGTTACTCATTATGAGGGGGGAGTGCTTCCTGGGCATAAAAATAGTCAGCAGTGATGATAGGCACCTAATGCCAGTCACGCTTTGACTAACTTAGTGCTATGACTACTCTCATCAGGATGTCCAACATCTTGCATCTCAATGCTTTCCATATTTCCATCATGAAATAGCCCTTGGATTACTTTCCTGTGAATTACCTGGTAATACCTAAACATGTTGACAGCTAGGGCTCATTAGCACCTAGAAGATCTTTAAAGTCTATGTTGTTGATTTTTTAAAATTTATTATTCAGTCTCTAAACAAGACAGAGCATCCATTTTTTTCCCAATGTCAACCCATACCCTATTTTCCTTTAAGTAGCAGCAGCTTCTTACTGGCTTGTAGGTATAATTTGCAAAATCAGTTCTGTAGTTGGTTAAAGCTTGTTAACATTATTATTATCACTCTACCCTTGTGTTCCTGAGACAGTCTAGAGAAAAATAACCTGTGCAGTTCCTTACTGATCCCCAGCTATGATGTTGCTTCTCTGGTTTTCACTTTAAGCCAGTACAGTTGTTTATCAAACAGCTGCATTTTGACCAAGATCTAAAAGCCAGTTGCAGAATAAGAATTGCTGAATTCTGAGTGGCACTCAGTAAGTTTGCTGGCTTCCTTGCTTGCACTGTAAGATGTGTGTTGTTTGCCAGTTCCTTCTGTGTTGCAGTGTGTCCCTTCACTGTTGGTAAAATAAGCACTGTTGTTATTGGAATACATGCTAGATATCATATTCACCTGTTGACCCCTTTCTTTTAGTTTGTGTATATCCTTGAAATTTCAAACATGAAATCTTTAACACTGTTGAAATTAGTTATCATTCCTTTCATGAGGATCAGAATTTCACCCTTTGAGTGGCAAACACAAAGCCTCTGTGTACTTTTTCATTAGAATTCAAGACAACATTTACAAAATACAAGAAATAACTGATTGCAAGTGCATATGAAGTACGACTCTGGTTGCAGGCATAATTAGACCTCAGAGATGTTCTCTTGCAGTACAGAGACACAGCAACCAAATTATGCAGACTGACAGATTCTCAAATTCTGCAGGGAACACTTAGAAGAAAGGAATCTTCAAGTTTCACTTCATACAGGGGTTTTGTTTTTTGATGGATTACAATTATCTTTAAATATCTTAATTATTCAAGTACTTTTTGTGGTACTTGATGCAAAATTTTCCTGGGAAAAACCCAAAACAAACCAGAAGGGCCTTAACTGTACTGTGGGTGACATTCCTTGCATTGAAAGGAGCCTTGTGTGAAGGCTGTGTTCTCCCAGCTGAGTTAGCTGCAATAGAGTTGAATTTTGCAGATTGATTGACTGTGTTGGCAGCTGCCAGGGTGTGCTTTTCCCTTTACTGCCCGTGGCTATGTGGTTTGAGTTAAAAGCAGGAATTCATTTGAACCGCGTGATTGAGTGCAAAGCTGAGACCTGAACTTCAAGTAACTTTCCAGTTAACCCTGAAGAAAAGAGACTGGGCTGTTCAGTCTCTGTGCTCTGCAGCTTCTGCCTTTCATGAGGGACATCCCTGGAGGCTCTGCTCGTGGGTGGCTTGAGTGGCAGTTGGCTGCACCTGCAGGAAAAGCAGCTCTCTGAGGCTGACATCACCTGGGACTGCAGTGAGAATGATGTGCACACACCCACAAACTGCAGTGCTCAGCTTCAGCCATTAAAATATATCTATAATCAACTTTAATGAGGAATAACTATATATATACAAAATGAGTCATTCCCTTCATCCTTCTTCCATTTTCCCTTCCTCCTCCTTCCATTTTCCCTTCCCACTGCTTCAAAGCGACTTAGAGGTATGATTAACTACACCCTGCCCTGCATGATTGTTGAATTGAGCATCTTTGTGCAGGTGGGAGAGCACTGGAGGCATGAATGTATTACACATGACATTTCTTAGAAATTAAAGGAGCTTTGCAGTTGTCCTTTTGTAGTTCAGGGCATTTTGTTCTTCTCTGTTAGGGTAGGAGGTTTATTGCCATGGAGTTAAATACAGGCAAATTTTTCATCTTTCAGACTTGAGACTGTTTTAATCTTTGAGGCACACAGTGAGAGTGCATGCTGCTTTTATCAGTTTGGGGTTTTGGGAAGGGAGGGAGAAACTGCACTCTCCCTTTTGGCCACAAAACCATTGAGCTTACAGGCTTCAAATAAAAAAAAAAACAACAAACCAGACTTGAGTCCTATTACTTTTTAACTGAGCTATGTGCCTACCTGAAGGTGCTTCCTTGTACAGTATCATAATGTCACCTGTCATGAAGCAATGGGCTTCAGCACTTCTATGCAACAGCTTCACATTTTTGAATGTGCACAGTGCCCCAGAGCTTGAGCTTAGGATGGGGTTGCTCTACTTTAGCTTTTTTGGTTGTTGGTTTTTTTTTTTTTTTTCTGAAATCTCTCCTGATTTTCTTTGCCTGTCCTGTGTGCCATACCCTGAGTAATTTTACAGATGTAGTTGTGTGAACCTCAGGACTTTGAGGTAAATGTAATCTTTTCACATGCACTTTTACATTAAACTGCAGGTTCATGTGTCCATGTGAAATATTTTCAGGTTTGCTAAATTAAAATCCAGATTCATTAAATACTGTAATGCCTTTGAGCTGCTACTAAGGACTACCAGCAAGTAGTTAATGCAACATGTTCAAAATCTCTTTCTTCTCTCCAGCGTTTCTGTAACATTGGAGAAAAAGTTCATTGTGGCAGGTTGTGATTTCAGGAAGATGGTGGAATTTTTTGGTCCCTCCTGTAGGTTCACCAAGCACAATTTATATATATGGAAAAAAGCCTAGAGCCAGCTCAGTCCCCTTTTCCCTGCATTTTCTCAGCATTACTGTCAGCTGCAATAAACTGCAGAAGAGGTTTTATTTTGGAAAAGTTCCTGAGAGACAAGGTAATTTCCAGTCACACACTCTTACTAAATTCCTAATTTTCAAGTTACAGTTGAATGTCTTGGAATAGTTTTGATTAAGTTCAAATGTATCCCTGGTTGCTTCCATCTGTTTATTATTCAACAGCATATGTGAATTGTGTCTCCTCTGTCTCATTTGACCAGATGCTTTGGGGTTTTAGTGTCATTTATTTCAGTTTGTCTTCTTCCCTTCCCTGCCACATCTGCTCTAACTTTAGGCTGAAGCAGAAGGTGATGGTCAGGGTTGGTGCCTTGGCAAGCAAATACCCAGTGGGTGGGACAGCACCAAGAAGCTCAGGGAAGCAGTGAAGTATATAAATGTGTTGATTTTGAGCAGGGAGGGTAGTTTGTTCAAAGACAAAAAGAATGGAAATTTTAATGAGGTGTAGAAAGCTGTCTTTAGTCTTTTTATAGAACAAATACAGTTTGATTTTTTTGTTCTTGTTGATGTTGTTGTTTGTTCTTGCCTTTTGTATTACATAACTGCCAAAATGCCATTGTGGATCCCAGATTTTGCCTTTACAGCCATCAATTACTTGACTTGGCTGGATCACAGGAGCTTTGTCCTGGAGCTAGAGGTCTGTTACTAGACCTAAATTTGCATATATTGGTAACAATAAGTGTCCTTGCTATTTATTAGTATTTCTTTATTCTGAATTGTACTCAGCCTCACATCTCCTCACTGACAGCTATTTTGTTCCTGATTCTTGGCATAAAAATGTCAGCTGTGCTGTTCCTCCAAGCCAGTTCCTTAAAATGGGTGGTCAGAATAGTGACCTTAAAACTTACTAGCTAAAAACAATATAAGACCTTTAGGGGAAAATGATTGCAAAAAATCCCTGCTGGGCTGTGTCTTAAGTGTTCAGTCAGGAGGTATCTGTCACTTCAGACTTCTAGAACCATGCACAATTCTGTGATACAACAGCAAGAAAAAGCACAGTAATTGTTATTGTGGTAGCTTCCAAGATGTGCAGGCTGATTATTATATTTCTTTTATCCAGTAATCTTATGTGGTATATTTAAAACAGATGAAGAAAGAACTCTTCTTGACAGAAGCACAATATTTGATACTTTATTTTAAGCCTAATACATTACACATTTTATTGTATCTGGAACCCATTATATGCATCAAATGTTCTGTATTTGAAGCCTAATATAGATTATGCAAACCTTGTTCCACTGCAATCACATTAGCTGTATGCTGCCTCTAAAAAAAAATCTTTGTCCTCTCATGTTCAAAATCTGCTAATCTCTAAAAAATACATTTTTTTTACAAACACTGATCTGTATTTCAGCTGATGTTCTGAGTGAAGAAGCTATCCTCAAGTGGTATAAAGAAGCACATGTTGCTAAAGGCAAAAGTGTTTTTCTTGACCAGATGAAGAAGTTTGTGGAGTGGCTGCAAAATGCTGAAGAAGGTATGGGTTCATTTGAAGAACTATGGGTAGTCTCTTTGCAAAACAAATGATTTTTTTTTCACATTTTAGTTGCACCAGGATATGAAGTATTCAGGACCCGAAATACAAAACAGCAGGCATGACCATCTCAATTGTTTCCAGGCATGCCTAAGCCTAACAACACTTGCTGCTTTTTCAGTGATTATGGTGTCCCTGTGAAGTCCTTTATTCTCTGGGTACCACTTGTCTATAGATAAACTCTTTCAACTTCTGCAGGGAGGAACTCTGCATTGGTGACAGCATCGAGTACCTTGGTGCTAACACCTGCAGCCAAGCAGTTTTCTGTCTCAGTGCCTTTTTTGCTGTTGTCATGTTTAATGGCACAGAGCATGAGCTTGCCTGCACCCTGGCTCTTGAAACTTGCTTTAGCTGAATGGTCAGGTTAACATTATGTGGTCTGTATTTGCTGCTTTAAAATGGTTATTTAGAGGGGAGCTATTTAGTTTCTTTAGTCCCTAACTTGGTTTTCCTCATGTTCTTGATAGAAAAATACTTCTACTGAATAAGTTACCTTTTTTTTTCGTGTACAAAAAGAATTCCCCATCAGTTGGGAAGGTAAATCCATGTGTAATAGATATGGATAGAATTATTAGGATTCATTTGCATCCATTTAATTTAATTAATTTCATAAACTTGGAAGGAATATGTATGAGGAACAGATAAAACTTAGCAGCAATTCACATGTTCAGGTAGCAGTAAAAAAAATGGCAGCCGCTTTCACACTTAGATTTTGGATGGGCAAGCCTGGTCTAATTAAGCTTTTAAAATATTTTCTGCTTGTATGCCTCGGCTGCTCTTTATTTTTATCCTTTCCTGCATGTCCCCTCTGCCAGATGTCCTTAATTACAAAGTCCAGTACAAATGGAGACAAAATGTTTCTGTAAAAACATGCAGCCCATGTTTGCCCTCAGAAATCTGATCTGTGGTGTTATGTTTGTTGGCAGTGAGCCCTTTCCTGTCAGGTGAGCACAGAAATGCAATATGATGCAAAGTAGCTTTAGGTTACAAAACAAGCATGTGTACTCCTGCTTCTAGGTTACTTCTACTTCTTCTGCTTCTATTACTAAATGAACTTTATCTTATGCTATAAAAATAATTTAAAAAATTGTTTTGTACATGTTTCATACTTCCTGTAGGGTAGCCTTTCTAGATAAGCTGGATGGTGATGCTGATTGATATTTGCAAAGCAAATAGGTTTAAGGGTGCTTCCTGGATGAGAGTAGTACAGTCTACTCATAGAGATTAGAAGAGTGAGCAAATAATGCTGATCCTTTATTAAACTCAGCTGCAGTACACATTGTGGCTCTGCAGATGAGGACCAGAATCATTCATAGCAACATGGTGAAAATTTTAGTGACAGATCTGTAAATGAAGAGCTCCACCATGGAGGGCAGCAGAATAAACCTTTGTCTCCTGAAGCTGTGTGTTTCTTTCTTTCTTTTCTCTGTTTGATCTGCCAGCCTTTCCTAGGAAGTACTAGGTGTGCTGAAAATTTTCATTTTCATTTTGGAAGGATATCTTGTTATTTTTATATAGTTACTCACATCAGTGTCCTTGTGCAACCTACATGAAGTGTTTCACTCTCTTCTCTTCCAGAGTCGGAGTCTGAAGGGGAGGAGAACTGAGGTGGTTCCACACAGCACAGTCTCAATCTAGGTTAATGCCAAATGCGCTTGGGAATGCCGTACTGTTCAAGCAAAGAGGCTTTACTTCAGTGTCATACAGAAAACTATAGACTAGACTTTCCTTTTGTTTAGAAGAATAAAGGTTTTTCATGGAGCCCTGAGGCATTAGATGCTTTACTTGGGACTCTACCTCTGGCTCAGTGTACACTAACTTAGGCAAAGACATTCAGCAAGGAGCCATATAGAAAAAGTGAAGTGAGATACTTATGGACTCCTTTTTATTAACGGTCTTTTTCAGGTACTATGGTATATGAACACTCCAATTTCTGTTTATAGAACTGTTTGGTCTGTGTTTGTAGCTCAATATTGGCTTGTGTATGTGATTTGACACCACCACATTTTTTTGAATAAATGGCTTTTATATCTTAGTTTTGTGGTATTAGTGTGTATGTAAAATTGTGGCTTGCCAAAGTTTTTGTGATTCTTCAAGTAAAAATTACACAAGAATGCCAACAGGCCATTTTCATACTTCTTCCTCAAAAAATCAGCAGCTGTAGTTAACTGGTGTAGGGATCACTGCCAAATCTTTATTCCCATCCTTACATACAACTTTGGACAGATTAACCATATTCCATATAGCAAATATTGATTCATCCTGTTCCTTAATTCAAAGAAGATATATAGGAACAAATCTGTGTAGTCCCAGTTTTGCAGGTACAATGTATGCAGATGATATATAGAATATGTTCTGCTCAGTTCAGACTACACTCAGTTATTGGTGACTGCTGAATTTAGAAACAGAAGTTGTCTCATTTTATAAGAATTAGCTTCAAAACATGCACGACTAGAAGTCATTACATGTGAAATCTGAAATTTATTGACATCAGGTTTAAAAAAGCCAGGCTTGTATTCTTACAGGGGAAAAGCATGACAGGGCATAATCAGTTAATGGAGTGTTGTATTTTGTCATTAGAAACCAGTAAGCTAGCAGATAGTACAGCTCTTTCTGAGGGAAAGTCAACACTTCATATAAACCACAGATGATTCTCAGTATGTATCTAGCTTTACTGTAAACAGCAGTTAGCAAGTGGAAATCAAGTGCTGTTGAGTGCCAGCTTTCCATCCAGTACAGCATTTATTTTCCCAACAGGTATCGATCTTTGGAAGGGGAAAAATGGCATGGTGATGTTTCCTGTAAGTTTGAGAAGACCAGAGCCAGTCACATTAAAAAGCAGAACTGATGCATTAGCTGCATACTTTCCATTTTGGTCCTTGTTATTAAAGAAAATAAATTTGCTGGGCATGAAAACACATGCACAAAACTCTGCAGCTGTGGCGTGGTAGTACTGAGTCACTGATATGCAGCCAGTATTGCTAAAAACATCTTAAATTCAAATTTGCTGTTTCCTGAGGTACTAATGAATATTTAGTTTGGTGTATGTAAAACCACTTTTCTGTGTAATCTTAAACTTAGGCTGATTTTGAAGGTGCCAGTCTTGAGTAGTGTGCAGAGATCACAAAGCCATTTCCCTGCTCTGAGACTGCCAGGGAGAGCCAGGCAGGGCTGGCTGCGGGCTGGCTGGGCCATCTGCTGGAGACACAAATCATCGGCTGCAAGAGGCACTGCGAGGCCAAGGGCAGCAGATCTGGGGTGCCTGTGCCACTGTGCCCCCAGCACACTGCAGCTGCAAGCAGAGCTGGGTGGATCCACTGCACTGAAGTTCAGGTGCCCCCAAGCCAGGCACCCGATGATGGTTTCAGGTCCCTGCCAAGTTGAGATATTCTGTGATTGCTGACACAGTTGTCCTAGCTCCATTTATAGACATTGTGTTGGAGAAAAATGGGTGTTTTGAGCACAAGGCTGCTGGCCAAGTTGAGACTTGTGATTTAGAGCATGGTGAGGAGTTGCACTCTTGGCTGACAAGAGTTATTCACTTTTCAGTCACACAATGCCCAAAATCCTATGTGTTCATATCATGCCTAATGTGTAGCTCCTGGGCACCCCTCTCAGCTTGCCCTCCTACAGGAAAATTATTAGGCACTAACAGTTTCTCAGTCTAGTTTTCAGGAATTTTTCCCACTTAATCTCTGAGATCAGATGGGAACTTATATGTGTATTTCTTCATCCAGCATTTCACATATATGCTGGTAACTGAACTAGGTAGGGGCACAAGTACAAATAGATCTCGTTTGCATCAGACTGAATATCAGTACAAAAGTGTGTAATGATAAGGTTTTCAGGAAACCTGTAGATTAGAAGCTGGGCAGAGCTTTTGATGCGACTCCCTTCAGACAAAGTGCCCATCCCTTGAAGCCTTCAGAGAGTCTACATTTCAGTTAAAAATATTCCCAACCCGAGGCATTTCTTCAACACAGTTCTTGAATTAGTGTTTCTCTGCTAGAGAAATCAAAGCTAGAGTCAAAACCAAATACGTGTTTTAAATATGGAATCAGTTGTCTTGTAAAAATAAAAAGGTACTTAATAGAAAATGTGCTTCACATAACATACTGCATTCAATTTTGAAACTGCAATCTTAATGTCAGAACTGTACATCTTTTACTTTACAATAAATTGCAATAGGGTGCACTTTAAAATGAGGACTGCTGAATTTAAAGGTGATTCTTCTATTCCGCCCTCTCCCTGAGGATTTAACTAAGAAAGCCAATTACATTGCTTTAAAACATTCCTCTGGTGTACAAATGCTCTCCAGGAGAGAGACCACATCATCCTTGGGATGATGCCACAGTGAGGTTGGTTAAAGCACTGGTTATGAATCTGACAAAGTTCCTGTTTCTTGCTGCTCCAGCTACCTTATTGCATTGCAGGCTTGTCTAACTTTGTCAAGCCCTGTGCAAAGGGAGTTTCCAGCCCACTGCAGTCAGTAATCCCACAGATAACAAACCATCGTTGTTTTCAACAGCAATTCTGCTTCACCCTTACTATGCTTTGGCTGATAGAGATTTACCCCCAAGAAAGCAATGACCTGCTGTGCCAGCATCCCTCTTTTCTGCTTGGCCAGCACATCCCAAACCCAGCAGCCAGACCCGTGCCAAAAGGAGTGATGGAAAACTCCCCAGCCTCATCCCTATGGGAGCTGCAGGCTGGCTGAGCATTTAACACCCAGGGAAACCAGCATCTGCCAGGTGAGAACCCCTCTGAGATCCCAGGGTCTAACTCCATGACCGCAACCAGGAATGGGATGGGTATGTAGCTGGTCTTGTATGTGCACACAGTTTTTCCCACAAAAGTGGCTCTTTGAGCAATATGGAGCCATATTCTCAAGTCTTTAAAAGCCTTCTCCCTCCCCAGTCCATTTAGTGACAAGGTAGCATTAAACAATGCCTCATAAATGGGTGTGGGAGTCGTGTTTCCCTTCAGTGCTGCCATAATCCACAGTGTAAAAGGCAGAGCTCTGATGGAACAAGCACCCATGCACTGAGTGAGCAGCACTGAGGGGCTGATGGGCCAGGGAGTGTTGGAGGCCCTCCCTTCCCTCTCCAGGTTGCACTTGGGCTGAGGGTGGCTGCTGCAGCATTTTGTGGGACTCCCTGTCCCAGCACAGCTCCCCAGGGGTGGTGCCTGGGTCAGGGCACTGACAAGCAGCTTTGGTGTTTCATTAGCAGCAAGAAACAAACTGCTTTGTGTCTGTATTTGAGCAGCACAGCTTTATTTCAGGGCAGCTTGTGCACTTCAGCAGGGACAGGCCAGCACTTCAAGGCAAGCAAGGGGCAAGAAAAGGTGGCCCAATCCTTTATGTTCACTAATGTAAGGGTGTAGGGTTGCTGAACTCTGATTTTGCTTTGAACCCCTTCCTCAAAATGTGACCTACCAGAACCAGTGGGCTCAGCCTAGAGTGGCTGCAGTTGGGGGGCATATGGTGAATCAGTTGTGCCAGGTATGTCTCAACAGCATTTGGGGAAAAAAACCTCCCAAGCATGCCCTCATGTGAGGCATTGGTAAACTGAGGCTTTTAAGCTCAGTGAAGCCTCAGGCTTTTAAGCTCCTGTCATGTTCCTGGACAAGAATAACTACCTTTAAAATCACATTTGCACTTAAAAATGGTGATTATCTAAAATAATTCTTGTGGGCTGGGACAAACCAGCCCTTTCTCAAAAAGAGCCACACATAACATTACATGGGTTAATTGCAGCAACCATTCAGCTCTCACTGAGCTATGCTGGTTATTAAGAACCAAAATTAGGACAAATTACATAAGTATATATTTTCCAAAAAAAGCCACATCTTTTGATTTTGAAGGGGGAAAAAACTCAAGAGTTGACTTCTTCCACTTTTCCACCAGGCTTTTGGTTTTGTTTTTGCTATGATATTTTAAGTAAAAGTTAGTTCTTGCTCCTTACAACCACACGGGCTTTTATAGCTTCATGTAAATCAAAACAAATCCCAGGAGGGGAAGTTATGCCAACACCTGCAGAAGACACGATTCAGGCAGGCGAGCACTCCTGGGCTGTGCGTGCAATCTATATTTGGTACATGTCACAGAGCCACTGCACTGCTGTCCTGGATGACTAAAATAGCTCACTTGCTATTTTTTCCTGGCAGGAATCTGATTAACACCACGGTGGCAGCCTCAGTTTCCTCCCACAGAGGCCTGGTAGCTCACATCACGCCACACACTAGCAGGGGGTTCAGATGCTCCTTTCCAGTTTCCCAACGTTATTCCCTGATGAGAAAGAAGTCCTGAGCTTACAAAAGCTCGGTAGGAGCTGTGCAGGTTCAGCCTTACCTCAGCACTGCTCCCTGCTGCCCTGGGGCCCCAGGGGCCATGCTGGGAGAGCAGTGCTCATGGTAGGAGATCAGGATTAGGGAGTGAAGGGGACGTGCTTGTTTTCCTGTGGCCTGTCCCACACGGGAGCAGGACAGAATTGCACTTGTCACTCTCAGCCATCAGCAAGCAGCACCCACGTGTGGCTCTATTTCCAGACATACAGGATGTGTCCCCACCCATGGACAGGCTTTGCTGGACAGTATGAAGGGAAGAGGCCGGTGCTGGAGCTGCTAATATGACCCAGCTGCAGGCTGACAGGTAACATTTTGGTACCTGGATCTGTCCCTCCCGTGGCTGCCACAAACTCAATAGCCTCAGCCCAAGTCTCTCAGATAAGAGTTCAATGTTAAGAACTGCTTGCTGTGCTCTACACTCACCACAGCTCTTCTGCTTATGGTGTTACAAGATTCAAGTGTTATTCAGCTCCCTTCACCCCACAGGACTGCAGGGAAACTGCAAACTGCTGTGGAACATCACCAGCAGGGACAAACACACCCTGAACCCCAAATTTCGCTGATTTAGGAACACACATGAATAAAAAAAAAATTTATTCAATCCACAGTGAACAAAAGATTGGATCATGGCAACTTCATAACAAGAAGATACATTTGTTTTGCAGTCTCTCAAAGCACATCAAATTGCCTGAGATTTTTCTGTTTATTTTTCCCCTGATGAAATGGGCTAACCTAGCAGTCTCCATATCATTACTACTTATTGCTGGGATATTTGCATAGCACTGACAGCCATAAATTATGCTAGAAGAAATAACAAAATAGTATTGTTGATGTATCCCAGGATATGATCAAAATAAGGGTTTTAGCCAGACCTATGTTATTAAACCCACTAGTCTAGCTGGGAAAAATCAATAAGCTTTCAACTATACTTCCTTGCCCAGGTCCAAAATAGAAGCAGCAGCCTTGAAAAAATAAAAACTGACTGTGATCTAAAACTGATCTAAAATTTAGTTAGATTTGTATCAGTAAGACCACCTGAGAGAAAATGGATGGTATCTGTGACACTGAAGGAGATTCCCAAGGGAAATGAAAAGGCAGATAATTTACAATTTGTGGAATAAGTAGGACAGTCAGTGAAAGAAAAGGTAAAAATTTGTCACAGAATCTCTCTCTTTTACTGATGACATAGATAGAGAGGGTGAATTTTTCATAAGGCTTGCTGCCCATCCCTACATCAACTCTGTTCCCTTCAGTCCCTACGATCCAGGCCTTTGGGATAACAGCAATGCAAAGACATGTTCTGAAAGAGCCTGGTGACACTCTACTCCACAACCAGAAATTTTTCTGGTATCAAGAAATTGAAGCAGTAGAAGATCTGGAAGATTATACTTCTCCCACCTTTTGAAAATAAACCCCAATTTTCTGTGGTTTTATCAAGACAATGGTATTCTGGGATTAATAGAAACAACCTTTTTTCCTTCTTGTTATCACAAACTTTGTATCTTCTCCATTTTTTGAGTTTAAGAAATTAATGAATCCAGAAAATTGAACCTGTAAAGCTTTTCCAGAAGAACCCATTGAAGCTGATTTCTAATTAAAGGGTATCTCATCCTGTTTCCAGCTGAGAAAGTCCTGATTTCTCTCCCCATCACAAACCACACATAATTCAATAAATCCAACATGAAAATATCTTCTGCTCCCAGACAGATCACCTCTCACTTACTGTGGTTTATCTTCCCTCAACCTCACAGGTTGGCCCAGATTTCCAGAAAGACTGGGAAAGCATTTTGTCACACTCAGCTGAACTTCTGGACCTGCAACCAGAGCTGTCTGCTCTGAGCCTGTGCAGAGACACGTCCTGAGCCCCTCACCTGGAGGAAGGAAAGGGGGGGATCCAGGGGCTGAGGCAGGCACCAAAGCCATGGCCTCAGCCCCCTCTGGGTGTTCCTCCAGCTGGCACACAGACTCCCTGCCAGGCCCAGGGGAAACAAAGCACATGAACCACATCTGGCACAGCTCCGCTGCTCCGCAGGGAAATGTGCGACGGTACTAAAATAATCACAGCAGCCAGAGTTGTGGGGATGCAGTCCCTAGAGGTCCCAAATAGGCCAGCAGCTTGTCAGGGGAAATGCCAGCAAACACTCCAAAGACAGAGACAGAGAGAGAGAGAGGTAGCAATCCCAACAGAAGTATAGGACACAAAAAAGAGGACAGAAAGATAATTCAGGATACCTGCATCATTCAAGGTCATGTGTTGTCCCTTCTTGCACTAAACAGCATTTATATAACACTCCCATGTGTTGCCCCTCTTACAGTTACGCCAGATCCCTGTTACTGATGAACAGAGACTGCTTTATTTCTACTTTTTTGTTCTATTTCAGCTTTTAATAGCATTTTATGCATAATCACATCCACAGTTCTCTTTACATCTTTTTTTTTGTTTGTTTTGTGGGGGTGAGTTATAGTATTTTTATAATAACTGGCTATAATTTAGTGATTTTTGTAGCATTTGTGTCATATTTATGCTATAATTCAGTCACTGTAACAGCAACTAATTACCTTTTAAAGAAATTTTCTTGAAACAGCAGCTCATGGTAATCCCTTAAACTGAAGGATTCTTCAGGCAAAATGCAGCTCAGATGATACAGGCACACATCTGGATGATTTATTTAAACTGAATAAAACTATCCTCCCTTCAAGTACTAAAACCCCAAATGTTTGTTTATGCTCTGCCTGTGTGCAACTTCACCTTTATGCATTAATAAACTTGACTAGAATGGATGAAATGCAAGAATCGGATGTAGGCAAGAAGAATCAGCATGGATAAATCAAAGACATGGATATATTTACTGAAGAAGTCCTAAAACATCTGGTTCTCATGACCCCAAACTCCAAATGGCTTCACCAGGGTGTGGGAAGAGGTCTGAAAGCTGTATGGGCAACTGACTGAAGAGAAACACATGGTGGTGCTGATGCTGCAAAGCAACCCTGGAGTTTTAACATGAAAAAAGCACAGAGGAAAAGTGTGGTCTTCTGGGGAACACTAATCCTGAGAAAGGAAACAAAAGGACAGCAGCTTCCCATATCAAAGGAAGAATCCACTAGGGACAATTTTAATAGTATAGATAGGAACCTAAATGTAAACTAGAGGAAAAGCAGAAAAGCACGGCCTTCTACAAACATTAACAGGCAGCAGAGCAACAACGTGCCAGTCCCGCAGCAGTGGGAGGTCTGAATCATGCTGTAGATGACCTTTAAGCTGGAAATTTGTTTCCATACTGAAATTCATGTTAACTTTTCTCACCAGAAGTCACTTAAAATATTGGGAACTCAGAGATATTCTGAATTCCCAAGGGGTTTTAGTCCAGTCTTAAAATGGAAGAATCCAGATAACCCCCCCAAGATGAACAAGATTCTCTCATCACAGCCAGAGACACCTTCCTGTTTGGAGACAGATCATTATATTACTCATCCACTTCTCACCAATCCCTTTTTACTGCTGTGCTAGTCTGTGATGGATAGAAATATATTCTTCAGAGGCAAAAAAAACCCAAGAAATCATCCATCTCAGGAAAATAATATTAAACAGATAAAGTGATAAAGCACTGGGGAAAAAAATTTACTGCTAAATAAAAATATCAAATGTACTCTACCTCAAATGCAGAGGTGCTTTGGTTAGTGCAGCATTTGGTTAGTGAAGGGCACATGCCTTTGACACAAGATTGTCAAATAAAATAATGAAATTAAGAACTGTCTTAGTAGTTAAGGATTTACCTAGCATTTGGAATAAATCCTTTAAGGGATCTTAGTTCTGTCAGACCTGTGACCTTACTGTCCTTTGACTCAGAAATGGAAATGACACTTTAGGAAGACATTAAGATGCCTGTAAATGCTGGATGAGTTCTGTCAGCAGAGACTTAGCAGGGTGAAGTGGTGCTGTCTCAGCCCCAACACAGGTACAGCAATGAGAAGCAGGTAAGAGACCTGAGTTCCATTCCTCTCTCTCCCAAAGAAAAGCTTCTTTGCATCCACAGCCATAATTGAGACTAGAAACAAACCCTGGCCTGCTGCTGTTGACAAGAGGACCCTAAAGTCTGTTTCACTTTTGTCAGCATGTTTCTATTACCACTTGTGTTACCTAATAGCAATCTTTTATCTCTCATGCCAGCAATTCTACCAAATGTGTGCAAGGCAGCACCACAGTGCACCCAGAGGTGCCAGTGCTCCAGATCTCTTCATTCCTAACATGACTGACTACTTGCTCTCCCTAAATCACTGGAAGAAATATTTCCCGGGGAAAAGCAGCCTTCAAGAGCACTTTAGAGTATATATCAATTTAAGGCTGTGTCCTCTAAAAAGATTGGTTCATATTTAAAATGGTTTCCTACTGCTGAAGCAGCCTTGTTTTCCATCAGCACCCCAGTTATTGCTTTGTCAGTGTCTGTGTGTCTCTCAGTGGCATCAACAGGGAAGCAGCACCAAGTGCACTGCCAGCTTGACAGGACTTGGCTGCTCCAGAGAAACTGTGCCATCAAGTCTCAATACACCTCTAGGAGAAAAGCCACCCCTGTGGCAACAGGCTGGCAGCTTCCCAAGCTGCCATCCCTCACTCATACATGGAAGGTGTAAATAAAACACAAGATGGTGTCAAAACCACTTTCCAGCTGATACTAGGAAGTAAACTAATTATTTTAAACTTGAAAATCCACCATCATTTAAAATTGCCTGCAGAACTAAGTTTAGATTTACCTTTAGATTTGCTTAGATTTCAGTGTACATTCTGCAAAGCACAGTAACTGCAAATACTCTATTTTAGGATTCTTCACTTACTTAAAAAAAATAAAGTAGAACAGTATAAAATCCACTTTATCCTTCCTTCATTCCTTACTGTTTGCTTCTCCTACCCTCTTGCAGAGGGGTTCTTGACCTATGTGAAATACACAATTAAATGGAAACTGTATTACCACATTGGCAGAACAATTCTCTTTGTGTAAACTATAGTAAAAAGAACTGCATATAAAAAAAGAAGAACAAACCAAAGCTAATAGCTGGCCAATTAATATAAAACCATTTTCAACTGATGGCTGTCTTAATTAGCACTGACAGAAACCTACAGTTTCAAAAGGGCAAACCTTAAACTGGGAAGGCAGATGGTAAAAAGAGACAAATCTTGTGACACCAAGAAGAAACTTTGGTGAAAGACAAGCCGTGACCTATCAGCTTTATTTTAGAGAAATTGTACCAAGACAATTCCACTGATAGAAAATTCCTGTGTGCTTAAGGGATGAATTACTTATTGCAGATACCAGTATTTGACTGTCAGCTTGGGTAATGTCCCTAATGCAGATGTTTGGGCACTGATAGCAAAAAGCACTGGCAGTAGACTCCATAAGCAGCTAACTTGTAAGATAAAATAGGAAGCTAAGTTTAAATGTGTAAGCCTATATACTGCTTAGCTTACATAAAGCCAGAAATGCACTCCACACCAATACAAATGGGCTGATTCTCACAGTGATATGTCTGCCACTGTACTGGAGCTGGATTTATATAGCTCAAGAGAAAAGCAGAGAATAAGGAATAAGCATGAGAAGCCAGTTCACTGTCAAACCCTGGTTTACCATCTGACACTTCCAGTAACAAACAAGGTTTGTTTCTTCTATTTTCATGTTACTAGATATCCATTCTGCTGTTAGTGTCATCTGCTTACAAGAAGACTACTGGAAAATAAAGAGCTGTTCTTATAGATGAACATCTTCCTGAGCTCTCATTGCTTTAAATTTTGATGCGAGGACCTGGTACGCTTTTAGTGCCATCAAGGGAAAAGACCAGATGAGGAAATTGCTTCCCAGCTTGTCCCCAGCTTGCACACAGATGATGGTGGTGATGCAGCAGAGCTGGCAGCAGCAGCAGGTCGATTTCCTAACTAAAGGGTTGTGGCTTTTTCTACACGCTCCTCACGCACGCTCAGAAGGGCTGAACTCACATTACTGGCAGCTCACAGCTATAGGTCTTCGGTTTGCAAGAAAAGAAGCCAGGCTATTCTAATGAGATATTTTAAAGAAAGATGACTTGCTAGAGGCATATAGCATTATCACTGAACCAACTGTTTCAAAATGTATGTCAGGTGTCTAAATTACTTATGACACTGGTTTAAGATTTGATATTAAGAAAGAAATTGGGTTCTTTAAATTTAGCTTCTGAATTTTGAGCCATTTAGTGTTCATGATTTCAAGGTTTTGCTCCTAACCAAATAATCTATTTCTGTAAACTTCTTATCTCACCAAAGGAGCACAGCAGCTAACTTTGCCACAGTTAAGCCATGCTAATACAGCAAGGTGAGAACACTGACTGTGCTTTACAGAAACCACAGAAAGATATAACAGACAGAATACCAAGTTTGGGTGTTTCTCTTTGCCCTGTGAATTTGTTTCACTGAGGGATTGCTGATTTGGATGAAATGTCTCTATTTCTCTTCTGTTCTTTAGTAGGATATTAAAGGAAAGTACCAGTTGTGATATCACAGGGAAAAAAAATTACTGTTTTGGCTCCTGGACAAATGGCATAGGAATGACAATGGAACTGTGTTTATTTAGTCTACAAAGAAGAAGCCTGGGGGTAGATTTTACTGCAGTCTTCGACTCCAGAAAGCGGAAGACTCTTCTAACACCAGAAGGGACTTAAAATGAAGACAGAGCCAAGTGTCTCATTTGATACAGCAAAAGAGCAAGACAGTGGCCACAAGCTGCAACAAGGCTAATTCTGATAATGTAAAGGTTTTCACAGTGAGAGTACTTAACCACTGGAACAAGTTGGGGTTGCCCTTCATCCTTACAATCATTCAAAATTTGACTGAATGTCTCTCTGGGAAAAACTGCTTTGGCTTTCAAGCTGACTGTTGGATTAGATGGTCCCCAGAGTCCTCTCCAACCTGTGTTCTCCATGGTTCTGTGACAGGAACAACACAGCTCATCACACAGCTCACATGCACAGGAGGAAAAGTGACACAGCCAACACACACACCTAGTGATGATCACTTAGCAAATCAACTCACATCAGAACCCTGGTGCTCAGATTTCCTTTGTGCAGCTTTTCTCCCCACCCTTATACTTCCACCATACAAGATCCCAGTTAAACCATCCTCTTCTGTTTTGCTATGCACTTATAAAGAGTTAGGATTTCTGCTTCTAAGAATTTCTCCCAGGGAATCATGTGGAAGGGCATTCAGCAGATGGTATTCATTTTCCCTTGATGAGGTGATGGTTTCCACCTGAATGTGATAAATGGGAACTCTTCAGGATGCAATGGTAATGAGAACCCACAGCAGACATAGCACAAACCCAATAAAACGTGCAATTAATCTGAAAGCTATTTACTCTCCCACAGTTTACACTCCAGTGTTAGTCCACATGCATTAAAATGTCCTGTGTATCACAGAGTTATTAACTTATACTTGTTGTTGAAGTTTGCTGGGTTTATTTCAGACCTGAAGAAGAGATGTGGCAGCTGGCCAGGTACCAGCACATTGCTGTGATCCCCTTCACATGGAAATAAAGTATGATACACAGAGTCTCCCAGAGGCTACTTTCCTGCTAGTTATCCACCTCTCCAGAGAGACACACAAGTGCCTTATATGTAACAGGCCAAGTAAGTTTGGATTTTTCTGAAGGAAGCCCTAGACCACTTCACTTCAAGGATCTAGAATTCTGCCTTTTTCTCTTCCAGGCTTAACTAAAACCAGCCCAATTTCAGAACATTTCTGAATCCTGGTCCTGAATAGAAGGACTGGGTTTTCAGTCAAGTTTATTAAATGCTACTATTCAAAATACCATTATACTGCTAATTTTCAGCTTCTGGTTGTTTCTTTAATACATTAGATGTAACAAACTGTCCTTATCCTAATCCTCTATCAGCTTAATTCAGAATGGATTTTAATTGTGATGAAAGGCAATTCTTTCAGTTAAGATCTTTAGAAATCTCAAGACATAGCTTCTGAACTTATAAGTATTTGCCTCTTTCACTATTTTTAGCAGGCTGGCCTCTGAAATACACTTTCCCTTTAAAGTCTGTGTCCTGAGGCTATCTTAGTTTTTTGTTTTGTAGTTTTGCTTTTTTTCCCCCTCACCTGTCCACAAACTTTAGAGGGACAAACTTCACCAAGCCTGTCTTCTCTGGCAAGCACTACTCATGAGACAATTTAAAAGACATGGGCATCAACTGAGTTAACAAGGAGACATGCTATTGTTACACTCCAATGTAATTTTCCACCATTGCTTGGTGTTTCTGGTGGGAATAATAAAGAATATCTCAAAAAGTAAAGCTGGTCACACAGCCACCCCATCCAGGACAACAGTTTTGCACTTGCCTGTAGATGCTTCTGCTTGAGTAAGTCTCCCTTCTAGGTAGTTTCCTAATAGCAATTTAACTTCTGGGCTCAATCCAAGAGCTTTATGCCATTTGGATTTTGGTCAGAAGTTCGTCAAAGAATACACTCATTATCTGTCTCTCCAAGAGCAAAGATGAACAAACTATTACTTCCTTTGTAACCACTTGTTAGATTTATTAAACTGAACAGGAGCTATGTCCTTGTGCTTTTGGAGGAGCTAATTTCTGACCTAGTTGTGAGTTTCTCTAGCCACACTACTTAAATGGCCTATTTTCCTGCCCTAATTTCCCTTTCTCAATCTACAATGCTCCACTTCAGTACAGAAATAAATAAAAATGCCAAACAGTTTTGTACATTTTTTTTTTCTCTGCAGAGAAGAGTCCAAAGAACACAGACAAATTTATTCTGTATGCCAGACTCGCCTCTCCACCGTGTCTGGCTCATAATGATCACTGACAAGACACAGCACCACAACAGCTTGTGTGTCAACCTGTAAGACAGCAAAGATCCCTGCAACAGCTACACCTACTCATGCTGCTCCTCACTGCCTAGTGCCAGAAAGGGCTTCTTTAAGGTTGCTGATGGGATGGCACAAGTGCAGTAGCACTGCTGGGAACTGGTTTTGTTCCAGGAAGCAGGGAGACTTTCATGACTGCAAGCAAACACCACAGCACAAGCCAATTCATTACTAACACCTCAGGAAATAACTGGGGTATGTCCACAGAACATTTGCACTGAATTTGAGAAAAAAAAAATCTTGATTGATACAGCAGATAACATTTTAAATGTATGTTTAATTGATTCCATATGTTCAGTCATAGGTTACAGCTAAGGTGACTAACTGACATGACTCAATAACTGAGGCAGTTCAGGTGAATGAGATGACTCAGATTTTCCTGCCCAGTGACACAAGAAATCACTGGACATTGGAAATTCTACATCCACAGAGAAAAACGATTGATGATAAGCAGCATTTTACTTCACAGCCTTTGTTGATAGATTCTATGGTCATTGCCAAACTTCAGGCATACTTAACTGGCACAGGAACATGCTTTAATGGTCAACTGCCAAGAAAGGATAAGCACTTTATTTATTCCAAGTAAAGCCAGCTGAAACCCTGTCTTGTTGTGCGTACACACTATTCACCTCAAGACTAACATCTAAATATGCCAACTGTACATAATAAATATACTCCTGGAAATGCCTGGCTTTCTTAAACCCTATTTTCCCCCTCCCTGATTTTGATGTGCATGAGAGACTTTATACAAATGAAGGGAAGAAAAATGACTTTACAAGACAAAGAGTGAAATGAAATACCTAAAGTGCTGTCAATGACTTATTGTAAACCTGGGAAAAATAAAGTGATAAAAATCAATTTCTGCAAACAATGCTTCACTCACAACATTTTAGACTCTCCATAATAGTAGAGAGTAACAAAAAAGGTCACATTGCCTCAATTTTAAGACAATAGTTTACACTTTAGGAGAACTTTGTACATACTTGAGCCTTCACTTTCCAAATTTGTGCCTTAGAAGTGGCACAGGCCTTTAGATTTCAGGCACATAATAGGTAACAGAAACCAGCAGTACCCAGATGATCCACAGCCTACAGACTCATCAACAGAACAGATTTGGCTATAAGCTGAGTTTTCATTTAGTGTGTTACAGTAGAAGGCTTCATGCAGAAATCCTCCAGAAAACAATCCAGCTGATGTGAGTTTACTGGGAAATGAAGAGTAAACCACCCAAACAGCTTCATTTTAAGCTTTTTGGACTAGTAAGAAGTGTACCAGGATTGAGCCTCAGTAATTCTGTTGTTTCCACTCCCCTCTCCCTTTGCAGAAGCATTTACTTTTGTACTGTCTTGTAAGTGCACATCAGCAGCATTACAAGTGCCCAGTGTAGTCTCCCCCCACTGCAGTTTCCCATGAAAGAAAAACTAATCCACACTGTTTGTAGCTCCTCCTGCTGCCAGCACTGCCATTTAAACATACCATAGAAGGGCAGGAGAACAAAGACTGTGCAAGGAAGCGGAGAATAAGCACCAGAAAGACAAAAAAGTGAGGAAAGAAAAGGAAAATGCATATTCTGGTCTTGGTTATGTCAGGCAGCTCAAGATTTGTGTAACAGATGGGAGTGCAGAATTTATCCCCTTAAAGACAAGGGCTGACAAGACAAATACCTAGAATCCTCACTTGGACCAGATAGTTAAACATCTTAAAAAATATAAAAGTATCTCTATCTATATTTCCCTACAAAGAATGGCAGATTTCCTTCCAACTGCAAGAGAGTCTTTTCACAGCTAGCAATTCAAAATTAGCCATTTAAAAGAATTAAGCCAATTTAGTTCTAGCCAGAATACAAGCTGAGTGCTGAAACCTGATGTGAAATGGGAGCACAGACTGCTGATCACCATCAGAAATTACAGATATCAGCACAGCTGACTGCTGTATCACCAGGAGTGTTAGTTTAAATCCAAACTGTATTAGTCCAAGTTTGTACTATAGCATGTGAACAAACTTGGAAGGGGGATGGAAGAAGGGCCCCTGCTACATTTGTCATAGATCTATTTACTTAACTGGAGCCTTCGAGTGCTTACATCAGCTGACCTATGCCCCAGAGTTTATGGTCAGAGGTGGGTATGAACACGTTGCATCACACATGGTTAGATGCCTACCTGAACACGAAGCAGGGAACGTGTAAAAGGTACTTCCCACCCACCACAGGCTGTGGGAGCTGGGTCCTTTAATAAGAAACACCAGCATTAATTAAGAAAGTGGAGGTACAGCTTTTAATAATTAATAATGAAAGAGATCTAAAATGAAGGGCAGTGGATGATGGCATTGAATAATTCAGCACTATAACCAAAGCAACAATGGCACAGTAACTTTAGATGTTAGCATTTGCAACAAAATCCAACAAAAACATTTGAGATGCTGATGGCTGCTTGTGTTCAGGAAAGGGCATACATCCAAAATACACTTTTCTATCACGTGGACAATTTCTGAAACCAGTCTTTACTGGTTGGTAAAGCTGCTAGTACAGTTACACTGAAACAATTGATTTTTATACTGGGTTTATGCTCTGCCAGAATTGGGCCTAAAGGATCAGAAGCAGTGCCTGGTAATGCAGTAGCTCCAGTCAGTAAATCTGCATTCCCAATAGGCCAAATTAGCCACAACATTAAGTCAGTTTAATTATCAGAGAAAAAAAATCTCCACAGATTTTTAACGCTTCCTGTCACTTCGCAAAGCTTCAGCAGAAGGGATGTCAAATTTAGAACCAAAGAAACATAAAGCTCCATCAGCTGTTGAACATTCAGATTTAATTTGTGGTCACAAATATTGCAGAATTGAACGTGATGTCCATCTAGCAGCTGAAAGGTAGATATACATGGATAGAAAAGAAACAAGTCTTTGTTACTGCATGAGAAAAAAAAATATGTATTGTATTTAATTGGAGAAGTCTAGCAAAATACCAAAGAGCACGTAAAAAAGATGTTTAAAACTAAAAGATCTGAGCAATAGACTAGGAAAGACAGAGTGTGCTGCTGTTCAATGTCTCACTGCTGGCAAGAATTATTCGCCTGCTGGGGCTTCCTTAGCAGATGAAGGGCAGCCAAATTACAGGAAAAAACCCCCACGTTTGGAATTTCCTCCCTGAACTGTTTTGATGACAAGTTCCTACTAAGAATTGTCGTGAATTCATCAGAAAGCAGATGCAGCTTTCTTTGCTTACTAGGAACTGACCATCACAAGTTCTCTGGCACCAAAACCTGATAAAGTAAAACTGCTGTGCCATGCACCCTTACGGACATCCCAAGGGAGCAACAAGCATGTCCTTGTCTCTTTGTGAAGCAAAAAGACAAGAGACTATCTTGGACACTAATCCTGCAACACGCGTCCACACTGGAATAGCTGGCAGATATCAGATCTGTTGTATTTATTATAAAGCATCACTCAGCAGGCTGCAGCCCACGGGGATGGTGAAGACAGGATTTTGGATGGTTGGAGTGAACCAGGACACCATTGAAGCCAAGTACGAACATTTAATAAAAACTAGCTACTGAATAGCAGGAAATTATCGGAACAGGTGGAAGATTTTGTAAAGTAGAATGACTATAACTGAAAGTATTTAACCCTCAAACTAAGGAAATATACAAGTTTGTAATGAGGCACAGTAGAAAGATGACTTAGTAAAAATAAATAAATAGATAAATAAAATATGTTAAAAATAGAAATAAGATGACAGCAGCAGTGCTGGGCTCACGGTTGGACCTGATGGTCCCTTCCAACCCTGATGATTCTGTGAAACGCTGGCACACCTACCAGCACTCCGAACCCTTTCACGGTCTGTACAGGTAAAGCCCTGGATGTTTGCCTTGGGATCACACGGGCCATGGATTATCGGGGTGCGCTGTCACGGGCGAGGCGCCGCCGCTCGGGCGGGGAACAGAACGGCGCCGCGGTGGCTCCGACGGGCGAGGGCCAGGCCCGGGCTCCTGTCGTCAGAGCCACGGAGAACGGGGCTGGTGTCGTCACAGCAACCGGGACCGGGACTCGTGTCGTCACAGCAACGGGGAACGGGGACAGGGGAACGGGGCTCGTGTCGTCACAGCAACGGGGATCGGGGACAGGAGACTGGGGCTGTTGTCGTCACAGCAACGGGGACCGGGAACAGGGGCTGGTGTCGTCACGGGAACGGGGCCCAGGGTCGGAGCAACGGGCCCCGCCCGCGCCTCGCGAGCCGCCGGATAGCGGGCGACGGCGCCGACGTCACAGCCCTCATTTGCATACATTTACCTTTGCGCCCCGCGGCGGCCAATCAGCGGGCGCCGCTCACCTGCTGCGGCCGCACCCGCGCGCGGCCGGGGGCGGGGCCGCGGCCTCCTGGCGGAGCGGCGGCCGCGCGGGGCGGCGGCGGTGGCGGCGGAGCGATGGCGTGCGGGGGCTTCGCCTGCTCTAAGAACTGCCTGTGCGCCCTCAACCTGCTCTACACGGTGCGTGCCCGCCGCGCTCGGGGCTCGCCCGCCGCCGCGGGCTCTGCCTCGTCCCGCTGCTCCCGCCGCCGGCTGGGCTGGGCTCGGCTCGGCTGGGCTGGGATGGGATGCGGAGGGGAGGTGGCGTGGCGAGGCTCGCTGCGCTTTTGCCGGCGGGATGTGGCCGAGGGGGTCCGCGCTGCGGCCGATGGGCGGTCGCGGCTTCCGGCTCGGGAGGATGGGGAGGGAGGGGTGAGGAGGTGACAGCGGTTAGGCCGGGCTTTGTCACCGCGCGGACGTGGCTGCTCGGGATCAAAATCCAGCGAGGCCCGCGAGCGCTGCCCGCCCGGGGCGGCGCGGCGGCGGCGGCGGCGGCTGGCTCGGCTCCTGCAGGGAGCGGCCCCGGGGCCCGGCCCGCCGGTGCCCTTTTTCTCCGTCTGCAAAGGGCGCTGCACCAATCCAGGCGTGAAGCAGGGGAGGGTTTGTTTGGTTGTGCCTCAGCCAAGCATCAGCGCTCAAAGGAGCGCAGTTGGGTCAGTGACGAGCCCCCGGCACCCGCGGTGTTCCTGGGATAAACCAGGCAGTTACCGAGTCGGGCTGCCTGCGGTGGTGGGAAGATGCGTGAGGAGGGGAAAACAAAGTAGGATGTTAAACTGAAATAAATGACTTCGCTGGGGAGCTGCAGGCAGGTGCCTGGTTCTGTTCCAGCGTGTTGGAGGGTTAGGGTTAGGGTTCTCAACAGAGAAGGAAAAAAACTCCAGTTGTGGTGTAGCTACAGGAATTTTTTTTCCTTGATATCTATTTTTAAAAGGCTCAGAAATAACAAGAAACGGGAGCAAGTGTAATGGTTTCCTCTCACAGCACATGTAGAGAGGTAGAACGTCCTCTAATGTTTCAAGTTTAACAACTGTGCTTGGGAGTGACTTTCAGCAGACTGAAATTGGGGTCAGCCAGTGCTTTTGGGCAGTGGTATCTGTGCTTTTCCGAAAGCACTGCCCAGTCTGGGATGAGAACAAGACTGGAGAACAAGCAGGTCATCGCTGTTCATCAGAACAATACCTGGCAGCAACTGAACCTGATGGAGCGCAAAGGAATGTGCTGAATCCAGAGCTGGTTGATGTTCTTGGGTGTACAAGGTGACCCAACCCTCCCTTTCCTCAGAAAAAAGCAGAAGAGAAACCTTTATGTAGGAGAGGCTGCATTATTACTTGTTCTCCATCCTTGGAGGAGCTTGAGGAATGAAATATGTCCCTGAAAAAGTTTGGAGCATGCTTAGGCAGCCCAGCCTACCCACTGTGAAAGTTAGCTTGGATCCCTGTGATGGCTCCTGTTGTTGGGCTACACCCAGCCAGAACAGAGGGGAGCAGATAGATGTTAGGTGTCTGTAGTTGAAGGTAAGTTTAATGGATGTAGAATGTCATGATGGAGCTAAATTAGAGTCATAAAATAGCTGAGGTTGAAAGGGTCCCCAGAAGATCATTGTGGTCAACTTTCCACAAGATTTTCCTGTGCCAGAAGGTGGGTTATGGGTGCATTATCCCATCCCAATTTTGCTTTTCAGTTAATGCAACACTTCTTTTGTTATTACTGCTATTATTCCTTGAGTGACAGAGGAGTGAGAGAAATCTGGATCATTCTCAGATGGATGCACAAGTAATACTGTAATGTCATGTGGACAGCAGGTGTTTTTTTCCTAATGACTGCATCATTAATTCTGCAGCCATATAGCCATATATTAACCAGGTGTAATGAGCCTTATAAGTCTTTTGGGCATATCTGGCCATAGCAAGGGTGGGTTGAACTTTTGGACTTCTGTAGTTCTGTCTGTGGTACCTGTACAGTGTATTTACCACTTTAATCTCTGCTGTGATATCTGCTTGAGTAGACTTTACTTTGTGGGTGTCACTTTGTCTTCTGTCACTTGACCCATACAAAACATCTGTTTTTGCTGAAGGGAAGGAATGACGTCTTTAAATCATAGTTACAAGAATGTCCAATTGTTATTGCTAGTATTGTTTATGAATAAAACAAGTTACAAGACTTAATGCTTTTAAATTCCTAGTTGGGGAAATAACACTTAGAGTGCTTATTTGGCCTGGTAGAACTGTAAAGTGTGTGGGCTTGTCTGTTTCTTGGTTAGACAGAAACCTAAAATAAAGGGTTGAAGCAGCAACCCTTTGAATGATGGACTTATTTTTTCCCATCTGGAAAAAAAAATACAAAAGACAGAGCAATAACACAATGATTGTCTCTTTGAAATAGTGTTGATTCACTAATAAATGGTGAGAAGGGAGTAGTGGTGGTAAGAAGGGATAGGTGACACTTCTTGGATGTTTTTGTAGCCAGCACTGATGTGTCTGTATGACATGAATTAACCTTGAAAACTGTATATTGGAGGTTTCAATTTACATTCTGCCTTTCGTTAAAACACTCTAGATAAAATATTATATTGGAGCTTAACTTATTTTTAAATTTTTTAGTACTGCTTTTTTTTATTTTTTGTAGTGGTACACCAAGAAAAATATATGTCCTGGCAGTAATAAATCAGTTGCTGGTTTAAGGCAAGAAACCAGAAACCCACCAACCAAACTGCTTACTTAATCTTTTTTTCAGATGTTACTTTGCCGATGACTTTTGGTTCTTCTCCTGACTAAGTTAGGGTCCTTAGGCTCCGATTCTACTTTTCAGTCTATTTTATATGAGTAATTCTGGCATCTATGCTGAGTCTTGCTGACTTCAGTATGGTTCCTTATGGGTAGAGGAAGAGTAGAAAAAAATAATTGAGACTGTTTGTTGACTCTGAATACATGATGATGTATATTGTCAGAATAAGGCCCTACATGGAAGAACTGAATACAAGAACCTTTAAAATACTAATTTTGGGTATCTGGCCTATTTAGTTTTTATTTAGTCAGTTATATTTACATTTCCCATCAAATGGCAGATCTATACAAACTGTTTAAAAGTGCCTGTTCACAGAGTTAATCCAAATTCAGGGATGTGTTTGTAGCTTAAAACTTTAGCTTCCAGGGAAGACTTCAGTGTTTGTGTTGAAGTACAAACAGTCAGTATCTTTGTTCATATCTGATTTTTGTCCTAACTAGTGGTGAAGGGTTGAAGTGGTAGGTGAGCCACAAGATGAAATATTCAAATAAAAAAACAGTACTTAGTGTTCATTTGGGTGGTATGTGCTAGTTTTGTCACCCAAGCAGCTACCTGCTTAATTATTGCTCCAGCAGGAAACATGAAATGTTTGTTGTCAGTATGTAAACATCTCACATTTCGATGAGCAGGCTTTATGTTTTCTTACACCTAGAGCAGCCTTTTGGTTTCAATTAAACCATACAGTATCTTTTCCACTAGAAGTGTGTATTTTTTAGTAGCACAAAGCTTATTCCATAAAAGCATCCACATTTACTTGTAACACTAGAAAGTACCATGTCAAAATAATTCACTTTTTATGTTATGTCATTCTCTGAACCTCTTTTTTGATTGCTTATTAAGTGGTTTTTGCATCAATTTTCAAAGCATTGTGTTTGAAAGAGTTTTTGGGCTTGTTTGTTTTGTTTTTCCTATCACTGTCTCTTGTTCTCTGGGTGCTTTAATTATTGAAGTTGCATTTGGGCGTTCTGCCCTCTTTATCAAACTTGGTTTCCCTGTATTATGGAAATATGCAAAGATAAGTATAGAAATTGTCAGATTTGGACTGTGTGTGCTTGGTGTCATAGAATGATTTGGGTTAGAAGGGACCTTCAGTCCAACCCCTCTGCCATGGACAGGGACACCTACCACTAGACCAGGTTGTTCAAAGCCTCATCCAACCTGGCCTTGAAGATTTTAAGAGGGTTTTAATTACTAAGGTATTTTATAATAATGTTTGTCTTACTTTCAGAGTTCCTGATGTAGAGGAATCAGGATCATCTTCCATACAAATCTGTCTGCTTTGTCTTTTTGCTGCATAGGGTAAACTTAGTGTCCGAGGCAGGGTGAACATCAGGATTTCCCTCGGGAAAGGGAACGTGTCTTTGTGTTCTCTGATATTTCCTGACTGCTGTAGTGGCTACACAGAGCCAGGTACAAGCAGACAGGAGTTAGAGAAGCACAGTTCTTGCCTCAGGTGGCAATTTATTTCACATTGATTAGTGAACCTGCAGTCTCTGAGTGCAGCTCCATTTTGGTTTGTCCTAAGTTTGTTTTCAGCTGTAAGATAAATAAAATTCCCGCTGTTTGCCCTGTCTGACAGGCTCTGGTTGGCATTTTGGTGTGCAGCATCCAGAGTTTGCCCCAGCACCAGCCTGTTCTGTGCTGGTCTCCCTCATTGTCATGCCTGGATGCTCAGCAAATGGCAGAGGTTGCCTTGGAGCCATTTCTGTTGTTCTCAAGAACATTTTGAAGATGGCAGTATAAGCTGGGCTGTCTAGTCTTGATATGCAAATAAAACTAGAACAGAAGCTCCCAGGTATTGGCCAAGGAAGCTAATGTTGGTCATGTCAGTCTTGTGGCCTTTTTGTTTTCATTGGCATTTTGGGAAAATTTCTGTGCTCACACTTGAGAACACACAAGAATACGGCAAAAGTACAGACAGATATTTAAAGGTGTTTTTCCAGGGCTTGGAAAGGCCTTTGGCTGTGCTGTGTATCAGTTTATAGCCAAAGTGACAGCAGTTTGTGATGTTAGGTCAGAATCTAGACGTGTGCTGAGTCCATAGACCAGCCAGGAGAGAGTTTTGGTTTTTCATTGTCCTGTGCAGAGTGTGCATGTGGAGCTAAGAAGGCAGCCTGTCCTTAGGGAAAGAGGAGAATGACAGGGCAGAGAGGAGGAGGGTAGATGGAACACAGTGTTTTTTGATACTGCTGGTCTTTTCAGCCATCCTCGTGGTGCAGGTGGGCTCCTGAAAACCAGCACAATTATTGAGAACCCCTTTGAGTGTCCTGCAGAAGCCTTGTAGCTTATGTCATTAGTTGTGGGGTTTTGTACTCCTGGTTTTGTGTTGAAGGAGATACTATTTGTGTGGAGGAAGGATCTGTGGGCTCACTGGGCTTTATGAAAACATTTTGTAACCTCTTAAACAATGAACAAACACACAAGTAAAAGTAAAGATTTTAGAAAATAATTGTCCTTGTTGCACAGCAGAAAGCTTCCATTTCCAAAGACCAGAGGGTATTAAGCAGGGGTTAAATCTGACGTTTTAGTGTGTAAATAGTTTGTTACATGACCAATAAAGTGATTAACTCTTTACAAGGCCTGAAACTGAAAGAACAGGCTTTTGTGATAGGAGCCAGGAATGCTGCCTTTCACAAGGCTGTTCAGTAATCAGACTGCTGATTGCTCTTCATTTAAGTAAGTCTCCTAAAGGTGGAAGATTTTGCTTTCTATTAGAAGTCTTTTGGTGGTATCCAGAGCTTTCCTTTCCTCTCAGTAAAGCTGAAGTAGTACTGTAAGAAAATAAAGTTGCTTACAGGTTGAGTAGCTTACAGCTGTGATAGAAACCAATTTAGCTTCATTTTAACTTGCTAAAGGTTATGGTTGCACCACTATGCACTGCCTGTTGTTTTAATGTGCTGTTTTTAAATTAAGTGCCAGGAATCATAATTGTCTTCTTCTAGATTCTCTATGGCTGTGCAGAAATGGTTGTCCAAGTGGAAGGGGAGAGTAGTGGAAACCTCTAGCTTAAGTATATATGTCATTTGACATTCAAATTTTAAAGCACCCTTTAAAGTAGTAAAATATGATCTTATATGTGGGAGAGAGGTTAGGGAGGATGTATTTCATCATTTGTGTAATCTCTCTGGTTTTAGTTCCTGTTCCATACTCACTTTGACAGCTATTCTGTAAATATTTCCCTTGCTGATACGAGAATAAATGATATATAATCTCTTTACCTAGCAATGGTGAGTCAGTAGTTTGTAAAATTTAAATTCTGAAATGTGATTTTTACCAACTCCTGTTAGCACTGAGGTGGTAAGGAAGCAGGGGGAATACCAGCTTCTGCATATGACTTCCTTCCTAGCCGGCAGTCCAAGCTAGTTGAAATACCAAAAAGTTGCCAGTTAGTCAAGACAGCAGATTTGCTGGTGGCTTGCTGTTGTAGGAAGGAGGAAGTGGTTTTAGCATTTGAATTGTTTCTCGTGACATTGTATAGAGAAATAGTTTGTCAGTATCTTTGTTTCTTTTTTGTAATGCAGATTGTAAAATTGCGCCTAAGTACAGCAGGAGCACTTGTGGAAAGAAATGTATTTTTTCCAGTACAGGATGGAGGGAAATGAGCAGCTATGTGCACAGGAGAACTTGGATTTAAAGAAGAAAGCAAATTTGGAGATTTGTTAGGGAAACTGTTACATTTGGAACAGCTCTGAAGTTCAAATGTGTGTATGTATGTGTGTTAAATAAAGGGAAGTTGCCTAAACTGGAGTCTGATCTCTTCCACTGATCTTGAACTTCAGTTGTCCCTAAAATTTCCCCTATACAGATACTGACATTGGAGTAATGTTTTGTCTACTGACAATATGCTTGAATTTTTTTTCCATTTGTTTTACTCCAAAGTAGAAATACTGTAATCTCATAGGGAAAACCACTGATCTTCACCTAGAATTTGTGCTACCTAAAAGTGTGTTCTAGGAAAGCATTTACTTAATTTCAAAATTACTAGTTTATGTATTGAATTATGCTAAGCCTGTATTTGTGTGTCTGCCTTTAAGTAAGGTAGTTAGGGTTTGAACTGGTGGAGAAGATAGTCCTTGGTCAGTGCTAAATCCACCTCTTATCTATCTGTTAAAACTTTGTTTTTTAGTTTGGAGAGAGTGGCATGGTCAAAGTGCTGGCTGTGGTGTGTGGCAGTGTTGGTTGGAAGGCATTTTTGGGGCTCATCAGTCCAGGCCCCTCATCAGGATTATGAGTAACAGTAGTTTGCTATCTGTGGCTTAGCCTGTGGAGTCTTACACACCCCTGAGAAGAAAGATCCTTGCAGGTGTGTTTTCTAATGTCCAGTCTGAGCATCCCAAGCTGTTACTTAGGATACCCAGAAGTTTGTTTCCATGTTTGTATGATGTGCCTTCAGCTTTAGTTAGTATGTGATTGCCCCTAGGCAGCTTCTTTGTCATACTAAAGAAACCCAGCCCCATCCCCTCTTCTCACACCTCTCATTATCAAGGCTCCATGCCACTTTACTGACTCCTGCCAGGTTCTCAAATTCCTTTTCTGCCTGGGGGACTTGAAATAGAACACAGTATTTGAGCTTCAGTCTCATCAGCATTGTGTTTCCTTGGATTGCACTCTTCTTGGTTTCCCTGTTTGCAGTGAGAGCTGACTCCTGGCTTGTGTTCAACCTGACAAACAATCTGATCTCCAGATCTGTCTCATTAAGCTGGTCCAGTCCCAGGCTCCACTGAAGCACCCAGGAGCACAATTTTTCACTTTTCACACCTCCTTGTTTAGTATCATCCACATGTTTTTGGAGAATTCATTTTGTGTTATATTCAGATTGTTGATGAAGATACTGTGTGATACTGGCTCCAGCCTTTGTGATGGTGCTTACGGCTGCCAGCAGGATGCTGGGCCATCAATCACTGCTCTTCAAGTGATTCTTCAAGCAGTCTGGCCTGTGGCTGTTCAGTCTTAACAGGCCATTCCTCCAGCCTTCCTGTGGGAAACTGGATTAGCCGCAATTGCTAAAAACTGGACTGTTTCTGGTAAATACATCAAGTGGTGTTACTAACCAAAGCTAGCTTTGTGTAAATAAATTCTTATAGGTAAAATTAACTTTAACAGATAATTCAGTCTTCCAAGGATGACACTGTTTACTCTGGGAGGCTTCTGCTGCCATGAAATGTGGTCTCAGTTAAATAAAACGTGACATTGAGAAGCTCCATAGAGAGTCCTTCTTCCTTCATTTACTTGGCCCTTTTGCATGTAGGTAAAGCTTGTATGTTTGGAATGTACATGTTACTCATTTGAAGTGGTTAGGGTCACTAATTTTGTTTCAAGTACATTGTACTATAAAGCCATTGCAGCTTCAGTTTTAGATATATTGCATTTAAATCCTTTCATCTCAAAACACTGGAATAAGCACTGTTGAGTGGCTAATAATATAACTGTGGTTATTTCTAGTGGCTAAACAGTACATAACACTGTGAGCCTTGCATTGTTTTACAAACAAAAAAAAACTCTTTTCAAAACAGCTATTTTTTCCTTTTTGTAGTAGTGTGCTTTTACTTTAGTTTTTTGCATTATGGCACTAAAACACTAAATAGAGAAAGTTACTCCTCTCATTCAGATAGTCTATGCCAAACCTGAAGGTGAAGGAATAACCATAATTTCATCTTTCACTAAACATGTAGAGGAGACAGAAACTTAACACTAAAGCAGTTTCTGGAGTGATTAGTAAAACTGTAGTCTCCATTTCAGTTTTGAAACAGTCAATTTTCCACAATTTCAAGTGGCAAGAAAGGAATGGCCAGTAATGATTTTGATCCACATCATGGATCTGCCTGACTGGATACAGCATTTTCATATAGTTTGTCAGTCAGAGGCCAGTAGCATGGATCTGTGATCACACTGAATTTCCAGATGTTTTAAGGAGTTGGACAATTCCTAACTTTGTCAAGGAAAATGGAGCCTTGGTATTATGGAGGTAACAGTTGAAAAAGAGATTGATAGCTCTTGAATTGTCTTGATGCCATTTGAATTGTTCAATAATGGGTTTAAAATCCAGAGAGGCTTTTTCCCCCTCTTGATTGAAAACCAGACCTTTTCTAGGCTCAAAATGTGGCTGTTTCTACCAGAAAAGCTTTTTGTGCCAGGGTGTCAAGACAGTTCTGGTGTCATGCAGATAATTTTATGCATGTATCATCAGATTAATGTAAGATGAGATCAGTAATGGCATCAAGAAGCAACTGGTACCCTGCATTTCACAGACTGTGTTTATCCAGGAGGTCTTAGAGGCACAGATTTTGTCTCTTGTTTTGATTTCAGTATTTTAAGAATGAACTAATTTCATCTAATGCTTTTGGACCTCTTATGAAATGAGCAAAGAGCTGAGCAAACACATATTTTGGTATCCTGGAGGCAGATTGGTGAAAGATTTGCCCTCAGATAGAAAAGTATTGGTGAAAGCTATTAGGAACAAAGATTCATCTGCTCTTCTTTGTGAAATAAATTGATCTTTGTCATTGCTTGTGAGATTTGTTTTTTAAAGACCTATGTAGTGGAAATGTGAGTTCAGTATTTAGAAGCTGATGCCAAGCATGGGATGTCAGAAGGCACTTTTTGATTGGAAGTTGGACTCTGGGGTTTCTTTAGTTACTTGCTTCTGGTACTTAAATGGAAAAATAAATCTTTCCAGTGGAATGAGACAGTGGAAAAAAGTAAGTGGGCATAGATCAGAAAAGGTAGGTCTTGCAATAAACTGATTAGCCAGGCTAATTTTTATTGTAATAGTATCAGGAAATTTGTAGCCTTGTGCAGCATGGATTAACAAAATTTGTCTGTGTAAGAGCCAAGGTGTTTTATTTTATTTTTTTCTTCAGTCCTCTCTGTAATTTTGATTCATGACACCTTGGCCTGTTATTTTGGTTTTAAATAAATGTGGTAATTTAGGCTTTTTCTTCAAGAGAAACAAAGATTAATGTGAAATCATGCTAAACTCTGCTGGTACTGAGCAATTCCTTTGAATTTTATGGTTTTTTGTATCTTTATGTGTTAAGAGAGAAGTGTAGGTATGATAAATATCCTGGTTTTTTTTCTTGTAGGCTCTTGAATTTCTTGTGTGGATTACTGGCTTTTGGTAAAAAGTTTTTTGAGATGTATTCCTGTGTGAGCACAAAAAAAATTCCACCTGCTGTGCTTAGATCTTGATGAGCGTCTCTAGTTGTTTTAGTAGCTTTCTTGTTGTTACCTTAGATTTCCATGTTTCGAAAGCTGCATTACATAGGTAGTCCTCTAAAATGTACTTAAATGGAAAAAATATACAGAGGTATTTGGCATTAATACCAACAAGAATTCCCAGATGTAGAGTAAGTATACTAAAGTGATAAGTTGGAAATTACTTTTTTTTTTGGTTTTTTTGTTTTTTTTAAATTCTTTCTGCCTCTGGGTAAGCAGTAAAATGTGCTTCATAAGAATGTGCCTTGTTTGAATGGAAATGGTGAGCAAGTGTGTTTGCTCTATACCTGTTGTTAAACAAAGCCAAGTAGTTGAACTAGACTAAGTGCCTACTGTTTTATGTTGTTGGTTTGGATTTTTTTTTAATAGCTATAAAGCTGAGTATTTTTTGGTGAGATCAGAGTTTTGGAAAGTTAACACTTGCATATTGAATTGGTGTAATTTAACAGAGAATGTAGAGAGCAGTGTTACACATAGGTCTGTTTCAAACCAGAGTCTTGGGCATCTTGTGCCTTGGACATCTGGATTGGCTTTGTCTGCTGCTTCCCTCCTGCTGGACTTCATTACAGATTTCTCTCCAGCTTTTTATGTTGGAATTTCTTTTTTCTTGGGGTTGTATTTTTTTGGTGTGGAAACAGGAAAGGCTGGAGCTTCCTGCCCATATAAACAATAAATCTCTGTGAAGTAACTGGGACAGATTCCTGCCTGCCTTCCCTGAATACCATGTTTAAAAGGAAGGAAACAGCCTAAATGTTTTTGGTATAGAAATATGATTCACTTAATAGTAGAGCTATTTTCTTGAGAAAATATGCAGAGGAGACAGGATACCTTTATTGTTTTAGTACTGTACAAAATCCTTGAAATTCAGATCTGAAATGTATTTTTTTGTCACCATGTTAACTGTTGTGTTACGTTATCAAACATGTAGAAACTACTTTAATGAATTAATACAGCTGATTACAGTAATTTGGCAAAGTGCCCTTTTTTACACATTCAGAGCTGTGCAGCTGTATATTCTGTTTTCTTTAAATATACTGCCACAGTTTCAAAAAACATGAAATTTTCTTTCTTACTCCACTCTGAATTAAGGCTGATGACTTTTAGCTTATTTGTCAACTAGGTTATGATTTCAGTTTAGTGTCTCTAGTCAGTCACTGATAGTGCAACATGACAGGTAGTTTGAATTGTAACAGTTCCACACTGACAGTGTGGAAGAATATGTAAGCCTTAAAACATCTGGAACTGAAATTACTTACACAATGTTGTAGAGGATTGGTTTGTTTAGGGTGTGTTTCTTCTCTTTGCACCAGAAAGAAAAATTGTACCTTTTTAAAAACAACTTTAATGCTAAAAAATTATCTGTGTTTGGGAGCATGTTTTAATATGCAGTCTAACTTTGTGTTTTCTCTTCCCTCTAGCTGGTGAGCCTGCTGCTGATTGGAATTGCAGCATGGGGAATTGGCTTTGGACTCATCTCTAGTTTCAGAGTTGTTGGAGTGGTAATTGCAGTAGGAGTCTTCCTCTTCTTTATTGCCTTAGTTGGATTGATCGGTGCAGTGAAACATCATCAAGTATTGCTATTCTTTGTATCCTTCTGATGCACTGCATTGATTGCAGTGTGGTTCGAGCTGTGTAAACAACCTCCTGTGTCAGCTGAGACTGCTGGGGGAGGTGCTTCAGAAACAGAACAGAAATTCACAGTCTTACTTTGGTCAAGTGTGGTCCAAATTAGACTTCCTTCCCATTTAACTTTATTTCAGTTTCCTTTTTTCCCTTCCATTGTTTGTGCTTTGAAGATAGAAGTATTCACATCTCTTTTTAAAATTAAGACTATTTTAATTCTTTGAGAGCTTTTTATGGTAGCTCACTGTGTCACAGGTGCCTCTTACTGTGTGCTCAGCCCTGCATGGGGCTGAAGTAGGTGAACTATTAATGTTTAACTTCTGTGGTCTGTGAATAAGAGCTGACCTCCACTTTACAAACAGCTAAATTGTGTGAAGTCTCTGCCTCTGAATACAGCAGCCACATTTTGAAAGTACTCCCCAACTTTCAAAACATGATCTTTTGTATCAAAGCTTATTCTTTTTGTTTTATACCATCTTCAGATGCAGTAGTCCAAAATTGTGTGAGGCTGTGTTCCAAGAGCAACTCTTTTTTATTTTTAATCTACACTAAAGTTTTTTTATTAATTACAGGACTTTGTAATTGAAAAGAAAGCAACCTGAATATGCAATACCCTGAAAAATATTTTCTCTACTACTTTATTTAAATGAAGTATATTGAAATTGCATGAGTCCCTAAAGCTGGAGAAGATGGCTGGAGATCTTGCTCTCAAGCTCCTTTTATTGACCTCTGCTCATGTTTTCTTGCTAGACAAGAAATACCTAACAAGGAAATACCACCAATGTATAGTAGTAACCAAAAGAGATAATACATGGTGATTGGGTTTTGGGAGCATTATTTAGGTCATCTTTTCCACATCCACTCAGAATTTGCTTCCACAGTTCTTCTGTTTTAGAGGGCTCACTGGTACCCGCTGAATTAAGGAATACCATTAGGTGTATAGGTTATAAAAGCAAAATTAATTTGAGAGTGTATCCTTAACAACTGATTGTTTCCAGTACATGATTATTCTTCTGCTAGTCTTTATTGTCCAGTTTTCTGTCTCCTGTGCCTGTTTGGCACTAAATGAGGAACAGCAGGTAAGAAAAGTTTCCTGCCTTCTCAGTTAATCTGTAGCATAACACTATAAATATATATGTACACAGGCACTTGTATTTGTATGTAGTCCTCCATAAAATGGGGAGAGCATATTTTAAGAAAATCAGCATTGTCCTACTTATTAAAGAGTCACCCTTGGTCAATGCTTGGCTCTGGTAGCTAGGAAGGAATACATTTGGGTCCTAACCTTATTTTTTTAAAATTTATTTTGTTTTTAAGCTTCCTTTCTAGATTTGTGGTCACAGGTGTAGCAGCATGATATCTTGATTATATCTCGCATTCAGCAATTTCAGATAAGCTGATGAAATACACAGTAATCATGATGTAAATTTGATAAAGTCATTGAATTGTTTGTGTGTAACTGGAAAGGTCATAGCTACATTAGGCAGTTACATGTGAAAGTAAAAGAAAGAGTCTTCCATGTGTATGGAGACCAGTTCTTAGTGTATAAGAGGTAGGTAAGGGCACAGTGACTAAACAATTAGTTTTTGCATGTGAGGGTGCTTTTTGTGTATAGCCTGGGCAGTTCCAGCTAGATTAGTCACATGTCCCTTTACTAGTGATCTTGTTGGGTTTAGCAAAAACAAAGGAAGGAAAGGAATTATATCCATGAATGTGCTGCTGTTAGGTGCTGTTCTTTCTTCAGCTGCACAGCCTCTTTGGACACTTCAGTCATTTTCAAGATATTTATATTCTCCTGTTAAGCATCAAGATCTGAAGCCTTTAGTTAGGACATTATCAACTAGATTTTGTATGTTGGCTTGCAATGTAAAACAGTTTAAAAATTAATTAATGTAATATGTATTTGCTTATGGCTTCTAGAGTGAACTTCTAGAGGTGGGATGGAGTAACACCAACAGTGCAAGAACAGATATTGAGAGGAATCTGAATTGTTGTGGATTCAGAGTTTTTTATCCGAATGAAACCTGCGCCGCTGTAAGTTCTTCAAGTGGGAAAAATCATAACTTATCCACACTGTGTTTATTCAAAAATGTTTCCATAGTTACAGCAAGCAGCATTTTAACAGGTGTGTAATGTAGTTATTACAGTGATGCTAAGCTCTTAACTTACTGGAAAGACAGTTGCAGGGCGCCCTGCTAAGTCTGTACTCCACTGTCATTTATTTATACACTTGAGCTCTTGGAGTCTTTTAAAACTACTGTAGTTTTGTCCATGGGTAGCAGTCCCTTCTAGAGCAAACTAGATGCTTTCAAACAACAAAGGGTCATCAGCAAATGGAAGGCAATTTTCTGTATCTGTTGCAGGATTGTCTTAGAAATCTCCACTGTAGACCATGTGCACCAATAATGGAAGAATATGCTGGAATGGTGCTGAGATTTGTCGGTGGGATAGGACTCTTCTTCAGTTTCACAGAGGTGAGTGGGTGGTTGGAAAATTGAGTGCTTTTTTCTCACTTTTAAAGCTTTGCTTTGTGAAACACAATTTTAGGGTTGTGTGCAGTCAGGAATCAGATAATTAATTAGGCCAAATTTTTCAAAGCTATGACCTTGATGACAGACCTGTGTCTGTCAGAAGGAAGGCTTTCCTTGCAGCTTTGTTATTTAGACAACAAACCTCAGCATTAAGATGTGATGCTGTAAAGTTTAAGCTTTTCAGAAACTTAGCTGTTCAAGTCTGCCATTCTCCAGCAGTATTAAAAGAGTGCTGTTGCTTTACCTTGTTCCCTCTTCTTCCCATCTGTTCCCCACTCTAGCACACATAAGGTCTTTGAGAATTTTTTTTGGTGCCACCTGTAGTGCAAGGATAGAGTTGCACAAGAGTGAACTGTATTTTAAACAGTCGGTTAAAATTAAGAGGGTCTTTTGGCTCTTGGCTGTAGTACCAGGATGATGCATAATTTGCTTTATTGATTGGAGCATAAAAATCTTCAGAGTGTACGTCCTTTCTAATCCCAGAGTAGAGCATGTGAAAATACTCTTCCTGCTGCTTAGTGCAGTTTTGAGAAGGCTTGTAAATAAGACAGCAAGAAGAGAGATACAGCAACTCAAACAGAATCACACTGATCTCAGCCATCTCAACTAAAAATGTGAAGGTGCTGGGGGGAAGGACAAGATTTGAAAATGCACAAGAATAGCTGTATAGTTAAGTGGTAATGATAAAATGAAACAGTTCAGAGGATTTTTTTTCCATTATATTAAAAACAGCTTTATGAGTATTTATCATTTGGGAAGGGGAGAAGAATAATTTAACTTTTGTTATTAAAAATGGGAATTTTTTTATTGCATTGTGAATATGGGTTTGGCTTTTGTTCATGGTTTTGTGTTTTTTTGCTTTGTTTTTCTCTCTGTTGCTAGGGCATGATTTTTCTTAGAGGGGGTGCAATTTTTTTTCTAATTAAGAAAGATGGAGTGTGGTTGTACAGTTTTAGCAACAGTAAAGTATCCTAAACTTGTATCCTACACTGAAAATTCTTTGTCATGATTTTGTGTTTAAAACAAATTTTGTAAAACTAGAAGATGAGATGGAAACTCTCTGCTTAATAATATCTTTGGTTTTTATTTTCAGATTCTGGGAATTTGGCTGACTTACAGATACAGAAACCAAAAGGATCCCCGTGCAAACCCTAGTTCATTTATTTGATGAGTTTATAAAGGACTAAATCTTCTCTCTGCACCATCTACTTAAAAATACTGATTCTCCATAGTTTGGTATTTCTCCATAATAGGTATTCTACATGTACTCAAAATAAAATACAAGTCCTGTAAGAAATGTGTAGTTTTCATATTTAATTTCTACTATTTTTCTTCTAGGAATCTCTATCTTAAAGTAGATGGGTGCATTCAGTAGCTGGGCAGAATTGAACTGCTAGTTAAGACTTTGTTAATTGTTATGGTAAACTCTGTACAATGAGTTTTATAGCACTACTGGGTTATCTGCTGTAAAAAAAAAAACCCTAGAGGTATTTTCTGCTGTATTCATTGATTACAGAAATTCACGTGAATTCTCATTAAAATGATAAAAATTTATGGTGGATGGTTGGGTATGATTTACTTAGGTTTTAGGATGTACTCTAGTAAACTTTTTTGTCTCCCACTTTCCTGTAAAGGTAAAAATAGAAGCTAGAGATGTTATTTTCTATAGTGCACAAAAGTGTATGTTAATGACTACTGTAGACTGTAGTCTTCACCCCTCCCCTTTCCTGATTGTTTTGGTTTTCTGGTAGCTTTAGAATTTTGTTGAGAATAAAAACAATGGTAATGAATATTGTCATTATGAGAACAATGACTGAAGAAAACCAGGAGAATGTAATCTGCAGCTGATTAACTTGAAACTTTTTTCCCTTGACAATGAATGAGGTTTGGTATTTGCACAATCAATGTCTGTCATCTCTGATATAAGAAACTTGATGTCTGGAAAGTTGTTGTACAGCTATTTTCTTTAGATGGTGTAAAGTCATTGTTGTAATAACTCAGCAGTGTGTATTTCTATGTCATCCAGATAACAGTCTTGATTTCATGAGAGATTGAATGACATGTAAAAAAAAAAAACAAGAAAGAAAAACAGCAACAAAAAAAATATGTTTTCCAGTAGTTTGTTTTCTGAAAACAAAGAATTCAAGCTGGAATGGTATGTTATGTTACCCATGTAGAAAGTGTTGTCTGAGCTGAAGAGGAGTGTGGTCCCTCTTTCGGCCTGTGAAAGAAGTGGTGTATCAGCTGAAACAGCAGACATCTAAACACCCAAGGTGCACAATGTCCCATTTGTTTCTAACCATACTGAGTTACACATCTGCACTGCACCTTTTCTTCATTCTTCACTCAGTTGCTGCTGCTGTCAAGGTAGGCAGTTGCTATAGCCTGAAAGAGAAATCTACAGGCAGAAAGGGGGAAGAGAATCAAGGCTCTCTGCCAAGGAATACAGCACCTGAGCAAGGTGGAAAGGAAATCTGGAGGCAGACAGAAGTAGATTCTCATACAGTCAGTCACCCTTTACTAGAGAAATCCCTCCTTACTCCTGCAGAGGAGGCAAAAAGAAGTTGAAACACATGCCCATCAAAGCCCTTTCAGACTTTCATGAGCTGAGTGCTTATGAAGAAGGAATTATCTTGAGGTTTTGAAGGGGAAGAGCAGAAACTGAAAGCAGAGGGATGTCAAGAACTTCCTATAGAACTGCTTCTCTTCAGGTATAGCTGAATTTTCAGCATTTATGGTCAGCACCTTCTCCTGGAGCTGCTCTGGGAGCTGCTGCTGTGCCTGCCCAGCAGCTGTGTCTGCCTCAAACACAGACCTGGAGATCAGGGTAAGAGCCCACTTGTGTGCTGAAACACCTTAAGAGCCTTCAGGACTGCTGAAGTTAATAAAATGTACACAGTACTTTTCTTCTCCTAGTTGCTGTTCTGTTGCCCTCAGTTTCTCTCCAGCCATTCCCAGTATGTGTCAAGAGGACAGTGATGATCTCATGGCTGCCTTTAGGAGCAGCTAATTTTCCTGGTGTACACAGGCTCTGTGTTTTGTGCATTACAGTAATAAATCCAAGGAGTTGTCATATGGAGAGGGTTAATGAAGCTTAAAATAATACCACATTGGTGGTTCAATTTTGACTTTTTTCCTAATAGTTTTTGTAGTGCTTAGTTTTGGGTGGATCTGGTTTCATAAATATGGTAGATTATACTGGAGTGTAAACGTGCACCAGTGCAAAAATACTGAAAATATTACCACTTCCAAAACTCTCATGTCTCATAATGTGAATTTGTTTTAGTAGTCAGAAGATAGATCAGTGGATTGTATGGAATCATTAAAGTTTTTCTATTGTATTAAAATTGTCTCTTTGGGATTGTGGTTAAACAAACCCATCCAGCCACACAAACCTTGAAATTCCCAGAGGTGGGATTTTGCTTTCCAGACCTGATTCTGAAAGGGGATAGTAAAACACAATGAGTCTGATTTTGTTTTTGGAAGATGAAGAGTGTTGCCTCTCAGAGGAAGTCTGACTCATTTGAGTATCCAAGAAATGCCGTACTATTCTGACATGCCAAACTAGAGCACTTAAAAAAGTTATTTATACCTATTCTTGGTGGGTTTTGTCATTGAACTTCATTGCTTTCTCTTTTTGAAAAACGTTTTCACTGCTCAAAGATCTTTTGTTGTTTTCTAGAGATGCATTTTAATTTTCACGTGACTGCTTGAGATTTTGACTTCATTTTATCCAGATTTTCTAGAAGCTATTTACAGCAGCACATTGTCAAAGTAATGGAGTGATTGGAGTATTCTTAGTGCTTTCATTAGATGTCTTTTGGCTTTAGTTTATTGTAATGCTTTCTTCAAGTTGGTTATTCTGGAAAAATGTAGAAAGATCTCTTATTTCAAAATGCATACGCATTTTTATCATATAAAAACAATTGGCTATAAAGCAATCTAATTCTCCATCTATGTGAGGAAGTGAATCCAGATAATGACTAACATCCTGATGCTACTGCACACCTTTCACATAAAAGTAACTATTACAAAAGGGAAGGTTGTATTAACTTGAAGTGATACCTGTAAAAACATACCTTAAAAGCTGACAAGTAAATAGGAATGAGATAGTGTTCTTAACTTGCATTATTATTTTAGACCTAATTAGAAGATTGTCTGAATACTAGTGGAATTCTTAAAACCCCCATATCCATACTTTGGGTTATCTAATGATCATATGTATTTTAGCAATGATTCCCAGGTTTTCCAAAGGGATTGAAAAAGGCTTTTTTAGGTATCTCAGCTTGGCTTAATGCCTCTTTAAGCCCTCCAAAAATGTGTATTTAGAGGAAAAGATTAAAAGAGCAGGATTAATCATTTATTAAGATTCTTGCAGATTTGGTTGCGGTGAAAAGTAGATGAGAAAAGCATAGCCTTGAGTGCAAAGAAGATTTCAGTTTCAAAAGCATTTATTGATACTTGCAGGCTGGACTAGTGTTTGCATCTAGGCATGTACATTAGTAGACCCTTGTAGGGTCTCTATGTGCCTCATACCCATTTACTGAATGTTATACATAGCATCTCTGCTTAAGAAAATGTTGCTACTTCCGTAGTGTTATAAAAACAGCTTTGTAAAACATGATGGCACAGGCAGCCCTTGTTTTATGTCTAATAGCTCTAGCAAGAGTACTTTGGGTTTAGTAGGTGAAGATGATTCTGATAACCAGCTGCTCTGGCTTCCCTTGGTGTTGTTCCTCTGCTATGTGATATGACCACATTTTTTCTGACTGGTAAGTGATTCTAGAGACTAATTTCTGCCCCCCAATGCATCTCTTTTTTCCTTCTGTCTTCTGGATGCTGCAACAGAAAGTAACATCTTACTGAAGTGCTGAAGGAATGCTGAATTCCATGTCGGGGACCCTTTCCAGGTACCTCCTTGAGGTTTTCTGGTAGGCAGGGTTCACAGAACTCGCCAAAGACCTATTAGCAAGTACTTCCTTCTGATTTTGCTGAGAGATTCCCTTGAGCTGAAAGCCTTGCTTCTCTCACCTGTCCTGCCCTCCCAAGTTTTTCCTCTTGTAGTTGTGGCAGTAATGGTAATAGAAGTGGTAAGAATGCTGTTATTGCCAAAGAGCTGAGAAAATAATGAAGGCATGGTCCTGGCCAAGGTGTTTCTCACCTGGCCATGCTGCTGCTGAGTTCAGAGATAGCAGATATTTGGGGCTGGAAAGTCTCCTTTTTGTATAAGTCTTTATGAAATGTATACTCTCATGGTGTTCATCTGCAGCGTTTATTTTAGTTCTGAATTCTCTTGTCCCTTTTGGGCTTATAAATGAGCGATCATAAAACCAGCCAATAGTCAATGTGGTATCACTTTCTTAACCATCTCAAGGATTTACTGAAATCTGATGTAAGCAGGGACATTTTAAGGGAAGCAGGCATATCTTAAATCACTTCAGAATACATCCAGTTCAAAAGAAAAACAAGCTCTGTAGGCAAACAATCCCATTCTCTAGTCTCAAGTACTTTCCTGTGAAAGATTTTCATTTCTTGCTATCATAGCTGTAAAGAAAGGGCTGATAATGGAAGCTTCACATAGGCTGGTGCTACTAGAAAATAATTTGAGACAAAGTAGGCTGAGTAATGGAGAGCTTAGCTAACTTCTGAAACTGGATATAAAAAGCTGCTTTCCTCTTCTGGGTTTGGCTGAGTAAAGTTGATTCTCTTCACAGCAGCTTGTGTGGTGAATTTGGATTTGCAGCTTTGGATTTGCAGCCACAACAGTGCTGATAACACAAGGTTGTTTTCTGTGGCTGCTGACACAGAGTCGCGGTCTGCTGCTCCCTCACACCACCCTGCCAAGCAAGTAGACGTGGGCTGCAGGAGACGTGGGACAGAGCTGAGACAGCTGACTCCAGCTGACACCATGCTCACCCTACAAACGGGGGGAAGAAGCAGGAAGGGGGGCACATTTGGAGTGCGGGTGTTTTTCTCCCCAAGTCACCATTACATTTGGTGGGGCCCTGCTCTCCTGGAGGTGGCTGAACGCCTGCCTACCTGTGGGAAGCAATGAATTAATCCTGTGTTTTGCTCTGCTTATGCACACAGCTTTTGCTTTACCTATTAAACTGTCTTTATCTGAATCCATGAGTTTTCTCACTTTCAGTCTTCTGATTCTCTCTCCCATCTCACTGGAGTGGAGTGAAAGAGCAAGTGGCTGTGTGGGTCTGGGCTGCTGGCTGGGATTGATCCACAGCAGCCTTTTTCTTCCCAAATGCCTTGAATGTGAAATGCAAGCTGTGGTCTCAAGCAACATGGTGATTTTAATATTTCTAATAATGTTAGATGAAAAAAGGGAAAAAATGAAAACACAGCAATGTTTTGTATGTAAACACTTGAAATGAATTTATTTTTAAAAAAATCATTTTTACAGTTGAATCATACAGTATTCTTCTGTACGCCTTAAAATAAAAGCCTCCAGCTTTTAAAAACACTTCCCAGTACAAAAGTGCTAATGTAAAACTGTACTGTTTATGTATAGAAACCATCACTACACATCACTAAATATCACTCTAAATAGTCTCTTCACCAGTATCAAGGTGTGGAGAAGACATGGAAGATAAGACTTCATCATATTTAAGGGCTTTCTTCTTCCCCTTACAGTTCAGTCTTCAGGAGCTTCAGCGCTTTCTGCATATTTGAATACACTAGAAATGAAATATTCATGCATGTTATTTTTGCTGCATCTTCCTCTGCCAGCAACCAAAAATGCTGCAGAGAAAATGTTGTTATTATTAAAGCTTTTAATCACATGCCTATTGCTGTAGGGGTTCAGATGCACTTAACTCTTCCAAGCAATTTGTGAACATCATGGGTTTAATTTTTACTGGTGAGAATATTCATTAATGCCAACACACGGGCAGAGACTGGAGCTGTGCAGCAGTGAGGGATGGCTGTAGCAAACATCTTCCCCCGCTCTCAGAAGGTTTCCTGACCTGCCCTGTTGGGACTTGTGTGTGAGTTCTCACCGTTGCTTGCAGTGAGCACTGCTGAATTATGCAAGTTCCTACTGACGCATGCTTGCTTTTAAAACAGATGGATGCGCAAAGCTCCAGGGCTCTGCCATCATTTTCTTCACCTCACCGAGTTTAAGCCTAGCATCCTGTTTAATTTTAATCCTGGTTAAATGTCTTTCAGCAAGTACTGACTGCAAGAATCTGTAATGCCTGGTGTTACTCCTTGTCACATGAAAAATGCCACTTTCAGAATATTTCCAGAACGTGTCAGAACACTCTACTTACACAGTGAAATGTCAGAGGGCTCATATGCGTAGAGACGGTTTGAGTATCTTCCTGTAATATCTGCTCTCACAGTCAGGGAAGGATCTGGGGGGAAAATGGTGACAGAATTGTAGAGGTTAACCTTCAAGCAGAAGGAAATAAAAGGAAATAAAGCTTTCTGCACCCCTGCTTGCTTCCTGAATGTTTCTGTGAGACATGTCTGCTTCTGCTGACTAAGAGATTGTTCTAAAAAGGGTCACTGACATTTCAGTTTTAAGTGTTGTGTTTGCAGGTTTATTAGGAACAGGATGAACTACCCATTCCAGTGACTGTGGCATCAGCCATTGAGGGAGGAATGCTGGGCTTGTGAAGTTGGGTGGTATTGAGTCAATATTTGATCCACAAAACCAACTTGAACCTTTGTATTTGTCATGAAATAAATTCCTGTTAATCAGCCTGAGGATTTGAGATGCATGGTGCAGCAGGGGCTCTGTTCTGAGATCAGCTTTGGTGCTTGAGGTACTCACCAATGAACAAAACCCGAGGGACGTACTGGCCATCAGGTGCAAGGTTCTTGTCTGTGGTTTCATACTTAAAGAAAACAGAGAAGGTTCCTAGTCAAGGAGGGCACATTGCATGAATATTTTTTTCCTTCACCATACTTTGTACTATGAAATACAGTTCAAATAAAACATTTTGCAGTCTAAAAGGTTCACTGTCTGCGAGGCAGTTTTTTAACATCTGGAATTGCAAATTGGTAAAAGTTTATGTTATTACTAAACTTTACATTCCCTCACATTCTGAGTTTATGATAGCTATAAATGAAAAAGACTTACTTATGAAACTATTATGCTTCAGCAGTGGCCATTTTCCTAGCCAACCCTAGCTATTAAACTCAAGTTAGAGAAGCCATGATTAAAAGCAGGACTTTGTTGCTTTCACTTAATTAAGTGTAATTGGGAAACTTACCACAAGGTTCAGTAGAATGAATTTTTCAGCCAGTTTCTGGATATCTTTGTGTTCAGCAAAGACCTTCTTGAGGGCTAAAGTAGAAAAAATGGGAAAAAAAATGAAAAAGATGCCCTTGAAATATATTGTCCTCCAAAAAGAAATTTAAACAAACTGATGAGACAAAATGAGAATTTCCAGTTTGCAACTGCATCAAACAAAGATTTTCAGTTCATTCCATTGGAACATTATCCATTATTTTTTATTCTGGATTAAAGAGTAATTACAATAGTACAAAATGTCCCACCTTTCTTTGGAGAGTACAGCTGGCTCTCAAATTCTCAGCTTAGGTTTGAATTTGAGCATTTGACCCTTCAAATGTCCTGTTCTACCATTGTGATTTCTGGCCCCAGATCTTAAAGCACTTGATAATACAGCATGTAGGGCTTCAGACTAAAATCTCTGGATGTAAATGCTTGTACAAAGATCCTTGCGCAGTTACTGGAGTTATGGATGGTTGCAAAGATCTTGCCATGTGGATTGACTTGCAGGAAGGAAGGCCCTCAGATAAATTCAAAGACACTGGGAAAAGAGCAGTCCCAGGTACCAGAAATCCTGGAAGAGCTCAGTTTCAGCCTGGATTGATTTAGTCCCTGGCTGGGTTCAGTCTCAATCACATATGGTCTGAATATGGTATTTCTGACAAATTGTTATTTCTTGCTACTGGTCTTGCTATTGATTTTGGCTAATTGTGCAGTGAACCAAATTCAGATTTATCAGAGGTCAAACCCTACTGACCTGTGCTCATTTCTGTATCCATTTGGTATCACGCAATACTGAATTACCATTTTTATTTTATTTCTACACATTGGAAAACACCTTTGTGGTACAGTAACTTGAAGAACTCTCTCCATGCTTATGGCAAGCTAATAGTTCACTAAGGTTTAAGCAGAATGGAAGCTGATTTTTTTTTTTTTTGTCAAGCAGAGTTTTTTCAGAAAATTAAAACAACTTTTTTTTTTTTTTTTTTTTCCCTCCTGAGTGCAAAAAGATTACCTTGGCTGTGTGGGCAGTCTTCCAAGTGGTGGATGATCATCAGGGGTTTCTGGCTGGAAAAGAAGAGCCCTCGTTAGGAGCGGGGGAGGCACGGGGGGCTCAGGGTGGGCGCGGCGGGGCCGGTACCTGTGCTTGGAGCGGAAAAGCGCCTCCTCGTAGGTCTGCGTCCAGATGAGCTGGTCTCCCCAGCCTGCAGGAGGGACAGGGGACAGACACACAGACACACCCTCAGAACGCGCCTCACAAGGGGCCGGGGTCCTGCCCCTGCCCACCTCTGCCGGGGGGGCTTGGAACAGACCCCGTGCCAGAGGGCTTCGCATCAGGAGTGAAGGAGGAGAGGGTGCTAGGACGTACTAGAAGAGGTTTTGCAAAACGAGTTGCAAGAGAATTAATTTTTTAGAACAGCATAGTAGCTGAAATGTTCACAAGATTGCGCTTGTTTAAAAATTTGGTGGAGTTTTGTTTGTTGTGTGTTTTGTTCAGTTTTGTGTTTTTTTACCTCTGGAGAGTGTCTGAGGCAGTTTTGGCTTAGCAGTAGTGTCCTTTGAATCCTTCTTGCCCACATCCTTTGCCAGAGCACAGGAGATGACGATGAGCAGCAAGAGCACGGATATGTAACTCCTCTCCATGGCCGCTCCTGGAACAGGAGAGAGCAGCTCCGGTCACCGCGGTGCCACAGCTGGGGACAGGCAGGGTGGCTAAAGCCGCTAAAGGCTCAGGCCACAAATATGAACCAACGGGGTGAGGCTGGGCTGGCAGGAGCAGCTCCAGGCTGGGGCCTCAGGCACGGGTGAGGTTTGCTCAGCAAACGCCCCGAAGGGCTGGGCCATGGCCCTTTCAGGATGTGCATGTCTGTGTTTGTTAATTTCCCTCTCTTCTTGTTACATATATTAAATATGCTCAGTAAAATAACAGAGTGACAGCAATTCCAAAAGTCCTAATAAGTTCACAGTTCTACCTGGATCTCCCAGGGCTAGAGTAACCCAGCTGCAGGTACTGAAAAGTTAATTTGTCTCAGCTCTTTCCCCATTTTGCTGTGGGAGCAACTCAAATGAGAAGCCAGAATATTTAAGCTAGGCTTTACAGTGAACATTAGCATAGACACAGCTTAATGGTGTTGTTGAAGCTTCCAATCCTGTTTTTTTCCCTTAAAGATATCACCTAATCCTTAAACCCATCAGAACATATAACAAAAGGAGTTGGGAGGAGTTGATGTGCGGCCCAGTGAAAGCTGAAATGGAGTTTGGGGGTGGAAGCAGCACAAAGCAGAGAGCTTTTCCTGAGCCAGGCTGGGACTTGGAGATGAGACAGGTCTGATGGAAAGCTCCTCAGCATTTCAGCTGAAGGGGAAAATAATTTCAGCAACATGACCCTATGTTTTCTCATTACATTTCCTCCTAGAAACTAGAATCAATATAATGGGTACAAAAAGAAAGTTTAAGATGTTCTAAAATCAGTACAGGACATTGAAAAGGTTCATTAGCCAAAAAAAAAAAAAAAAAAGAAAAAAGGAAAACCAAGCCTAAATAATAACCCCCACCCCAACAGGCTGATTGTTTTTAAAGTTCAGACAATGAAAACTGAACTCCAAGAGAACAGAGGTGTTCTTCCAGGTAGGAACTGCAGGAGGAGACATAAGCTGAGTTTCCACAAGTGATACAATGCTCTTTGCTACTGGGATATCCAATAGAGCTCAAACATCCAAAGAGTCCCTTTCTCATGGGTATGAAATACAATTTTTGCAGCAGACTGCATTTCTGCCCCAAGAAAAGCCTCTTTGCCAAGGAGGAAAATTGCATGAAGTTCAGTTAAACTCTGGATTGTGAGGGTTGCCTCAAGAATTGTTTTGGCTAGAGCTGTATGGCGGAAGCAATGCTTCTTTAAAAAGAAAAATAATAAAATAAAAAAGTAAGGGACAACCAGGAAATTGAAGACCAGGCACATTAGGCTGTTGTGGAGGCAGCATGCAGAAAGCAAAGACAGAAGAACATTAAACTTGCTCCTTAAAAACTTTGCCTCTGGAAGACTATGTACACATTTAAAAAGCTTTCCAAGAGAACCCCTCTTCTCCTGTTTTTTATTTATTTATTTATTTTTTTTTAACCTGCAAAGCCAATCTTTCCCTAGACATTTTCCTTCCCAACAAGCTGTGCTGGACTGTGCCTGCTTTGCTGCAGTCGTTCCTTTTGGCTGACCAGGTTCCCCATCCCAGCTGGCTCGGGCTCCCCTGGCTGCTGCTGAGGCAGGGACTGAGCAGTGCCTTACCTTGTTTGCTCTCCCAGGTGCCTGCCAGGATGTGAAGGTGTTCCTGGTTCCAGTGTGAATGCTGCTGTTCCTACTGCCTATTTATGCACCTTCACACCCCAACTCCACCCACAAGCTTTGAATTTGAAAACTACTTTCAAAGAGCTAAACTTTCTAGTTTTTCCCCACCAAAACGTTCAGCCTTAATTTTGTAATGAAATAACATTACTGTTTCCTGTCAGATACTGTATCTAAAGCTCAGAGACATTTCTGTAGAATTTTAGGGTATTTTTGAAAGGTGATTTTAAAAAAATTGGCAAAGATCCAAGTACAGGTAAGCTTAAGTCAAGACTCCTGATTTGCCTGAAGAGTGATTTGTCTTTTTTTGATTGGTTGGAAAATCGGTATGGGTTCCTGTTCTTTTAGTCCTTAGAAAAAGTTAAATTGATGACTCAGAACTGTGAATGTTAATTAGATAAATAACTGTGCATATTATACAAATATGTGTGCACACATGAACATGTGATAGCACATAGAATTGTAATCAAACCTAAAAAAATTTGTAAAGGTTTCCACAAAAATGTATTTGAAAGCAATACTAAAAACTGTGGTCATAAGCAGAGATCCAAGCCAACATTTAATTTAAATTCCACAATTAATTAGTTGTGTAGACATTTATTTTTTACCTACAACATGAACCCCAGTGATGTTAGGTTTCAGATGCACATATAAAACAGTGCAATGCTCAGGAAAATGAGATGTGGATGCTCATTCCCACTGCTGCACGGACTGCAGAGTCCTTCTGCAGAGGTCAGTGCAAGTCTCTCCTCAGCCCTAAATGCTGAAACTATGGTATGTTCTCCTTGCTGCATGCCTCATGTATTTCAGTGAGATTAAAATCATGTGTTCATGGGCAGTGAATGCTTAACATTTCTTAGCTGGGTAGATGAAATCCATCAGATATGGATTTTCCTGTTTGAAATTCACAGTGCTGCCTGATGGCTGCTAAAAGCACCCATTTGTTACAAATATACTTGAGGGAATCAAGAGCTTTGGATCTTAGTGTGGATTTGGTTTGTTTTTTGTTTTTTTTTTTTAATGAATAGTAATTAGGAAAGCAAAGTGCAGAAGCAAGATGGTGAACTCAAGCAAAAAAATTTATTGAGTTCTACCATGCTTTGCTTAGCTCCTTGATGTATTAGGAGGGTGAAACCAAAGCTCCCAGGCATATCAGTAATTTTAACTGCCCTTTTCTATGTTTCATGAAATAATTATGTTTTCCTGAGAGAATTTGCATATAATTTTCTTTTTCTCCTCCAGCACTTGTCCCTGCAGATTTACAGAGGTAATTTGTTTGCTCCTATATTGTCTATCCAAACTACATCCACTCAGCTTTTTTTCCCAAAACTTATACCAAAAGAAGTCTCCAAGGTCCTTATTTGGACCACACACTTTGGACAACTTAGGTTACATTCTAAATCCAGTTTAGTCCAGTTGCAGAAGTTAACCTTGGGTACCCATTTTGGTCTCAGCTTAGACAATTCAGAATTGTAATTTAACACTCTCTTGCTGACTGTCTTCTCAGGTCACGTGTGCATTTGGTAGTTTTAAAGCCCATAAAAGAAGTCGTAATTGCTCTCTGCTGCTGTGAAGAGATAATAAGCAGGTGGGTTCTCACACACCTTACAAATAAAATTATATTTGGTCTAAAAATGCATCCCCAAAGCAAAGCCCCTACCTGCTCCTGGCACCAGCCTTAGATGTATCTCCATTTCATTTGCACCTTTGCTTTCTCCTGTTTTCAGGGGATGGATTTGTCTTAGCCTATTTCCACACAGCCTTGTTCTACTCCGACAGAACTGTTTCCTGTGAGAGTCCCAGCAATTCCAATGCAGCCACTCCCAGGGGCTTCCCTGCCACCTCAAACCCAGTGACTCGATGCAGATAGTTAGACTTGTCTCCAGACAAGTGCCTTGTTAATGAAGAGAGGGGGGAGCTCAGTCCTTCCCACAGCTCCCTGCTTGGGCCCTGAGACTGAGCAGCACCCAGCTGCCGAGCTTTCTTCTGGCCTTTTATAATGGGCTGCTTTCTCTGCCTCAGTGACTAAATCCTGCAGGACCTGCCCCAGACAGCTTCAGATCAAACAGAGCTATTCCAGAACGTTTTTCCTCTTTTCCTGTAAAGATCTGGTAAACCCTGTTATGTTAATATTTAACATCTTTACAAAGCTAGTCATCAGATTTTTAATATATTTTTTGGTTCCCCTGTTCTGAGTTGACTTTGTTCATTGTGTTATACAGAAATTTGCACAGATTCAGGTGGCTGATGTTGCATCTGTTCTGAAAGCATTCTCTGATGTTTTTGCTTTGTTTTTGCTTGTATTTTGTAATACATAAGTTTTAGAATTCAGGCATTTCTCTTAATTTCATAATAAACACATTTCCAAGTCTTATGATCTAGTGCTTAGAATAAATATCAGAAATTTACATGTGAGGAATGAGAAGTAATGAAGGAGATGTGTACTCAGTCCCAGCCTATTGATGCTCTGAGAAAAAGCTAGAGACAGACAGATCTGGAAATCATCCATCTTCCAATGCTGTTAAAGTTGAAGTGTATTGTAAGATACAGTGGTTGAAAGCAAGCAAAATTTATCTGAGAACTGGTCAAATTTCTTTTGTCAGTGCTTTAACCACATACAGGTTTTTTTATTACCTGAAAGCTCTTCGGATGAAATTTGACTAAAATTTTCAAGAAAGCCTTATACCCCAAAATTTAGGAGCTGAGACACCCTATTACACGTATGAGAGATGCAGGTTCCATTTTGTTTCCTTCCTGCCCTGAAATAGTTCAAACCCCTTTCATGGCTATTGTGGGTAGGTGCTGTCTGGATTGGGATATGCCATGAAGATTGATGTCCTTGGTCATGCATGCCCAGACTGTTTATTTGGGTAATAGGCATTTATGCTGGAGCAGGCACTGAATCCCAGGCCTGCTGACATGTGGTCTGTTAGGTAAGAAAGTGATTTTTCTCACACTGGCTCAGGAAATATTTGCTAACACTTGCAAATGCATTACTAAAGGAGAAGCTGGTGTCTTAGTAGTGGTCCAGACATTCTCTTGAGAGTTGGAAGGCCATGGTTCAGCCGTCCCCTCTCTATTTATTTTCATTACAAAGCCACATTTCAATCTATGGCTGGAAAGACAGAAGTTCAGCAGATTGCTATTGCTAAACATTCAAAGCTGGTAACTGGAGCTCAGGTAAATTTTTGCTAGGAATCTGATAATTTGTCCTGAAGAATGATGGTTTTGCAAAATACAGTCAGCCCAACATTTTCCTCTTTTTAGATGAATAAATTACTCAATAAATCTCCGCTATCTACAGTTTATTGGTAATATTTTTAAATTGGCTGCAGAAGAGATGCTAAGTCTTTAAAATAAGGTAATCTTTAATTACTGCTTGCAAAACAAAAGAGCAATCCATGAGGATTTTGATATCTCTGGAGGCATTTCTTTTCACTTACGTGTAGATGTTTATAATACAAATCACCAGCACTTGATACAAGCTGTCATGAAAAGCATGGAGCATCCCCTGCATAGTTTTAGATGAAGATGTGGGTTTGTCATGTAGCCAGTTCTTATCGCATACTTCATTTGAGTCTTGATGGGATGAGATGTCTGGAAAGCATTGCTGAATGACACATTTTAAAATCACTAAGTCATTTGAAGACCCATATTAAATGTTCTTGCTCTTGTATTGTTTAATGCCCTTTTCACAACAATAAGGAAACTGTCATGGTCTATTACACCAAGGAGTTTCAAGGTTTTCAGCATATGTGGAACTTAATCGCTCAGTTGTGTTTGATAAGAGAAAGCCTGATCCTGGTAGGATTTAGATTTAACTTTGTAATATTTTTTTCCATCCCACAGGGGAGCAGTGAATAAGTGAAGAGGAATTCTGTGACAAGGGGGATTGGAAAGCTGGGGTTGTACCACAGCCTGAGGAGAAGACTGTTTATCTGGTCATCTTAACTGGGCAAGTCGGTTATGATCAGCAACACTTCATGTCTGAAATTCTTATACTGAAGAAAATGCATTTAAATAAGTTAAAATAACTAGCTCTGTCTAAAACCAGAAAATTTGCTGTACTTCAAAATTAAAGCAAATGACTCCTTCCCTGTCTGAGTAACTGATACCCAATTTTCAGTAGAACTTGAAATCTGTGAACCAGCTGTTTCCTATTTTGTTATACTGTAATATATGAGAATGGTGGGGAAAAATTTATTTTTTGAACAGCTTATTTTTGTACTTAGTATCACATGGGCATTTTTAAACAAACCCCTTTCTATTAATTAAGCTTCCTTCTGTTTCTGGCCTGCCTTGGTCCTTGGATGCTAAAATCTATTACAAGCAAGTAGCTGAGCCACAATATTCATAATTCAGCCAGTCTCCCAGAGCTGCCACCTTGCTGTGATCTCTCTGTAGGACTCCTTTGTATTCATTGTTCTTATTTCAAATTTATGTCTGTTTATCTGTAACCCAGATCCTCTTCATTTTCCTAATGCTTTGCCTCAAAGATCAGAAACCTTTGCCTTCTAGTGAGTATCAGTGACGTGATGTCCCAGATCTGACTCCAGAATTCATGGTCCTTAAGTAATAATGGATGGGTCTCTCTTTATTCTCTTTATTCGTGCTAACTTACCTGAAAGTTTGCGAAGATAAAGATGAAGGATTCCATCCTGTTATTTTTTTTTTTTTTTCCAATGAGCAGTAAACACATCTCAGTGAAATTCCAGCTGAAACCACTGACACAACTGCTTTCTTAGCCCCGCTGTTGCTTGTGTGCTTATGTCTTTTTTTTAACACTGCTTTTGCTTTGGGGCCAATGTCCCAATCAGCACGACCTGTGCAATGGACTGTATGCATTTGTTTTGCTGAGTTTCTCTCTTTCCTGGTAGTGTTGGTCTTTTTCTCCAAGCTGTGCAGACCCTCATGGTATTGACACTCTTAGCCTGCATGATGTGCTCCATGGAACCCTCCATCTTCTCCCAAGTTCCTGACATTGCCTTGGCTTGTGTATTCATCACAGAATGTGCAGTTTTAGTCATCCACACAGACTGCACAGTTTTAGTGGACTCCAGAGCTGAATCCTTTCTGTGGCAGCTCTCACAGCTGCCATGTCTCAGATGTTCCACCACATCCTCACTGTGTCCGTGCCATGGCACCATTTTCCCCTCTGCTTCAGTCTGAACTGGGTGAGGGTCTTTGCTTGGGCAGTTCTAGTTGCCTAATCAAGGTTAAAACTGGGATTCAGCAGTCTCATTTCTGAGCTGGGTTTTCCAGATCCTGAATATTATATTTTTATCTGTGTCTCAGCTACAAAGTTGTAAAACTAACTCTCCAAATGTAGACCAGGTATAAAATCCACAATGGTTTCACCGTCTTATTTTACTTTTCTTTTCCTCCTTAAGTTCTTTTTTTGTGGGGGGAGTATGGGGATTGTTTTTTCATCTTGGTGAGGAGAATAGTTTACCACAAGTTACCCAAAGAAGTGGTGGGACAACTCTTCTGTCAGGTTTCAGAGTTGTTCAACAAACTTGTTGTTTGATTATTAATGCCATTATTCAGTGGTCATGCATAGGGACGGGGTTGGAAAGAATACTTTTATCTTGCCTGACCTTCAACTGCTTGTAAGATGAACTTTGAAATAACACAGCACCCTGTTCCAGCTGCTCATGCTGTGAGGGGCTTCCTAATGCAGAATGGTGAACCTGCTTCTGAAAGCTTCTCACTACAATCCTTGTCTTCAAATATTGACATAATTTAATTCCTTTTGTTACACAGTATTCTTAATGATGTGTTGCAGACCACTGTTTTACCAGCAGGACAAAGAAAGTGAGGGCACATCCTCAGTGCTGAGCTCCCCAGTGAAGGAGATATGCACATACTGGAACAAGTGCACCAAAAGGGTTCAAAGGTGGTGAAAAGGTGGAACGTCTGTCATTCGAGGAGGGGCTGAGAGAGCTAGGACTGTTCAGCTGCAGAAGAGATGGCTCAGGGGTGTTGTAGTGCGCTAGACAGTTTATTTAGTTGGTGTCTTTACCCTGGATTATGGACTGTTCCCCCCTTTTTTTCCTATCAGATGGTCTGTTCCCATTTTCCCCCTTTTCCTTGGTGGTCGGTTCCCCAGGTGTCCCCTTACCTGGCCCCTCCCCAATGTACCCCATTGGCCACGATTCCTTTCCCCCGCCCCCTCTCCCTTGGGGACAAAACCAGGCACAGGGGGATCTCATACCTGATTGTATCAACACCTGATTGTGGAGACCTCCTTGTCCAGAGGAAGGCCACAGAGAGGATCAGAAGGCTGGACCATGTCTTCAAGAGACTGATTTGGGGTTTTAGCCTGGAGAAAGCTCTGGGGAGACCTTACAACATCTGCCAGTACCTAAAGGGGGGGCTACAAAAAAGCTGGAGAGGGACTTCTTTCAAGAGCACGTAGGAACAGGACAAGGGGTAGTGGCCTTAAACTGAATGAGAGTAGATCCAGATTAGATATTAGAAATAAATCCTTTAAAGGGTGGTAAAGCTATGGGACATGTTGTCCAGAGAAGCTGTAGATGCCTCATCCCTGGAAGTGTTCAAGGCCAGGTTGGTTGGGACTTTAAGCAGCCTGGCATCCCTGCCCACGTCAGGAGGGTTGGAACTAGAAGGTCTTTAAAGTGTCTTCCAACCCAAACCATTTCATGATTCTTTGACTCTAAGTAAAGAAGGAAAAGCCAGATTCTTCTCTGACATCAAGTTCCACGGTGAGAGTCGATTGAAATTCAGGAAGCTGAATGCAAGTACAAAGTAGGATTTTATTCCTTTTGTAATGTGAGGATGATTGAAGACTGGAATAGGGTGTCCAGAAAAGTTGTGGAATCCCCATCCTTGGACCTATTCAAAACTCAGCTGGGTGTAGCCCTGAGCAACTTGCTGTAGGTGATCCTGCTTTGAGCAAGGGACTTGGACAAGACAGTCTCCAGAGGTGCCTGCCAAATTCAACAATTCTGTTATTGGGTGAATCCACATATATAGTATGTATAAAGGAAAGGTTAAACAGTACAAAGGTGAACTTATAACTGAACCCACACATATCCTACTCTCAGCTACACCTGGTCTGTTGCCCAGTATAAGCTAAATTAATGGAAAAATGCCATACTATGGTCACAGGTTAGAATATTATTGCTGGAACAGTAAGGAATGGTTATTAACTTTCACCCATGAGGTGCTCATGTTTCGCCATGGTGTGGGTCATACACTGTACAAACACAGTTGTAATGTCCCTGTCAGGATTGCTAGCTGGCTGTTCAAGCCAATTGGAGTGACTTTAGGCAACGTGTACTTAAATTTCTGTTTGAACATCATGGCCTGGAAATGGTGAGCACACCCCCACAGGTGGTGACACTAAACAAGCAGTATCAGTCACAGGGAGCTGATAGAGGATGGGTGTTCCCATTCTCCTGCTGGCACAGCTCCAGCTGATGGCTTGATGATAACGTGGCTCTATCTTGGCATTCAAATGCAAAATGCTCATTTAAAATTGCTCTTTTAAATTTTTTTTTCTGGAGGTGGCATAAGCAATGCTATTCCAAATCTTGTGAAATACTTAGTGGTCAAAAGGCTGATGTTTGTTTCAGCGATGCTTGGTGAAGGGGTGCAGGAGCTGGGACAGAGCAGCCTTCTCCCATTTGCCCTCCCTCTCCACGAGGCCATTCCAGCAGCTGACAATGACTGAAATAGAAGCAGGCTTAAGCAGTGTGGTCTTTTTGCATCCAGCTGTTCCCTGTATTGAGCCGTATCACTTGGAGATTCCCTGGGAGGCAGGGAATTCCCCATAGTCAAGTTAAAGGTAGTCTAATCTCTGTGTGCCAAAAAATTGTGTGGAAAAAGATGGAGATGTGTGATCTGAAAGCAGATCACCTAAAAGTAGACCACTACATGAGGAGCCATACATAAGTAAAAATGCATACACTAGAGTTCCTGTGTCAATTATCAGTTAGGAGCCATTTCTGCTTTTAACACGTCTGAATGAGAAGAGAAATGAAGGTGTAATTTCTTGGTTTGTGTTGAGAGACTTGTAGCTATCCTGTTAGGTTTTCAGAGCTGGATGCATTGACTCATTACAAACACCAGGCAGGCTGGGATTTCAGTTCCTGCCCTCCTATTCTGTATCATGCAGCTGCTGGAGCTGCAGAGCGAGCAGGCAGCTGGTGGAGAGCTGCCTGCAACCAGCAGCCTCCCACATTCTGCAGGTGTTGCTGGGCAGAAGTAACCAGAGACCAGCTGGTAGCACCCACCTCCTTTCTGGAATGAGTGAAGGGAATATAAATCAGCAGCATAGGAAGAATGGAGGAAATGCCTGTCTTTGCTTGGCTATTGTGGAGCTCTGCTGTTTGCTGCTTTGGTGGGTTGGTTAGCAGGGCTGAATCTAAGCTGCTAGCTCAGGACACAGTGTTGATCCCTCCAGTGATTCTAAGTTTTAAGTATCAAATATCAAAAAGTTAAAAAGCAAACTGAAGGTAGTGGATAGCAGTCATGTAGATGGTGTCAGTTATTTGGAGAGACGCAATTATTCAATGCTTTATTCATGTGGCTGCAGCATGCCAAAAGACCACAGGCATGGGAGTCAGTAATTATTGCTGTTATTTTCATTACAGGTTTTTATGGTAGGCACTACTTTCACCTGGTTCATATGAGGATTGAATAATAAACTGCAGACAGTTTATAATCTCTACTATCTGTTCTAGCTCCCCGTACTTTCTAACTAAAGATCCTAAAGAGCTAAAAATTATTTGCAGCTTTGGATGAGCTTCATGTGGACACTTGGATATTGCAAATGTCACACTATGTGTGTGCAGAGCTGTTCTCTATGGTTAGGAGCTGAGACCTTTGGCATGATCTCCTATAAAACCTTTCTTTTTTTCCCTCCCTTTTAGAAGAAAAAGAATCTATCAGATGGTGGGTTCAGCTAAGGATGCCCTCATAGTTTTGAGAGGTGTTCCTTACACTTCTGTTTCTTCTTTCTATTGACCAATAAGATTGTCACACCTGTATTTCCTTGCCAACTTCCTGGTTGATGTGTGCATGAGATCAGCATCTAGCTTGCTTGACTGTTTCTCATGTGGCTGTTACACAGAACCAGTCCTACGTTTTGGTCTTAACTGTCCTGGCTCTGCCCAAAAAATAAATAAGATTCTTATAGCTGGTAAATTAAAGTAGAGTCACCATAAAAGTCTATTAATTGCTGTAAGAAGTAGCAGGCTGCATCTTGAACTTTGAGACCATCCTTTTGGTGATTGACTCTGCTATGTCGATGAAACTTAAGCATGAATGCACCGTGATAATAAGAGTTTTCCAAGTGTCTCCTTGACTCAGATTGGTTGTGAAATAAAACCACCCCATTTTCTGTTAAATACAGATCTATAGGAATATATACTGATACGAGTAGCTCTACCTTTTAACTATTTCACTTGCAGGCTGTAAGAGTTTCTGGGAGATGCCATTGTGAGGCACTCCAGCAAAGTTAGTAGGGCCATTTGTTGTTGAATGTGCATTTGTCTAGCAGATCTTGGGTCTACATTATTCACATGCTTTTTAGTTCCTTTGGATTTGGGAAATGAGGAAAAAGAGGTTAATTTAACAAATTTTTTTCAGATAACTGACACATGCCCTGAAGACTAAAGATGCTTAAAGGGGCACATGGTGTGATTCTTGGGGGGTCCTGTTCAGGGACAGGAGTTGAACTTTGATGATTTTTGTGGGTCCCTTCCAACTCACATATTCTATATTTCTATGATCAGATTAAAAGAATAAAGATGTTAATTTAAAAGAAGCAGTGTTAAATTCACAAAGGTCTGAAGTAAATGAAACCGGTGCTTTGTGTTTACAGGTAAATTGAAAAGCAAAATTGTTCCAGGGGTATTATTCTTACTACACAATCACAAGGTTTTCTTCCTGCCACTAACGTTGCTCATGTAAAGAAAATGACTCCTTTTGCTCTGCAGCACCTGATTCTATTAGCAAGGTGAATCTGTTAGCAACGACCCCTCCAGGAAATTCTCAAGAGCTTTGCCTTCATGAGAAGCACCATGTTGCTATGTTTCTTTCCTGTGGCCTGTTAGGTGAGCAAACAAACCTTTTGTAAGTTCATACAGTGGTCTGGCTCACACTCAGCAGAGAGACTTCAGCTTCCGAATTCTATGTGCATGTGTCTTACTGCTATTTCTAAAAATTTTAAAGTCAAGCTCTATTCTTGGCCACTTGTCAAAAGGTCATTGTTTAATTTTTGTACAGGAGTGTTAATGTTAATTCATCCCTTAAGTGAATCTCAAACTGAACACCCTTTGCGTTTTCTGACTGCATCAGCTGGTATGATAAATTCAGCTTGCCTTGCAAACTGCTTTATACAGAAACCTTGCTAGTAAAATGCTTTGGTTCAAGTGGAAGATACATTGTGTTGCAGTTGAATTCTGTAAAGCCTTCTAACCAGTTCCAGAACAGGGCTGCTCTCCAATTTGCTTGGTTTCAGTGAAATCTGCCTTGTGTGTGAGTCTCGCCCAGGATGACTTGCAGAGCTGGCGAGCAGGAATCTCTAATAGCAGTAGCCCTGGGTGTTGGTTCTCTGCTCTGTGGCACCATAGCAATTGGGAGTGGCTGTGTTTAGTTAATAATCAAAATATCCTACTTGCTACCTTTAGTTTGACTAGGGAAGTGGAGAGGGGGAGAGAGAGAAAGAGAGAGAGGCAGGAAAACTACCTGTGGCATATAATAGTAATGAGGTCTAACATTACAGGAGATAAATGACAAAGTTTTTCCATCCATGAAGGAAAATACTCTTTACTTTCTCTTTGTGTGTTCTATGCAAGTGGTATTGCATTCTGAATGTGCTGGAGACAACACTCTAATGCAGGAATGCAGCTCTCAGCAAAGCTGAGAGGGATGAGAGTTAATGCTGGGTTTACTCTGCTGGTTAAACAGGAGCTTGCAGCTAAGTTGTACCAAAAATATTGCTGCAATTCTTTTGTCAGGAAATGAATTGGATATAAAACTACATGCAAATAGAAGCTCTACCCTATGGCTTTGGGGGTTTTGTTATATTATTCTATCTTTTTAAGATTGTGTTATTCACCAATTCATGTTAAGTCATTAATTTAGCAAAGATATTAATGAAAGGCCCACCAACGTGTCTTTGCCCATTTGCTACAGGTGCCAGGGTTGATATTTTGGAAAATAAACACATATTTGGAGGCTAGAGTAGTAACACTTGTTCTTTGTTTTGGTGAAGCTATCCCTGCCCTTGGGCCTATTCATAGGTTCTGCGCCATGCAACTTCAAAATAACAGTGGAGTCAGATTCAGACCATTCTTTTTTTCATTCATTCATTTAAAAAATTTTTCTCTGGCTTCTGCAGAAGGATGAAAACTATGATTTAGGCAAGCTTTTTGGAAGGGGTGATTGGGGATCCAGGGAGTTATTTGTTGTCACCCCAACATTTTAAACAAAAAAAAATAAATTAAAAAAAAGTGCTTGATCAACGACTTGCATTTTTGTTGTGTCAAATTGTCATTTTGCAAAAAAAAAAGTTTGGATATGAAAGTAACATTTTTGCAAAATTTCTCATTGAAGTAAAAAACTATTTAGAAAAAGTAATTATTTTGGCTTTACTTCCTAAAATGAGACTATCACAGAGAATTGCTTGCACTGTTTCTACTTGTGAAGATCCACAGTGTGAATAATTCTCTAAGTGAAAGCATGAGTCAGTTACAAAGTCTATGTTTTAGAAAGGACTTAACCAGTTGAACAGTCTGGTGGGAGATCAGTAAGATGAAATAATTTTAATCATAATTAGATGGTGGCATAAGATGTAGCATAACACATGAAATTTGTAATTTTCCATAGAACCTCCCACTCCTGGTAGAAAATCAGATAGCAGAATTTTGCCTTATAGAGTAAAATGGAGAATTTAAGTGCTCCTTGAAGCATAGAGAGGCTTTAAAAATTGTTAGAGCAAGAGATTCAAGTTTTTGAAATTGCTATTTATTCAACCTGCAACTTCAGGACAAAATGCCACTGAAATCTGAACAATATTGGACTCAACACTTGAATCTACAACCCGGATTTGCATTTTGTGCCTACCATTACTAAATTTACTTGTGACTTTCTGCTAAGTACCCTGATGTTCTTTTTGATTAGAAATACTTTGTTAAACATGGTTTAAGAGTTTAGCACTGCACAATGACTACAGCTTTTACCATTCTGAAGGAATTTGTTTTGGATATGAACTTGGGTCATTCCAGAGCTCTTGTGGGGCATCTTAATATGACATCTACGCTTTGAATCCAGTTTTTCACCGGGGCTCTACCATTTATACCTCCAAAGATGAAATCAAATAACCAGCTGTAAAGCTCTAAAATTATTCACATGGATCAATGCAGTTATGGAACTGTGTCAGTGAGACTGTGTTGGCAAACTGTTATTATTATAATAACAAAAAGAGAAATTATATAAATGGAAATGTGAGAGCACAGGGTGCTTGTGAGGTTGGTGGAGTCCCCTGTGGCAGAGCTACTGGAGCAGAGTGCTGTTGTAAGTACACACAGTGGTGGAGGAATTGGCAGGTCACAGCATAGCCACACAAATGTTTGGAAAAGCTTTTCCTTTTGAGTGGTAAATCTTAGCTTATCTGATATAATACTGTGCAAAACTTGGCCTAAGCTCCACTGGGGTTATTTGGGACAGAGAAGTGATCATAGTGTCATTTTGACAGATGAAGTGCACTGGGCTCACCATTATGGGTAATCAGGTAACTGCTTAGCTGAGTGCCTTCATTCCTAAACTCCTTTTCAGTCACTGAAGAACTTCCCCTTTATTCTTGGGTGAGCTTGGCCATGGTGCTGAGTAGCTGTTCCTTTGTCAGCTCTATATGAAGAGTTTCACTTCTGCCAGACATGGTTTTAAGGTTAAGCTGTCTGAATTACAGCTTGTGTGTCATGTCCAAGTGCTCAGTCATGTCTTGGTTCCTGTCCCCAGTTCCTGGGGACTGGCTTTGAACAGAAGCACCAGCTTAGAGAGAGATCTCAGCCCTCTCCCTGAATGACCTGGGAGCATGAGGATGTGTGTGTTGTGATTGTAACTCTTGGTTTGAAAACAATGTGGTGGGACTACTTTTTGTTACTGACTCAAGTTTTTAATTAATCCTTAATTTTTCCCAATTATAGTGATATCAGTATTTAATAATATTTGAAATACTGTCCCTGTGGCACAGAATATGGAAATATAAGTCAATATAATGCAGGGGTGTAGCAGGTGTGTGTCCAGGCATCCTGAACAGGATGTGCTGGCGGAAGTGTCCTGGAACTACCTTCCTCTTAAATCCTGCATTTAGCTCACTTGCAAAGCTAATTGGATATAGTTTCTTCGTGTAAGCAGTAGCTTGGCTTGTACTTCTACTCTGTTTAATGACTAATCTCTTCCAATCTATATATGTTTAATCAGGAGATGACCTAGGTCAGATAATAAGTCTGCTGCATGTTCTATTTGCAGTATGTTGTGCTAAGCAATACCAAATCTGTTGAGTATTCTTGTAGTGCAAATCCCTTTCAAATCACTTTTACTGATGGAGAGAAAATGTGTCAGCTTCTTAGTGGCTGCCTATTCCTGACTGACTTGATGTTTTGAAGAAGAGTTTTAGGGAATAAATATACCCATGCTATATTTATCCATGATGGTTTCAATTTGTCAAGCTGCTGCTAATTTAAGTTGCAAAGAACTTCCTTGAGTATTAAGCAATTATTTCTGGGTTGATTAGTCTTAAATAATTTGTCCTAAATCTCAGACCTGGCCTGAATCCTGTGTACTTTTATACCTGCTGTTTACTGTTTGGATAAATTCAAATCTCTATATATCATTAAAATCTGATCCATAGATTTCAAATTTCCATGTCTGCCTGTTAAATCTACATTTTAAATACATCCATCCATCCATCCATCCATCCATCTATCTATCTATCTATCTATCTATCTATCTATCTATCTATCTATCTATCTATCTATCTCTATTCACATGCAGACTCCAGAAAGGACAAAGGATCTTGCCAGAGCAGTGATGCAGAAGGCATCTCTTTCAATTAATATTTGGGAACAGGAAGCAAGCTTCCTTTATGGTGGTCACTTTAAACATTTGATATCTATTAAGACCACTGTTCACTGTTGCAAAATTGAAAAACCTCATGGACTTTTCAGGGTTTTTTTGTGAGGAATGACATCAAGACTGTCCATCAGAGGGTCTTTCCATTGTGGTCATTGGGCAATCCAGCTCCTCTCTGTGTGAATTTATTCCGAACCAGTAAGCCATGCCTGGGACTGGGACTGCCAAGTTGGATGACTCTGCCCCTTGACAAAGGACAGGCTGTCTCATTACAGTGCCTAGCATGATGTCAATGATGTGGTTGGTGCTCCCTGAGATCACTGCTTCTCTGGGGAAGGGGAGGGCAGGAGGTCAGCCCTGCCAGCCCAGCCTGAGGAATGCCTCTGTGCTGGCTCTAATTGTGCTCCTGTGGCGAGGAGCTCAGAAATGAGACACTAAACAACTGCACTAAGCTGCTGTGCTGGGAGGACTGTTGGGAGGTTTTTCACATGGTAGCCTGTTCAACAAAGCCCCTAAATACACCCATGCTGGGGCATGGCTGTCATTCTGACCCAGGCTATTTGTTTCCTTCTTGCCTGATTATTGAGGATTAATATTCTGCCTTCTTGGCCCCTGTAATATTCTGGTCTTGAGGGAGCATAGGAAACAGCTTATTCTATCTAATAAAGTGATAGGGAATGATTCTTGAATGCTTGATCACTCTTGTCATTCTGTTTGACAACTCTTTTTGTGTTGTAAATGTGCAGTAAGACCTTTGATCCCTGAGCTGGTCACATTAAGTTCACTGCTCGGGCTGAGGCCCTGCTGTGCATTCAGTGAAGGTTTTGTATCTGTGGAAAAGAATGAAGGGACACAGAGTGCTTTGTGCAAACCAACCTGGGAGGATAGATGTGTTCTGGAAATCAAGTTTAAGCTGTGCCTCTGCAGAGGGAGTGGCATTGCTGCGCAGGCTGGCAGCTGCTGCAGCTGAACACGGCTCTGCCTTGCCCTGTTTGCGTAGCTGGGTGGATGCTGGAAACAGGGGAAAGCGGATAGGAGCTTGGGCTGGCAGGGTCCTCGATGAAACACAGGAGTCATCATGTGGTGGAAAAGGAAGCAAGCTGCCCTGCGCCTCCTGTGCCAAAAAGGGAGGGCGTCACTGGCAGCTCTTCCTGCCTGGATGCACTTTTGTGCTGGAGGAGGAAATGAGGAGTCAGGGCGGTGATACAGGTGCTTATGGTGTGAACTTCCTGTAGTGTAGGAAGGGATGCTGTCCCACAAATGCTCCCACAAAACCCTGTAGGAACAGTTGCAGCCACTCCTGACATGACTAACCCCGAGCGACTGCTTAGCACAGTCCATGGTGAATATCTGCATTGTGGAGGGCTTGCCTCACTTCTGTTCTCACGGGTGTTTCAGAAAGAGGGATCTCTAAATGAAGATAAATAGAATCAGTGATATCATAAACCAATGACAAAGAAGTGTTGAGCAACAATCAAAATTCCATGCAGGAGCTGGAAGTTTGCTGTCATGGGTACATGCCTGTTTCTGGGTTATTTTAATTGTGCAATTGAATTTATATTTCAGAAAAGCACTTTGTGCTGTTTTGGTGAAAAAAAGCCTTTATGATACCCATAGTTTTACCTAAAATAATTATTTTAATTATTACAATTTTTCTCTGATGGTGAAAATTCCTTTGATTTATGAATATTAGATCACATGCCCTGATGATAAAATAATTTTTTAATTGCTTATGAGAGAAATTCACTGGAGAAGAATTTCCTTATTTGTGCCCTTTGCTATGGATGCTACATTCTTGACTTTTTTGATTCATTTACCAGCTCAGTTAATCCAGCTGGCCTTCCTTTGGTCGTGCCCACAATCCCTTTCCTTCTTCCTTCCAGGAACAAGCAGGACATAGGCACAAACTGCCTACACGAGGAAGCTGCATGGCCTGGAGATATGAGAGAGGGAGGGCAATGGGTAATCCCTGTAAATGGGGATGCCAGATTCCAGAGCTCCTTCCCTAGGAAATCCATGCTGGGAAATGGCAGTTTAAAGTAGCTCAGACCAGCTTCTCTTTGATGCATTTTGTTTTTCTTCCCTGGAGAAAAGAGCCTGTAAAGGCACATTTTGCACTGTTGTTCTTTACAGCCTGTGTCACTCCATCCTCTGTTGAGTAGGACAAGACTGTATGTTACAATATTTGTCTTAAATACCTGTCAGTGATGACCCTCCCTTCCCCAGGCAGCCACTGACAGCTGACTCATGTTTTTTTCCCTAGAGAATGACAGCCTCAAGGCTTTAGTTTTTGGCTTAATTCTGTCTTGAGTTCAGGAAAATATCATTTAAGATATACAGAGGAATTTTTCAGTGAATAGCTTATCCTTTTTTTCTCTACTGTCTTCCAAATTCAGTCTTTATTATGACATTGCTTTCTTTCATGTTTTTCCTCTTAAAGCAAGGGAGGAAAAACATTTTGTGCTGACAAGGTACCATGACCAGGAGAATTGAGATGCATGTACACATTTTAAAACCAAATTAAAGAAGTGTATCACTGTTGTGTTCCCTAGTATGCAATGTTTTGCAATAAATTAACTCATGGTTTAGTAGCACGGGTTGCTAAATTACCATTCCCACCTATAGTCCCTTTTGCTGTCTTATCCAAATAATTAGTTGAAGCATGAAGATGAATTTTAGGTCCATATGGTATAAGTGGTCTTGTCAACACAAAAAGGAAATAACACAGCTATAGAAAAAGAATACCTTTTTCAAGTTTGATGTGTAGAATGGCTACATTTATATAAGTTGCTTATGTAAGTTATCACTTCATCAATTGGCACCTAAAATTAGCAAAGAAATCTGTGTTTCATTCTACTCTTGCCTAGCATTGTCACTTCAACTGTGTAAAAGCTGTCCTTTCTCTATTAAACAAGTTAATTTCTATCTGCTGTTCTACTCCAGTTTCACTAAGTCGAACTTATATGGGAGATGAGTTTGAAAATGTTCTGTAATGATCACACAGTAAGTGCCTTGGTAACTTTGAGGTTAATTAGAGATGTTTTTTGTTGCCTGAAGAGGTGCATAAAGTGATTAGAACCAACATATGCCAGGAGGAGGCAGCCTTTCTATATCTCTATATCAAGCTTTCAAGCTTTTTATAACAAGAGATTATAACTACTCACAAAGTAACTGTAGAAACACACTGGCAATATGGTTGATGTTTCATACAGTAAGTCTATATGCATCTTATAGGTAATAAAATCATTCATTAAAAATACTTCCCAATACAGGAGAGACAACATGTTCCAAATATGTACTAGCATTGCATGAAAGCCCTTTATGTGTAGGTAAATCACAGGAAGTGACCGTGCACACTCCCCTTCAGGTATCAGTAGGGAATTCAGGCATCTGTTCAAACCAAAGCACTTCATGCTGACTGTTTATTTGATTTTGGAGTAACACTCCTAAAATAAGAGAAAATAACCTGTAAGGAAACTTCGGGACTCGATAACTAGCTGCACACTGAAGGCCAAGGATCTGCTCTGAGGCAATTGTTGTTCTCCAAAGAGAAGTAACTTCATATTTGGTAGATACAGTGCCAAGCCTTTATTTCTCCACCTGCCTTAGGCTGTAGTGGATAGTCTGCCCTAGAAACATAAGTTTCTCCCCTTAATTTGTACAAGGCTAACTAGCTGTTAGCTACTAGTTAAACTTCAGATAAGCTCATAACAATCAAGGGATTATGATTATTCTCTAATCATGTGTCAAAATGAACCAAGAAAAACAATGATGACAGCTGCCATTACTTCCCTTCATCAAGGCAGAGCCAATATTGTTGAGTAAGAACAGTGCATTTTACTTGTGCAGTAATCACTCACCTCAAGTACCATGAGAGGACAAGGTACCATGACCAGGAGAATTGAGATGCATGTACACATTTTAAAACCAAATTAAAGAAGTGTATCACTGTTGTGTTCCCTAGTATGCAATGTTTTGCAATAAATTAACTCATGGTTTAGTAGCACGGGTTGCTAAATTACCATTCCCACCTATAGTCCCTTTTGCTGTCTTATCCAAATAATTAGTTGAAGCATGAAGATGAATTTTAGGTCCATATGGTATAAGTGGTCTTGTCAACACAAAAAGGAAATAACACAGCTCTAGAAAGAGAATACATTTTTCAAGTTTAATGTGTAGAATGGCTACATTTATATAAGTTGCTTATGTAAGTTATCACTTCATCAATTGGCACCTAAAATTAGCAAAGAAATCTGTGTTTCATTCTACTCTTGCCTAGCATTGTCACTTCAACTGTGTAAAAGCTGTCCTTTCTCTATTAAACAAGTTAATTTCTGTCTGCTGTTCTACTCTGGTTTCACTAAGTCTAACTTATATGGGAGATGAGTTTGAAAATGTTCTGTAATGATCACACAGTAAGTGCCTTGGTAACTTTGAGGTTAATTAGAGATGTTTTTTGTTGCCTGAAGAGGTGCATAAAGTGATTAGAACCAACATATGCCAGGAGGAGGCAGCCTTTCTATATCTCTATATCAAGCTTTCAAGCTTTTTATAACAAGAGATTATAACTACTCACAAAGTAACTGTAGAAACACACTGGCAATATGGTTGATGTTTCATACAGTAAGTCTATATGCATCTTATAGGTAATAAAATCATTCATTAAAAATACTTCCCAATACAGGAGAGACAACATGTTCCAAATATGTACTAGCATTGCATGAAAGCCCTTTATGTGTAGGTAAATCACAGGAAGTGACCGTGCACACTCCCCTTCAGGTATCAGTAGGGAATTCAGGCATCTGTTCAAACCAAAGCACTTCATGCTGACTGTTTATTTGATTTTGGAGTAACACTCCTAAAATAAGAGAAAATAACCTGTAAGGAAACTTCGGGACTCGATAACTAGCTGCACACTGAAGGCCAAGGATCTGCTCTGAGGCAATTGTTGTTCTCCAAAGAGAAGTAACTTCATATTTGGTAGATACAGTGCCAAGCCTTTATTTCTCCACCTGCCTTAGGCTGTAGTGGATAGTCTGCCCTAGAAACATAAGTTTCTCCCCTTAATTTGTACAAGGCTAACTAGCTGTTAGCTACTAGTTAAACTTCAGATAAGCTCATAACAATCAAGGGATTATGATTATTCTCTAATCATGTGTCAAAATGAACCAAGAAAAACAATGATGACAGCTGCCATTACTTCCCTTCATCAAGGCAGAGCCAATATTGTTGAGTAAGAACAGTGCATTTTACTTGTGCAGTAATCACTCACCTCAAGTACCATGAGAGGGGCATAATGGCCAAAAAGGGAAAATGTGTTAATGTCAGCAATATGTGCTGCCCTTGGGACTGAGTTCTGTCCTCACTCCATGGAATCAAAATTGTTTGGGTTGGGAGTGACCTTAAAGATCACCTGTTTCCAAATCCCCTTCCATGGTCAGGGACACCTTCCACTGGACCAGGTTGTCCAGGGCCCCATCCAAGCTGGCCTTGAGCACTTCCATTAGAGTCCTGGTAAGCCCAGCAACTGCATGCAGATTTCTCATTCCTCCCATTTGTTCCCCCTGCCGTGTGTGTCTGTGGACAGGCAGTGTAGAGAGGCACCCAGTTGTGTTGGTTACCCATGAAGGGGATGGGAATAATCCTGCCACCTGTTCCCCCACCACCCCTCTATCAGCATGCAAAGCAATCTACAGTTTCATAAGTGAAATACTTCTAGAAGTATATTTTTTATTCCTGATTTAGAAAGCATCGACAATACCTTCACAAATTGTGTATAAAAATATATAATGTATAAAATATATAAGACTTTTATTTTTCTCTGCACTGTTTTAAATTATATTTACATTTATGGGAGATTTTGCTTGTTTTTCAACTTTGCTCTTTCAAAATGTGGCTATGAGCCTGACATATTTTTGGCAACTTGCCCCTATAGTCCCTATGTAATTTGAATATTTCCATGATTTATCAGCACACTGCCACAAACCTATTGAGCCTACATGACTTAAATATACATCTAGTGTAATGCCAAAGTATTTACAGGCACTGGCAATGCTTGCTGTTGTCAGACTTGGAACCACAGTTTCTTCTTTAAATGAATTTCAGCTACCAGGAGACAAGGTAGCTACTAAAAAACCTCTAGCACTGTAGATAGAACTGTGGAATTATGTTTACCAAAAGTATTTTGGGAATTCACTTTTTCTCAAAGACATTGTTTCTTCTAGGTTTATGGCTCAGTAGACCATGTTATGAAACTATATAGCAGGAAGACTTTTCTTTAGCTTTCTTGGTGAGTCATCCTCTCAAAGGACACGTATCCTTTGATTTCTTTCAGTGCAGGAAGGAAAGGTTTTGTGGTTTATGTGTTGGTTACAAAACTGTGGATTCTCTCTTTCATTTGTCTTAGCACAATGCCTTTTCTCCCTTAATTTCAGGAATTGAAATGACTGATAGAACAGATTCCATAGTCAGAAAGAGGCAGTGCTAATTAGCTGGTGCTTTTTTCCATTAATATTAGCTAGCTAAAGGCACCCTCAGTTCCTTGAGCTGCCACATGCTTTTCATGTGATCTTAACCTGCTTGTGTTTTAGTTCCTTTTCTATAAAAATATAGAAAATTAAACATCCTTGGCTCCTGCAACTCATTTCAGGGTAAATAACCAAAGGATTTGTCAGTCTCTTTAATGCTGCCTCCATACGTTAGGACACCTTCAGGCAGCACAGCTCCCTGTGGATACAGCTTTGCCTAGTGCTCAAGGTGTTTGGTGCTTTGTGCTCCAGAGATGCCCTGTGGCTGTACCTGGAGCTGTACAACTCAGCTCACCATCTGTGCAGCCAACACACTTGGTCAGGAAAGGTAGCCTGAAGGCATCCCCAGCGGTCATTCTTGATGGTGTGAATAAAGTGGCTGCCACATAAACACTTCAGATAGGTTCACATTTGCGCTGTTGCCTTCTAGAAATAGCATATGAAATAATGCTTATTCATTTAAAATTCTCTGTGAGATATCCACAGAGCTGTTCCTTGGCTTTTATAAACAACAACCAAACAAATACTAAAGGTTTATTTCTCTTTAAAGGAGTTGTTCCACATCTCATATCTTGAGTCCAAGAATGCAGGACAGCCCATAATACATTTTTACTGGACTATGACTCCCTCTGTATTAATTTGTTTGGTCAGTAAATAAGAAAGGGTGTTTTTCCAAGGAAGGAAAGATTTAATCTGCAGGTCCAGGGAAACTGCTGCTCTGCATCTTTGAATTCCTTTTTGGGAATTCATTATGGAATTCGGGATTTTTTTTAATTGCCAAGGTCAAGAGTATATGAATTACTGAGAACTAAGCCATTGAGGTCATGAGGGAATATTTTTTCAATTAGAACAAGAATGCTCCTCAGTAGGAATGTATATACAAAAATGTTTGAAAATACAAATAATATTGAGAATAACATAAGAATTTGATGTGTTGGTTGTGGAGTTGTTTTCCAAGTGAAGCAGTGGATGTCTGGAAGATGCATGCTTTTCTGCTGCTCTTATGCTCTGATAAAGATGCTCAAGAGCTGTTTAAAATCACAGCCCCCACTACTTGTAGACTTGAAGCAAAAATATCCCTTAGCAGAGCAAGGGACTCCTGGACTTTTCTCTCCATCCTATGAAATATTCCTCACCATGGGGTGCAGCTTCTCCTCCAGGCAGTCGCTGCTCTCTTCCCTGCATGTGAACATAAGCAATGAGGCTGGTGGTTTTTATACATCCGTGCACTTGTCTCTCTGCAGTGGCTGAGTGCTGAATAGCAGGGTGGGATCTTGTGTGCCAGCCCTTTACAAACAATCACTGGCGAGGTGTAGCCAGGGTGTGCTAAGGAGTAATGAGCGATACCTCAGAAAGGTAGCAGAAAACACAGTAGATCTTTCTGAAGCCATTTTAGGCTCTTTCCTAAAACAATAACACAGTCTAAGCCCCAGCACACTCCATGTGGAGTGTTGTCTTTTGAGTCTTATAAACTTGAAAAGTTATTGTGTATGGTATCTTTTCTCTTTCTCACAGGTCAGACTTAGACGTGTACAAAGGGTGACTTAATGAAAGTCTGCTGGACTTGGCATTATTGGGAAATTTCAAAATGCAGTTCTTGATATGGCAGTGTGAACTAAAAGATGATTCTGCTTATTTGGGTTTTTTTCTAATTACATAAAAACAGGGGAAGCTGTAGTTATTGTGTGTCTTCTCTGATTCTAAAGGGATCAGCAAATATCTGATACCTCATAAAAGAAAACAGTCTGCTGAAATAGATGCACTTTTAGTGATGAGGGGATCAGTTATTTACAATACATGGTAGCAGTCAAAGATGGAAGTGATGAATTGTACAGACATCTTAACCAGCAAGTTAAAAGGAATTAATAGATAGACTGCAAATTCTGTAGATTTTCTGGTGAAAAAGTAAATATTCTTCCCCTTCTATTCAGTGGTATTGGACTTTTTAATTGCCATGGGGACTATTCATTTCCTTCTGACTTGCACTATAGATCTCTACATCCATTTGAAAAAATGGACAAACAAAAGGAAGCAGTCAGTGACTTGGTTGATCCTGTGGAGGACACCTCAGCATTTGGAAATTTCTCTGTGTCAGCCTTTGGCAAGAACATATGTAATACATGAAACAAGCCTAATTTTATCAGCCTTATTCTGCAATATCAAGCTACTTTTGCATTTTAAGTGCTGAGGTGTCCCACAGTCTCTCACCTCCATGGTACACAAAGGTATGGTGCCTTTTCTTTTGTTCTGGTCAGGTGCAAATATTTGCACATGGGAAAATGTTTTAGCTCCAGACCAATGGGTCAGCCATCTGCCTGGAAAAGGGAACGCCTTTCTGTGCTGAGACGGATACACAGGGGAGGATCCTGTTCTGCCACTTCTCAGATTCCTGAGCCTCACCTCACTGACGTTAAGGCCACGTTTGTTTGTCTACTCTTGGTCTGATTACACCAGATAAGTCCAGACAGTAAAGTAGAGACGGATATGTGAGCAGGTGGCAGTAATTTTGCTTCCCAGAATATGTTGTGTTCATACCAAAGGCAAAACTCAGAGGAATCTTTCTGTATAAAACATGGATTTCTACAGGTGATACTGCATCATGCCCATGTGAATGTTAACACCTAAACATGGAGAACAGAGGTTATTAATTCTGTAAAAGCACACAGTCTACACAGACAGGTTTTCTCATCTATTGGTCCTTTTACTGTGAATGAATTTATTCTGTGTAAAACAGCTCCTGCTCTCACATTCACATTTTCAGCCTTTTATTCTCTTTCTTCAGCTCTAACTTGGTTGGTTTAATTCCAGATAATCAAGGAACAAAAGGAACAGTTTCCAACTCTTTCCTTGGTTATCTGCAACTAAACCAAGTAGAAAGTAAAGAGTATAAATAAAAATCTGCCCACTAATATTGTGAATAAATTTGTATGGTGTGCAAACAGAAAAGCAGGGAATAAAAGAGGGAGCAGACTATCATGCCATTCATTTCAGAGGAAAAGAGGGGAAAGAAGCATGTTGAGTCTGTTATTGAACAGGTTACAGGCTTACTCTCTTCTCTCAGAGCAATGAGACTTTAATCTGACATCTGAGTTTCTGTTCCATCAGCAGAAATATTACCTGGCAAAAGAGTCTTCAAAGAGAAGGCAGAAATGTAGTAACAGCTCTAAAATTAGGGATAAGTGTTGAACTAAGTTGTGAATAAAAAATATGTGCATGCAGGGTGTCTTTTACCTGAATATCTAGCTCCACCAAAAGGACTTGATCTGAGTCTTTAAGAATCTCAAAGATTTAGTCCCATCTGAAGGCTATGGCTGGGGACAGATTTCAGCATGGTTTGGGGATCTGAGAAGGGAAAGAAGAGGGTGAAATCCTCTTTACTGACTTTGCAAAGAGATTTCATCTGACATGACATAATTCATGTGCCTGTGGTATCTCTAGAAATTGGCTACTCTCTGCTTAAATGAGTGGTTTGTTGAAGCTGTTACTAACATCCACAGCAGCAAATACTGTTTAAGGTTACAGATGCAATCATTATCAATAATACCTTTGGAAATTAATCTGGATTTGCTTCAAATGTTAAAATAACATTCACTGCAGTGTAAATCTGAAGGCTAGCTTTTGTCTGACAATTGAGTCAGTGATCACTGCATTGTTATGAAGATTTGGTTATTTATTTTGTCTAATTTACATAGTTTGTTTCCTGTCTGCTGGCTCAATATCAAATGCCAAACAAGAGCAGAACAACAGTAGCCTTCCAGGACTAAGGTTTGAATTACTTGTTTCTTTCACAATTTCAATAACTGGTAATTCTACCATTTATTTCCTTTTACAGCACTGAGGTGAGATTATGAAGTTAAGCTTTCCTGAGATCAAGCAAGATCTGGACTGTGGTCCTGTACAAATCTTTTGGGATTCCAGCTTTGTGCATTCTTGACAGCCACTTCTTTGCTTATGAATGGATCCACTAAAGGAATAAAGAACTTTAAACTGGATTTGAAGAGGGAAGGGGATAAAAGCAAGCTCTCTGGAGTTAAGTCTGGTAGTGTCACACTAATGTTTGAGGGACAGTGTGCTGGTGAGGTCCTTTGGTCTGTTCTCTCAGTGGAGGTAGGGGATAGAGCCATGTGGCAGCAGAGACACGAGGGTTATTGATATTAGAAACCACAGAGTGCCTGGGAATGGTCAAGTAGGAATTAGGGCTTCTCCCCTCAAAATGGTGGCAGGATCAATAGGCTAGCTGAAGCACATCTACACAATGCACACAGCATGGGCAACAATCAGAAGGAACTGGAAGCCACTGGGAATCAGGAAAGCAGGTGTAGGTTGCCATCTTGGAAGCGTGGTGGGCTGGCTGGCACAACTGGAGTGCTGCACTGGACAGCTGTAAACTCTTCCAAAGGGACAGGCAAGGAAGGGGAGGCAGTGGGTGGCTTTGTATGTTGGGGAGTTTGGATGGCCTAGAGCTTGGTGGTGGTGATGGCAGGGTTGATGTTTATGGGTAAGGGTTGGGGCAAGGCCAATAAGGCAGGAGCGTGTCCAGGTAAGGGCAATGGAGCTGGAGCACAAAGCTCCTTGAGGAGTGGTTGAGGGTGCTGGGGTTGTTTAGCCTGGAGAAAAGGAAGATGAATGGCTGCTGTGGCTACCCTGGGTCATATCTGGCAGTTCGTTTGCATTCCTTTCTCCAGAATATCTCTGGAATGCTCGAAAGAGGGTATGACCACAGACAGGGAAATCTTGCCAAATCTGGAGCAGATAAAGACATAAATGAGTAGAGCTCAGCACAAATCAAAGGAATGAGATTTGCAGTTTAATTTTACTTCTAGCATTTTCCCCATAGGTTTAAAAGATCCTGCTGATTGTAAAGACAATACATTTCTAATTACTGAAATAATTTTTTCTTCACGTATAGATCATTTATCTCCACTCTGTTGGAATATATGCTTATATTCAAATTTTACATGGTTATGAACACGTGGATATGTGCAACATAACTCACTCATGACATATTAATACTAGGTATTGTGAATTAGCAACGCTTTCCTGCAGAGATCTTTCTCTCATCATATGTGCAGAGGCATCAAGCAAACACAGGTGGCACAAACAAATTACACGGGTGCTTTACATGTAACATAACATGCATGCTCCTGCTACAGGTGAATTGCTGACTATTTTGCTCTAACAAAAACCCACTTTGCTGGGATAGTAAACCATTTCAACTGACTTTAGCTTTTTACTCAAAACAGGTGTCCAGCCATTGCATACAGTAATCCTGTGAAAATTTTGCCAAGATTTTGTATGTCCAGATTCCCTGAATAAGCTGCCAACTTTATGGTGGAATGCTGCAGAAAAAGAGGGAATGATCTGGGATGAGCTTCCCATGACTGAAATGACATTTAAATGCCAAGAGCTAGGATAAACCTCCTCAATTTTTCTCATGCCAGAATTTACAAACATCACTTAGCCTCAGGTTTGGAGTTCTGGGTCTATCTCCTTCCATCTCTCTTGCTTCATTGTATCTTTATTGCAGCAAAACAGCAAAGCCTTTTGATTATTATCACCTCACTGAGACTGCGTGCTCAGTCTTTTCCATTTTCAGCTACCACAACAAAAATTAAAGGATTATACAAAGGAAATCTAAGCCCAGAACACTGTTGTTGTAGGGTGGTTTTGTTTGTTTGTTTGTTTTTTGTGGTATGATTTGGGGTTTTTTTTCCCCCTATGTAAGCTATTCCAAAATTTATATTATGAGCTTTCTGGTCTGATTTGACCGCAAAGTTTTCTTTCCTTTAATGAAAAATGACTGTATAAAGCAGGGATACACTAACAATTAATAAGCTTCTTACAATAAAAGTTAAAATGAGGAGGCAAGATGCAGATATTAACTCGTGTAATAAATTGCAAATAGACATCAAAAAGATTGTTTATAACTCCTCTTCAGAAGTCATAGCTCACCTAACAGAGTCATAATTGGATTGCTAAAATGCAGCTTAAATTTGCTGCACTTCAAAACCATCATTTTCAGTTAGTCAGATAATTAATTTCAAAGTGTTTAATATATTTCTCCTCATGTTTTCCAAATGGGTGCTTTAGTCTTTTTATTTTTGTTCTCCAAGTTGCATATATACATTTCTTATGAAACCTGATATACCAAATCTGCTTGGTAAAAGTTCAGCTTGCAAGTAGAGACAGAGAGGTGCAGCTTCACCTGGTAGAGGTTATGGTCATTTCACTGTTACTGGTTACAGTTCTGTCTGAATGAGGCGTAGTGCTTTCTTCATGTTCTCTATTACTGAAAAGAAAAAGAAATAACTGTGAAAATGTATTAGAAGTACATTTGTACAATTAAAAAAAAACCACCTGGTTTGATTTAGTAAATTATTCACAATGAAATTGATTTATGGTCACACATTTTATTTTAGGGATTGATACTAAAACAGAAAGTAAAAATTTCATTAATCAAAATGTTTAACTTAAGGGATTTGACAAGAATCCTTTCAACTCCCCATTTCTCAACAGCAAGCTGGTAATCAGATGTGAAGTGTGTATTTGTGGTGAGATACTGCATTGGTGTCAAATAGATGGCATAGAGTAAGAACTGGCTCAACCTGAAAAATCACATTCCTTTCTGATATATGGCTGTAAGGGGTATGGACACAAACACCTGCATTTCTTTACTGCTTCCCTCCCACCACTGGCTATTTACATTGTACAGTCAGATACTTTTGAGCATAGTGACTTTCACCATTCTCCATAAAACTGCTCAGATCTTGATCCTGAAGGTTCTCACCCATGATTTTTCAATTTGTTCTTACTTGAGTAGTCCCAATAAATTCAATGGGACAATGCGTGTGTTTGTTTTGCTAAAACAGGTTAGAACATTATAATTTATTGCAAATGCTCTCACAAGGAATTTGTTCTTTGAGATCCTAATGGCTTCTCAAGCACAAGTGATCATGATGGGGCTATCTGGCTGCTTTCAACGTGAAACACAAAGTAACATGGCCAAGGGGCACTTACGGAACACCATGTCCTGCGGCTCGTAGGTGTACAGCCGGTTGGAGTATCTTCCTGTGATATCAGCTCTCACCGTGAGAGATGGGTCTGAAAAAGGGTTTGGGTTAAACACTGCCTTCCATTCCCACAGCAGCTGAGGGTGATGGTGTGGCATTACTTTGTCAGCCCAGTTTGGGATTTCATCAGTGCAGCAATTACGAGGCTGTTACGCTCTGTTCCAAACAACTGCTCTTTACTTGGAGAAATCCTGAACAAAAGCTAGTGCTCATTTTTATAGTACACAGGTATTTTTAAGTGCTAGGTTACACATTCATAGTTAAAGAAAAATATCCTGTTTTACAGGTTCTGAGTTTCCATCAGAGGAGGTTAATCTGCCCAGATGCACACATAGTGGGGGTCACGCGTATCTATGGCAATGATAGCATGACTTACCTAGAGCCTTCAGCATGAAAATCTTCTGATTCCTAATATTCCCAGAGTGGGGATAAGTTGTTGTGAACATCTCTTCTCTCAGTTATCCTTCCAAGTTTATAATTAATTTACTGATTGCTGAAACTACACTGCTCTTTGTCTGAGTGTGGGCTGAACTCTGAATGCCATCACGGAGTCACTCCAGGCTCCCTCTCACTCCCAGAGAGTGAGAAGGAACAGGCAGTCTGGGGCATAATTAATTTGGTACATTCCAGAAGTTTAAAATGGGATGAATCTTTGAATGCTACTGACTATTGATTTATTCTGTAGTAATGTCTGCTTTATAACCATCTAGATTCAGTCCGATATTTGACTTTTTCAGTAAACTTTGTCTTGTAACAGCACTAGCAAGAAGCATGGAGAGCCAAAGCTCAGATAATAACAGACTTTTAAACATCTTTCCCTCAAGCCCAAATAAGTACCTCTCGCAGACATCTTTTTATGAAAATCCTTTTCTTGGGATTTTTTCTTCCTGAGAAGCTGAGAGGCTTCAGGAACAAAATGTAAACAATGGTTATCTGCTGCTGTGGAATGCAACAGGTGGATTTTTGATTGGCCCATCTTGGATGTTTATAATTAATGGTCAATCAAAGCTGAGCTGTCTCACACAGAGTCTGAGACAGCTGCCTTTTGTTATCATTCTTTCCATTCTATTCTTAGCTTAGCTAGCCTTCTGAGATGAAACTTTTCCTTCTATTCTTTTTAGTATAGTTTTAATGTAATATATATAATAAAATAATAAATCAAGCCTTCTGAACATGGAGTCAACATTCCCGTCTCTTCTTCAACATAAGACCCCTGTGACCACTGTCACAAGTACCCTCCAGGATATATCTGTAATCTGAGGAAGTTTGCAAGAGTCAAAGTATACAACAGAGGCAGAGATATTTTTCTTTTGGCAAAATGAATCACTTTGATGTCCCTGCAGGACAACAGTGGCATAATTCAGATATAACAACTTTGATGATACATAAATATTTTACATACCTACAAACATGATTCGAGGCACGTATTGTCCATCAGGTGACAGGTTTTTATCTGTGGTTTCATGCTGGTATAAAAATTAAGGCTAGTTGTTAAGATGTTTCTGTAAATTTTGCTGAAATGGTACCACCTGTGAAAAACCTTGTACCAGAAGACAAAACCAGATAGGTACTACTCATGTGTGAATACACATGCACAATTGCCTCTACTTAAATAACTAAATTGTCAGATAAATTATCTACAATGACATAAGAAAACAAGGCAAAGAGAGAGAAAACAAAGACCATGAAACGATACCAGTCAAATCGCCCCAAACCCTTCATACCATGAGATTCAGCATAATGAAGTTATTTTGGGCCATTTCCTGTATTTCTTCATTTTCTGCGAAAGCTTTCTTCAGTGCTAGAAAAGACAGGATCACTTTGAAATCCATCTCAAATGCTGCCTTTCCATCTGTGCTTGGGCACCACAGTGGCCAGAGACTGGGCCACATTGTTCCTGTCTCTGCTGATTCACATTCCTGAGGAGGCACTTCAGGCCTCTATCTCTGCTTTTGGGGGCTTTTTGGCCTGTGGCAGTGCAACCTCTGGCTATGAAAATGGAAGTTCTCTTCTGTTATTTATGAAGCCCGTTGTCGACATGGATACCATGTCTTGGCTTGACAAAAGTACATTATTCTCAGAAAATTCTTGTTAGATCAATTTCAGCAGCCCTGTCCTTGCTTCCTTCTTTAGTTACCATTTCAGGAGAACTAAACAATTAACTCTGTTCAATGAGTCAGTAGCCAATCTGTGCCTCTTAATTTAAACTGAGTGCTGCATTTGGGATAGCAGTACAGCAGCAGTGAGAATTTTTCATGTTCATTATTGCGTAGTGGAGTTTTTGTAAATAATGGTAATAAATTTTTCACTTTTCATTTACCTGTTTTTCTGAATAATTTTCAGTAAGTGCAATGTAAATATATAGATAAGTTCAGTTCCTTATAAAAATATTCACAAGATTTTAACACACAAAAAATCAAAATTACCTTGGCAGTATTGACAGTCTTCCAAATGATGAATTACCATCAGTGGCTTGTTACTTTATTAATAATAATAAAAAATGTAGTTAGGTCATTTGACATGTATTCAGATGGATGATTTTACTAGCTGACTGAAAAAGGCAAATTGCATTTAATCTTATGTTAACCAACAGTAAAAACATATAAACATTCTCTAAAATATTACAGAAATTTCTGAGCAAGGGAAAAGAGCATAAGCACTTCATAAAAGAAAGAAATAGGGAAACAGAGTTTCTATGTCTAAATGTCTAAATTCTGTCTTTAGTAAGAGATTCTAGAAGAAAGAAATAACAGATCCACCATAATTTCATTCCCAGGTAGCAAATAATCAGGTTGAATAGGTATTTAAAGTTGCTTAGGTGTTACTTTCTCCAGGGTTAAGAAAATAAAAATTATGTATATGAATTAGAATAAAATAGATTTTATAAGATTTGGTTTATCATCAAATACTTTCCATGAAAATTTTCTTGTGTTTTAAGCTTTCTTGAACAGCTGTATATAGTATATTACTTATCGTCTGTAAATAGTTTGATAAAGTGTTAAAATTTTATGTTTTGGATGTCAAAACATAAACAAATTCTGTGCATTTCCTCCCATATTTTTTAAACTATATTTACTGTTCAGCAGTTCAGTTATTAATGCTGGGACAACTTTCAATATCAGGAGTTGTTAATTTCTAACCATTTTCACACAGGGTACATGAAATTATTGTCTTCTGTTTTACAAATAATTTGTGTTTAATTTAGCAATAGCTCATGTGATCTACAATGAGCTGTAAAAGATATTTAAATAAGTATTGCTGTGAATTCTCAAATATATTTGCAACTGAATCTCAGAGAAGACTGAGCTTGGAACTTCCACTTCTATCAAGATTGTGCAAAAATATTTCATGAACATATTCCAACTAAGAAAGTGTTGGGGGAAACATCAAAGGCAGTAGATCACCATGCAAGAGTAAAAGTAATCAGAAGTACATGATATTAAAACACAATAGACGTAGTTTAAAAAATTATGGTGTCTATTTATGATTGATAATTTAAATGACAACATCTCTTTTGTGGCAAAGAAATGACAGCATTACATTATTGGCCCATGATGTTACTTCAGAGTCATGAGTCCTAGAAGTCCTTTTGTTTCTAGACAGAGTCTGTTTTATTTAACTGGGTGGTCTGCAGATCAGCTCTCGTGGTGTTTCTCTGCTCTGTCTCATTGTTGTGTATTCTGGCAAGACCAAGGAGCAACTTTGTCTTCATGCTACTTTTTAATCTCTTACCTTTTCTTTGCTTGATAAAGCCCTTCTTCATAAGTCTGTACCCATGTAATTTCATCTCCCCACCCTAGAAATAAAACAAAAGGACTAGCTGCTGGCCAGGCAAGTAACTCATAACAAATACCTTTTTTTCTCTTTTTTTTTTTTTGTTTTTGTGTATTAACTTTTGTATGCAAATAAGATTTGGGGTTTTTAGTTGAAGGTTCTCTAACACTGTGGATATTCTAATTTCGCATCTCCTGATAGACACACTAAAATGTTAAAAAACCTCAACCAAACAACCCAACCCCCCAAAAAGCATCAGCTGGTTGTGTATCCAATTCAAGTCCTTTGACAGACTTGTTAGTTATCTTTCTAAATGCTCAGAGGTCCCTAAATCAGCACCCAAGTCCTTTCTATCTTCATATTGTCTGCTCAGTATTCCATGTAGACCCTGGGACTTACAGAGAACCTGGCATATAACAAGAGAAAAATAAAATATAACAACTCAAATAAGGTCAGCTTTAATATGAATGTCATTAGAACAGTCTTGGAATATACACTTAACTCAAAAGTAACTTCAATCCCTGAAGTTGCAAGCCCTTCATTTAAGTAAGAATTCAGTCGAGGAATGGCTGTTAAATAAAAACCTCCACTGACAAACATCAACTCCATAGCTCATCCATAGCTGGGGATATGCAGAGCTCAAAACTCAAATTGTCTACTTGGTTTTATGCCTTTGGCTCCCAAGGATGCCTGCCCTTGCATAGTAGATCCCTGCATCCTAGGCAGTGTGGCTCCATTCATGACAATTGATCTACAATTCTCATGGGAATTGTGGAACAGTTTCTGGACCTGGACCAGGTTAAAGCTCTGCTTCTTCTGTGCTGTTTGCACAGTGCTTTGCCCAGCCCAGATTTGCTGTTGGACTTCTCACAGGACAATTGCTTATGATGCCTCCAGATCATGTCTTGTTTCAGCGCACACGTCTGTCTGGCTGATGGTGGGACTCTGGCATGCTGACCAGTGCCTTCCCAACCCTGGCTGCTGTCAGCTCCTGATGCAGGTAACTGCACACTGGAGTCAGCAATTTGGGGGCATTTTGCAGCACGTTTAAGCATTTCCTCTTGGTCTGTGAAAATTACAGGTAAAGTGCTCAAGGCATCCCAATAGGGCTGAGGTCAGAGTTAGAAAAGTTACATCTGTTTTCTGTGACTGCCTTGTAGTTTGATTGGGGTTTTTTGTATTTTGTTTGTTTGGGGTTTTTGTTTGTATTTTTTTTCCCACATCTGACATAATGTAAAAGATTTTGTTAACTTTTTTGTCCATTTAGGCTTACTGGGAAAAAATGAATCCTGATCTAGGCAAACTAGGCAACACATCCCAGACTGATAATAACCTTTCCCCAGGGATACTGCTTGCAAAAAGGGTTTTGAAATTTCTCTTAGGCTAGTCCAGGTGGTGCATGATTTTGTCAAATGATCTCTGAGCAATTAGGCTCAGATGGAGTGTCTGAGAGATGTGCAACTTTGCCAGGATAGGGAAAACTCAGATCCTGTGGGATCTGCAGGCATTACATGGCCTGCAGAAGAGGTTAGGAAGAGAGATGAAGATTTCTTTGTTGTTGTTGAATAGTTCCCAAAGGAAGAGAAAGATGGGGAAGGGAAAAAGCTTGCTAAGCTATTTTTCTGCTTGTATTTCTAAGGATTGGTTAAATAGAAATAAACTAAAACAGGGTCTTTATTTAACATTCAGGTTGAAAATTATGCACCATAGGAAGTGAATTACACACAGTCATGCTTTGCAGTGGATATCTGATGAAAAGCAAAAACAAAAAGTCATGCAGGAAACCCCACCATTGGTTCAAACTGTTCTGTGTACAAAAATAAGTCTGTAGAAAATTTGTCCATAGGAAAAATATGTCCATAGCAACTGGTGTTATGGTAGGTTACAATAAGAACATATATTTCAAATGGCCTGTGAAAGAATATTTTTTCACTGAGAGTCCTAAATGTAATCTTGATTTGAGAGACTCAGTTATTTTCTTCTGTTAGATCACTATGAGTTATATAAAATATTCAGGTTACATGAAGCCCTCAGTCATATGCTTAATAAACTGATGGAGTCAAATGATGTGAAATGAGAACATATATTAATTACAGCATTACTTAACATTAAAGAAAACATACCTCAGTAAGTATAAATGTGCATTGTATGTATGTTTATAAATATATATGTGTGTGCATGTATATAGATACACATTCTATAAATGCACATTCAAAATAAACATATTTGCTGCTCCATATGGTGAGGTAAGGAGGTAACTACATTCAGTGAACATACAATACCTCTTGACAGTGTCTGAGGTGCTCGTTTTTCCTTTTTAATTGCCATGGCAAGGTTGGAAGTGACTGCAATAAGCAGGAGGGACAAGGCCAGTGTAGAATGGAGCATTATTTCCCTTCCAATACAAGGAAACTGGAAAACAAAGAAACGGCTTTAGTCACATGGATTTGTCACTTGGTGCAGTGTAGATCAATATGTTAGTGGCATCCTAACAAACTGTTCTTCAGAGACACTTCTGTTTTTTTTCTAGAAATGCTTGCCTTTGTGAGGAAAATGCAAACTGGAAGTGCTTAATTTTGCTGTGCAATGCTACTTTCAGCAGTCAAAATGAGGCTGCAGGGCACTGTTCTCAGTGATTCTCATGAATTACTACAATGTTATAATACTGGATCACAGCCATTTCAAGACACTGCTCCAGGTTTTTTAATTTCAGTGATATGTAACACCATGGGATTTTTATTTCTTTTTACATTGGAGTTTTTTTTGTCAAAAGATGTATCATAATATCCTTCTTAATTAAGTAGGAAGATTGGCAAGAATTTGCCCCAAGTATAATACTTTTTAAATTTTCAAATCCTTCCAAAACTTTGAAATTGTGGTAATTTTTTAAGTCTCCACTTAAAAAAATTCTCATTCTTTGTTTCATATTTTATCCTGAATTTCAGCTCAACTCCTTCGAAATAAAACAATTCATCTGTGTTTCTGGCTGGTTGAGTATTCTCTTCCTGATCAAGATCATTATAAGAAATTCAGTAACTTCTCACCTTGATAAAAGTCAGAGAACAAAAGTAAGACTTGAGAAAAGGCATTACAAAGCCAAATTGTTTTTAATTGATAAGTTTACTTTATTCCAGTACAATCACTTCTAGGCATTAAAGATCTGATATTCAGGTGGATATCAGATGGTTTCAACTGAGTTAAAAAATGGAATGCATGTAGGTCAGGATACCTCTCAGTCATCTTACTGGAGATTCCACTTTTCAGAGGTTGAGCTTCAGGAACTACCAGGATGCCTCACTGAGAAATTACTTTGACTTGAATAAAAAAACCCCAAACCAAATGAATAATAATAACAACGACCCTCCACCCCTGCCTTGCCAAAAAAAAAAAATCCCCCAAGACATTTGTGCCTGTACTGACAAAGAAAGTCTCCAGCTCGTGTTTAAAATTGATGTTAGTATGGAACTGCAACCCTGAGCACTGGCAAAAGAAAATGCTTAATACATTTTAGGACTGAGAGGCATGAAAAGTACTGTTTTAATGGCTCTCTTCACATCACAGAATCACTGTTAGCAGTTAAATTTCTTGTTAACAAATTAAAACTCCACTTCTAATAACTGGCAATCTCAATTAGAGAAATTCATTCTATTCAGGTGGCTGGAGAAGTTGTACATTAAAATATGCAAAAGCTAGGAAAGAATAAATTGTAATTTTATAGTAGGAAGTAGTCTTTCACAATGTTTTAATAATAAAATCAAAATGTTAATCTCTTTAAATCACAGATAAAACCATCTGAAGCTTAATAATTGATTATCCTATAGAAAATTAAGAGGGATTTGGAACTGCAACTAGAGGCAGTTTAAATTTAATATGCATAGTTTTGATGCATATTCCAATATTATTTAATTGTTTCAGGTAAAAAAGGACAGCCAACACCACACAGATTGCCTTCAATTCCCTGCCAGAACAAACATTTCCTAGCTAATCTCTATGCATTTATCACTTGTCTTTTTGTATAACTAGGCTTGTAACGCATTTGTGAACAAAACCTCACTGCTTTACTGAAGGAGAGTTAAGAATGAGAAATGCTTGCTCACCAGCAGCGACCAGTTCCCCTGATTGAAGGTCCTTTTCCCGGAATTTGTTAGTTAAATTCAGTGAATTAAGCACAGAACACCTGAGCTGCCCAGGTCTCTGTGTGGCAGCAACAGCACATTCACCTGGGAAAAAATGAGAGGAACCTTGGAGCTGGAAACCAAAAAGCTGTGTTTCCACCCTCCCCCTTGCTTTTCTGCCTTGCCTCCAACTTTCTCTCTTGCAAGTTCCCATGCTTATACACTGAATCCTTGCATTTCTCTTCATCTTAGCTTGTATCAGGTGTCTTGTATGAGGACTGGAAATAAATAGTGGCTTGTGTGTGTCTGCTAACACCCCCTCCAACAGTTTGAGTCTGGCTTATGTCCAGTGAAAAAAGAAACCACCGATGAAAGCTGGAACTGGAGGTGCTTTTGTTCCCAAAGAATGGCAGAGTTCACTGGTGCTTGAAGATAGGAATGAACCTAATAGGAAGACACAAGGGTTACTTTGTGCAGAGAAGTGTAATTAACAAATAAACTCTTTTTTTGAGAGGGAAATAAAATTATTTATTTAAAAAACTATGGTTTAAGCTACCTGAATATTGCTCCTGGGAGTTGTAGTTTTAAAATATCTGGTTTTTTGGACATGATGATTGATATAATTTTACTGAACTTGATAAATACAAGCAAAGTCCTTTATTCATCACCTTTACATAAAGAAGGAATGAACTGGATCACTTTTTTCCTCCTCCTTGAATAGCTTATGCAGGAGAATCAGAAGCAATCCTCTTTTGCTTCTTCTTTTGTGTATTTGTTTATATGGACTGTGTGGTTACCGTTCTTAGAAATATTGAATTTTTCCAAAATTATGGAAATATTTTTGAGATATAGTGTTCTTAAGTTCTGAGGTGTTGTGCTTTTCATGGCACAGGTTTATTATTGTAAGGTGTAAAGAGATAGACAGTCAATCAAATAGACTGAAATTTGTGCTGAGCTACCTGAGAGTTCCCTTTAGCAGGATCATGTTCAGCAATTTGTCTCTACATTTGAAGGTCAAGATTTCAGTCTTTGTCAATTTTGCTACAGATATTGGCAGCCCCAGTCAAAAAGATGTTGTTAAGGTTTAATGCTGAAAGAAAATTACTGTGATAATTTGTAAAACCAAGCTGGATGCCTTCAGTATTCCTATTCAGTCCCTGCTTGCTAAGGGGATCTGATCCGGCCTGTCCTTGATTTCTTCTGTTCAGCATCCACACAAGAACGGAGTGGGAAGCCAGAGCTCCATCCCAGGCACAGTCTGTGCTGCCTGGCTGGCAGTCAAACCAGTGACCTGTGCAGCAGCAGTTACCAGCCAAATATTCAATTCAATCTCTGCAATGTAGAGCACGCACTTCTGCACCCCTCATTGAACCAGTGTGCTCCCACTCACTGAGCTCAGCCAGCTTAGTCTGCAGGGTCATGGTGGTGGAAACTCTTTCCATTTTTCTCCTCCACTCTAAAGATTACTTTTGGAGATACAGCTATGGGTTAACTGTGTATACACAGTAATATCTAAGTCAAAATTAGGAAGTGTAATAACTATCTAAAAGTAGGGCAGAATAAGGCAGCAATAAAGTATGTGTCAAAGAGACTTCTAGAGAGAGAAAAATGTTGCAGAATAACTGGCATTTGGAATCTCAAGCTGCTGCTTTTGTCTGAGTCGTGCAGCAGCAGATCTAGGTAAGTATTCATATGTGTAGCTTATTTATGAAAAGTGAGACTGACTTTTAAATTTTACTGTAAAAATGCTGCACAAATGAGGTTGCTGATGAAGTTCTTACTCTGCCCAACTCTGCCTTAGCTCCTGTGTGAGCAAAGGATGAGATCACAGCTCCTGTGATAGCTGCAATTTAGCACCAGTCCTGCAACCTCTATTGGCAATTCTGCCAAAGACTTTACATGTGATCAATGTGCCTCTGCAAATCAATACAAAATTAATTAGGAGATCACAAAGAGAGGTCAGTGTGGCCTGGAGGGGGGGAGATGCACCACCGAAAATGCCCAAACCAATTTACAGTAAACCATATGGGAAAATTTTGTAGAACACGTATTTTCATGGATGGGAGGTACTTTTGGCTCCTAACATTGGTATTTGATGTGGACTGAGTCTGGATCTCAGTGCTCATTCAAGCAGCACATGGTACCAGAGCAGAGAACTACTCTTGGGGCTTAGAGTGCTGAGCATTAGCTTTCACTGCCAAACAGTAAAAGGAATAAGTGGAAAAACCCTGCAAATGTCCATTGGGCTTATGTCTTGACTGACAGCCAAAAATCAATTTCTGGATAATTTCAATAAAGCAATTTAAAGAAATCTAGATATGACATGATGGTTTGTTTCTGTGTGTGTCTTTCAAAATAGTCATAATTGTGGAAATAATTCTTCTGGTCCTAGAAGCTGATTCACAGCAGATGTACTTTCCCCCCATCTCCTTCCCTAAAAGCAGAGCTCCAGGTACTTCTCAAGTGAACAAACTACTCCAGGGTTATCTGCATGCCAGTTGTTTGCTTTTGCTCCACCATTGCACATTTTTAGCTTTGTATTCCTGTAAAGACATTGTTATGGAACATAAGCACAACAATATAACTGGGAAAACATTTACTGAATTACTTTTTGCAGTGGTTTGTACTGGCTGCAAACAGGCCAGTGTCCATGTTTTCACTTCTAAGCCTTCAACTTCTTCCAGTACTGTCACCTCCAACCCCTCCAAGGTTTTCTCTGCATTTTTTGGAAGCTGGCCCCTCCATCCTTAAATTGCACTGTGGTACAGCCCCTGGCAAGCTTGGTTCCAGGCTTCACTGACACCTCACTCTCAGCTGCTCTGCAGCTCTGTGCCTCCGTGAGTCACTACAGTCTATTGGCTCCCACTTCTCAACAAGATTATTTTCCTGCCCTCTAGGCTTCTCGGATTGCCCAGAACTTTTTATAGATACAAAGCTTTGAAGACCATAAGTGGAAAAAAGCAATTTATTATTTTTCATGGATTTTGCTGAGATTTACGGAATAAATGTGTTTTGGTAAATAAAAAGAAACCAGCTCTAGATGATGTTGGCTCCTTCCTTCAGTCCAAAAAGTACGAACTGTTCTGGACTGTTTATTTATTGCTGTGAGGGCCCTGGCAGGCAGAACTTTCTCTTCTTTCTCTTCTTTCTCTTCTTTCTCCTCTACCAGCAGATCTTTCTCTTACAGTGTGGTTCTAGCCCTGCCAGAGGAAGCCTGGAAGCCCCTCCGGCCTCCCAAGCTGCTGGTGCAGCCCAGGGAGCTCCCTGCCAGCACGGAAGAGGGGTACAACAGAGGGGTCTTTCCCCAGGGCTTTGCTGAACCTGGGCTGGCATGAGGACCTGCAGAAGGTCCCTGTCCTTCTCCATTCCAGCTCCCTCTTGCTGCATGCCGTGCCCAGCCTGGGCCTGACCACGGTGGGCAGGACAGGACAGGGAGCAGAGCAGGAGGGGCAGCTCAGACAGCCCCGCTCTGTGCTGGAACACAAACACCCACAGCTCCACTCTGGCCCCTCTCACACAGGGAATTAGCAACCACAGACGCGTCAGGGAACCACATGGGACAGGCAGTAGCTGAGCTTTCTGGTCAAGGACATGTTTTCTCTATTTTCAATATTGCTCTTTCAGCTGTGAGCAAACACCGTCCTTGAAGTGTATGCCACCTTACAGAGCCGAAAACCTTTACAAAAATTGTGGTTTAGATCACCTGAATAGACTGTGATTTCTTTAGAAATTATAAATTATGAAGCCTTATTGAAATTAAGAGTTTAGAAAATAGCTAAAATTTAGTTTGCTGTGAAAGTTACAATTTTCAGTTTTGTTAAAATACTTGCAAATTCTTGTGGAGGTGTTAAAAAATACCTCTTGTGCAGGTGTTCCAAAAGCTGTTAAAATGTCTCCATAACTCTTTGAGAAACCCAAAGTAATTTGCTATCTGAATTGATTTAATTTGTTTCTGGATGATGTGATGTAGTGCTTGGATTCAATAAATGACATACTGAAGGAAATTATACGTAACTATCGCTGTAGTTTAAGGACTTGGGTGAGATTCCTCTAGTGCAAATATGATTTTTTAATATTTATAGGGATGCAATCCATTGAAGTTTATCCATGTGGTCCACGACAAAAATTTGATCAATACCATTGCCTCTAGTTGGCAGTGTTGCATTACTAATAACAAAAGGACAAATTTTCTGTTTCAGCTTTGCTGTATTCTAGTGATAAGTTCAGAATATGGATAATTTAAACATAAAAATGACTGCACAGAAAATTTCACAAAGTTTGAAAAAAACAAAATCAATTTTGAAAAGGTTTTTTTTTCTTTTTAAATATATGTGCTCACCAAGTAATTTGAGAGGTGACAGGGGTAGAAACCCAGACCAGATTTTAAGGAAGAGAGCCAGGAAATTCAGCATGTGTTTTGGAAGAGATTGAGAGCTCAGAAATATTCAATGAAAATTTCTGACTGCCACAAGAAATGAAAAGCGGCTGCATCCCTGCAGTCAGAGTGTCCCAATAAAGACTTCACAAGCAGGAATGCTCTCCAGAAACACATTGGACTACTTTGCTGCAGCTGGGGGAGTGAGTCAACCAGGCCTCTGTTGAAAGAAATCCTGTTGCTGCGATGTTTTTGCAATGTTTTCCTGCAGTGACATCACAATATCTGCTTTAAAATGTAATTCCATCTAAAAAGCAAAAGACGTTGTGTGCTGCAAAATGAGTTGCAGTGTTTTGGCTTTCTGCACAGGTATTCTTTTGCTACATCGAGGGTTTATTCCAGGGCTTGCTTCCTTGAAGGACTGACGCAAGGGGGCATGAGAGCAACTCGGTATCTCAGCTTTTGTCTCCCTTTGTACTCTCTGTTCTTTGGCCAAACCTTGATCCTGCAAGCTTCTGAGTCCTTGGTCCCATTCCAGCACAGCACTCGATGCATATTTCACTGTAGGCACACTAGCAACCCCATTGATGTCCATAGGGCCACTCATGTGCTTAAATTTGGGCATGTGCTTGAGTGTCTCTGCTGGATCAGAGAACATGGGACTGAGGTGTCTGGCAAGTGTCCAGGCAGACTTCTCCTGAAGAAGCCAGACAATCCTCTCTTCTGATGTGAACTGTGCAGAACTTTTCACCTGAGCAGCCTGTAGAGCTGCAGCCTGAGGTGCCTGCGCTAACCCCTTTGGTGGTGCTCAGTTCCCGTAAAGCTGAGCTCATTCACTGCAGTCCAGACAGATTTTTTTTATATTCAGTACTATATATTTATTTATGTACTTAGTACATTCAGAAAACTTGAACAATAATATTTATAAAACCCAAAGCAAACAAAAACTTTATGGTTTGCTATGGCCTCCTCTTCCAACAATTCACATCTGAGAAGCAGGGTGAAGTTAGCATCACCTAACTGAAAACAATTTCACTTTGTGTGCCACAGATGGAGGTGGCAAAGATGTAAAAATACATCTTTGGGACTATCTTGAAATGCTGACAGGTATCCAAGGTCTTGCTTTTCTTTATCTGCATGGCCATTAAAAACTGGTAATTATCACAGTATGGCTTCCAGTGAGTAACAGATTGCTTTTAGTGTGGAATATATTTTTAGCCTGACCAAGCATAACCTTTTGCTATTTTGTTGTTACATTTATAGCCCACATAATTGATGCAGGGAAAAATTTAGCTTGAGATTAGCTTCTAGCTACAGTATTTTCTTGCTGTTGCTTTTATAAAGCCAAGGATTAATAGGAGACAGACAGAAACATAGAACTGAGTCATCAAGTTCTGTCCTCCACTCCTGGAGGCAGCCACAGCATAATATCCTGCTTATACATGCATTAAAATGACTTAGGAATTTTGCCATTCTTCTTTCTCAAGCCTGCCTTTGAAACTGACTCCTTTGGAGAAACTGTTATTTAACTAGCCTGAACTTACACTTGGCAACTTCTGATCAAGTGTTCTTTTGCCAGCATTGCCCCAAAAGCTGCTTCTCTCTCTCTCTGTCTCTCTTGCTCTCAAGTATGTCTCCAGGGAAGTCATATCTCAGCTGGATTGTCTTTCTTTTGGATGGAACAAAGAAAGGATTTTGAGTTTCTTCCTTTACCAGGATCTAGTTGCCCTTTTCTGCATCTATCCTGGCAGGAGTTGAGAATTCCTGAACAGAGGTGTACCACTGTGTTACAGACATGGTCCCACACATGGGCCTGTGCAGCTACTGTCTCTCTGACAATATGTTGTCTTACTTCTCCCTGAGTCACATTTGCCTCTTTTACAGATTTTTTTTTTAATGTACTGGTTACTAATGCTTAATCTTAATATGATCTATCCTATGACATCAACATCTTTTTTTCTTCCAGAATTTTTCCAATTTCTGAGGCTCAAATTTTGAGCAGAAATATCTGTCACTGGCCTCTGTGAAGAGAATTTTCTATATGAGTGCCTTTTCCATCTTATACAATCTTTATAAGATGCAGATGAGCTGGCCTTCAGGCCAGTGGGGAAACTGTAACATCTTGCATTTTCCCCTCTAGGAGTATTCACTCAGGCTGTGGCTAGCCTAAAGCAGTTGGTTTCCCTAAAGCCACTTCTTCAGGCAATGGAGAGGAGCAGAGATGACTGCAAACATATGGATTAAATCTACTCTAAGTCACCATCTGGAGAAGCCAGATGGGATCCGGATGGGAGGTACCAGATAAAGACACCCTAGGAGATTGGCTCCCATCAGCTGATGTTAGTTTCTTTAGATATCTTTCCAGTCACATCTTTGGAAGATCTCATTATATCTGCATTCTTCTTTAGCACGTACTTCAAAATAATATCAAAATGTTAGATCTTAAAAAAACCAAAAAAAACAACACCAAACCCAAAACCTACTTAAGACATTTTAAGCCTGAGGATCTAGATATCTGAAACACAAAATTCTGTGTTACCAACACTGAAGCTAACCTTAGTGAATCTATTATATCACCATACACTTGTTTAACTGATATTGTCCTGACAATCATTTCCAAGGCCTGCATAATAACTTCCAGTTGTGGTACATTCCCACATATGCCCTTTTTTTTTTTTCAGAATAAAGGATAACCTTTTACTTGAATTAGTGAGGTGTCTCAGTAGACAGGTGTAACCTGACAGTTCTTTGTTATTTATGATGGTGATGCTGCACAAAGGATGATGTTAGAGATTCCAGTGACTTCATCTTTTTCCCTTGATTTAACGAAAAATATGTTATTGTTGCATATACATGTAAAATATTGTAACTGGTATTTGGCTGAAAGATTTTGGTGTGATGTGCCAGGAAGCGTGGTTTGTGGTGCCGTGTGGGTTGCAACAACCCTGGGGTTCTGCTCAGCTTCTACCACGTTGCATTTCCATGATGAAAAGGAAATTAGTGAACTTTTGGAAACTTGTTGAAAAGAATGTCTGCTGTTTGTCACAGGAGCACAAACTACATCAAAGGCTGAGCAAGGTCTGCAGTGTGGGGTTACTGCAGGAGTAATGGGCAGAGCCCATCATCAGTGGGACCTGGACCGTGAGAGGGAAGGCTGGTGGCTTGCAAATACTTTCCCCTTCTCTTGCATGGAGATTCAATTCTAGCTTAGCTTGCCAGTAGCCATAAACTGATGGGAGTGCTATATGGATGCCACAACTCAACTGACCATGCATTTTTTTTCCAGGTAGGATGAAAACTCCTGTTCCAATACTAGCACAATGCAAATGTCATGGGGATTTTCTCTCTGGCAAATGCACTCTGATTAGATGCCTTCTAATAAAGAAGTCTAAAATAGGTTTGTAGAGATCTCAAGATTTTGTATTTCCACTGATATTGAGGCACTTTGATGGAGGTTGACCAGCTCAGATATGGAAGTGTGCTCTGTGGACATCTGTAGTAAAGCTGTGCAGGGAAAATCTATCCCATAAGTTTCTGTTGTGGATGACAGAGGGAGAGCAGGGTGGAGGAGCCTCTGAAGCAGCCATCCACCAGGATGAACCTATCCTCAAGGACAGAAAGCTGACCCTGGGCTCTTACTGAAGGGAGGTCCCTTAGATTGGCAATATCCACCAAATTAAAAAGGAAGCAAAGGCAACAGCCATGACAGCAACAGGAAAAATCATTTAGTGCCTGCACCATAGTAAACACGTTTTACAGGAACCACATTAGCTACAGTTCTGAGATTGCATTTGGGTAACAGGATGATGCTCTAAAACCTAGCAATTTCTTGCCTGTTTATCTTCCTGTCATCTTTATGAAACTCTCTTTCTTGGCTGTGAGGTCATGGTATTTTGACTTTTTCCAAAGCAGGCTTTTTAAAATTGAGAAATTAATGTTTTTTTCAATTATTTAAAGAGAAATGTGTTTCCTGTTTCCTAACTTACTCCAAATTTGTTAATAGTGTTTAAATACAGAAACATCCAATTTGGAAATGGCCTTGGGAGATCCTTAGTCCAATGTCCTTCTCAGGGCAGATTTAACATGGAATTCAGACCACATTGTTCAGGACTTTGTCCAGTTGGGTCTTGAAAACCTTCCAGGAAAGGGTTTCCATTACTTCTCTCAGTAAACTAATTAAATGTTAAATTATCTTCAGAGTTTCTTTTTCTTTTGTCCTTGAATCCAGACAGAACCTTCCCTGCTCCAGTTTACATTTTCTTCCCTCAATTAAAATCTTGCCTCCTTCTTCCAACCCCTCCACAATTTCTGTTAGGTTCTTCCTAACACATCTCTTCCCTGGGCTAATCAAACCCAACTCCTCTTGGTTTTCCTTATGGGTCAGTTGCTCCAGCTCCTGACTCTTTGCAGAATCTTTCTACATACCCTTGACAAGCTTTATCTTTATCTTTCATGTAGTTGGTGGTACAAAACTGGACACAGGTTTGCATATGCTGTCTAATAAACGCCATGCAAAGGGGAATAACCAGTAGCAGGATCCTTATTAATTCAGTCCAGGATGCTGTTGACCCTTTTTTCCAGCCAGAGCACACCGCTGGCTCATGTAGACAATATTGCCAAGCAAGACCGCAGTGTTTTTCACCAGAGCTGCTATTGAAGCTGCTCAGCCTCCAGACTACCCCACTGCAGTCTGTTAGCTCATCCCAGGTTCAGCAGTTTGCTTTTATTTTTGTTTTTGAATGTCATGAAACTCCAGAAATATAACTACATTAAATTATACTCAGAACAAAGCATATCTAGTTTCTCACCCCACAACAACCAGCAGAAATGCTCAGAGTGGAAAAGCAGAAATGGTTAGAACAGGACAACCACAGAATAAAACGACGCAATTAAAACCAGGCAGGGACCTAGAGGCAATCTCTCAGTTTGATTTAGCAGTTCACAATTAAAGATTTAAAGCTCAAGTCAGCAACATTGCATCCACAAGCATTCTCTTTTCACAACCATGCCCTAAAGGTATGAAAAGTTCTTGGGTATGAGAAGAATCAAACTGTTTTTCTGTTTTGTCCATGGCATAATCTGTAAGCAACTCTTAAAGTTACCTGTGAGATTCTCATGTCTCACATATGGAAAATGAGTTTGTGAATAAATAAATAAATAAATAAATATATGTGTATATATATATATATATATCTATCAGAATTTATCCCAGAGGTAGGACTCAAAAGCATTTTTAACATGACAAAGAACAGAAAACCTGGAAAAAATGCTCTCAGCAGGCATAACTAAAGCTAGTAAAACAACTGTACTGAGAGAAATGCTATTGCAAATGTATAAGATATATAAATATATTATAAAGAAAAAAAAAGGAATTTTATATAGAATTAGTCATCTCAGATTACCATAAATGCCCAGTTGATCTGATTTTGCAGCTGTGCTGGTCTCCCATGGCATTTTTTCATCCAGTCCACTGCTGTCTGGTAGTAGATTTTGCTTTTTATGAAAATATTGCACATAATGTCTTTGGTGAGCTTTGTGGCTGAATTTTATTTATTTATCTATGAAATAGGGACAATAATGTAACTTGATCTGTTTCTTAATCATTACACACAGCAAATAATGAGTATTTTCAAAACCACAGAGAAATTCCATAAAGGAAAAGTAAACAGGGGAACATTTGGACAAAGCTATTGCATGAGGTAAAGAGCAGAAGAAATAGTAGAAGGTCTTGAAGAGAAGGAAAATGTTAAATACCCCAGCCAAAATTCAGATTGCATTTGCTTTGCTGCCAGGGTGCCAATAACCTGCTGATAACCTGATTGTCACAGAGACTCCTAAACAATTCAGAACTCAAACTCACAGTACCTAAATGCAGTGTTGAAATAACACCAGTGCCACGTGAAGAGCAGCTGAGGGAGCCAGGGCTGCTCAGCCTGGAAGAAAGGAGTCTCAGGGGGACCTTATTGCTCTCTGCAGCTGTCTGAAAGGAGGCTGGAGTCAGGTGGGGGTCGGTCTCTTCTCCCAGGCAGTGACAGAAGAAGAGGATACAGCCCCAAGCTGCACCAGGGGCAGATGAGGCTAGATATTAGAAAAAATATTCTTCACAGAAAGAGTGGTTCAGCATTGGAATGAGCTGCCCAGGGGTGTGTTTGAGTCACTGTCCCTGGAGGTGTTTAAAAAAAGACTTGATGAGGCACTCAGTGCCATGGTTTAGCTGGTAAGGGGATGTTAGGTCACAGGTTGGACTCGAAGACCTCAAAGGTCTTTTCCAACCTAGCTTATACTGTGATTCTGTAATTTCTCTGTTCTGGAGGCATGAATAATAATATCTCCTCCCCAAGTGCAGTAATTAGTTCCAAAAATGATGGTTTAGGTTAACCCAACTCAGGTTATTCAAGCCATCTCTCCAGGCCTATCCAAAAGGAACATAAGAGAAGTGCAAAAAGGTTCCAAGGGTTCTTTATGCTCTCGCAATCACATTATTTTATGCACAACACTCCCAAATGTGAAACGCCTGAAATACCACAACACCAAAACACAGCACCAGGTTCCTGTTCTCCAGTCTCTGCCCATGTCCTCTTTCTTTCAGTTTGAATTTCATCCTGTACCAGGGAGGTCACCTGTGCTGTAGAGGAGGCCACGAGGTGGTGATTGATGAAGTACATGTACTACTGACATATTCAGCATCACATGACACTGTAGGAATAACCCAGACCAGGAGAAGCTGGTGGGTTGAGGGAAGCATGGATGGTGCAGTCAATTGCACATCAGGCGAAGATTAGGCTCTGCATCTCCTTTGTCTCTGGGCAGGACTAGAAGGGAGAATGCTTTATTCTCAATCTGAAAGGATTACTACATAAGGTGATATCTTTTATAGCTGTGATTGCAGACATGTGAACCTCTTCTGTGATAATTATCATTGAAGAAAGGTGCCTACCTCCTCTGCTTACTGCCCTTATATAATTTGCATTGGTCAAGAAATGACTGAGAATGTCACTTTCAGAATTAATTTTTTTCCTGCATCTTCTCTATAACAACTTGATAATGCTTCATCTTTTCTATGTTAAAAGTAAAGATCCAAGGTATGCTACTTATGACCAGCTTCTATGAATTAAAAAAAAGCAAACCAAAAAAGTTATGTAGATTTCTTGTAATCTCTTATTTCATTCGCTTGCCTAATGTATTTCATGGTGTTTTATCATATCTAGCACTTGCTTCACATGCTTCTTATCCCTGACATCTGGAAATGCTTTTTGAATCTCTGTCCTTGTGACTTTGATATTTTGCTTTCCAAGGAATTGATTAAATCTTTCAATATTCATGTCACATTTTACCAACTAATCAATATTTTATCATTTCTGTGGGTATATCTTCTGTTGTGTAAAATTGGCTTGAATAATTTCCCCCATGTTTGCCTGAGCTATCCTTTCTGTGACTCTGCCGTGATACTTTTTGCTTATGCTCATGATGAGTCTCAGGAACTGCATTTTCCACTGCTTTTGAACTATCACTTTCATAAATTATTGTGGAAATACCCATTTATATGTTATGATGTCACAGTATTTTTGGTATGTTTATGCCCCTGGGAAATTGCAATACATTCAAAATATTGTGTGTCACGATGATAGTATCTATCAGTTCCAGTTCTAATTTTGTTTCACAGTCAGTGTTATGACCATCAGAGTTTTCACTGAACAGTTCTGACACAGAGATGTAAAGTCCATGGGAGTTTTTATGGCACATTATGTTGTAGTTCAGTTTCAGGGAAACTCCTGGAAAGTTGAAAAACCAGCAGTAATATTTTCACTATTACTGTTTATTATAACAAATGAACTGTAATAGTAGATTTCCATGTGAAATGTTTCATTAATTTGTCCCTCATTGTGTGAAAACTGCATCCTGAATGATTTCTCTGTATTTTCGTGACCGATGGCTGTGATAAAAACAATTGTCCAAATACTGTATAAAAAGATGAGCTTCTAGCATACAATGCAGGTAAGGAACTGTATAAGAAGAGAAAGAGAAAAGAAATCACTTGAATTAATGAGATGGAGATTAACTGGGCAAAGTATTTTTCAGAAATCTCTGGAAAAGAGTGCTGCCTGGAAGTTCTGTGTGCAGTCAGTTTTGCCTCACCCCAGACAGAAGTACACTTCCTACTACAAAAGGTTAACTTGTTTGAAGTTTTTGTAGCTAGCTTTCCTTCATTCTTCTTTGGTTCAGAGAACAGGATGTGCAAGAGAAGTCTTACAAACCACTACCTGTATCAACCAAACTGAACTTACCACAAGGTGCCCTAATTATTTTTTTTAGCAATGAATCAAATATAGGTATGTCTAAAAATGTCTAGACTACTTATTTTTCAGAAATATGGCAGTATTGTGATACAAAAAGCAACATTTTTCATGGCTCTAGAAAAATTCTTATTACAAGAAAAGGAAGGATTATTTTAATTTTCAATAAAAGTATTTAAAGTTTGAGTTGATTTGTTAATGCCATTGGTCACTGTCAGCTCTCCCACATTGTTTCACAGGTGGAGGAGATCCCTGGTACTGCTGCTGGTTTAGGTCATTGTGTGAACAAATGAGTGGTTTTAAGGGAACCTACAGAAGGAGGTCTATACCTGCTCTGTGGGGCAGATTTCAGCTTCACAGAAACACCTTACATTTAGGCAGGGTGAGAAAGAGATTTTGAAAACAGGCAATGGAGAGTTCTGCTTGTGGGGTTATCTGGCTAATGAGAAGTCCATTGTGGGTCTACAGGGAATTTTCTTTTGTGTAAGCAGGAGAGCCTTTGTTCATGGATGTCCTCAGTTCACGGGCAGGAAAAGGAGCCTTCCTTCCTTTGTAGCCACCTCACCAGCAAGCTCTGCAGCCAGGCTGTGTTATCCCAGTTTTTCAGGAGGTTATTAATGAGATAACAGAGGTTAAGTAATACAAATCCATGTCTGCCTCACAGATTTGGTTTATATGGTGTACCTCAGCAAGATTTCCTAGCTCTACCTCACTGGTGTCTCATGTTTCTAATGTGATGCATGCCTTCCAGACCCTTCTGACTCCAAGAATGAGCTTTTTAGATTGAAAGGAAAGAAACTGAAAAAGTAAAAGTACATGTACATGGCCATCGACAACGCCTGCTGCTTACATTTTCTTTAAGTTTTTAGCTAAATCACAGAAAACAACAACCTCATCCTAAATTCTTCTTTGTCCTTGAGACTTCACTGAATTTAGAAGGTTCTGCCTTTGTCCATGAAGAACTCACATCTATTAATGCTCCCTTGACTCAGCTGGGAACATTGGCAGGGTGTAACTGCAGATCCATAGAGCTCTAGCCATGGTGATACGTATCAAATGGAAATAAACTGTCCAGTACAGGGATATTCTCATCAAGACTTCCATCCTCTCAGTGGTAGCCTATGTATCTGAAGTAATTCTCACAATGAAATGCTCTTTTAGGCAGGCAGTCTGGTTTTCCTTGCCTTCTGATGCTTTACATACACAGAAAATTTCAATAATCATGAACTCTGCCTCTTGACGTGCAATGTGACCCAAGCAGCTGCCCTTTAAGTATGAAGTTGTGATTGAAAAGGCATCTTCTTGAAACAAGTAATTGAAACTATATGGCCTCATTCTTGACATTTGTGGTAGCATACTGGATTTTTATAGGAAACATGAAGGGATGACAGGAAACATTTTCGCATGTGGTCATGAAACTCTGAAGGCATTTAAAGAAAAACAGTTCATAGAGTTCTTGCATATGGAAAACAAACATTTTTTCACATACTTCTCTATGCACAGAAAGTATAATCATCTTGCATCTTTTTTAAGACATATGGCAGTATTCAGGAAACATAACACTAAAGTGTTGAATAAATGTAGAAATTTCCAGTATATACAGGGACTTTACCTGTATGACCCATTCAGTCTCAAGATGTGTCTTAAGCTCAGAAACTTGATTTACCTTGAAAAGTGACAAAGACCTTGTGCCAGTCAGTAAGTCCATGTCAGTTTGGATGGAGAGCTATTTCTCCTCACATGAAATAAAGGATTGTTACATGAGTGCAAAAGAGGAGGCAGCAAGAACAATTTATGCAGGTCATAGCTTCATAAGGGGGCAGTGCAGCTGGAATTAAGTACAATCACTTCTGACCTTCCAAAGTGATTGCCAGGTAGCCAGTTCTAATTTGGTTTACTGTGGTCAAGGTGTGAAGCTTTAACTTCTGTCTTAGCTCTTGCAGTGAAAACTATTCAGCTAAGTGGAACAGAGACATATTGAGGGTGATAAAAATGTTGAGGATCTGTCCTGCTTTCTGTGGGCATAATGTCTTCAGATGCTGCAGATCACCAGAGCTTCCCAGCTCTCAGCTCTGTTCATGAGCCCTGTCATTAGAGATCTCAGCAAATATGTTTGGCCAATATGCATCTGTAGTTAGCAAAACAAATAGGATGCTTGAATGTGGTAAATTATGGCTATGAAATAACAGAGAAAGTGTTATGGTCTGAAATAACATGAATTCATGTGCTGACATGCAGTAAATCACTTCTCAAGGCTTGAAGACTTTGCTAATTAAAGCACATTTGGAAGGGAGGAAAAGAAAAGAAAGACACTCTTACTCCAGATTTTAGTAATATTAAACACAAGGCTGAAGGCTGTTCTTTAGGGGATGGCCAGATAGTGTGAAATACATGCAACACTTTATTAGAGTTGAAAGGATAGTGAAAACTAATGACATTAATGCATTTTTTGAGATGACTTCTTAGTGCTTTAGCTTACATCTTATTGACCTTTTGTGGCTGGCAGAGACTGAGAAGAGATTTGTGTATGAAACATCTTGAATAAAGGATCTCATGTTTTAGCTGGAGCTTTGAGACAGCCATGCAGTGCCACTGATAGTCAGTACCAACAGAAAAATGTTCACTTGTGGGGGGTTGACCATGGCCAGCAGCCAGGCACCCTCCCACTCACTGCTGCTCACTCACTTCCTCTTCTCAACAGTGCAGGGGGAGGAAATAGAATTAAAATTCTTGTTGAGGTATATCACTTTCAGCTAACATCCCAGGCAAAACAGATCTTATGTGGAAAAAAATAATTTATTTCCAATGAGAATGTATTTATGTAACAAAAAGCAAAAACAAAATAGAAATCAGTATTTCTCCCCCTGCTTGCCCATTTTCCCCCAGACTTACTTGACTCCTTCCTTTCTACTTCCTATACCTCCTCTTCACCCCAATCAGCACAGGGAGGATGGGCCATGGGAATTTGTGAGCAATCCAGAAGATTTCCTCTCTGCTGCTCCCCTTTCTGCTGCTTCTTACTCCTTACAATTTTCTCATTGCTGCAGCACTGGTCCTTTCTGTGGGCTGCAGTCCTTCAGATAAATCAACTTTTGTGTGGCCTGACCACAGACTGCTGTTCCTTCAGAAAATATCCTCTGACTTTGGGATTGGGTGCTCCATGGTCTGCAGTGTGGACACCAAATAAAACAATCCAACTGGTAATCCTCTCCTTCTAAATAAGATCATGTCTAAAAGCACACAGACAATTGTCACCACTGTACCTGTCTGAAAACATTCAGGAAACCAGGAGTTTAACATTTCCGCAAGTGTGTTTCCCTTGTTGAGGATGAGTCAGTTTTGCATATGTGGTGCCTTCCATTGAAGAAGAAAATGACAGAGAAGCTCAGCAAGGTGATCCTCCAGTATTTCAACGTTTTCCACAAAATTGAATGCGCAGACAAGGGAAGAATGATGAAGGGGAATTCTTCAAGCTGTCGTGGGTGACCTTGTGTGGACCTCATATATGTGTAGCTGACCAAGGAACAGCTGATGTTTTCTCCTTCTGCTCAAAGGTAGTATTTGTTTCAGATCTAGCAATCCTGCCAACATATTTGAAGTCTTTCTGAGTTTTTTAGACTCCATGTAGTATGATTTCCACACTTCTGTAATCCACTAATATGCAACATCAAAAAAAGCAATGGAGAGAGAAGTTACTTGCTGGGACAATTAAAAAAGTAAGAGAACTGGCTAAGCTCTCTTCCTCTGGGATCATTTGTCCCCTCCTTCTGGTAGGCATCCAGCTTTCCAGATGGGCCAGCTCTCTGATCTGATCACTGTATTACTTTCCTGCTCTCACCTCTACTTCATGTCATTTCATGTATTTGTTTTTCAGTAAAAAATGGAGAAGTGAAATTAAAATGTTTGGGGGATGGGTGAGATGAAATATATTTATTTCTAGCCTGCTCTGCCAAAAAAGAAAGCACATAAATGAAAACAAGGGGTCCCAACACAATTTTGCTGTTGTAAAAAGCAATTTTTCATTAAAAAGCAATTTTTTATTTCAAGAATGATTTTACTGCAATAAGCAAAAAAGCATTTTAATTGCATTTTTGTTGACTCAGACCTGCTGAAGCCAACTGGGAGCTTTCCCACTGATTTCACTGGTTTGGATGGGGTCTCTCATGAACTAATTATGTGTTGTTGAATTGATGTTTGTTAAAGAGAAGCCAGAACTTTCAGAAACTTTTCCTGAGACTCGTTATTCTCCACTCAGTGTTTTTCTACATTTCTTTCATGAATGTATGACATTAAAAGGGACAAGGGAGAGATGAGTATGAGTTTACATTTCCCTTTTCCAGAACTTGCATGGAAACTTCATTCCTTGTCTGTTTTAATGTACAGCAGGCTCTTGTTGCTTTCAAGATGGAAGCAGCGATTTTCATTATTCTATAGGAAGCGTATTCACGGCAAGATCCTTTGAACATTTTCCATTCCAGCCTAATGGGAAATAGGAAAGAGCCATGGGATACCACTAGAAAATCAGATTTCATACAATTTTAAAAAGAAGTCTGTCTTCTTTTTAATCAGTTTCCTGGGATCCTGCTGAGGACCCCTCCCGACATTTTGTCATCTTGTCAAAAATAAATTTTCTTTTGCCTTTGCTCTGATGGGGGTGGGGCCATTTTTACAGATGGCTTGGTAATGTGAGTAAATGCCAAGAATAAGGGATAATTATTCATAAATGACATTTCCCACTTCTGTGGGTTTTCTTGAACAGGACAGATATTCTAATGTTCAGTTCTAATGACAGGGAAGAATTTATAGTCTCTCTGTCTTATCTCCTGGGAGTGTAAACGCTTTACTTTCAACTTTCAAGATGTTTCAGTTTTCTTAAAAAAAAGTCCCTAATGCATCTTACTTCAATTTTGGCATTTAACTCCAGTCAGTGTTCAGAATCCTGAATATGTAAAGACAGAATGACACATAACTGGAGAGCTGTTTAGCTTTCTAATATGCCTTTCGTAACAATCTCCAGGAGCACATAATTTCAAGGATATAATTTCTTAAGGTTAAGTTGTCCTGGGTATGAAGCATTAGGTCATGCTGCCTGTTTATTTTCAAACCCAGGAGGTGTGTGAGGGGAAGTGTTCCCTTCTGGGACTCTGTGAACCAGATACATGGTTAGGGCAAGACAGACAGATGAGTCATAGGTGGGAAACCATCGTGATACTGAAGAATTTGACTGTAGCCACTTTTAGAGTTACCTCATTTTGAGGAGCCTTCCTCTGCCCACACTGTGCTGTTCACTTCTGACTCATCCTCAGACAGATAAACCTGGGAGCCTGTTGAACTAGAGCAGAGAATATTTCACATTTCTAGGCACATGCAGCTCTCAGGACTAAGTACAGCTGTTTTCTCCTTCAAGATGTGTAGATTTAACAGCCAAATTAGACCATAGGGAATCAGATGACTGAAGGTTTAACCTCGTGACTTCATTTTGTTGCTCATTGACTGGAGACATGTTGGGAAGCCAACAGAGATTTTTATGATTCTCTAGGAATCTCTTCACATGGTCTTCAGAAAACACTTTGGGAATCCTGGAAGGTCCTTGCAGGTTGAGCACCTTCTCTGTAAACTGGCAGTCATGTCTCATCTATTGCTCCGACCAAAAGCCTGTCTTTTGTCTTATGGCATAATCCTCACTAATGGGTTGAGAATGGTCAAGTCTCAATGATGATTAATAAGGGACAGGAACCAGGGCACTGTGCAAACTTGTTACTGAAAAGTGAATTCAGTAGAAGAGCAATCTCCACCTCTCTCTTTCCGTTAAAGGAAATGGTGCATCTGGCATTAAAAGCTCCTACAACAGCTACACAGAGGGACTTTTCTTACTTTCTTGTGCACAAGGAACTTGAGATCTCATGTGAAAATGTTGTCTCACCTGGCAGACTCAGAAGAGTTTTGAGAGTTTCCAGTAACTTGCTTGAAATTTATAGACAGCATTGGTAAAATCAACGGATGAGCCGTGGGAAAATGGATGCAGTCTTGTGTGTCTTCAAACAATTTCAAAGAAAAATACAGGGTACTGTCACTGTTAATTTTGAAGGGGAACTGAGGCAGAACAAGAGAAATACCCACTTCTCCATTCCAAGGCATGACTCATATAACTTTCTTTTCTGTCCCCTCTTTCTTTCTTTATTATTTTTATTATTTAATGCAATCCTTTCTTTCTAATATAAAAAATAAAACTCTACTACATAGTTGGCTGTGTTCACTGCACTGCGATAGTCTTTTAATTGCTGGAAATCCAAGGCACTCAGAATGTCCTGTTCTTCTAATTTAAAATCTTTTTCCCATACAAAGTATCTGTAGAGTTCAACTTCTGTAATGTAATCATCCTGCTTAATGAAAAATGCATACATGGTGCTCTACCAGATATGCCATCTTTTATTCTGTAAAAAAATCTTATAACTATTTTCAAGGAAAAGGATATGGCTGAAAAAAATAAAAGAGCCAGAGAGTCATGAGCTACATTATCTCTGTGAGAATGGGGATTTTCATCACTCTTTCAAAGCCAGCTTCCTACAGAATGTGATATCAACACCTGCTAAGCACATGGAGATTGTATGAAGGAAGAGTTTATTCAGTGTTTAGTGAATTAGCTGCTCATGAGAGGAGGCACAACAAAGATGTACTTGCTCAGGAAATATGTGTAGTAACGACAACCACAAAGGAAGTAAAGGTACCTTCTCCTCTGGTGCCCATAATGTTCTTTACTGCTAAGAGACGAGCTCTGCTTCAGTGCTCACTACAACTCTGGCCCTTTAGCTCTCCCTGTCAACCAAACACCCAGTTATGGAATTCCCTGGATTCATAAAAATGCATGTATAAGGGGCTGGATTTCCCCATAGCTACCTTTCATGTAAATCACTTTATTACCAACAAATGCCATTCAGTGTTGCCATGAGACAAAATATCCATCAGTAGCCCAGGTCTGGCTGGCATTCTGCAGTGTTTCCTGACCAGTTCCTTTGAAACACCAACAGGTACATTATGATATTGCAGAAATGGACTATTTTTACACCAATTCTGAAATAAAGTTGTTTTAAATGCAGGCATTAAGAAATCCATTTCCACATTTCTTGGAGAGGTACAGTGATTGCATTTTTGCTGGATTGTCAGAGGAGGCTCTATTGTACAAGTTTGAAGAAACATGGTTTTTAAAACAACTTCATTTTGTTGTAAAAATATTTACTGGTTGTTCCTAAGAAAATATCTCTGCCCCAAGTGGTAGTGTGCTTGCTATAATATACCTACAGGTAACTGTGCATTAAGCTCAGTACTGCTTTGCTGTAGACAGCAAAGCTAGACCACAGCTTTGTTGCTGGCAGTCCCTGAGAGATCCTATGTCCAGTAGCATTCTTCAGGTACCGTGTAATTTTTTTCAGCTATATCTGTCTGATTTCAGCTGGGACTGAATTAATATTCTTCTTAGTAGATGGCACAGTGCTGTGGTTTTGGGTTTGATATGAGAAAAATGTTGATAAAACTGTTGCTGTAGTTGTTGCTAAATGCTGCTTACCCTCAGCCAAGGGCTTTGAAGTTTCCCATGCTCTGCCAGTGAGCAGGTGCACAAGAAGTTGGGAAGAAGCACAGCCAGAACTGCTGGCTTGAACTGGCCAAAGGGATATTCATGCCATGGAATGTCATGCCCAGTATATAAACTGGGAAGAGTTGGCTGGGATGAGCCAATTGCTGCTCAGGGACAAGCTGTGCATTGGTCAGTGGGTGCTGAAAAATTGTCTTGTGCAGAATTCATCTTCTTGGGTTTTATTTCTCTCCCCCTCTTGCATTATCATTATTATCATTAGTTATCATTATCATAATTATTGTTATCAATATTATCATTACAATTATCATCACTATTATTATCATTATTATTTTAATGTTGTTTTTATTATCGTACTATCTTTGTTTCAACCATTACACTGGACTTACCTCAGCCCCTGAGTTTTTACTTGTGTTTTTTAAGTTCTCCTGCCCGTCCTACGGAGTGGCAGAGGGTGAGCGAGTGGCTGCGTGAACTCAGTGACTGGCTGGGGTTAAACCATGGCCCATCCCGTCTCCGAGAAGCTGTGCCCTGGGAAAATGGAGCAGCCAGCAGAGGGCAATGAAGGTCAGTTTTTAGAGAAGTTACATAAAACAATCTCAAAGTGGTCGAAAATGTAGGGCAAAAGGGTCAAAAAAGAGCATGTTGTGAACGGCTGCTATACATCCATTTCTACTAATTACTACGAGACCCAAGTGAACCCTCGTGGTCATGTGATCCATAAACCTCCTTTTTAACAGCCACATTAAACAATGCAGCTCCTAATTTATGACAATGGAGTTAATAGTCATTTCAACAGGGGGGAAAAACCCAGTAAAAATATTCTCTTCTAAAATAGGACAAACAGCTTAAAGCAATAGCCAATGAACCCACAGTTCCTCATATAAATTCTATTTTATTGGTCTGTTCTGGGCAGCAGTTGTTTTGTTTAAGTTGATAACAGGTCGTTTTTCCCAAGACAATTAGGTGCTTGGATGGAAAGGAGAGAGGGACAGAGAAGTCAGCTGTTGCTCAGATCAGACAAAAAAAAAAAAAAATCTTCCCTCAGTCAGACTCAAAGCTCTTTATCACAGCTCTTAATCCCATATGCTAGGAATAATGTGAATTTATAGTAAAGAACAACCTTTTTTGACTTGGGTGACATCTGCTAGGGCTGTAACTTTTATCTAGGCAGTTGGGCAAGCCAAGAGAAAGCAAGCTGTGTTATTTGCCTCTGACAATCTGGGCAACATCTTTTTGAGCCTGATTGTAGCTCTAGGTGCCAAAATTTTTTAAACTGATCTCTTGACATTGCTACGCTAACCAAAGAACAGCTTAATAGCAGGAAATGCCTGGAGTGTTAGAGGGAAATTGTATTTATTTATTCTGTGGAAGATCCTAAAGGAGCCCTTCAGGAGTGGGACCCTGTTGCAGCTCTGCTGTGCTGCAGAGAAAAGCTCCTGTGTGCTGTAGATCTGGGTTTCACTGCTGTATGTGTCACACCAGCTTGGCTATCCTGGGCATGGGGCTTGGCTTTTCTGCACTGAGCTTTCCTGCACCTCAAAAAAGGATTAGTAATTCCTGCATGTAAAGTGCTGAGATTGAAATGACTATATAAAAGCTAGGTTGTGTTTTTGATGCAGGATAGAAGAGAGAAAGCAATACTGCTTGTGTGAATTTATGTATATTTATGAATGTTGTGAGTCCAAGAGAAAGGTCCTGAACTGTTTAGGTAAAATCTTTGCCTCCTAAACTTTCAGCAGAAATTGGGTGCTGCAATTGTGTGGGTAAAATTTCTGTATGACCATTCAGAGTAACAGAGTGTCTAGCAAGTATACTATAGGAGGCAAAAAAAGAAGAAAAGAATATTCACCATAAAAATAAAAAAAAAAAAAAAGCAAAATAGAACCTTGCAATGATGACGTGATTTTTGAATAGTCATGAGAAGGAAGAACAAAGTCCTGGAGGAAGAGGAGGGGTGAGCCACCCACCTTGTGTTCCCAGCAGAGGTTCCTGGGGGGGATGCAATTGGCTGGTGGTAAGTGCCCTAATGTTCCCAGCTATTAACGGTAATGAGAATTTTAACAAAAGCTCTCAGTGCCTGTGTGTGCTTATTTCAGAAAGAATACAGGACATGTTACACTGTGTCAGACACAGGCAGATGCTAATAAGTACCTGTTTGCATATGAGATAATTGCTGCTTCTGGGTTTCTATGATGTGTCATCAGCTGATATCCAGAAGTCTGGCTGGCGCCAGGTCGGATGCCAGGTGGGATCTGCAGGAAAGATGGCAAATATTTGACTTGGTGCTGATGAGGTGGATTTCAGTCACGGCTCTCGGTCCTCATCAAGAGGATTGTGGCAGAGGTAGTGGGTGTGTTTGAACCCTGTCAAGTCTTCTTTCAATGGCTGCCGCGTTTTGCTCGTTCACTTGTCTGATCATTCGAATGCGACCAAGAAGTTCTGTTCATGTGGCACAACTGAAGTGCAACCAGAGTGGCTCTGCTCAGGGCTAGAGACGCTGTTCCCGGGGGCACAATAGCTCCTGCAGGGTAGGAGCCAGTCCCCTTGCAGGAGGAGCTGCTGAGGCTTCTTTTTGACAAATGGAGTCTCCTGCAGGTGTGCGGTGGAGAGCAGCCTGCCTGCACTTTCCCTCTGCTGGGGCTGCCTCCTCTCCTGGGTCATGGGGGCCAGCTGAGGATTGCAGGAGGGCAGGGCTGCCCCAGTTTAGCTGCTGTGCAGTGCTCTAATGGAGTCAGTGCACCGTAATGCAGCAGCACTTCTGCCAGGCTGACGTACTCTGCCAGCGCACATTAAGTGAAAGCAGTGAGCACAATAGTTGTAGGCAAGTCACAAATAAATTATATTCATAGGCTTTAAATATTTTATTATTTTTTTTTCCTGAGGCTAAGAGGGGTGGTAATTCAGTCTCCTATGGCTCTCCCACAACACAGACTTTCATCCAGCTACTCCTAACAATTTGAGGGCAGATTTTAGACCTTAAAGAAAAATGTCAGCATTCATTGTTACCTACTTAAGTGTGTAAAATAAAGGTCCCTATATCCTCACCCATTAAATTAATCACTAGGTGGTTTTATTTCATGTTCCTGTGTTGAACTGTAGGAGAAAGAGGAAATTGCTGAAATATTTTCTCTCTTCTTTTTTTCTCCTTTGTCTTGAGGTGTTCACATATTGGAGCGAAATGAAAGCACTGATCTAGGAATAGCCAACCTTCCTTACTCTTTCTCCTCTCACACCCTTTTTTTCCCACAGCCAGACCAGCATCAGCTATTTGGAGGATGGAGTGGACCAGCAGCTCCCAGAAAGGTGGTTCGTAGCCAGGGGAGTGTGGCAGTGGTCTCCTGGGATCCCTCCAGCAGGGTGTGGGTGAGATGTGCCCTGCACAGGCTCATCGTGTGGGTATTTAATCACAGCAGCACCCCAGAGAGGCTTTGTGGCTGGTATATGTATCTCATCATATATCGTGCATCATCACCTCTGAGCTGCATGCAGATCAGATACTAGGGCTAAGCAGTCCCTGTGCCCAGCTTTTCAGAAGAGAGCCTGTAATAGTAAAGTAATGAACAAGATTTTGAATTCCTTCGAGTTTATGATAAAGTGCAAGCGCTGAAAACATTGGGAAACATACTTGGAAGAAAGTGACAGTTTGACACTTTCCAAAAAGCAAGATTAAAAGTTTTAAAACTTGTGACAGAATCACAAATTCTTGAGGTTTTTTGCTTTCCCTACCATTCCTGCTTTGGCTTGGGTGAATCATGCCCATCTTTATTTTAGATGTGGAGAGTATTTTCTTGAATCCATTTAAAAGTGATCATTTAGCACTTATTTTCCCTCTGAAATAGAATACTAAGATTTTTTCTTAGCTCATAAGAGCTAAGTCATACATTTTAAAGAGAGGAAGAGAAAAATAACAGAATAAATAATAATAAAATATTTTTAAAATAATGAATTGTTGATTATTTTTGTATTCAAATACCTGAAAATAAAACCTTAATTTATTTTTTGAGACATTTTGTGCCACTGCAGCCACAGTAAAAGACATTTAATTGAATAAGGTAGAATAACAAAAATACCCAGAAGAACAGTTGATCACAGACATAAAAAAAAGGTTTTCTGTTCTCTATATAGTGGAAAAATTGAGAGTCGTGAAGGAAAACTTCTTAAGGGAATGGATTTGTTAACATTGGAAGTTTAACTTTTAGAATGTTTTTCATCTTTAAAGAACAAATGTTTATGCTGTGCAAGAATCAGTTACAGCATTTTTACTGTTTTCAACAAGAAAATTGTATGGTTTCTAAGTGGAAAAAGCAAGATATAGAGAGGTAAAAATATTTTGTATCCATGACACAATAGGAGCTAAGAAGTGAATTGGATTTTTTTTTAACCTGGCAATATTCATAGTCAAACATAATAATTTTATTTGCAGTTTATCTGTAACCTCCTACAGAAAGCAGAAATGCATACATTCTTTAAAATGAAAATGCATGCTCTTGTTTTAGGCTTATTATGTTTTACAATGTACCTTTACACTGAGAAAGTTTTGTGTTTCTTAATAGCGAATTACATGTCTTCTTAGCTGAGAGAAATTGCCCACTTTCTGCTGAAAGGGTCAAAAGTAAACTGGAAATTTCCATGTTGATAAGAAAGCCTGAAAGCAAAAAATATTACACATGAGGTAATGCAAAATGCATGTTGCTGTGACAGGCTCTTAGCCAGAGCTGTTTTGAGCTGATCCTACCTTTATTCTGCCCTGCTCTCTCCTTTCCCATCTTTTTCTTCTTTCCCATTCTTCATTGCTCCAAACCTAAAGATGGCCAGATATGAAATGCTGCCAGTCACGACTCCTAAGCTTCAAAAGGATCTCTCATCAGCAGCGACAGAGGCTCTTTTGTGCAGCTTTTGGAAGTGGCTCTGGCTGCTCCCGCGCAGGCAGGGAGCTGCGGAGCTGCTCTTCACTGCAGCCTCTCCATGCACCATCTGGATGTCGGAGGGAGTTTTGTGTATCTTTCCCCCAAGGCTTCAGGCGAGGCAAGGCTGCAGTCAGTGCCATGGTCTGCAGGGACACATCATTCTAGATGAATGAATACAAAGAAATGGGCCTCTGCATTTCTGTCCATCTCCCCAAAAGGTACTTTCGGCCGTGTGTTTTGCCAGCTGAGTAGTCTTAAAACTACAGGAAACATGCTAAACTTGTGCTGGAAATTCATCACCAAATGGATGCATCACCATGGGTACCGTAACAGAAAACTGTGAAAACAAATTAAATAGAGGTAACGCTAAAATATTTAGTTTAGTACCCTTGTCATGGGTTTCTGAGGGTCAGGAAATAGACTTTGCTTTCTGTGAGGGGATTTTATAGGAACTGTCAGCTTGATTTCACAAGGCTTTGCTGTAATTTTTTGTGTCTTTCTCTGTGAAAATGTGAGTGCAAAATTCTGCTACGCCGACAGGTCAGTTAATGCTACTTAGCAAGGGGCAGACAATCTGTCAAGTGCAAGAGCCAGGGAGAGGTGACCCTTGTCTTTTGAGCAAGTGATACAAATTGGGTGAGAAGGCATGATAAAAACAGCCACAGTCAGTCAAACATCTAATCTGTTTAATTCAGTAGTAGTTTGGGAGCTAAGGTGGCTAACAAGGAATGCTCAGCAAGAGGATAAAGCACAGTGTAAATACAGAAACTGTCTTTCTGTAATACAGCTCATGAGCTGGGAGAGAGGGCAGAGAGTCACTGAATGAGGCTGTGAAAATCCTCATGCCTCTCTTGCAGTTCAGAATTTTATATTACCTGTGATTTACTCCTGTGCAAAAAGATAGCATTTATCAATGGCTAGGCCAAGGGCAAACCTTGCATTTACCTTCTCTCTGCTTTCTGGCAGCTGAAGTTCAGCCCCACTGCTCTCTGGGGCCAGGGGCTCCCCGAGGCAGGTGCGGTGTCTTTCTGTGTGTCAGCAGCAGAGCGCCAGCTCTCCCTGGGGCTGTCACACACTCCTGTTCACCGCTGTTTCTTCCACTCCACAGCTCCAGAAGACCTCACCTCTGGTCAGTGGCTCATGGCATCCATGCTTCTCTAGATCATGTGACTCAAGCTTTTCGTTTTGATGTCAGCATAAGGGACTGGGATTGTAGGAGTGAAGTGAGCCTTCTGTAGTGACTCAGGTGTGATTACTGATCACTAATAAAGCTGGGCATACTTTTTTGAGAAAGAAGCAACAATGGAGAAAAAAAACTCTCCTGGGGAGCTCTTATACCATTCCTTGTGGATCTGAGGGATCTGTGAAGCTGTAAAGCTGGTGACCCCTTCAGCTCCCCTGCTCAAAGGGGAGGTATACAGGCATGGAAAGTTTCTTGCACAGTTTCTTGGGTTATTGTTGCATTATTTTCATGTGTTTTTCATGAGTGGAAGCACTTTGGGATGTACTTTCTAATATTTTAACCTAAAGGGGAACCTAAAAATGGTGTGCTGTGAGCTACCTTTTAGAAATGGTTTTAGATGCGCTAAGAAAATGTTCCTTGAAAACAAAAGATCATACCGAGTCCAAATCAGCAGAACCTTTTTACACCTTGGGCTAAAAGATTTTAAGGGTACACAAAGGCACCACTGGAAGGTGGTGAAGAGCTGAACAGTACAGCAAGGAGAGGGTTTGTTGACAGTGCACTGTACAGTGGGTACAAGATGGTGCAGCTCTTTCCCCTTCCCTGGGCAGCACTCTAGCATATTAACATCTTTTATTCAGCATTTAACAAGACCACCGCTGTGTCATGGCTGCATTTCTGGGCAATGCCTTTCTGACACTACCTCAGGGTAGAAATGCTTTAACTGTAACACAAATGTACCTTACAATAATGGAAAATCCTTTTGCAAGATGGAGAGTAATGCACTCCAAACACAGGAGTTCTGGTGGCCCCAAGCTGATACCTGCCAGAGCAGCAGAAAGATGAATTCACAATAGCAACTGTATTTTACAATAATTTACGTGAAAACCCCCATAATAACAGAACTAGAGGTTACTTTGAAAACAGACAAGATTCCTTTTTTTCCTAGCACTAATGATACTGAAATACTTTGTGTAAGAATTTTATTGAAACTACATGTTTCCTGGAGAAAAAAAAAAATCCAGATTTATCCTTTCCTTTTTCCTCCACTGCTATTTGGAGGAATCTCTTCTTCCTCAGGGGGCTCTATGCAAATGGTAAAGTTACTACATAAATAGAGGATACAGAAGGAATATTAATTTTCCTTCTGCTATATCTCACTGGCCAAAGTAGTGGAGAGCTTTCCCCCACTGCTTTCACTGTGACAGATTTGTAGGTGGATGTATGCAAGAACCAATGGATGTGTGTTACCTCTATAGTGTAAGAGGGCTGAGGACCATTTTGAAAGGTGGTTAGGGCCACAATATTTGTTGCTCAGCAGTGCCTTGGAGCCATGCAGTCTGTCCATGACTCAGCTCCACCTAGGTATGTGCCTTGGCTGCCCTCCCACGCTGCAGCAATACCTGGTCATGCACCAGCCCCAGCAAGATGTCCCTGCTCATCCATGGGGTGCAACCATGGGGACAGAGGCTGTGGGGTGCCAAGGCATGTCCCATGCTGTCTGCACAACTGAGGAGCCTCTTTGAGGGGAGGAATATGGGGAAGAGGGATCCTGCAGAATGCAGTAGCCTCACATTTTCCACAGTCTGAGTGTTCCTGTATAATAAAGGCTCAGGTGCATCAAACACGAGGCTCCAAGATCAGAGCCTCCCAAGAAGGTACTCCTCCCCCTACCTTCTTTTCTCTCATAAAATATAAAAGGATTACTAACTAGAAGTGGATGTTGCTATGCAAGGGAATTTCAAATACTTACAAGATCTCTGTGACCCAGACCAGGATGGCCCAGCCCAGAGCTGTCTGGGAAAAACTCCCTGTGGATGCCATTGCAAGAGATGTGGAAGGGCCATTGGACACCAACAGGAAGTACTTTCGTATGCCTTTGCAAATAGCCTGAGACAAAGCAGCCAAAACTATTTACTGCTTCTGCCTCCACGTTAAGGGCATGGAGTGGGAGGCTGGAGGCATGAAATGTCTGGTGCATGTGATGCCTTAGAGGAGCCAAGAGTTGTTACCATCTCTGTGGCCCAGGAAGCAGAGGGATATTCTGGGAACCAGCTATAATGGCTCATGTGGTTGAGCTATTTAGACTTTGGAGCAGCAAGTTTTTCTTGATTCCCAGTGTTTTAATCCAAATTTGCAGGTCTTTACAACAGTGACCTACAGATCTCTACCAAAACTAATGCAATCCCTTCTGCTTTCAGGCAAAAGAATATTTTGGCAACATCCTACTACAATCTTGCTCTTTATTACAGGATTAATTGTCCTGACCTGGCAACTCTGATGCCTTTTGTACTTACCCCAGTTTTGCATACTTGAATGGTAATGCAAACTCAGGCACAGAGATATAAACTATGAAACTTGCATTTTTTTTTCAAACATCACATGTCATCTTGCTGTCTGCTTTTGCTCTGATTTGTGGGACTCCTTGTGTGAGAATATGGCCTTGGACATTTTTGCCTCAGGTCTCTTGTGGTGTATTTGATTCCTCACTGTGGTCACAATGACAGAGCCCCTTTCAAGACTCAGTCTGAACTGGTGAATTTTTTGCCTGTAATATTCCAGTTGCTTTGTAAAGGCTGACTTCAGGGACTTGCCATAGACTAGCGAGGTGAGTATTTGTCCCCAGTTCTCAGGAATTATTAACAGGGTCCCCTCATGTCTCAGCCAAAAAACTGAGCCACAAAAATGATCGGATTCAAGTATGGAAGAACTCCTTTTCCAGGTTATGAGATAAAACCCACATCTCAACAGGCACCAAGGGGCCCAGGGACATGATGCATGCAGGAGAACCCCATAACCCAGCAGGGAAAGGGACATGGCTGGTCCCCTGACCACTCTTTGACTGCTGGAGACACTGCCTGGGGGTATGGGACATTTTACAGGAGGCAGGGGAAGAGTACTATGGGATCATTCAGCGTTTACTATGGGAGGTTTAGGGGAGGGAAAGAGAGGGATAAAGGCAGGCTGGGGAGGAAGAAATGTCTGGGGAAATAGAGTCAAGGGTCTTTGTAGGCAAACAGGCTCAGGGTCATTGGCTTTTCTGGCCATCCTCTGCTCCTGGCCAGCTCATTCTGCCCTACCTTCTTATTAACTCAATTTCTAACCATCTTTCCTTGTGGGCATGTGTGTTGGGAGATCTGCATGACAGTGGCTGGAGCTGGGCCATGGCCAAGTGAACCACACGACTATGGTGCCACCAGTTACCATAGTGAAAGTGTACAGTGTTTAATACCTAACAGATATCCAGCTGGTCTTGCCAGTAAGTTGAATAACTGTCTTGGGACTCAGATATCAGCCTTCCCCCCGCCCACCCCATCTTCTTTTAAAAGTCATTCTCACATGGAGTACAGCACTCAGCTTGCTGCAGTATAATCTCATAACCAGCTCCTTATTAATAAAAATCTGTTGAAAACTTCATTTGACAAACAGTGTTGTAATAAAAAGCTACCTTTGGAGTCTTTCTCACTCTTCCCTGTTTTGAAGGCACCTGCTACTAGCAAATGAAATGTGAAACCCTTCTTTGACACTTTTTCTGATGTCTACACTGTTTAAGTGTCTCAACTGGCTTCCCAGCAGTTTCCCTGCCTGTTTGGTCCTAGCAATAGGTGTTGATCAGCCATCTGTTGAACCCTAAGTGTGACAGCTGATGCACACACGGTGATAAGCATTGATAAACTTCTGCATGAGACAAAAACCATTTCTAGCTGGCTTGCACTAAATCTTTTTAAGAATGTACCTCCTCAGAAAGTGCCTTTTCTTGCCTGCTAACTTTTCTTGGTGGAGCAGGTCCAGGATCAAAGACATAATTAAAACTTGTCAAGCTTCAATCACTTCAGGGCAAATAATCCAGATAAGTGTTTTGGTTTTACAAGTGGGTAAGTGGGTAAATTTGGTATTTCCTGTGACATAATCCAAATTTATGGCAACAGACTTATTTGTATGCCAGATCATGTACAGGGTGCAGTCAGTTTGGTGCCACAGCTTTTCTTGAAGATGATTCATATCAGACTTATAAACATAACACATTATCACATCAAACGATGTCTAATATCTATTCTTGGAAATGAACAAGAGTGATGAGATAAGGACTGTAACAGAACATCACGGTTTTCAGGAAATTAGTTCTTTTTCACTTTAAGTCAAAAGCTGTATTTCTTTAGGCCTAAGTATATATATATGTCTCCAAAGATCTCTCAAAAATTATTCTCATATGGTTTCACATTTAATGTGATTGTTTGAAGAAATATCCTGTGGTATTGACCCGTCATACCTGAATGGAAAACTAAAAAGACTTAACTGCAGAAAACTTTTATCTAAGAAAGGTACACGATGGGTGGATCCCATAACAGTCATGTGTGGGAGTTAAAATATAGACAGACCTGAAAAGAGAACTGTACCTTGTGGAGTTAAAATCAAGCCAAGCATTACCTTGATTCAATAGAATTGACTCATTTCAAGGCAGATACAATTATGCAAATAATCCTGGCCAACATAATTTCTGAAACTATCATACTTTATCTAACTCATGATAAGTCAGCATTGAAAGAGGGAAATTGCTTTCATTTATTTTAACTATTAGCTGATGCACTGCTATTCATACAGGAGTTCATCCTCACCAGAGTGTCCTCAGCTTGTTACATGCACAGAACCTCTCTTGGAAGACCACTGTTAGCTTTTCATTTGCTGTTCAGCACATGAGGCAGTCTTTGTCACTCTACAGTGTGCAATGTTTTTATGGAAGAGCAAATTACTTATGCTGTTAGATTTCTGTTATTGTTCATTAAGTGGTCCCATAGAAAGGGCCCAAATACAGGTTAAAGTTATCTTTTTTTTCCACATTTCCTAGTACTTGACTTTGCTACATTTGTAATATTTGTAATAGTTTAAGGTGATTGTAATATTTGTTAAATTTTAAGGTGATTGTGCCTATGTGAACGTACCTGGGGGCACTGGGTTCCAGCAGATATCCCTTCTCAGGCTGCATCCAAGACAACTCCAACTATACCCAAATTAACTTTTGCTGTACAATATACAGCTGGGTACAAGTCACCTGTAATGTCAAACTATAAGTCTGAGCAACTGATTCTTATGATTGAGAGAAAATTGTTACTGAGGTTGGTGCAATAGCAATTTACTGTGCAAATTATTTGCAAGGCGTGCACCACAGATACGAACGGTTTGCAAAACAAGAAGAGTCAAAAGTGGTTGAAAGCTGTGTAGTGTTGGCTTGGTGGTTCATTTTCATGGAAGGGCTGAGAACTTGGTGAAGGTTGCACTTTGTGGTTCTAACCTTCTGCAAATAAGAACCTGTCTTGCTAGAATGGCATCTTTATTATTTCCTGCTTTATTATTCCCATCCAAATCTTAACTTTTTTCCTCTGCATTTCTGAGCCATGCAACTAAAGTGGCAGTCAAGGAAGAAGCTGAAACTACTCTTCAGACTTTCCACTCTAACATGTTACTCTCAGAATTTATAATAGAAAATGAATCCCAGCCCCGCAAATTGTTACCTTTCTTTTTTCAGATATTTAGAAAACATTACTGAATCTTCTGTTTGGATAGTGGATGTCATCCATTGAAAAGCAGGAAAAACTCCAGTGTAGAATGCTAACTCAGTCTCCAATTCCTCCTTCAGAGCTCTCACAAAGTATACTGCCTTGTATTTAAAGGAATAAATTGGAGTTTTGTCTCCATAAATACTTCATTAGAGTAAAGGCTTAATCTGAGGATTTTAGTCCTAAAATTAGAAGTATCTGTTCTGATGCAAAGGTAACATGATTATTGAAGCAAACTTTGATGACAAAATTCTCAAGACTGAAATAAAATTAAACAAATTTGGTTTACTGCCCAGGGTATAGCTAAGCAATCAGATTCCAAATGATTGGTCTCAACCTATATTCAGCTTAAAAAATTGGGGGGATCTAAAGGCTAACAGCTTTAAACTAAAACATAAGTTTACACTATTGATCATTACAGATGAATTGAGTGAATACAAAAGGTTTTCGTCTGTGAAGTTGTGCTAAATATTATAATACTGTTTTGAAGTTCAAGGTTATGAGTGCTTCAAGTTCCTATATTAAATAGCTCAGAAAAGGCAGGAACAATCAGGTTAGTCTGCCCAGTACTGCATCTTGAACAATATGTGATGTATTTCTGTAACAAAATAATTTTCAGAATATGTTCTTAAAGATTTTTGTACCATCAATATTTGAGACATAAATATATTTTAATTACTAATATATTTTATTATGACAGTGTATTTAGATTGGTCCTTGCTACATCAGCTCTTTGGCTGTCTCTCTTATAAGCAAGGATGGAAAACAGTCCAAAAATATGTAAAAGGACAAAGATTAAGAACATACACAATACACTATTACACTTGGGCAGTGTGTTATAAGGTGTAGTGGCAATGAGATTTTGGGGGAAAAAGAAAACAGTACCATGAGAGATGTTTGTGGTTAATATGATGAAGATAATATCTTTTGGAAAAAAATATTAATACTAGTGCCACTGAAGACAGGGCAGGATTTTAGAATTGTGGCTGGAGAGTACTGTTCAGAGCAGATTCTTTCTGGGAGGTTTCAAATATGTGGATAGAGGCAGTGATTCAAATATGTGGATAGAGGCAGTGAACTTTCACTGAAACTATTTTTAATTCTCTAAAATTTTCTGTAGTTGTTTGTGAGAGGGGTGTCTCCAGGTGCTTGTCAGAACATCCCAAGGGGCTTTCTCCCTGGTTTTGATCAATCAAAAATTATGAGTTTAGATCTGGTTTTATGTGCCTTTTTTAAATGTACAGGTCCTGAATAAAGTTCAGTCTATTGTCTCTGAAGTAGTGTCTCATTAAGTAACGAGCCAGGGTACACGTGGTGCTCACTATCATGCGTTTCACATGTTTGCAGCATTTAAATATTTGTTCCTTTAGTCTCTGCCCTGAAGATATTTCCCACCAAAATCAGGACTGTCTTAGTCAAGCTGGGATGGGCGGTGGCCATAGGTTAATAACTATGTAAAATTTGATTCATTTCTTATTAGACAATATGTCAGATTAGATGAGTAAGTGCATTATCCCCACAATTTTGTGAATTGTTTTAATAGCAAAGAGCAATATTGTTGGTGGAACTGTGAGAAAGGATCTGAGAAATGAAATTGTTTCTATGTAATTCAGTGCACACTACCAGAACCAACAAACAGAAAATGTAAATCTATTGCATACCCACTGCATAGCCCAGAGGTTTATCCTTGACAAAGCCCAGTTCTATTTAATATATATACACATCTATAGTTCATCCTGACTCCAGACACCAGTCCTGATGAATCTTTGGCTCATTGCTAGTGCTAAGTCCAGCTAATGTTAGTCAGTGCTAGTCATTGCTGGGTCTCTGCATGTGGGTACTCTCCCTCTATTGTGTTATAGGACCAAGCCATGCCTGTTCCCTATGGGAACACACCTAGGGTGCCCAGCTAATTTGGCACTTAGTGAGAGTTCACCATCATGGTGCTGCTCAGACTGCAAGAGCTGGACGTGCTGGGTGAGCCCCCATCCTGCCTTGCTGAGGAGAAAGCTCAACTTCTGCATCGCACAGGAGTTTGCAGGCACAGAGGTGGGAGCAGGAGCTGTCAGAGCATGGGTCAAGAGGTTAATGGTCTGGATGGCCCAGAGGTCAGGGCTCAGCCTGACTAGTCTAGGCACAAGCCCATCTTAACTGGTAAACAGAGTTCCCTCCACTGTCACATTTATTTATATTTGGGCAAATTCTGCCAAGCATTCTAAACTAGCATTTTATACTTGCCTCTGGGAAGATGTTGAAAGCTTTCAGCTCCCATTAAACTCATGTTTTGCATAGGTATGGGTAAACCTTTAGTGCACTTTTCACTTCTCCAGTCTCAAGACAACAGGGAATAAATTTTCTCTGTTCTATAAAAGCGTGGTTTCTTCTTATGCCCTGTGTAGGATTTGGGACCTGGGTGTGATCCACAGTGACAGGTGTGGGTGAGTGCACCAGCCTTCCTTCTCTGCACCTTGGTTCCCTTGAGGAGGAAGCTCTGATACAGTGGCCAGACCCAGGCATCATGCCTGAGGCAACAGGGATTGGGACTGCAAAGGACAAGACCATCCATGCCTGCTCACCCAACAGTCCAATTCTGGCACTTTACAGCTGCCTGGCACAATAATTGCATTTTCCAGCCCCTCTGTCCCTACCTGTGACCAACATGCTCTTCCTGAGTCCTGGAGATAACTTCATAGTTTAATCTACTTTAATGCAGCTTTCTGCAGCAGGCACTGAAATTCATATCCATTCTTCACATCTTGCATTCCCAGCAATTCCCCCACAGTTGCTGTTTTAGGGCAACAAGTCTACAGAACTTGTGTAGCTGTGCTCTGGTATAGCCAGCATGAATTGCTGTTTTCCCGTCAGTGGACATGCTTGGACATGAAAGTATTAAATCTATGAGAGAAAAACTTTGAGAATGCTGTTTGTGTCTTTTGCATTAATCATCATTACCACCCACACTTTTAAAAATATTCCAGAAAATTCTGTGTCAGATAACACCATATGTGATTAAGATATAAATTCCTTAGCTTTGAGCATAAATAAAGAGCAATGTATTTAGAAAATATTATGATTCCCAGTTATAATTTAACTGTCAATCATGATTTAATAAATTATTTTGTCACTGTAAAATATAAGTAAGACAATAACAAGAAAAAATGTTTTTTTCTTTAACTGCAATATCTATTATTCCAGAAAGTTTTTAAGCATAGAAGAGAGAATTTTGTTATCTTGTGCTCTTGAAAGACAATTTTATTATCTTGTTATCTAAGTGCTCTTGAAAGACAATTTTTGCACATGTGAAAAACAGGGCAGTGTAGTGACAGATTGGATTATTTTGATGACAAGTCTCCCAGATTGCCAACACAGTGATAAATGTTCTGTGCTACTGAACTGATTATTTGCCTTTTGCCTTTTGTTTTCTCCTCTCTTCTTTCTACTTGGACTATTATTTTTTTAACTAACATTTGGAATGAAACAAGAAAAGCAGATAATTTACAAAGGAGATTAAAAATTACCATCCAATTGAAAATTTCTGTCTGATTCTAAATTCCCAAAAGAACCCATCCAACAAGTTAGATCTAAATAGGTTTTGAAACTATGTCAACGAGATTTTAAAATTCACAGGTTGTTACAAAGTTCCCAGGTAAATGAAAATATCTCTCAATTCAAAACAAAGGCAAAGGATTTAAGTGATTTGCCTAACCTCACAAACCCTAAGGAAGTCTGTGCTGCACCTCTCTGAGGATTATATTATATTGTTCCATATACTGCATCTTTCCTGTATGCCCCAGAAGGGAAGAAGGAGAGCTAACCCTTCAATGGGGAGTGCTAATTACAAATCCTACATCCTACCAAGAGCAGAGACTAAAGAGAAATTTCATGTGCTGAGTTTCTTTTCCCTTGGCTCTGCAGTAATGCTGTTTACTCCCCACTCCCTCAGTTGGCTCTTTACAATAGTGTGTATAAAATGAGAAACTAGACAAAACTGAAAGTCACATGTGACAAGAAAGAATTTAACACCCAAGAGTTGCCTGTTTTAGGTCTTTTCCCCTCTGCTGTGAGAGACAAATCAGTTGTGTGCAACAGATTTACACTCTGTTAACTTTTGTGTCTATAAATGATATCAAGATAATATTTTTGAATCATGTACAACATAAGGAACCTAATTCTCCATTTGAGATCTTTTTCAGAGGTGAAGGTAGGGAGTGATATTTTTCTGATTCTTGTAAGAGACATTTTCCTTTCTCCAGACATAGCTTCTTGCTTTTCTGCGTGTTCAGCTGATCTGAATCTTATAGATTTTTGATGAAGTATCTATTCAAATAGGAAGCACTTTGCATAGGCTTTATTTTATAGCTTTGTTTTTGTGTCCTTTAATTTTTGACTTATTGAAATTTCTTGGAGTACATAGCTGCCTGCAAGCAGATACACCATCTTGTCCAACCACACAGTGCTTTCACAAGAAATGCTTTAAAGTTTAAAATGCACAGGTTGTTACAAAGTTCCCAGGTAAATGAAAATATCTCTCAATTCAAAACAAAGGCAAAAGGATTTAAGTGATTTGCCTAACCTCACAAACCCTAAGGAAGTCTGTGCTGCACCTCTCTGAGGATTATATTATATTGTTCCATATACTGCATCTTTCCTGTATGCCCCAGAAGGGAAGAAGGAGAGCTAACCCTTCAATGGGGAGTGCTAATTACAAATCCTACATCCTACCAAGAGCAGAGACTAAAGAGAAATTTCATGTGCTGAGTTTCTTTTTCCTTGGCTCTGCAGTAATGCTGTTTAATGATACTCCCCACTCCCTCAGTTGGCTCTTTACAATAGTGTGTATAAAATGAGAAACTAGACAAAACTGAAAGTCACATGTGACAAGAAAGAATTTAACACCCAACAGTTGCCTGTTTTAGGTCTTTTCCCCTCTGCTGTGAGAGACAAATCAGTTGTGTGCAACAGATTTACACTCTGTTAACTTTTGTGTCTATAAATGATATCAAGATAATATTTTTGAATCATGTACGACATAAGGAACCTAATTCTCCATTTGAGATCTTTTTCAGAGGTGAAGGTAGGGAGTGATATTTTTCTGATTCTTGTAAGAGACATTTTCCTTTCTCCAGACATAGCTTCTTGCTTTTCTGCGTGTTCAGCTGATCTGAATCTTATAGATTTTTGATGAAGTATCTATTCAAATAGGAAGTGCTTTGCATAGGTTTTATTTTATGGCTTTGTATTTGTGCCCTTTAATTTTTGACTTATTGAAATTTCTTGGAGTACATAGCTGCCTGCAAGCAGATACACCATCTTGTCCAACCACACAGTGCTTTCACAAGAAATGCTTTAAAGCTGTTTATGCAATACCCTTGCATGCTATCACTTAGCTATCTTATCTTTTGATGTGTATTAATAAGAAGATGCTGAGTAAATAATTTCACCCCCTTGAAGTGCCTGACTTATTTCCATTCTGCAGCTGGAAATCACCAGAGCATAAAAAACAAGCCCTTCAATTACAGTGTAGCAGTACTTACAATACAAATCTGTGTGAGCAAGAAATGCATTTCCTCCATACTCTTGGTGCAGTTGAGGTTGTTGGGATGCTCTCAGAGTGCCAGCAGCATTGTGCCTGCTAGATACACAGTGTGGTGTGCAGAGGATATACCCACTGCCACAGGCTCAAAACCTCTTTATTTTTTGGAGCAATGGTATCTTGAGCAAAGAAAGCAAAAGTCAGCAGCACCCTTCTAGGGTAAATAAAGACCTTTAGTTTAATAAGAGCAACACTACTAAACCAGAAAGTAAGTTTTAAATGTATATTCTAGTTATAAGTTGCCATAGGTGAATTTTTCTTGCATCTGCACTGCTGTTAGGATTTTTGGTTTTGAGGTTATGTTTAGAGGCATGTTTGTTACAGCTTAAGAAGTGGAAGTAAACCTATTACAGCAGCCTGATCTGGCCTCCTTTGCTGTCCATGATAGGACTTTCATTGCCTGCAGTGGGAGCTGGATCATGCACTTAATGCTGTGGTCATTTGTCCTGAGAGTCTCACTTAAGAGCTCTTCAGTCACCTTTCTGGAAGCTTTCAAACTGTTGAGTCTAAGAGTTGGCAAGAGGTTTGAAACTGAAAAAAAATCCTGGCATCAGACACCTGGTAGCATCATTAATCACTGGTGGGGAAAAAAAAAAGAGATCAGGGACACAGTGCCAAATCCTTGTTTGGCTCCATCCATTTTTATATAATGGATGTGCATAATGCCTAATCAAAGCACAGAACTCAGCTTTCTTTCAATATGTAGACATAAAATGCTTCAAGCACTAAGAAACAAATAGCAGCATGATTCTTGTAAGTGCCAAATGATTTTTTTTTTTGTTTTGCTTCCTTCCATAGCAATTCTAAAACACATTACAGGCAGTTGCTGTTATGTGGGGAGCAGGTCTGCTCGGGCCAGAAAAGCATGTCTGCCTCTAGGATCTCTCTTTTGTGATAATTGCCACGGTATTGCAGTTCTCTTCTGCAGTGACAGGAAATGAAATTCAAATTTTGCCTTTCTGCTTAGCCCACATAGATACTTAGCCAGAGATGTAAGTACCACACTCTGCAATTATGCTAGCTGAGAGTCTATTATCCCTTCAAATCCATGGTCTGCGCAGAAGGGAAATCTGAAAGGACTATTTCAGTCGTTTAGGGTGTATGTTTCTCTGGCACACTCATAATCTGACCAAAGCCATTATTTGGAAGTCAGTTGCACTCAATCATTTTGCCTGCTAATGAGGAGTTACTGAATCCTCCAAGCATTAATCCCATTTAGGAAAACACAAAGGCAATCTGTACCTTGTATCAAGCAATTATGATTGCATTGAGCTTGAGGAATTCAGTTATTTGTTGGAGGTTGTTTTTCCCACAACAGGCCCTGTAAATAGAATTACCAAGCCTTTCAAATGTTAATTTGTTAGGAAAAATATAATGGCTAATAAAGACAATTAAGTTTGTATTGTAAATATTGGACTGCAGGACGAAAGCTGCCATAGCTGGTGAGGAAAGTGTGGCACAACTCTATGGAACTGCTAAGCCTGGAAATTGTCTTTCTAACTGGATAAAGAACATGTAGGTATTAACATCAGTCACAAAAATATGTTTCATGCAAGGTAAACGTAATGCAGGGTCAAAGAAAATGTGGCCTGATATGAGCATTTTTTTCACACAATGGCAGTTGAGCAGGGAATACCAAAGGTCTGCAAATTGAAAAACATGGACAGAACTTTGAGTCAGCTGGAAAAATACATCATGCAATGGATGAGCAGCTAGCTCACAGATGGGGTGCCAAGAGTTACAGTAAATGTGGTTAAATCAGACTGGTGACTGGTCACTACTGAGGTTCCATCCATTTTAGGTCCAGAGCCCTTCAGAATCTTCATAAAGGACTTGGATGCAGGACTGGAAGGTAAATTTGCCAAAGACACTAATTTGGGAGGAGCCAGTGACTCCCTCAAAGGCAGAGAGGCCCTGCAGAGAGACCCCAATAAATTAGAGGGCTGGGCAATCACCAACCAGATGAAGTTTAACCACAAGGAGTGCTGGATTCTGCACCAACATGGGGCAACCCTGGATGTATGGACAGACTGGGGAATGAGAGGCAGGAGAGCAGGGCCAGGGAAAGGTTCCTGGGGGTCCTGGTGTGTTGAACATGTGCCAGCAGTGCCCTGGCAGCCAGGAGGGACAGAGTGTCCTGAGGGCATCAGACAAGGGAGGGGATTGTCCCATTGCTCTGCACTGGGGTGGCCTCACCTCAAGTGATGTCTCCAGGTTTGTTTGGGTGCCACAATATAAACAAGATAGAAAATTATTAGAGAGGAAGGCCAAGAGGAAGGAAAGATGGTGAAGGGCCTTGAGGGGTGGCCATCTGGGGAGCAGCTGAGGTCACTTGGTCTGTTCAGCCTGGAGAAGAGGACACTGAGGGGAGACCTTATTGCAGTCTACAACTTCCTCCTGAGGGTAACAGGAGGGGAAGACACTGATCTCTTTTCTGTGGTGACCAGTGACAGGACCCAAGGGAATGGCCTGAAGTTGTGTCAGGGGAGGTTTAGGATGGATATGGGAAAGATTCTTCACCCAGGGGGTGTTTGGGCATTGGAACGGGCTCCCCAGGGAAGTGCTCACAGCACCAGCCTGGTGGAACTCAAGAGGTGTTTGCACAATGCTCTCAGGCACATGGTGTGACTCTTGGAGTTTCCTGTACAGGGCCAGGAGTTGAACTTCAATGATCCCTGTAGGTCCCTTCCAACTCAGCATATTCTATGATTTCATGATTTGGTGATCAGTTATACTGCACTCCTGGAAAAAATACATAACTCAAATATAAGAGCATTATATAAATAAAAGATTGGAGCTTATAACCCTTTAAGCCATGCTTTTTGTGCCTCAGCAAGAACCCAGCTGTGCTTACTTGCACCACAAATAAAAAAAAAAAAAAAAAAAAAAATAAAGGTGGACAATTTTTAGGTCTGAGTTCAGGGATGTCAAAATATGTTTTGGGAGGAAAAAACTGACAGATCTTTTTCCTCCTTTAAAAAAAAAAGACATGATTGTAGATTGTGATTTATTCCCTTTTAATATTTCTCATTCCGAAGACAAATATTGTTTATAAAATTGAGAAACAGAGGTAAAATGTAATACAGTGTGTATAAATCGTGGAGTCCCTGATGTCTACAAATTTGCTCTCATATTGGTAACATCTCTGGTCCCGACTATGTTGCTATAGAAGCTGTTTACAGAGTGCAAAACAGGACAGATTTCCAGTGTTCGCTGCTTCCGCTTCATCCAGAATTACTGTGAGAAAAGTGCACAGCTGTTTCAGCACTTCCTCTTTCAGTCTGGCTTGGAACAGGAGCTCAGGGAAGTGGGCAGAGGAGAAGTCAGCAAGAGAAGGGCTCTGCTACAGCTGGAGAGAGGCACTTGAGAGGAAAATAGCGCAATCTACAGTAAGGGTATCAGCTCGATGCCTGTCCTTCAGACAGCCAAGTCTCGTTCAAGTGAACCTCATTCCCTTACTCCCTAAGTGACACCATTATAGGACAGAGAGATCAGGAAAGAATAATTGGAAACTCTAAAAGCATTGAGCCTGCCCAGGCTTTTAATCTCATGTGTCTTCACTATTGGTTCGTGTTAGCAGAAGAAACACCAGGCACACTAGATTCCTCAAGCAAAAACCACAAGCATGTGTTTTGAAAATTCAGCCAAATGTGAAAGGTGCTCTACAAATTAACCAGATATAAATCACTTGTCCTTTTTTTGTTTGGTCTCCACAGAGATCTGAGATATTTTTGAAGTTCTCTAGCCTTTTCCAAGGCCAGATTTATGTCTAGACAAAGCAGAGCAGAAATACTGCCAATGTAGCATGTACTTATTTCCAATGTGAATGACAAAAATCAGCTTCCTCCAGGTTGTGACAGACTTCAAACTTCTCTTCTTGACCATGAGCACAGGAAGAGGTGAAAAGGCTACATATGTGTCATGAGGCCACTTTAATGACAAAAAAAATAAAAAGGAAAAAACTGTTGTTGGATCCAGATGTCCTTAGCAGGAAGATATGTGAGATATGTGAGATGTGCGTCAGAGATATGTGTCTGAGATGGGACTCCCCTCTTACCAAGAGACTGCTGACTCCACATTTGAGCTCTTTATTTCCAGTTACTGCTCCAGGTAGCTCTCATGCACAACTCTCACTCCCTGCTTTATTTTTTTTCTAATTTGCTGCTCTCACAGATGCTTTCTTACACAGTGCTCTCTGACCTCCAAGGACGTGAGCAAGGGTCCACTTTGTCCAAACCTCCACTTGCAGAAGGGTACCAGCTCTAAATGTTACTGAGACCCCATGCTGGGGCTCACGCTGCTGATCGCAGCAGTGCATCAGGAGCAGACCTTTCTCAGGGCTGTTTGTGTTTTCACAGCTGTGCTTACCTGTATGGCTTCATGCTCATCTCTGTGGGAAAGACACCTGAGCTTAATGAATGTAAAAGTCCAGCACGAGGAAGGAAATTACTTGGGTCTTCCCACTTTTCCAAGAGCAGAACCAGCCTCACAGGAATCACTTAGATTGAGTACGGGTAGCACACTTTAATTCTGTAAAACTTGAATTCACTACAATGAAACATCCACCAATAATAATAACTTTTAATCTCCTTCCCTGTCTATATTCTAAGGCAGATCCTGTCTTGCTTGTGTCCATATTCTACTAATTTTACTGTGTTCTTGGTGTTGCTGTCACTTGTTCACAGTGGTAAAATATTTGTGATCATATATAAATTTCTGGGAATATGAAATGCATGTGTGTGTGTGTTTGTGTGTGTGTGTAAGTCTGCATCTCCTATTTTTTCTGACCTCCAGAGATGATAAAATACTGGGCTGGCAGTTAATATCTGTTCTGCCACTAAAATAATGCAAGGAAAAAATCTGAAAATACTGAACTTTCAGAACTGTTAAAAAAGCATACTTTTGTTTGCCAGGCTTTTATAAACATGCATGTAAAACCCTTTATGTAGATAATCACAGTAACTAAATATCCACATTTTAAATTAAAATTTAATAGTTTTCAGGGCTGGCAGATCAACTTTAATTTGAAAATCAAGTAAGACTGTAAGGAACTTATTCAGAAAGAACAATAAAAAAACAAATGTCAAGAAGATGTATGCTAGAAAAACAAGATGGACAGCACAGTTAAGAGATTATAACAGAAAAAGGTTATATCAAAAGAAACTGTTTGAGGCAGTGATTGGATAGTCTGAATTTTATGAAACTAGAGCAAGTAAAATGAGAGATAAGGCCTTTCAAATTCTGCATGACCTCAGATGTGAGTGCAGAAGTATTTCTGTTGTGGCACTAGAAACACAGGAGATGTGGTCTCAGATGATGGAATTGATAATTAAATTTGTGCCAGGAAGCTATACCTTTTAATGACTTTACAGTTCCTCTCACATTGTTAAAAAATAAAAAATGTAAGAAATCATGCTTATTATGGAAGTGATTGAGCATGACCAGGAACAGAGCCAGGCTGTGGTAGTCGCCCTGTCAAGAGAGAGCTTGTAGGCTGAAGGAAGTTACCTGAGAAGGGATAACACTGGGAGCCATCTTTGTCCCCATGCAGTGGTGAGAGGCAGCAGCTGCCAGCAGTGCCTGAGCGGGAGCAGGGCTGTTCCCTCCCTAGCACAGCGATTAACAAGACCTGCTCAGCCAGGGCTGTAGGAGGGTCTGTGGGCATGGTGTGCAGCGGGAAACCATGCAGAAAAGAATGAGCTGTGAACCTTTTCTTTGTGCCTGCCTCCCTCTCACTCTGGGCTGGAGGGAGAAGGACTTTTCCAGTTGTGATCCATAGCTGGAGCTTCTCTGTCCAACCTTAGGGCCCCGTGTCGTGGTTTTTGAGGGAATTATCTGGCCTTGCCTTTTTTTCCTGTGTGTTGGATGATGGGGTGAATACAGGCAATATGACCCTGCCGCACAGTAATTCTTAGGGTACCTGATGAAATGGAAATCCTGGGATTCAGTAATTTTTCAGTTGAGGAATTTCAACCTACACACTTATACATCCCAGAAAGGCCTTACTTTAGAAGAATTATCTTCTCTGTTCCCACTGCTGAAACTGGGCTTTAAGCTGAAAGGAGAGAGTCACAGCAGTCTTTCTCCAGCTAGATGTATTTATTAGAAGGTGATGGCTTTCCTGACATTTTTGAGCATCTACATCAGCTTCATGAGCAGTGCAATTGCTAAGCCCAGAGTAATCCCTTGCCACAGCTGTTTGTGTGTTCAGAGGAACATTTGGGTCTCAGAGCTGGCTGCCAGGGCAGACTCAAGAGACTGATTCCCTTAAACCAAGGTGCTCTGGAGGATGAATGGCAGCAAATCTTTTAGGCAGATGGGAAAACTTAAATTGAAAAAAAAAACCAAACCAAAAACCTCAACAGCAAATGCTGAACTAAAATACATCAAAATGATGGGAATTGTTTCAACACAGGAATGTTTTCCTAGATCAGGGCCTCCAAGAATTTACAGGCAAGTTCTTAAAACCTCAGGCAAACTTTCCCCTAAGAGTCAGTAATCAGCAATCACTACACACAATCTATTTTTCTAATAAAGTCTTTATTAGCATTCATATGAAAACAGCAAATTGTTGGACTGTGCGCAGTGTTATTTTTAAGAGGGTGAAATGGGGAAACAATGTTGTATGATACAGAGGGCAATGCAAATGGTTCTGAGGCCATTTCTGGAATTTCTGGCTTGTGAAGCATTTAAAAACACTGAGTTACAACTAACTACTAGAATGGATACTGAAAGTCACTATTTTGTTAGTGGTGAGTCTAACAAAGGGAGGAACTACTGTAGAGGGCTTATTTCTAGTCTGATATAGTCTCAGTAAATCAGAATATGATGACAGCCCCTAAAGGAGAAGTGGTCATTTCTTATAAATTGCCAGGTCTTTAGGTTCCTTTTTACAGTCAGCTCCTTCTAGCAATCTTGCAATCACAGAATAGAAGTGTGATCTCCTTTTTTCTTTTTTCCTTTTTTTCTTCTCTTCTCCATAATGAATAGACCAAAAATGCTTAATGTTCTTGTTTTACTTTCATTGCTGAGGCTGGAGAAAAAAATAAGCACATATATTCAACTTTTTTCTAAGACACATATAACAGCACTGAGAATATTTGTGGAACAGTCATTATTTGGCTCCAAGTGCCAAAAGAATATTTATTCAGCCTTTGTGCATAATATAATCTAAAGAGGGGCAAGTGACATTTCAAAAGATAAGACTGCTTCCTCTCCCAAATTTCTGCTTTTAATTAACTGAAACTCAATGTGAAAGTTTCTTTCATTTCCTTTCCCCCCATTTTCCTGTCAGTTTGGGAGCCTTAAATGCTGTACCAGCTTTGAAGAAGCTGTTTGTGATCAGGCTTTGTGGAGTGCTGCCATTGTGTCTAGTAGCATTGGCATATTTATCACACTTGGCAAATTGCTTCTGTCATCACTGAATGCTGTTCACCTTCATTTTAATTTGTTCTTTCCACTTAGCTCTAAATAAACAAACCAGCAATTTTATGATGTCTGCTTTTCTTGTTAAGACACAAATGTCCCAACTTGCACATCAGTAGAAATCCCTGGGACACCCTTTCTAAACATAGCTCTGTTTATCACAGGGGTTACCACATTTCCAAGAAGGAATTTTTCCAAAATTTCTGTCAGAAAGTTTTGTCTAGTTGGCTTTACTGGTCCAAAACATTTACTGAAACAGAAAGGCAGAAGGTCCTTTTAATTTCATGTCATTTATGTCTGGGTTTGCTTGTGGTTTTCCAGTGTAATCACTAATTGAGAAGGTAGGATTTACAGTCCCAAGAGTAATGGAAATAACATTTACTACACGTGGGCTAAATGGTTACAACTCTCAGCTGTGCTGCCTGAGTTTACTGCCTTTCCATCAATATTTCATCAGGTGCTGCTTATAGGTGAGACACACCAGTTCCTTTCACACCATGCAGGACAGGACCCACCTTACACTGCTTAGTGAAGTTACAGCTGTTAAACATTTCCTTGCAATTTACTTCTCTTGGGACAGACAAGGAAAAAGATCTTCCACAATTCACAGAGGAAAAGACAATGGGGTGCAGGTACTCAGGTGTTTTCTGTGTGACAGATTTATCCAGTGGCTCAGTTGGATGCTGCTCCCAGGGGAACAGGCTGTCTCTCAGAGACATCCTGGCATGTCTCAGTTGTTTCACCTCAGATTTGACCTTGGTTTGGGCTTCTGATTCTTACTGTTCACCCCCTAACTCTGAATGCTACTTTCAGGTGCTGATTGCTTGTCCAAAGATTTGTTTGCTAGTAGTAGACAGTCACACAGTCTACACAAATAAAAACAACAACAACAAACAAACAAAAACAACAAAAAAACCCCACCAAAAAACACCACTGGAAACAAATACATTAGGAAGATCTGGCAGGAAAAAGAATCAATTTTAACAGTAGTTTTAAGAATGTGAACTAGATCTTCTCTGAAGCTCACTAAAATTTGATTGAACTCTTGTCTTCCTTACCTATGCTGTCACTTCCTTACTATGCTGTCATATCTTTGTCTGCCCCTATATATTTTCTAGTGCTGATCAGAAACAGAAATAAAATAATGAACACTGAAATAAGTGTTATGCTGAAGTGTTGTCCCCACCTTATTGCAAAAGAAAAAAAAAAGGAAGTACAAGAAATCAAATTTGAAAGACAACGTTGCAAAATTTCCAGAACAATTTTGCAGGCCCAGGAGGTTAAAATACAGAAATTAATGTTGAAGAGCTAATGTTTGCTTGTGAAAATATCCAATCCTAGACAGTGTATATTAAGGTTACAAGTTTTGGAAGTTCAGCTTAATTTTGTAACTAATTATTAGGAGGGAATACAGTGGAGTGCTTCCTAAGGTAAGATGTGAGTAAAACAGAATAGAAGGGAAATCTTAGCTCAGCTAAAAGAGGAAAAGGAAGAATAATTAAGGCTAAGATTAAAGAGATTAGCTCAGTTGGTTAGAGCATGGTGCCAATAATGCCAAGGTCATGGATTTGATCCATAAGGTCTTTCACTTTACTTAAGAGCTGGATCTGATGCTCCTTTTCAGTCCCATCAAACCGAGAATATTCTGTGATTCTTTGAAAATGAAGATCAAGCCTGAAAAGAAAAAAGGAGCATATAAAAGATGCACTGTTCATGTGAATGTGAGGGATTGGCTAGTGTGAGTAGTGAGCACTGAACCATGGCCGTGTGCAGTCAGTGCTGTTACTGTCGAGCTGATAAAACAGTGCTTGCTGGCCTCCACCCTCACCAGATAATTTATTTTCTGCCTGTGTATATCATGCCATTTTTAAATGAATTGTGGGTATTGTAGATACAGACCTCAGCAGGATAGTGTCAGCCCTGAGGGATGGAAAAAAACACAGCTGATGGTAGGGATCTCATTTTGAGGAAAGTCAGACTGGTCCCAGCTTTGCTGTGTTACATCCTTCCTGGCATTAAATGAAGGATGAGCTCTGAAGCTCATGGAGTTAACTAATGTTTTGTAGCTTCTGGAGAGAATTTAAAGGCAAAGTTATCAGTATGCAGCACCTGGATGCTGGGTGAATGAGCACTTTTGGTGAACATGGTGAGAAGAGCTTTATCAATGGAGAACTTGAGTTGCTGAATATTTGTTTATGCAGGCAGTACTAGACAGTAGATGAAAAAGAGCTTGTTTGGTTTGTCTACTTTGTGTAGGCTTCTTTGCCACTAATAAGGTATCCCTAGAGCCTGGCTTGAAGCATATTGTTAATGGCACACACATTGAGATGAGTACACTTGGCCTTTGTGATCTATTTCCTTTACTAAGTCTTCTAATCAACCAGTTGTGTAGGCAAGAAGAAGGAAAGAGATCACATTTCATTAGCACTGACTTTGACAGATCTGGCTCTGGAGCTAGAGGTAAACCAGTGTATGTCCCCAGTCAAAAAGAGCTGGGAACGAGGTACAGTGTTTCTGTCTTTCACTTCATCTGGGACATAAAATGATGAGGAACAGATTTTGCCAAAATCACCTCCTTATCCCATTCTTACTTGAATACAGTTGTGGATCTGAGCCTTTCAGCTACTCCATTAAAGGTGTGTTTTTGATGATAGCCAGCATTGCTTGGCAAATAAGAAGCAGTATATTGTTATTGGCTCTGCACATAAGCTGTTATACTTTCCTACACAAGGAGCAGCACAGATGTTTTCAGCTTAGTCCCTGGACTTCCCTTAATGCTGTGGGAGAAATAAAACATTTGATTGCTAGCAAGTGTTTATTCTAAGGTTTGAACACCTTACAGATTTCTTCAGGTGATGACTTTCTTATATAAAAAAGTGAAATGCAGAGAGCCAGAATCTAGCTGTGTAGTCATTTTCCATGAAAAATTGGGGATTTTGTTCCTGTAATTTAAAAATCAGGATATAAGAGAGTATTTTTACAAAGGAGAAAGCAAATTTTTTCTTGGTTCTTTAGCTTGATGAATTAAACAAATAGCTGTTACATATTCTATCTTCAAGTTAATAAGTACTTGAGGCTCTTTGTGCATCTCTTGCAAAATATGATTTTCATCTATGTAATTTTTTTGATTCTGAATTTAAGAGATAAGTTATATTAATTTTACTGATTGTAAAATATTATTCAAGCGGTATTAATGCTTGCTGAATTACTCCCATCCCAGTTTGGTAAGCAAACCTACTTCCACCTTGAGTAGAGTGGTGGGAAGCAGTACGAGTGTGTACACGGAGAAAGAGAATATTCTGATATAAAGGACACTTAACAAGGTAAGAAAGAAAAAGGAGGTTTAGAATGTGTTCCATGATATTCAATAATATGCACTTTTAGTCTTTTTCTGATTTTTGGGTGAAATATCGGGCATTATTTTTTATGATGCTCTAGTACTCTTACAAGAATAGAGGGGTTAGCTCTGGAGTCCTGGGCAGATGCCAGTTGGGACAGCAGGTGCTGACACTGCTGTTAAATGGGTGTATTATTTCTTCTTATACCCTGCTCTGCACCTCTCTTCTATGAAATGCTGTTCCAGAGGTTTCACTGCTAAGTGATATTATCTCTCTGACATGCAATTTGTAAATCAATTTGTAAAAAGTGGTGAGTGCCTTGATCTGTGGATTAGAGATGATCTATAAATAACCACCACATTTTTTTCTCTTTGTTTTCTTTTTTTTTTTTTTTTAATTTCACAGACAGAATTGTCACAGTGCTAAATGAATTACTGTTATAGCTTATTATTTTGGAGCGCCATGTCTGAGCGTGTCAATCATCTGGGTCTGCTGGATGAGCTTTCTCTATGGACAGAGAAAGGATGTGTGGCACAACAGTTCCAGCAGCTTTAGCAGTGGCAAAGCACTGAGGGTGAGTTACAGGGACTGGTCAGCATTTATTGAGGTAAATACCAACTCTTCCACTGACTTTGCAAGGGTTACACTTGGTAGTGCTTCCCAATGTCTTTTTATGTCTGGCTATGATTTTACCAGGAAAATTATTTTGAAGCTGAAAAAGAATTATTTGAAGATATTGGTTCATTTAGAGTATCTAGTGAAATCTCTTCTATGGGCAGGTCATCTTTAACTCTCTATAAACTGGATATAACTTATTTAGAAAGTAATAAAGAAAAAAAATGGTTTCTAATTGGCCTGTGGCAGAAAAATATGTTATTTTTATGTGCATATTCCTAACATACAGGCATATAAAAAGCAAGCTTTTCCTTTTGCCTCTTTAATTTGCAGTAGACCAGTGATTCTCCAGCATAATACACAGGGTTAAATCTAGAACTCAAAATATGACTAAAAAAAGCCAAACACAAAACCCAAAAAGGTTTTCATTTGAGGATGTAGTTATACATGCCATGAGACGATATTCTTTCTTTTTAGTGATTTTCTCCTTACTTGGTATTTTTACTCTTCAACTATTACAGCTAAAATATGTCTTTTGGTATAATGTGGAGAAATTATTTGTATTGGTCAAGAGAGGTATTTTCCTTGTTTATTTGCAGTGTGCTGAATGGAGGTCCTGTGGTTGTACTGACCTAAATTTCAATGCTTATCAACTTTTTATTACCTCATTTTAAACATCCTTGTTGGCGTGGAGCTGGCTGTACCACCTGTTCTGAAAACTGTCATCTACTTGGACTCTCAAAATCACAGACTCTTTTTTAAAATGTAGACCATAATTGTATTTTTTAGAGTATTTGTACTGACTGTGTGCCTTTTGAACCTTAAGGGCTACTCCATTAGATTATACATTTTTAGTGAGATAAACATTGCTGGTGAGGCGCACAAATAAAATGTGGGGAATGATCAGATGGGGGTCTAATCTCTCAGGTTGTGCAGATTTATTATGTTAAATGATCTCTGTCTCCAAGAGATTAATGTTGACATTCCCAGGAAATATGTGTGTTAAGAAGGAATTGAGTGAAGACTCTTAGTCTTTCAGAGGAAAACACTGACAGAAAATCTAAAAGAAAACATGGTAAAAGAGAATCTTAGAGACAAAAGTGAAAGAAAGTTTTGGAAAGATACTGAGATGAGTATGCTTAAGCATATTGCTGGCTACAGGAATTAGAAAATGTAAAAATATGGGGCATGGATAGGGTTTCATTGCTCTGGATAGGGAATAGAAAATTGAATAGTGGTATCATGAGTGGGAACAAATCTCTATTGCTCCAAGATCTGAGTCAGAAATACTGTGTGCAATCACAGATACAGATTGTCGAATATGACAAAAAAAATTCAATGGACAATACTGCTGGATTTCCTTCTTGTAAAATTATCTTTATACAAATACATATATGTGCATTTATATATGTATATATATGTATAGACACAGACATTAATACATGTAAGCATATTTGGAAGTCTGACTAACCTGAAAAAATGTGTCACTATCAGATGCTCAGTATCTGCTTTCTTTTAGAGTTTTCCTGAGACACTTTTCCTGACACTTTTTACTACAGTATGAATTACACTGGCTGTGAGCAATTACATATAAAACTGCATTTAACTACTATTTCTGTATAATATTTGGCATTTTTTGCTTTGCAGTACTTCCTTTACAAGGGTTTGATAAAAAAATAAGAAAGTTAGAAGACCCCCTATATTGCTGCCATGCCCTTCAGCAGCAACAGCTTTCCTAGAAAGGTATTCACTAGTTTATAAACACTAAATAACAGCCTATTGTATCTGCATAACCACTTTTCTTTAAAAAACTATCTATTTTCAACACATCGTTTCCAGCATGGTCATTTTCAAATTCAGCATCTTGGAAGGGAAATTTTTCTCAGGGAATATGACAATATTTTTCTCTTGTAATTAAAGTCTCTGTAGCTCTATTAATCATAACGAAATCACTCCTTAAATAAGGGGTGACCAATTTTTATTTTATACAGTCTTAATGCAATAATCTCTTTTATGCTTTTTTCTCGCATTTGTAATTGCTACTTGCTGCTGAGCAGAGTCTTACACATTTTATCAATTTTATGCTTTAGAGCAAAGTGCAGAGGTCCCTAAGAAAAAATGTCCCAACCCAAATAGTAACCCCCAATAGATGGGGGATAAAAACCTTTCATCATCTTTTTTTGTGAGTTGTTGCTTTTTTCTCTTAACATGCTTCAAGAGTGCAGTCTGTCAAGTTATTCAAGCCAAATGTAGGAATCCAGTCTTGATAAAGCTCCTGCTCTAATGTGTTGTGAGGTGAGCTATTAAAGCAGTTCTCACAGATCTTGCTTCTGGCCTTGAACCTGAGGCTCCCAGTTCAGTAGAGCATGGTTATATTCCTGGAGCAAGAAGCTGGAAGCAGCCACCAACAGTATGAAGTAATTGCTTATTATTTTAATCTTCAGTAAAAAACATCATAAAGATGAATTTTGAAGTGGAACATTCATAATATCTCAGTTTGTGCTACTGAAATGTATTCAAGAACTCAAAAAAAGAAAGCTTTTAGTACTCTGAACAAAGAAAAATATTCTCCCAAACATTCAGAAGTTATGGAATCTGTGTTTATGTTAAATTATGTAACAAAACAGAGACAATTCTGGGAAAGGGAGCTTTAGCAATCTTTCAGGCCTCCCATACCACGTGGTACAGCCCTAAGGCAACTCCAGGCAGCAGAAAATAAATGAGAGCCCTTGTCAGAAAGAGTTTATAATCTGTGGGCCTTCCCCAGAGCTTAGCAAACACAATCAGAACATCACCGGGAGCCCAAAAGGGTTGTTGAGAAAGAATCAGTTGGAAATTTTCTGAAATAGAACGGAATGAATGATATTTTTTACTCCATTTAGTTCACCAGCAGTTAAAAGGAGAAAGCAAAGTAGTTTCATGCATGTTTCTGCTACTCTCTGGCTGCACGGGCAGGAGAAATGGTGAGCTATTTTTACAGTTGGTAAAATCCATCCTGTGAAGGATTATCCAAAATAGAAGTCCTCAATTTTCTCAAGGAAACTAGGTTAAAAATAGCTCCTGGTCAAATTAGAAAAACAGAGGGACACTTTAAAAAATATTTTGAACATTAAAGAAGTACATAAAACTATTGAAATGGAAATATTTTGACTTTTGGGGAAAATTTTGTTGCCCATTTCCCTCATGTCTACCATGCGCAAGTCACATAATTTATCAAACTGGCAAAATCACAAAGCTTTTTTTCCACTTCCACAAAGCATCTCTGTTTCTGATGTTTGCAGTGGAGAAATTTGACTTGTAAGAGTGAATTAACTATTTTCTTGAGAAACTGAATGTTTTTCAAATTACACATCTAAAATATATTTCCTTTTATTTCTTCCTTCTTTGTTTTTGGAATTGTTTTCTCACCATTTGGGTGTCTACCTCCTTCCTCCTATCTAGTTTTTGGTCTCAGAGAAAAAGTTTGTGACTCACACCCTGTTCCTTTTTCTGTGGCCAGCTTTTGCCTCATCTGATATATTTGCTGCCTTTACTATTTCCTGTGTTCTTGTTGTTTTGGTCTCAGCCCTTGCACATTTGTCATTTTAGCTGTCTTTGACCTACAATCACCATTCCTACTTGCTCTCTGATGAAGACTTGCAGCTCTCAGCTTTCCTGCTTTTCTTGTGCCCTTTCTCCTCAGCATCTCTGCTGCTCCAGTCCTCAACATTTCTGCTGGGGGACCTGACACACAGCAGAAACAAGGATCTGTCCTGCATCCTGACTTTTGGGCTTTTTCAAGAGAAATTACCCATCACTGTAGGTGCTGCCAGTGTCAGAACCAAGGTGTCTCTCCAATATTTATCAGGGCATTATTTGTGAGAGGCGTGGGGCAGAGATGCAGAACAGCTGTCAATTAAAGTTTGTACTGATCTGACATCCTGACACATCCTGCTTGAGTTTAAGCCTTAAGTTCTAGGCATCCCTGTCTAACATGACACCAGAGTCCCTTCTGTGATTTACCTGCTGAATTTTGGACAAGTCCATGTATCCCATGTGTCCAAAAATAAGTGAATATATCTTAATTTCAGCATTTGTCATGGAAAATCCCACTGAATGTTCTGTATAAAAAATATTAACAGTACTCTCTGGTGTATTTACTTATATAAATATTATATCAAGGCTCATAAGAGCAGATGACCTTAAACTTAAGTGCTGCTGTTGCTGTACTGCAAGAGGATTAAAGCACTTTAATCTCAGGCTATTGTCTATCCTTTGTGATCTAATGAGTGTATTTTATTACTGATCTTAATATGGCTGGAATGGTGAGTTTATAAGATCATTTTGGGTACTTAATGACAGCACATCATTAATCATGTGCCCTCTTTTTGACTTAATTAACTATTGATGTTTTATGGCAACCTGGTAAGTATAAGCTTTTCAACCTTGACAAATTTTGAGAGGGAAAAAATAAGCTTTCATGACTATAACCAAATAATGTATAGGGTGCAATTCTTCAGCAAAGATGCCAATTGCACATTCAATCCAGTTTCTGACTAGATGATGATTGGACAGAGGATATCTAATAATTTAAGTCTGTTCATTCACACAATACAGGTGGAGTGTTCTCAACAAAAATAAAAATGAAAGACTATTTCTTCACATATTCACCTATGAAGGGATGTTTGAATTTTGCCAGGTCATTCTTTCTGTGCTTGGCAGAGGTATAAAATATCTATGTCTGCCTTCTCAGCTCTGTGCTGAGGTTCCAATTCTGAAATTTGATCTCAGCTACTGGACACCAAATTTAGGAGGGAAGATGAAAACTGTGCAGATGATGGGCTGTAAATGGCTGGGTGGCTACCAATAGGAACACGGAGAAAAACAATAAAAAGCCACTGCAAAATAGGGATTGAAATTCGAGTACCTTCTCCCTTCTCTAGCCACCTCTTATGCAGCTAAATATCACCTGTCACCCCACCAGCCATGTTTTTGTTACCATATGAGGAACCTGATGTTGTACCTTGAAGGTAAGTAAGACTGTCTGGAATCAATTTCAAAGGGAGTATGTTTGGATATTTTGATTCCTTTACATGGAGATAGCACAGAGGCAGAAATGCTTACAGGTGTGCCCACAGATAGATTTGCATTATGTGCCAGTGCTGACTTTGGCTGTGAGCCTGTCTTATCACCTCATGTAATGGATAACCTTCCCTTGGAGCTCTAAAAGGCCAACTGTATTTGTCTGAAACAGTATTTCAGGTCTTTCCTACCTAGCTATTGACCAAAGTGACCTATAGCAATGTGTGTGACTTCTAGAGAAGATATGTTATGGGACTAAATTTTTTGGTCCTTTCCTTCATCCAACACTCACAGTATTTTCTTGCCAATGTACATATAAAACTGCCAGAGTATTTTACCATTTTGCCTCTAGCTTTAGCCAATATTAAATGAAATATATCTTGGCCAGCACAGAGCCTACAGGAAAAAGGTCAGTTTACACATTAAAAAAAAATTGGAAACTGGTCTTTGTCAGATGAACACATCAAGCACATTTCACAACATAAAAACTGCTATCACTGGAAAATGTAAGTTTAACAGATGTGTTTATTTAGGTGATTTTCAACCTAGTCTGTGGATATATATTGCAAGTCCAAGAAGAATAGTACAGATAGTATTTTACTTTTGTTTAGCTTACCTTGACATTTCTTATATATAATTACTGGTGAATCAAATGCACACATAAACAATTTGAATAAAAATAAAATCCTTGATTATGTTTTTTCCCCTGTTCATTTTGAATATTGAAATACTTAAGGTAATGCTTAAGCCCTTTAAGCAACAGGCTACATCTATGGCATACAGAAACCCTTGAGCACTCCTAAACTACTCCAGCATCAGACCACAGGCACTATTTTATGTGACTCAGACCTAGGGGCCAGGTTGTTTTGCCTCACCTTCCAGTGGGCAATATTAGATTATTGGTCCTGGTACTCTAGTTTTGTATAGGTACCAAAATTGCTGCTATGTGTAGGATATTTATGCTACCTTGGGGGGAAAAAAGCAACAAGCCATTCTTCTTAGACATGCTGTAATGCCTTCAGACCAAACAGACTGAATTATTTCTATTTTTCTATTTGTATTTATATATATATTAGTAGTTATCAACATGCCATATTTGACAATACATTTATTTATACATATTCATGTTTTATGTTTCTAAAAAATCAATACAGGTGGATAAATTGGTAGTAAAAGGCTGGTGTGCTAGCAAAACTAAAATTTTATTAAGTAAGACACTTTTACATAAACCCTATTATCTTGAAACCAGCAAAATATTGACCATGACTTTGGGGGGACATTTGGTCCGTGCCCATTTCTTGTTCTACTTATGACATGGCCTGGCTTAATGCTGGCATACAGCCTAGCTGTCCTACAAACACTGAAAATATTCTTCTTGCCTACAGGATTTCTATATCTCTTCAATGTTCTTGCCTTTCTGATGTTAAATTTGCACAAACTTAATTTTATTAAAATCTTGGCAGATTTTTTCTTGTTTTGCCTGAAGTCTCTTTTTGCATAGTAGGGATCAGGACTCTCCAAAGGCTGTTTCATTACACTGTTCTCTTCTGTCCAGACCACTGGCTAAATTGCTAGGGCCTTTTGTAAACCTCTGTCCACCCATCCCCTTCCCTCAGAAACTAGAGTTGTGCCAAGGCTAAAAGCCATGAGAAGAAATACTACCCCGTTGGTATGTCTGTAAAATAGGAAGCCTCCATCTCAGTATAAGCCACTGTAGTAATTATCTGTGTCTAATATTTCAGTTGTGTATATTCTCTGGATAAAGGCATTTTTGCTAATTGACTCTTGTGGTTAGCAGTTATAAACCATGGACTTTTAGTGAACAAGATGTGTGAAGAGATTCTGAGGAGCCTTCATTAAGAATTTCACAATATTGTTAGAAACTGTAGCCAGGGAAGCAGCTAATTTAATTTTCCTTGATTAAATATGCTAAGACAGGAATTATTCTTAAATGTAATAGTTCCCCAGAGAAATGAGGAGAGGAGAAAAGACATGGATGGGGTTACCTTCCCAGAAACCCGTTTAATGATGTTCATTCCCACTCTGTTTTTTCACTCTCCAAGTCTCCAGCTGAATTTTATGTAGTCTGTTTTCATCATTGATTGTTGTCAGAGGCACAGAGCAAGTCAACCACAGAGGAAGTGGAATAGGAACCAAACTGGGCAAAAATGAGTGTAAACACATATTGGTTCCTCCAGGGTACCTGGAAACAAAGCAGTGCATGTCCATCACACTCTACCCTCATTATATCAGCATCTTTGAAGTTGGGCAGTTTTTAAATTAGAGGGTATAGTAAATAAGGATAATTAAAATAAGTTTTAACTATTTGGAAGCCAAAGCTAGGTTAGTAACCCTAGAGTTAAAACAAACAAACAGTGTAAGCAATCTGTGCAGTCCAGTTTCCCATGGAGCTTTACTTCAGTGGTTTTTATATAGCCATTCCCTTTGCCCCGTTCTGTTACATTCTAGTCTGCCATGGCAGTCTCAAACCATGCTTTATGGGATTTGTAATTTGATAATGCATGTGCTGCATGCTAAAACTTAGACCTGAGTCATATAGGCTCCAATCCAATGCATGTATCTTCCTATTTCTTTCCCCAAAAGCTATGGAAAAAATTCCAGTTAGCAGGTCTCCAAGTCATCAAAGAGGAAAAAAAAAAAGGCTCAACAACCCCAAACTCTTCTTCTCAAGAAGAAAATCTTTTCCAGAAAAAAGTGATTAGAGATTTTAGTGTAAACTAGAACTGGACAATGTATATCATCTGAAGTAATCTGAAAATTCACCTGAAAATTGGTGCTCAACTAAAGATCATGTACAAGTTGTACTGCAAAGCCTTTCAGTATTGACTTGTTTCAAAGCAAGTGTTAAAGCTTTTGCTGAAGGAGAGGATCAAGAAAATATTCTAGCAGAATATCTTTCTGCTAGAGAAACCTAGCAGAGCTAAAAGAAAGCTAGAGGAAAAGGTTAGGTAGAATTCCTGAGAGCTATAAAAAGTCCCCAGATAACTACAGAGACATCAAAATGTCATCAGGTTGTTAGACTTCAAATTATAAACAGGTGATTCAGTGATGTGATGCAAAAGCAGTCCAAGTCCCTGAATTTCAGACCAGGTGTCTCTTCATTATTTACTGCTAATTATGCTGAACTGTGAACTAGATTTAAATTAAGCTTGTCCTGAACTCTGTCTGCTCTGAGACTTTCTAAGGTCATTAATCAGACACTCCACAAGCACAATATTATCAGAATTATAAGTTGCTTTTGGCTTTTCTTTTGCCTTTTGAATCTTTTCCCTGCACATCTGTAGGTGTGTGGCTCCCTTCCAGCTCAGCTGCTGTGCTGACTGGAGCTGAAGGTGGAAACGCTCCCTCTGGAGAGCAGCACACAGGGGAGCTGCCCACACCCTGAGGTGCAGCAGCCCTTCTCCTCAAAGATGTTGGGAAACGAGCTTCTTGTGGAGAGGACCCCTTGCTTGGGTTATCTCGGGGATGGGGTGTGACACCTCCTGATGAAGAAACAAAAAAAAAAATTAGTTTGCACTCAGTCATTCAATTTGTTTCATCAGAAACCCCTTTTTGTGCATGGCCTACAAGAACAGATGTGGCTAAATTACAGCTTTTGAAACTTGTGTTGTATTTGAGCTGTTCCTGAGCAGTTCCTCATGGGAATTGCCCTGTGTTTCTGGAAGCATGGCTGTGGGGAGGAAGGAAGCCTGAGGCATCTGAAGCATAGATCCCTAACTGTGCTGGGACACAGACATTTGCTCAGGGAGCTGCTGAGGACACCTGGAGAACCACTCACACTCCTTGCCAATTAATTTCCCCCAGAGTTCCCCCATTTTGGGCTTTTTAAGATATGCAGAATGCCTCCAGGGCCTTTCAGCCTTGTGAATGTTTTTGTTATGAGCTGCAGCCCTGGGACAGTAGGCCATCCTGGTGTTAGAGATCTCCTGTGCAGATGCTTCGCAACTGTGGCCAAATGGGAGATTTGCTGTGGTTCTGTACAGAACTTAGGTCTAGTCTCACTGGCTGAAATAATTTTGTGAACAGACTGAAGGATTGTTTTCTCCTACCAAAGCTGTCAGAGTGCTGCTGTGTGTTGACCATTCTGAGGAGGTCAGAATTACAGAAGTCACTTGCAAGTGTGGCTGAGGATTTATGAATTCTAGATTTGTAGCAGAGACAACTTTGCAGAATCACAGGAAATTTTCAAGGAGAGTTGAAATAAATTCTTCCATCTTCTTTTGTCTTCCTTCTACCTTATTGACCTGACAGCTGAAACTGCCAAAGGAGGCAGAATTAGATTAGCAAGGTCCTCTGGAGACTGCTGTTTCTGTTCCCTACTTTCACATGTGCAGAGGCAGCACCTTGAGGCCAAAGAAAAGCAGGTTTCACTGTTTCTCAGGGTATGGATCTGAAAAGTTTTTTGTGAGTGACTGAGTAATTAAGTTACAGTGCAACCATCTCAAGAATTAGAGAGATTATGTGTGAAGAAGGAGGAGAATGCAGGTATATGGTAAAGAGTGGTAGTTTGTAATAACACAATGTAATATTGGAAGGAACTATTGCAAGGAAGATGTGACAAATATGGAGGTTTCTGATCCCCTTTCCTTTCCTTTCCTTTTGTTTCCTTTCCTTTCCTTTTAGCCTTTCCTTTCATTGCCTTGTTGGAAAACCCACCTTTCCTTTCCTTTCCTTTTTGGTTTCCAATTCTGTCTTTTTTGAGTGCCTTTCCTTTCACTTTCCTTTTCCTTTCCTTTCCTTTCCTTTCCTTTCCTTTCCTTTCCTTTCCTTTCCTTTCCTTTCCTTTCCTTTCCTTTCCTTTCCTTTCCTTTCCTTTCCTTTCCTTTCCTTTCCTTTCCTTTCCTTTCCTTTCCTTTCCTTTCCTTTCCTTTCCTTTCCCTTCCCTTTCCTTTCCTTCCTTTCCCTTCCCTTCCCTTCCTTCCCTTCCTTCCCTTCCCTTCCCTTCCCTTCCCTTCCCTTCCCTTCCCTTCCCTTCCCTTCCTTCTTCCCTTCTCTTCCCTTGCCTTCCCTTCCCTTCCCTTCCTTCCCTTCCCTTCCCTTCCCTTCCCTTCCCTTCCTTCCCTTCCCCTTCCCTTCCCTTCCCTTCCCTTCCCTTTCCCTTCCCTCCCCTTCCCCTTCCCCTTCCCCCCCCTCCCCTTTCCCCTTCCCTTCCCTTCCCCTTTCCTATAGAGACAACCTATACAGCTCTATCTGACATACAGCAATCTCTCACTTCTTGAGAGATACCTCTTAAAAACTCCGTATTGGGAGGTTTATAACTGAAGAGTGTAACTGAGAAGTCCTTGAAGAAAACAATGCTTCTTGTCTTTCAAAGTGAGATACAGCCTGTTTTGTATAATCATCATGAAGATTAATTCAATCATCTTTTACCTGCTTTCGGAATCTCAGAAGGATTAATAATAATTCATCATTTTTGAAACTCTGAGATACATTTCAACATGGTGTTTGACAGGTTTGCATAAAGTGTGATTAATCAATTAGAAATTTTGTACATATGCATGACACTACATGAATATTTCTCTGATCTTTCTCCAATACACTTGTAGACACAAGGTTCTTGTAAAGTAGTTAAAGGAAAAAAAAAAAATCTCTTAATTCAGCTCCCACTTTTGAAAGGTTTCAAAAAGAAATAGCTTTGCATTCACTAATGAAAGAAAAAACCAGAAAATCCATCTATCAGGAAATCTGATATGCACTACACTTGCTAAATCCCCTTTTCAGTGAAATGGATTAAGAGACCTTATAGAAAAATGTAAGTAAAAAAAATGGGATAATGAACTGCATGCTTTAAAATAGAAGATAGGATTATACTTACTGCTCAGGGAAAAAAAAGTTCATTGTACTGTGGAATAAAAAGCAGTTCATGTATGCTTCAAATCTTTATTCTGGACCTGAGCTGTCTACCAGTTTAATGTTTTTACTTAAAATTGCCAAGGGATTTCAATGGATAGAGCTTACACTTCATTTTTGAAATGTGGATGAAACTTCAGCTGACACCAGTGAGATTCACACCAGTATATCAGAGGGCAGGTACTGGGTATGAATTGCTCTCATTGGTCATAAGCTCCAAGTAAGATCCTAGAAGAAAATTGATCCAAAACCTAGAAGTACTCAAAATGGTTCTGAATCCAAGATATACTCAAGGGAGTTTTGATCCAATGAACTAAAATCTGTACACTAGATCAAGTGTAAAAGTAAACAAAACTCTCTACTCTGAATCTTCTTTACCCTTTTCAGTTTGGCATGGATGGAAATGCAAAAGCAAACCATCCATCTGATACTAATTCTAGTAGAGTAGCTCAAGATGGCTGATCAAACACTAGCTAATGGAAAAAGGAATGTGATTTGTTGACAAACACTTCAGTTAACACATGCAAAGTGTGTGCTTACACACACCAGTTTAGTGGCCTCAGTGGCCCAGTTGATGGAGAAAAGGCAATATGAAGAAAATTAATCATACTGGTGCCTGTCTACCTGATCTTTCAGGTGTATTGCAGAACTTCATCTACAGCAAAATTTGGCAAGTGATTCTGATTTTCAGTGAAATCATCTGTTTTGCAGCATTCTCCCCCCTATCTTATTTTTTGGCATGTAACACACTTGGAGATTAGAAGGTCAGATAAAAATATTCATTAGTTACCTAAAAATGGTTACAGCCCCTGACAAGGAAGAAATCAAGCCACTAAAATCCTTTCCAGAGCAGACTGTGAAAGGCTCCACTTGGTGCCAAATGTGAGGCTGGTCAGACCTATGTTTAGAAATCCATGATAAGTTCTAAACACAGTTTGATGAAAACCTGATGCAAGTCTCTCCTTTCCCTGTCATCCATTGACATTAAACTGTGAAGTTGCCTGTGATGTCAGTTCTGAATTATTCCCTCTTGATTGCTGATTCAAAGGCTGGATACTAATGGAGAACTGAGATTTTTAAGGTTCATCAGAGAAGGCATTATAAATCTGAATTATATGCATAATTCTGGCTGGAGTATGCTCACATGGCTTTTCTGTACTTTGTTAACTATTCTTTAGCAAATATTTTGCAAGAGGTCTTTTTTCCCCAAAGGCTGATTTTTTTTTTTGGTTTTGTCTTAATGCTCTGTCCATAGAGAGAGAATATTGTCATAAACACAGAAATTCTTCACCTGAGTTTAAGGGAAATTTCATGTGGGAAAGATTGGCCACTCTACACTAATAAGAAAGCTTCAAGACAATGCTTAATCTACTTTAGGGAACTTTGAAATATTTGAAATATTCAGAGGAGTAATTCAACTGAAGTTATGAGATTTTGCTCTTGAATTGTGTCAGTTGAAAACCATAAAAGTCACTGCAAAATAACCCTCTGGTCCTGTGAGACACATGCTCTTAGCTTTGACTCAATGGTTACTGCTTGACTAAATGTCAGCAACAGTGGAGTCTTGACCAGAACCAGGCTGGCAGTCCAGCTTTGTCTTCTTCAGACGGCTGAGGGAAGGGTTCCTTTGCCTTAGTCTTGTTCCCAGGATAATGCTCTTATTTGAGAACCTCATGCTATTAAAACCTCTGCCCTCCCTTGCTACCCAGGCTTTTTCTTATCCTGTTATCTTCCTTTTTCAAGAGAAAAGAGATTTATCTGCCCCTATTTTCTCCTTTCCTTGCTGTTTCTTCCAAGTGATAAACAAAACAAATCTATCTTACAGTAACTATTCCAATAAGCAGGTCAGCATTCAGCATTTGTAATTATTATAGGGCATCTCCAAATATGTTCATGTTCAGCCCACGCTTTTCAGTTTTGGCATGCCTTCTTAATGCTGGAAGCATTTCACAAATATTAGCTGGTTATACTTTCCAAGGAATCTGGTGCGGTTAAAATAGTATCATTTCCATTAAAAATAAATTTTTATCCTACTTTTCTTTACTTTGTTATTAGAAGATGTAGTACTCTGTGGGATTTTAAATACAGGTGTGATGTAATTTTGGAGGAAAGGTACCTCTTTAAAACTTCTGAGTGTTTCATATACTGTGATAGGGTGGTGATGTAGGAGAAAAATATTGGACTAAAACCCAGAATGAGGATTAGCCCTTGGAGGAGTGTGTAGCATTGAATAAGTGGGATGATGAGAAGAAACAGAGAGAGATGCAAGGAAAAATGCCAACTAAGAAATCAAATGCTGATGAACTATGAGAATGAAACCAAATCTAGGGAATTATTGCATGATGACAAAAGAGAACAGCAAAAATACTCAAATGCTTGAAAAAACAGTAATCCAATTATGCTCAAAAAGTATGGAGAAGAAAAACAGAGATGGAACAGAAGTCATCAGACAGACTTCGTAGAGTGACAGGGCCAGGCCAAGAATGGAGTGAAGGAGAGGGGAGTTAAAAGTTAAAACAAATGCACACAATCAGCATAGAATGCAACTGCCTATCAGGTATTTATGGGAAAATACTCATAAAGATCATGGAATATATAGTATCCCATATGGTTCTTATGGCATTTCTTGGTACTTTCACTAGTGTAGTATATCTACATGACTGAGTAAAATGGTTTCAAAGTGAGGGGAATTGAATGATCTTTTACTGATTTTCTACATGGTGAGAAAGAGTGGCCAAATGTGGGACTTTTCCATCCTACTTTCTTTCCAGACTCTGCATGCAAGCAAGCCTCAAACTTCCCTGGCTGATGTTCGTAGAGGCAAACAAAACTTGACAAGCTTTTTTGTAAATGCTAAATTATCCTTGTTTTCCCAATATGTGGTTAACCCAGTCTCAAAACTTACTTTACATCTTGAACATTTCATAAACTAAATTTCCAGTCCATCTCATGATGGGAGTAAAAGCAAGCTGCAGCCTTTTGAGGTCATCTCTTTTTAAGGATGAGGTATTTTTTGACATTAGTGTGCAGTGGAGAAGCCTGCATTATCAGAACCACCCACCCAGCACAAATGTCAGTCCTTTGCATGGTGAAACACTTCGTTGGCAGCAGTGCCCAAGCAGAACCCCATGGCCAGGCTTCTCAGGCTTCCTCAGTGTCTGTAAGAGCAGGGGATGAGTGTGGGCTCCTGAGTTTTCCCACATCTGAGCCCATTGCTCTCGGGCCAGCTGCCGCACTCCAGGTCCATTCCAGAGGGTGAGTCAAGGTGCAGGTAGTGCTTGTGAGCAGACAACCTGAGTCTGAGCCCTGCTCTGGTTTGATGACAGCAGGTATTGAAATTTGTTCTTCACCCTGTTTACATTTACTGAACGAAGTCTTTTGCACTTTATGAGATTGAAGCAGGCAATACTGTGTCAAGTCTATTGAATGGGGTAGTGGGTCAAAGTCTTTGGCTGGTGGAAATCCACCCAAACCAAAAATTGCATCAACTAGAAACTGAACTCCGGCTTTCAGTTTGTTTCAGTCAGCTGCTGCAGAGATGGCCTTGGAGAGTGAGGAGAAAAAAACCCCAACAAGGTTCTCAACTTCTGGCAAAACTTCCTCTGTCTTAAGGGCAAAATGTAGAGTTTAATGAAGCCAACAGAAATTTCAGTAAGCGTCAATCAGCTCTGGATCAGAAAACTACCCGTGTGTTCATTTACAGACTCAAGAAAAATCCAAAATAATGATGTAGTGATGGGTAAATGTTGCCTCTTCCCCTTTCACTGCTGTCAGGGCAGGCTGCCTTTAAGAGCTACTTTATTTGGTGCTTAAAAGTTTAATAATAGTACACATATTGGGCCAGAAATTGATGATTTTTTTCCATCATTACTGCCATAGAACACTCATAAATGCTCCAGTTTTAATAGCTACTCTTTGGTGTGGCAATGTAGTGGATTTTCAATAAGATATACACAGAGTATTTTATGAGAAGACTGACACATCATACCACTGTTGTGTTTGAACCAGAAATATAATATCTTCTCTGAGATTTTTCAGGACTCTGTTGCTGGATCTTTGAACTATATTATGTCCAAACTTTGAGTAAACAAATTCATTTTACTCCAGTTCAGCCTGGCATTAGAGGTGTCTTGAGGGAGGGAAATGGGATAGTATTATAGCACAATGATTTCCAGATATATTTTTAGTCTAATTTCCTCACAGCAGTGTAATTTGGTGTAGTGGTGTGCATGTGTCTGGAACTTTATTGTTCACAGCTATAAATGAAAGATACTGTTTTAAAAAGTCATAATTTACACTGAATATCTGAAATCCATATTAACTTCAACATCAGTGAGAAGATAAATCTGCCACTTCAAATCTTAATGGTTGTATTTCAGAGGATCCCAAATTGTGCATTTACGTTCAGAGTATTAGCAACTTTTGTCATCAGCAGCATGAGAGAATTAGTTTTATTTTTGCCTTTGTTTTAATTTTATTGATTATGCAAAAGAACGGAGGAATTGCACTTAATTGAAAAAAACCTAATGAAATTGAGGTTTAAATATTTTGAGAATTGAAAATATTTATGACATGTAAACAGGGAATCATACAGAATTCCAAACTGCATGATGTGATAATTGCTCGTAAACTGGAAGAGCAATCAAGAAGGCCCACATTATCAGAGCAAGCCACAGGTTCTCCTCACATTCTGAGATGACTTCAGAAGAATAATGCTGCTGGATCCATGTGCTCTTTACACATCCTGATGGCTCAAATGCAACAAACTCATGCATCCAGGACCTAAATGGACCTTCCTAAAATGAATCACACTGAAGATGTGGAAAAATGTTTCCACACTCAAGTCCAGTTGCAGATTTTAATATCAGAGGCTAAAATTTCTAACTTTCCTGCCAAGAATGTATTTTAAAACTGTAAAATATGAACTGAAAATCAATGCCAGATTATGGGCAGCTGGACTATTTTCAATGAAGAGCAACGCTTAAGCCATGGTTTACATCATAAACAAACCATGGTGGAAAATGTGTGCAGCTTTTCCAATTTAGTCAAAAGAGGAATCTAAAACTTTCTCTTGCAATTGGCCTGTTAGCTTGTAGCCAGATCATCTTGGGGGCTTTTGCACAGAAAGGGTTCTTTGGCACACATGTCAGCCTGTGCCCAAGCAAAAGAAGGGAAAGACAGAAAAAGGGCTTTCATGGTATATTTTATACAATTATTTCAGGTTTTTAAGTCATATCTCTGCTGCTTTTGTTCATTAAAGATCTGATTTGAGAGATATTGGATTAAGTGGAGTTACTGTTCACCTCCAAGGCTGATGGATCACAACCTGGCCACTGCTGACAATAGAAGTAGAAGGAAAATTAAAGGTGCAGTGCTATGGCAGCTGGAATTACAGGATAACAAAAAAAAAAGGAATAAACAGTCTTCACAGTTTTACTTTAAACTACCAAAGCTGCTATTTTAATTCCAGTCTGGGCATGATTCATGGTGCTTTTTTATAACTTGTTTCATGCTGGCAGTGTGAAGTCTCCCATTAGATTACCTCACAATTCTTGTGCCAATAAACTAAACTCTGTATGTATTTGAAAATGTTTTGTGTTTGGGGTATCTAGAAAAGAGGACTGAGTGGCCAGTTTGCTTCATCACAGATATGTTGGAGTCTGTAGAATTCAGTGAAGGGTAGTCAGCAGGCTTTCGTTTCCTGTTGTTGTTGTGGCAGTTTACTGCACAGCTGTTCTGAAACATCTTGGCACAACTGATAAGGCAGAAATGTTTCCATTTTTGATGTGCTGAAGTTAGTGTATTTTTGATAAAGATTAGTGGAGGAATTTTCACTCACTGAAATCTAGTACTTGTTTAAATTAAAATTTAATTTAAATTAAAATAAAAAATCAAAAGTTTTCTTTAATATTGAAAGCCTGGCTGGATCAGGGCCTGAGAGTCCTCTGCTGAGTTATACCTGTATACCTTACTGCTACAGGTGATTTAAAGAAGAAATCATAAATTCCTGGGGAGATTCCAGCTGACAGTAGTAGCTGGCATAAGCAATCTCATGGACAAAGACTAGTCTTCTCTTGCAGGGGTGGTTAGGACAGAGACATGACAAAAGGAATAGTAAAGTACCATACTGCACTATGAGGATCATCTCTTCAGAAGATCAGCAATATCTGATACATGTTGAAACAGTCTCTTATGCTTTATGACACCGGACACTTGGCTTAAAATTCTGAATTTTGGTTTTTGTATTTGTCTTTTTTACTGTTTAGTGGATTTTTGTTCAGATTGATGAATTTTATTTTCAGTGAGGAGGGAAGAACTAGCTTTTATTCTCTTACTGTAGTTGACAGAACTGTATGGTAATGCCCTTTAATTCCCTTGGTGTGTGGAGGGAGTGGAACCACTAAAAAAGGACTACACCATTTTTTCTGTAGTTTGTTATTCTAGTGGCTCTCTCTGATGCTGATCTTTGGAGCTTGGCTGGAGGTCAGTCTTCATATTATTATGGAGACTGAACTACCAATGAGCAAAGCATTATTGCAAATAAAATTTGGGAGCAGAGAGGTTGAACCTTCAAGATTTTCTTCAGCAGTCAAAGGAAAGAATTATGATTGGTCAGGGATCACTGTGACTCTGTGGACATTGTGGCTATTATATAATTAACAGTGAGAAAAACGTCAGGAATACAACCATGAAGGAAGATTATCTGCACTGAGATCTGCATCCAGGCTGTGTTCAGAGACTAAAGTTCCTGAATTAACTTATTATAGTCTTCACCCTATCCTACACTACTGAGCCTTTGATGCAAGAACAATCTAGGTCCCTCTGAAAACTTGACTCACTTTCTCCATATCTCCTCAGCACCTGTTAGGCGTGGGTGGGAATGACAGTGAGAGAGTAGACTGCACCCTTGCAGAGCCCTGGGGGCTGTGGTATTGACATGTTTTTATCAACAACCTGATCTCATAAAGAGTTCCTGAAAGTCTCTGCATTGTGGGAAGGAATTAAGTTCTACAGCAAAGAGATGCGTGTTCTGTCTAAGTCTCAAAGAACGAGGAAGAAAACCACATCTGAAATGCTTCACTGCCTAGCATGTTTCCCCTCATGCCTTCAAATCAACAGCTAATATGAAAATGTGAGCATACTGGAAACACATTTTCATGTCAGCTCCAGAATTTAGCTTTATTTAGAGTTATTAAAGGTTTAGTTCACCCTCAACCTTTTGCAGAATGAAATACTTATATTGGGAAAGTGTTACCTTTGTTAAGCATTTTAACTGAAAATTGGCACATAATGAGTCAGGTCTTTGCATGTGAGTACTTTCGAGAGCTAAGCTTACTAGAGCTGCATCATGACAGCCTCCCAGGGGTTACTGAGGTGAGAAGAAAGGGAGCTTCAGGGGCCTCTGATATCGCTATAAGTCGCTAATGGTCTCTCCTTGGCCAAACAAGGTGAGAAACAATTCTTAAACAGAAACACGGCTCCTGCTATTCTGGCCAAAATCAGAATGAATGGATTAAAAATGTCACCGAGGGCTGCCTTTTCCTTAATTTACTTCATTTATTACCACTGCATCTTCCTGAGCTCCCTGAAACATCGGTTCATTGTATCCTCATAGCTCCCGTTGTCATTGTGTTTGATACAGATGCACAATGAAAGGGATCAAAGGAAAGATTTTGTGTTTGGACACAGTTTATTGGGCAAGTCACAGATAAATATGTTCCTTGAAATTTTGCTGGAGCTGTTATATAATGTAAGTAAGGTAAGTAAAATTCTATTTTAGGAGTGATTTTGCTGCTTAGGGAGAGCTACTTAGGATCCTGAATTGGAAAAATGATAATTCCAAAGAAGAGGGGGAAGATATGTAATGAAATCACAAACCAGAAAAAATCACATGTTAAATATATTTGTACACATATTGATCATGACAGAATTTATCTTTTGCCTTATCAGGCTATAACTACTTCTTTTGAACAATTTTCTCAATATGCCAGAATAGCTTATAGGCATTGCCAAAGTGTCTACTATTCTGCTTGTGACTGCCATTTTAATGTAGCTCTTTGCCCTCATAAATGTAAATTTGCATATAAGTGCATACACATAACTTTTAAATGTCAATGTTAGAAATGCATACAACAGTATGATATCAAGCTGGCAGTTTGAGTCACTCAAAAAAAATGCATTTCTTCATGGAAAACATCAACAAATGTATAGATGTTGAAAGTGGCACTTAAAATAAATGACAGAGTTTATTCTTCAAAATCGGTTCAAAAAACCCCCTCAAAATGCTTTGACAAAATGCAGCTGCTCTTTGGAATTTGTAGCACTATATTGAAGTATTTGAATGTGAGTCTGGGTGGCATCACAAACATTTGTTTCCCATTGATTTAAAGCTTTAAATGGAAAATCCTTTGAAAACCCTTCTATACCAAGGGTCTAAAAGAATGGCTTGAAAGATCCAAATGTCAAGCTAGAATCAAAACAAATTTGAGGAAGTAGATCATTGAAAGTAGAAAAAAAAGAACACTACCATTTCAAGGCAGTTCAGCTATAGTCATGTTTATCTGTGGCCTTGCAAATCTGGTTTATACTGTAAATGCCAACCCTGTGTAAGGCTTGGTCTCCCAGCAAACTGGCAGTGGAGTATGGATGGACTGGGCAGTGCATTCCTGACATTACTGCAGTGTTCCCCACACCCACTGCAGTGGAGCACTCAGCCTTTGCCCTGGTTCCAACACGCCTCAGCACACCAGGCCACTGCCCTGCTCTCGGTTGCCTGGTCACTTTGTCACTCTCCAGAGCCCCAAGGAAAGTGCAGCACTGACTGCACCTAACACCTGAAGCACAGCACCGTGTTTCTTTCCATTCTCCAGCACAACACCTTCCCTCTTTGTTTCCTTTCCTTCAAATAAAATTAGCTTCCAATTATTTCACAATTTGGACATTTCTTGGACCATGCCAAGATAAAGGAAAACTTGCCAGCAAAGTTTGTGATTCATCTCTCTTTTCATCATCAGCTTATGAACCTGCTTTTTGTTTGACTGGAAGCTCTCTGGATTAAGCAGATGTTGTTTAGCAGTGCCTTGTACCAACAGCTCAGAGCCAGTAACTGACTACATCTTCTACCTTTGTTTCATCTTACTAAAGAGCTGATTATTATCGTGCCACTGGTCTCTTGGGAACTGCACTCCCTATGTTCAGTTTCCAAGAGTGTGTAAAAGAAGATGAGGGGAAGCCAGAACAGCAAATAAGAGGCTAAAAAGCACCTGGCACTAACAGCTGAAGGTGCTGCTATTTTAAAGAGAAAAGCACAAAAGGCAGCAATGCCAAGTAAATTACAAACTGACTTTTTCTACTGTTGCTGAATTAGCTAGTTATCTGGTCATCTGGTCATGAGTAAAACCACTGCAGGTTACCAGTTTATATCTCACAGTCCTAAAATGGGAGAGTAACATTACATAACTGAGGAGTTCCTGTACCTTAGCTTCCTATTTCTAGGTTTGCTATTAAACTTGCAGTATTGCATTTCTAAATCAAATAGCTATAAAATCTCATATGAATAACAGCCTAGTACATGTTTTATAATGTTACCTAGTAGCTAGCAACTGCTATATCAAACCTTGACATTTCTTGATTGATTGAGAAAATAATTCAGCATTGAGTGATAACTAATGCAAATCCACTTTTGGGCTTGGTAAATTGCAGCTATGATTAATAACAAGATTGGTAAAACCCCTGTGAACCAGAGCCAGTGCTGACTGTTCCCTTTTAGCCCTGCTAACACAGGAATGGCTCTGAACAGGAAGAACCCACTTACCCAGCTCCTGTAGCCAAAGCCATTTTCCCACTGTTGAATACCAAAATGTTGCTATCCTATAGGAAGCTGTCCCTTTGTACTGCATGCCTTTGACTCGTTGGACTGCAGAATTGATGTCATTTGCTATTTCCTGAAACTTTGATCTGCTTCAGGGATAGCCATCAGAGAGAATTCTGCCCTCTATAGAGCAGAGCTGTGTAGGCTGGCACTTGCTTTGGCATGCCCCTGAAAATGAGGAGCAGACTTGATTCTTGCTGTGCAAACATGTCAGTGACAGCATAAAATCTGAGTAAAATATTTATCTGCTAGGTTCAGTATATGCTTGTCAGTATGAATTAAAAAAAGAAAAAGAACTTGTAGAAACGTATCTGAAATGAGGAGACATTTTGCCTGCTCCTCATTCACCTGGACTATGTTGTCCTTTCATATCTGTCACTAGATTAAAAAATATTTCATCTCATATTTGTCATCAAATTTTGGGACAATTCCCATCCCTTCTCTTTTGTCATTGTGAGGAGATCATTAATAATCATACTTACCAGAATGAATATATTTGAATATTTTATTTCTTTGAATGGCGCAGCAGACACAGGAAGCACTCATGTTGGGTTGTTCAGCAGTCTGGATCTTAATGGCTAATGAAACTTTGACTTTGGGAAGTCAGACATGGTAGGTCCAAACAAATAGTTGCAAAGAAAATACTCAAAACTTCAAGGATTTTATTAGACGGGAGTGTCCACAATCTGCTTAGTTTTCAGCTCAGCTGGAGAGTGTTTCTGAATGGTTTACACATACTCCAAACATAGATAGAAATTCACAGAGCTATGGAACAAGAAAAGACTGGGAGACTCTAAACCAAATGTGCATGTGCTGAGGCATTTATCCTCAGGGCGCAGCTGCCTCACAGGGCTTCGGAGTGCAGAAAGACAAAATAGAAAAGAGGGGACATTTGGAGTAGCAATTGTAGCTTTTGGGTTGGAAGAGTTCATTTGGTCTACTTTTGGTGGCATTGTCCTCAATCTGTTTTCATCCATGTATTCCTCTATAGGGTTTATTTTTTTTCCTTTAGTTAAGACAGAAGATTATGGAAAGTATAATTTAGCACACTAGTTTTCTTCCATGTAATTTGTGTATTTGAATGGTTTTGAGCCTTTATTAAAATACTGACAAAAAAGCAAAACTCCAGTACTTCCATTAAATTTTTATTATCATTATCCCCTCTGTAACAGATCAATCTCGGTCCATGTAACACTTAATAGACACCATTTTCTCCCCTCTTGCTCTCCAGATGTCTGGCTGTGCTCCTCACGTTTTGTGTTCACCTTCTCTGGGGTGGCTCTGGAGCAGCAGCCGCTGTCGGCACCGGGCGCTGCGGGGCGTGACGAGCACAGGCGCAAAATGCTCCGCCAGACCCCTCCTGAGGATGCCACACACTGTGCACTCTGCACTGGCAGTGTGAGACCTTTGGGGTGATCCTGACTTGCTGTGAGCAAGCACTGCTTCAGTATTGATCCACCTGAGACTCTCCAGTGTAAGCCCCTGGTGCCTGCATCTCCCAGGACAGGCTCCCACCGTGGACCAAACCTGGACACTCAGACATAACCAGAGCAAACACTGATTCTGGGGAGGGTGCTTTTTGCTCTGGATCTGTTCAGAGGTCAAAGAGCAACACATACATTATGTTTCCCAGGATAAGGCTGATGATGCCAAGGGCTGCCCAACATGCTGCTGCTTTTGATACTCACTTGCCACCATTTAGATCCACCGAGTCATGCAGGCGGCAACCTGAGGAATGATACGCTGTGTTAGAGACTTCCAAAGTACTAAACAGCTGATGTCATATAGGCATCTGAACCTTCTTTACCATTCTTCAGGCTGAAAAGACAGCTGGGCTACTCTGAGCATACAGGCTTTGGATTAAAATCTAAAAGCAGTACAAAACCAATCAAAGCTTGGAAACTCTTAAAGTGTCTTTCTATTTACGCTAGAGTCACTCTCCTTCATTGCCACAAGTCAGTTTTACAGGTACTTATACCATGTTCATGCAGCCCTCTTTCCAACTTTAAAGAGGGAAGGCTGAATTAGGGGAAAAAAGAGCTGAAGCAGCCATAGTTAAGCAAGTGTAGCTTCTTCAGGACCGTCTCTTTTCTTTGCCGCTGTCACACACAATTAATGTTTGTAAGTAAAATTAGGTCAGTATTTGTTACACTGTTTTGGAATGAGGTGTCTGGTAACTGTGTATTAGAAATATGCATTTGAAATAAAAAAAAAACAGGTGAAGGTATTACAGTTATAGCACAAGTCTGACGGGCTAAAGTACTTACAGAATGTAGCCCAAATGGTCTCAGCTTTTAAATATGTATATTAGTTTTGATTACACCCTTGCCACAACATTGAACAGATTATCAGTGCTACTCACTAACTCAAACAACCTTTGTCAGTAATTTTAAAAATCATGTTGTGTGTTAATTTGGCTCAAAAATTCATGTGACACCTTTAAAATCCAGTTTCCTTTTTCACAATTTGAAAAGACAATTATTGTCCATAGAGTGTTGGGAAACTGAAGTCATTAACATTGTAATGTCTTGACATCCTCATACCTATAGAAAAAGGAGAGGAAAAATGTCAGCTCTGCTCAGTCTGCTCAGTTCCTACCCTATTGGCTTATAAGATCCAGATAAACCCATAACAGTCCAATCCAAACAAACAATAAGCAGTAATAAAGGTTACATTTTTTCCTTTCAAGATGAAAGAAATAATAACTTGGAGTTTTAATGGAATTGAGAAGACAGAGTTGTTTTTGAAAATCACTCAGGTTTGCATTTATCAGTATAGCATGTAGCAGATAAATGAAACCCTTTCCCTTGGAATTCACTCAGGGACCCACACTCTTATTTTGCTTGGTTTTTTTTTATACAAAAATCAGACACACAAAAGTATACAACAGTATAAAATTAAGTTATGGAAATTCACAGCAAGTGCCTTTCCTGAAATAACATTCTGGGGTTTTGTTTGTATTGGAAACTCTGAAAAATTAAAACACAAAGTCTTCACAGCTTCTTTATCTGTCAATTTCCCCTTTCCATCCAATAAACACAAAAGGAAAAAAACACAGAGAGAAAATGATGCCATAGAATCAGGAAAAAAGAGACTAAAACCTGTTTTCCACTCTGCTATGAGCCAGTTTAGCTCAATGTACCTGCTTGGAATTCTGTATACTTTAGAGGAGGTAAAAAGCATGACATCCTTGCTTTGAATAGGCCATGCAATGACCATTTTACACTTTAATCTCCTTCTCTTTTCATATTCAATCTGGTATTTCCTTTCTATCCATTATGATGCCGTATATTAGGGAGCAATGAGCAAGACACAGACCTCACAGCCTGGCTTTCTGTTTTGATTTGAGTTAATTCACCAAGGCTTTGTTTTCTCTCTGTGGCTTTTCCTGCCTCCTTGGCTGGCTCTGCACCGCGTTCGGAACACAGACCACGCTTCATTTAGCAGCAACCTTGATCTGCACTTGTCAGAGCGGGCACACTCTGCCTGGTGTCTGATGGGTCCCTCTTTTGTTGCTTTTGCTGTTGTCTAAATATTGTGACAGAGGAAATCTTCCTGCAATTGTGGATGCCTACAGCCAGGCCTAAAGTTTTGAGCAGGTAGGAACATGGCAGCACGCTTTTGGCTTAGCCTGGCTGCATGGCCAAACGTCTTGAGGCCACTGGCTGGGGATCAGAGAGGCTGCAGAGAGCTGGTGAGTAGCCAGGGGGGAACTGGTTTTATACAGCACTGCCAGTTCTTGTAGGCTAGTCCAGAGTCACTGAAGCATACCTGTAATGTGGGACAGGTACCTGGAAAATATAACATGACAGTGGCTATGAGAAGAATAAAGAATAGATAGGGGGAAGGAAGTGGGGTCAATACAAATCTTTCAGGATCAGACTGATTGCTTTACTGGCTGATTTCTCAATAAAAATGGCTGGATAGCTATTTCTTACTAGATGGATACTAGTTTTAATACTAATCCTAAAGTTAGGCTGCAGGTATCAGGCAGCATTTCCTTATAACTGTATCTCCTGCAGAGACCAGGGCTATAGCACAACGGGGAGGGGGCAGGTTTTTCTGCAGTTTAATGCATACAAATGCTATTGAGATGGCTGGCAATGTTCCACCTTCCTCATGTTGATGAGCTTATTGTTTTAAGCTGGAACCATGGGTTGGAATCTCAGTTCTCCACACAGAGGATCTGTGGCAAGGTTTCCCAAAGGCTGGTGTTCCACACGCTGATCATTTGGACTTCCTGTTATTCACCAACTCAACAAGACATTGGCACAGCTGTTTTAAAGACCACATTGCAGCCTGAAGTTGCACAGACAACTTCTCTTTCCCTTACTGGTAAATGACATATAGGCTGCCATGCCATAAACCTGGCAACTAACAGATCCTCCCAAGGAAAGCTGTATCATTGATGGAGGATACAACTATCTTCACAGATTGGCCTGCTGACCTGGCTTCCAGGTTAAAGATGGTGACACCACGCTCCATTGTGCTGGATGTCTCCCATTCCTCTGGTATTCAATTTCAGCTTTATTCCTACCTCCAGAACTGATAGGTGAAATTCCACTCACATCAAATCCAAAAATTTTCTGGAAGGTCTCTATCCCATCTGAATCTCATGGTAACTTTGCAACCTCCAGACTCCGGCTGCCTGTTTTATAACATCCACATATATGTTATAAAAGAAAAGAGGCCACTTGACCTCTAAAAATCTTTTGTGGCTAGAACAAATGCTGGGGAAGAGGAGAAGAGAAGGAAATCGTGGCTTTCTTTCATGCAGCAGACTTCTGAATTGCTTACAAAAACTGACTGCAGAACCAACATTTCTTTTCATTTGCATTTGTTATATTTATGATTTATAAGCAGCACTTGCTCAAGGCTGTTATGGTCTGGAACCTCATAGCTATTATGTATATTTAAAAAAAGGAAGAAATTCTGAATAAGAAAACAGGGGATGATGAGGTCATTTACCAAGGTCAATCAGAAGAACCCCTGTTACTATCTGAGAAGCAAAGCCTTGTCTACAGTTTGAAATGCTGTTGATTCCTCCTAGAAGGGTCTCTTATGTGGGTGAGTGGCTGAAATTTCCAAAATTGCATATTTTGCCTGCTCTGCAATTACTGTTGCTTCTGAAGAACTGACCTCCCTACTGGGGTTTTGTACACTTTGTTAAGGTTTGACCGCTTCATTTCTGTTAAGAATGAAAAAAATAAAAAGATAAAAAGACAACTACCTGTGCATTTAGATTATATTTAGCAGCCAGCAAGAAATATAAAGACCTATTTACATATATGTAACAATCAAAGAGTTAAAATCCACATTGTCCTACCTTTTAATTACTTGATTTTTATTATGTGTAATCATGCAAAATAACATGCTTCTCTTACTTTCCCCCTCCCCTCAAAACAGTTCAAAAAAGGCTCTTGTTTTGTAGCCATAGTCACTGCTAGGAAATCTTTTTCACAAAAAACATTTTCTTGAGAGTCCATAGATTAAGAGAACATAAATGCATGAATGGGGAGGAAATACTAGAATAAAGCAAGAGCTGTTTGGTGCAAAGTTTTTAAAGCCATTATTCCTGAACCTTTTAAAAGCCTCTGTTCCTGAACTCTAAAATTTCTTGCTCTTACAGCTAGTTCAAAAAGTGTGAAAAAGATCATACAGTCAAAAAAATGAGCTACTGTGGTATATGTTCCAAGCCAGAAAACAGCATCTAATCTTTGTAGTATTACAAATAGAATAAATGGGTGAAAACTTCTGCATAAAATCTAAAAGCATTGATGTGACCCAGACAGATGACCTGGTGCTATCAGAAGAGTCTTAAATACCCTGTCTATATTTTTTGATGGCAAAAAAGGACTGAATAAGAACCGAATAGAAATTGGACTGACATGAACAAGGTGTTTTTACATTACATGTCAGCTGCACTCAGAGGAAGCTGAGACCTTTGTTCTACAGCAAGATGAAGAGAGTGCAGAGGGCTGTCTAACAGTTCTTCTTAAAACCTGTAATTATTTTTCCTAGTTTATACTTCAGACTGGAAGCCATTCAACAGGTGCAGAATCTTGGACATGTTTAAGAAAACAATTGAGGAAGTGCCATGAGACTTCAGCTTGAATATGCAACTTTTTGTATAATAATTTTGATTCTAAATTATTTTTTTAAGATTTATTAGACATCAGTTTTAGGGAGAAAACTTTTGAATTCCTATCCTACAGTTAGCTCTTGACTTATGTTTAAATTGCACTGGATATGATGGCAAAATCAAAGTGCTTGGTTAGCCAGAATACTGGGTTAAGCATGGTAGTTACTGAAGGACAGAAAATACACATTTAATCACTGATTCAGATTATTAGGCATATTTTATGTATGTAATTTATTTTTATGTAAAATAACTAATCTGAAAATGTATATCAAGAGCAGGATTTGGAGTTGAAGCCTCACACAGAGATATTTAAAAGCATAAAAATGTGGCAACTTCACAACCAGCTATTGGAAACCATGGGAACTTGGAGGGATAGGAGAAAATCTTGCAGAATGTGCTATAGAGAGCAGACTGCCAGAGAGAGAGCGCACAGGTGGCAGGAAAGGATGTTTTGGTTTTCATCTGAGAGAGACTCTTACTAGAATGAGGGGCATACAAACTTTGGCCTATCAACAAGACTTTTCAAAGAGTTTTAGAAAAATAGCGAGCGGGTGTTTATTCCTCGGCAGAGATGGAAGGAGCCCTTCCCAGTGCTGGTATTGCCAGTCAGAGCATTCACCTCAGTGCTGACAGCAGCAGATCAGGGAGGTGAATATAAGGCAATTGCTCCAATCAGTGCTCTCTCCCCAGTCTGTATGAATTACTGTTAATAAAACATGAAGTGCCTTCAAGAATAGTATAGCCAAGAGCCTAGTGTCAAGTTGAAGCTTGCTCATTCTCATAAAAGGAGCTGATTTAGAAGAAATGGCATTTTCTAGCAGGAGCACTTTATAGAAAACCTCTTGGCCAGCTCTGTTTTAAACACAACACAGTCTGTGAAAATGGAAGAAGAAATGATCTTATCAGAAGAATCAAAATGTCTCTTTCCAAGAACAAACTTAATGGGTGCAATTCAACCAATATCAGCACATTTCAGATTAGATCCACAGAACTGAACGGTTTCATTCTATAAAAAACTAACAATAGACAGAAAAAACCTCTTTGCTTTCCATTGGCTTTCACATTGATGTTTTTCTTTCAGCATATCTCTTAATCTTTGTCCCTTGGTTTCTCTGTTCCTTGTTTTACTCTTTTCTGTCTACAGTTTCTGTCTACAGAGTGATCTTTTATAATGAGAACTTTGTTACTCCATTTATGCAGTGCTTAACTGAGTAGCCCAGATTTCATCACTAGCAACAAATAAGAAATATATATGTATGTCTTGGCAATGCTCTGTCTGGCCAGACACTGTAAGGATGGAACTTGGTTGTATACATTTGCTGCTTCTTGTCCTTAACTTGTAGTTCACCATTAGTTCTATTCTCTGCCAAAGCTCTACCTCCTCTTCTATCTTCTAAGACCTCTTAGTTATCATCACAGTAAATACTTACGAGTTTGTGATTAAAATCTGACAGAGACTTGTGAAGACTTGTTGATTTTATCTATGTCAGGATAAGAAACAGGGAGCACCAAGCCATGAGAAACAAGGACCCATTAGGGTCTGAATCCACACAGCTGGCCTGAGCTTGGTCATTCTCAAAGATCAAAAGTAAATAAAGAATCTGCCTGTTGGCATAAGAACAGGCCCAGATGCTTGAATCAAGTGAGAAGGGGCACCATGGGTAGAAGCAGTCTTGGTGGAGATGGTTTATACTAGCTGTTCAGAAAAAAAGATAAAACTTCAACTTCTGCTTAGTATAAATCAGACAAAAATGCTGTCGGAAAAGATCCGGAATCCTACAACTTGCTTTGATTCTCTTTTTCTTTTGTCATGTCAATACTTCTTAGCTGTCAAGTATAATTTAATTTCCACCTAGGAGGCAGATTCTATTTTATCAAAACCAGCTAACCTTTTCTGTAATTTTTGCACAAAACAAAAACTCATACAAGATGGCAGCTGAACCAATTTTGCAGAGTTGGAGAAGCTATACAAAAGTAAATCATCACGTTTGGTTTTTATTATACAATCCTCTGTCATGAATTTCAGCCCCAGAAGTGCCAAATCCTAACTTCATCTATAACCATATTATTCACATGAAATCAGTAACAATAGCTTAACTTTAAAGCCCTGCTCATTTTGTCAGAAAACCAGTTTCCAGACTTATGATTTACATAGTTACCTTAGTTCAATGCCTTATTTCAGTGCTTTCCTATGCCATTAGATTTGTGTCTCAGGTTGCACTTCAAAGAAGAAACATAATGTGGAATGACTCTGTATCTTCCACTGTCTCTGAAAACATTAAAATATCGTCAAGAAAGTATAAGACACTTCTTCACAGGCAATTACAAAATATGAGTTTAGCAAGTTGGGACTTGTATGCTCTGTGTAGTAAAACTTGGTAATGTGCTAAAAATGTGTGGGACTGTGCCTCTTTTGTCAGCCTCTGATTATGTTTGGGGCTGCTAATGGTAGGATGGAGAAGCTTTCTCCCACTACTTGTCTTTACATCTCTCCAAGGATAGGGAGCTGCTGAGAGGCCTAAACTGTATGGAACAAATGCATTACTCATTATAGATCTGGCAGGGAATATGCTGGAGAATCGCAGGGTTTGGGCATAGAGTTGCAAGTGACACCCAGATGCTAACTTGAGTAGTTAACCTTTTTTTTAGTTTATTCTTTGATGAGAAATTGTTTGTGTCAAAAGTATCTGAGACACGAATAAACCCACTTTTTTTCTACATGCTGTCAATTTGTGTCTGATCCTCATGGCACAAAAATGCACAAGTGTTATCTCCACTCCCTCATATCCATATGGAGACACCAGTCACCCTGCTGGTCTTAATGCTTACCTAGCACTGAAAGCTGTGAGGCTTGTGACACCAGCCCTTCAAGCTCCTCAAGCTGATAGTCATCTCCTTCTTCTCTGCTCACAGGCCCTCATGGCAATCTCTGAGCTCTAAATACGCTCCTCAGAGGCCTAAACAGTGCTTGTTCTTCTCCTTTCCACTTTGTCAGTTGAAGAGAGAAACCTGAACCAGCCTACTGCTTCCAGTTCCCTGCCCAACACTTGATGTATTGAGGATGGAAAATCTGTTTTATGAAAGACTGCTGGGTTTCAGCTTTTGTTTTTGGTTACAGATTGGAACAGATGCTCCAAAATTTGAAATTTCTCATGTGGTGAAGGCAAGGGAGGCCAGTAAATAAGAAAAAGACAGTTTCCATGACAATGTGCAATATGGGTAATTACCTCCTACTTAGGCAAAAAGTCAAACATTTCATCTTGGAACTGTAAAGCATTCATTTTGACATTTTTCAGGACCCATTTCTGTTTTAGCAAAAGAAATTATAGTTGGAGTGGTCATGATAACAGGAAGCAGTTCTCTTTTACCAAACGGCTCCTTCAAAGCTTTTTTAATGAGTTCTGGTTATGTCACTTGGTAGTCTTGTTTTTGCCCTAGGCAGGAGGGAATACACTGTGGCTCAATCTAACACAACAATGAAAGGGTACAAAATGCTCATAAAGCTGCTTCAGGGCCACTACAGCAGTAACAGTAAAAAAGAGTAAACCCTCTGCTCTTCACCCACATAAGTGAAAAAGCCTCCTATTTTGAGAAAAAAGAGGCAGACACCTGGTTCTGTACTACCTTTGAAGTGCCATAATTAGAAATTATCTGAAACAAGAAAATAAGTGTTCTGAATCTAGAGGAAAAATCATACTAGTTTCTTTCTGTGGAAACCAGAAATACTTCATTGGTTTTCTCTGGAAGTAACACCAATTGTTCAAAGTCTCTCCCTAGTCCAAATCAAGGCTTTTTGATATTTTTATCATTAATTTTTAGAGCTACAATAAAAACATAAAAGATACTTATTTTCAGGATGAACTAGAATGACTCCTGGAGAGTTTAATTGGTTGTAACTTATGATGCAAACTCATGCTTGAAGCAGTGTTTATAAATATCCCACTTAATGGAAAAAAAGTTATGAGTGATGATGGAAATCTGTCTGCAACAAAAAATGCTATCTGCCAGCAAGTACAGATTCTCAGTACAACTGCAATGTGTGTCTAGCTGTGTTAAAAATTTATCAAAGATAATTACAATATTATAAGTTACCACTCAAAATTGTTTTCTCCAGTGGTAGCCTGCTGAGTTAACTGCTACTGAAGCTCCTTTAAACTTATTTCTTAAAAGCAGTGATTTTAACTCCTAATAAAAGGAAAAAGCCAATACCTAGGGTGAAAATATCATCAAAAGAGCACTTGCAGCTGATCCATAAACTGTGTAATATGACTTCAAAAGAGAAGTTTGAACTTTCCCACACATTCACAAGTCTGCCTACTGTAGTGTAGAGGTATAATTTCCTACTAGGAGTGTGATTCCACAAGAATTTAATTATATTCTGGTTTATTTACTTCTGGCTTCCCCACACACATATATAAATATATGTACACATCTATACATATTGAATGAAAAGGAGCTAGCACTAACTGAAACATATCTGCAATATCTGTCAGCAACAGTAACAAGAGTTAACTACAAATGAATACCAAAAAGGGATGAAACATTTTCTCATTCTGGCAAGCAGCACTTTTCCAGGATATTTGATAAGCAATATTATGCACTCTAAACCACAGTCAAAGGGAAACAATCGGTTTGATGACATATACCACATCTGGATCATAGGCAACTTGACAGGGTTTTTGCCTTGAGCCATAGCCATGTCAGCTTTAATGTGACATTTAGCATATTTAACCATGAACATATGACACATCTTTAGAAGCCCTTTTTGTCTAAATAGCTTATTTTTACATGCATAATTGTCAACAACAGTAAATAAAGTTCAGTGTGAAGTGACATTTCATAAGACCTTATCAGTTTTGTCCTGTGGCATTAGTCTAGCCCATGCTACAGAACATGAGGCATATCCTAGATGATATTTCTGAAGTCCTGCACATTGACATTATCTTTAATATTCAGTGCTAACTGTTACAAGGAATGTGAACTTTCCCTGAAATTTTTGTCCTTTCTTTTCCTTTGCATTTTCCAGTTCTTTGGACAGCGACTGACTTTGTAAATTCCCTGTGACTGCCATAACTTAGGACCGGGAGCAAGGGGTCATGGCTTGACAAAAATCAGTAACTACATACAATATCATTGCATATCAGTCTGGGAGTTGCTGGAAAACATATCTGGTGATGCTTAAATCTCTACCTCTGGAGTCCACAGTTTGACATAAACCACTTTTTAGTTGATTAATTCATTACATTTAGGAACTCAAATGGGTTCTCTGAAGAGATTAGAAAATAACATTCTTTTCAGTTTGTGGTGACATTGGTTTTAAACTTAAAACACAGTATGAAGCTTCTGAGGCATTAAACCTCAAACTGTGCTGATACAAGATGTAATTGCCATGTATTTGGCTTTAGCACACTGATATTCCTGTTTATCAGTTCAGGATGTACTACTTCATAGAAAATCATGCTTTTCATAAAATTGTCTTGCTAAATAATGGTATGAGAGCACCAAATCCAGACTCTAGAAAAATTTAGAATTTGATTATGAGAAAAAGTTAAAAGAAACCTGTTTCTTTCTTCAGTGTTCATCTTGGTAGGATTCTGGTATTAATCTTCAGTCTTAGAACATCTAATGGATATGGGTAATTTCTCCCAGTTCTGTGACTAAAACTCCTATGACATTTTATAAAACTTAATTTTGCCAATTTTATTTATTTGTACAGACCTCATATGAAAACATCTCCCATCCTTACATCTGTAGTGTTATCGACAACAGAAATAAGGTATTATTGTCCACTCACACACATGTATTTTTTTAAAATTTACATATATATATTTAATATATATGTGTATGTATATATATACATGCATACACATATCTAAGATCAGAAACCATTATTTATTTCTGACAGTATGAGCCAAAATTCAGCCAAGTTAACATTCAAAGTCAAGAAAGACCATGAAATTTAATGGGATACACACTTTGGGTTTCTAAATGAAATTTTTGAGCACTGAGGTGCAGAACCATTTAGAACTGAGCCATGTGGCATATGTCAGCTCAGTGATTGATATTTTACAGCTTAATTCTGTTTTTTAGGAGGACTGATCATTTTGGCATTAGTCATTAGAACTGGAAATAGTTATACATGTATATGCTGAGTATATTGGTATTCAAGACCTGGCAAAGGCAGAGGAACAAGCCCTCCCCAGTTTCTCACTAGAATGAGCTATATCTTTATTAGAAAGAGAAGAGCATAAGCCAGCAAAGGATGTAGTGATAGAGATTCAAGGATCTACATCTTAATCAAAAACATACTTGGCTGCTTAGGTTGAATTTTATGTAAAGTAAGAACATACATAAGGGGGAATGTAAGGAATACCTCTATATGGAGAAGCTGTTTAGTGAACATCTTTGACAGACCTGTTATTGCAATATGCACCAGCTCTTAATGCAGATACCAACAAAAAAACAAATTATTAGCAACAACAAAATATCTCATCATCCTTATGCCTGTGATGTTGTCTGCATTAAAAATGAAATGGTACTACACAGTCTTTATTGTTATAGAGACTGAAATTCTTGCCTATCCCTATGTGATAAAACAGCAGGATAGCATGCAAAGCAGTAGCTGTAGCAGCTGATAAAAGTGTTAACATGCTGATATTGTCAACATTGTCTCTGTGTCATGCTTTGTGTGGCTTGGAATTTCATCTTTCAATAAATCCACTGGTTGACATACCTTAAACACACATGATTTCATGCAGAATTATTTATTTGATATCCTGCCAAAACTTCTGCTGTTATAGAAACTTCTTTTTTCATTTAGTCTCCGGAAGATTTGTTAGATTTCTTCCTCCATGTGAATTTAGAGATCTTATCATCAATGACCAGCTGATGACCCCTTTGTACACAGACTTTGGTTTGCTCTTTGTTGTTCCTCCTCTTTACATCGGCAGAGCCCCTGGAGTCCAGCTTCACAAAGAAGACAGCAAAACTGGTAATTATTAGTTACTCACATTTTAAAATTAATATCTGCCTTCTGCCTTGTCCTCAAGCTTCTTTATATGCATGAGGTGGATTAAGAATTTGTTGAATGGTCACATCCAGAGAGCAATGATCAAGGGCTCAGAGTGTCAGTGGGCATCAGTGATGAGTAGTGTCCCTCAAGGGTCTGCACTGGGACCAGTGTTATCTTCAATAATGACATAGACAGAGTGACTGAGTGCAGTCTCAGCAAATTTGCAGATGACACCAAGCTGAGTGGTGCTGGTGACACATGTGAAGGATGGGATGCCTTCTAGAAGGACCTAGATAGGTTTCAGAGGTGGGCACATGGGAATCTTATGTGGTTTAACAAAACCAAATTTAAGGTACTGCACCTGGGGTGGGGCAGCCTCTGGTATTAAACAGGCTGTGGATGAATGGCTGAAAAGCAGCCTTGATGAGAAGGACTTGGGAGTGCTGGTGGATGAGAGGCTGGACATGACCCAGCCATGGGCACTCACAGCTCAGAAGGCCAAATGTGTCCTGGGCTGCATTCAAAGCAGCCTGGGCAGCTTTGGGAGGGAGGGGATTCTGCCCCTCTGCTGAGACCCCATCTGCAGTGCCACATCAGCTCTGGGGTGCCAGCACAGGGAGGACATGGACCTGTTGGAGTGTTTCCAGAGGAGGGACAGAAGCTGAAAGCGATGGACCACCTCTCCTATAGGGAAAAGCTGAGAGAATTTGGATTATTCAGCCTGGGAAAGAGAAGGCTTTGGGGTGACCTTGTTGTGGCCTTCTAGTACCTAAAAGAAACTTACAGTAAAGATGACAAAAGGCCATTTACAAGGGCTTGTAGTCACAGGAAAAGGGGGAATGGCTTCAAACTGGGAACAGGTTTAGATTAATAGTAAGAAGCAATTCTTTATTGTGAGGGTGGTGAGGCAGTGGAACAGGTTGCCCAGAGAAGCTGTGGACGCCCCATCCCTGGCAGTGTTCTAGGCAAGGTTGGACAGGGCTCTGAGCAATCTGGGTCTACTTGAAGGTGTCCCTGCCTATGCCAGGAGTCTTGGAACTAGATGATCTTCAAGGTCCATCATAAACCCAAACCATTCTTTGATTCTGAGATATACATCTTTGGAATAAACTCTGTAACCTGCACCTTTTTAAGTAGTTCTGACCAGTACTTCTGGGCTTTTTGAAAGAACAAAGCTGAAATGTTGCAGGAGGGCTGTGGAAGAGACAAGGCTTGATGATCATGACAACATATTCTGACCTGATGAAAAGGGTTTTTTGGGTAGAATGCAGAGGAGAAAACAATTCAGCTAAGTAAGTGTATTTCCTCTGTTATTCTTGAACCAGATGACCGGATAATTGTGGTACACTTCAATTTTACAAACACTATAGAAACACTATTGCTTAAAAAGTATCTGATGCATTTTACAGTTCTAGAGTATTCTAAAGTTCGAGTTACTGTTTTTTATTTTTTTGTTAATGAAATACAAATACATAGTTAAGTTTTGAATAATAAAAGAACTGAAGTTTCCCAGGCACAGCTTTGTGCTAAAACTGGTTTTAAATAAAAAGAACTGAGATTTTTTTATATGGTTTGATGTCTTTAACATGTTTGTTTTAAGAGAGTCAAGTATGGAAAATCAGATCTACCTGATATAACAGAGTAAAAAAAAGTAGGCTTTAATCTTTTACACAAGAATTTACAAGTCTCCAGACTGTCATCTAAAGATAGATTTTTTTGTTCCATGATATGTTTTACCTATAAATATGATATCTGATGCACTACCTAATAATACTTATGTGCTGGGAACAATTACTTTCCATAATAACTGATAGCAGTAGTAGATAATAAATAAGAGTGTATATGCTGCAAATTATTTCTGTTTTTCTTCATTGAGATTTAATGGATGTTCCTTTGTGAAAGATTTCATTATAAAATTGGGAACTTTCCAGTGTGCTAAGAGACATCTGTGAGTTGATCAGGCCTTGTCAAGGTATCTGCTAGAGCAAGAGGAAGCCTCAGCCATGAATGGTTAGCAAAACGAAGTTGGGATAAATGATTCCTTCAACCACATACATATATTAAAAAAGAAAAAAAAAAGAAAAGGAGAATTGAAAATTTATGGCTAGATCAAAAGGTCAAAAACTGACTAAGTCAGTCATTTTCAAAAAGGATAAAAGGGTTTAAATCTTTTGCAAGAATAAAAACTGATGGACTAGAAGGAGAATCAAAGGACGTGCTTGTATGGCAGAAGACACTTTTGGCAGTTAGACCATTTGAGATCAAAGGAAGTTTATGTGGGATGGAGAAAAAAGAGAGATTGCAAGCAAAGTCATGCCCCCTGATTTGGAACCGAGCTTCTGGGAGGACAGGAGATGCTCAGGAGCACAGTTACCCACAGGAGTGGTCACAACGTGGAGCCTGGGACCCGATGTGCCTCGGGCACCGTGCAGTCCCCCTGTCAGCACTGGGGCTGCCTGCAGCTCACAGGGACACAGAGTCTAACCCAGCAGGAACAGAGTGCCAAAGCTGCAATCTGGAGAAAGGAAAATTTGGCTCACCGATCTTCCCATCCCCACCACACTGTGCTTCATTTTTCCAGGTTTACAATGAGGATAATGATGTTTGCACAGCAGCGTAAATAAAAGGACAGAAATGGGACTTGCTGAGTGTCTCTGCCACAGTACACAGCAAAAGGCCTACAAGGAAGCATTTGCCTTTGTATTGCATGTGTGGTTTCTGTCTTAGTTTGCAAGAACATTTGAGGATTTTGTCATGCACCCTTTATTTTCTACTTTTTGACTAATGATAGAACTTAAGCTTACATTAATAACTTATTCATATTTCCTTTATTAATGTGTTTCAGGTATATTCCTTAATTTGCTTTGTTCTGCTTTCTCAAAAGCATTTGTTTTCCCATTTAGAAGTATATGCTCATAAAAGAAGCAATAAAGTAATTTACTTTTTAGAATTAACTTGCTTTATAACATCATCTCTGTGTGTTGTATGTCTCTTTCTGTAATTATATTAATTAATTTTTAACTGTTGATCTTATCAATCTAAATCAAATTAATATAAACAGTCAAACAGCAGATTTCTAAAGTGTATTAATTTAATGTAAATTTCATGTTTGAGGTATTTTTTCACCCTTGTTTAGCCTTAGGTTTTATTTCAATTAGTAAATCATTCTTTACAAGTGACTTCTTAATATCTGTCTTTTAGAAAAGGAAAAATAGTTTCTTTGAATATTCATGCTGTTGTAAACTGAGAGAGGTTAATCTTTTTTTATCATAGATTTTCTTTTCATTGAATACTAAGACTTGTTGAAAAATTATTTTTCTACCAGAAAGGCTTTCTAACAAAAGTATTAAATTTTCTGTAAGACCTGATGGAAGCATATTTTATGGGATAGAATGGTCTTACAGGAAATATTCTCAAGAGCAAGTAGTAACCCAACTAGATTAAATAATGACACTGATTTTTCAAAATAAAGACATGGACCTGGAGGAAAATATGGCTGATAATTTTTAATTTATTTAAGTCGTTGGGGTTATAACTAAGGATAAAATGCCTATAAGCATATTTTTTATTTTCTCACATTAGTAATTTTTTCAGTATCCATCATGTTTTGTTGCAACATGTCCATAACTTTTCATTTTTATGGATAGGCATTATGGGGAATACTCTCATGAGGTCAATTTCCGGTTAAAATGACAAAAGAAATATCTTTCAACATACCTACCAAGCATTAGTCACTGAGCTGCATGAAACTGTGCAAGCCCACACTCTGACTGTATTGAAGAATGAGGAAATTAAATGTTGAGAAAATTCCCAAACCTTAGTATAAGAAAACATTCCTGTCTTAGTTTGATTCCTGCAATGTCCCCACATCTCCCTTCTTTGATGAAAATCACACCACAAGTTTTCTTACTTTTCAGTTGCTTTGGCACTACATCTCTCTGCCTCTGAGGACCACCTCATTGACTTACTGGCTTTCACCACATGAAGTTCCTTTCTTAACTTTTTTGGCTTTAGGAAGGGTCTAATTGCTGTGATTTCCTACTTTTCCCATCTTCTTTCATCTTCTGCTGTGAACAAAATATTGTAACCTGCAACGGGTAAGCCAGAGAAAATAAAGTATTAATGAACAAGTTAGCATTAATAAATTTCCCCAGGCTGCTTGCAGACAGGAGCACAGCAAGCCTGAATTATTCTGCAGAGGGTGAGAGGGGCAGTGATGCCCTCCTAAAGCCCAGCTCCAAGCCTCTGGTGTCCTTGCCTGAGACACAGCGCATGCCCTTGGCCCAAACCCCCCAAGGATGAACCCCCCAGAGGAGCTGCTGGCTCCTGCAGTCAGGGGCTTCATGGACATCAGCGTGCAGGAGCTGTGCCTCATTTCTGACACGTGGGAACACACCACAAAAGGAAGCTGTTTGAGAAGAATGGGCTTTAATCAGCTTTAAATCAGTATGAATCCGTTAGAAATGGAAAGTCTTATTCAGACTTCATCTTCTTCAGACTGATGTAATCTCCCTCATTACATAAAAGTACATCCCTGCCTACCTTGGGATTTTATTGTCTGTTCTGTCCCTTTGTGTAACCCCAAATCTGTGGAAACAGTAGAGAAACCAGACAATATTCTGTGTTCAAAGAACTATCTGCATAAATACAAATATACACATGTGGTTTTTATGCCTAGAATTATTCACTTGTGGGATATTTCATATATTTACTTCACAACAAGATGGGAGTTATTTTCTCTGCTTTCTGGTATTTCTCACCTTTACATTAGTTAAATGCAAAAGAATTGTGGGTCTGTGTACTTTATATATTTCCCCATCACTTTTGTTTGCATTCATATGATGTAGCCATCACAATTCAGCTGATAATTGCCTACTTAACCTTTAGTTTCAGTTCTATAACTTTACATTGTGGGGACAGCATCAAGGAAATTAAGTAATTTTGTTATTTCATTTGTGTAATTGAGTTTTTCTGTACTATGGCTGAACCAGAATCCAAACCTGAGTAGAGAGGACTAACCTATGCTCGCAGGTTAATGTTAGACAGGATGGTTTTTGGACCATAAATTAATTTTATACCAAGACTACTGGGTAAAGTGATGTTCCTTACCCCTCTGAGCAAGGAGTATCCAATGCTTCCTCTCAGCCAACTGACTGTGATTGAATCAGTGCTGCTCTCCTGTGCTACTTCACCCAACATCCTCTGGGCAGCAGCCCAAAGTTTCCATGGCTTTTTCTTTTACAGCTCTTGGAGGTGCTGATGCACATCCAGAGAAAGGCAACACAGCTGGTGAAGGTTCTGGAGCACACGGCTGACAGGAAGCACCTCACCAGGGGACACCTTACCACTTTGTACAGCTGCCTGAAAGGAGCGGCAGAGAGGTGGGGGTCAGTCTCTTCTTCCAGGTAACAAGTGACAGGACAAGAGGAAGTGGTCTCAAGATGCACCAGAGGTGGTTTAGAGTGGATACCAGAAAAAATTTCTTCAGAGGAAGGGTTATCAGGCACTGGAACAGACTACCCACAGGAAGTGGCTGAGTTGCCATCTCTGGAGATATTTAAACATGTGTTGATGTGGCACATTGGCAGTGTGGGGTAAATAGTTGGACTCAATGACATTAGAGATCCTTTCCAGCCTAAATGACTTTATGATTCTGTGATCTTCAAACATTCACATGGTTTTAGGAAGCAAAAATTGTTGTTTCATAATATACATGTTAGAACACATTCCTGGACTAATGGCCATTGGATTTGTAATGGAGTAGCATGGATCAGTGATGGCAAACCTTTTCAGCATCTGTTGCCAAAATTTCTTTAAAAAGCACTGTAGCTCACTGCCAGTAATGCCCACCCAAATCTGTCAGTACAAAACCTGGCATTGGTACAAACACTTTGTGATCATTGGCTTGGACAATGGAAAAGCCCTTTGTAATTTGAGCTGCCTGTTGAATGTCTGTGTTGTACCATACTGCTACTCAGGCTGACATCATCCTTCTAAAGGATTATTTTGTTTCAAAATTGCTACAATAACACAAAGAATTTAGCTCAAAAGAAATATATGATGTCTACTGCATTTTTTCCCCTGCTTGTAGAGGATAAAAAAAGCTCTTAAGCTTCACAAATCAGATAACTATTCTGTGCAGCCTATCTTCAGCCCAATAGTCACACTTTTCACTTGCCTCGGAGGAATAAGGTTAAAATTGTACTGGAGCTTATAATTTTTCATCCATGTTATTTTCTTATTGACTTCTGTTAGTCTGAGAAGATTTTCTGCTTTTAAGCATGATAGTTCTCATGCACTCCAAAATTACTTAGTTGACACTCATCCTTAATAAGAACAAGGATTGCCTTAGAAGATTTAATTTACAGACAGCATTGCAAAAGACACTTCAGTGGGAAGGATGTTATATTGCCTAGCAATAGATCTTTGTAGCTGAGTTCCAATTATTTGTTTATGTATTCTGAGGTTTGTTTGTCCTTTTTGTTTTGTTTTGTTTTGAATGCAGACATACACTAAGCTTTATTCTGCCTTTCAGTGTTTTTTTAGTGCTTTATGACTTATCTATTTATGCATACTTGCTATTTTGGTTCCTTGTCCTCTAAGTGTATGCAGTGTATTTACATTAGTGTACTGGTTGCATTTTTGACTGCTGAACCATTCACCTAAAAGCAGGATATGAATGCAAGATACAGATTAAATGCTGTCCTTCTCCCTACAGTGAAAGAAGGGCAAGGTAAAAGGATTGGCCAAATCTGCTCATGAACGTGTGCCATTCCAGAGTAGTGCGAGTCCAAAGGGACACACAACAAGGTGTGCGTTGCATTTAGAAACTAGTCTTCAAAAATATTTGAATCAGTGTTAAATAATACAAGAGTAGGGGCAATATAGTGAATCAAAATCAGAGCACAGCCCCTTCATTTTAAGAAAAGTGACAAGTGTTGTCCCATGTACAAATCATTAGAGTCTTGCTGCATGGTCTGGATTAATTACTTTGCCTCCCTTCCCTTCCCTTCCCTTCCCTTCCCTTCCCTTCCCTTCCCTTCCCTTCCCTTCCCTTCCCTTCCCTTCCCTTCCTTCCTTCCTTCCCTCCCTCCCTTCCTTCCCTTCCCTTCCCTTCCCTTCCTTCCCTTCCCTCCCTTCCCTTCCCTTCCCTTCCTTCCTTCCTTCCCTTCCCTTCCCTTCCCTTCCCTTCCCTCCCCTCCCCTCCCCTCCCCTCTCCCCTCTTCTCAGTTTTCACATTAAGATCAGTTTCCCATCAGCCTTCTCATTTGCATGGCATTATCCCAAACCATTCCCTCCCCTTGTGCATTAACTGTGAAAGACATGGTCAGTCACAAGACACGACCAAACCTAACCACAGAGAGAAATCAAGGAACTCTGCCCAGCCATCACTGCCCTGGCTTCTGACATAAAAGCAGTGTTACACATGAGTTTGTGATACCACATCAGAGGGCAGTGAGCATGCTATTAGGTGATTTAACACCATCACAGCAAAGAGTGCCCAAGAAAGCAATCAAAATCTGAGAAATGGGGCTTCAAGAGTGTTGCTATGCTGATTAGGTCTTCTATATTTTTTTCTGAGCTACACTACAGATTTTTGATATTAGCTCAGTTAATATCAAAAATTAACTTTTGATAGTGGGGTTGAATGTATAATAATTTCTCTTTTGTAAATTCAGACAGAAAAAAAAAAACTATTTTTTTTCCTTTTTAAAATTTTTTTTTTAAGTACAAAGACTAAACACTTGCCTTTTTAGAGGTGTGTGAACATCTATTGTTTTTCCCACAGATATCCTGCAAGGAACTAGGAAACCAAGTAGAGTAGATTTACTGCTCTTTGTTGTTAGACTCAAAGCATAATTTTGCATTTAGTTTTTAAAAGGCAACAATTGCCTAAAGTGGTAGGAGAGCCAGTATTTTAGAGATAGTTAAGACAATACAAACATTCCACACACAGTTGATTAAAAGAAAAGCAACACTAAATAACACTCTATCTATAGTACATATTTCATTCATTGCGCAGACCTGGCCTGAGGCTTGTTTAAAAAAGCACCAGATGTTTCTCTAAGAAATGTATTTGTCTTTGTGTGATGACAGATGCTCTTTGAAATCACAAAGTATGTAATAGCAGAGTTTGCCATTTGAAATCAGGAAATTCAATTTGTTTTCTCAGAGGCATGACTGAAGGGCAAAGCCCAGTAAGAATTGCTGTATAAACTAATGCTTTTCAACATTTTGTACATGTCTTGCTACTTTGAAGCTCATTTCCAACACTGTTCCAAACAGAAATGGGAAAATCAGCTTCCAAATATGAGACCTCTGCCAGCAGGTATTTTTCCTCTGTATTTAGTATGTTGGTTTACTTAAAGTCAAGTTTGACTTTTGTATTAGTCACCTCACATGGTCAGTAGTCTGGGCTATGAACTAATAGAATGGCTCATAGGGAAAAAACGTATTCAGTAGAAACTAATTAAATAGAGGAAATTTCTATGTGCTATGCAACATGTCCTCTCAGTAATTCTCATAATGTTGCAAATGGAAATGACGACATGCAGCAAAAGATAAATTAATTCCTAAATTTGATAGCAGACTGATTTTCTTTCAAGGTTTTTAAAAACCTTGGCATTCAGACTAGCATTCAAAAAATCACCAGTGTGATAAGCCCAGTATGTGGGTTCATGGCTATGTATTAATAATCCAGAGAAAGTGACAAGCAAGTAGACATAGGAATTTGACTGAAAATAAATGTTCAACCAGAAAGGGATCAAATATTGTGGAGAGAAAAAAGGTCCAAATTTTCCCTGTTTGGGCTTCTTTTGCAAACCCATAACTTCTGCCTCATTCTCATGATGAAGTCTGTTGAGATTCAAAACCTGGAAGATTTTTATTAGTGGTATGGGACACAAAGCAGTGGTTTAAATACTGTCTCATAATGTATATGTCCTGCAACATGTCTGAATATGCAGGACATAATTCTTGTGACATAGAGAGCAGCAGAATTGTTGCAGGCTATTGCAATTTAATCTAGATTACTTTGAAGTGTCTAAGACCAGGTTTTTAAGGTTTTTTTCAGTCTTTCAATGGCCTCAGTGCTAAGAATTTGTTTTGGAATAAGCTCTGAAAAAATGTCAAACTCCTTTTGCTAAGAAATAATTTTTCTTGTAGGATATTTGGCAACCACTGGTTTAAAGTAAAAGTAGCACAAACCCCCAATTCCTTGACATAAACTAACTTGGGTGCAAGTGTGATGTATGCAAATGTGTTGGCATGAAAACCAGGATTTTTTTATTGTGGTTTAACTACACTAGTCTACAGCAATATAAATATTCATAATTCTCTAATAAAAAAGATATGGATTTTTCCACTGCTATGAGTGGGCACAGATTAGGTACACCTAATCCTTTTCTTACTTATGTGACTGGGGTGTTCAATGACAATAGCCAGGAGGAGAGGAAATTCTGGGCCAAGACTTGTTCACACAGGAAAATCAGTGTGATTAAAACTTGGATGTCCAATAAAATGCCCCTGGAAAAGGCAATCCGGCCCTCCTGCTCCTTTGCACCTCTCCCCTCCTTGTGTCAACATCAACACGTGTAGGGCCACGTGCTAAAGTAGATCCAGGAGCTGACTGAAACTGAACTGGCACGAAGGAGGGAGGTTCATTTATTTTTTGGCTGGCACTGAGAGTGTTAGGCTATGATGTATGAGGAGACAAGGGGAGGGCTCTGCCCTTAGGCCCTAGCCTTTGATAATATAGAGAGTCTTATGAAAACAGCTTCTTGACTTGGGCATCTTGTCTTCCCCTTTGTTTCTCCCAGGCTCCTGTCCATGTGTGCTGAAGGTGTGGCACACCACTCTGCTTCCAGATATCACAGTGAGGCTGAAGTAGCTGAGAGAAGCAGCTGCTGGGCTGTGTGTCAGCTTTCTGGTTTACAGGGAAAACAGACAGAATAAAGCCTCCCTGCAATCCTGCATAGTAAAAAATCACGTCGTTCGGTTGACTTGGTTTAATCAAGTGCTGAATGAATACAAAAGAAGTCAAAATCTGACTCAGGGGTTCAGACTGCAGAGCCAGTGTTGGGGAATTCCTGAATGTAGCATTTCTCCAGATTTTATAATGCATACAAATAGTGGTACATTTATGTTTACTTCCAGTAACAGCTTGCCCATTACTGAAAATCATGCATTTAGCTAAATTATTTTAGGAAGCAATTACTGTGTTCTTAACCCTGCAGTAACTGATACACATGAGACCACTCCTGAACACTGGCACTTCATGTATGCATGAACTTCAAATCATTTATGAGCCTTTCCTTTGTTTTTAATTATTGGCAACATTTTAAAAGTCTTTCACCAAAAAATTTAAATCCTCAAAATTAGATAATGTGCTATTTTTACCCACTCTTTGATCATCACTTAGAAATATATCCTACTAACTCACATGTGGTATATCTGGTTTTTAAGGCAGGATTTCTCTTATCATGCAATATACTCCTGGGAGTTTCACTTACAATACAAAAAGACACGTAAGCCTGTGTGGAAGTCTTTATGACACTGAGGTCTTGTAAGTCCTGATTTTTACACTGTGTTTACTTTTGCATTTTTTTCCCCCAATAACAAACACAAAATCTTAGATCAATTTTCCACATATCAGACTTGAATTACATGCTGCATTTATTTTTTTACCATCTAAGTCATTAACTCGGGGCTTGAATTACATGGCCAAGCCGATGATGGTTGCTGTGGTGCCACATTATCTTGATCAAGACATTTCTGCTTGTCCCTTTGCACTCCATTTAGTTTAATCTCATTAAACTATCAGAAAATGCCACTGCCAAAAGAAAAAAAATAAAGTGACTTTCTTCCTCCTATTTTAGCTTGCTGCAAATGGTGTGGCACAGGGTGCATTTGGAGGTGCAATTGCTCCTCCAAATGCTGGCATGGGGTGGATGTGTGGTGGCCAGATCGTGGAGGTGAAGCTATCAGGGTCACTGGATGAACTTTAAATCTATAAGGCCAATGCAGAGAAACACATTCTCCCATGGCTGCTAATTTTGATAAAGTAACTAAGAAAACTATCCCTCCCCCTTGCTTTTGTCATGAAAATTATATACCTCACAAAATCTGTGTGAATGCCACTTCCCCGTGTCTAACATCTTTGTCACTGGAGGAGTAGGGAAGCAGGCATGTAATTCCCAGCAAACTCCAAAACTCCTCTGTGAAATTTGTCCTTGAAGAATTTTGCTGGCAAAGTCTGCTGGCTGAGACATGGGTGCAGTTTATGAAAGTATCTGAAGTTATTGGACAAGAGCAGAGGTTTGAGCCTTGGTGAATCTCTGAGAAATATGAAAAGTAACTTCAGTGAAGGCAGGATTTCTCTCTAAAAGACTTGTTTTGTGCTCAAAGATAGACATGTTCTTGCACTGCTTGCTGAACTTCAGTTTCCGAAAGAAAAAATTTTTTTCCCCATTTTGCTCCAGGTTTCCCATAACTATTTCAGGACTTCAGTTTATCATGTCCCATCAAAAGGACTCTAAGAATTTGGTCCTGAAAGAAACATCCTGGTTTATAAATTCACTCCTCCTATCACATCATAGAATTCCTTTTGTTAGTTCACCCTCATCTACACATTCAAGATATTTTCTATAAATTTAGTTTTAACCTTGAAGCTTCCAAAATGTGTTACACTTGTATTGTTTTATTCTTTTGATACTATATTTAAACAAGAAAATTCCACAAGCTCGTAACAACCATCACATAAGGACCATCAGCATAGAACAAATACACACAAAATTGTTACCAAATGTTCTTAGTATATACTTTTCAATAAAAGAGGAACAAAAAACATGAATAGTCCGACTTGTCAACATGACTACTTAATTACTTTCTTGACAAACATTGAATAATAAAATGCAAATAAATTCTTTCAAGATTTTGAATTTTTATAGACATAAAAGGTACAGAAGATTTTTGCTGGGTGGGTGGTCTAAGAATTTGCCTTTTGTTCAACAGTTTTTCTTGGGATGTGAATAAGTCTCTGTTTCCTAAGTGAATCAGTGCAACAGTGATATATTATCACGTAATTCCAAAGGCAAATTGGTGGGGAAAGGGAGAAAACATGAATGAGCATCTTTTGCAAAAGATTGACTATTGAAAGTAAGAGCTACTGGTAATGAACTCCAGACATTGCTGTAGGAGTGATAAGAACAGGAAATGCTTTAGGGCAACATTGTTCTACAAAAATAGCCCTTTTAAAATGCAACATGGCTGGCCTGTCTTTAGAAGCATAGCTGTTGAAAGGATTGCATGAAATTAATTGTACCATAGATGACTCTTGACATGCTGGGCTCCTCCTTGTTTCAGATTCTACTTTGTGATCTTGTTAAGCTCTGGAACTGGAACAGCAGACTCTTTCAACAGATAACACTAAGTTCAGCTACTCTTCTCTGTAGCTCCCTGTTACTTAGCATTAATGAAAAGATTAAGAATATCAGCTTATTTTCAGTTGATGGGAAAGACTCTGTGGTTTTTTTTACAGTTATGAAAGGAGTGTCTGACACAATCTGGGAAAGCACTGGCATTCAAACAAGTATTCTTCTGAACCCAGACAGTTATATAAGTTTCACTGGGTACCATTGCCAATTTACTGAAAGCAATTTCTTTCGATATTACATATCACTTCAGTGATGTTGTAAAGACACTGCAAACTTGAATATTTGCTACTTCTTTTCCTGAAGACTTTATTTGTTTGGGAATGTCAGATTCTAAACAATGTAGTTATTCATCATTAACTTTTTCCCACTCTTCCCCCTGGAATAAAGTCCCTTTCAGGCCAGGCTTGTTGGGAAACATCAAATGATGGAGAGAACAACCAGACACTAAACAAATGTGGAAGTTCCGTTGTCATGGAAGGATTTCTAAGTCATGTCCTGAAAGTATTGCTCATACGAAGGTGTGCAGGTATGTAAGCATGATTGTAGCTCATGCAATACAGCAATTATCTATGTCTAAGGACTTTGTTGATGGCAGAAAAAAAGAATCAAGAGTTTCAGTTAGCAGTCCACAATTTGGGCACAGAAAATTTGTAGCAGATATTTCTTGCAAAAGCCTGTCTCTTCAGAGGGAGGTACGACTTTTGGATAGAACCTTCTACAAAGTACCCACTACCCCCCTTTCAAGACATTTGTTTGCTGCTTGGATAAAAAAAAAAGCTTTTCCTATTATTTGTATAATTATTAACTCCTTGCAAAAACTTATGGTGCTTTTTTGAACAATCTTAGTTGGGGGGCCTTGCTCCCACCATTTGAGTTGTTCTGAAGGGAATTCTCAAGAAATGAGAATTGAGGCACATTTTCCACACTTATTTAACCACAGCTGTAGTCAGTTATTTTTTTTATGAACAGCTCTATATTAGTAGACTGAAGATATATGGAATAATTAGGTTGTCTGTCTTATATTTTTTTTTCCTAAAAATGAAGTGAAATAGCTTGAACATCAATTTGCATAACAAATAAATTTATGAAACACAGAAAAGATCATCTTTGGAAGCACCAGAGTTTGAAAAGGCATGTAGATCCATTCTTACTAGATTAAATGGCATGGCTGAGATGGACAAGTAGGTGACATGGCTATTTTGCATTTCTCATATCCTATCTGAAGCCTCTGAGAAGCAGAATACCATTCAAAGTGGTACAGATTTTACTTCAGTTGAAATCAGAGACCTTTAAGTTGGCTTAAAGGTCTCTGAGTCCTTGCAAGCCATTTAAGATCAAACATAAGAGGAATTGAGGAGAATTTCAGTTGAATAATTTGATTACTCCAATGAAACTTACACAGATATTTTGAGCTTTTTGGGAAGACAGAATATTCAAGCACCTTCAGAAAATATACAGAAGTGGCTAAACCAGAACTATCACAGGCCAGAAAACAATTTTTGTTTTCTGACTTGGGGTTTCAGGGTTCTAAGCAAAGCCTATTTTCACACTTTCACTAAAATGAGAAGCTATTTTCTCTTGCTATTTTTTCGGATGAGATTAGTGGATATCTGATGCCATCTGAAAATATTCAGTAGATCCCATTTTTTCCTGTAGGCTGGAAGGTCTCCCAGGTTGTCCTTTGTTGTATTTTAAGCCCTTGGTTTACACTATGGATGTCTAAAATGAGGCCCTATGCCTATGCTTAAGAACTTGAAGCCTTGATGTGTTTGAGCATCTAGGACTGCTAGGAGGATGTGACTGAGCTTTGATGTCTGATCCTGTCGGGTCTGTGAAACTGAGGACTCAGTCTTTGCATCAGTGTTTAACCTTTTGAAAGCCCAATTTAACACCCTATGAAAGGAATTAACCAGGGAGAGTCTTACAATTCCCCTGCTCAAATTAAGTTTTGAGTAGAGCAAAATACCAATTACAATTGCAGTTAGAAATAGATTTTTTTTCCTCCAATCATCTGAGTCTTTTTTTAATGAAAAATTAATAAAAGGAAGTAATTTTCTCTTTTGAGATTTATAATCTATTACTCTGATGAAAATTGTGCCTCAGCTACCAGCCAGTTTCATTAATTGTGGGATCTGCTATGCAGTTTGCTGCTAATTAGTGAGTAATACTCCATAAAAGCAATTGCGTGTGAACTCTTTCCTTTAAAAACACAACCCTCAATGGGAGTTGACTTCCTCACTCTCCTTTGAAAATTCCATCCCTGGTATTTCTTATTATATTAGTAAGCAGTTATTATTCAGAAATTATTACTGGCTAATTACATTCAGTGGAGAAGACAGATAAGGAGGAAACCTCATGAGTAATTACAGTGAATAGCATGCATATCTTCTTAATGGTGGAGATACAGAGAGTTCTGCAAGAAAATCTGCTTGGGAGCTGAAAAGGACACAGAAATAAGCAATTCCTTCTTCTGAAGACACATAGCCTGCTGAAAGAGCTCTTAATTTTTCACATGATTGCACTTGCATTTTGTCTGCAGCTATTCACTGCCAAAGTCCTACACTGTTGAGAGATTGTGGCTTCTAAGCACATAGCTGATCCGAGGTTGTCACAATGACCAAAAATGTCAAATTCATACTCAGAATCTTGGTAAGTACAGGAAGAAACAGCACTATTTATATCACACAGACATCTATTGGAGTTTTTTTTTTTCTCCCAAAACATGCATAACTGGGTAGAACTACAACATACTGAACTACAGCAAATAGTCTCAGCCCAGTCAGGAGGACCTGAAATGTCCTAAAAAGGTCACTGAGTCCCATAATGACACAGTAAATGGGTGTGAGTGAGCATTGCATACCCTCTGAATATACTTTAATGCTGTTGTTCCTAATGCCTGCTGGGATATTTTTCTGATAGTTTTTGGCAATTTGTCTTGGCATGGGACTATGATCTATGTTGAAATGATAAAGGAGACATTGTTACAATGGAGTGTGAATCATAACCCCCTGTATATTTTTTTCTGTCTTTTACTGGCAAATTGCTAATACTGAGGATGCTTTTGGGTGTTTATTCTCTGTTACTGAGGTATTTACCCTGTGGTAAACAGTCTCATGGAACAAAGAGTCTGAAACAATGGTCTTTTTAAGGGACTTTTCTGTGTGTCTGAGGATAATTGGAAGATAAATTAATTCATATATGCAAGTTGAAGTATTTCTACAAGGCTGTTAAGTGCTGTTATTCTATCTTTAAAACTAGTTCATGGCAATATTAATGAATGATGTAGTAGAATGCAAGAACAACCACAGGAGCCCAGATTCAAGGCTTTTGCAGCTCAACACGTTCTTTCTTGTTGTGATCAATAGCAAATGACATTATTCAGGAGGGTATGAAAGGGAAAAGCCTCAGATTCAAAGATCTGGTGGTCATTGTCCTGTATTGTGATAGGCAAAACTGAATGACATATTCTCTATAAAAAGCTTTCTAATCCAGATCAGGTAGGATCATGTGGTGTCTCCAGCAGAGGTTGAAAGAGAAAGAATCTCTGTATGGTATGCCAGATCTGCATACCAAACAAAAAAATGTCTGGCCTGCATCTGGGTCATAAGTTTAGGTATACATTTAGTGGGGTTTTCCCCTCCTTAATTATTTTTGAACCTGCCACAGGAATGCTATTCCACTGAAAACTGAACTCGGAGCTCTGAATTTCCAGCACCCCCTTCTAATATATGGATAATTTTGTTTCTCACTAAAGGACTGTTAGCCTGGTCATAATATTAAGAAAGGAGAAGACAATGAAACAACAGGTGTAATATAAATTTATTGAAGGTGCATACTTCCATGTGTTTTCTCTTTGATATATATATTTAAAAACATCTGACTCAGGCCAGAATAATTTTAAACTAAGAAAAGGGAACAATCCCTTCCACAACTACCTTGTACTCTTTGATGATATTACTCTTTTGTTAAGAATAAAGGTAAGCATGAAGTGCAAAACTTTAATTTTTGATTTACATGAAGAAATAATAATATGGGTTGTAAAATATGTCAGCATTTTTGAGCAAACAACTTAAAACTTGATGCTTTCAAGGATAAACTAAACTTCCCCTACATACAAGGAAGGGATATAATTCCTTGCAAAATTAATTTTGATGTGAACATTCATATACACCATGGCTGTAGAATCCTGTAGGGGAAAGCAATCACAACAGCCTTGATAGTCAAGTGATCAATCCTTTTGCTCTAATACATGAAATTCTTTAACTAAGTGGATGCTGCTCATTTAAGGACCAGTGCACATGGATGAGTCTTTATATCATCCACAGGGGGTCTCCTTTCTTATACTTGGAAAGTATAATTTATCCTTGAGCTATAACCTGCACAGCGCAACACTCACAAAATTGTTCAGCTCCCAGTGCTATCAAAGGTGGGAATACTGTAAACTTTATAAAAGATAATGGGAGGGACCTCCCCAAAAATTTATTACCAATCTTGATGAAGGTATACTGAGGTAAAATCCTTACATTTTTTTCTCTAACTAGGTATTGAAATATTCTATTGGTGTCACTTCAGATTGAAAGTGTTTCTTAATAAAGGGCCAACATATTGCTTACTTGACCCATAGTTTGTAACAATATGTTATACAATGCGCATGTCTAGAGGGATAATTTTATTTCTGCTAGTCCAGATCACAGCAGCAATTGACCCACTGTGATTTAGAGATCCTTTAAATCCTTCTGCATTTGATCCAGAATTATTCAGCATTAAAGCTAGTATTTAATGAAGCTAAAAGTTAATTAGTAACATTCATTTTTGAGCCATAATGCATTGAATGTTCAGGTGGATCTCACTCAGTGAAAGAAATACATAGCCAAATTTTAGAAATCCAAGAGTCTGCTGAGGTAGACTGATCAGATTCTGCCCAAGTCTGTTTTTTCTCCCTGCATCTTCTCTCAGCCGACATGCAAGTACACGAATTTGAAATTACATAGTTGTAACTAAGAACATAATTTGGCCCTTCAGCTGTCTCTGCTCCTCTTTCATAAAATTTGATTTTTCTTAGCAAATGATTTAAATATGTCCATATATATATATATAAGAATATGTATATTCCTACATAGCTATCTGTTCATTAGGCATCTGTTGTGGGGTAAGCCGTGGGTCAGCAGTTAAACAGGAGGTTTTAAACAGATTCCTATAAATACTGTTTTGTTTCAAGTCCAGCACACATGTAGAGCTGTTCATCTTCATTTAATAACTGGTATATTCCTGAGGTTTTTGTATTTAAATGCCATAATTTTCTCTTTTATACCTAATAATCTTCATACTTCACCTCTTCATTAAATGTTATTTTAGGTCCAGGATACTGAGCTTACAGTTGTTGAAATTTCCTTTTTTTTTTTTTTTTCCCACTACATCTCTTTTTTCAGAGTCCAAACTGGAACAGTCTTACAAGCTTAAATCTTGGTGAAACTTCCACTGAAGTTGGTGTAGCCAATATTTGGTGGCCTGCTTTCATTCAAACTTCTTTTTATGGCAGCTGTCACACATTCAGGAAAGCTCAGGACACCCTTGGCCCCTATATGAGTTCCCTCAACTAAGACAAGGGAAGGAACCCTGGGCTTGGCTCTCTGTGAGTATTTTGCTGCCACTTCTTTGCTAAAAAAATTGCTCCTGATGAAAATCTTTCTGCAAGTGATCTGTTAGCACTTCTTTCTCCTCTCTCCACATTGGTTCAAATATGACCACTGGGTTACTTTTCAGAGCACCTTAAGTACAATATAAACAGTGCTCACATTACATATTTGCAAAACAAGAATAAATTTTCATGACATTCATGCAAACTTCTGGTTTAACTTGTGTAAACTGTGCATTCCCTATGCACAAAGAATGGGCTTTATTACATTAGTGAAAATAGGCTGAGCATTTAGAAGAAAGTATTACGTATTCCAACTCAATGCAAACATATAAAAAACCCAAAATTAAAGATGATAATGTTTGGATCCTGGGGATTAGTTGGAGGGAAAAAAAATCCCGTGAATGTAAAAAAAGAAATTAACCTTAGATCCATTGCTGGCATCCTTAACTTGCACATGGTTGGCAAACATGCAAAACTTGAAATATGAGACCTGGCAGTACCATGGTGCCAGACATAGCTAGCATTAGAAATATTCTTCCAAATTATTAAAAGGTGCTCTGAAACTGCTGTAAAACCAAAGTTCCTTATCCTAAAATATACTCCTTACGTTGAGCATATAAGTGTAGTACTGTACTTTGACATTAAAATAAATTGGAGCATATTTACATATGCAGGACTGATAAACTTCCATCAAATGCAAGTAAGAAATGGCTCCAGGTTTCAAAATAACTTGCAATTTTACTTTGGAAAGCTTTTGTTTTCCCTCATGGTGCTATCATATAGACAGCTACAGCCTGTAGTGGCCAACAAAGGCTCTTTGTCACTCAGCAGCTCTTCTGTGTCTTCTCTTACCAGAATTTATTTTTATTACATTGATCATAAGAAAGTGAGTGGGGTCAGCATTCATTCACTTTCCATAATTTTATCAATTTTCTAAATGGTGCTGATAAATAAGGTATACTTCTTAAGTGATTAAATTACTGTAATTATTTTAAGTTTATTTCAGGCTTAGATGATGTCAGTTCCTCTAGACATGTCTACCCAGAATGTGGTGATTACATGCAAGACTGAAGGGCACTTGGAGGTAAACTTTTCAATCTTTGTGTAGGGTTTAAATATACACACTTTGCCATTTGCCTTCTGCAAGTATAGTATGGTTTAAGGAGAACTGCTGCTTAAATCAAGGAAGATCAAAAGGCTGGAAAAGTGTACTGATTTGAATGAAAATTATGTTTGCTTTAAAAAAAACATAAGTTAGGTAATCTGAAAGTGAAAAAATAATTTTTTAATCAAAATAATAATAATAATTTTTTTGATCAAAAAAGTTTCTTTTACACCTTAATGGAATGATCCTTATTTTCCATTACTATTATAACTAACACAATTTAAAACTCTATTTTTAATACTGAAACTGGAAAAACTTGAAAGGTTCAGAACTGGAGCACGGGGCTTTATTTATTTCTTTTAAAAACTGAATATCCTAATGTTATGTGGGGTTTTGTGTGGTGGTTTTTTTTTTTTGTTTGTTTGTTTGTTTTTTGGGGGTTTTTTTGGTTGCTTTTTTTTCCCCATGGGCCATTCCAGCACTTTCAGTTTATGTTCTCTTTCAGAAATTGATAAAACAGAAGAGGTTGTTGATGAGATGGACAGGCTGGTTCAAGTCAGCTTTATTAAAGTGTGACTTGAGATAGGCAAGTCAGGCAACTTCCACATTGTCATTTACTGGTAATAGTCTACATGCACTTCAAGAATTCCAGAATAATTCATGAATTCTACTGCTAAAACATGCTGTAGAGAGAGATCTATCATGCAATAAGGTGCTCCACATATTCTGCAAAATGTTAGTATGAGTAGCATCAAGCAAAGAGAAGCCTACACTAAACAAGGCTGACAGTTTCCACAGTTATAAAATCTTCTGGATAAAGAAGTACCACAAGTTCCTGATTTAAGACTGTTTAGCATGAAATGGAAATATGTCCCTCTGGTTCTTTTGGTAATTTTAATCTGCCCCTCCTTTGGCTCACTCAGTGGGCTTTGACTGTGTTTTGAATCCTCTGATGATTTTAGTTCACAGTACTGCTCAGCTTGGTAATTTTGTGAGAAATTACTGCAGCTGCTAATCTACATGATCTCTGCAAGGGAGGGTGAGAACTGTGCAGACTAGCAGCACTTCTATCTGTATGGCTAAGCTCTTGTCTTTATACAATAACATGGTATTTTCATAAATCAAAATATGAATATCCTTTGGGAATGTAACACCTCCAGGTTAGAGAATACATAAATAAATGTTCACCTGCTGAGGCTGAAATGGTGGAATTTTGACAGTCTTCTCCTGCAGTCAGTCTGCTGGGGTGTTGGCAACAAAATTCTCAGATCAACAGACCACAGGCTTGATGATTCTTCTTGATCCCAGAGTATTTGTTGTATCCTGCAGTTGTGATGTTTTGCTGGTCTGTATAAGTTCCTTTAACATTCCTGCAGAGAAATAATCACCAGAGCCCAATGTCTTATGCACAATGCCTCAAAAACACGATTGTGGGTTTTTCCAGTTTTGCTAAGTAAGATTCTGAATAGAACTGTGGTCATTTCCACTTGTCAGCCAGAACTGCTCCTTGCACTCGGCCTCCAGCTGCACAGTGCATCTCTCTGAGTTATCTGATGAGATCACAGGGGCAGAACTACTCTATGCCTGTGTTACAGGAGCAGTACAACCACAGCCATGTGCCTTGACTATCCCAGAACTTCTGGGCACTGAAGAAATTATCCATGCTTTACCCAAGATTTGCTGTCTAGTGAAGCCTAAATGAACTCTAATGTTGCAATCCCTTTACCAAAAGCATATTTCTGAAAGTATCTGCTTGTGTTTGCAAGGAGGGTGGGCCTTCAGCTGCCTTTAAATCTGTAAAGGCAGTCTAAGAGGCAGTCAGTGTCTGCAGATTGAAAAATTTTCTCAATATTTTCAAAGGAAAATGGGGCGATGAGCTATAGAAATGCACTTTCTCCTTTGTCCTAAGACATTCTAAACATGCTCCAGGGAACAACAAAATTCTCTGTTACAGTAACAGCTCTGTCTGTAACCCAGAAAATTCTTCCCTGTTTATAATCCTCTTTCTTCTATGCTAGTAAAAAATATGGTAGAAAGAATTTAACAGATGATAGTGGATTCCCTACCCTGACTTTTCTTCAGGAAACTTCTCAGAGTTCTGCTGTCACAAATCATGCAGTGCAGAAGTCCTGGTTAACTACACCCTGGAATTTATGACCTTTTTCCATAGCTGCCTTACTTTTATAAAATTGGTGTGAGTAAGACATAGCCCAAGCTAACTGTGCCCAAGCTGTCTGGAGTGGCATACATGGAAAATAAAGATTAAACATTGAGTTTAATGATATAAAACTTTTGAAGAGCAAATAGGAGGGGGAATAGCGGAGTGAGAAGCTCTAGGCACAGAGGAGAACTGAAAGGAAATGAAAACACCAACCATTACTGCTACAGTCCATCAACACTGCAGAGCTGTCATCCTAACCCCCAGAAATGCCTGCGCTTCTCAAATAAACTTATCTGCTCTGCCCAATTCTGTATACTTGTAGAGCTGTGAGAACTGGTGACAGACAGATGTGGTCACTGTATGCCAGAATCAACAAAACTCCAAGTATATCCCAATCCTCATATCCTCTCTGTTGAGAGATCAGCCTTCAAGTCTCCATTTCTGACAGGGGGACATGCTTGTGTCAGATTGGGCACAGATTTCAGAAGGAGAGACAATACTCATGACCACTATATCTGGGGTCAACTATCAGCCATTAATCTATGGATAATTGATTGCAAAATAAAAAGGGCAATTGGCCAATCAACTCTATAAAAAGATACACAAAAGAGTATCTTAAATTCCTTGTTCTGCATGTTTTGCATTTGTAAATGTCTCTAAGACTGTAAAAGCATTTGTGATGTGGGTGTCTAAATTGTTGCTAATTTCACTGGAAGATACCAGAATATAATCTGTGTAAAGGCAGTTGCTGGTTGCTTTAATTTTAAATTTCTTACACTCTTCTGCTGGTAAATCTTCCTGTAAACCTTTCTATTCCAGTTCCTCAAAGTATGATTTTTTAGCAGGCAGAATTTTAACTAAATCAATCTGATTTAGAGTGGCTTGGGATAATGTGCATCCTGAGAATTGGAGGGAGTTCTAAGACTCTTTTAGGCTTACCTAGAAACTGGGCACTGAGTTTTAAGGGCAGATCCTCAGCAAAGAGGGCATGAAATGTATCTACTTCTTCATCTTAATTCAATGAGAGACTCTCAGACTCAGTGGAAATTGTTAGCTTTTAAAGACCAGTCTGCCTTTAATTACACAAATAAACTCTGTAGGCCTATCAGTCTATTAGGGAAAACATTGCTGGCATTGTTTTTAATACAATGTTTTTAATTTACTTAAAGGATAGGAAAATAGAGTTAAAACCATTGTCCTTCAAACAGGACTTGAAGGAGAATTAAAAATAAGTGCTTGGTTTGCCAGTGGCTAAGAATGGATTTTCACAGACTGACACAAATTTTTCCTTCTTTTTCTGCCAAAATAATGCAATAAAAAGTAGAGACATAAATGAAACAGATGTTAAAAGTAACAGGTCATGGGCCACATCCTAGAAATCCTATTAGTACCCAATAAGTTCATAAAACTGGGAGCCCTGACCATGAAGCACTTGGATAGGAGCTCACTGCAACATTTTGGAAGACACAGGCCGGATTTGGGGCTCCAAACTGGAGAAAAGCAGAAGGGGCCCACCATCAGCAGCCCCATAATAAAGGTCTCTGGAGAAGCCAGGAGGAGATTTGAGTCATGCCTACTGTCACTGTGTAGTAGCTGAGGAGCCCCTGGTGCACAGACACACTCTGAATTTTGGGACCTTGTTGCTGTGCCTGAATTCTGAGGGAAGTTGGGGACTGTCCCCAGCTGCCCATGTCACCCTCGGGGCTGGCTTGGAGCAGCCCCAGGCTGTGTTTCTACATGTGTGGCATGGCTGGGAGGTCCAGGGGAGAGGAGTGGAGGGAGGAGCAAGTGTTTCCCAGGTGTTCACTATCCCATTCTCCTGTCCTTGAAACAGGCTGAACCTTCTGCTGCTCAGGAATCTGCCCTGCCCAGGCTTCATCCTGGACAAAGGAGCAGTTGTCACTGAAGGTTATGAGCAACAGTGTCTGGATGACTCACAGCTTCCTACAGGGCAAGAGTTTTGTTGTCCTGAGTTCTCAGGATACAGACAGTTGCAGTACAGGTTACACTTTCTGCTTTTTCTTGCTCTTCCCCAGCTTGCTATTTTCATTGTCATGATAAATATTCATTTTATTTCTTATGTTTCCAATATTTGCACTACATCAAAAGTCCTTTACTTCATGGCAAATTCAGGGTTTTATTACTTCAAAACTTGATTTATCATTAAGTCAGTAATTAATTCTCAAGAGTTTATACTTTTTGTACTCTTAGTATAAGTAGAGTATGCAAATTATGAACTGTACTAACAAGAAATCTTTTCCCTCATAAAACGTAGAGTTACTAAAGGGAACATCTTGAAAGTCAAGTCCCCTGGAAGATTATTCTGTTTGACACTACTAAAAGGCAAAAGTCCCAGCTAAAATTAAATGACAGTTGTTTATATAAGCAGATCATAGTTACTTTAATTATTGCTTTTGGCAGGATCCTAGAAGTTTAATCTTTCTTAAATCCCACATTAATGTCTGCTGGCTATAGGGATTTGGTTACCCTGAAAAAATATTCAGCCACTACCTAACTTAAATACAGCTGTACACTAGGGCAGTGTTACCCAAGATAGTTTCACTTGAGTGAAATGGGAAGATTGTTCTCAATTACTAATTCAGTTAGAAGGCTGAGGAACATGAGATACATATAAATCTAATTTCTTTAGCATAGCAATTTAAAAAGGACTTCAGGTCTTTGAAGTGGAAAGATCTTATTTGTATTGCCTGATGTAGGTCAGTCATTGCAGAACAATTTGCTCATTTACCTTTTTTAGGGAAGCCATCATTTTCAGCACAAAAAAGAATGCATTCATAATATGGATACAAGAGTGAAAATGGTCTGCCATGTGGGAAGGAACCATCCCAGTGTGCACTGAAGATTTCACTACAATTGCAGTTACACTCTTTCAACTTAAAAGCATCATATAAAGAAAGAGATTTAGTGGGCTGTGATTTCTGGGGCTGCCTGGTGGGTGCAGGTTTAGGATGAAGAGGGCAAAATCATTCTCTGACTAGTGCTGCTCCAGACATCTCCAACATCCATGGCCGTAACCAGCACCAGTGTTCAAAAAAGATATTTCTGCACAATTCAGTGAAGTTTGTTTAAAGCTCTGACATACTAATTTGAAAATTTATTTGACTGAAGAGTTAGGTGAAATAAATGTTCTTTTACAAGGGACAGCTTAAAGCTGTATTTGATGGTACTTTTCCTTGAAGCCCTTTAGCACCACCAGGCCTTAACAACCTTTCCTATTCTCTTGGCCTTGTGATTCAATACAGATCCATTAATTTAGAAAAGCAGTGCCATGACTCTTTTGTGTTAGCTGGTGATAAAATTCCATTTTAATTTTTGCTGCAACTCAAGGTGAACTATATCCCTACTTCTAGTTCTCACAACCCAAACAAAATATTTATTTGAGACTTTTAGGAAATAAAGATTACATGTTCATTTCAGTTCTGTGTCTTATTTCTGTTAGAACAATCCTTAGATTTTGCAAAGATGATTGAAATGTAAAAAGCAACTTACAGTGTAGTTTCACATATTTTTAAAAGATGAATGTAAGTTTATGTAAGTTTATATTGCACTTAAAGGTATTATATCAAAATAAAAAATAAAATTAAAAAATATAAATATTTCTGGAAAGAAAATAATCTTACTGGTGGGAAATTTCACTACTGATAAGCCTTATTTTTTCTAAATAATTGAAAATAAAGGTTTCAGTTGAAAAGGATCAATCAGATGCTACTCTATCAGAACATCCAATCATTCAACAGCGACTGCGTGCGGCCAAGCCACATTCACACAATTCTGTTAGCAAGCAAAGCAGCTGGCCTGTATGCAGTTACATTACACTGAGATCGTGTGTCACCACCAAATAAGCATTTTATTCGTTTAACATAAAGAAAGGCATCATCAGGAAAAAATAAATGACTGGAAAATGTTTGACAGTGAACCTCTGTGAACAGCATTTTTATCCCAGAATTATTTAGCCCACTCCCTTACTATTATAGTGCTGAGAATTTTTATTCTTGGAGGAATCCTTTTTCAGATAAAGTACAACTTTCATGTACTCAGCCCTTGTGATAGTTGAACCTTGATAACACATCTTTTTATTTTAAAAAATGTCAGAAAAAATAGAGAAAATCATGATTTGAAAGCAAAGCAGTGGCTGCTTATAGCTGTCTTCCAGAATGAGTAAGTGTAGTATACAGAAAACACAATACATTTTCACAAAAGCAGTGATCTCAGCCACATCCAGAAGAAAATAATGCTTGAATCAAAACATTAAGCAATTTTTAAAACTTTTAAAATTATTTAGTATTCAGTAAAGCAGCCCTTAAATATCTCTTTGTTCCAGTACGTGTTGCATTAATGGGTGGTTTTGAATCATTTTAGTGAGCTCTGGCATAAGACAGTAAAGAAGTACAAAAAAATTGTTCCACACAAAGTTCTGTAACAAGAACTTATATGCTGTGTCAGAACTGATGTTGTAGATAGTGCTGACATTCTTTTTGGTAATCTAAGAGGAAAGGGAAAAGTGTATGGAAGCTTATTAACAAAACACACTAAGCTATTTCTTGCACATTAAAAATTGAATCTTACTCATCTCAAAATGCCTTTTGGGCTATTGGATATAGATCTCCTGACAGCTACAAATGTAGTCAAAGTAGTATTAGAAAAACAGAGATTTTTTTCTTCCAAAGTTCAAGACCTGAGCACTGCCTAAAAAGGGAGACATGTCTTCGAGCACTGAACTTTTGATATTTTTCTGACTTAAGTGCATACCAACACTTGGACTTCAAAGCATGAATTTAGTAACCAAAGAAAAAAAATTAATTTCAACTGTGATTACATAGCAATGAACAACACAACGTAATTTTACCTGAGAAACCCTGAAAATATCTGAATATTGTTTTGTTTTTCTTTTCCTTTTGGGGTGAAAATAGATCAGGGGAATAAAATGGTGTTATCCACCATTGTCTGAAACATTTCAAAGTTAGCAAACATTTTTGACATGTGTAAAAGTGGAGATCTGTAGCAGGTAGAAACATGAATCCCTTCTACAACAATATTATTTGGTTCCAGGCTGAGGTAGATGGCCATCTACCCAGGAATCCACTAAACTCTTTCACTGGGGCTCCTGCTGAAGTCAGAGGTGTTTTCTGGCCAGGTGGCAGCCTGGACCTCAGAATATACTACAAAAGTTCCAATGCCACTCTAGATTTCAATGGACACTGGCACTGCAACAATTGCAGCTGTACAGCTGCTTGCACCCAGCCACAGTACAAGTTGTTGGATTTGTTTTGTCTTTGCTTTCACCAGATCACTTTTCAGGCAGACCAAATCCCTGATCTAACTCCAGACTACAGCTGGCATGCAGGAGAGCATCAGTCCTCCTCTTTTCAGGGGTGGTGCAGATTGTTGTTGAATTGATAGGTCTACATAAGGAGAATCTAAAAGTAAATGTTCCTTACAATGAGGATTTGAGAAGATGCCAAGGGACCAAAGATAGAGCTCCTCTTTAAAAAAAAATGTCAGGTGAGACTTTTTTCTTGAAAGGTGTAACAAGACTGCTACATCTCATTGCAGCCACCAGGTATTTCTATAGAACAGAAAACTTACCAAAATGTTAGTATTCTTTACCCACCCCGATCCCCCAAAAATTTAGATATGGGGAAGGATATTTCAATATCATTATGACACATAATAGTCACATGGCTAAAAACTCTTAAACATTTCATCATTTTACTGCTTTAAAACAAATGCCACATTGTAACACTGTATCCATAAATCCTCCCAAACACAGAAATCTTTTGCCTTACTCAGCCTAAAAGAAACACATTCTTTCATGGTTTTAAATCGAGCTTACAAAACCTGATGCTTTGAACGTGGAAAAAACCCCAAGGCATTCTTTCTAGCGGCAACTGAAGGGAAGTTTCACAACAGCGATGCGCTGTTCAGCCTCCCTTCTGGGCATGAAAATATTATTGAGAAGACTCAAAAGAGTGCAGTCTATTTTCTCTAAAGTAATATCCTTTATTTTTTGTGGGTACAAATATCTTCCTTCAGAAGACATCAATGAGAAAAATTTGCAAGTAACCTGATATCAAATGGAATCCTTATCTACTGTGAGGAATGTTCTCAGGTCGTGGATTACCGTCAAATTCTGGTCTCACTGAAGTCAGTAAGATTTTATTGATTTCATGTGAACTAGTTAAAACTCAAAATATGCTTGACATTTGACACAACAGGAACTTCAAGGGACCTTTAACATGAAGCAAACAGAGCTTGGCTTCCAGCTGGACCACTGACCCTGCTGGCCACATTCTCAGTTATAATTAGGTTCCTTTTTGCTTGTTGGGCAATATAATGGGCCTTTGAAGTCTGTATTTCCTTCCTGCATTTCTCTCCAAGGCACTAAAGACTCGTGACTGCTCCAACCTGGTCTCTCACACCGAGCCATGGCCAATGTGTCGCGCACTCTCCTCTGGTTGCCAGCATCCACCCAGCTGAGGCCCCAGGCTCCAGGATGTGGCAAGCAAAAGCTGGCTGAGAGCCACTGGCTCTGTGTTCTTGCCACAGATTCTTTAATATACTCTGGGGATGGAAAAATAGCCTCTCTCTGCCTCAGCTTCCTGGCAGGTTAGAGGAATACCCTGGTGTGTGCAGTAGCTGTGGGAATACGAGCTGTGGGGAGTGAGGTGTTCTGCACCTTGAAGTGGACCCCAGCTTCAGTCACTGGCCCTAGACAGCTATATATTCCATGAAAATGTCAGCAAAAACTTCTTCTGGCCCCAGATATTTACCATATTGTGTCCTGAAGAGTATAAACAGATAATCTAATTTTTTTCATATTGCAGAGCATCTAACAACAAATGCTAGGTTTACAAGGAATTTTCTTTGTTTGTTATCTCTCTGCTCTTGGTTATCTCCTTGTCATCTGCTTACCTATGACTTTATTATTCATGATTGTATGGCTTTTTATCTCAAGTGTATACTTAAACACCAAAAAATGTAGTACATACCTATTTTCTCAGGTGAGAAACACTAGAAGCAAAAGTAGCCTTGAAACCTTTTGTTGAAATCTCTTCTAGTTCCCTGTATACAGTCTATTTCCCTGTATATGACTACAAATAACTTATTTGCACAACTTTGATGAAACAGAAATAAACATCTCTTGTCTTTGCATGGCCCTCATATTTTTATTTTCATATATCTAACAGGTACAAATATGTACAGCTTCTTATTAAAATGCAAATAAATTTTCTAAATACTAGTACAGTTAGATATATTTAGTTTTCATATTGCATAAACATACAGTACTGTACAATATGGCATTAAAAAGAAAACATATAAAATGGAATTATATTTCATCTCCACACTTTTGTTCTGCAGATTTTTTTTTTTAATTCTTAAAGAGTTAGACCAGCTATAAGCAGAAAGTTCAAAAATTATTTTCCCAGTTGTTTTCTAATTGTTTTTGACAAATTAAACCAATACACTGTAACTTTAATGAGTTCCTAGAACATGGCTATTTTGAATCATAGCATGTTGGCCTTAGAATATATTCCTATTAGGTTCCTATCTTTTTATGCCTCTGGTGTTAAAGGAACACTACATAATTTCAAGTAGCTGAAGGAATAAGATTTAAGTCTTAGTTTAGAGATAAAAATGCAAGTCCATGGTGGTCTTAGTCCATGCTTTCATGGACCAAGACCACCATGCTTAACACTGAACCAGGTTTGCCAAGACCTCTTTCTGCCAAAACACAGCATAGTAAAACCCAAAAACTTCTGGTTTGGAAAAGAGAAATTAAAAAAATATTGAGAAGATGCATTTCTAGTGAAAGTATGGCACAGGGCATACATATTAGTCTAGGGCATAGGATTTACTCTGTTGTTTGAAGATGCAGATTTTGATTACTTTTCTCATAGGCTTGAAACCAAGGTTTTTGTCTCAGGTCACTCTGAACTAAAAAAATATATTGACTTTCAAATTTTCTAAACTCTTAGTTTAGAATAAGTAGCCTTCCTAGCAGAGTGTGGAGCTTTCTTGCTCTTCCATGCTTTTTTTGGATTCATTCTATGTTAACACCAAAAGAGATTACTTTTCTCTGTGTGACAAAGAAATTATCCCAATGCAGATCTGTTCAGCAATTTGTAAAGCTTAGGCCCCAGTGAGAACAGGAATTCTGATAGGCAAACTTCCAAAGAAACCTTGCAATACTATGATAAGGTAAATATTATGACTCTTAAAATATTTTATTTTTAATTTTTTGTTGTTTATTTTATTATTTAATAGCGTTATTTTATTGCTAATTAAAAACCAGATTTCTTCAAACTTTTTTTTCTTCTGCAGTGATAGAAAGAGAGCTGTCTGAGGAAGGTGAAGGAGGTTACAGAGTGATCCCACAGGTACGTCTGAAGTGTATGTGGGGCTTTGTAAAGCATTTCTACTGAGGGTATAAGGGACTGAAAAAAATGTCCCTTAAATTTCAGATAAACTGATTTAAAGTCAGAAAATATAGGACAAGTCTGATTATCTTTACATACTAGGACATAAAATCTTCAGCAAGTTGTTTTCTTTGGAGGTCTATTGTTCAAGACTGAAAAAGTTCAGTAAAAACGTATTGGATGTCACTTCATTTCCCTATCCTCACAGACATATCTGGTGACAAGAATGCCAGTGTCAACAGTGAATAAGATAAGGGAAGTTTGCAGTTCATTGAAAATATTGGAAAAGATAAATTTAATCTATCTTCAATGTAAAACACATTAAAAATACAAAGAAAAAGAACCCCACACCGAAACCACAAAAAATCAAAAAGCAAACCAACCAAACCAAAGAAAGAACATTTTTTACAAACCAGAGAAACTTTCAAGTATCTCCAATTCTAGCTTATTTCTTGTTGAGATGGTTTCAGAAGTCAAGAAAACATTTCAGTAACACCCCATAAACCTCCTTATGCAATTCAGGATTCGGAGTGTACCAAAGTTCAAATGACTGAGATGAACCACTTTAAAAGTATCCAGAAGACAGATTGGAAGCTGCAGTTCCACAGATCTTATTTTTCTCTTCCTGTGTGCTTTCCTAGCTGGCCACTGATAGGCTTAAGACATAAAACCTAATGAAGATATCAAGAAAACCTATTTTTGTGGGTTTTTCTTTAGAAACTGCATTTAACAACCATAAACGGCAACAAAACAATATTGTGGCTTGATGCTCATGGTTGTAACAATGATGTGATAGGAAGCGGGTGTCAAGTTCCCTTGGTGAGAAATAGGGAATAAATGAGACACACTGAATCACCAATGAATCACTGAGTTCTGCTTCTGTTTTTTGGCTTTTATTTCTAGACCCTGAAACTATGACAATTTTAAAATGATGGATGAAGGTGAATACTTCACAGCATTTACAAGTGTGTGGTAAGGTCTGATTGCCATTAGACTTCCTAAGACCATGAAAACAGGAAGTTTTAACAACCAGCATTTATTATTTCTTTTGGCTAATGTCAGAGTTAACAACTGTTCAGGTTCTTTGTAGAACAAGAGAGGATGAGGGTAGAAGGACAACATCTTCGTGGCCAGCAGCAAAACCACTAAGTTCAGCAGAGTTCAGAGAGTTCTGGGTTTCTCTCACAAAATTTACAAGAACTCACTCTCTTTGAGCACACACTGTACTACATCTTATGCTGGAAAATGAACTGCAGTAGCTTTTACTGTGAATAAATATGTGCATTTTGATAGCCAATACAAATAAACTGATAGGCTATGCTAATCTGAGAAACTGGGAGCTCCCACAATTTTAAAACAGGATGACACAAGTGAGAGAAAGAATTATCAGGCTGTTAAGAGGAAAAATAAAGCTGTCTAGTTAGAGTGTGTGTATGTGTACATGTACATACTTAGGTTCATTATCATCAGTATCAGCACTGAAATTGTTTTAAACAGAAGTTTTATAAGCAATTTCAGTGTTCAGATTGTCAATTTTAAATGGACTTGATCACATGAATTAAAACATTTTCTACAAAGGTACACATAAAGTTTTTTCTGCATTGATTCTGAATTCCTGTAGGAGTTCAGTGAGTAGGAGTAGATCAGGGTGCTGGTGCTTTGTCACACCAGATGGAACCAGACAGAGACCAGATCCACTGGTTTCAGAAGCTTTAATCTCCATTTTCTTTGTTTACTCTGTTCTATATGACAAACTGCACACATTGAGCGGCAGGACCAGGGAGAGCCTGAGCAAATTTTGGCAAAGCAAGTGAAGAAATTTATCCTGCAGGTTTGTCAGGCTGTTAAGAGGAAAAATAAAGCTGTCTAGTTAGAGGTGTGTGTATGTGTACATGTACATACTTAGGTTCATTATCATCAGTATCAGCACTGAAATCGTTTTAAACAGAAGTTTCATAAGCAATTTCAGTGTTCAGATTGTCAATTTTAAATGGACTTGATCACATGAATTAAAACATTTTCTACAAAGGTACACATAAAGTTTTTTCTGCATTGATTCTGAATTCTTGTAGGAGTTCAGTAGGTCAGGGTGCTGGTGCTTTGTCACACCAGATGGAACCAGACAGAGACCAGATCCACTGGTTTCAGAAGCTTTAATCTCCATTTTCTTTGTTTACTCTGTTCTATATGACAAACTGCACACATTGAGCCGGCAGGACCAGGGAGAGCCTGAGCAAATTTTGGCAAAGCAAGTGAAGAAATTTATCCTGCAGGTTTGTCATCTGGGAATCTCTAGATTCATATATGTATAACAGTGTTTATATTTATTGACAATTGTATTTGCTGTAGTTTTTGTTTCTACTATGAAATGATTGCCTTAAATTAGCAATGGTCAGGTGTTGCAATCTAGCCAGGTCTCTGGGATGATTGCTGCATACGTTTCCAACACTCCTGAGTTTATAGTGCACTGGAGTTACACTAAGAAAATGCTGAAGGAAAAAACCATTAAGATTGTGTAGGACAGTCTATGACAAAGTGACAGGGCAATGGGCGTGATGAAAATGAAGTGGGGCTTTATTGACTCACAACATTATATGCTCTGTATGAATGCTTGCATTTCTACTGAGAGAAATATCCTCAGAAGAGAAGCACTGTGATGCATGTTGGACTGATTTATATATTTTTTTATAATCTGTGCTCTTGCAAATGTTTTGTGAAATGTTTGTGTCTGGTTGAAAGAAAATTAACAAATTTAACTTGTTCTGGATGCCATCTTGGAGCAGAATAAAGAGTAGGTTTAGGTTTATGTGTAGGCTATTATCTTGGGAACAACACCACCACTACATTTAAAAAAATGTTTGTATTTTCTGGTGCATGTTTTAAATTATAAAAGCATATTCAACTGTGAAAGATCTTGTTGGGTCACTCTATACCATTTTCTTTCTAAGCTGAATTAAATGATAAAACTTAGCTTCCAGCAAAAGCTTTCAAAGCAAGGAACAATGTTCTTAACAATTACTCTCTTCCTGTCTCATGAAATTGTACATACATCCTGCCTACTTGGAAATCAATGTTTTTAAGTAAATCAAAGCTTTTATGTCTTTAATGGAGCTAAATAGCTTCTTCTTCTGTACCTATTACCTTGAATAGCAGTGAGTAAATCTCTCAGCAGAGGTGAAAATTGAAACCCAAAACATCCAAAATTTTTTCTCCACCTGTAAATATGTACTTGAATGTTGAGATTGTACAGTCCAAAGCACAATGTAATCCACATCATGCCAGTTCATGGTATTGTCAGTAACAATTAGGAAATTTTAACATAAGAATATGAGAATCTAGTGGTGCACTTAGACCAAGATTGAGTCTAAGCTTGAGGCAATACAAGGTTCTTGTCCAATTTGATATTTGTAGTATCAGACTTATAATAAAACCTCCATAACCTTTTCGAAAACTGAAGCCCATAATTATTGGTAAAGGGCCAGACATCTCTGAGCTTGAAATTACTGATGTTAGTGCAGTTCTGTTGACTCCAAGGTTGAGTAAGAAAGGCTGTGGTCAACTGAATATATTTTCACCGGTTCCTAATATATACCACCATCTATTCAGGGTAGATTTACACTTCTCATAGGCTTCAGCCACTCTAGAGATTACAATGTGGCTTCACTGGGTGCTTTTCATGGTCTGCTGAGCTTACTTCTCCCAAATACAGACAATTCTTCCATGTGCCACATTTTCCTACTAAATCTTCACAGAGCAGAACCCTAGTAAAAAATTAATGCCTGTTTATGCTGTAGATTCTGTCTTTATTTCTATCAGTAGCAGTACCCCAGGTGATCCAAAGTATTTGAGATCTAAGAACTATTTCCCATTTACTGAGTCATGTTGGAAGATGCCAAAAGAAAGTGAGGTCAGTTGACCCATGAAAAGATTGATTTTTCTAACATTTTTTTCAGTCCCTTATACCCTCAGCAGAAGAACTAGATTTCTGTCCAAAATTAACTGTAAAAGATTTTATAAATTGCCTGTGCATCCAAAGAGATGGAAACCATCTACAGTAAATGCAGTGGATTTTCCTCTCCCAGTCTCCAAATATTTATCCTTCTATTAGTGGCTGTACAGGAAATGAAGGATCTGGGCTGATGGAGTCCCCTCCATGACAGATAAATTTACCACAGGTAAGCATAACTATAACAAGACAGAATTAAACTTAGGCTGTGAGTTAGAAAAGTGATTCCTCATAAAGATAATTCCTGTAACTGCCCACAGTGAGTGGGAGTGATTGGCACTGTCTATCTCAACATGCCTGCTGTTCATCTGAACCAGGCTGGGGACCCCATGGTTGCCCAATCCACACTGAAGTAAAGTTGCACCAACTCCAGATCAATGGTGAGAAAAATTCTGTAAGTTTTGATAAACAAACCCAAACATATGTATCCATTGTCCACATATTTTCAAATATACTAAGTGCTTATGCTGACATTTAAATTTCATAAGTACCAAATTTCTGCTTTCACAGACTAATCTGACCCCTCTCTAAACCAGACAGAGTCTCTCCTTTGTGAGGTTGAGCAATTATTTTTCTCAATTTTTGGCTTCTACTTCCTTAGCTAAGGAGCAAAATAAAAAGTATACCTTGGGAGTTTAGGAAGTTGTTAAGAAGAGAAACTTATTCAGGAAAGGAACTTCTTGTTTCTCATGGATGCCAGACTCAGACAGAAGATGTCTTTTTGTCTTCTCCCCTCCCCACACACATCCCCACCCTTCCCTCCAGCTACAAAATACACTGTGGTTATTTGACTCATTATGTTTCTTTACAGAAATCATAACTGAACATTGCCCTTTTATCTTCTTCAAAGAAATTCTTGTGTCTCAATACACAACTTTTTCCATACAGATGTTTTTATTTTACAGTTTCCACCCCTACAGTTTCACCTGGTCAGCTCCACCTCAGGATTTCATCAGTGTCACAGGTGGAGCTAATTTGCTATGACTTCATGGTTATTATTCCTTGTCTTTGCAAATGAGATAAGCTATTGTTGTCCCTGAGGGCAAACTATTTTCTCTCATACTAGCAATGAGTCAGGAAGGTGTTATAATGCATGTGATCATCTCACTGCATGAATTTTCACTGAACTCTATACAGGGTGTTAGCTTGCTTGCTGTACATCATCCATGTCTTATTGAAGCAGTGCATTCAGAGAGTCCTTCTGGGTTGAAAAATACTATGGCTGGATAGTAGAGAAACTCATCTGCAGAAGCGTTTCTTCCTTCTTATTCTGTCTACTTCAAGATTGATGTGCAAACTTTCAAACAGAGAGCCTTCATCTGAGACCATGGAGTTACATATTTTACAGAATGATCCTTAAATACTCATTTTGAAGCTCTTTTAAGCAGTACAGTTAATGACCAGATGAGAGATACACACAGAGGGTATTTACAACAGCATTAGTAAAGTACTGCAAGGCCGCAGAAGCAACAGAGGTGTTTTCAGGAGATCATTTAGACTGTGACATACACAAAGGACAGAAACGTGGTGGAATTCTGTCAATGATATATTGAACTTGTGAGCATTTACTCTCACCTTTTAAATGCTTGATGATAGTAGATTTGGGGGAGCAAAGGCTGTTTCGTGTCACTCATGTAACAAAACAAAGAGGTCATCTGCCTTATCTTCATTTTTTTACTATTAACTGAAGAAATAATGAAGAAAATATATTTAGCACATACTTTTTGAAGAATGCTTATGATTTGAAAAGTTGTGGTGTCTGACACAACTGTATTTCATATACCTGCCATGGGATTTATAGCTAATAAACATTAGTATTATGTGGTAAATATAGCCCTCAAACCACACTTCCATAATGCACCACTGTGCCTTTGAAAAACAGGAGAGCACACTGGCAGCAGTGGGAGGTTAGAGGGAAAGGATAGAGAGACAGGAGAAGGAGATTTGGCTGGAAGGACAGCTGTGGTAAGGCATGGGGGGGATCCCCAAGAAGTCACTGGCTGATTTTACTGTGCAGATGTCATGTTGCCTGGAATTCAAAAATGTAAAAAAAAATTACCAAGGGAAAAAAAAATAGAGGAGGAATGACATTTCCTGCAATCAGATGAAACAGAATAAGCAGTCATTTAGGCCATGAATTAATCTGTGAAAAGGGCTTAGTGTGAAAAGAATTACCTGCATTGGCTATAGGTCACTGTAGTAAAAGAGCAAAAAGGCAAAAAAATGATTGCAGTAGCTGGTCCCAGCCAATGCCTGCATTCAGATGCCAGTTGAAATGCCCTGGCCTTTGCCAGGAGCTTCACTGAAAGTCTCAGACTGATTTGCATAGTGAAATGGTAAACTTCAGTATCTACTAGCTTTTTCTTTAACTACCTGTTGTGTTATACCTCAGGTTCCCTTCTGAAATATGAAAGAAAACAGAGGAACTGGAATGAATTTTTAAGTTTGGGGGTTTTGGGGATTTGTTACGGGGAGCATTAATGTCAACTCTTATGGAGAGATTGTCATTGATGAAAATTTAGAAACATCTGTAAACAACTTATTCTTATTTTTCCTTCACCCCCCTCACCAAGACACCGTGTACTTTTGTCTCTTGGATACATTTGTAAAGCTTGTTGTCTTTTGTTATCAGTTCCTATTCTTTATATTTCCCCTTCAGGAAAGAAAACTTCTCTTCAAATGAAGAGTCAGTCTTAAAACAACAGGAAAAAAAGAAGCAGGTGGACTACTCATTTTAGATAAAAAGCGTTATTCTTGAAAGTAATTTGGGTTGTCTGTTTCTGTTGGTCATGTCAGGACCTATTTACTTTACCTGCAGGAGCAATCTGACTTCAGTTATTTCCACACTTTGGGCTGAAATTCTATCAAAAGACAAAGGCACAGATGTGTCTATAGCAACTTGCACCTTAAACTTTGTAAAAGGCTCAACAAAGCACTGTATCAATTTGTTTAGCTTCCAGAAAGCAAATTTCTATCTCTTTCAGAACAAATTTTTCAAATATTAAGAATAATATAATTAGAAAATGCACACTCATAAGCTTCCTCTTTAAAGATGATAATTGAATACTACTATTCTGGAAGATTGTAAAGATGTGATTATAATTTCTTGGTTCTTACTGCCAAATTTTGGGGTTTTTTTTTACTTCAGTGGAAAAATTCTTTTAAGGTAAAATACAGACTGCTTCTTTCTCATTCCAATATCTAAAATGTATGCCCTGATCCATGAGTTGTTTCAAATAATAATTGTGTCACTGAGAAACACATTGCTGGACGTTTTCCTCAGTAGTGTTAGAACTTCCTTTGTGCACAGAGTCTCTTACTTCTCATCAGTCTGGAGACTCTGCAGACAAATTACCTGCCTTTCATCTTTCTGCTAGAGGGTGGAAAAAAATTACTAGAATTAAAAAAAAGGCTTATTAAGAGTTTTTGTGTATGAGAGTTGGAATCTGAGGCAGAGACAGGTAATTTCAGGAAAAAAGGCTTTTAAAAAGCAGAATGGAAAATGAAGATGAGAAGATAAGTTATGCATTCCTTTACATTTATCTTTAAAGTTTCAACTTTACTTTAAAAACTTCTTTAGTTTTTTTTTTTTGATAAAAAGTACCATTCATTAAATGTACTATTGTTACTATTAACCTTCTGGTAGATAAAAAAGTGTCAGGGAGGAATTTTAATTTAGCTGGAGAAGAAGGAAAGGAACCTGTTAATCTTCTTTTCCTTTCTTTTGAAGTAAATTAGAGAAGTGTGAAATTATGGCATAGGATACAGTTCCTCTTCCTCAATACAACGAGGACTTCTTGTCATTTCATAATAACGTAGAGCAGAATCTGTCTGAATGATGCTAAAAAGAAGATCTGATAACTTCAATTTTAATTCATCCATTTCAGGGACTGCCAGACTTTGAATATGAAATTTGTAGATTAAAAGTTTCAGAACTGTCAGATCTTCCACCTCCTGACCAGCATTTCCAGAATTGAGAACATTTGCTCACAGTGGTTGCCCTGGAAAGAGCTGCTTTATCAAAATCTTGCAGGAAAATCTCAGAAGTATGATATGGTTTAAGTCTGATGAAGATTGATACTGCCATAGAAAGTGGGTAGTACAGGACTCTTCCAACTGAAGAGAATGGAACCTGCTCTATCACTGCTCTCCTCACTGGGCAGGCAGGGCAGGGCAGGGCAGGGCAGGGAGAAAATAAGGTGGAAAAAACTCATGGGTCAAGATAAGGGCAATTTAATAAAGCAAAACCAAAGGTCATGCATGCAGAAGCACAGGAAACACAAATATTTTATTCTCTGCTTCCCATCATAAATGGATGTCCTGCCACTTCCCAGGAAGCAGGGCTGCAGTACATGTAATAGTTGCTCCAGAAGAAAAATTACATAAATAACAGATCACCCCTGACCCCCCTCTCCCACCCCCTCCTCTTTTCTTTTAGCTTCTATTGCTGAGAAGACACATGGTCTGGAATATTATGGAGTCTCCCTTTGGTCAGTTTGGGTCAGCTGTCCTGGCCATATTTTCTCCCAAGGTCTTGCCCACCACCAACCAGCAGGTGAGGGGGAATGTTGGAGAGAGCTGATGTTGTGCATGCTCTTCTCAGCAATAGTGCAAACCCTGCTGGTGTGTTATCAACACCTTTCCAGCTGTCAGGGCAGAGCACAGCACTCTGAGAGCTGCTACGGGAAAATAAACTCCATCCCAGCCAAAAAAAATACACCTGCTAAGGGACACAATTAAAATGCCATGTATGCACTTATATTAAATCATGCTGATGTATGCATTCATATTAGATTGTCACTGAAAAAAATCAAAACCATTTCTGGAAGCAGGGACCACTACCCCAACCTTTTGCTGAAGCTGCATCTGAAACAAGCATATTGATTAAAATGAGTTCTATTCACTGTTGGTTTCTCAACAACTGTGCTATTTGAAATCTTAAAGAAAAGCATATGTAAAAGCATGTAAACATATGTCAATATGCATTGAAACATGCATGAACAAAAAAGTAGTAACTTTCTTAACAGAATCATCTGCTAAACTGCTAAGTCTTCAATGATAAAAAAGAGGAAACAGTCTAATTGCTCTGTGCTTTATATCTTTAACTGCTCCAAGTTTTCTTGAGAAAACACTTGCCAGAAACCTGTGGTTTCCTTATGTCTCAGAGCTATATTGCTAGTTATTTGTATGATTTAGTGAGATTTCATTTTGATTGTCAGATTCCAGCACTTCTGTGATTCATTTTTACTAAAAGAAGTCACCAATTCTCCTCCCCTTAAAATCACTTTCCTGTATGATTAAGAAATGCAGTTCCATACTATCACAGGACTTCCTGAATTCTTTTTCTTCAAATACTACATCCTGAAGTTCCTTTAATACTGTTCCCAGAAAGTGACTCATGATTCTTTATTAATTATAGAATATTTTAACTTAATGAATGCACTAGAAATGTGTTTTTCTAGTCTCATAGCTTGAAGGAAATATCATTGCCAAAATATTACCTCTTACTGATCTTGTACTAGTAGTGTAAATGTAACTTTTTTATGATTGATTCTTTAAAATTTAGCTAAATTAAAAATAAAAATGAATGTAAACCTGATTTCTATGGACTACATCTTTAATTGCATGAATAATTGTAGACATTTAAGGCGAAACACTAAACAATTTCATGAAAAATGAGGACAAAACCTTTCCTGCTCTAGGTTGGCCAGTATTTTGCTCTGCTCATGCATAGGTTTATTGCTGATATGGCACATTGCATCTTTATTGTTATTGGGTTTTTGCACTGTAATAATCTGAATGATACTAACCCACTTTTGTGAGTTAGATGGATAGGCTTATCCCAGTGTCAGGAAATAAATGGGAATATTCCAGTGTTATCTTCAGATACATTCTCTGGTATCATCCAGGGTATGTTTGGAGAAAAACCTTCTGTTTGTATAGAGATGGTAAGTGGAGCAGTTCATATTCTTAGTTATGTTGTGCCCTCTGGCAAGCCTGCCAGGAGAGTGCTGTGCTTGTTTTGTGAAGAGAAACCTCCTCCACATTCCAGCTTGAGCATATCTATTGTTTTCAGACATAAACAGATGTCTTCCTTACCTAAGGGGAGCTCTCAAAAATCTGGAAGTAAAACAGAAGAAACTGATGTGAAACCACAACAGTATTTGACCTGTCTGCATTCATTAATAATCTCAACTTTAGCTGAAGGCAGAGTTCTGTTGCATTCAGTTTTATTTATTTGCATGGTTTCTGCCCTGCAGTATGGAAGAACAATAAAGGACATTAGTATTAATTTAATTTTCAAAATTCCAATTAGCATTTTGTTAAATATATACATGCTTATTATGTCATTCAGAGTCTTTAAAAACAAGATAATTCAGAGTTGCTTAAGAAGAGCTGGGAAAAGGGGGGTAAACATATTCTAAACATATTCTGCCAAACTGCCCTCTATTTCACAGGCCAAAATCTCAAAATGTGTGATGAGATCAAGATATAGATCCAGAGCAGAGCTTTTTCTTATAATTCTGACAGAGTGAATGAATTTTATTTGCATCAATCTTGTCTGATTACTAACAAAATGCATATATTTGGGAGGGGTTTACATCTATACATTTACTTTCTGTGACAGGCTGATCTATCTTTTCCAGCCTTATACAAATATCTGTAGCACATTCAGACGTGTTAGGGTTTAGCTGCCTGTGGGAGGTAAGATAATAACCCCAAGCAGGTCAGGTTTGCAAATCCTTCATGAAGACAGGGCATACCAAACTCCACATTTGAGAGTCATCTCCTCGAGGGCCTTGTCTCTCTCCTCACCCAGCTATGCCATGGTTACAACACAGACTGTATGATGACATCAAAACAAGGCTAATATTGAGCAACTGCCAGGAGTACTGAGAAAAAGTACTGTGTGCTCAAGGACAGCAGGATAAGGGTGTTGGTGAAGGAGAACAGAGGGAAGTGTTGAACACAGTGCAAGAACAAAGGAAGAGGAGAACATTTCAGTGAGGTGCAGAGCCCCCAGCAGAGCCCTGTACTGGAGCCAGCTCTGCAGCTGCTGGGACAGCCACATGTCCCAGCACAGCAGGGGCTGATCCAGCATCCCTCCAGCAAACCACACTGCAGTGACACTGGTGCTGCCCTTGCTGCCTGTGCTGTAGTGCAGACACTGCTGGGTTAAACCTGGGTCACACACCTCCCTGCAAGGTTACATCCATTTGCAGAAGTAGCAGCTGGGATGCAACAAACCTTATGTAATAGTAAAGATGCCCAGAAATTTAGATTTTTTTTAATTATCATTTTTTAATTCAGAGGCATCTGATGGTCAAATTAGAATCAGGTCATGACTCCTCACTTTCCCTGCAAGAAAAAAAGAATGATAATCTAGAGCAAGATATGGCAAAAAAAAAAAAAAAAAAAAAAAAAGTGATGGAAGGATTCAAGAAATGAAAAACAAATTTACTCTTAATTCTTGTAAAATTTAACTGCAAGTAGCTTCTCATGTCCACAAAACTCAGTGAGTCATAATTTAAAATAAGAGACTAAATATAAACTGACACTACTCAGAGGCAGAAGAATTCAGTCTGTGTCATTCATAAGTAAACTATAGAATTTGATTTGTTCATAAAGCATACTAGGTTTCCAGTAGAAATTCTTAAGAATTATAACTATCACAATAGACTGCTATCTTTAATTTTATTTGTTGTTTCTGAGTGTGCATCATCTTGGTTTCCATGATACGGTAGTGTGATTCATATCTTGTGGTTAGGAAGACTGACTTTTTGTTTCCGAAATTTCTGCTCTGAGAAAACATCTGCTCAAATGTAGATAGTTTGTGGTGTGTGGATGAAATATGTATTCTTTATACCCTTCCCCTGTAAGGACAGACTCATCACAAGTAACAATATTATTCTCACAGTTCCACTCTCGGCACATTATCTCCTAATAAATGTTCAAATAGTTTTTTATTTAGAAAGAAAGGTATCATGTGATATCTATATATGTGTGATTTGCATAATTTCCACTTTGCAGGTGCATACATTATTCTTGTTGCAGGGAAGACTATTTCTACTATTTAACATTTTGTAATCAAAATTGATATTCCATAAAATCTAATAATTTCTATTACATAGAGAAAAGCCTCTTTACAGTACCAATAAACACTTGTTCAACTGGAAATTCAGTTTTAAGTCCTAAGATTAGAGAGGTTTTCTTATCCAGTTGCAGTTTATCAGGCTGAAGTGGGAAATGCTTATCAAGTTACAACATGAGTACTCATTGGCAGGAGCTCCCTACTACTGGTGGCATCTCTCAAGATTTCAAATAGAGTTCATATATCCAAACTGGAAATCCACTTTTTGCATCCTTATGCTTCTCTGCTCCCTTTCTCAGCTGGGGATGACTCCCAGAGGGAATGGCCCCCTTGAAACCCTTCATCTGACCAAGCTTGTGTGAATTCTCAGAAAAAAAATAATTACCCTGGTGACTCTTGGAACATTACAAATTTTTCTGTGTATAACCATTGTTCAGCAGACACTAAGGCCAGCATTTCATCTGCCTTGTTAGGTATCCCAGGCAACTCCACTGCAATTATTGAGACCAGAGGCATAAGGCTGCAATATTTGCCACATACATCACTCTAGATAAATAAATATTCATCCAGTCAGTTTACATGGGTAATTTCATACTCAGGCTTCTCCTTTCCTGTTTCTTCAGCTTCACACACTTAACAGAGATTTCATAGGTCTTCACAATCCCTCCCACCCCAAATATGTCAGATGTACATGCTCTCCATGCTAAATATATAATATAAAACACAATTGAAAATAAATTTTCCCCAATATCACAATAATGTTTTGAAACATGGGAGAAAATTCTTTAACAAGGAGAGAAAAAATGGAGTGTCTGAAAATAGTCCTTTACTCATTTAAATAATTTTTAAAATCAATGTTACACATAGTATGCTCACTTGTCCATAGAAGAGCTCATCTTTGTTTCTTAATTCCTAAAACTAAACTGCATTTTAGTTTGTAGAGAATATGGCATATTAAAATGTACACATATACCCTGTCTGGTTCTTTAAAACATGTGAAAATATATTCCCACAGTAAGGTAGTTAATGTAACAGATATTTTATCTCCTTCTAAACTGATTTTTTTCTTTTGCTGTTTCCTACTATGAAAAGCAGAAATCTGCATTATTTTTGATAAACAACATGGTACTCAAATACTGAAGTATTCAGCTGTAATTCTAAGAAATACTATTTCATCATTGGTTATAACTTTCATCAGTAGTGTTCTATCATGATTTTCTCTAACTATTATTCTTTGGATTTCTTTTTTTTTTTACCGTTAGAAATGGAGCTCAGTTTTGCACAGTTTATAGGCGTATCCTATATGTTTTCTTGATATTAGCTAGCACTAAAAGAATGCTTTTGATTTGAGATGCTTGAAGGAAGAAGTCATAGAGTGAAAGTGGGTGTTCCCCTGTTCTCTGACATTTTAATAAGCTGAGCTAAGCTTGACAACCATATATTCCTCTTACCTCAATGGGATTGCTCTTTCATGGAAGTCATCAGATGCTCTTAAGAGGGAGGTTCCCTTGGACAGGGAGTGACACTCTGTTCAGCACTGTTGTCTACATGCAACTGTGACCTGATTCAAAGCCTTTTACAGAGCTTACATTCCTGGTGACATTTTGAGAAGTTGTGTTTCTTTGTTTGCTTCTAATTTTTGTACAAACTGCTCCTGTTTTTAGCTGGGATAGAGTAAATTTTTTTCCAAGTAACTGGTACTATTTTGTTGTGCTTTTTTCATTCAGTGTGAGGATAATGTAGACAACACACTCATGTTTAGTGCTTGCTCTTAGACAAGGCCTTTCAGTGTCTCATGCTCTGCTGTTAAGCAGGCACACAAGAAGATGGGAGGGACCAGAGTCAGGACATCTAGCTTAGGGAAGTTCTGTTCCACAGAATATCATTCCCAATACATAAATTGGGGGGAGTTGGCTCAGAGAGGTTGATAGCTGCTCAGGCATGAGCTGGGCATTGATCAGCAGCTGGTGAGCAATTGTATCAGGCATCACTTATCTTCCTTGGATTTTATTTCTCTCTTTAATTGTTATCTCCCTTTCCATTATTATTATTACTGTTGTATTATTATAACATTCTATTTTATTTCAAATATTAAGCTGTTCTTATCTCAACCCACATGTATTAACTTTTTTCTGATTCTCCTTCCCATCCCACCATGGGTGAGGGGTGGTAAGCAAACAGCTGCAGGGTACTCAGTTGCTGGCAACATAATAGCTAACATTCCAGTTATTCAATTTTAAAATATTTTCCTTTTTTTTTAGTAGATATGGGGCTAGTTGGGAAGGAAAATGATTCATTAGTGTCTCTGTGTGGAGACAAAAAGCCTCTTAAACAGAGGAGTTCAGAAAAATATAGTGGGAGGAGAAATTACACTGAAGATTGTCTCACCTTCAGAAACAATTGATGTAGTTTCAGATCTATAATTCACTATTTGGTTGTATCCATACCTGGTATTGAAATAAAAACATGACTCTTCAGTTGTGGTTGGATTTCCGTTGCTTTATCTGATTAACAAATATAGAAAGGTCTTGTCTATCAAGTGGTTTGATATGTCTGTGGTATAAATGTCAATAAATGGTAGAAATTCTCACTTCTGCGCTGATGTACCTGAGTGTTTAACTCTGACAAAAATGGTAAGAGAACAACCCCTGTCTAAATTCAAGGGATGAGCAGAACAAAAGAGTAACACTTAAGGCATTACTAGATGCCTTACTACTCTGAAATATATGCAGCCAAATTCACACTATGTCGTGGTGGGGCTGTATAAAAAGGAAAGGAGGGGGGATGGTGTCAGCCACCCCTTTAGAGATGTTTTAGAGCCTAAGAATGTCAAATTGAAATGTCAACACCAAAACAAAAGTGCTTTGCTGCAATAGAGACCTCAGTGTCAACATGATGTCAGTGAATGCAAATTTGCCCTAAAAGACTAACAATTTCTGTTCATTATACATCCACTAAAGTATAAATTTTAATGTAACAATAATAACCACCTTGCCTCCCAAAGAAAAGGGGCAATTGTTTTAAAGAAGGAAGCTTTAGAAATAAATGAAGATCTTACTTATCAAGTCTGGTGAAACAGGGTGTAATTGGAAAGGTGAAGGAAGGATTCCCCCAGCACTCAGGTAGATTTCTGGCACATGAAGGGAGAAGTCTGACTTTCCCCTCAGGAGGGCAATGGAGTCCCCAGCACAAAGAGCTTCCCTGGGAGCTAGGGCAGGTAAACAAGGTCTCTGGACTATGAAGGATTCTGACAGCAGGAAAAGTCTCATGAACCTCAGTGAATGGTAGTTTCTTTTCTCTGTGAGGTCTAAACAGCTTCTTACCTTTCACCAGGGACCACGGTGCCTTTTAGCACAAAATAAACCTGACAGCTTGAAAGTAGCAAAAAGCTCTGCTCTCTGAATCTTTTGACCTGGCCCTTTATACTGCAATGTCCCAAGGCAAAATTCTTTATTTCTTTGCCACTAGAAAATGTTTTGCACTTCAGAGAGACCTTTGAGTTTCTTCAACCTGTACAGAAGCTGTGGATTTGGGGAATGACTGAGCAAGACTGTCTCCCACATCGTCATTCTGTTTTGATTTTTGTTTGTTTCTTGTATATGTGAAGCCACTGACTTGTGATCTGACAAAATAGAAATAACACCTTCTTTTTTTGGCAGATAGGTGAATTTCTGAGATGAGCATTAGCACCTATCCAGTGCAAACATGCAGGGCAACATTGATGTGCTAATGCTCAGAGCCCACTGATGAGTGAAGCAGCCATTTTCATGATAAGCTTAAGAAAATTGATGATCATAGGGTTAAGAGGCTAACACTAAAATCAGAGGCTGAGCTGAAGAAAGACCTGGAATGAGAGGGTGGAGAACTTGTTCCTGCTAAAAGCCAAAAGAGGCTTGCAGACTCATTTGGTAACTGCATCACCTCCTAGAGTGTGGTGGCAGCAGCAACCCAAGCCCAATGTGGCCACAGGACTTAAAAAAGGGAATTGTGGACCTGGTCACTTGCCTGAGGTCAAAGGTTCTCTAACAGAGATTTAAGAATGCACAATTGCAAGCAGGTCAGGCTGTGCAAATTTTTGTTGCCTGCAGCTGGGAAAATATAAAGTCATGTTTCCAATTTATAATTTGTACCTGGCATTGCTGATGATACTTAAGAAATGGTTCTTAGAATAATTTACTCATCATGCTCAGATTTGGCTCAAGACTTGTCTTGTATTTGTATATATTTAGAGTTGCTCATATCTAGAGTTTGTTAATTACAGCTTTTAAATCTGTTTGCCTTTGAATTGCAGAGACCCTTTTATTTGAAATATCAGTAGGAACATAATAAACAAAGAAAGGAAAATAATCAAACATAACTGCCTTTAAGCTGATCCACATAATGTTATATTGGATATCCCATCAAAATTAAAAGTGCTTAGAAAATAGTGATTCTATTATGACAGTGAAAGCTAAATGGTTTTAGCTTCTTATTGGAAATAATCAAATTGCATCATGTTGCTGCCTTAATCCCATTAGGGCTTAAAGAATATTAGTTTATTCACAGCCTTGCTTCATCTAACACTGACAAAACTCTGTATTAAATCATTATTCAGAGCAGCTTTATTATTGTAGATCCCAGTTCCAATTTTCTCACTTGCACTGAAAATGGCCTGTTTTAAGAACTGACAGATTAATATTAGTATTTTTTGAAAATTAAAAATAGCATTTATTTTACTTGTCGTGTAATTAATTATATACTAATAACCTCAGTTGTTTTCATTTTTAAGAGACATGCTTTTAGCTTCTCTGAAAACTAAGGTTTTGGAAAGTGATACTTAGGATTATGTTCAATCATATTACAAGTTACGCCTAATTTGTGTTTCATCCTTTTCCCAGAAGCCTCATATTTTATCTTTTCCATATTGTTATCAACACAGAATCTTTCTCAGTCCTCAGAAGGCTTCTTTTAAGCTACTTGTTTCCAGTTTGTTTCAAGTATTTTCCTACAATATCCTTCCACATTGTACAGAGCAGCTACTCACCAGATGCCAGATGCATGAAGTACTCTTCAGTTGGCTCCTTTTCTCCAAATTACTGATTTCTATGCCAACAACTTTCTAATTTTTGGACTTCATAGCTGTTGATTGTGCTGTTACCTCAAGGCAGTTGTTACTGGAAACAGTCCAGGCATCAGTGACTACTGTCACAAAATTTCAAAAAATTCTCAATCCCTTTCTCATGGATTTTTCCTAGAATTTCTAAGGCTGAGCAACCAAACCTTAGTAGCAGTAGGTAATTGTGGAAGCCAGAACTTGCTGCAGAGCTAGTGTGTGGCTTTCGTAATCTCTGAGAGCTACATTTCAACAACTTCTTTTACGTCCTAAGTAATCTTCTTTTATTATATTTTTCTCAGAAATTATTTAAACCTATATGGTATTGTAGGTATAGTTCATAGAAATTACTTTCTTGGCTACCCTATCAGGCCCTTTAACATTTTATCTCAGAAGATGAAAAATGTATCAAAACAACAGCACAGTTTCAAATTCTCTCCATAGCCAAGGTGTCTTACAGGTGTCTTGAGGGCTCTCCTACACATTATAAATCATAGAACTGAAAAATATGAAGATAAGACTGCTTAGTGTAAAGTGCTATCATTACTGAGTCTAGAGGAAAAAACTCTATAGTGCAGAAAAAGATACCAGTAATGTGTTGTTGCATTTGTATATATCTACTACAACACTGCTTTCAATTACATGATCATGATTATGGCATGATCTCCATGTTTATTCTGATCTCTCAAAAATTACATACAAAGGAAGATTTAAAGTTTCTCAAACAACTGTAAATGCTAGAATTTTTACTGCCTTCTTTACAGTAAGCTACAATTTATTATATTTTTTGTATGTAATAGTGGCAGATATGATGGAAGTATCTTTGGTAGTTTACAAATTATTAATACTGCTTATCAGTTTTCTCGGATTCATCTCCTTTATTCTAATTTAGGCCTTTAAAAGCCTCTTTTTTCCAACTAATTCATATCCTACAGCAGATGTTTTGCTGATCCTTTTCTCAGAAAAAGCAGAGAACACAAAAGCAACTACTCCCCAGGAGCACAATCGGATCCCTTTAAGGGATTATTTTAAGCCCCCCGTCTGAAGGATTTTGTGGGAAAGCACCTGAAGAGTGAATACTTCTGATTTGCAGGGAACTGCTTTCTCTGGAGAACTGATGATTAGAGCAAGATTCTAGAGAGCTGGCCATCCCTCCTGTTGTTCCAGTCACAGGAACTACACAGAAGGATTGAATAAAGGCCAGAATATAATATTTGACAGTATTAATTTAGTGAAAAGGTCATAGAGGAATCCCATAGGTGATGTACATATACACCTCTGTTGGGTAAATCATTGAATAATCCCCAAAATAAGGATCAAGGTAGAGCTTGCCAAACACTTGTTCATTTTCCTGTCTGCATTTCAATTCATTTTACAGGAGACTTCCTGGTGTGAATTTAATTAACGTTAACATAGAAATCTTATTTTTTATCTGATGCAATGCATTAACATAAAGTTAGATAATCTAATCTATAACCAGCTCTTTCTGTTTCTAAATAAAATTATCAAATTAAGCTCCATTAGTTTATGTAGATGTTGGTTTTTTACAATGCTTCTTCCTTTTCCTCAGAGGTCAGTGTGTAGAGGATCAGTATTCCTGAATGGAGGTACTGTTTTCATTCACAACTTTAGAAAGGTCTCCTGCAAAGAAAAAAGGTTAATTGCTTAGATTCTCAAATGTATAATAAAGATTATTAAATATAGACAGGCCTTAGACAAAAAGCCTACCAGTTTTTTTGGTGTGAGTTTTTAGGTCAGAGCCAGTACACATAGAGATGTTTTTCTGTCTGGATTTCAATGTGTGCAAATCTTGAGAGTGTTTGAATCTCAGGTTTGGATCTTAATTTTCCATCTTTACCCACCTTTCTAAATAGATTTTTTATCTTGCTGCTCCAAAAAAAAAAAATTAAAATTAAAAATGGCCTTCTTGAACCAATTGTGAAGCAATAGTACAGATCTTTTCAAAGTTAAGAAAAAAACTACAGCTATAATTTTAAAGTGCACGGTCAAACTTTTATTCTTGACACCCTAAGTATTGCTTCAATTTCTTGTTAAGTTAGTGGACTGTAACATCTTTGTTATTCTTGTTATGATTTTTATTATTTTAAAGGGAAAAGAGAAGTAAACCTGAACTAAGTGGACTTGTCAGCACTGTAAGTGTGTTTCTGTGTAGATTCTGTGTGAAAAAATGAAGAAATTCTTAGAATAAAGAAGTCTGACAAAGTGCAGGAAACAGTTCACCTCACTATTCTTCCTCTTTCCATTTTTTTCCCCAAATCTTTTTTTGGTTTCCCTTGTTTTGCCAAAAATTATAGAATGACCATATGTGTCAAGTTGAATAGAGGAATGACTATTTATACTACAATTCAAAAAAAAAAAATCCACTCCTTGCTGAGTAAAACAGTTAAGAAAACTGAAGTCTTAGAATAATCAGAAGCATTTGCTTGATTTGCTTGACATGAAAATCGATGTACATGAAATACAGAGGAACTATCATGACTACTAAAGTGGGACAGTGTCTAGTCAAAGAGGAGGCAATTTTTCATGATGGTGCAAGCCTTTGCTTCTTTTTCCTTAACCCGCAAGAGAGCTGGCACCCTCATGAATGGCATTAGTCTTACACCCTTACAGTGATCTTAGGACTATGTTTTGGTTCATGCCTTCATTCAGTACCTCCTCAAGTGTATAATGCAAAGAGGGATCCATTTCTCTGCTTCTCTCCCTGGAAGAACCTTGAAGCTCAATATTTCTCCTCTGTAATAAATTTAGTGTCCAATTGCTGTGAAAGCAACAGAGGGGAGACAGCTGGTGTCTTGCTTGGAGATGAGAAGTGGTTGAAGTTGGTCACACCACCGAGGCAAATCAAAAGCTTTCCATAAGTTCCTTCTTTTGGGAGTTGTGGGAATCCAGAAGTTTTCCCCCAAACTGGAGACAATATGAGTCACATGTATTTTTCAAATGTCAGTTCAGTAAGTTGCATAACCATGAGAAACCTAAAAAAGAGTTTCACATCCCTGCAAGATAATTCACACACACACAAAATTAAATGAATAGATCATGGCACCAAATCCTGAAATGCTGAGGTCTGTTCAGAACTCTGGTTTTTCTCCTGTATGGGACAAAGAAAGCAAGATTTTTTATGTTTGTTTGGGGTTTTTTTTTGTTTGTTTTAGTTTGGTTTTGAAGACATTTTTAAATTTAAAAAAAAAAGCCAGCAGCAAATACCACAGAGGGTGAACTGTACTTTTGTTTCTAATAATTCACATACTATGGCTACATTTAGCCTAAGAAGCAAGTTTGTAAAAATTAATACTTTAATAATTCTGCTAGAAATTATGCTTTATATTAGTCGAGGAGAGGGGACTCCCAATTTAAAGAAATTTAGTAAAACACTTTAGGAAAAAAAATTTGGATATAAAAAGTATTATGTATGTATCTGAATAACAGTACATATACTCCAAAAGAAATAGCTAATTTAATCATATGATATCAATTCAAATATTGATCCTTATGGTTAAACACAACTTTAAAACTACATTTTATATAAAATATTTTTCTATATTTTAAATAGAAGGTTGGCTGCTTTTCCATAGGAGATTTGTCTATATTCAGAAGTCATCTCAGGTTTAAAAAAAAAAAAGATAATCAGACCTACTGATACTTTGTCTTTTTATATGCTACATATCAACTACAGACATAGCCTTCAGCATTACGATAAAAAGAGTCTATGACATGAGGTGTCTTCCTTCCCCCATCTTGCTCCCAGAAAACATTATTATTCAGAAATTTTCACAGCTCTAAAGAGAGTAAAGAAACATTTGAGGGCAATTATTTTCAAGTAACTGATAACTCATTTTAATTAAAATATTTCTGAAACTGCATCTGAGCATTTAGTGTGTGTAGAGGGCAGTGCATATTCTGCTATAATGTGAAGTCTTGCAAAATGAAAAAAAAAAAAGAGCATCCATGCTTTGTAAATACCTTTTTAGTGGCTGGAAAACTCTCTTGCACAAATAGTTTTGTGTTGTGCCAGGTGCTGACCCCTCTGAAATGGTTCTTGCAGGTGTTTATGGCTCTGTCTGAACTGGGGTGATTGCACATGATGGTTTATGCAATGACGAGTTGCTCTTTGCATTTACAGGACTCTGTGCACTTGTTAGGTTTAGCACTGCTATATAAAGCATTAAGCTTATTACGCCCAAAAGAATTAAATTATACTGAGGCAATTTGATTACTTGTGTCCAAAGGAAGACACAATTGCAATGAGTTAAAAGCTTGAGGTGAATGTTGTTAACAGTAACACTTTGCAATTAAGGAAAAGTATTTTCTTAAGCATTTTCATGAAATCTATTTTCCCTTTTACTCAGTTCATTTGCCATCCCTGTAAAAATATCTTTTGACTTCCAGATGTTTCAAAGTATGGAAGCTGATCGAGCTTTTTAACCTTATTTCACTGTTTATACACACTACACAAAATATTGTGTTCACAATCTGTATCAGAAATTCTGGATTTGTTGGATTTCTTTCAAAATGTTAAATGATAGGCATCTTAGTTTAATTTTTTCTTGAAACATCCAGGTCTGCGTATGAATTGTGATACAAAAAATATAATAGCACTTACTAATTTCAGTCTGCCAAAATTAGACCTGTCATGAGTGGAAGCTGGTTGATGTTTCATTAGTATTATTTTCAGTTGAAGCAAATGTAAAACATAAGTGCCTCATGGTGGTCTGCTAACTGCTGGAGAAGAGAGAAGACTGCTGAAGTAACGAATCAACAGATTCCTGCAGAAGCAGGTTATTCAAAATCAGCACCTTGCCTTCAGAAGCAGGTAGTGATGCAGTGATGGCAAGTGCTGTCTCATGGGCAGCCTTCACATCACAGCTCTTTTCAGCAATATATAATTTGATAATAATTTTCATCTCAGCACAGTTTAGCATATTTATTCCTCCATAAGTTTTAATTCTGCTTAAGAGGAATGATCCTATCAACATAAAGAGGTCATAAGGATTGCTGCATGATCAGATTAACCTCTCTTCAGCTTCATTGCCTCCAGGCTTTAGATCAGTTCTCCTTGATTTTGGAAACAGTTTGTGTGCTATTTCCAGGCTACTATTTCCAATTTATTGACATTTTACTTTATTTATTTAATACTATCTATTTTTTTATTTATCTCTATTCATATTTATAGGCCCATTTCCACCATATAGCCTGATTCCATGAGGATAACATTACCTAGGCACTACATTTTAGGATTTTTCTCTCTCTTTATTTTTGTAACTTTTTTTTTTTTAACTAGTTGGTTGTACCATACATAAAAAGAATTCATATTGGCATTAATAATGATCTCTTTTATTCTTCACAAACTGAGGTGAACAAACAGCTGTTAATAACAGTGCGCTGATTGCAGAACCTGAGCCATTGGAACTTCCCTTAAGGCTAAAGAGATTTGTGAATCTTAGCTTACTCTTTGGGAAGTTTTTAAATACTTACTACAGTGCTTGAAATGATAGATGTGAATTTCCTACTGTGGTTGCTTACAACAACCCTACACCCTCATTCTTTCTCATTGCCTCTGTTGAGCTTGAAACACCTGATTCCTGGAGGCTTTATTTGGAGAGTTGAGAGAGAATGTTGACTTTGTTTCCATCCGGGACGAAAATATTGAATGAATGAAAACAGGGGTAACTTAGGGTTTTGCCTAACCAGGGTTTATGCAGTATGCTTATGCTTCAGGACCTACTTAATAGTTTTTTTTAATTAGTGCTGTTATCCATATGTTTGCTTGAGACAAACCATGTGAGAGCAATGATTCTTTAACAGCACTTCCCTGGGAACTCTTGTGATTTGTATTGTTTTCCAGAGAGTAACAACAGTTCTTCAGAAGAAATTTGGTAACTGGGTATCAATATATTGCTACTGGGTTTTGATATTGTTATTACCTGTATTGTTGTTAATTGTATTTGTAATATGGTATATCAAGGAATGTACAGTATTACATAACTGTTAGATTTCAGGCAGGATGTTCAATTTAATTCTGACTTTTCAAGGCCCAGGTTCTTAGGATAATTCAAATCTTTGTATTAATTACTATGCAGAATATAAACTGCTGTCTATTTATTCAATCTGGATAGCTTCAAGTGGAATATATAACACATGGGAAATGTGCCCGAGATTATATTCAAAATCTGAGCCTGAATTGTGTTGTAGTCATTGTGCATGAAGCAAATTTATAACCATTTTGAGTAAAGTTGGATCCAAGGATTTTATTTATGCATGAGACTCACTTATTTCAGAAAATCAACAGAGCACAAATCCTGACTTTGTTTCAGTTGAAATAGAAAAAAGGAAAAAGATTGCAGTGCTTTCTAAAGTGTTCACTTCAAAGGCTGGAGACCTTAACCCATGCTCAAATTAAGGAATTTTCTTTCATGGAAAAAACTTGGAGATGTGGACGTGTTCATTTTTTCTAGCAAGTCTGAAATATTGCTATTTCTGTTCAACCCAAATAAATAATTTCTCTTATTCTTTCCCACATTTCTTTTTCACCTCTTGAAAAATAAGAGTCTATATTTAAGAACAGGTCTCAACTTACACACTAAACCTGCAATTTTCCATTGTGCTTACAAGTCAGAATGATTTATATCTACTAATTTCAACCTCTGTGTTTGTCTACCAACACAGTGTCACTGTAGGTAAAATTGCATGTAAGTATTTTCAGATGAACTATTAAAAAAAAAGTACTTGCTTTCATTACATCTCATATCACTTCCCAAGTATTTGATTTAGACATCCTGAGCATTTTCTTGAAGAATATAATTTAATTTCAGTATGAAAGCAATTAAAGAAGATATTTCTACTTCTGGATTTTTTGCTTGTTTTTCTCCTGTTCCTTGTTTTGTCCATGTCTTCAAAATAATCAAAGTCGTGTGTGATTTCATGAATGTGTCTTTGTGTAAGATACAGCTGCAGAAGAAACAAAACAGATTCTGATGAAGGGTGAGGGAGGTACTTTCAATGACTAATGTGTTTGGCTTTGTATTGTTGCCTGTCTCCTCAACAGCAAGGCATTAGATAAAGGAGAGCAATAAAGGAAGACTTTAAAAAGTGAGATAGAAAGGTACAATAATGATACTGGTACAAATTTCCTCTACCTCTTCAGAGCTATAGATAAAAGTGTTTGAATTTTGGGTAGATTGGGATAAGGGTGCTTCCCTTGACAGGAATAAAACATAGATAAGTCAGTAATCCCTGATTAGGGAAACCACAAATATCAAAAATCCTGCAAATAGCTGGAAGCTTGAAAAGAAAGAAGAAGCCATCTGAGATGTGTCATTGATATCAGTTCAAAACAAGAGGACGATTTTTTGTTTGTTTTCTTTTCAATGGAGGGATTTGCTCACAAAGAGGATTTATTTATTTATTACTTTTCCCAAAGGCTTTTTACCTAGCAAAAAGTAAAATAAATTACTTTGTTTCTAAAACCCCGTGTCAGCACAAACACGCTGTGACAAGTTCCCCCAAGGAAAGTCCTGTAGGGTCCAAATCCCAGCTGAAATTCCTGAGTGAGCCATGCTGAATGTTTGCTACCTGACTGCTGGTTGGAGTGACTAGATTGCAGAATACTGACTTGAAAGGTAGAAAAGCCTGAGGATCTGTACATCTGGCAGTACAGGTGGCTGCTCATTAAACCAAGGAGCACCATCGGAGATTTATTTTGAATTCTATCACTCCTTACAAAAGTATGATGAAACTGGAAAAGTAGCCTTCACTGATTATCTTCTATTGAATTTATATTCATTAATATCTCTCCCTGGACTGCATTTAGACTAACAATCTTGAGCAGTTTGTAACTGATCCTGCAGGTCAGCTATCCTGATGCACAGCACACACTGACTTTACTCCCTACGGATGTTTCATCTTCCAGTCTAAACTGGAGCACAGGAAATAAAGATAGAGGAACAGAGAAAACTATATTGAATTGCAGCTCACCTTATTCCACCACAGAATGCAGCCACTGCTTGCACCTAGGCTTAGGGTCTAACAACACCTGCAGTCTGGATGAATCATTAATTCCAACAGAAGCAGCATGACACTCAGAGTTGAGTAGGACAGCCACTTCTTTTGAACTGGAGTGATTTTTGGGAATGACATAGGTTGGATGTTAGATAACCAACATGAAATCCATAGTTTTCTGAAAAATAATACTCTTTTTCTTCCAACATCCCCACTGCAATAGTTTCAGTTACAAAGAACACAAGGCATAGCATCACCAGCTCACTGCCCTGATTATTTTCTTGAGCATCAGGCTTGAAAAAGATTGAGTTGTTTCCGTCTGTGTGCGTCCGTACATCTGTTAAGCTAAATAGGTTGAAGGGATTGCAAAATGCTATCAGACAAAACACTGATTTCTGTGCTTTTTATAGATGGAAATGACCTAGCTACTCAAAATAATGTTTTATTTCATAAAGAAAACACAGGTGATTTAAAATATGGAGTACTGTCCAAAGCTTATTCTTATTCTATGTCATCCTTATCAAGAATTTCAGAAAAATTGAATTGCAGCTCACCTTATTCCACCACAGAATGCAGCCACTGCTTGCACCTAGGCTTAGGGTCTAACAACACCTGCAGTCTGGATGAATCATTAATTCCAACAGAAGCAGCATGACACTCAGAGTTGAGTAGGACAGCCACTTCTTTTGAACTGGAGTGATTTTTGGGAATGACATAGGTTGGATGTTAGATAACCAACATGAAATCCATAGTTTTCTGAAAAATAATACTCTTTTTCTTCCAACATCCCCACTGCAATAGTTTCAGTTACAAAGAACACAAGGCATAGCATCACCAGCTCACTGCCCTGATTATTTTCTTGAGCATCAGGCTTGAAAAAGATTGAGTTGTTTCCGTCTGTGTGCGTCCGTACATCTGTTAAGCTAAATAGGTTGAAGGGATTGCAAAATGCTATCAGACAAAACACTGATTTCTGTGCTTTTTATAGATGGAAATGACCTAGCTACTCAAAATAATGTTTTATTTCATAAAGAAAACACAGGTGATTTAAAATATGGAGTACTGTCCAAAGCTTATTCTTATTCTATGTCATCCTTATCAAGAATTTCAGAAAATGCATATTATGTCTGCTGTTTGGATACATGCAAATATATTATCAGTGTGAAAGAACCTCAAATAAATGAATATTTCAAATATTACAAATACTGGATGTTCTTAAATAATGAAAATACCAAAAATTTCCACGAAAGGCCTAGTCTTAACAATATTAACTCAACAGTAAAAAAGATATAATAATATTTCCTTTCCTTTCCCCATGACACACTGTGGTTTAAACCAGAAGTGATTATTAATCTATGTAAAATTCTGCTCTGGGTTTGCATATAGCTTGGTGTAAGAAATTATTGTTTTATCAGACTAGGTACATATAAATCATTGTATGATATTTTGATGCATATATATAATGCAGCTGTAATAAGCTTGGAGATGATCACAGAAGGTGGTTCTAGTCACCACAAGCCTAAACAATCTAGAACATCATCTTCAGGTTTAATGCCATTCTGTGATTCTGTGTGAATTATGTAAGGGAAGCAAATAAGCAACTATTTAGCTGCTTGGGGATAGAATGTACATGGGTGTTAAAGGAACAAACTCAGTCATGTCAGAGCATCAATTACCACAACAGGAGTAAAATGGCACAAATATATCTGAAATTCTTGTTATTTTCATTTTTATAAATGCAGTTCAAGTGACCTGCAGCCATGATTTTAAGGTAACCGTATTTCCAATCATCAGGAACTGTACTGTTTTAGGCTTAAAATCCTAAACTGGCAGTTTTCTTTGTTCTTCTCTGCCTACAACAGAAAAAATTGAATGAAGGGGAAAAAAACCCCCGAGCTGTGATTCTTCCATCTGTATAGTTACAGAGGGAAGGAAAACGGGAAGACACACACAGGTATCTACCAGTTTCTGCCCTGATCAAGATATTTGCCTCATTGTGTCTATTCTAAATGTTATCATGACTTTGGTTCAAATTTTGGCCTGAAACAATGGAGACCAAGAAATACATATTTGCTACTTATTGAGAATGTTATGGGAATAAAATAAATATTTTATACAAGGGTAGCAATACATCTTTAACAAATATCTAGCCAAAACATTCTGGCACATGGATTGCTGAAACAATTTTTACTGGGGAGACATTCTGACAGGAAGACTAATATCCCAAAGAAATTTGTTTTCAGGTCTGCTTTTAGAAAGGGTTTCTTTTTTCAGTTTATTGCAGAGGGATCATGTGATGGGGAATGTGGAGGTTTCCCTGTGTGAGCCTTTCCCTGAGGGCTTCACAGAGGAAGAATAATTGCAAATCCACAATATGTTCTATGGAGCCAAAAGACACAAGAAAATTCTATGGGGACAAGCTGAAGATTATTCCCATATCATTCCCTTTCTTTGTTCATTTTTTGACTGGCTAATTCTAGAACATGAGTGTGAAAGGCAACATACCTAGGAAATTAAATAGTGTTTAGATGTTGGCAATGACCCAGACACTGCTGCTCAGACATACATACTCTCTTAAATTTGTAGAATTCCTTGTATAGCTCTCTGCCACTGTAACTACTGGTATAAAAGCTTTACATTTGTAATGAACAACATATTGATCACTAGCTCTTGCAGTGACTTTTCTAAATGAGCTATTACAAGATAATAGCTTCCATGCTTCTATGAGCTACTAGTGAAATTCAAAAAAATTTCTCTTTTGTCTCTTTTTTCAGATTTTTTTAATGTCTCCTTTTTGATTTAAAGTTGCTCCATATCCATTATTAGTTTTCTCTTCAATACCCACCTCTTTTAACTATTGGGTTATTGTTATTTCTGGATTTCCTTATTTCGTGTGCTTATATTCTTTGCTTTTCCTCAATTTTATCTTCCTGTTCTATTCTGGTTGGATTTCTAGAAATGTACCGTAGGAATCCCACTTTCAGAAAGTAAGTCATAAACATTTCTGTGATTTGATTAATTGTCCAAAGACTTTTTGTTATTAAACATCTCAAAATTGTATAGAGATTCTTAATTACTTCTATCAGATGAGGAATGAATAAATGCACCAAGAACACAGTGATGTCTTATTATTTAGCATGCAAAACACTATGCCAGATATCCTGATCTGATGGAATTAGGGAACTGAATGCAACATAGACTCAATTCACTTCATATTATAACTGTTTATATTTTTAGTAAGTATAGTAGGAATGTTTACCAGGAAAAAAGAAAACAAAACATAAAATAGAAAGTTTGACAGAGTAGTTGCATTTTGTTCAAGAAGATAACTTCAATAACTGAAGTAACCTTCAGCTGCAACTCCTGATTCTTTTAGGCTTGAGGTAGAAACAAATACAGGAATTACGTAAAACATATCACACTGGCCTTGAGACATTATGCAGACCACAAGCCACCTTAAGGCAAGCCTGAAGGCCAGCTGAAAGGGTCAGACACACCAACATGCAGCTGCTTGTCTTTCTTGACATAGATGAGATCATCTCACCCAATTTCTGTGCTTATTGTTTGGTTTCTTTTCAAACCCTACTCTACTTCAAAATATTGTCGTATGTGCCTTGAAAGGATTGTCAATTACTTTTGAAGGATCATCTATCATGCTTCACACTTCTAGGGAAACCTCACCCCTAACTTTGTAAGATGAAAGAGCCCAGATTCAAACTTACCAAGTATGGACCCAGGGAATCCCTATAAAAGGAATCCTGGATGAAAAAGTAATGTTTGCTGGAGTTTTGCTGCCTCTAGGACATCCCTTTTGGTAAGTCTTCCTTATGAAAGAAGCTGTGAACTGGCTCTGGTATACACCCTCAGAAATAACAAGAAGTATTTTATATCTCTGAAATGAGCAACTTTTAATCTCTGGCAGATAGTTTAGATAACAGATCCATTGATTATTTAGGGAAAATGGTGAACTTCTAAAACTTTATGGCATCTGATGCAATCTATTGTAGTACCAGGATAATAAAAATATTTGTGCAAAACACCGAAGAAACAGTTCTGACACTATTGTGCTGAGATCATCAGAATTGCCAAGAAAACTGACATAAGAAACTGGCAATGTGTAGGTTTCAAAGTTGGTTTAATCAAGTGTTTTTTAGAAAATTAAATGCATAGACTAAAAACAAGCACTTCTCTTTAAAAGACCTTTTATTGAAAAGAATGCCCATGATATCTCTTATCCACTCCAGTATTTTGTCATTAATTTACAATGTTTTATATATATATATATATATATATATATATATATATATATAATCCAAAATACAAATTAAAAATCAGGCAGCATTCCTTAGTAGAAACAGAACAGATTTCTTTTTTCCACTAGACAGATAGTTTTTTAATTCAGTATCTTCATTATTCAGTATCTTTATTATTGTAAACAGAAAAATACTTAAAGAATGTTCTGAACTGCAAAAGAACACACTAGACATTGGTCTGTGGGTTTTTTGTATGTGTATAACATAAAAAGTATTTAAGAGACAGCTTCTGCATAGCTGAGATTTTTAAAATCTTACTTTTCAGACAACACCCGAGGCTCTACTCTGAAGCTGATGCTAGATAGCTAGTTGGGAAAATGAACATGCAGGTCACTATAACTGAGGAGCTAAACATTTATCTTGCATGCAGGGCACACTGATTTAGAAGACTCATTACAAGCAAGTGTTAAATACTAAAAGTTGGTCTGTGAGCCAGACAGAATTCAGAGAACCAGAGATAATGAGACTATAAAGATGATATGTAGCTAGCAACAGTTGTGGTTTGCTTAGGGATACATGTAAACACAGTCTGGTTAGGACACTTAACAGGATAAACGTGGAAAAAATAGAAAGGATAAAGCAAACAATACATCAAATGGTTTGTGGACAGTTTTCAGTATATGCATGTTCTCCATTAATGCTGAAAAGAAATAACAAGCCATGACTACTATTTGCAGAATAAAAGCATTCAAGTTTTTCCCACTGAAAAGATACTAGCTCCTGTTACCCTTTCTCCAGTGTTATTGTTTGTTCTATGTAATGTGGTAGCTCTCAGGATCCATGCTGGCTTTAATTCTTCAAAGGCAGTTGTTCCCTACTTTCCTGCCCTAACAAGATGCGTTGTCTTCTCTCCTCTCTTCACTTCCTCAGGTGGCTCAGTCAGAGATGAAATAAAAGAAAAGTATTGCTGGAATGACAGAAAATTGTAGTCACTCTGGATGGGAAAGTTAGGTGTCTAAATTAGAAAGCCTTTAAAAATGGAATTGCTCAATGAGAAAAAGTCTCTAGGAGTAAGCACTGAGCACGTTAGCTGGGGAGGCTGCAGTGTCCTTGTGACAGAAGGCAGTAAATGATGGGTAGGGCAGTTAACTGATAGGGATGACACAGATTCAGCTCACTATGCTTTAGAGAACTATGGACTCAAGAAATGACTGCATTTTGTATCATGTCAATGAAAATAATTTGAATGAAACTAACACAGACCACAGTTTTATTCTCAGGCAGGCTATTTCCTGAGCAGGTATTAAAATCACTGTGTTTGGGTTTTCTTGTTTGTTTGCTCTTGTCTGTTATTAATTATACAGTATGTTTGTGGAAATCTCTGGGTAATTATACAGATCTCATATTAGTTTTAGCCTTGGTCTTTGGCATTTAGATATCTGTGTATCTATTTGCTATTTTTGCTATATTCTTGTATTTGTTTACCCACTAGATTTGACAGGAAGTCCCTTAGAATGAGAAATAATACAATTGCCACTGATACAAGACCTGTTGCTCTTCTTAGTCATGGTAAGGTTTTATAAGGTTAAATTAAAATGCATGACACCTAAATTTATTTATTAAAGTTAGCTCAAGTTTCTTTTCACAGAAACAAAACGCTGGCATGGAAACAGCATTGTCGTGTCTAATTTAGATAATTTTTTTACTCATTAGTCTTACTTTGTGTATACCCTTTCTTCTTAATGAGAGCAGAAAGAGAATTTGCAGCCTACTGAGTCAGCCATCATAATTGTAAGCTTGTTTCAGGACCTCTCAAACCACAGGTTTTGTTAAAATTATAAGCCAATTTACCAAAAAAGCCCTGTAAAGGAACAGAGTGCAGTAGCGTTTGTAAAGCAGAAGTAAATGATCAGCTCTTCATGTATTTGTTGTGTGTGTAAGAACAGAAGGTCTCAGTGCAACAAGATTGTATTTGTGGTGCAGCTGGATCATATGCTGCCCACATTTGCTGATTGTCATGGTGATTTATTGTTGTGACCAAAACTTTCCTGCTCCTGCATCCTAGTGATTGTAGGCTATTTGGAACATTTATGGCCAAAAGCATCGCAAATGTTTTCTGAGGCTTAATCTGTATTAGTAAATTTAACAAGTGTTGTGGAAGTTCCAGGATGTTAAAACAATCACTGGTAGATTTAAATTGTTAGAATCATCATTTAGACAGCTTCAACATGTTCCCACATGATTCCCAGGGGCAGTCCACGGGCTAGCACAGGCAGTTTGCATGCAATCACTTTAATTTGGAAACTAAGAAAATATAATAGTCTGGATCTGATTCCTTTTGCACTAGTGAGCCTCAGTGGCAGGGAAGGATCCTGGGAACATAATGTATTTGATGATTCTGGTGTTTTGACTGCAGGAAACATAATACAATATATGCAAAACCAGTATTTTTCTGTTTCTAGGTTTTTAGTTGCAGACCTAACTCTTTATATATATATCATGTAACAAACATAAACTTACTCCATCAACAAGGAAGGAGGGGAGGAGGAAGGAGTGGCTGTCAGTCATACTGGTGTCTAACTGCTGGTGTCTTGCTTAAGAGGTTCCTGGGGTCATCCTGACTTGCCATTGGGAAGAGATGACTTAGTATCACTGATTGCTTTATGTCTTCCACTACTTGATTAGGGAGTGGGTTATGTTGGATGAAAATGAGAGGCTCTACTTTTCTGGACAAAACCAAAGGTCCTTGGGCATAATAATGGAAGAATATTTTAGCTATAATATAAAATTTACTTTCAATGCTTGTGGGAAAAAGAGGTTTGATGAATGTTTTAGGTAGGCAACTTTCATTTAAGTTGTTTGCTATATATCTATAGCTCTTCAGAGCCTCTTGGTTTCAGATTAAAAAAGAGTTATCTTGAGCAAAGAGGCAGTTTCTGTATAAATTTGTTCTCTTCTACTTGTTTCTGCATACGAGAAAAAAACTGAGAATACCAAGACTTTTACACTTATTTTATAATAATATTGTTCCTTTATCCCTGTACTAAGAGGTGCAATTTGCTTTTTTGGTTTACCTGCCATAGGATCTGAGCAGAATCATGATCCTTCCTTAAAGGTGATTCTTACTAATTTCCCAAACATTTTCCAAGTTGAAAAAACTTGAACACAGTCTTTAAATGTGTTTTTCACCTACTCAATAATTTTTGGAGGCTCTGTTGGAACAATTAAGATTATAGATTACATTGGATTAGTGCAAGTCAATGAATTTAAAATAATTAAAACACCATTATTAACAAAGACCTATCAGCAGGAACCTCTATGTGAGGATTATATGCTCCTTTCCCAAATGATTATATTTCATATTTTTCATCCTTTATATGGCCCTTCAAATTCTTGAAATGCTCCCTAAGTTAAAAATTCAATAGAAACTGGGTGTGATTTTAAACACTAACACATCAGAAGCACCTCCAAGGATAGTGGGAGTGGGGAGGCAGGTCTGGATGGGAGCAAAAAATAAGAATGTGGTGTTTCTGTCTTATATTGACAAAAATATAAATAGCAGGGTCGGGGAGGGGGAATTTTATTGTCAATCCCATTTTCTCATTAAAACCATAGACAGTTCAATAAGTACTGAAAGTGAGGCTTTGGTAATATTAATCCCAATACTGACTTTCTTTGTCCTCTATACAATTACTTCTGTTTAACTTTTAAAAAGTGGGGTAGAATCTCCTCCAACAATCCTTGTTTCTTACAGTAATAGGTTTGTATGCCCCTTCCAATCATCAAATAATCATTGCCTATATACATAGGCAATTCACTAACACTCATTCAATTTCCACAGATGATTACTTCCCTGAAATGAGTAGGACAAGACTTATCTGAGTTACCATAAATATTCCTTCTCAGCAGAACACAGAAAATAACAGCTAAATCAGCAACAGTTCTGTATATCCACAAAACCTGAGATGCATAAATCACAATTTTCAATCCCAATCTTCTTTCCATGTCTCCAGGGAAGGAGAGAAGAAATCACAGATACCAAGATTAGATTTCTTCTGTGCTATTTGCTCTGCAAACAGCTAGAACAAGTCAGCACACAGAATTAAGCTGACGGAAGTAAAATTTTGGCCACGGACAGAAAGAGTAGGGTAAAAGCTAGAAATGAGTCAGAGATGACCCTAAGATAACAAGCAGTGTTTATAGTTCTTATAAATTCCTCCCAAATGACAAGATTTTTCTTGGTCTCAGAGTGACCCTGTGAATCTCCAGCTCACTCAGGAATTTCTGTCTGTTTAGTAAAAGTCCCCTCTTCCAAATAGCCCCTACCCTATGAAATGAGTGAGGGGCCAGGAGACAGAGCTTAGGAGGGAACTGCTCAGGGGAGGAGATGCAGAAATGGGGCAGAATGTAGAACTGTGTTGGACAAAACGATAGAGCTTATTTTGGAGCTAGGGCAACAGGTGTGACTGCTGACAAGTGAGAGCTCTGGAAGTTCCAGAGGCTGATAGCTGCAAAGTATACTGGATATGGGATCTCACACATGCTGGGGATGGGGAAAGGCACAGCTCATTACATGCACAAACATATTTCTCTTAAAAATCTCATCATTGATTGGCATCACAAGTTATATCTAAAATGGCAAAAATGCTAGCTTTGAGTAAGAGGAGAAAAGTGATTGCTAGTGGTTTGAGAGAATTTATCCAAGGAAGATGTGTTCTTTGGTTTAGAATTAGCAAAACACCAGGGTAGTAGCCTAAAGATAAAATGAGAAGAGATGAGAGTACTATATGCATGGATGTGATCTCCATAGGAACTAAACCTTTTTTAATTGTCCACATGACATTAACCACAATCATCCTTTGCAAGACCAAACCTGCTGTTAAACATGACAAAATACAAGTACAAAAAGGAAAATAATAAAAAGTCTAACAAAAATAATACACTAAAAGGAGTGTATCTAAGACTGCTGAATCAGAGTTGTATAGTTTTTCTTGTTTTACACTCATTATGAGGCAACATCTCTACTGTACCAAAATTATCAAATATGGAAGGAAATAATGAGACAGTGCATTAAGGAAAGAGACATTAAGAACACCAGATGAGGACTGATTTGCAAAAGTTGTGGTAATTTTTAGCATTTTTTAGTGAACTGCCTAAAAGGCCCCAGTGATGTATAGGGACATTCTCCATACATTCTGCAATTCTGTGTGCTGAACATCTGAAATCTCATATTTGCTGTTAAATAGGTGTCTCCTCCACTGGAGAGGATTTGTAACAATGGGCAGTGGATTGGCATGCCAATGTACAGAAGATGCAACTTCTGCCTAGCAGCATGAATTTACCTTACTCTCTATTTCCAAATTCACGAGCTAAGAGTACCCACAGTACCTTGCTAGTGCTATGCAATTCCCATGGCCTCAGAAGGGAACTGGGAGATAGAGCCCATCATGGGAGGCTACTTCCTTCTTCTCATAATGCCCAGAGATTTGGAGGTGGCACATGAGACAGCATGAATGTCTCTCTGCTACCTAGGTAGCACAAGAGATCAAGGAAGCATTGTGACCTTGGGGCCAGTGGAGAATGAGAAATCTTTGTTCAATCTCAAAGTGAATAAACAAAGACTGAAAGCAATTAATTAAAAATTAGAAGAAGAGGAGCCATGAACAATGACTGTAACCATTCAACACAAAGATAATGTGAGTGAAGAGAAGAATGAAAGCAGAGCAGCAATTTATGTTGTGTGGAGTGATCACAGCCCACTTGTGTTGACAGAGAAATAAACCAGTGAATAGCAAGAGGCTCAGGCTGAAAAGAGCACTGAAAGGAACCAGGAAGTTTGGAAAAACTGAATGCTTCCATAGGTGGATATGTTTGGAGACTGAAGAATGTGCATGAATTTCCAGTTTCAGCTCTAAAATCAAAAGACTAAAGGGGCTGAAAAGAGAAGGCAGTAAGACACATACAGTATTATCCACTTGCTTTTTCTAGGATGCTGGTATGATCTTGTGAAGAGAGATGAGAGTGAAGAGGAAAGGGACAGAGGAAGGAAGCTACCAAAAAGTTGGCGTCCTCTGCAAGAATGTTAGGTCAGAAAGTTGGCCGGACTGCGACTGCAAGGCATTGACCTCACAAGGCATGAGGTCCTCTTTCTGTATTTTTTCAAAAATGCTGTTTTCTGAAGACTTATTTTTTCAAAACATAATTTGACAAATCCCTGGCATCTGACATGCCCACTAGCATCGTTAAGGTTTAGTCAAATTAATTTTATCTCTCTACAGCGGCTTCAGTGTACTTTGCCCCTGGCACAGGATCGCAGGGAAGTAAACCCGAGCAATTAAGCTGATAACCAAGTGCGCCTAATGCCCGCCGCCCGCGGAGGGGCCCGGCGGGGCACGGCCCGGCCCGGAGGGACCCCGCGGGGCACGGCCCGGCCCGGAGGGACCCCGCGGGGCACGGCCCGGCCCGGAGGGACCCCGCGGGGCACGGCCCGGCCCGGAGGGACCCCGCGGGACCGACAGCACCGCCCTGGGGAAGCCGCTGGGCCGCGGGGCGGGCGCCGCGCTCTGCCCCAGGTTTTTGCCGTACGATAACACCGGGAATCTCCTCCGTGGGCAGAGCGGAGCAGATACACCGTGTAAGCGGGGCTCCTCTCCGTGCAAGCGGCGGAGGAAGGGGCGAGCCCCGCGCCAGGGTGCGATGCCGGCAGCCCGGCCGGCCCTGCGGACGGGCAGCCAGAGCAGCACCACGGACACTGCCTCGGCCTCCCGCCAGTGGAGCGGCGGCTGCGGGGCCCGCGCCCCGGGCCGGGGCCGGGCCGGGCCGGCAGCTGCGGTCCCTCTCCGGCGGCGGGGCAGGGCTGTCCCCACGGGGCGCGGGTGCCTCGGCACGGGAGAAAAGGGTGCTCTTCCCGACTCTCGTCTCAGCCGTGACCGCGAACAACCTGTGTTTACACAGGGCGACTCCTGGGCTCTCAAGTTTAGCGCTGAGACAAAATTTATTGCGGTTATTCCAGGGGATGGAAGAGCTCTGATGCTTGCGGCAGCGGCGGCGAAAAGGGCCGGAGGGAGATGAACGGGGGGGGGGGGAAGCGACGGCGGGTCAGACCGGCACCGGGGTCTCCTTAGACAGTTTTTCGTCAGCAATTTGGCAGTAACTTTCCCATGCAGCTCCTTTCATTTGAAACTGATGTTTAGCCGAAAATATCAGTGCAATGTCTCAGAGATTCGTCACCTAATGGGACATAAGCCGCGTCCTCGGTCACTGAGACGCGCCGGTCCTCCCGGTGCTTGGCGAGCGACAACCTTGCCCCCAGTGATTCCTGTTCTGTCCCCAGGTGTCCTGCTGTCCTTGTCCTCGGTGGAGCCCGGTGCCTTTCCTCTTCTCCCCCAGTAACCCCCTATTTTGGGCGGTCGCCTGTTATTCTGGGCTTCTCTGCCGGGGCGACCTGCGGCTGTGACGGTGTCAGTCCGGCGGAGGCGGGAGGAGGGGGGGAACGGGGGACGTGGAGTGACAGACACGGACATCACGGTGCCACTGAGATGGTGTCATTCGCCTTTCAACCTTAACGCTGTGATTCTCCCCCCCCTCCCCTCCCCTCCCCCGATTATTTTCTGTTATCGGGGCTACATGAGCGCTCGGAGCTGACCTTCCTTCTCACTGGCCGCGGGAGCCCCGTTCGCATCGCTCCCCGGCCACCAGAGGCTCGGGGTTTTTCCGTTTCCCACCCCCGTGCCCATCCCGGAGCGCTCCCGCCGCCGCCGCGCCGGTCCTCCCTCTCCTGGCGTGACCTTCCCAACATGGCGGCGCGGCCGCCCCTGCTCCTCCGCCCGCCGCCGCCGCGAGGGGCCTCCCCGGCGAGGGGGCGGTGGCGGCTGTCAGCCGGGCGGGGCGGGACCCGGCCGGGAGCGGGCGCGGGGCCGGGCCGGGCGCTGCGGGGCGGTCCCGGAGCCGCGCACTCTGACAGGCGCTCGGCCAGCAGACGGCGGCCGCGCCGGGGTGCAGAGCCCGCCGCGCACCCTCCCACCGCCGCAGAGGAGCCGACGGGGAGACGGCGTCGCCTCGGCGGGGAGACGCGGCGCGAGCGGCGCTGGAAAGCCCCGACCGCCCCCATACCTGTGCCCTCCGGGGGCGGTGAGTGGGTGTAGCCGCCGCCGATCACCTGGGAACCCGCCCCGCAGCGCCTCCGCCTCCCGTCCTCGCCCGCCCGGGGAAGGCGCCACCGCCACAGCGAGCGAGCGAGCTCCGGGCGGCCGCGGGCAGCAGGAGCGGGGCCCGCGGGCGGAGCGAGACGAGGGCTGCGGCGCCGGTGGGGCTCGCCCGCTCCCGGCGGCCGGGGCCAGGCGGGCAGCAGGGGCGGCGGCCCCCGGCCGGCGGCGCCCGCGGCGCGGGGCGCTAGAGCCGCGGCAGGATGAACCCCAATGTCACCTACGCCAGTCGCAAGCGGCGGAAACCTGTGCAGAAAATGTAAGCGACGCCGCGGGCGGGCGAGGGGCGAGGCGAGGAGGGCAGAGCGAGCGCCGGGCTTCCCGGGGCCGCGCCGTCCTGCCCCGCACCGCGCCGCGGGGCCCGGCGGGGGCGGTGCGGGACAGGGGCGCCGGGAGCGCTGCTGCTGCTTCGGGGTGCCGGCAGGACTCTTTCTGCTTTTAGGGATTTTCCCTCCACCCCGATAAAAAAGAAGAAGGGAGGGTCGGGGCGGGAGGGTCGGGGCGGTGGAAGGAGGGAGCGGTGCCGGCAGCGCGGCGCAGCCGGCTGACCTAGATTGGGAGGCATCTGAGGTGACGGCTCCGCGCGGTGGCTGCGCTCGCCCCGCCGCGGTGGCCGCCGTGGGCGGGGGCCGCGCTCCCCCGCGCTCCCGCACGGCCCCCGGCCCGCTCAGGTGTCTCTGCGGGGAACGCGGGATCGGAGTCGGGAAAGGCTTGGCCGGTTCCCACTGTTCAGGGCCTGCCTGGGAGGGCTGAACCCCCGGCTTGAACCCTCCTCTTGAATCCTCCGGTACCGCATGGGATGCGCTTATTTGTGCAGAGTCAAAGAAACCCAAGTGCTGTAGACCAGTCGGAAGAGGAAAAAAAATCCTGGCTATATAGTGGCTTTTTGTTTATTAATTTATATTTTTGAAGCTATGGGAACAGTTTAGTGCTAGGAGTAACTTTGTTTGCTGCACCTGCTTTAGGTTGGCATCCTAGGTTTTATATGATTCACCGAAACCTTGCTCTCGTGAGAGGGGAATTTTTAGGCTAGAAGAGATGCTTAACTTGCAGTTTCAACTGAAAGTCAAGAATCTCTAGGTCATAAAAAGTAGTAAAGGTAAACTACTGAGTTGCAAGAAAAATAAGCAAAGCTCAAAAAATCCAAGTGCATTTCTGTGGGCTACTTCTGTAGGTGTAAAATAACTACAAGGTCTACAAAAGCATAGAAGGAGGGAATGGAAAATATTTGATGAAATCGTATTGTGAATGATATGTTTTTAGATTCACAGCAGACAATTCTGTCTCAGGGTGAAGGGAATAGCTTGAATGCTTGCTTCTTTATGCATGTACTTTGCTTGGGTTTTTACCCCACAAATTAGGAAAAAAAAGTCTAAAAATGTGTGTATGTATATATATGTGTATATACATATGTGTGTATATGTGCATAATTCCCCTGCTAGAAAATGCATTAATTATGAAAACACCAGTGCCTGCTTTTTTGACCATTCATTTCCAAATAAAAAAAATGTAGAGGTACCTAATTAAATTCACACTGTAGTTTTCAATTTTTAAGAATGAAATCAGTGTTTGTTCATGAGGAAATGAAATGTACCGGTGGCATTTAGAGCTTACTAATAGCTAAAGGCAAGTGGTTCTGATTGTGAATGGTGAGGTGTTCTGCCTTGCTGGTACGATCTCCTTATTATTAAATTTTGGTTAGCCTTGGATAGAGGATGTGAAACCTTTTTGTTTTACCTTAGTGTAGTGTCTATGTAAGTAATCCTTTTCCCTGTATCTTCTTGTTATGTAAGTTGGCTGAACTGCTGTGATTAGTTGAACTTGAAGCTTTATTACTAATGGGAGCTATTTATCTATTGGCCTTAGGATCAGAGGGAGAAGTTTCTTCTCAAAATAAATGCATTCATATTGAAACAGTTTGTTCACCTGTAATTGAAGTGAAGGCTAATTATTAACCCACCTTGCTTGGGTTACTGGAAATAATTTTTATGTAAGACATTTATCTTGCTTTTAACACATTTATCATGTACATGTGGCTTTTTTCTTCTCAAAATACCTTATGCTCTTTGGTTGCTGCTTCTATTGGGCCAGCCTTGCTAGCGGGTCAGAGAGTTCTGATTTCTCAAATAACTACATACAGACCACACCTTTAGTCCAAAAAAAAGTGAGATAGGCAATAAACCTTTTCTAACTGATTGCAGGAGAGAGGAAAGATGTACTTGGTACTGGCTAATGAAGGTTTGACACTGCTGTCATTTTAATCTGTTTGAATTCAATTTTTCCTTCCCTCAGTAGAATTCAGTTATTTGGAAAAAAAAGAAAAATAAGAGAATGGAAAAAGGTAGAGGTGATACATTACTGAGACTAATATCTCTTGTAGAAGAGATTATATCTGTTGATAGTTCTAATGTTTTATTTGTCATATATGTACCCCTTAATGGAGCATAGTAATTAGTAAGATGTGTAGATGGTTTGTAGAAATGGAAGAAGGTCTAAATATGATGCCATAGTTACCATGGGAAAAAAATTAAACAGAAGAAATAGTTCTTGTTTCACATACAAATAACTCATGAAAGCCATGGTCATAACTCTATAACAATTTAAGAAACTTCCTCCTTACAACTCCCAGTTTCTACTATGTGCCCTGTAGAGAGCTGAATTTGAGAGGGAATCACAGGCTGTTGTCTGACTATGCCAAGTGTTGAAATGTGCTTTTTTTGATTCAGTTGGGAATTACAGTACTGCAGCTGAAAAAGAAACACAGTTGTGGGGGAACATAATAGGCAGTTGTTCCTGCAATTCATCTTGTTATCTTGTCATGTAAGGGGAGAGAAGAAAAAGATGCTAAACACGTGCACTGCAATTGCTTGTGAAGGGCTACAGAAATCACCTTCTCAATACCTTGGAGTCTTTCAATTTCCTCCCTCTTTAAGGTTCAAACCCTGTGAGTCCCCCTGGTGGCAGCAGGGCTGGGGGATGTTCCACTCCCCACTGAGGCTTGGGGAGCAATGCGTGGCCCCTGCTTTCTGTTTTTGTCTTTTTTTCTAAGTCTTCACCTTCTTTTGTCTAGTGATTATTAAGGGAACTAATATAGTAGCATTGTAGTTGGAGGGAAAAAATGCAAGTTTTATGGAAGTGGGGTTTACTGCAGATAGATTCTAACGTGAGATGAAAGGTATTATATAAGTACAGCTCCAGCTTGCAGTTTATATCTCTTTCTGCTTACTAGCTCTGATTTGGTTTGTTTTTCTTTTTTTTTCAGTGTTTGGATAAGAATTGTTTTGTATAACTGGATGAATGTAATAGACAAGGAATGGGGTGGGGAGTTCTAAATGTTTCATGCTATGCAGATGCAAAAAGCATAATGATTTGTTTATCTAGTAGATAAAATTAAAAAAAAATATGATAGGGTTTTCTTAAATGTATTTGTGACATTAAGTACTTCAGATTTTTGACTGATTGATCTTTAGTAATGAGTAGTCCTAGTAGTATTAGAAAGCAGAGCACACATTTTAATTTAAAAAATTTGAACTATTTATGTGTTCATTCAAGGCAAACAAACAAAAAGTGCCAGAATAAGCTTTCAAAAAGGAAGTTCATCAGAAAAGAAAAATAATCACTGAAATAAACTTTTGTGTAAAGAAGTATCTGCCACAAAGCAGTCTGTACGTCTTATTTGAAATGGAGGTAGTAAGAGTGTTGTCTTACGTAGAATAAACTTCTTATATGTATTTGTCAGTTTTGGGGTAAGTGTTACATGTAGGAAAATCATTGTTCTAAGTAACTTTATGGTTAAAAGTCACTTGTTTTAAGGCTTGTGGGGTTTTGTGATTGGTTGGTTTTGGTTAACGTTTCTTGCAAAAGAATACTTTTTAGAAAGAGAATCTACATCAAATGTATATGTATATAAGTAACATGGTCAGTAGACAGGAACATAATTTTTTGCTTCTTTTTTTCCAATAAATGGTGGCTTGTTGTCTTAGAAAGTTGTGAAATATGTTAAAACGAGTGTCAAACTTTCATCCTTGATTGGCATTCTGGATGTTTCTATCACTCTGTTGAATCCTTAGTACACCAAATCAACCTGAATTAACTATTTACTACTGGATGACAAATAGTAGTCCAGCATCAGATGAGTAGCATGTCACTGACTGAGGTTTTTTTAATAAAACCACTTTATCCCTTCAGCAGTTTGAATCTTGACTGGTTTCGGTCTCTGCTGAAAGAGCCATGGAAAGGGTTCTGCCCTTTTAAGATTGGAAAAAAACCAGATAATAATTACAGACTATCACCCTGTTAAAGTTATTGTTTTCCAAAGGAATCATCAGCTGAATTTTCAGCAATTGTAAATTCAGTGTGGAAAATAAAAGTAAATTCTTAGAAGTTTTTTTTAGTTGCTAAAGTAAATAAAAATATATTTTTTTAGGATTCTATTACTTGCTGAGTGTCATAACTGATTTTATATACCTGGCCTCCATTGAGTGAAACCCTGTGCATAGGAAAAAGATATGTTATTGCATGTACTATTAAATATGAGATGAAAAATATTCAAAGCTGAGAAGATGAAATCTATTAGTTAGGTGGCTTGTATGTTTTTCCTTATATCCCTCTTTCCTAAGGAATAAGATAGTTCTGATGAACTAATAATTAGGGGGTTTTAACAAATTAGTTTTTTTTAATTGTGTCTCTCTCTGTAGTGTTCTTTTTGCACATTCATTTATTCTCTGATTTCATTTCACGCTTCAGTCTTGTTATTAAGGTATCATGCTTTTCAATGCTTTTCTACTTTTTTCCCCCAGTGTTTTGTGTTGTTATGAACAAAATAAACTTGTTCTCTCTTTGCATTTTCTCAGAAACTACTAAAATTTCCCTTTAAAATAATACAAATGAGGATGTAAATATTGAAACTTAATTTGGCCTTTTGATAATAATTAAGACTCAGGTAATTGTGCACTTTTTAAACATTTAGGGTTAATGCCTATGAAGGTGCACATGATGAGCATGTGTAGTGAAAACTTCTAATTAAGTGTGCTGTAGCAGACCTGTGAAAACAGCAGTCAGCTGGTGTTGTGATGGAAGTGCTTTAAAATTGTTAAATCAAAAATTAAGTGTTCTTGCTTGCCTTGCAGCTCTTGGGTGACAAGGGTTGTAGACAAGTCCAGAGGCAAAGAGTGTACAGAGACTTCTGACCTTTGGTTAGAGAATTCAGATTTCCTATGAAAGGTAGAAGATTAAGAATGGAAAGATCAGCTTAAATACATTCCTTCTTTTAGTCTTTTTATTTTTCTTTTTTCTTTTAAATAAAATGCATGCATGGATTTAATCTTGACATAGCACATAATTTGCCTTGAAGACAATTTTCTGCATTGAATTTGGGCTGTCTTTAGCATCGAGGGCTTCTATAAATGGATGGAAAATGGTTAAGTTGCTGCTTATGCCCCCAGCAATTCTGCCCTCATTCCCTTCGTCACTGAAGGATCCATTTTTATATAATGAATTTTAGTTGGTTGACAAAGGGGAAAATTAGGGATAATTGGTGTTTGATTTGGGGGAGAGAATATGGCAAGATTTATGATGCAAATATGGGTAACTTTTATCTAGCTGAAAGCATTTCTGAATACTAAGAGAAATCTTTAGAAAGTAAATATAAAGTAGAAAAACCATCACATCTAAATCTGATGAGATGACTGCAAGTTGAACATAGTTTTAGCTGCTTGGTAAATTTGAAAGTTTAAAGCAAAGCAGGGGACAATTGTAAAGATAGAAAAGCCTGTTAGTGCTGGTACATTTTGTAAAGTTTGCATGTTTTAAATGGTTTCTATGAGGTTCTCTGCTTTTCATAAGCAAACCACTTTGATTTGAGGGTAGTTAGCTGTTCACTGGTTGTTATACAACTGTTACATGCTTAATGTTTGAAATTTTTTATTTTGTTTCTATGTTTAGAAACAGTCTAATACATAAAAATATTTAAGAAATACCTTTTAATGTTGCTGCTAATGTTTGATGATTTTTAACTTTATTTTTTTAAGGCTGTATGTAAGTTTTGTTAATTATATGGCTTGTACAAATTAATTTTCTACCAGCATAAGAGGAAATCTTGCTAAATTATTTAATGTTCACTTGGGAATGTGGTGAACTGCTGGTGTCAAAATCATGATTTGTGACTGAAGCACCCATCTAACCAAGTAGTTAGTCATCCATTGACTTTGATGATGAACCTATGTTTTTTTTTAAGAGAGAGATTTTTCCTAATTCTTGATTCAACTGTTTTTCCCACTTTTCAAATGTTTTTAGGCTGAAGCACTACTAATGTACAATATTTATTCTGCAGTTTAAGTTTATCTAGCTGGGAAATAATTTCTGCTGATGCATTATATTTCTGTCTGTTATCAACATTTTGCATTATGGTGTCTTTGCATTTCCAGGCTCCACATCAGGCTCTTTTAATGTGGAAAAGAGAAGTTGTAGTGCTGGGGAGCAGGCAGCCAGGCTTAAGTGCAAGTTTTTGACAAGTGACAATTGAATAAGCAATGGCTGTAAAAAGGAGGGTTTGGATTTAAACTAACAAGAGGTGTAATTGAAACATAAAGTAAAAGCAAGCTAAAAATAAGAGTGTCCACTCTATCAGTGCTTGTTTGACTGAAAATACAAGATGAAATTACTTTTCTGTATGGTTTACTTCAAGCAGTGGCAAAAATAACTATTGTAGCTTTTGCAATTGCTCATCATGTAATTGATATAAGGATGACAGTTGGGAGCAGAGTAAATGAAATACTGAAGAAATTAGCTGTTGAATGTCTTTCTGCTCAGTATTTTTGAGTGATGCCTCTTGCAGAACCAACATTTCTATGAGAGCAGCACAAATTGATAACTGCTGTCGATCTCACGTAGAACTGCAGTACTGGAAAAGTGACAATGACTCATTCTCTAATTAGAAGACTGTTTAATAAATAACATAAAATGTACTATGGCTTAGGCAGATAAATTGGTTTCAGTATTGGCTTTTGATGACTAGTTGTCATTTAAATGAGTAGGGGTTTAAACCTTTTTCCCAGACTTCTGTGTATGTGGGAAGGGGTGAGTATCCAAATATCTGGAACTGGAGCTCAGGGTGGATGTGAATGGAAAATAGCAAGTTTACAAAAACTTCATGATGTAATTCTTAACACAAAGATTTTTAAATTGTTCTTTGTACTGTACAAAGGCATGCTTTTGCTGTGCTGTACTCAAATGAAGCGCCTTCATATGTGAGATGACTTAAGGGATGAGCTCACAGTGTTTCCTGCAAAAATTTTACATGCTGGCTGAGCTTTATCTCATGGCTTTTAGTATAGTTTTGGATGCCTAGGAAGTTACTAAAACTCTGGTTATATTCAATTAATACTAGCCTGTTCCAAACTGATAAAAATTAAGGACATCCATGAGAAATTGTTATTGAAGAAAAAAAGTGTACCATCAAATTTATTTGTACACAAATATTACTGAAAGTTATCGATATATTTGGAACACTAACATTTGGGAAAATTCAAGTGATATTTGACTGAAGATTTTTATAAAAATTGCTGAATCTCAAAGGTTTTGAATGTTCATGCAAAAGTTCAAGTAGACATTGTAGCTAAAACTGCTTCATTGTGTGTTGGAGGGGAGATCAGGCCATTTTAGGTTATTTTTTTTTCTAATGGGAAACAAAATCATTCAGGAAAACATTTTGGTTGTTACAGTTTGAGACAATATATAACATTAGGCACAGCAAATATTTGCCCTCATTTTGGAAAGGAGCTGGTGCTTACATCGTGTTTGTTTTTCTGCCGCAGTGTAAAGCCGTCCCCAGCTGAAGGAGTCAAATCCAATCCCTCCAAGAGACACAGGGACCGCCTGAATGCGGAGCTGGACCGCCTGGCGAGCCTGCTGCCCTTCCCGCAGGATGTGATCGCCAAGTTGGATAAGCTATCTGTGCTTAGGCTTAGCGTCAGTTACCTGAGAGCAAAAAGTTTTTTTGATGGTAAGCATTGGGAATTTATTTGGGTTTGAACTGCTTGTAAAATTCAGTTTATACTGTATGTTGATTTCAGCTGTTTAAGTGCTTAAAACTGTTAAATTTATCTGCATTTTAATGGAGCCTCCTGTTACATGAATAAATACAATGTAACTGTGTAAAGTAAGCTTTCTACTTTCTTGAAACCAAATGTAACTACTTATATTTCACTTAGGTTGCCAGTCATTCAAAGCTTTGGGCTTGGAAGTAATATTGCCCTTAATGAGTCCTTCAATCTTTTTCAGCAGACTGTCAAAGATACCCAAGAGATTTCTCTTTTCCCCCTCTGAAAATTGCCTCAGTAAAACTATTACTGTTTCAAAATATGTCATAGGACTTCCCATCCAGCTGTGTTTTGCTTAATGATTCATCAAAAGGACTTTGCTTTGATACAAAGTAATTGATAGTGCCCCTTCCTACAGTTTATTGCAAAGGTGACTTGTAAAGGATAGAGACAAAATCTTTCCTATGTCCAAGCCCTGATTAATGCAGGACATAAGGCATTAAAACGACAGCTAAGGTTCTGCAGTTGTGTGGGCAGGTGTGCACTGACCCCAGTCCTGGCCAGGGCAATACAGCAGCACTAAGAGTAGTCATGGGGTCAGAAGTGTGTGTCCTTGGTCACCTCTGAGCAGGCCAAGGAGTCCTGTCCCTCTCTCTCCTTCACTACCTGACCTGCTCTGTAGAGTGAGATGCACTGCTTGGCTTCGTGCCTGTTTCTTGAAAGGCAGGAGTAGTCTGATCCTATTCATTGCAGGAATAAAGCAAGGAGCGTGTATTTAATTAATTGTCCTTTTCTTTTATCAGTCACTGAGATTTTACAGTTGTTACACTGAAGATGAAATCTTATTGATCAGCTGTAGCTAAAGAATCTTGATTGCAATGAAGTTGATATTAAATTTCAAGTAGTTTTTAAACTTTCTTTGACATTAAAATAACCTCCGTCCTCATCAGTTTAAGATTGTCTCAGCCTCCAAAACACGGACAAAAGCATTCAAGAAATCTGTCTAAAATAGTTCCACTTTTTCCTGCAGGAATATAGAATGCTTGTTTTCATTTATTGTGTCAACTGGCTTCAGTTTATTAGTGCTTGTGAATTTTATATTCTGTTTTACTGTTTGAAGACTATATCCAGGTGTCTTGATTTCTGTGCTTCTTCAGGACAATTCTTAGTATGAAGTCTAAGCTCTAAGGTTAGAGCTGGCCAAATATTTCTAGCTGTGCCTTTTCCAAATAGATATATTTTCTCCCATCAAATGAGAATTCTCTTGGCACCTCAGTTTCTTGAAAATCTTTGCAAGAGGTTATCTTAGGTAGACTGCTGTAAAAGAAATTATTTTACTTGTCTGCGTTCTCTTGGTGAATTGAAGAAGTTCTCAATGAAATGTGTTTTGTGTGGTTGCTTTAATGATGTTTTCTGAAATAATTCCAAGATTGCAAGTTTTTGTTTTACTTGGGAAGAGTGATAATAGTAAATCTTGATTTCTCATCTCAATTTCTTGTGCAATGGAACTGCTTGATTTTTATTCTTCCTGTCTCTTCCCCCCTGTTTGCACTTGAAGGTCCTGAAATAAAGCTTAAGGCTATGATTTAGAGTTTAAGGCTATGATTTCTCCACAGGGAAAAAAAGAATGATACCTTCAGTAGAAGCTGTCTTAAATGGTTTTATTAGCAGAAAAAGTCTTTTTGCTACTTCTTTTAGATCTTTGTGTTGTAGGACTACAAATCAGTTTAGTATCCGTCTCCATCTGAAGATATTTAAAGACTAACATAGGTGTGAAGATAAAAGTAACCAATTTGTGACTGACAGATGGAAGAGTGAAAATTAGATGTTTATACTATTTTAGATGTCTTTTATACCAGGGAATCTATTTCAGTAAAATTTACCTTCCAAAAGAAAAATTGGTACTTTGAAGATCAGAATTAGCAAAAATGCCCTGAAAAGCCCTAGGTTTGATTTTCATGCTCTGTCTGTGCAGTGCTTCTCAGAATGGTTTTTTTGAAAGAAGTGTTTTGTGTAGTTGGATATATGTGGAAAACCCTGTAGAATAAATCTGACAAATGCAAGAGGGAGCACTGATTGTCACCTTGAGTGCCCAGGCTGAGCCAAGGCTCCACTTTATTAACGCAGCATGCTGAAGTGAAGGGAAACGCTAAATGAATAACAGGATGCAAATGGGGGGGTGTGTAAATTCCTGCGGAAAGTAAAATATAAACGCGTAATCATATGATCTTGCTTGAAAGGAAACCCAAGTTTTTGCTGTAACAATAGATATTTTTTTCAAAGAAAGCACTTGCATTTTTCCAAGTTTAAATAATCAAGAGTGAATGTCTGTTTTCTGAAGGTGGAAGTCTGTGGGGAGAAAAAGAACTGTTCCGTGAAAGACATCTCAAAGTGTTACATCGATTTGAATAAATGTATTTCACTTAAATATCTACAGGGTTTTCTGGTGTTACTTAAAAGCTAAATGTGTGTGTGTGCGTATATATATATATATATATAAATAAAAGAACACCTTCATTTTCCCTAGTTATTAAGATGGTAGTGTGGTACAGAATGTTCTCTGAAGCTGCAGACAGGTGAGTTTTTCTATAGTGCCTACTGAAATATGGTAGACCTCTGCATGCTTGCCATATTTCAGGTTGTAGGAAATAGTTGTGTGCATTTTACTCTTCCACAGCCTCAAAAGATCTTAGTGTTGGTGGTTGTATTCTGTCGAGCAGTGGCTTTTGATTGTTGTTTTTTTGTTAATGAAGTTATTGTACTGCTAAGTGGCCCTTTACATACACCATAGTTTAGTGTGATCAGGTTAGTTTCGAGTCCACATGATGTCAGCAGGCTTTCTGTATGCCCATGTCAGGCACCCTGGCATGCTTTCATATGTACAGATTTGACCTTACTCAAGAAGCATATTATAATAATGGATTAAAATAGTGAGTCTCAAGTCTGTTTCTTTATAAAAAATCCTGTGTGGCAAGTCAAAGCTAAAAAGTGGTTTAGGGTGGTGTCACTTCTCAGCTGTGCAATTCTACCTGCTGTACTGAAGTGGATTAGCAGTCCTCAAAGTCAAGCAGGTTAGCTTAAATCACCGCTGGAGTGTTTATTTTGTGCATGTAAGATACTTTCTGAAAGTGGCTTAAGGCAAGCTTTTTATATATAAGAGACTGGGATGAATCAGGCAGGTGTCTGCTGACAATCACTAAAGCCTTTGTGTGTTGCCCTGGTATTATTTCAGTTCATTTTGCTGTTAAGTGCCCATGCATGTGTGCATTCAGCAGTAAAAAATATAAAGTAGAATGTGGGACAACAGCTCTTTGTGTGGATGCAGGTTAGTATGAGCTCAGCATCTGGAGCACAACTGGACAATCATTTAGGCATAGCCTGTGTTCCCCACACATACTAAAGGAAAAAGCCCTTTTGCCTCTAGCTTTGGTCGTTGGTTATATGATGAATTGATAATCATTAAAGTACTTTACTGTGGTAAAGAAAAGCATTCATAATTGTTCTTGGGATTTTGGTTAAACAGATTAAAGGGTTAAAAGTAGAGTTTGTATGACTGATCACTTTTTTACTGTTAGGGGCATGATTTTTCTTTTTAAAGGTGTACTGAGAATAAAGGAGAGGCTTGCAGAATCTAAAATGAAGTAGCTGTGCTATGTGTGTGTATCAATACATTAGAAACAAAATTCAACATGTTGCTTATTAATTATCCTTTCATCCATTTCACTAAGAATTCCTGTGGTTTAAAGTATTTGGGTTTTTTCCCCCTCTTTCTTATTGGGCAGTATTTTGCATTTATAGAAGAAAGTTTCCGCTCAAAATTAGTTTAGAATTAGTTTCTTATGTGGGATGCTAGGGATTCTGGCAAGAACAGCAATAACAAAATAATTAAGATTTATTTTTTCCACTAAGTTTGCATTGCCTTTTTTCTTTAACTTTGTAATATAATTAACACACATTCCTTGGCATCATATGGCTTAAATTTGCAGTGCAGCCATTGTCATCACATAGAATATATTTTTTGGTAATGTATTTTTCCTGTCATGCCCACTGTTCTATCATGCTATGTGCTGGAGAGAACAGGCCGCATGTGGTTCCTGTTCTGGAGAGTATGGCTAAGATGTAGAAATGGGAAAGACAGGCAAACGGGCAGACAATGTGTTTATTCTGTCACACTGAGAAGGGCAGCAACATTTTGCCAGTCTAGTAGATATAGATAGCCCTTCTGCCAAGTGTCAGGTGGTGGTCTGGAACAGAAACCTGAAAGCACAAAAATTATTAAAACGCAACCCAGTAAGACCAGGATAATACAGTCCTGAGTTGTTTGTATTTTAGACAGTTACCATCTTTGCCTGCTGTGTGTCTCTAATGCAGTTTTCCTCGTATATTTTTTGAAGATGTGACTTCCCTTTCACGTTATACCTCCTTTCCCTGCTCCTGTTGCTGCATACATAGATAATTGATCTCCATACCAGGAAAAGCTGGAGCCCTACGAGAGCAGTGGAGTTAGGCTGCACTCACTGCTTTGGAGTGTTCATGTAGATGCTGTGTAGGAATTTGCTACTGCCAGCAGCTTCTAGTGGGTCTGGCTGGAAATACTTGATTCATGACTGTCTTGAGGTGTTTTTCTACACCCAAGGTAGAAAATACCCCGTAGTTTGGTTGTTCTTCAATTACCTTTCCTGTACCTGGTATTTTATACCATGCACATGAAGTAATTTTCACAGTTTTGAATGCACTTCTTTGAATCTTGTCTGAAAGTTGGAGGAAAAAAAAATATTGGGGAAAAAAAAACCCAACCCAAACAAACCAACTCTGTTTCCTTTTGTACTGTCTTCCCCCTGGCCCAAATACAAAATTAATACAAAATGTGAACCTTGGAATTGTATAGTTATTTCAGTATCAGATTACCATACCATTCATGTTATTTCCTAATCCATGCTTCTTCTTTCACTATTTGTCTTATTTTTTTTTTCTCTCCAAACCTCCCCCCTTCCCTCCAATCCCCTGAGATTCACACTGACCATTTGCGACTGTCTGCTACAGACTATTTTAGCCTGTATTTTACGTAACAGATGATAAGTAGGGATTTAAGCTTTGAAGTCCTAAATTCTGATCTTCAAAAATGATGATTAGAGCCATGTAGCTGTGACATCACTCTAAATCTCAAAATATGTGTGTTTCCACAGTCTTAGCTTTTATTTTTAGGAGTGCTGTGTCACTAAGCATCTGGGCAGCTCTATACCCCCATGGATTGATGCAATTTAATATAACCTAAAGAACATCTAAGATGGAAAATTCTGTTTATATAACTAAGTAAGAACTTAAAATGTGAATGTATTTGTAGTATAAGAGGAGAAACCAGATACAAATGCTAAGAGTTAATATGTTCTTTGGATTTTCTTTTCCTATTACATTCTGGTATTTCAGTGATTGATGTTAATCGTTGTTAGAACTCCCTTTGCAAAGAAGAGAAATGAAAGGTTATCTCTTCTTCTCTGCCCTATATGTACTATTTAATCAAAAGCATATGAAAAGTCAGTGTAGGAGCCTCTTATGTTCCACAAAGCTGTTGTAAAATTACTTAAAAACCCTGTCCCAGTATGCAGAGCATTTGTTATTTCTCTGTAGGCCTTGTTAATAGGGAGATTAGTTTTAAGCATACTGTTCTGGGCTTTACTCAGGATTCCCAACTCTTGTTTGCAAGGTCAGAGCCTAAAATATAATTTATCCTGTTCTAGCAACATCAGTGTTTTGAAGATTGACACTGTTGTATGACATTGAAACCTAGAACATGTAGCAAGATAAAAAACCTTGCCTGAGGAAGTACCACTGCTTCTCTGGCCTTGTATATACTTTGCTAACATTATTGCTGTACTGTAGCACCTAAAGATAAGGTGATTTGGAGCTTTTTGGTTTTGTAATACGAATCACCACAACTGTTGCTCCCTCCTCCAATGACAGTTTGAGTGGAGAATTATAACTGGAGCTTCCACTGGGCTCTCAACATCTGTCTTCCATGGGCTTCATGATTCATCCATCTGAATTTGTAGAAGTATGGTTTGCTTGACTTTGACCTTAGAAATATGTCCTAGTTATTTGAGGCTTCAGTATGAATACAAATTAAAAATGTGTACAAATAATCTGTTAATACTGGAATGGTTTTTGCTGCTGTCTGTGCTGTTTGTGACTCAGCAGTTTTCCTCCTGTGTGTGTTTGCCAACGGGAGAAATGCCCTAGTTTTGCCTTATCAGAATACAGATACAGTCAAACAGGAAATAAAACATGTATGATTGAGTTCTGCAGATGTTTACAGTTCTCCCTAGTTCTAACACTGTTTGTTTTTCCTGAGTAAACAAAAGCTTCACCTCTGTTTGAACAGTTTCTGCTGCATGCGTGCTTTCATAAACTACTCACTTAAAGAATGATTGCTTTGTGAATGGTCTTGGAGATCCAGCTAGAAGCTAATTCTATTTACCAGACCTTCTTCCTTGTAATTGTTTATTTATTAATTTATTATAAAAAAAAAATAATTTACCTCTTTTTAAAGAGGTAAAAAATAATGAATTTCAAATATGCTCTTCAAAGTTTCAGGTAATGTATTGATAAATGTTTCCTGGGAAAAGTCTCTCAGGAGTTCCTGCTCATCAGTGCTGTGTCCAATCTGTGCATGTTTAAGAAGGTATTATGTTAATGATAAAACTTAACCATAGTTATTCTAGAAACTTCAATGAACTAAACTGTAAGAACTAGAATGAGTAGTTATCTGAAACTCCTTAAGAAAATGTAGGTTTACTGCCTGCCAGCTGTGAACATTAAAAGGGACCTACAAATAGGAATTAGTTGTCCTTAGTGATGCATGCTAAACTCTGTTTTTAATTGAACAAAGAGATGCTCATTTTTTTCCACTGAATAATTGCCTCTTGAAATTCAACCCATGTGCCTTTTGAATTGCACAGTACTGCACACTTTGTGCATGGCATTGTATAACATCTAATGAGCTGAAATATATACATATATGGCCCCTCAAGACAAGTTCTAACTGGTTGCATGAAGTAGGGATTACTGGAATAAGTCCACTGCCTGACTGGTCAAGTAATCTGACTTTCCCATCAAACTCTGTTGTCACATATTCAGCAGTACAATTCCTGTGGGGCCACCAGAAGACACTAGCTTTGTGAATGAATTCCCTTTTTCCTTTTGGTGTCTCCATCTGAGCTACAAACTGAAGGATGATGTCTTTCCTTTATTGATGCTTTTCTTTATGCTGCATTTTTAGCATGTTGTATTTTACTTATTTAGAGGAAAAAGTAAGGGTAGCCCCCAGTTTCCTCCTTGTTTATACAATTTGTTGTTTGATTTACTTTTACCAGACCAAGGACATGCATGTGGCTTTTTACAAGATAAGCCCATAGGCTCTGGCAGTGAAATAAGCTGTGAGTGACCTTCATATCCCAAGTAGAGAAAAGACAGTCTTGGTCTGGAAAGGAAGCAATCCTCCAAAAGCCCACTTGATTCCCTTGCTCTAATTCAGTCATTTCAGAGAGCCTTCTGCTAAATCACTGAGAAGTTATGGATTGGTATAAAAATACATCTTCATCTCTTGCTGAAATGCATTTTTTCCTCTTTCAATTTAAATAAGAGATTTTCTCTTAGAAAGTGCTTATTAATTAATATTTTTATATGGCAAGATTTGGAATTGATTGGTCTTGTAAATAAATCTTCCAAACCCACTTCCATATCCTTTTGATGCAGTAGTTGCAAAACTCAACATTGACTTTTACCAGTAGAATAAACTGTCCTCTTTCATGTATGGAATATAATTGACAGTTTCAGTTTTATCAGTTAAAATGGTAGAGAAATTCCCCAGGCAAAAATCCTATGAGGTTGCTGTTGAGCCATCAGTTCAATGAAGATAAAGTTAAGACACTGTTTCAGCAGGACAAAAAAAAAGAATTTGAGTTAATGTTTGAGTACCAGGTACAAGTTTGTGTGAGGTGAGTTCCCTAATAAAACTGATGGATAAGAAAACAACTGGGAACTGTAAAGAGAATTTAAAAACCACTTTTGATTCCTAGGCTTTATAATAAAAAATAATACTGATGTATAAAAAGGAACAGTTATTTCAATATTATTTTTTTTTCTTAAGCAAAGATTTTAACCATTTCAGAACTAGTGATTTATTAAAAAATAAAAATCTATGGTAGTAGACTGTAATTTTCTAGTTGTTATTAACTTGTCTTCTTTTCTACAAACCAAAAGCCAAACAAATGGCAGTTTAAACAATATGTCATATTTGATTAGCTTTTGCTTTTTTCTAACATATTGAAAAATTGTTATAGGAAGAGAAAACTGATTTTAGGAACCAAAGGCTCAGAAGTAGGAAACTGTTCATCTGAGTTCAACTTCCCGCAGATCTCATTCCACAAGGAATTAAATTACTTCACTTTCATCTTTGATTTTTTGTGCCTCAAAAAAATTAGGAAGCCCTTTTTCCATCCCTTTTTGTGGCTAAAGCAGTATCACATTAATAGGTCTGATGATAAGTTACAATTTACCACCATGCACCTCTTGCTGACCCTTTTTTTTTCTGAAGAAGCAAAGAAGATGTACCAAGAGAAGCAACTGAATGGGAGGGACACACATTTCTTCTGAGCTATGCCAGGATATGGTTTTGGTGATTCAGCTGGTGACTGTCACCTCTGTGATAGTTAGGGGACAAGAGTTCATTGCCTCTAAGTCTTGAAACCACAAACACTATACAGTTTGTTATGTGGTTGTTAAGATTCAAAGCCCAAGTGAGAGATTACAAATTTGAGCAACTGTATGCTTCCTGAGATTTACTTTTCTAAGTACAAGATAAAAGCAAAAGTGAAGTTTTATTCCTTGTGTATGTTAAAAAAAAAAAAACTAAAATTTTATCAGGTGACTAGGTGCAACTGACTAACCATAAAAGCATTGCACACTTGTTTCTGTTCCTGCTGCATTATACATATTCATATGCAGTCATTCTTGAGGCTTATTTTTATGCAGTCATTCCTTGAGGCTTTAAGTTGAGAACTACCACTGATGCATTAGAAGCTTAGAAATTCCCACCCACTTTTGACCCTCTCTGACAAAGACATAATAGTTTACTCCTGATCCTACACTTACAAGGCCCTGTAACCTGCCCACTTCTTGCTCTCAAAAATGGCAAACTGCCTGTCAGCTCCCATAAAAATGTCATTTTGCCTTCCTTTTACCTTCTCTGAATCTGGGAGGCTGATGGGATATTTTGAGCAAGATGCAAACACATGCTTTTAAGGGAATGAGCATTTATTCCATAGTGGTTGCAACTATTTATGACTCTATTTTTATTTTTCTATTCTTTTTTATTTTGTCTTTGTTCTCACACCCAGATCAGGAGCACTGGCCCCAAATGCATAGCACAGTTTGGGAACATCTGATATAGGAAGTGCAGCTGTGTGAGCAAAGGCTTGAGTCTTCCAAATGCAATGACTGAACTCTCATTTTTGTAGGCTGGTATATGTTGATTTAGTGTGGGGTTTCTGGACTGATTAATTATCATGCTGTGAAATAAGTTCACTATCAGTCACTTAAGGAAAAAAATATACACAACTTAGTTGTTGGTTTTACCTTCTACTTAAGGAAACAGAGTTGTGTTAAGTACCACTTTGTAGCAACTGAGGATATATCCCCCATTTAAGGGAGACTACTGCATAAACACTTAACATTCCACACTTAATAATGCTGTTAACTCTTTCTTTAAAAATCAGCATTAAAAAGGCTAAAAACATATAAAAACCTGAGTTCAGCTGACCTGTGTAGCAGAGCTTGGGTTGGTTTTAATCAGTGTTGTGAGCGATTCTGTGCTGTATAATGGTTTTTCAGCTCTTTAAAATCGGATATTTTATTTATTTTAATCTTTTATTGGTCTTAAGAGAAACACCAGTGTAGTTCAACAAGCAGTTTAGGACTTGCTGAGCTATGTTTTGGGAATGGCTCAAAAGAAAGTCTATTGTGAAAGCTGAAGAAAATCATCCCACACACAGTCAGGTTAAACCTCCAGTTCTTGGGTTAGGTGAATGTTTTAAAACAGAGTATGGTATATATGTTAGGCAAATCTAGTAAAATCTAATGTCTTCATTTGGTAAAATGTTTCTAAACCCAGTAAGTGTATTGCTTCAATGTTACTACTTCAGCCAAATTTAAGAATGTCATAGCTCTGTTAATGCTTTTAAAAGGAAACATGTTCAGCATGGGTCTGATATTGTAGGGAAAAGGGCTCAATTACTGTACCACCAATAGTTTGCAAAGCATTTTGCTCTAAGCATGCAGCAAGCTTTTTTTTATTTTTCATAATTTTTCTGTAGTTGGCAATGCAAATTTACTGTTTGTTAGTAGTCAATTTTATGGACAGTAAGGGCTGTGAATTGAGGAGTGAGATTTAGCCAATGTTTTGTATATTTGTCTGGGTGGGAGGAAAATAAGACATTAAGAGCTCAGGCATTAAACAACTGCTGTTCATGCTAGCTTTCCATTTTAGTGGGTCTAGAACTAGAATGTGGTCTTTCAGACATGACATTTCTACTACTTCAAAAGTCAAGAGATCTTAATCAAGAATTTTTTTGAGGATAAACTGCTCATGTTATGAGATTTGCATGTTTGAGCTGAATCAGGAATAGTTCAGCAGAACACTGTCGACAAGATTTACAATTGCATTTAGTCTGATTTGTATATTTTGAAAACATTTTATAACCACTGCTTACATATTTAACTCACTTCAGAATTCAAGAGCAAAATAGACATTTGCTTCTCTGAAACCCTACTGGAAGAAAAGGTTGCTAGGCAGTTTCAGTTCAAGATAAGGTTGGGTGTTTCTGTTGCTGTTTTAATGTTTTTGCATTAGTGATACAGAAAGGAATATGGATTGAGAAAATGCTGGAAAAAAAAGGTGGTTAATCATCTGAACTTATGAGTATTATGCTGTGCTAGGTGGTTTCCTTCTCAGACACAACTTCTGTTACTTAATTAAAAGTGCTTGCTGTAATGAGAATAGGCTTAAAAAAGAAAATCTGGTTTTGCTGGACAGACCAAGTAATTAGGCGAACTTTTGAAAACAATAAAAAAGCTTGATTGGTAAAAAAACCCAAACAAAAAAATTCTGAGTGGGCCTGTGTGTGCAAGCAGATCACCTTTCACAAATGGTTCTGTGCTGCCTACTCATCATAATGTGTCATTTAGGATACGTTAGAAATCAAAAGTTGTGGCAAACTTTCAAAAGTCATGAATGCATGATATGGATCAGTTTTATTTTTGACACACTTCCTAAATTGTTTTCCCAATAAAATATAGAGTGTAAAAAATATGGAATTGCATGCAAGACTGGATCAAAATAGAGAACACTTAGAAAATCATTAGGATGCATATCAGAGAATTAAATAAAACACACATCTCATGGAAGAGAGAGAAAGCTATAAAAGCAGTGTGCACAAATATGAAGTTTAAAAGCCAAGTTAAAATAACAAAGAAGAACATTTTACACTAAGCAATTAGGAAGCCTGGGAAACAGTAGAATGTTGTAATAAATGTTGTAAGCTATATAGGAAAAAATAATTCAGGCCAAGGATTGGGTTACTAACAGTCAAAAAAAAAGGTAATAGACAATGAGAAAAATGTAATGGGTCTTACAGTGCCTCTTGTAACTAGAGAAGAAAGCATTAGAGATACTAATGACAGAATTAGGTTCCACATGTGTGCAAGAATGCTGATTCAGTCTTCTAAGCTTGTTTCTTGCAGGATTTGAATCCATCTGAATTAGACCAAAACAGAGGAATGCAACAAAAACTTGTGCAAAATCAAGAAACCATGGCTATGTTTGAGAGGAACCTTAGCAAGTGTTTTCATTCCATGCCTTGCAACTTCAAATTACTTTGCCATCATTTTACATCACCTGTAACATCCATGCCAGTCTGTGATTGTATAATGCAAAGGACTTGTGTTTCTTGTGCACATATTTACTTACATTTCCATTCATGGGGTCAAGTAGCAGTGCTGAGGAGCAGCTAATGCTGTGAAATGCATCTTTTCTCTGGAATACTATGGCTCAAGTGAGTCTCTGCACCTGTGTACAATGACAGGTTTTTGGAAGGGCTCCCACTCTTGCATTTCAAGTAGTGTCTCTCCATTAAAAGACAGAAAACTAATTGCTGTCCTTTGTGCCTTCCTCTAACTGAGGATACCTGGCTGTTAGTGATTAAGCTGGTCAGACTAACCTAAATAGCTGAGACTATCCTTCAGTTTTAACCCTTTGCCTTATTTTAAACTCCTAAGTGTCCTAGAAAAGAATATAGCCATGTTCATTTTTGCCTCTTCTCTCCCAGGAAACCCATATGTAAATTATTTTATAATCTCTTGGAGAGGATTTGTCTGATTAAGGAACATAAATGAATGGGGAGGCAAGGCAGTATCGAGTGGAAGGGGACAGATCCTGATGATACACTATTAGGTGGTTATAACTGTTCAGAAAAGACTACTGCTCTAAACCCATCTGGGAGAAAATTACTTGTGCAGACTCTTTCAATGCTGTCCAAAACCATATGCTGCTTTTTACTCTTGTATGGGTGAAATCATACAGGAGAATATTTGTCTCCCTTTGGATTTGGTAATGCCCCCCAAGCCCACAGTTGCTCATGTTCATAAAGTGGGTTATGTTTTCATTCAAGATGAAAATAAAACACAGGAATTTACAGTGTATATAAATATTTTCATACTTGAGGTGTCTTTAAAGTATTCTGAAGATTCTTTGTCTGCATTAGCTAACCCCACTCAATGGCTGTATTAAAGTAAATGTGAAAGTAGAGACACGATAAATTAAATGCAAGAGACGTTTGGAGAAATTGCTTCAATTTCTTTTACTTTTTTAATGAAGGTACTGAAGTGAGAATACCCTTACATTTCAGACATTTTCAGATATTCTGACTTGAGGCTTTCATGATGGCATTGGGTGCTCAGCTATGTGACTCTTACAGGGATCCTTGCAGGACTTCCCGGTGGGAATCCCTGCCTTTGTAGAGGAGTTTACTGACTTTTATATGTCATGACCAAATTCTCTCCTTTGTTTGCCTTCTGTGATGGAAGAACCCAGTAGGTGCTATTATGAACCTTCTTTGCATCAAAAATTTGAGCTCTGCATTCAAGGAACTTTTAAAATGTGAAAGATACTATTTAATGTGCATAGATGTACTTCAGGCTTACAGGTATTGGAAGGTTCTCTGGAAGATATGTAGTCAAGATTATCACTTTCCAAGATATGACACTGGATGATTTAATCTCCCCTAATTAGAAACTTAATGCTTAACAGGTTGTAGCTCATGTGGCAGCATCTGAGAGGTGGAATCAGTTCTGTATTTCAATAGCTTTATGGTTTTCTTTCTGATATTGAACATTGTAATCAGTAGGAGCCAAAGCACTAACAAGTTTCCCAAAATGCCACTTTCTTTTGTAAAAACAACCTAGGAAATAATAATAAAACAAAAAGTCCATCTAATGAGATATCTGCTTCATTTAGATTATATTAAGGCCACTGAACTTTCTTCCTCTTAAGACATTGATAATATCCTTAAGAAATTCACACCTAAATTATAATTGTGTAATTTCTAGTAACTCAAAAATTAATCTCAGCCTGGTAAATTGTTAGTTGATGCAGTAAGTACAAATATAACATTGCTGCAAGATCACCTTTTCTATGTACACCTCTGAAAAGAAATATTTCTGTCTACTTTCAGAATGTGATAATGGACTATATGTTATTTGAATTTAGAGATTGTCACCCCACTTAAGGGTTCTGTATAAGAAAGTTACATACATAAGATAAATTGAACTAAGAGATCCAAATAATAAATAATTTTATAAAAGCTGGTTATTTTTTGTATTTTTATGCCAAGCAACAGTGAAAGTTGTAATCAATTCTGATTTTTTTGTGTATTTTATGAGCAGGATCAATTGCTTATAGCAGAACCTTTTAGTGTTTTGCTTGCAGAGTGAGTTGATTCCAGATTGAATGTAAAATATTTCTTACTTGAATTTATTTTTCAAGGCTGGCAGCTATATATTTATGTATGCAAAGTGTAATACTACTAAATGTTTGGAATGAAATAGTAGATTTTTGTTGGCACTAGGATCTAAGGATGGAAATGCCATTTGGTACATAAAAGCAAAAAAATGTTAATTACTACAGTCCTAACTGGACTAAACACCCATAGTTCCTTTAATGAGAAATACATTACTGAATTATGTATAGTTTATTTTTAATTCACCCCTAAATTATTCCAGTTATGCTTGAGGAGAGAGATGAATATCAATAGTTTTCACAGCCTTCATGAAGAGCAGGAAAATAAATCTGATACATTAACTACTGCTTTTTTAATAACTTATTTTGTTGCTAGAGCTAAAAATAGAATAGGAAAGCTCATAGAAATATTAACTTCCCTGCAAAGCCAAGCTGTCCTCAAGAAGGAATGACTAACAATTTGGTTTCAGTCTTTTTGTGAGACTGAACAACATCAGTTAAATCTCAGAAGCTGTGTATGTACTTTGTGCAAAACAGACCAGGTCTATCCCACCTGGTTTTTTATCTTTGTATAGGTCAGTACATTCCTCTGCTCATACATTAATATAGTCATCACCAGTAATTAGCCTTTTTAATTTCCTTTTGCACTTGAGTTTTTTCAGTTTAAACATACCTGAAAAACCAGTTAAGCTTTTAGCAGGATGAATTTTATTTTGCTGAGTAGCTTATACCTATGTACCACAGAGCTGAAACACTATAGACTCATTTCATTTTTCCTAAACTGGTAAAATAACATAAATCAAACTTTTCCAATAGTCTTGCACAGCCTTGTTGTTTTAGTTGAATGGTTGGGTCAGAGACAGTTAAGAACCCTCTCTCATTTAATATGGAATATTAAAACTTGCAGTGAAAAGATAGTAGTGATAGTTTTCTTCTCTGTTAAATGTAATGTTAGATTCAGTGACATTTAATAATTGGCCATCACATTTGAAAATATTTGATGTATGCAAAAGAAGGCTTATAAAATGGTGAGGTTGCAGCTATATGTGTTATCATATATGTTCTGCTAAACTTTATTTGGGCTCCAGGTTTGTTTTAGCTGTTGAGCTCTGTACCCTGGCTGAAGGTGGTGGTGGTGAATGTTGAGCTGTGGTGATTCACTGCTCACTGTGTTGAAGAGGAATCACTGGGTTTGTTTTACCTGAGCACTGTATGCTGTGAGCTGTGGTAACTCAAAGGCAAATATGTTCCCTGCTGAAACTATCCAAGCTGCAGAGTGAACCATGTCCTGTCTTGGGTTGGAAGGCAAGCTGGGGGAAAGTGTTTGAGGGCTGTCTCACCTTTCTAAATCAAAGTCTTCTGTTCTTCAAATCATTGCATTGCTTGCCATTTTATTACTTATGTTTTGCTGCAAGAATGAGGGTCACTCAACATTGTATTCATTTAGAATGCAGACATCTGAAGCTGAGCTGCAGAATTAATAAACTATATCTAGAATGTGTTTGTATGCAAACTTTTCTCCAACAGGGATGAAAACTGCTTAGAAATTGAAACATACTTCTACATCCGTGTATAAATTTATGTGTTAAATGTAATGGCAAAATGAAAACCTTAAATTATGATTGGCAGTAGTGTAACAAAAATGGTGGTGTGCAAGGCAGTGAGGGGGTTGTGTACAGATTTTGCCAAAAATTCTCATATTGCTCTTCTTTCTTTTGTTCTGAAAGGTCAGGGAAATTAGTATGAAGTTGTGCCTGGAATCAGTCTGGACTTATTTCTACAAAACAAATCATAGCAGTAGTATATTTGAAAAAAAAGTTATTATCAGAATACGCTATAATTTATAAACTCAAATTAAAACACTCTTGGTGAGTTCAGCATCCTCCTGCACAAAGGGCTGGGATGCAGGAAGGAAGTGGGGTCTGTCTCACTAACAGTCACCATCTGAATCCTGCAGAGTTTTCTGTGTCATCTTTTCATCTGTCCTATATGCATGTCCCTCACTAGCACATTAAAACTAATAATAGATTTTCATTCTGGTTTATCAAAGCTTTTATTTGATGGATTAATTTTAGAACTGAAGTAAATGTGGAAGCAAAATTTAGTTTCTATTTAAAGATTAAGCAAATATGGTGAATAGTTGCAACTGGATTATTTTATATAAAAATATATCTTGTCTTTAATGACAGCTGTCAAAGGAACATATTTTTTAAGTGTTGTTATGAATAATTCAAATGGCTTAGTAGAGCAGATGGAGTCAATTGAGTGAAATTGTCACTAGAGTGCTTCAAAGTATTTTTGCACTATTTTGGCTTACATTTTAAATTGTTAAACTAAATGCATATATTTCTGTAACTTTGTGTTGTGTTTTTTTCTGATGAACACAGTGAAATAAATTGTTAATCTAAATCTTTTTACCTAAGAATCAACTGCATAAGGATAACTTGATGTGTATTTTGGGGAGGAACTGCTCAACTATGAGAAGTGATTTTGCTTTTCTTCTTGGCTAAGTCCCAAATATTCTAAGCATATGGAACAATTTAGCAGAAAATACATAATTATCAAACAGATCTGTCTTTGCCACCTTGAAAATTATTTCTTGTGGCAGGGTAAATGAAACCTCATGTTTAGATTTTACTTCATTTGATCTTTTGCTGCTTTGGCAGTAGAATACAAAAAAATATGACAGATGGCACCATTAAAATATGAGTTGATTTGTTCTTACCCTAATATGACTCTGAATATGCTTGATAAAGGCAGGACACAAACTTGTAACTGAAATTTTGAAGCAAAGTACATTTATCTTGGTAAGAACATGAACGATCTGTGTAACTGTAAAAACAAATTTAATATCATGCAGGTGTTCAGAAGAAAATATGTGCACATTATTCCTTTTATTATAAATAAAACTGCAATCAACTTTTGGCTTTAAGCTTGTTTCTGGTTCTCTTTTCTATGTGGAGGCCAGTATCAGTGATTGCCAATTCTCCATTGCAGTGTCCACTCTGTGGGCAGATAGCCTTAATGATGTTGTAGCCTTACCTATAAAAACCACTTTTTACAACATAAAAAATGTTCTGTTAAGATTAATTCAGTATGCTGTTATTTACTTGACTTCTGATTTTTCTTTATTATCTTAGTAGATCTAAAGTCTTTTGAAAATGGAATTTTTTGGACTAGATTATGCGTTTCCCATGAAACACTCATCCCATAACAGAGTGGTCCCTTTCCAATGGGGACTGGGTCAGAGATTAATCTTGCCCTTTTTTGTCAGTGTCCCAGATGGAACATGCTTTCTGATTTGGTATTTCAGACTTCAGAAACTTTTTTTTTTTATGTGTGGTAGATATTTTTCAGCAGGAAGAGTAAGGTATTACCTGTACCCCCAGCTTTCAGACCTCTTCTGCAGTGGAAATGGAAGGAGTGGGAACCACCTGTAGCAGAGGAGTGAATAAAACCTGGGATTATGTCCTGATATTGAAAAAAAGAGCTATGTAATTTTCTTCAGACCTGTAAAAGAATCAGTGACTTCCAGCTGCCAGAAGAATCTGGATTTATGCCATATGGGGGGAAGAGTCAGGAGAAATCCAGTTTCTGCACCATGCTTAGGGTCAGAATGACGTGGGTGCCAAGGCATTCTTACCCATCCAGAAGGAGGTGCAGCAGCTATGCATGCTGAGGCTTACAGTGGAACTTAGGAAACTGAAGTACATGTGGTATTTAAACTGGGAGTTTTCTAAATAGTCTGTTGGGTATAGAACCCCAAATTTCATGTATCAGGTCCTGTGTGTGGATCTGGCCTTTTGGAATTGACCAGTACTCTGGCCTATAGCCCTATCCATCTCTGCTGCAATTGTCCACGTTAAAATAATGTTTCCTGCTACATGACTGTTTTCAGAAGTCTGGGAGCCAGACAATAACTGTCTAAACAAAAATGCTGAGAATGTTTTTCACTTCAGTAGCTGCAGTTAATAAATACTGATAAGTATTTTTGTAAACTTGTAGACATTTTCAAAGTCCCAGCTTTTCTGGTGGGACTAAAACAAGTGATGTGGAAGAATTTTATTAAGCTGGACTTAGCTGTCTTTTGTATCTCCCTTCTGAAGATTTTGGTAGATTCTCTTGAAGCATTCTTGGAGGTAGTATTGAAGGGTACATTCCTGTAGAACAGGGTTACTTCATTTATCAAAGAATTTAAAACAACTGAGATTCTTCAGAACATCTGAGATATTGTCATTCAGTTTGTCAAAATCAAGTTAGGGTCTTATAAATATCACAGGAACAGGAACAAAGAAGGCCTAGAGAGTACATATTAGAGGAGATGACTGTGTTTGTCATGTTTAGCATGGCAGAATGCAGACTAGGGGTTATGACTGTTGTCTGTGAATGTACCAAGTAGGGTAATACCAAAAAGGGAGAAGAGCTGTTGAAGTTAATGGGCAGTGTTATCACAGGAGGACATAAGCTGGATATGATTAAATGGTCACTAGAGGATTTCTAGTAAAATAAGCAAAGAAAGCCTTACTAGAATGTTAGTGAGGGGAGAAAGAAAAAACAAAAACAAAAAAAAGAGGAAGAAGTAAGTATTATTGAGGTTGAACTAAATATTTGCTGTGGTGATGCAGTGTAGCAACATTTATTGCCTTAAAACATTGCTTTGTCCCATTTAAGACATTGCATCTTCCAACTTACCTTTTTAATGGCATTTCAGGTGCAGTGAAAGTTGAACATGCTTCAAAAATAATTTTTTGAGGAAATGGTAATTACTTATGTTCAGCCTTTCCAATGTGGTATTTTCTTTAGAAATAAGAATTTATGGAATTCCCAAACAAGAAAGGAATGCATGTGAAATGAAGAGTCAGTGAAAGGAGCTGTTCTTTCTGAGCATCTAGCAAAGTCTCATGTTTACTGTGAAGCTGTGGAACTAAGTTATGTGGAAGAAGATGGCAATCCCTTTTAAATTTGCTGTAATATTGTTGACTTCAGAGATACAAGATACTGCAACAACACACCATGGGTGTCTCTGAGCTCCATAGCCAGGTAGTGTCACAGCTCCAGAGAGCTCCTTTTGCTGTCAGATTCTCAGAACAATCTTTGTATTTCTACACAGTTGCAATACAAACAAAATTTCTCCACAGCACAAAAAGAAAACAAACAAAAACCCTCGAGACCCCCAACCCCTCTCCTCCCCAACTAAAAAAATTCTGCCAGTCCACACAAGCCACATAGTTCTTCTAAAGTATTAAACTGAAGAAGAAACTGAACAAGCAACAAGAAACGGAAATCTTGATATGATATTATCACTCATCTTTCTTTGTGTGTGTGGTTGCCCTCCAGGGCAATCTCATTAAGGCAGGAGTTTTCTGTGTTTAAGTGTATCTGTGGGTAAAATTAAGTGGTGATGTTTAATGAATAGCATTTATATACCAGTCTTGATTCCTGAAGCAGTTTATTAAAAGTAGAATGCAAACATTAAAAATATTAAGAAAATTTTGTGTACCTTTTGGTTTACTAAATGTTTATGCTATGAAAGGGACATGTCATTTCTGTATTTAGTATTGTTGGAAATAGAACCTTTGCCAGAGTGTTTTTTAAAACAAAAAGTAAAATTTTATATATCAATTTTAGAATGGTTCCGTCTATGAGAACTTGCAGACATACCTGGTAACATACTAATGAAAATATTATTTTGCTTTAGGTTTACTGTTCATACGCACCTGACTCAATTGAGCCGTTGTTTCTGAAAGATGAATAAAAACTACTGTTCCAGTAGTAACTTTCTGTTAATACTTGTTGTCTCTAGGGTGTGTTTTAATATTTAAAAATTTAAATATTTGAAATATTTGTTATATAAAATCCTGTAAGGCTAGAATTATTGGAAGAAACTTTGCAAACTTACACCATGGTTTTCCTGTGGTTTTATCAGACTGTTTCTATCAAGTTTACTTATGGACAGACTAGAACAGGCCCTCTGTGAAATGAATCCCTGTGGGGCAGAGCAGATGACAGAGGCAGAAGTTCCTCTTACCCAAGTCCTCTTCTTCCAGAGTTTGTCTGTGTGCTCCAGTTCCCCCTTCTTTGCAGCATTCCTTGCCTTTCTATTTCCTTTCTCTTTGGGGTTGTAATGAATAAAATATAGTTTTCCTTTGCGTCACAGCCTAACCCTTAGCAACATAAGTTATATAATGCTTGCTGTTGCTATTTCTGTACTTCTGCTAGATCAGAAACACAGACCTCTGTCCTGTGCGACCTCCTAAGCACAGTCTTCAATAAAAGTGTCTGGGAAAAAATCCAGTCTGACCTTTTTTCCCTTTTTGTTCTTTCTATATGGGAAACAATTGAAAATTTTATGGAGTTAGTTATATGGAGACTATAACCATTCATAGGTCTTTAATTCATAGATTTTGTAGTTTGACATAGCAAACCAAAATTGTCAGGAAAGATGATATTGAAATACTGTGCAATTATAACCTTTAAATTTTGTGTAATCTAATGTGATTTTCACATGGAGCACTGAAATTTCTCTGAGTTAGAGAATCTGAACTTCCAAATCTTTACTGCATTTATCCTTGCAGTGTTAGTGGAGCTGAAGGGCTCCTGTCCTGGTTTCATGGTTAAGGAAATAAAGTGTACAGTGCCTGTATGATTTCCACCACAACGCACAGGAAGATGGTGTCAGAACCACAAAACCATTCCTCCTCACAACTTTTAGGCATATTTTTGATAACTTCCTCGTTGTCTTCAGCCTCTCAGTCTTTTTCTTTCTTGCCTGCCTACCATCCAGCCTGCCCCATGGATATGCTGAAGTGTATATTATAATCCCATATTTGCTTGAAAAGCATAATAGTGGCTGGTACTGTGTGAAAAATATACCTAAGCCACAGACTCTGCACTATTTATTGCCTTCCTCATTTTTGGATGTAAACTTCTGCTGTCTTAAAGTGCTGCCATGACTGAAGCCATGGAAAAAGACAGCTGCCACTTTCGCAGGCTGTTACAGTTAAAGCATCATTCTTTTAGGATATTATTATGAGGTTGTGGATATTTCTCCAAAATAACAGTGGAGACCCAGCATCTTGTCCAAATTCTGGCTCAGGAAGTTGCTACACATTTAGCCCATCATAAATAAACTCATTAGGTAAGGTCTAATTCCTGTCCTGGTTACCTGCTGTTACCTATTCAGCTTTCCACAGGAGACTGAGGTTAGGGTTCATTTCTTCTAAGAGGCTTTTTGGTGGTATAAAAATAATGCCAGGAAGAGTTAGAGATGTTTCATACAGGCTTTCCCATGTTTCAGGTGCTAGAAAGGAAAAGTTTATGGTTTTCTTCCTCATGTTTAGAATTTACACATTTAGTCATGCATTTAGCAGAACAATAACTTTTCAGTACCACCAACTATTAAAATATATCTCCTTGTTTTATTATAAATGAGTTTTAGGATTTAAATTGTGGTCCACTAAACCCAGAACTTGTAAAAAAGCAGATAAGTTACCAACTTGCTGGTTCACCTTTTGTAATTTCAAGATATTTTGAAAAGTTGCTGATTTGGCCTTGTATGTTTTTTTTCTATAGATGTAGTTTAATAATTATTTAAATGAAAAAAAATTGCAAATTGAAATTAAAAGCTTGTTCTTTTGAAGATACATATTCAAATAGTATATGTGTAGTTTACAGTATAGTATATGTGTAGTCTATATATGTCATTTAATAATTATTAAATAAAAAAATGCAAATTTAAGTGAAAATCTTATTCTTTAGAAGATACATATTCAGATAGTATGTTCAAGTATATAATATCATAAAGTAAGGGGAATTAAAATACTACATTACAGTATTTTTAGGATATGGTGGTTTATCAACAAAAGCAGTAGGATTTAGAAACTTTTTTGAAAGGTTTTTTCTGCTTTTGTTTGTTGTTAGTGTTGGTAAATTTTACTAAGTAGCAAAATTATATTTAGAGAAAAGATTGTTTCTTTTTTTCCCCCAGTAGAACAAATGAGTGTACTCATTTACTATCTTATAAATAATCTTGTGATTCAGAAATGTAATTTCTGGCAATTTGTGGCTCCCTTTGTGTCTTGGCCAATGAAATTTGATTGAAGTTTAGGTAGGAAAAAAGGTGACACTCCTGCCAAGTTTTTGTCAGTTTTATGATTTATAACTCTGAACATTGGAAGCGTATCCTTGCCATAGACCTGGAAACCAAGTAGAACTGATCTAAACTCCAGACATGTCAGTTTTGAAAGGGCAAGTAACAGACTTCCTCATGCCAAAAATAGCTTTCATGCTAAATTATTTAAGTGTATTATTTGATCACAGATAAATGAAAAATAGTATTTTTCACTTTGGACCTTTTTTTTATAGTAGGGCAAACACAAGGTCATTTTAAATTTAGATGGGTTTTGTTAGGTCAGTCTGATATATCACACGTTCAAATATCGTGGTACTTGGTATTGAGAAAAATGTTGGGTGCTGCTTTTATTCCTCATGTATATTTGTTATATATTGATTGCAATGAAGAGACTATTTTAGACTCCTGCAGCAATTCAAGTAATGTGTACCACTTCTGCACTTTTCTCTTGTTGAGTGTAAAATATGTATGAAGACATGTCTGAAGTGTAAGTACAGCAGGGCCCTTGGGAAGCCTTCTGGAGCTGTACCTTGAGTAATTTCAGTCCAATGCTGACAAAATATTTACTGGTTTATTTTTGGTTTGTAGGTCTGTTTTTATCCATGGTCTCTGAAATGTTCAAGTAGGAGTCTTACTAGAGGCATAATATTGAAATTTCTTTATCTTGATTATGCCAAAAGTATAAATATTTCCCCATAGCCTAACAAATACATGTGGCTATATTGTAGTGGGTGCTTTGGTGACAGCCACTATAGGTTCACAACTATTTATATTGAAACATTTTGTATTAAGGCACTTTTAACCTTTGGAATCGTCTGCTTTGGAGATGAAAATTTCATTTTCTTGTTCTTAGCCTAAGCATTTTTGGGCAAGTCCTACATTTCTTCCTGCCTTAAATTGTTTTATACTTGAACATTGTCACAGATGGGTAGACTTGTGCTCTCTGCTGTGTCTGATTGTATAGCTGATCAGTATGTATTTTGTTTGGTTTGAATTTGGGCTAGAAAGAAATTACTGGATGACTGGAAATGGAGGGGTGCACATGCACAGAGCTTCTAGTGCATCCAATGCATCTGTGGCACTGCTGGGCTCTGGTTGCAGTCACAAAATCTGTGCACCTGGAAATATTTGATTTCTAGAGGTTTGTAACATCATTAAGCAATCTGTATCTGTACAACAGTTAAGTTATTGACTCTCAAAAGCCCAGGAAATGCCCAGAACCTGACCACTTACCCACCTTCTGTTCTCCTTTTTAAGTAGTGGAAATAATTTTTCAGTTAAAACTTACTCTAATAAAAGTTTTACTTCCCCTGAGTCTCTTTCTTTTTTCTTTCATCAACCATAACCTACTAACATTTCTTTGGAAATAATCATGGTGGTATGATTTATCCTCTTGTGATAGCTGCTTCATGGCATTTTCTCTCTCTTGAACCATGAATAATTTCTTTGAGGCCAAAACAAGAATACCTGTCTTCTGTGGCTTATTGGTTCTTTCAGTAGTTTTTCCAAATATGTAGACATATGTATATGTTTCCACATTAGCTGAAAATATTTTTTTGATGAATTAATGCATCATGTCTTCTGAGGCTGAAGGTTGGTTGTTACTAGTTTTTAAACTATAGTTGGCTTTTTTCTGGAAAGTAAAGGCAGCTCCTGGGTATGCTTTATTGGTAATTTTTCTGCTTTAAAATGTATTATTTGAAAGCAGTTCCAGTACGGTCATAATTAGGTGCATTTGTTGATGCTTAAGGGGGAAAAATATATCCTTTGTTACTATTCACTACCAAATGTACAATTTCATCCTCATTTTGCTTATATTTACAAAATCTGGTTACTGAACTTCCATGACTACTTTTGTAAGGTGTTCTGGTTTTGCTCTGAAATCTTCTGATGTTGCTCTGCAAGAAAAGTTATGTATTTTTACATTTTTATTAATTTATTTATTACATTTTGGAGTATCAGTAGTAATGGAGAACACAAGTTCTTATACATTGCTCAGTTTACTATAATTTAGAAGCTGACCTCTAATTTATAGTACATATACTTATATTACACAAGTTGTTATACATTGCACTGTTTACTACAATTTAGAAGGTGACCTGTAATTTATAATACATTTATCAGGAAGACTGCTCTTAAATTATTTCATCTTCAGACATGTAAGCAAGAAGACCCACTGTAAATCTAGCTTGACAATTATTCAGAATCATAAATGAAAAGGTAGGAAATGGAAAGTTTGAGGATGCAAAACACAGTGAAAACTTTTTCTCCCCTACATGTAATGTGTTTTGCTTGTAAATGGAGCCTACACAGAAGTCAATCTTGCCTCATGTAACATAACTATGACTTTAGAACTAGTTATGATAATTCTGAATTTTATTTTCTCTTGTATCTCTGAATACAGAGCAATTCTTCACGAGTTTTATTACTAAAATGTACAGTTTTTGCTATCTAGAAGTGTAGCTATTTACAAAATGTGCAGTCAATGCATCTTTTATCTTCCTACAAAAATAATTAGTTGCATTTTTTCCTTGTGTTATTTAACTTTCATAAACATTTTTGCCTTGACAGTGTCAGAGATGGTAGGTGCAAAATGTTTTATATAATCTTAAGTAATAGAAATAGATTAGGTTGCATGTAGATACAGGGATGTGTATATATAATACTTTCTCCCACTTAAAATGGATCTTTCACCAGTATAAACAGTTTAGCTTATGTTAATGATTTAGGCAAGAGTTTAATATTAAACCACTGTTTTCTCAGTAGTGCCCTCCTTGTCTTGTGTTAGCTGGTGACCTTCATGTTGAAGCTTAGCATTTGTTGCTGGAGCAAGACCACCCCCCTCAAGAGAACTGTTGTTTTTGTACAGTAATCTAGAACAGAGAAGGAGAATTTATAAATCTGCTGAAAAGGTTATGAAACGGTCTCAATTGGCTTTGACTGCAAACTTTGACCTGTTTGGCTGGGTTTTGGAAACCGTGCCAAAATTTGATTTAAAGCAGTTCTGGGAAGCTCTTTAAGATTAAATTCCAGCACTGCATGACTGATGTGCTAGTGATGTACTTGCAATACTAGACAACTGTTGCTTCAATACAGGTTTAGCCTTGTACAGATCATTCACCTAGAAGTAAAAATTATCTCAAGTCTGATTCAAAGAAATTTGTTGATTCTCAATATGATTTTAAAAGGTCTGTTAAAATTTGGCATCTTGATATTCTGTTCTTTACACCTCTCAGTAGTGAGCTAGTCCTGCTTCTCCAAAACAATTTGATATGCTTTTTCTTTGGGGAAGAAAAGGTAGGAAAAGGTTCTAAACACATTGTACTGGGGTATGGTTTCCATAAAGCTTTTCAGCCAGCAGTTGCTGAAATGGTTTTATTCAGCACTCTAATAACACGTGGCTGGATTAGATGAATTTTGAGATGGAAAGCTTAATCATACATTTTTTCACTCCTTTGATTATCAAATAAGAGACATTTGGTGCACGAATGCTCAGGTTTCAGTGGAGAAAAATCTCTCCAGACTTCACAGCTGAACACCAGCTAACGTGTATTTGTGTCAGAAAAGCATCTTTATTCACTCAAAATAGAAAAAAAGAACTTTTAGTTATTTTTCTTATTTACTAAGTTCTTTCTGATGACTTGAAAAAAAAAAAGGTACTTTTTTCCCAATTTAGTAGTTTCTAGATTTGAGGAAAACAGTATAATAAACTTGGTTTGGCCGAGTTGAGTATTGACAGTGTCCTCATACCCACTATGTTGGATGGATGGTACTATGTTGTTCTATGGTCAGACAACTGGTTATTACATAAAATATTAGTCACATTGAGGTTAAAGGTATTTTTATTAGATTTTGTTGTTATTGATATTTCTTTTGAATATTTGTCTAAGTGCTGTAAGTTGTCACTTTTTTATGAATGGGGGAAGTGGAACAGTTTTTTAATCCTTTGTCTTTAAGTAATTTAACTATCTAAATTGTATTCTTAAAGTAATAGTAAATTCAACAGTTGAAGTATGTCTGTGTTAAATCAGCCTTCTGCATAAATGCTTTTCAGAAACCTAATAATAATTAGATAATTGCTAACATGATGCCTTATGCCTTATGGTGAATTTCTCTGCCTCTCCACTTACTTTATTAACTTTGCAACAATTAGCACAACTAGGGCCCTCTCAATTACATCAGTTAGAGTCTATTTGCACTTGCTCTGTGATAATTTTGCAATTCTCTGCTATTGTTAACTTCTGGTAAGAGAATCATTTACAGGATTCCTGTTGAAGGTGCTCTGTAAGTTACAGATGGCTGCCTGGTCATTGATTTTGTAAGTTGAAGTGGATGAAATAGTGGAGCTGGGACTTCAGAGCAGCAGCCTGTCAAGAGAGGAAGTCATGGCAAGGGTTCTTATTGAGAGCAGGAGTGACAGCCTGGAAGGAAGAGGATGCTGGTTGTGGGTTGGAGCTTGAGGGGAGCATACCCACCAAGTATAAACCCTAGAGATCAGGTGTTTGAAGGTGAAAAAGACATTTTTCATCTTGGACTAGAGTCTTTCTTTAAGGACAGCATAGCAATTAAATGAGACGATAGATAGACTTATTTTTAAAATAAATTTCCTCATATAAGATTACTTTCTGAATATCTTAGCAGATAATTAATGAAATTAATATATCATGAATTATTAGTTGATTCAGCAAGCTGCTTATAACTCATGCAGTTTCTTATACTGACTATTGGTCCTTGGAAAGAAGGAAGATCACCTAATACCTGTTCTCCTTATGTAAATAATTGCTTAATGAATACTTATATGGTTTTAAAATGAAAGATGGCTTTTTTCAGTAGTTAGAACTCAATTGCTAGAATTCTGTTCAGGTCTACAGACCTGAAGAAGTAGTTGTATGTCAAATATTTTTTTCCCCCCACTCCATACTGTTAGTCTAATAAAGTACACTGCATCTCCATATAAGTCTCTTATCACCTGAATGTAATGGTTAAAGTCAGAGATAAGAAGCAGGCAAATACTGATGTAACCGTTGTTATTGAATTTGTCTTTGTAGATGTAAGGTAAAAGCAACTGTCTTTTACATTTGCTGGCTTGGGTTCTAAAGCATTTCACAATCATAAAACAAATGTATCAGAATATATATGTATATTTATGTCTAGAAAAATCTATTAAATATTACTATCTAGTGAATGTCTAGTGTCTTTGAGATTCAACTTGTACTTCAAATCAGGGAAGTCTAGGCAATGGAAGTGATACTTATTGGAGGACATAGGATTAAATGACAATCATTAACCTACTTGGAAAGGAGGTGCTTACAATCCAACCCTCCTGCTCAGGCTGTGTAACTGATATTTTTTGGTTTGGGGTTTTTTTTTTTGTTTGCTTGTTCGGTTTTGGGTTTTTTTACAAGAATAAGCAAATTTGCTGTATTTTTAATGCTTTAAAATTATTAATGGGAAATTCTGAGAAGTAATTTGAAGGTAAATATTATCTAGATTATGTGTACAGATTTTTCCTCTTTAGTCTGTGGGGTATTCATGTTTTAATTTCCTGTGTAGGAAAATTAAGTGAGGATAGCCCACAATGCATTCTATTTAATTCAGATATTCAAAGACTATAAAGTAATGAACTACTGAGATTATTTTGTCTGATGACATGAGTAAAATAGACTATGAGAACTAGCAGAACACAAATGGCTGGTTTTAAACTGGATGATGTTGACTGCAATATTGTTTTTGGATGAGTTATGCTTTTTAAATTTAGTTCTCCTTTCCATTACCTATTATTATATCTCTAGCTGGTATTTCTGAGGCCACCTGATTGTGTGGCTAAGTCTGTTCAGAACTGCTGCTTAGCAGGTGGTCCTCCCATGCTATAAGGTTCCTTGTTTCTGGTAGCCTTCATTTTGACAGTGTAGAAGCACACATTACAAGTGTGCATCCTGGTATCTGGGATTGTTCAGTGCCAGGAACTTGGGTGGCTTGTAGGAGGCACTGGCAGGCCTGTGAGTTATCTGTCAGAAAAGGGAAAATTTGGATTTGTTTCATTTTTTTTCATGAGTTGCATACCAAACTATGGATATACAGCTTGAATTTCCACTGTATCTTCCATTTTTACTAATCTCAATTGTTGGCAATTTTCCATGTGCCTTAGTTGTAAACAGCTTGATTCCATCCACATTCTGATTTCTGCAAAAGGTATAGATTCCAGTTCAGGAAAATGTTTAACTTCACACTTACCTCTTGTGCACCCTGAAAGTTAGGAGGAATATAGCCACCAATGCATTGGCTATGTTTGAGCTGAGGAGCCCTGGTAGATTTTATCTCTCAGACAGTATTTAGTCCTGTTAGACGTTATAAAAGGAAAAACCCACTTGTATTTAATGGCATATAGTATTTTGCAGAATGGCAAGGGTGATTAGGCATCTTTACTTGCAGCTTTCAGAGCTGAATATGGACTTTTTCAGCAATCATACAACACATATTTTAAAACATTTTCTCCTACTGTCTGTTGGCTTCAGGGATGTTTAGTGAATATGCTATATATCCTTTTGAAATAAAGCTAGAGGAAAAAAAAAGGCTTTGTAATATATTCACATGAATTTGCTGTGACTGTAGCTCCCTGTAGCCTGTTGCAGGACATCTTGACTACCTTGTAGGAAAGACAGCATTAGGGTTTCAATTTCAAAGCAAACCTTTAAATAGATACATTCTGATCTGTTAATCAGTTAATGTCTCTTTAGAACACATTTTTCCTCTGTGGTGCCTTTGAGGTATATTTTAATGAAAACTGTCTGGCTTGAAAATCCTTAGCTACTATGATAGCTTAAAAAATGGGAAAGGCATCATTTATCTTTCAAGTAATATATATAGTGTAAAATATAATTTAATGTAATTTAAAAGGGAGTGAACAGAAGTTCTTCAGGATTCTTGAATAAAGTTCTGAACAGTGGAAAAATGAAGGTTTTCAGCAGATTCGAAAATAATTTGAAATTTAGGCTGAATATCCCATCATCGTGAGAAATTTGTATTTTACAGAAGTGCAGTTGTTTTTATAGGTTTTATTATATTATAAATTTCCCTTTGCTTTGCCTAATAGAAATTTTGGAGCTGGGAGGTGGTGGCCTTTAATTTTATGGTAAAAGTTTAAGGTACAATTACTCAAGTAATTTTAAGCTGTTGAGACACTACAGACCTACTCAGATTAATTTCAGATTTGAAGACTTCTTTCTTTTCCTCCTCTTTTTTGGAGCAATGAAGAGTAGGGAAATTCTGCGTTATGGATGATCTTTGAGTATGTAGTTTTATTTGACAGCATCTTGTTTATTAGAAGGATGCAGAGATGGGAATGTCTTTTGGGAACTTCATAGCAATATGATCTGATTCTTTCTTAGTCATTGGGTAATTTTTCTTTCAATTAGATATATTTGTGAACTGAATAATGATGATTCATTGTTATAGTATTTTATCTGAAGTTGGAAAGACTGCCTAGTTGGTTAAAAGGTTAAAATTTAACTATGACAGAAAATACCCACATCTTTTTTTTTAAATACCTTTCTTTGTTTTGTTGGGATTTTTTACTAAGTACCCTGCATTTAGGGTTCATGTTTTTTTCCTTCCTTTCCCTGAAGGGAGCTTTAGATCTAGAGCAGGCTTTACCTGTCTGATGAACCATAGTTTGGTGTCTGAAATTAGGAGGGATAAGAATAAATGCAAGTGTTTTCCTACCTTAACACAGAGTTGCTACTGTCATAGGAGGATGGACTATGAAAACAAAAATGTTCCTTATTTGTCACAAGGGGGACAATCTAGAAGTGAGTATTATAGTAAAGAGAAGGAGAAGAGGGAAATAAGGTATAAAATAATGAGACTTGGGTTGATTGCAAAAATAATGGTTTTGTTGTGAAAGTATTATATATAGAAAAGAGAAAGATGACAAAATTGGAGGGTTTGCTCTTAAGTAAGGAAAAAGTTTGATATGGAAACAAAATCTTTCATTAGATTGTATTTATAATATATAAACATGCATATATTTAAATCCATTTTTTTCTAACACAAAATAGCAGATCATTACCTAAATTTCTATAGAGCCTTTCAAAGATCACTCAGATTTTTTCTTTTCTTTGTTCTAGTTGCATTAAAATCATCTAGCTCTACCAGACCAGAAAGAAATGGCATTCAGGAAACCTCTAGAACAGGAAAATGTGGAGAAGGAATGCAGATCCTGGAAGGAGAACTCCTATTGCAGGTATGGTTTGCAATAGACATTTTTTACAAAGATGTAAATTTTATAAAACCAAACACCTGTATTTACCATACTGGATGCTCAGTGATAAGATAGAAAAAGTTTTCTTGTTGTGAAATTCTTTCCTCATTTTCTTTAGGGTAATATTAAACAGTTCTTGGATTTTTTCTTGGTAGTAGGGACTTTAGAGTGGATGTTAGAATATGGCTCCTCTTCAGTGTTTCTAAGTAATTTATTGGTGGGGGGGGGGCGTTCCCATCTCTTTGCATCTGTTGTTAATGAAGATGTTAATATAAAGGAACAGTTTTTATAAGGGCCAGATAACTTACTGATTTACTGTAAATTTGGTGACTAATTGTCTGAAAGAAACAATTTTTAACTTCAAAGACCTTGGGCTTGATGAAATGTCTTGCTTTCTCAGTGGTTTGAACGAACTCAGCATACATAGTGTAGATTCAGGACAAATTTTGAAATACTTTGAATAGCTTTTATATGAACTAATGGAAAATATTAATTTTAAAAGTGTGGGTTTTTTTTTTTAATTGTCTAGCCTGTTTTAAGGTCCTAGAGTGTCAGAGTATATGGGTAATTATATACTACCAAGTTCAGACTAATCTCAAGAAATTACAAATATAGGTATTACTATGTTCTAACTAGTTTCACAGAATGGATTTTATGGAGACCTGCAGCTCCATTTGAAATATGTTGTTAGTCTTCTACACAAGTTCCACACTGAGGTATCTACCAGAAATGGCAAATCATTCAGTCAGAGCCAATTGTTTCCTTTAAACAAAATGAATTTCAGTGTTCAAAGATTGGAAATGAAAACAGGTTCTTAAGATCCCACAAAACAATTATTTTAAATTGCTGCTAATTGAAATTATTTCCTAACCAACTTAAAAAACTAGGACGTTTATTTCATTTTCTAGCCTTAATAGAGTATGACAAAGAACTGTTGTGGAGTTACTGCCAGTGAACAGCTTTCTTTTAAATAGAAAAGAACCTAAAAAGCTGAAATATATGGTTTATATTGGAGACATCTATTTAATTTGAAATATGGGGGGGGATTATGACTTCTGACTGGAAGATATATGAGAGAACTCTTTTCCAGTATGAAAATTATGTGGACGATATAGTTATTACTGAAAATTCTGCCCCTCTTGGGAAGTAAGTGAACTGAATTTCTTAAATGAATTTGTTTTGTAAATATTTTATATATGTGAAAAAATTTATGAGGATGAATATGTAGATAGAGTTTTCTTAGGTTATGTAACAAGTCATGAATGTGATGAAATTGGGAATTTTCCAGAAGATATTGGGAAACAGTAAGTTGTAAATATTGGTACAGTCCTTCCCTTCCACTTATGCTCAGAAGTGTTTTGTGTTACACAGGTGAATAAATTATAACTGATGATGAATGTCTTCCTTTTATTAATTCCCTACTTTTTTTGGTTTTTCCAAGGTGATATGAATAAACACCCTATTGTTTGTATTTGCTTTTATTTGTTCATCAGTTGTTCTTGCTTGTTTCTTAACAAACAGAAAATTGTCTTTAATTTCCAACATAGAAACTGTCTTACCAATTCAATATATTGTGGAAGCAGAGATCAAATACATAAATGTGTCTTTCTTAAAAGCAAGCTAAATTTCCTTGAAAATTATTTAAATTATTTGAAATTCTTATTTTAAATACAAAATCCATTACAGCCCAAACAAGTTTATTTAAAAAAAGTGCAAGAAAAATTGTGACCTTTAAGAAATTTTTAAAACTTAATTCTCAACAGTAATGAACAATTTTGTCATTACCTCTCTATTAGGAGCATTGAAAGTATTTTTAGAGGCACAATTATCATCTTCAGTCTCCAGAATAATGAACTCACTGAGAAATTTCATTATGTGTTTTCAGATAATTATTTTTGGATTGCATTTTTGCAAAAACCTCTGTCAGAACTCATCTCCCACTTATTGGTATATCCAGATGTATACATTTTAGAGAATTTTTGGCTTAAGTAATGCTTATTGCTATCTCAGTAACAATCCTGGTTTGAGATGGACTGTGTTCTAGGGCCAGTGCAAAATGTGATTGAATTCCAGGCACAGAAAGTGTAGGTAGCTCTGTATGAAATGGACCAGAATAACCAATTTTAACATTTGAGACAAAGTTAGATGCTGTGCAGCTTGCAGATGTTTTGTGTCAAGCAGCTGAGGTGAAATGCCCTGCAGAATAGGTCAGCAGAGGACACGAGCACCTGCCACTGCGGCATTCTGCAACCATGGAATTACTGCAAGCTTCATCAAAACCAAGGATTCTGGGCAACCACTCAACATTTCTTGGATTGACCATGCTATTTAATTTCAGATTATTATTGATTTTTTATCGCATTTTTTATTCACATAAAATTTACTAAACTTATAGGGACTTTAATTTAATGTGTAGATATTATTTAATCTACTCTCATAACAATTGTTTATGAGAGTAGATTAAATAATATCTACACATTAAATTGGAGTTGTTCAGCATTTAAAGACCAGTCATTTAATCAGATATTTCATTTATATATTATTACTTTGTTGCAGTTAGATATACAATATCCTTCACTTACATTTTCTATGTACAAAAATTCTGCATAAATAAAGAGGTTTTTTTAAAAATTGTTTTGAGTATTCTGGCCAAATTTGCCGTTGAATGCAGTTGAGGAAATTAAGTGGCGCAATATACTCAATCCAGCCCCTAGAGACTGCCTTTTGTTAAATCTTGACTGAGATCCATAGAAGTAAATCGGCACCTTTCAGATGAGCTGCCAAGTCACAAATGTACTGTTTGCTATCACAACAATTGCCATGGACCCTATTGATTGGGAGTTCAGATAAATGCCCTTTGCGTGACTTTGAGTGTGGAGCCGCCTGGTCTGCTGCTCCACCGAGGGGGAAATCTCTTCAAAAACATTGTTTACTTGCAACAGTCTGCTTTTGCAGAGGTTTTCTATTTTAAGTAAACTATAAAATGTTTTCTTGGACTATATAGGGGATCTTGATAGCTTGATTTCCTATCCACAGTGGCCTGTCTGCACTATGAATAGAATGGATTTTGGGACTTGGTTTGTGACATGGCTCTTGTTTGTGCTGTGGCAGCTGAGGGTATCCAAGGCTTGAGCCACACAAGCAATGTGAAATGTGGTTGATGTTAGATAAACTTATAGTTCTTCATATATGTCCCTTGTCTTCTTCAATCAAGGGTATTGAAAAGTCATCAACACGGATTGTCTTCTACACTAAATTTTAAAATAAAGTTTTTGGTTTTTTTTTCATTAGATCCATTTTTCTTCATTTTAACACTTACACTGTAGAGAGATGCAATGAGGAATCCTGTTTGTGCTGTCAGATAATGATGTGCTTTTGCATGCTTCACATTTTATTGGGGGACTGCAGTATAGGTAGACTTAGACACACAATAATTATCTGGAATTTTATCTCTGAAGCTGACAGATTGCTGTGTTTCTTCCCCAGGCATTAAATGGATTCGTGTTAGTTGTTACAGCAGATGCTCTGGTTTTTTATGTCTCTTCTACTATTCAAGACTACTTGGGATTCCAACAAGTAAGTTTATTTTTTCTTCTATTTTTTTCAAAGGTTTTGTCTAATTTCAGGGAACATCAGTGTTCATATTTAGGGTCTTAAATTATTTTTTGTAATAAAACTCTCAGTTAGGTACTTTAGGTTGAATTACTTTGAAACCATATTTTCTGAAACCAAATTTTCTATTGGCTTACATAGCCAGGATATCAGGCCAAGCACAACAGGAATATAATTTCCAAAGTTGAGTTAGGCAAGATAGGAAATTTTCACACTTAATTATTCTTTACTGGAACAACTGTTTGAAATTTATACTGTGGTGTTACCCAGTTTATGATGCTGAGTGAGACATAATTCAATGGGAAGGTAATTATTTTAATAGAAACCTTTCATGAAAAATTATTTCCATATGCCTTGAGATTTATAAATATCAAGTGACTGATTTTGGTATTTTTGGAATTTGTTCTCTTGCTCATGTTTATTTATTTAATTATTAATTTCAAGACAAGCATTTGTTTTTTACTATTTATGGTGCAGACCACATATGGCTGACTTCATTGGGCTTGAAAACCAGGTGCCAAAGTACTAAAGACTGAGGCATAGCAGGCAAATTCTGCCTTTGTTAGAAAACTCCTAGGATTACTTTAGTGAAGATGATAGAATGAAGACGATAGTTGTAGTTCTCAAAGTATATCCATGAATACTGCATATTGATAGATTCAGCTGCTGTCTAAAAATAGCAAGAAACCTTGTTTGGTCTGCAATTTCAGATAACTGATAACAGATTGGTGAAAGTTTTTGTAAAATAAAATATTTCAAAAAACCCCATTTTTATTCCTGGGTTTATGTATTACTTCAGTGCTGGGGAATAAAAAAAGAAAAAAGCTTGGAAAACAAATTGAGCATAACATTTATGAAGTAATGCTAGTAAATCAAGTGCATGATATAGAAATAAAGTCTTAAAGTTACAAAAATTAGCATTTCTGGCAACTTATTCTGGAAAATACTGATTGTTTTATGAAATTCGTCATAGCAAAATTTGACCTAGGCTTTTGCTTCTGCCAGTTCATCTCAATTACATTAGATCTATGTCTTATTTAAGTATTTTCTGTTTATATAATGGTTGAGTTTTTGAAACATGCCAAAAAATAGGATCTTAACTCTTGTCAGTCAACTGAGTCTTTTCTTGACTATTTTGGATGGGCTTTTTTCCCCCTTAAATTCCTTTAAGCACTAATCCTTGCTCTTGAGCCTTTGCCATTTAGATCACATTCTTAACCACACAATTGGTATTGGAATAAGGGCTTAATAATTACATGTTTTAACGCATCCTTAAGAAGTGACAAAGCTTTCAGGAAAACAAATCCACTGCTTATAATCTGCTTGCCTTAGTTTTGGTAGTTTGGTCCAGGGTCTTTAGCTTCTTTTGTATTCCTGTAGCACCTATAGTTGGTCAAGTCAAGTACTACCTGGTAAATACTTTATTTACCAGTATATGAAATTAAATAACAAACACAACCTAAGCATAGCATTTCCAGGCCTTCTTAGGTAGAAGCAGGTAAAGAAATAGTTGACATAATGTAACTTCTTTTTCTATGGCAATATTTTTAATTATTGTTTCCCATGCATGACTATGTGTGTAATTGAGCTGTTCTCTGTGCTGCTAAAAATTGTTTCATGAAGCTTTGCCACCTGCATGTGAGTGTATGTATTTATCCCTGAGAAAAATGGATTTTGCTATATCCATAACAGTGTTGTCAATCAGACAACTTGTACCATATTGTGATATAATTTTTTAATTCTTGTTGTCTCTCACCTTTCTCCTTTTGTTCACAGTCAGATATTATACACCAGAGTGTATTTGAATTGATTCACACAGAAGACAGACCTGAGTTTCAGCGACAGCTACATTGGGCATTAAATCCTGCCCAGTCAGGAGATTCTGGACCAAGTGTACAAGGTGAGAACAGAATTTATTGTTTGCCTGTCGGATTAGTTGTGTGTTTTTTGGGCTTTTTTACTTTGTCTATGTAAAAAAAAAAGAGATAATTTTAGATGAATAAAGGAAGAAATAGCATCTTTCAAATTTATTTGAATTTTATGGACACATTTAGTCAGCAGTGAGAATTACTATTTTTTGCACTTTAAATATGCCGTTATTTATAGTATTAAAGTACTAATTATACTTTAAATTGGAAAACTTTAATTTGGAGTATAAGTGACAATGTTTCTTAGACTGATCAGTCCAACAATATGCTAGTTACACTGTTACTGTAGGGAATAGTGCATTCATCGCCACATAGAGCACTACTTCTCTTGGAGATAAAAGGGGAAGAGAAATAAAAGATTAAATAGATGAGCCTTTGAGATCAAGAAGTATGCATGTTAGAGCAGAGTTGTCACATGTTACTGGCAGATGCTTAAGTGAGCTGCTATATTGAGAAACAACTAAGGAGAAACATATTGCATGTGTGTCAGAGCAAAGATGTGTAGGTGCAAGTTATGTGTAATCCAGGAAGCAGGTGCCTCCATCATAATGACAACAAAGCCATTGAGACAACTGCTCCATTTTAATGCTCTTTTTGCACAACAGTTGTTTAAATGCATGGGCAAAAACTTCTGTTACTGTGATGTCATTATAGGGCATTTATTAATCCATGAAAAATCCATTTTTAAAAATAAATCTTTAAGTAATTGAAAAAAAAAGAGTATGGAAATGCCATGATTTAGTAAAGAAAGATTACTGTGCTTGTAACACACCTCAGTAAATGTCAGTTTTTGATTTAGCAGTCAACATTGTTACATCATCTCTAGATCAATAGGTCTGCTGCACAGCTAATTAATAGCAGAGTTCAGTATAGCAAAGAGTAAGATTCTCAGAAACCAGATTTTCATCCTGCTTGCTTCAGAATGAAATTGTGTTCTATGGACCTTACCAAGTGCATATGTATTTAGAAAAGGTTATTTGAAAAGAATGACACCTGGTTTGGATTGGCCTCAGATTTGACTGAGCATTAGGATGTGCTGAGCAGGATTACAGACAATTTTTTGTTTTGTATGTAGTGTTTCTAGCTTGCTAAAAGCTGCTAATTGTGCCCCTTTCCTGAAAGCATCCAAAGACTGGGTGGATGGGGCTTTGAGCAACCTGGTCTAGCAAAAGGTGTCCCTGTCCATGGCAGGGGGGTTGGAATTAGGTGATCTTCAAGGTCCCTTTCTATCTCAAAACATTCTATGATTCAATGATGACTTTGGAGCCTCAAGTGGCATAAAATGTTTAGATGTTGAGGACTTTTAAACTGAATTCAGATTTATAGCAAAGGATAATGCTATGACCATAAGGATCCCCTCCATTTTTGCTAATTTAATCCATTTCTTTTTTTTAATACATTCAGCTGGCATTATGTAGGTATTTATAGATATCTCAGACTCAGGCACAGATTCCATCCTGAGTCTGGGAACTGATTCTGCCTCAGTTAGCCTGGACTGGTTATTTCTCACTCAGTACCCTGGTATACTGCTAGACCACTGGTTTCCTCAGCTGTTACTGTGCTTCCCAGACATGCCTCCCAGTCCTTGACTTGTTCCCAGAGAAGTTTGCAAAATTCTGATTTTTTCAGTCCCAAATATCTGCTTTGGGGCATTAAGTCTGGATTATCTTTTGAACTTGGCATGTTGCGCAACCGTATGGTCTTGAGTTTAAAGGCAAGCACTTAATGCACTGCATGTTCTGCTTGTTGCTCCATGGGATTGATGAGATCCAGTGGGAGCTTTGTGAGGGATATGGCTTCTAACCCCTGTAGTGTTAACTGGTAGTTTTGCTCTAGGGATTGTAGATGCTCTGTAAGATTCTTTGCCTTCTTACAGTGAGTCACTTCAAGATCCTGGCAGTAAAACCTTCATGCCTTCTGTCTTCCTGGAAAAGTGCAGCAGTGTTGCTTTCACAAGTGTAGAAGGCTCAGTTTTGAAGCCCACTGCCTCCTGTTTTGAGTTCTGTTCCCCTCCTGTAAGGAGCCACTTCTTTCACCACAGCTTTGCCCACTCCTGGGAACTGTGCATTTTACTATGGAACTTGACAAACTCCTCAACATCCAGCTGGACTTGTTGAACCTTCAAATTTCAGCTCTATACTTACCCAAACAATAACACTGAATTTCTCCTGTGGCAGAAATGCTGAAGGACATACCTAACAGTGCTGAGGATGCCAGCAGAAACCCCGGCGCTGCTTATTGGGTACTACATCTGCACCCAGTCAGAGTTGGCATTTTTGAAATATTATTTAGGATTTGCAAGCTGTTTCCTTGATGCTCTTTCTTCATAATCATTGCTTCTTCAGACAGCTTCCTAGGGAAGGACCATCTCAGAAGTGTTGAAAATTCTCACTGTCAGTTAAGCAATTTATAATAAAAAACCTGCAGAAGTAAAAAATAAGGAAGTTTGCATTGTCTGTTGAGATCTGTCCGTATGACAAGTGTGGGGATTTCTTATTTTGTAATTTCAAATCGTATGGTAACTGTCTTGGACTACAAATACCTGAGTTTGTCTGCCTGTGGGATATGCTCGTAATGGTGACTGGCCAATACACTTCTTTACATGGCTGTAATTTCAGATTATCCCTTTTCATCACACTACCAGCTAGGACAGAAAAAGGTTTATTTTTCTCCATACCTTGATGTTTATTCAGGAAAAATTGACCTTGCATAGCAGTTCTTTTAAGAAAAAAAAAGGTATCTCCTGATTTTGTCTGAAAAGCTAGATATCTCAGCATACTTGTAGGATTTAGATGGCCTTAGGTTGGAAGGCCTATTGGTAAGATATCAGCAATCTCATTTGGCTCCAATTCAGTCCCTTGAATTCATAGGAGATTAAATAGAACTGGCTTTTGTTAATGATTTGTTTACCTTTGGGTTTGTTTTGCCAGTGTACTAACCTCTGAGCCTATCTGTAAGTTTTTCCAGCTGTTCATGAGACAGAATTATATTCCAGCAAATATAATGTGGTGTGTTATTAAGTGACATGCTTTCCCTGACCTCATCTCCATGTCTGGAAAGTCAATATGGGTTCTTAAAATCTGTATTATTTTTTATTTTGTCCATACTTGATAATCAGTTCTGTAAGAATACATGGACTATCTTTTAAAATTAAAGATTATTTTATTATAAAAAGTCTTTTTAAGCTGGATTTTTCTTAATTTTCTGCATGTATAAATTCCTAGGGTATGACTGGTTTTTTATATGTATTGCAAACAAGATTGCTTTGCTAAATTTGCTGTGAGTAGTCATGGCTTTGGTATCTCTGTATATATAGTCTCATGTAGTACATATGTATTTTATCAGAATTTATTGATTTACCTTCTGGTTTTACTTTATATTCCAAATGTTTAAGTAGGTTTTGTAAATACCACTTAGCAAATGCTTGTCCTGACAAGGTGGAAGGATACCATGTTGTTATCCTAGTTAACAATCATGGTTTTGGGTATTTTGTAAAGCAAAGAACTGAAAAACACAAGTACTCCAGGTATGCCTGGAGAGGTAACTATGGTATTTTGATCAGCAGAGCCCAGAAATATTTTCACTATTTAGTAGGGTGATTTTGCCTTCATTGGAGAAAAATGCTGATTTTTTGTGGTGGTTTCCTGAAGTTGCTGATTTTTATTTATTGCTACTGCTTTCACCTGGCTGTCTGGAAAGTAAGTTTACAGTTTGATACTGAGTTTTTGAATACTCAGTTCCTGCAGTTACTGTGCCTTTTTGGAGATCCTTCCATTGTAGAAACACTGGTGTGTTCTCTGCTGAGAACTCTGCTCTTAGCAACTGATCCAGAATCTAGGCTTTTGACAAATATAATGAATGAATTAACAACCCAAACAAAAAACAGCCCCAATGTAAAAAAAAACCCAAAACCTGAAATTACATTCAGTTTCAAATCCCATAGCCTGCAAAACATAATCCCATCAGAAGAATTGATGTTTAACCTCAGTGTTACAATAATAATAGGTTCTGAGGATGTTTCCAGTTTACATTGTTCTTGCTCAGGTCACGACCTAATGCTTTGTTTATGAGAAGGAAGATCGTTTGTTATAGATAGCCTTCTCTAGGTGTTCTTCTAAAAATAATCCTTATAAATAATCCTTTCCTGCAGGAGATAATGGCTTTTCACAGCCAGCAACCTATTATAACCCAGACCAACTTCCTCCAGAGAATTCTTCCTTTATGGAAAGGAATTTCATCTGCAGGTTACGATGCCTCCTGGATAATTCATCTGGATTCCTGGTGAGTATGGAGTTACATAAAAACCTCCACAGATGCTTAGAAGTTGGAAATCTGCACCTCTTAACAAGAGGTGCAGCAAGTTAGTTTATTTGTTAAGTCTCCCAAGCTATCTGGGATGCTTGAACCACAGTGTTTCAGTTGGTGAACTGAATGACTCCCCTTTAAGACTGTTGTCACAACCAGGTGCAAGTTCTCTCTTGTGGCCAAGTTTCCTCAGTGAAATCCAAATAAGCAACTGCTTTTGTAAAATGCCATGTGATTTGTAGATTAAAATGCATTACAAGAGTATTTTCTTGTAGCAAGTTGAGTATCTTGAGATGCATTAAGTTATGGTAATTAAGATGACCATAGTTTTTCCTTATTTGGAAAAGTTCGTGCTTGCTCTTTTTAATGCATTTTTTTGTTAGTCAATTATTTAGATTTAAAAGCGAGTATGAGTTTATCACCCTCTATGTGATTTCTTACAAAATAGAATTCTTTACAATTGCAAAATTGAACATACAAATTTTCAAGAGAAATAATGAAATAATGACATGCATGTATGTTCATTAGAATATTAGAAGCCCCAGTTGATATTTGATATTACATGCTTATTTTTTTAGTTTTTAACAGAATAATCTTCCCATTTATTAATTTTTCAGTATATTTATTAGTAGATGTTGAAGTGATACACTCAGGGGTATAATAACAGTGTTCTGTACTTGTTAGTTAACTCTTATGTATGGCATCCTATAAAACTTGAATCTGATGGATCTTAAGAAAAATGAAAAATACATGTTTTACATCATAACAGAAACATCTTGCTTTTAAATATCTCCAGCATGTAACTATTACTTTTTTCCTCATCCTAAGGCTATGAATTTTCAAGGACGATTGAAGTTTCTCCATGGACAAAACAAGAAAGGGAAGGATGGTGCTGCTTTGTCTCCTCAGCTTGCACTGTTTGCAGTAGCTACTCCCCTTCAGCCACCATCTATCCTTGAGATTCGAACCAAAAACTTCATCTTCAGAACTAAACACAAACTGGATTTCACACCCACTGGCTGTGATGCAAAGTAGGTGTAACTTATTCTCTGTAATTGTCTAATAATTTGCCACTGAAATAGGTTTCAGGTATGGATTTGAAATAAAAAGCGGGCTACTCTTTTGGTATATAAACTGTTTCAGTGATGGTTGTTTAGAAACTGTTGAAGTTTTTCTCTCCAGCCCTGCTATCAGGTAAAGAGAAATGGGTTTGCCATAGTCTATTTCCTTGAAATGGCATACTGCTCTCTGACTCTCAATTGTTAGAAAAACAATGCAAAAACCCACAAAACCAATGCAAAATAGAAAACCCAAAAGACAGCATACTAATGAATTAGGGAAGAAGAAAAGTTTCATGTTAAATCTGGTTTGAAATTTGGTTTTAGAACTGATAGAGCAAGTGTTTAAGCTCATTCCACATTTCTCCTTTAGTTCAAATAGGTGTAAAATACAATGGAAATGTATTTTCCTTCAACAGAATTTAAATACTTCTTTATACTATGATTTTACCCACATCCAAACCATTCTTTTCCCTATGTAAAATTTGAAAGCACCACTGCAGTACCAGATCAAAACAATGTTACTATGCTTCAACACAGCAAGAAACCTGTTAAGATGCTTTTTTAATCAAAATAAGAGCCTCTGGTCTCCTTCCTTCTCCTCTCCCTCCTATTTTTGACTAACAATGCTTTCATTTTCAGTGGAGTCTCTCACATGAGATTCCATGCCTACCTACAGGATAGAATTAAATTACTTGATGTTTTGTCAACTGAGAGACCAAAATGTTTAATTTCTCTAAGCTGATACAAGAAAAAAACAACAAAATGTTAACACAAGTGTTTCTTTTCTCTGTTTGATGTTTTTATTCTCTTGAAAAAAACACTTTTATGTATATTGTTCCCCATCTCTACTTTCCCCCTTTTTTTACCTTTTGTCTTTGCATCTCCATTTCTTTGTTTCAAATCCTGTTTAGGTCTCTCTTTTACTATGTCTTTCTATCAGGTATTGCACAGAGATCACATGAATTCTGTTAAGTGTCTCATCTCCCCAGCCTCTAGTAAAGTACTCTAATTTTAGCTGTAGGCTCAAACATGACTTTTGCTAGTGGTCCTCTGAGTCATATCTTGTTTAAATGCAAACACAGGGGTCCCATACCACTCAGCGGCAAAAGGGATGCAGTTCTGAGATACATCTGGGTTTGAACTTTAAGCCACTAAAAATTCTAATTTAGGCAAGAAGTTTTAGATAACTGACATTAAACCCCTATTTAATTCTACTCACAAGCACCTATGGGTAAATGATGAGAAGCAGGGCTAAGAAAAGAGTGTCTTTCCATGGAAGTAATGGGAGCTGCCTGCAAGAAGTGAATATGTTCAGTAGTATGGAATTGAGAGTCTGGCTGTAGGCATCCATTCTTTTTTATGATCTAATGGTTTTGTGAACCCAGTCCTAGTCACTGAAGGCAACCTGGCAGATTAGTTAAAGTTTTATGATTTGTTGACTCTATTTTTTATTGGAGCTGTTCTGATTCTGTGAACAATTGATATAGCCACAAACTGTAGTTAGCATTTGCATCTGAAATATTCTAGCCATAATTAACTTCCTGACGTTCATTCTGTGAGTTGTTTCATCAGCCACGTTGCAATTTTTTTGTTTTGATCTTCCAGAGGAAAAATTGTCCTGGGATACACTGAAGCAGAGCTGTGTATGAGAGGAACAGGATACCAGTTTATTCATGCAGCTGACATGCTCTATTGTGCTGAAAATCACATCCGAAGTAAGTTTCATTCCCTAAAGAAGGCTGTAACATCAAAGCAGGGAGTATTTTTTCAGTATGAATGCAATTTGAATTACAGAAAAAAAAGAGGTTGCTAACAAAAAGAACACTGTTCATTTCATATGTTCTATCTGTCCTTCTAAAAACTTACACTGGTTGAAGAAATGTTTAATATTCCTATTTAGACCCTTTTAGGATAAATATTCCAGTCTCTGTCACATCTTGCTCTTCTCACTTGCTTCTCTGCTCAACCCGATTTTTGCTATTTTAAGAACGTTCTTTGGGCAAGGGGACTACCAAGGATAGTTTTCCTGTTAACAAATTGAATAAAGCATTTTCTTTTGATAGTGGTGTAATATTTTTACCACAAATTGATCTCTGATTTAACATGCAAGCATCCAAACATTTCTTGGTTTGATTCTTGGCAGCTTGAGCTGGTTTAAGTAACAATTATGGAGTGAAGTATAGTGTTGAGGAAATAAGCACCGGCTATCTGATGTATAACTATTTAGGGGACTGTTTTTTACTTTTGCTGCTAGTTATAACAGAGTTATCTCTGGAACTTACAGAATCATCTTCAGAATATTATGGTACTTCTTTTTACAGACTTTTCTTGAAAAGTTCTTTTTTTTTTCCTCTTATCCCCTCACAGACAATTGGATAATGCCCCTCAGCAGGTTGTTCTCAGCCTGTTTAAACACATTTTCTGCTTCAGGTGTAGCTCAGTCACTGTTGCTTATCAGTGGTTTTGTTTCTTTCATAAGGAAAAAGAGATGGTTCCAGAGTAGAACCAAGATGAAACTTGAATGGTTTGAAACTTTGTCTTAAAACTGGTTTTGCTACATTTTTTATGCTAAGATTAAAATAAAGAAAATAGGTTTTGTAGCAAGGATTTTTGGTTAGATTCTTAGACTTTCCTAATACATTTTATTTAGTTTTTCTGTCTAGAAATGCAGGGTTTTTGAGCAATTGTATTACTTCCACCCCTTGCCTCTGTGAATCACATATTTAAGAATTATCTTTAAAATTCACATTCATCACACAACCTTCACTTAGAACAACAAAACCAGCCAAAATAAACTAAAGCTCCCCACACAAAAACCAAGATAACTTCATCACAACACAGAACTTAATTGGAAAATTTGCACAAAATCCACCCTGTCCCTTCATCACAATTACCACAAAACTTTTACTTGATAATTTTACTTGTTGTTCAGTACTTGTTTCGCCTGTTACCTCTTCTGGTTACTCTCTGTATCTCAGCATCCTCATGATCCTGGGTTTTGGCACCAAAACAACTGTAGTGGGTTGACCCTGGCTGCATGCCAGGCACCACCAAAGCCTCTCCATCTCTGCCCTCCACAGCTGGACAAGGGAGAGAAAATATAATGAAGGGTTCATGGATTGAGATAAGGAACAAGAAAGATCACTCGCCAAATACTTTTACAGGCAGAACAGACTTCATCTGGGCATATTAATTGAATTGATTGCTAACAAAAGAGCAGAATAATGAGAAGTAAAATAAGGCCTTAAAAGCACCTTCCACCAGGAAACTTTCTCCAGTATGGGCTCCTCTCTCCATGGGTCTGCAAGTCTCTGCCAGGAGCCTCCTACAGCACTGGCCTCCCATGGGTTCACAGCCTCCTGTAAGGCATCCACCTGCCCTGGCATGGGTCTCCTCCAGGAGTGCACGTGGATCTCTGCATCCCCATGGTTCTGCCTGGCACAGCCTCTCCACCACAGGCTGCAGGGGAATCTCAGCTCTGGAGCCTCCTGCTCTTCCTTCCTCACTGACCTTGGTATCTACAGAGCTCTTCCTCACATATTCTCAAACCACTCTTCTCTGGCCACAATTATATCTGCACAATAATTTTTTTTTCTCAAATATTATCACAGAGGCATTATCACAATTTCTAATTGTCCCAGACTTGCCCAGCAACTTGTCCAGCTTGGAACTGCTAGGGATTTGCTCTGCTGGAAATGGAGGAAGCATCTAGCAGCTTCTTACAGAGGCACCCCTGTAGCCCTCCCTGTCACTACCAAAAACTGGCCACACAAACCCAATACAGAAATGTACTATGAAAATTGAGTATGTTTATCAAGCATTGTTAGTGGTAGTGGGAAACAAGATTTTTAAATACCTCTGCATAAACCAATCAAAATGTCAAAGGATTGCATTCAGAAATAATGTGTTTTCTAAATGTTAAAGTAATAGCTGCTTTATGAAGGTGAGAGAGACTTGGGCTTTTGTCATTTACAGGTTCTAGTATTTATTAATTTCTGTTATTGAAGAAATAATGGACAAAGCCTCATATAGAATGCTGCCAGTCTGTAGCAGATATCTTGCAGTTTTGACTTCTATTTTATCAGTAAATTAGACATCTTGAAGTGATCAGTCATCCTGATTCACTGGGAATGCGTTAGTGCCGCACCGAATTGGGTGATTGAGGACATGAGATTTGTAAAATTTTTTGTACAGATGGGATTTCTTTCATGACATGCATGTTTTCATGATTTTGTTGCTGGACAGTAAACAGTATGCTTACTCTTTAGTGATGAAGACAGGTGAGAGTGGAATGACTGTATTTAGGCTTCTAACCAAAGAAAATCGATGGGCCTGGGTACAGGCAAATGCACGGCTTGTCTACAAAAATGGAAGACCAGATTACATCATTGCCACGCAAAGACCTCTTACGTAAGTCACAGTTCATAAAGTAGTATGCTTCCAAAACTGAAAACTAGTTTGGGGCTGTTTATATTCACAAAGGAATTTCTGATTTCAAATTATTACCCTTTATGCTCCAAATTCCCCAAGTTCTTTCAGTTTCCTAACAAACATGTAGAAAATACTGGTATTTCAGAACTTGTGGCATAGTTCTTTTGCATAAAACTTCAGACAAATATAGTTCTTATAAAGAAAAAGGTCAGCAGCAGAAGCATGAAGTTATTACATGCACCATATTCAATCCCAATGAGCAAAACTGAGAAATCCAACTGCAGTTGTGTAGGAGTAAAAAAATAACAAATTCAGTCCTGAATTTTAGTACTGAACAAAGTTCTGCATAATATGGAATTCAGCCTTGTTAAATAAATTAAATATTTTTTACTAAGGAGTCTGTAAAACAGAAAAACTGATACTTCAAGTATTGATTTACTTGCTATACCAAGAAAAGCTTAATGCATGGAACAAAGCCCACTTGTTTTCATTTCAGCCCACAATGCACAGAAAATGGTGTATGCTGCCTAGATTTAATTACAAATGTAATATGTAAATGTGGTATTACAGTCATAAGCTCCTTATTTCATAATCTGCCTCTTGGTTTAACTCAGCCAAGTTGAGCTGGAATAGGTAGGAATTCGAAAAATGCCTACAAATAGAATAGTTCATTTTTTATGTTAATTCCAGAGGAAAAAAGATTAGAATAACTGTTTGTTACTGCCCTACCATGCTACATATCTGATTTATTTTCAGAGATGAAGAAGGGGCAGAACATCTACGGAAGCGTAACATGAAGTTGCCCTTCATGTTTGCCACGGGTGAGGCTGTGTTATATGAGGTATCTTTCCCTATGTCAAGCCTTATGGACCCCTCTCAACCGAAGAGTAAAAGCACAGTGGGAAAAGGAGCCAAGGCAACGCTACACGATGACTCTGTGGATCCAAACTCCCTCCTAGGTGTCATGTTAAGGCAAGATGAATCTGTTTATCTCTGCCCTCCAGCCTCACATAAACTTTCTTTTGAGCGGAACTTCTTTGCAGACAGTAGGGATGAACTGGGTGGTGTTGTTAGCAGCGGCTGGACAGACAATCTCCTACCTGCTGGAAATCACAACATTCTCAAACGGGAGCTGATGGAGTGTTCCCAGGACAGTACTGTTCCACTTCCTGAAGACAGTGCAGCACTCTTTCAGGATAACAAAGCCAGTGATTTGTACAGCATCATGAAAAATCTGGGTATTGACTTTGAAGATCTGAAGTGTATTCAGCAGGATGAGGAGTTTTTTAAAACTGAATTGTCTGATGTGGATGATATTGGGGACATCAACATAACTGACGAAATCCTGACTTATGTTCAGGATTCCTTAAATAAATCTGACTTCTTATATTCAGACTGTAACCAGCAGCAGCCCTTGGTCCAGAATGAAGGTTGCATGGTACAGCAAGACTTAGATCCACATCAACTTCATCAGCACCAGAAACAGCTTGTGGAACAGCAACAGCAGCAGCAACAGCAACAGCAGCTGTGTCAAAAGATGAAACATATGCAAGTCAATGGGATGTTCACAAATTGGAGCTCTGGCATGCCTCTTAGCTGTTCACAGCAGCAGCCCCAGCAATACATGTTCCCTGGCATGCATGCCAGTACATCTGAGTTCTCTTACAAATCAGAAGTTAACACTTCCCCTTATGAGTGTAGGCAAGACTTTGTTCCTTACAAGCAACCCACAGCGATGATGCCACAGCTTTCTAATTTTTCTCAAGTGGATTTTCCTGCATCAGGTTTTGATGGATCAACCTATTCTGCTTCTTCCAACTTTGAGGATTTTCTCAGTTGCTTGCAGCAAGTCCCTGAAAACCTTGAGTGTGGGATAAACTCTGAGTCAGTTATGCTGACTCCTCAAACATGCTATGCAGGCGCTGTTTCCATGTACCCGTGCACGCAGGAGGCACAGCCCAGCTGCGTGGATCAAATGCAATATGATCCTATGATGACAAATCAGCAGCCACAAACCTTGGGGAACAAGGTATGGTAAATAGCATTGCTGCACTGCTTGCACTTTGAATCAAGTTTATATTGTTTTGGGTGACTGCTGCAGGGCAGTTTGTTGTGACTGAATTGCTAAATTTGACATGGATGGCTTAGCAGTGTATGGATGTCTTTGCTTTATTTGTTCATTAGAGTGAAGAGAGTTGCATTTGGTCAAGTTTATATATACATGTACCTGCAGTCTGATAGCTTTCTTTAGCAGTATTAATCAAGAATGAATTAACTAGTCTGTGGTACTATACCAGTGATTTTCCTGATAGGAGCAATCCTGATAGGATTTTCCTATATAAACCCTTTATAAAGGAATTGAGTTCGCTTATTTCATTCCATTTTTATTAAATATGTTGTAAAGATCAAAAAAATGGTTATGAAGTGTGAATATTGACTAGCTACTTAGATTCTTCAATGATTTTAGGATTAGTGAAAGCATTAGATTATAGTATCACAAAAATGGCCTGAAATATGAAGTTTCACTCCTATACACAATGTTACTGTAAAAAAAAGTTTTTATATATTGCTATGAGTGAAAGCCAATTTGTTTCTCAAGCTGCTGTCTAAATTAACTGCAGAAGAAAAAAGAGTTGGAAAAAGTTATAGTCGCAGTAAAATAATCTGGTCCTTTTTCACCAAGGAGAATACACAATAAAAGTCATAGAAGAGAGGATCCTGGCTGTAGTACAGACTACAGTTGTAAATACTGTACTTCATTGGTAAAATTAACTTAGAAACAAAATTCAATTGCTAGTTCCTGATTCTGTATAATCATTGTTGCAGTACTTTCTGTTGTACCCTTTATTTCTGTTAATGCTGCTAGAGTACAGACTCACTATTCTTTTTTTGTTGTTGTTGTATCTCCATGAGTTAATGTTCTGAAGTACTGATCCTGCAAATGCTTATGCACATGCATAAGCATTTACAGAATTAAAGTATTAAGTGGCATTTAACCTATGCAAGACAAAGGTGAGGAATGCAATTAGAACGTATCTTTTTTTACATGCTTAATACAAGTACGAAGAATTCCCTTTTTAAAACTGCTTCACTGCTGAAAAGAATGCAATTGCAGAAATTTACCTAAATTATAGCACAGTTCAGCATGATGAATGGCTTCTCCCTGAGGTTGAAATTGCATGAAGTGACTCTGAGAAACTGCACTGTGCAAATTTGAGCACGACTTGGCTGTGCCTTGCCTGGCTGTGTTCGGTGTTTAGTCTCTCAGAGTGCTTCTTAATAGGGTTGCAGAGCAGCTCCAGGGCCATCCAAGTTTGTCTTTATAATAACAAAGAATTACTCTTTACCCAAAAGCTGTACTAATGTGATGCATCAGTTTTGAACAGCCGTTATATTTGCAATTCCATTTTTTTTTATTTTTAATGCCTGTTTTCAAATGCATTTATATTTTGTTGTCACACTTTCTTAATATTTTTGTTATGACCCTTTTTTTTATTTTGTTCCCTGTATTTACTTCACATCTATCTATAAAAAGTTTAATGACTAAGACAGCACCTCTGAAAAAATTATATCTATTACCTCCTATTTACTAGAATGCTGTGCTGCAATAATAATAGGACATTTAGTTTGTTTTTAAAAAAAATTATCAAAGGCCTCTTTGTGGAAAAATTGTGCTTACTTAAGCTGTTCAGAGGCAAATTCAGCCCCTCTTGTTGGGGTATTCCTGTGCTGCATGGGGCTGAGTAGCACTGCATGAGCAGAAGCCTCGTGTGACTAAGCAGATAGGATACTGCTGTCTGAGCCCACATTCACACAGCCAAACCAAAGCAGGGCAGTCTTGGTGGCTGGGTTTAGCACACTCACATCCCTGTCAGTGGTTGGAGTCCAGAGAAAGGACAGATGTCACTATACAAGCCATGACTGACATCTTTTCAGACTTCTAACTCCCACTGATTTCTCCATGAGAAGACTACGGAATTAGAAAGCCAGAAGGCTCTATTGTGATCATGTGCTTTCTGCCTGTCTTTTAATTGTGGTAGGAGCATAGCCAGTGCAGTCTGAAAGTGATGGAGAAAGACAGAAAGGCCTGTGATCATTTGGCTGCTTGTTTAGGATCAGTATTCCTTTATTAAACAGGAGAAACCTTCCTTAGTACTTGATTCTATGTTGAAAGCATTCTTAAAATTTTAATGAGTCTGGTCATCTTATTAATGAAGAATATTGAAATAACTTGCTTCTGTCAGAAACAATCCTTGTGTGTACTCTTAAAAGTATGTTAGCTTGATTAAAAACATAATTCACATGGCTATAGCCTTGTTGTTAAAAAGTTAGAAGAATTGTGCACAGTTAGTCAAATTTCAGTGTTTGCATAGAAGGAAAAAAGAAGAACTAATACCCAGCATAATTTGATAGATGAATGGATGAATGAATGCATAAGACAGGTTCTTGAAGACAAACTTTGAAGGAATGAGTACTTATGATATAAGCTACTCCCAAAGAGATGATGGAAATGTTTAAAATACTTTGTTGTATTTTCTTTGCATGACCGAATGGAGTGTTTTGTAGATAAACTCCACAGCATGACAGGAAGCATTACATTAGGTGATTAAAATAATCCTATGAACAATTATGTTAAGACTGACGAAAGCCATTCATTGCTCTTACTTGGCACTGTCAATATGAAGACTGTCAAAAAGCCCACCCTGCAACATTTCAGCCAGTGGATTGCACACAGTATGCTTCAGCTTATGGATAGGACTGCATGTGCATTCCTGGAGGAGCTGTTATGTCTGGATCCCACTGCAGGCACGGAAAGATGTAAATAGGTTACTTTTAAAATGTAACAGCTGGATGTGACAATGAGTTCTCAGACTGTACTCTCTAGAAATAGAAACGCTAATGCACTTTAGAGAATAGAATTATTTCTTTGCTAAGCCAGAAGTAGGGCTTCCATTGACTTCAACACGGGTAACGTTCACTGATGATTCAGTCCCTATTTTAATGCAAATGACATTATCATTAATCATCATTAAAAAACAATTAAAGCTAATCAAAATATTTCAAGATCATTTCATCCAGTGTGTCTTTAAGAGGATTTTTAAATACTTATTAATAAATTAGTCCTATACTAACCATTTATATTCTCTTTTTTTCCTGCCAGTTCCAAAATGGTTTCAATGGAGGAAATGTAAATGAATCATATCCCTCTCAGTTAGATGTGATCAGTAATGCACAGACTGCCACACATCTTCAGCCACTTCATCATCCAAAAGAACCCAGATCCTTCTCAGATTTGGCATCTAGTGGATTTATGTGATTCAGATCTAGAGCTCCATCTGTGATTTTGTCTGGGCATCAGGTTGCTCTGAGGAAAAGCTTGATATGTCTCTCTTTGAGTGTCAGACTTGAACAGCTAAATTACATTTTGAGAATATGAGGTTGGTTGCACTATATACGGGTGGATATGTAATTCAAGACCTGGCTTCTTAGAATGACAGGTGGAATTAAATCTTCTGATTTAAAGTATGCATGTGCTGTTTTCCATCAGGCTGACAGTGTCCTTGCAGTATGGATTACATACATACTGCAGACTACGACATGCTGTACAACATAAGATAAGGCAAATGGTTTTGTTGTTTAGAAAATAATTGGGCACTTTACAAATAGCATTGATGGCACAAGGAAGGTGATTCACATGTGGATTATTTCCAGATTTTATTTTTTAAAAACTATTAAAAAGCTCTAAATTAATGAGAATCAAAAGCACTTAATTTTAATGCATACTAAGCTCTGTAATCACTTATTTTATATTTGAATCCTTTTGTTTTAAGTCTCCATTTCTAGCACTTTAATAGAAGGCTTAATACAAGGATATGATATGCAATTTCAGGTTTTCTATGAAACAGACCCCTTGCATTCCTCCTTTTCATGTCAACCTTAAGTGCCTCACAATTTAGCTACCTTGTTTCTAATGGGAGCTTATTTTAGCAAAACTCACTATAAATGTCATCTCTAGTATGTGAAATTTTAGCTAACATCAACAGTGCTACTGGCTGCATCTTTTTTTCTTTCCCTCTAACAATTATTTGTTTAGAAAGTGACAATTAATCTGTGGATTTGTTACACTATTATCAGGAGTTGTTAATGTTCTGAATTTAGTTCAGCTAAAGAATTTGAGTTTCTATACTGCTTTTCTGCTTTCTTCAGGTAATACAGGGTATATTAAAAAAGCAGATTTTGCTGAGGGGGAGGAGCAGATCCTCAGGATTAGTTTTAGATTATTAATGCTGAAAAACATGTGCCTTATCTTGTGTTAAAACGCTCATAATGTTCTTTAGAAATAATACAAGGCTGCTCTATGCAAATATTTTCATTAAAATGGATATTGAAAAGGATTGCATTTTCAATAAAAGGGGTAAGGGAGTCTCAATAGTGATTGGCATTGACATTATTTTGACTGCAATTTTCAGTGTTAATAGTGGGGAAAGGGTCAGTTTGGTTTCAGTTTTATCCCTGGCAAATTACACTGCAAAGAACAGAGAGGTTATTCTTGTGTATGTTGATCCATTTGGAAAGCTTTGTGCAAACTATGAAATTGGGGAAAGAAAAAAATCATTAGAGAAATTCTCCTTGCAATAGGTTTTATTTTCAGGAAAAAACCCAAACTAAACATATCCACTTAACATTCTGGGGTTTTGTTTTGCTTTTAACTGAGGACTGTAAAATTGCAGACACCAATGTTTGGTGCAAAATAATAATCTACGTGAAAAATACAGAAATGTGTATATGTTCAAAATATTTCATACTCCTGTGTGTTGTATAGTTCATATATAATAAAATGTCTTTGTAAAATATTTTAAACAGTTAATTTTAAAATATTACATTGTTATATGTTAAGAACAATTTTATTACATTTGTTATATATAATGTAAAATGTCAATTTAACCAGTTTGTTTGAAACAGACAAAAGTAAATTGGCTCCCTCCAGACAGTTGTTAATATTGTTTAATAAAGGACAATCACTTAAAATTGGAATCCTTTCATAGCTGAAACATGCTTTCTTTGAAGAAGAGCATATTTTCTTCCATTCTGTGTGATGTGATACATGATGCCAAACTTCTATCTCAGTTGCAACTTTTCAGATTAATAAATTCAGCAGTTCTTTTAAGTGAAATTAGCATATATGAAAGGGACATTAAAGAAGCAGTTACTATTCAGGAGAAGCCCATAAAGACATTGTGGGTTGTAATATAAGGTCACTTTTTTCCCCCATGTTTCAGATTTTGTTTTCTGCACAAGACAAGAGTAACAAATTCATTTTCTATAATTTGAATTAACCCTTGATTCTGTCTTTTTAAATTGAAGGTGATGTTTTAAGCCAACATCTGAAATGTCTTCCATATCTAGCTAGTGTGTCATGTTTGCATTTGAACTGGAAAATTAGAAAAATGCTGTAAAACCAGAAGGTTGAAAGGGATAATATATGTGTTCCATCTTACAAACCATTATATATCCTGTTTATGAATTTAGTTAAACCAAATACATGTTGTCCTATCACTAAGTGCCAAGGATGCAGTACTACAACAGTGCTGCCCTACTTAATGTAAACAAGTTAGTTGTTTATATGCATATCAGCGTATTTTGTGCATTATCTTCTGCGTACAACATTGACTGTATTAGTGCACTCTTGATCTGCACCAAACTGTACCTACAGTGCACAGGTGTTTCTGAATTGGATCTCTATTAGCCCTTCAGGTCTGTTATAAGTAAGATTATAACCCAGTGTTAGTCAGTATTATTGTCCATTTTTGTACAAGTTCTCTTACCTTGTTTTTCTTTCCAGTTCTCCTCTCTCCTTGGCTATGCCTGCACATACCATGCAATACACCTCTTGCATTAAGGTATGGTTCTGTAGCGCTCTTGCTCATCTCCACTGAAGTTTGTAAGACATAATACATGGTAATAAAATATTCACTTGAATGTAGCTGAAATGTATGTTCTTTTACTACAAAAATGTTTGATTTCAGCAGTATACAAAAAATACCTTATCGTATGGTTACTAATATCTTTCGAGAGCTTGTCATCTAAAATAGTTTACAAAACTTGTTCTTTACGTCACTGTGGACTTTGCACTTCTCTGAATATTAGATGCAAATACAATGTATATAATTTAGAGTGGTGAACAAATGTGTATTTGTCCATGGAATTAGTATTTTATACTTGCATGAAAATGAGTTTATAAATAAAGTTTGTAAATAGCAAGCCACAATTAGTAGTTGGAAGGCTCTTATATTCATTGCTTACTCACAGTAAATTCACAATTGAACAGTACTGAGGCAGGAACAGATTTCTGCACTGATGCTCCTGAAAAGAAGCATGTTCTTTTTTGTGATCTGGAGCTGGCCATTAGTACTTACTTTACACTGGTATTTACTGTTTATTGCTAGTTCAAAATGACATAAAGTTAAGAAAACAATTCATTTATTTCTAATAATATTTGCTAATATTACTACTTCCTGTGTGCTCTTTTGGCTTTGCATGATAATATTTAAATTTTTGTAATGCTAAATCAAATGTTTCACTGTAATTCCCTATGCAGTTTACCAAATTTACAATAGTTTTCAGTTTAGTGACATGATGGGCGATAATTTAATTGGCTGGAACTACACCATTGTCTTGTAAAGTGTATTAAGATAAATGTCTTACCCTGAATCAATACGAGGCTATGAACTCTGTATGTCAGTACTGTTGTTTACTTTTCTTGCACTGCACAAAGAGACATGCTAAGGTTCAAGTATAATTCAACAAGACTGCAAATCTATAAGGTAACATCTGGAAATAATCAAGCAATAATATAAGCAACACTGGTTATCATTTTCTTTGTAGTCTGTTGCATTTGTTAAAAGTGCACCTTCAACCTACATATCAACCTGTTCCCAGCAGAATAGGACCTTAGTGTCCTTTTGTTTGAAGGAAGGGGATACTTTCTTCTGCAGAAAGCCATTTTCTTAAAGATTTATGAAGTTTTTTCTTTGCTCTAATCAGCATGAACGTTAACAACCATGGTGATACCAAACCAGCAGTAGAGCGCTGTATCAAAAGCTCAGGCAATTTGTTGATAGAAGTCGTAACCTTACTCAAGGCTCTGTCAGAGGGGAGCTTTTCCAAATAGCTATTTTGGAGATCTTCTTAGTGAGGAACCATGTTTCCCACTCACCCACTTAAACTGAGAGCTGTTTTATTCTCAGGTGGTTTTGTTTATCTGAGAACTGGCTTTTTAAATAGAGTTAATTCTACTTTCTAGAGTAAGAGCCTGATTCTACTTCTAATATTTTTATTCTGTCATTGATTAATTTAGCAAATTATCTTCCTGCCTTCTTTCCTCTCTGCCCAGGCATCCTTCCGTACTAGCTGACACTTGTAGTTATAACTAAGTAATACAAGACCAAAACATCTTTAGACATGTAAAATATAAGCTGACATCTAAATCTAAAAATGAAATTCCCCCCATTGTATACTTTGCACAATCTCAACATGTAATTTCCAGTGTGCGGCACTGTTCAGTTTCACCCATTTTATTCCTGCTCCCTTCAGGAAGCAATTACTGCTTTGATTGCTTGTCAATGAATCTGAGCCAGGTCTACGGACAGACATCCATTCTTTCAGTCTAGTAAGTTCTGGTGCATTGATTTTTCTGGTACACCCACATTCTATAAATTCCTCTTATCTCTTGAAGTTTGTTTTCCTGACAAGTGAAGAAGAACTATAGTATTAGGGCATCAGTATCTAAGTGAAAAAATTTCAAAGATCCAACCAAATATGTGAAATCAAAGATGTGATTAGTCTTGTGAGATAATGAGTTTTCTTCTTAATAAATTTATTTTTCTATTTGATGTCCAACACACAATGTTATTAGTATTAAATAAAGATGTATACACTTAGTTTCCAAAGTAGACAGTCTTTGAGAAAAGGAGAGCTCCCTCAACCTTAAACATTTTTATGATTTATGCTGAAGCTAACAGGCTCTTATCTTCATTTGAATCTGGCCTGGATGCAAATAAAAGTATAAGCAACATTGCTTATAAATATTATTAATTACTAAATTAACTTAAAAATTAATAACTTCAATAGATATTTTAACACATTTTGAAGGCTGTATAGGATTATAATCATCTGGATGTCTGAAATCTATAAAAAACAAGTTTGGGAAGTTTCATTGAAAAAAATCATAAAAACAGTAGAGGATGCCTGAGGGGTATTTGGACTAATGGGAATCCTTCATGCTGCATAATAGGAATAATAATAATAAATGTAAAAGTTCCTCCCATTCTAACAGAATGAAAATTTCCAATCAAATTTTCTCATTTTTGCTGGTTATGGACATTCAGACTTCCCACAACACACAGTAGTGGGCATCTGTGGGTACATGGTATGAACAACTCAAAGAACTCGACTCCTTGTTAGTGAAAGTAAGAGCTAAATTAGAAGAAACTATGAAATTAATTTGTGACACTTGTCATTAAAGTTTTGAGGGGGAGGTATAGGAGGAGAAAGGATGGTGTCATTCTCAGTGGACCTAAAAAATGTTTGAAGGTATTTGTATTGTTTTCTACTTTCTAAATTATGATCCACGCCTTTTTAAAGAGCAAATTTTAAATCTTCAGAGTCCTTACTTGGTTGCCTTGATTATTCCATAACTGCCCACATCCTGGCATTGCTGAGCTACTTGGCTACCAAGCCCTCAAAGTTTTGTGTCAGGTGTTTCCTGCATCTCTGTGGGGCTCAAACCAGTAAGCGTTTTCAGAACATACCGAGAAAATTTGTCCAACAGAAAGCAGCCAGAAAGTCTGTCAAAAGGAGCTAATGTGCAGGCAAAACAAGTTAGCTCCATCCTCTACCTTGTTTGGAGTTTGGATGTGAAAGAAATGGTCTCCACAGTGGTTTGTAGGATATTCTGAAGAAAAAGTCTCTCCTTTAAAGTCATTTCACTTGGAACAAGTAGTTCATGAATAACAGAGAGAGTAAGGGATGTATCCTTTGGTCTAGGATCTAGGACATGCACTTAAGACAATTGGATTCCTCATGAGGAAGTGCTGGATTCCCAGGATAGTCTGTGGCCCAGCAATTAGGACATTCATTCAGCTCTTCATCAACATCTTTTTCATTCTCTTGAGGGGAGAAATGTAATCAATTTTGGATGGAGGTTTAGACATAAAAGCCTGCAAACAAAAAAACCTAGCTTCATACTTGGTTTTACATCTGCAGTAGATGAAGGATCTCTGCAACTGAAATATGTTACAAATGGCCTCATTGGAGAGTTTATTCTCTTTGATTTTAACTCCCCATACTGACATACATGTTTTTAAAGCACAAATATTGAAAATTCTCTTCATCAATATGATTGTAACTGTTTCTCAGAAGTTTTTTTTACAGAACGTGCAAGTTGCTCTTCCAAGTTATAAATGGAACTGTAGAGTAAGTGCAGAATGACTTTCTGCCAGTGAAGCTCCAAACACGGTGCCAAGAGCTGGTCAGGACTTCACAGCACTGCCAATTGCTATAAAAAATAGAGCAGTCCTTTGTTGGCAGAAGTGCCCAAAATTGCTGAACAGAACGGTGCAGCATTTGTGAGTCCCTGGTGGGTGGTGGCAGCAGCGCTGTGTAACGTGCACATGCATGCACACAGAGCAGCCCGTGATCGTGAAGGCACATGGTCATGTGCCAAAGAATGTTTTAATTATACTGGCATCTAATCAGAACTTGAAAGGCTAATAAGAGCCTGTGACACCTCGTTCAGTATAAAGAAGGATCTGCGTTAAACTTCAGACCTAGACTTATAATCAGTACATAAGCTTTTATGTGCTCAGGTTTATGGCTCAAGTCTACTTTCAGTCCCTCAATAGTTCTTAATAAAATAAATAAAAGGAAGTTCTCAGGCAAAGAAAAGTTTTGCTAACTTTGTATTTCAATTTTAATATTGCAAAGTCAAAATAACAATCATAAGACCTTCAGACCAAGAATATTATTATTAAGCAGCAAAAATGTGGAAATGATCAGGTTAAAGAATGTAGATAAACCTCATCAAATGCTTCTAAGCTCTTTTTCCCTCAAATATAACTCTGTGAAGTGACTTTGTCAAGTTTGTTCCAGTTCTTCCTTTTTTTGCAGATATCTAAAACCAGCATTTAAAATGTTTTTTGCTACAGATGAGAAAGACAGTTTTTCTGACTCAGCTGTTACTTCAAAAGTTGTGGAAGTTCAAAGTGCTTTAAAGTCAGCATGCCCCTTGCTAGAATCTGGACAAAAGTAAAATATGTGGCAAAAGATCCAGATCTGAGTGGATTTACCACTAGAACATTTTTTATTGCTTTTATTTATTTTTTAGAACTAGAGTATTTTTGTATTAATCGACACACTTACCTACCCACTCTCAGGGGTCATATAAATCTTACAGAACCTGCTCCAAGAGATACCAGTAGAATGAGACCGATTTGATTTTGTTGTTTAGATATTATTTAGATATAGATATTAATTTTTAGTCACTGCTGGTTCTGAAGGAAGACAACTGTGTAGCTTCTGCAGTAAGGGCTGAAGTATACTCTTGAAATCACTTTGACAGATGGCAAAGGCAGGTGAAGAACATAGCCTGTGGGAGTCTGTAGAGCAAGAACAGTTGCTTCATGGCTGGAGCAGTTGCCTGTTTCGTCAGAGAACAAGGTATCCAGACTCCTGCAGCAGCACTGCACAGTAGCTGAAGTTACTAATAGCCTAGACAAAGGACAAATATGGCTCAGAATTGCTGCCAAGACTCTTAACTCCTGTACAGGCACTGCAGGGAGATCTGCAGTGCTAAGTGCTCTTCACACCGCAGGGCCCAGAGCCAACTGTAAGCTCCTAGACCAGACTTGTCTGACTGGTGACTCCTTCTTATGCAACAGCCTTGTCGTCAGGATGAGCCTTCTGCCAGGGCTCGACTGGCAGCAGGAAGGACTGCAACAAGCACACCAGCTGAGCTTCCACCCAGGAACTTGGAATAACTGATGGGAATTATTTGATGCTCCAAATGAGCTGACTCCCATGCTGGCAGATGTAGATCACCAAGCCGTTGTTATTTAAGGGGGAAGGGGGAGGGGAGGTGAGAAAGAAAATTCCAACAAGTTGGTTAAACAGGATGATTTATAACACCTAATGCCTAAAGCAAATACCACACTATTTTAGAATCTGTTTCCCTCTGATGTGGCAACTGCTAGGTCAGCTCTTGTCCACTTTGAGGTACGACTTAAAGCTGCAGCCCTCAATTGATAAAATCTATTGGGTAACATGACCCAATTTGAACAGCTGCTAAGTTGCTTGTCTGCTTTTTGTAGCTTTTCCAAACCTCTTTGCTACAATTCTTTGCAACTTTGCATTGCTATCTGTTCCTTGCTCTGGCAGCTGCTGTCTTTACCCATGGCATGTTAGTGAGTGGTTCCTGCTACAGCAGCTCAGAGCCCTGAAAATAACACAGATAACTAACATACATGTTTATGTGTGTTAGCTTAAACAGCTTTTCCTGCTTTGCAGCAGAAAGGGAATTGTTATTGTTTCATATCAGTCTATTCTGCCTTAGTGGAGAGATTGATTTTTTTTTTTGGCCTTGACCATCTGTCTTACAGCAGACTTGGCAAGTAGGATACCTGTCTTGGGATTGTCCCTTGTCATCACTCTTCCTCCTCTGCCCCCTGCATGCTAAAAACATGGCAGTAGTTCTGCTGTCTCTTTTCTAGTTGCTTCTGAGTCACATCTTCCCTCAAAGCAATCTTTCTCAACATGTTGGGCTGTCAATCTTCATGCAGCCCTGAGTCAGTGCTGCTGCCCTGGAGAAATCAAGCCACTGCCAGCAGTGAGAGGTAGGTAGCAATTCTCTGGCTAAGATAAACATACCCAGCCAGGTATTACAGCCCACTCATGTTCCCTTGTCACTCCCCACATTGGAGGAATAGAACTTGTACATACTTCTTCCACCCATTACGTCTTTGTAGCCTTTTATAACTTCCTAGTTGTAACCTAAAACTTGAGAAACGCTTCTTTAAAAATTGCATGCAATAAATGATGAAGGACCTTTCTTCCATCCCCCAAGAGCTAGTATTTGACCTTTCATTTACCATATTATATTTTAAGTGGTATAATTTCAGATACAATTACCTACACTCAGCTTCTTAAATCATGCATGAAATGCTTTTTCAGTGCCACATTAACAACTAGCTGCTCAGCTTGCTGGAATTAGAAACCAGATATGTTGTTCTATTTACAATAAAAAATCAGACTGTGGTTTTCTTGTAGATTGCTATAATAAAGAAAAAAGGTCCCTTTGGTGTTCTTTAATTTATGACACACTGTAAAATGTCCAGGCACATTTTGCCTAGTAGCAGAAGGAGAAAAAATAGTAACTCTTGGCTGGAGATTAAAAAAGTCTCACACACCATTAATGTATTTTGAGATCCTGCACATTTGGGAGCAAATCAGCTACTTATCTGCTTCTGGGATCATACTCATTTGTAACCACAGTGAAGGGTCTGTGGCTTTCAAGATTTTTTTTCTTAGACTGCCTAAATAAAATCATTCACATCAGATGAATGTCAGTATAGTGCCATTAAGATCACATTAAAGAGATCTTTAGGCTAACATTTTTGGCCTTGCAGGATAAATTGCATCCTGTTCTGATTTTTTTTTGATTCTTAATGTCTCAAAGCCTGCTTTTTAAGCACTAGAAACTAAAAATAGTCGAGTGCTGTGAATTACAGCTATATTGTGCTCTTTATCCTGCTCATGACAAGTCATGTCATCATTCTGCTGTTTCCTGGGGAGCTGTATAAACAGCTACCAACCTAGAGTTTTCTATAGCTTGTGATCAAACTGTTCAATCTCTGCTTGTCAGTCAGGAACCTTCAAAATGGCTACTTCACTGCAGAGCTTGTAGTAGAAGTACATCATCTGATTTATTTCAATCAACTGCATCAGTAAACAGACACATTACTAATGGATCACAGAATGATGCAAAGATCTCTTACATCATCTCTCTCCTCACACTGATAGAACAGGATTCCTCATTGTTGTAGAAAAGCTTCATCTGTCTGATTAGGGTGACTGTGGTACATCCTATAAATGCAAGATCTCAGTAGGCCTGTAAAAGCTCTCCCTGTGAGCAGGATTCCCCTTCATTTGTCCTTTATTTTTCTCCGCTTCATTTCTTCCTTCTAGTCTTTATAAAGTTATCTCAAGAAGCTGCCTTCCAGAGAGGCGCACAACAGAATATTTCTTGATGATCATCCTTAGTCAATTGGAACAGTATATATTCAGGGACTGGTATTTCCATATACCATGCTATAAAATAATTCATATGAAGAGAAAAGTAAAAAGAAATAGAATGATCCAGCAGAAGTGGCGGGTCACCGGCTATTATTTGTTCTTGACAAGATTATTCTTCAATAAAAACCTCCCCTTGTAACACAAGCCCAATGCTTTTATTGTGTTTTGAATTCCTTTTCTTTCAACAAGCTGGGTTTTCAGGGGGGTTGGGGTTTTTGTTTTTATTTTTTTCTCATAGTGAATGTAGTCCATTATGTCAGTGCCTGACAAAGAGACATTAGTTGAATTTATTGTTTATTATATTAGAGGCATACATATATGGGAAAATCTCTTGCCTCCTTTTTATATGAGGTAATTCCTTATGCATGTCAGATTTATATTGGTTTGATTTTGCTGAACATTATGTTGAAAACTCATGTCAAATACCTATCCAATGTCTCTTTCTCCATCACTAAGAATTCCTTGTTTTATTCATGCTTTGGAAGAGTTGACAGTCTGCATTTCCCAAAAAATTAGATAAAAAGGGAGATCTTTTCTGACTGAAGAGGATGCAACAGGGAGCTGCTAGATAAAACTGTGGAAGAAAGACCAAAATATTAAGAAAGCTTTGGGAGTAATAGGACATCCAGCCCTTGGGGGTTAGTTCTAGGTGCCATTGTGTCAGACAGTCAGACCTAGACTGAGCTAGCTTGTACTCTGCAAACAATTTATATAACTTACTGGATTTCTCCCATCTTTTATTCATGACTCTGCTTGGTCCATGACTGGGGCTTTTCATTCTGTGGGAGAAATGTGTGCACAGCTCAAGAGTGGATGCTTGCTCATGTGCTTTTAAAGGGCCCATAGCAGCCTGCCAAATTGAGTTTTCTTTTTTGGTTTCATGTGTTTTTGAAATTCATACAAAACCTTTGGAAATGACTCACACAAACATTTCAAAATCCATCCAGAAGAATTGGAAAAGGAAGGTGCTTACTCCCTAGCTGACAGCCTTTGTGTGTCATATCTCAGCCTGCAGCAGGTGTTCTCAGCTATCATCAAGATGCTTTCACAGCAGCTGAACACACATATTTCTTTGCTCATGATATTCATTTACCTTATGGAACTTGTCAAATTGCAGCATAAGTTATCTGGGCTTATTTGCAAAAACTGCAATACAGATACAGGGAAATCCTGTATCTGCGACTTCTAAATATTTCTGACAATGTTTTGTGGAATCCTTTTGGCCTATGGGAGAAACAAACAAAAAGATAAGTATAGATTTACCTGCTCACTTTCTGTCTTCCCCTCTATCTCTGGCAGTGTCTGCACCCTGACTGTTCTTCCCCACCTGGAGGCCCAGTCACAGTGGATTTAGTTCAGTCTGCAAAATAAGAAAATTACCTTGTTTAAAGTTGTCAGGTGAGTTTAGAAGTGGCCTACCTTACTCGGGAACTCTGTGCCTCAGGATAGAGATCACTTCTGCCTGTTCATGTAGAAAAAATACAGAACATATTTGCAAAAATAACTGTACTGTCCATATACACCTAAAACTCTTCTGGCAGTCTCGGGCTCTGTCACCCCTGGGTCTCCCAACTTTTCTCCCATTCCAGCAGAAATGGTTACTGCCTCTGAAGCTGGAGATGATTGTCATTCATGCAAAACAGGGGAAAGCTCTTATGCCTGTTTTAAAAATCAATATTTATAGCTTTGAAGACATTGACTGTGGGGTTTTTAACCTTAGTTTTCTGACCTGTGCTGCAACTATTCTGGTATTAAAGAAGGGAAGGTAGAAAATAATGACAATAGCACAAAACCACAGATCTTTCCACATTTCATTCCTGCCACTAATTGGCAGATGTTTTTCACAAATGATGATATACTATTTGAAGAGGTTGAGGCAATAGAACAAAAAATGTAGTTTGCTTTCTAAACACCTTTGGAAGATTATCTTTTCTGCAGGTGGAGAAATCAGCTTTTGTATTGTTCCTCCTTTCTATTTTATTTTTTCTCAACCATTCAGCCTCTCCTTGGCATCTGTGTAGTTTCAAATAATATAATCCCTGCCCTTCACTGAGAAATTGAAACCTCTGCAATCTACTGACACAGCAATTAGCCATCTACTGACACAGTCTTACTGGTATGCATCTTTTCCTCCTCGCTCAGCGATAATGTCATCATCCATTTTACTCTTAACTCGGAGTAATGAAAAGTGACTATTGGAAATACTTCACTGTTGGGAATGGAACAGATCTGTTACCAGATGTAATGCTAGATGTAGCTTTATTCTGTATTTTACAGAATATCAAGAGCATGACCAGGGTGTAAGATCAAGATCAGCTATTTAATTACTCAGAGTATACATAGCTAGTGGTTACACAAATCTTGAAATTCGGAACTCTTAAATTCAATCTCCTATGCACGTCAATGAATGACACACTGGAAGATATTCAAGGACTAAAACACAGACATCAAGTGCCATTTTAGCTTTAGGCTATCCAAAATATCTACATAAGCAATTCCACAACTTTTACAGAAGCAGCTGGTAGGCCAGGGGAAATTGGTGCCTATTCCAGATATAGGAATCACCACCACATTGAGGCATCTGCATGTTGTTGAGAAGCACTTAGAGAAAAAAAGTTGATAAATAATTATATTCCTTTTACATTCTGACATGATCAGCATGTGGATTTGTTTAACATGTTAATAGGCAATCAGTTTGATTCACAAACCATCCCATAGACATGGAAATCAGGAGGGCAAAATTGAATTTAATTTTTTATTAGTTTTAATCCACCCCCATGAGTCCTTTTGTGCTCATGACTGGTCAATGTTGTTGTGATAAAACTTTTTAAAATTGGAAAGACTTAATTGTATCACCACAGCATCTGGAATGCAGAAGCAACTTATATTTTTATGTACAAGAAACTGGCAATCTGCAGAAAATGTAGAATTCATGTCCAAATGTGACCCCATGACAGCACGTCTGTTCCGGCCTCTGGTGCTCAGCCTTCGATATAAACTCACTCTATCAATTATCCAACACATTCAGCTAGGTTGCATCCTGCTTCTTAGTATTCTGTGAGCAGAAGTCCTTGGGAATCACCCATTTGTTGCTGCCAGTGGCATCTTGCCTGTTCCCTGTGACAGAGGATATGAAAGTCGACTAGAAAGCTTTTACAGTGACAGGGATGAGGCTGTCTGCCAGTACCAGTGGGTGTTACAGCAATCAGCACAGGCTGCCTTAGGCAGGCATGAAAGCCAGATACAGTGATCCCAGCACTTCAGCTCTGCTGGAACTGCTGGCACTCAGCTTACTTTTCTTTGCTTACGGTTTTTTCTTCAGATCTCTGGCCTGGTGAGGAGGAAGAACATTTTTTAAGAGGTATTTTTCAAGCAAAGTCTTTTAAAGCTGATTGCAATGCCTTAAGAATATGTCTTGCATGTTTCTGGGCAGCATCAGCTAGCTGGGACAGCGATGGATATTTTTCACAGATGATGCATCCACTTCTCCAATAGAAGCTCTCCCATAACCGTTACCCTCTTATCTCCTATTTTTCATTCTAAAGAGACTTTCTGTTTGCAGATGAGGTAATTGGCTAAAGACAAGCTTGCTGACCAGGCCAAAAATTCTGTGTGCAATTCTTCACAGTTTTGCAAACTAACTGATCTATGACTCAAAAAATTCTGAGAACTATGTGAAAAGGCTCACCTGGGACATGTGCAGAATGTAAACCCTCATATTAGCTGTTGCAAGTCATTAAATCATTCAGACTATTTATCCAAAGGAAAACTTTAAATAAAGCTAATATATGAACAGAGAGGTTTCAAAGAGTGTACTGAGAATCTCCACTATAAAGTGAATAAGGCTGAGAATGATCTTTTACCAAGGTCTGGGCAGATAGGGGAATCAGGCAGTTTTAAATAAATAGATAGATAGTTAGATACATACATACATAGGAACCAATTACCACTGAAATAATCTTGTTAGATTAGTTGCAGCAAGAATCAACAAAAACAAATAATTGTATGTTATGGAGTTCTAATCTTTAGAAAACCTTCCTATTGCTTCTTCCAATAAATCTGCTCCTTTTATAGATTTCCTCCTGGCCAAATGTCTGTATTGTCAATAAAAGAGGTATTTTATTTTCAAAACACATGCAATTTACTTGATGCTTTAAATTGCCTATGAAAAAGTTTGGCTTCAAAGAAGTGCAGAACAATTATCCCACACCCATGAAGTGAATAATAACTTCACTTTGTCTGAAAAGCAATGGTACAGCATTTTTCTTTGGCTTTTTGCCAAATGCAGAGGCATTCATTAAAGTTTTAATGCGTTTTTCTTTATAAACACTGTCTGATTTACCTGAAATGCCAATATGATCTTTTCCAGAAAGGTCATTTACTTAAGCGTTTTTTTCCTGTGCAACATACTTTGCTTGGGGATGACTGTCATTTCAAGTCATACAGCCACTGACCACTTGTGCCACACTCTAAACATTGCAGAACATTATAGATATGTTCTGACATCTGAGTCCCAACATATGCCAGGTACGGTCAGGTCTTCTGACTCCTTTGTATTTAGTGTAATTTAGCATAATGTTTTGCTTTATTCCCTTGGCCCATTCAGTAGTCTTTCTCTATTGCTTTGATTAGTTTTGGGGAAGCCCCCTTTCCTACCTGAATCTATGTTCATCATGATTTATTAAGTTTAATTGGATTCTGCTGTATGCTGAGAGCCACTGAATTATATTGAGGAAGAAAAGAATATACACAATGTCACATCAGACAAAGTGCTAGCATGATTTCATTTAGTTTCATAGTCTTTTTTTAGGTACCAAAAAGGGAACTAGAATGTATGGTCACTTCCTCTGCTTACTGCAGTGGAAGAAGCGTACTTTGTCCACAAACAGGAAAAATGAAGGATTAGGGTATAGCATAATTCTCATGGGCCCCCTTGCAACCTGAGGTATGGTATGTTTCTATGATCTCCTGCATCCAAATAATTTTCAGTCCCAGACTAAAATAAAATGTAAAATAATAAATGTAAATGTAAATTAGTTTGGAGTCCCATTTCCTATATTTCATTTTTTGCTATATATTTCCTGGTTTTTCTGTCTTGGCAAATATGTCAAAATAGACTCAAAGAAATGTAACTTCTTTGATGTACTCACAGAAGAGCTCCGGTCCATTCTCCCCTGACACAGTCGGATGCAGTCATAGAAGCTGCTAGAGATGGACCTTTCTGATTTGAGCATGGACAGTGGGTGGGCTCCCATGGAAAAAGTTACTTGTTTTCTTGTATTGCCTTTGCAATGGCAGGTTTTGTTCCAAAGTGATCCATTCCCCTTCTCCCATAAGTGTGACTAGATCTCGATGGAAATGGAGACCTGCACTCTTGCTCGCTCACTTGTGAAGCACTGAGTCATGTATTGGGGCTGGCCCAAAGCAGGGGAGATTACCCCAGTGATATAATGTACCTCCTCTTTAGAGTCCCTGCTTAAATATGCGTCCCTTTCATTTAATTAAAGTTGAGTTTAAAAAAATGTTTCCATATTCTATGTATGCAGACCTCAGCATATGGGTGAGACTATTTTATTGAGCATTTAAAACTTCTTTTGATTTACAGATTCATGGATGAATCAGAATGATCTGTGCCAGCTAGTCTGCATGGCCATTATTTAGTTCTGTCTTGACTCACACATTGAAAAAGTGCAACAGAAACAACAGTAGACTGAAAGGCTGTGGAGTCAGCACCAGCCTAATTTTAGAATCTACTTGTGAGCCCAACGTCAGTACTTCAATTATTATTATTATCAGCAAAGATCTCAACCTACAGTCAAGTGACGTCTGGATAGTGATTCAGACACTTAAGTCTGGTCTGGTGTAATCAGAAAGGCTCTCTGATATCAGTTGAGAAGGACTTCCAGGTCACCAGCACTAGATCTTTGGTGGTAAGGGAATGTGGTCATGTCATCCCAAACACAAAGTTATCAAGCACCACTGCATTTTTCTGTTAGGACAAATTTTCTAATTACTGGCCTAACTGTGGCTGGGCAATGATCATTTACCCTCCAGAGCAGGGGAGTCTAGATCACACACTGATCGAACAACAGGACCTCTCAACATGCAGTCTCATAACCCCAGAGCAGTTCTATTTTGGCTGCTACTGACCTTTCAGGCTCTTACCTGATATCAGCTCTGGATGAGTTCCTGCTCTAGTACTGTTGCCTTGCACTGCATGGAGCAAGCATACATTCTTCACCAAAACAGCAGAAAACTGCACTGCTGACTTGTATTTAACTTTCACCTCATTGCTTCATCCTTTGAACTTTCTTTGTGATGGCTGATGACCATAATAACCATGTATGTCACTTTATGCTGTAGATAATGTTTGCACAGTTATATAGCTTCTGTAGCATTATGATCATCATCACATCTATGCCGCTTTTCTGACAGTTCCTGATAGTTAGATTTACTTATGTGTAAAAAGAAGTTACTGACTTCTTTTGAAAAACACTCATGTGCGCCATGTTTTTTGTTTGTTTTGAGTTGTTTTATTTTATTATGGGACTCCCATTCCAGAAATCAACCTGACAATTTTACTAAAACCAGCTATTTGTAAAGCCTAGAAAAGATTTCTGTCTTAATATTTCTTGAAAATCTGAAGTTCTGTACATTTTTTCCTTAGTGTTTTAACTAATAATTTTCTTGGGAAAAAAAGCACAGAACATGTGCAGCACTTTTCATGTTTCAGAAGATAAATATATCTTCCAAATATAAGAACTCTTTTACTATTTTATTATCTCTAAAGCAAGAATAAAGTGAAAGTTTTGAATCGATCTTTTCAGTGACAGCTGAAGATGGCCAAGTGTCAAAATGGACAATAAAATAAAGGGAACATGACCAAGACCATTCTGAAACATTCTTTCTAAGTGAATTTTTGCAGTTTTCCTCTTTGTGTTTTCATACCTTGAAATATTATACTGGTTGTTATATTCTTAAAGAAGATATTTGAAGAATGGTTCACAGTCCATTTATTGTTATTCTGTACAGAGATGTGATGAAATCTATGTACTCTACGCCACAGGCATAATGTAAAGCAGATGGTTTTTCCTCAAGCAGTGAGTACATTAAAATCAAAACTATAACACAATGTATATAGTGCTTCTAGATTAAAGCTCTTGCATGCCAGATTTGTAGCTTTGATTCTTTCTGATTTTAATGCTTAGTAGGATTTAGCCCAGTGATTCTGCCCTTGGGCCAAAGTGAATCAGCTTTTATCTAGGATGATCGTATATTGGCTAAGCCTTGGAGCTTTTATTTTAATAAACACGTAACTTTAACCTACCATTACATGTACATAAAACACTACAATTCAAGCTTGTGTACAACTCTATGGACAAACCAGAATCCATTAGAGTTTCAAAATGTAGTTCATTTGCAGCAAGAACAGTTCTAATTTGTGTCCTTTTAATTGTTTTGATTGCCTTTTAGTCAGCTTTCTTATAATCAAATTCATGCTTGCCAAGGTTAAGCTTCTCGTGTTCACAATAAAAAGGCATCTTCAGACTCTGGCCTTCATCAAAGCATTCATCAATTTGCAGTTTCTTGCTAGAAAGTAACATAGTCTTGTGTGTAAAGTGACTTTCAGATTTTCTTATCTTTTTTGGTAGCATGAGAAGCAACTTTCAAAAAATGTTTCTCTATCAGTTTGGTTTATTTTTTAAAACCTCTTTGTTTCTCAAGACTTTCAGGGCTTTGCTTATATTCCAAAAGATTAAATTTCTTGAACCTGGAGTTATTCTTTTCCCAACTCTCCAAAAATACATTTTGAACTTTGAAAGTAAAGTAGATCCTCTTTTCCAAAATGTTCTTTTACTACTGCACAAGGGTAGAAGTGAAAATCTGTCTCTAAGGCTCTTACCTGTGATACTTGCAAGATATATATTACTTACAGGATCAACTTTGTAGACCCCCCTCCCCAGCTTTGGTCATCAGGGCACATGGTGTGGTGTGACACAGACAAAAGCAAAAGGGCAAGTTGCAGTCTGCTCTAGAACACTCTGATTTTCTCAGCACATGGGAAAATCTTGCAGGGTCTTATTCAAATTGAAGTTGGAGGACAGAGGGTCATAAGCAATTCTTTCCACAAGTGATGTTTTTCAGTAATTCTTTGAAAGCATCCTTAGATCTGTGGGAATACAAGCTTTTTTTTGTTTTGTTTGGGAAGATATTTACAGAAACTGAAGCTAGAGAAAATGAGTATCAGATATGCAGCCCAAAAATTTAACTGATTAGTTCCAGAACAATTAGAAAATAATTCCCTCTCACTCCAAATTGGTTTTATATATCTCTTTGTCTAGACTACTAAAAGAGGCAGGCTGAGTCTGACCTGCATTCTCTCTGTTGCATTGACTATGTGCTTCAGTTTCCCAGATTTAACTTATTAACTCAGCTATTGCCTGAGCATCCCACAGAGAAGCTCTCAGTAAGAGCAATAACATCTGCATAAGCCTGGGCGATTCAAGATCAGGTGAAAAAATTGTTTCAGTCAGTCCACCATGTTGAAGACTATATTTTACTGAGGCAGGAGTCCTGTACCTGTTTGCACAGGGATGTCACTACTGCCATCCCTCTCTTTGCCACCAGCTCTGTAGATCTTTGTAGATCTGCCTAGATTCAGTACAGAGTGTTATTTCCAAAACTGGATCATCAGCTCTTCAATGAGACTACCTCGAGCACTATGCAAAAGAGATATACTATCATTCAAAGAAACAAATTAGAGGGGTTTTCCCTCCTACCTTTTTCTCCTGCATGTAAAGCAGAGGCCTATTTATCATTTCCTGTAAGTCTGGCAGCTCTTGACTCAGAGCAAAATCATTTACATTAATAAAGAAAGAAAATGAGGCTTTCTCTCTAAATATAGCACAGACTTTTTCCTGACTGGTTCAAATTCAGACACAAGCAGTATAAGGTTGTCACTGAGTGTTAATACAACTCTTACAAAAGACCCACCACTAAAAAGAAGGCAGAAGATGCAGAGAAAGCAGAGTCCTCCCACGCTTTGGAGTTTGATGTTAAGGCCATGCAGCATGTGACTCAGAGCAAGCAGATTTCCTGCAGCCTCTAACAATACTTAGCAGGTCTGCAGCAGCTCTGTAGCAGATGTCAACATGTCAAATAAAAAAGTACAAGTATTTGAAACAATTTGTATATTTCACATGTTAATTTACCCTGGGTGACTTTAATACTGTCTGTTCCTTCAGACATTCCCACAGCAAGCTCTCCCAGCCCATCCTTCAGTTGACTATTCCTAGGGGTGAGGTCTAAATTCACAGTCCTGAATGCTGAATTCCTGCTAGTGTGGTGGGACAGCACACAAAGACCCTGATGACAGTGGGAGCGGCGCTGGTACATGGAACTGAAACTGCTGCTCATTTTGCCAAGATAACATACCAGTAGATCATTATTCAAGAAAATACAACCTTTGGGTTACTCCAGCCAGCTACAAAAAGATGAAAGATGCTGTCTTGAAGTACAGATCTACTGAAAACTTCCAGCTCTGGATTGAAATATGATCAGTTTTAATTACCATATTGTTAGAACTTGTTCACCCTGCCACAATTAATGCAAGGAGAATGCATCTGCACAGCAAATTGTTTGATCATTATTTCATTTTAAATGGGGGATATAAAATTACTGCAGTGCAGATACTCCCTTTTTTTATTGAAGAACTCATTGTTCTCCATGAGATTAACTATGACACTCCTATATTTTGTTAACATTTTCTTCTCCAGTTGGAAAGTGGTGGTTTCTGTGACTGCTAAGAATTATATTAATCTACATTGAGCATTTAGTTTCAAAGGAATAATAAGAGCTAAGGTAAATGACTGATATCTGCCTGCACTAATAAATCCCATGTCTAATTTTATTTTAACCAAAAAGCATTCTCTTTCTAATGTATGGAGTTCACACAGAGATTTCCCCTAAATTTAAAATCTAAGGTAAAATGTGGGATTATCTGTTTTGATCTCGTTTGAAGTGGATTTTTTTTTTTGGTACATAAAGTTTCCAAACGATTCAGAAATAGTAATTTTGGACATAGTTATCTTTTTAGTTCAAAGCTATAATACATAAGGAATATTCTTCTACTTTTGAAAATTTCAACAGCCGTTGAAATTAGATCAGTCAATCTTCCCACATAACAATAATTTTTGAAAGAAAAAAAATCCATACAGAGATAAATACAAAGTAAAACTTCCAATATAAAAAGAAAAAGATAATGGAAAACATGCTTGTTACAGAGGTTACAATAAGATCATGATGGTCTGACTGTCTACAAGTGGTAGGTATGCCTTTTCTCATTCAGATTGATATAAATAAAAGGTAATCACTGTGTAAACAAGTATATTCTAGAGAGGGATAAAGTTCAAGTGATATTAGCCAGTTTTACGTTACACCTATATATCGATATATATGTCTATAAATATATATTTATATCATTGTGGGTGTCATTTTGCTAAAAAATATTAACGGAGGTTATTTTTATTTTATCCCACCACACAGGCAATGTAATGATTCTATGGGGTTTCATCTGGAAACATGCTGTGGTTTAGTACTGAGTTCACTTACTTTTTGTTTAAATTCCCTTTTCATTTTTTCACTATGTAGTTATACATATATTTGAATTACAGAACAGTTTTGTTATGGTGGCTTCTATACTCAGGGAAAACAAGGATAAATAAAGCTCTAAATAAAATAAAACCATATGCCAAGTATGAATGCTTTGAACCTTTGCAATAACAGAGGAAGTGAAATGTGAATTCTTTCCTGTGAAAGCATTTGGGGGAAGTATGAAATCTGGGAACTGGCTGGGTTCTACACCCTGTTTGTTTACCAGATCAAACACATAATTGCACCAGGTTATGCAATGCACCATTGTGCGTTTGTTACCTGTGGGCACCTTCACAGAGAAGACTTTCAGGAAGAAAGTAATAAGGAAAAAAAAAAAAAAAATTCCGCAGTTCACTTATAAAATCATCCTCTTCTTATGGAAACTAAAGTTTGCCCCACAGTTTTTGTGAAGAGCAGCTGCTGTCACTGGGACTGGTAAATCATGGAAGGACCCTGACTGCAGCCTCAGAGAAACTTGGAGGTGTTTGTGGAATAGTCTGAGGCAGAGCAGCCGCAGGTGTGGTGCCTGGCCAGAGCCAAGAAAGGCCCTGAAGAGAGAGGCTGAGAGAAAAACCTGGGTTTGGACAAGGTGCTGGCAGGTCAGAATGGGACCTGTCAGGATGGGATCAGACCTGCAGGTCAAAAGAGGAGGGCCAGTTTAGGGGCTGGGTGAAGGGTTGGAGTCAACAACAGGTGAGACAGAGGAAGGTAGAGAAGAAAAGACCCATTTTAGAAAATCCCATTTTAGAAAGAGCAGGGATTACTCTATGTGCCACTTAATGCACCCCAAGTGGGGCTGATCCAGACCCTGGATTCACACTGGGGTCTCAAGCAGAATTTGAGTGGTGAATGCAGCACTGAAGCACCAAATAAGAGCACGCAGCTGCTGCAGGAGCCTGCAGACACAGAAACACCAGAGCTGCTTTCCTCTTTCACCACAGCTCCCTGGGGCCAGGGCTCACATCTCAGCACGTGGCCAGAACGGGCCCATTTCTGGCAGGGCTGAGCAGCTGGGAGCTGGGGATGCAGGCATTCCTCCCCTAAATCCCGTGGCTGGACAGGCATTTGCAGAGCAGGCTGAAGGCCCTGGTGGCTGACACGTCCCTTACCACAGTGGAGGCCCCTGGCAGCGCTCTCGTGCTCGCTGAGGGGCTGAAGTGCTCACCCTAGCTGCAGAGCAGCACCTCTGCTTCCCCAGCAGCCATCTGCAGGATCTGGGAACCCAGACCTACACTTATCTTTCCTAGTCAGGCCAGCAGAAAAACTATATTTCCTGGAAAAGATGCTGGAAATAAGTTTACATCCAGTTTGTAGGAGTATGTGGGCCCCACCGATTGTAGGAGTAAGTGGGCCTCACCTGGAGCAGTGTGTGGTACAGACCTGGAGGAATCTGGACATCTACACCATGGTGGAGACAGGGAGGAGGATGCTCTTGGGAAATAGAGGGTGAACCAGCCTGAAATAATGGCCTGCAAGCACTGCTGTGAGGCCATCTTCTCTGCAGTCTGCCAGGGTTCTGCTGGCCCCCACCCACAGCCAGGGACCCCCACCCTGGTGCAGGTGTCAGGGTGATGGAGATACATTAACGTAAAAAGGAGACCTTTAGTAAGTCAGAGCACAGCTGTGTTGGCAGGGGCAGACCTTGGTAGCAAAAGCAAAGATGTGGTTGTGTGTCCTACCTGTTATTCTGTCCCATGCAAGCCAATTCCTATTGCTATGTATTTTACAGTAAAAGCACAAAATAAATCTGACTAGTACTTTGCACAATGTTGATTTATAGCTTCAGCCTTTAATTTGCTTTTTTATCTCTTTTTACATTGATTTTACTCCCTTCAGTGTCATGCCACAAATGAGAGCCTCCTATTTATTACACCAACATATCTTTGTTAGAAGTCAATGCATGGTTACAAGTAACAGAAGGCAATAAAAAAGGATAGTGTGAGAACCACTGTGGGTACAATCACTGCAATAGCTCCTTGATTATGTTGTAAAGTACATGCTTTACTTCACCACATATAAATGCAGTCTGTATTTCACCACGTGTTGTGGTCTTTAAAACCCTGTGTCCTCAGTGCCTTCAACTAGAGGTCGATTCCTCTAGCTCTGAATTTCTGTACATGTCTTGCATCAGGCTTTTCTTCATGGCCAGACTCCTCTCCATGTGCCATGTGCCTGCAGATGTGGCTCCAGGCAGACCTGGAGCCCATAATCTGGGGTGCCTGCCCCAGCGTGCTTGGGGTTGAACAGCGCCAGGCATAGCCAGGCAAGCTGCCTGGGAGACATGGCTGTGGTGGGAGGATGATGGAAACTGGGCACCACTCAGCCTGTGCTCACTGTCACGACTATTTGGAGACAGTATTTTTCCACTAGTAAAATATTTCCCTACTTCCTCTCAGCTCACATATTGGACCATGCAAAATGGAACCTCTTCTCTTTGACAAGCACTTTAATAAGTTAGTCATTTATTTCCTTGCGCTTCTATCAGCCTTTCTGTCCTGAGATAAAAGTGAACAAGGAAAGAAAATTTTTATCCCTTTTAAAGGCTGCTAATTATGCTTAAGCTGCTCTTCCTCTCATAGTGATACACAAGTGGAAGGTAAAAAGGATGAAAAAGTCACTGAGATGGACTAAAATGGTAGTTCACCATTTTATTTGTAAAAGGGAGGAAACACAGAAATGTTTGTGAAACTTTCCTCAAATTAAAATTATGTATCCCAAGTTAGGAATTACCACTGGGAGAATACTTGAAAATTAAGAAATCTGGCCCATGGACCCCTGACAGAGTTTGTGTCTCTGCTGTAACCTTTAGACAGAAGCACTTTGGTTTTACCCTAATAATCCTTGCAATATCACCACACTTGGTTTCATTTTCAGCAAAATAGAGAAGGAGTTCTCCATCTCCACCCAGCACAATGGATGCAGGAACAATCCTGATTTAAAGATGAGATGCAATTACAACACAAGTGTAAGAACTGAAAGTACTGGTGAGAACAGTGAATACAATCCATCAACACTGCAGTAGTAGCCTCAGGCCACCTTTTGGGTCTCCAGGTAAAACAGGACTCTGGTGCAACTGTGATGGCCCAGTGTCTCTATGTGAAAAGCTACTCAACAAACTTCTCAATTCCAATTAAATGTTAAGCACGACCTCTATCCTGATACTACCCCTCATATCTCTCTGTACATCAAGCATGATCAAAAAATGACCCAAGCCAAAAACACTGTGATCATTTTCAATATAAAACCTAGTTCTGCTGTTGCTGTTACAGTCCCACAGAATCAGTGCCCATCACACAGCCCTGACATCATTTCCCCTCTAATTCCTTTTCTTTATTCACCTATATATCTATATACTACTTCTGTGTGTATCTTGGCATCAGACAGTACACACAACAGGAAAAAAAAGACTGTGGAATTCCATTCTCTTTTATTTATTCAAAAAGTTTCAGAAAAGGAAGCATTTTTATAGGTAGGAAACCTTCCTTAAGGAAAAGCAAAGTGAATAAAAATTAAGTTAGCAAGTAAGAAATCAAAAGCTGTTACAATAGTCCATAAAAAATCAACAAATTCTGGGGTGGTGTAATGCATTTTTATTGTATTTACTATGATATAACACATAACTCTTTTAATACCATAGGAGTGATTCAAATTAAACTGAGTGGAGAGTCCACCTAAGCTTTTTAAGGGTCTTTGAAAAGGTACATAAAAGCCTAACTGTATGAGATGTCTGTAATCCATTGACGAAACAAAAATACAGTGAAAGTGTGTCGCTGGGAGAAGCACTGTATATGCTCTGCAAGCAGCTTCCAAACCGCAATATCTTAGCAGCTTTCCGTTTCCAAAACAAAAAGCAATAAACTATATAATGCACTGTAACACTGCCAAAATAGTTTTAACCATAGTTTATGGTTAGATAAGCACAAATACAGCCAAAATGAATAAGGTTTGGGACTTTATCTGTGTGTATATGCTTTAGAACAACCATGTACATTTTTGTCTTATCCAAGAAAGCTATTGGCATACTCTAGTGCACCACAAGTAGGGTTTATAGCCAAAAACTTAGTTCATTGTATTGCAACTAAACTAGTTCTGTTTTGGCTATTTGGTCTTGTTTTGTGGGGTTTTTTTTCATCTCAAGAAAAATAATAGGGCTAGCCAGTTTCTCATTTGAGACGTCAAAGATTTATTACTTGTTTTGAAAGTAAATGGAAAGACAGAGGTGTCAGTTCCATTTGAAACATAATCTGAAGTGAGAGTGTAGATGTTAACCATTTTGGAGGTTTCCAAGCATGGTCTAAATATGTGTCTAAAACACTGGTTGTGCCTATTCATTCTCTTAATCAGTAACACAGACCAGGCCAAATCATAAGATGTTACTGCTAGTAGATCCTTGTCATCTGGAGCTCCAAGTTAATGTTCTATAATTATTAGTTACACCCAAAAAAGTCCCTTTTTATGGGACAGTGTAGGCTGAGTAATACCATAAGTTTACATATGACATCCTAGTGAACCTAAGCACTAAATTTAATGCATAAGCAATGCATTGCACAGCTTGCCCTCCTCAAAAAGTTTTATACTAAATGGCAGTGGAAAGACTCATCTCACACTCCTGCCTCCAGTCACCAAATTTATTCTCCCATGGAAGTAATTTTCCCTCTCTACTTCAGATCCCCACATTTTGAAATGTTGCCTGATCTTGAACTTCCCTAAACAGTGCCTCTTCTTGACTATCCAAGATTCAGAGGAAGAGGTGGAAGAACACCTTTGTTCTTTTAGTCTTGTCCATCCACATGCATTCTTAGACATTATCAGGTTCCAGACCCTGCATCTCCCACTGTCCTGGCCAGCACAATTTAGGATAATGGTGTTTTAGAGCTTTGAAAGGCACCGCAAACTGGTGCACAAAATGCTGTTGCAGTAAAATTCCAGACAGAAATGCCACAGATTGATTTTCTAAAACTGGCTAAAACTGATATTAAAAAACACCTTCTTTTTTTTAAATACCCAAGACACAGGATTGCACAGTGCCATGTTTTCAGCTAAAAATAACACTTAAGGATTCACACTTAAGAGCATGTCAAATGAAAAAGGAAAATTGAAGGCCTTTTTGTTATACACTCCCTCATGTTTAATTGTTTAAACTACTAATTTTCTCATGTCCATCTTGTCCCAAGGATTTGTTGAGGCAGTTCTTGGTGGATGGGAAAAATATCAGTAACATGTTCTAAAAACTGATATTATTAACACTCCTACTGAGGTGGCAGAAGCTGACATGTTCACCCACTGACAATTACCTTGAGGTTTCATCTTCTTTGATGTTCTTATTCTGTTCATATCTGTTTATTTATTAAGACAGTATGATGTGAAAAAAAGGAGATTTTCCCTGAAACAGGATATTTCTTCGCATTGCCTTGCCTGGAATTTTTTTGTTAATGGGTGGTAGCTGGAGGTCCAGGAGGGTGGTGCTACATGCAGGCCATGCACTTCTCATGTTCTTGCCTACAACAGAGGTCTCAGGTCAAAACTAAATCAAGAGTTAGCACTACAATCTGTAAGGAGGTAACTCTGTAACAAAACATCTTTTAGTCATAATATAAATAAGCTTTAGGAGCTTTAGGTGTCTACATTCCACTGCAAGCTGGGTCTTTAATTCCCCTAAATTCTTCAAAAGTCCTAGGCTTTTTCATGCAATGATCAACATCATCACTGTCCTTCAAAAATTTGCAACTAACTCAGCCACCTAATTCTAGAATTAACTTTCAATAATGTAAATGAAGACAGTAGAGAGCCTGATAAAATTTAAATCTGGGTCATGCGATAAATTCACAAATTATCTTTAATTGTTTATCAGAAGGCTGTTCCTGGATTTCTTAGAAACGGTATCCAGTTATTAGCAGCGAGCATTAATTTCCCACAAAATAAGCCAAAATTTTTTTTAAAGAACAAGCACAACGTGGTTCCAATAAATTTTATGTTCTTTAAAATTGTTTTAATCTCAGACTTGGTATTGCAAGTCCTAGAAATAACTACATGTTTGAAGCTCTTTCTTCAACTATTAAAGCATGGGAAAATGCAAACACATTTATACATTTGTATTTATTTTAGCCTTCTGTTTCCTTAAAATAAATGGTATTTATGGGCCCAAAGAAATCAGTACATATTGGGTACCTACATTAAAGTTCTCTAAATGAGAATGTTATGAATTCATAATGCAGACAAAAAGGTGTAAATACTGACATTTACCAGCTGGAAAAGCTGAGACCTAGACTTCCTTTATGTTACAGTAGAACCTGTATACATAGACTCACAACATGGACTCCAATGAGGGATTACAGAAAGTAGTAATTTATGTAGTCTAGCAATTCAGTACACTTCTTCCAGGCAAATCCATAAGTTCCTTTGGAAAACACATGGGAGATTGTCCAAAACTAGTTACTAATTGCATTTGGCATGGAGTTCTGAATTTGGTAGAATGAAATATTTGTAGCCTTTTGCTCAGTCACAGGGTTTTGGTGTGTGACATCTTTTGCACTGTCTACCTACCATGTATCTAGGGCTTGATTCATGTGAAAAAGCAAAATTTCTCATATCAATAGGCAGATTTTGTTGTCTGGAACTGCTGATGTAAGAGAAAGAGTATAAATACAAAAGATGGAGAATAGTTGACATAAAGGAATGGGAAAATTTAGAAATCTACTCTTTATACAGACTTCCATGTGATGACAGTTCAAAGAAAAAGGACAAACCTTTTCTTCTTAGAAAAGTTAGTGATCACAACAGGTTTAATAATGCTTTTTATGGCCTGGAAGAAGGTGATGCTGATCTGCTGAAGTGGTCTGACTCTCTGAACATGGAAGGCAGTTACAAATTCCTGAATGACTTTCCACAGATAGCTATGAGTCCACAGAGACTCCACTGTCTCTGTTTGGTAGTGAACACCATACTGTATACAAATTAGAAACCAAATAGACATAAAGATCTTGAATATTATGCAAACAAATATAGACAGAAAATTCTTGTTCCAAAGTTTATCCTAGGGCTCCAGATGACAAAAACATTGAAACATTTGTTTCAAAAGGATTAAAATTATCATGAATTCTGCTCAAGCATCAACCTGCACTGTGTTTCTATTGGAGGCAGAGCAAAGTCAGGGAGAGGTCACAGTCACTGCTTATTTATCTGTTTGTATATTTTTGGAGGTAAGGAGGAGGATGGGAAAGGGATTGTGAAAAAAAAAAGCACAGAATGATACACACAAAAGGAACGAAGGGCTAGCTAACTGGCCATTGAAAGGATAGGAGGATGAGTTTAGAGAAAGACTGTAAAGACACCACAGGAAAGAGGAATTCTGAGGTTCCCGAAATTTGTGGGATTTCTTGTTTGAGTTCTGTCTCTTCCTACAAATTGCTAGCAGTTTTCTACAATTAGCTATAATTTGTTCCTCTTCACATTTGATACAGTTTCTCACTCCTGACTCAAGAGTGTCTATGTTTTAGCCTTCCTGGTGGATCAGGACTGAATTTCTGCTGTATCCCACCTTAATAAGTTAGACTTCAGAAAGCCCACAGGCTCTCATGGAGTGCAACTGGGGTGAGGAGATGAACAGATGGGCAGCAGCAGCAGACAACAAGAGTTTGTTGCATAGATCAAAGTACTCAGAGCGGCAGCACTAAGTCCAAGTTATTATGGTATGAGGAAGGGAGGTTTTAGCAAGTGTTTGAGGCACCATTTGAGAAGAGTTCAAGTGTGTGTTTAACTTACAATGCTGAAGTCCTCTTGAATCAACAAGATTTAAGTGTATCTCTTTGCATTTGCAATATGTGTTGTGAATATTTTGAAAACACTGATGTTCTTGTTCCTATATAAAAGCTAGCATAGGAAAAAGTATATCCCAACTATACTGAGTAGGGTTATCCTTGAAAGTTTCTTTTTTTGAGATTTGCTTTCATGGGAGGAGACATCAAATAAGTAAACAAACATAGCTACAGAGAACACATGATAAAACATTGTGCAAATGGAAATGAAACATGATTTCTCATAAAAATCTGTTCTTTTGAAAAAAGTTTCTATACCACGTGAAAAGCACCACATGTCAGTTTTATATTCCTGCACAACTTCATTTCCTAGAGGCAGTCATTGACTGAAGATCTATAGAGAAGAGTTTTTTCCCATGTTTTCAGAGAGATGAAATATTTTCTCAGGGGAAACTTCTGGGCACCACAATGTCTTCCGAAAAGTCTTAAACATTAGTTTCTGCTTGGTGGCAAATATATCATGAAGGTTCTGTGACCGGCTAACAAGTGATCCTGCTGCTGCTGGAGAGGAACAGGTGGACAGCACACAGCTGATCTGAAGGGTTTAAATCAGCATGTTGCAGACAGGCCTTCCTCTGCAAAAGAAGAACAGGCCAGCAATACCAGACAGGCCTGAGGTGATGTGGGCATTCTTCAAGCCAAACTTAAGAACTACTACCCTACTTCACATCTGCACTACTGATGTGTCTCCCACCTCCCCAGTTTCTGCCCACTCCCAGTCCCAAGTCCCCCTTCCTCAAACCATTTCAGTCATACAGCATCTCTAAACTGGTTGCTTTTTATACACTTGTGACAGTCCTAATTATTTCTGTCCAATCACAATCTCCAAGCCCCTCTTGAGATGCAAAACAGTGCAAATATAGACTCAAAAGCTGTTTCTGTGGGCAAGCTGTGACAGAAGAACTTGCTAGGAAGGGGACTGAATGAGACAGACTAAATAATCCTGGAGCCCTCAAATACATGAGACCTATGAAGCCATTAAAACTGCTTGAGCTTTAGCTCTGCTTTGTGTCAGCATTTCATTTTTCTCACAGAACAGATGCTTGTTTTATGTTGCATCTTCCATATTCTCTCAGTTTTGAGCATTTCACAATTAACTCCATCCATGACAAATAAACCCTGACAGAATTCAGTGCATGGGAGACAGATGTAAATGAGCAGCATTGCTTTGACCAGCTGTATCTGGCTGAACCTCAGCAGCAAGCTGCCTGTCAAACTCTGCCATTGAAAGACAAACCCCTCACATCTTGTGAACTGGTGTGTGTGTTTGTGTGTGCTGCAGAGGCCTGAGCTGGAATAGAGATCATGCTAAATGGGGAAGAAGAGAACCTGTGGTGGAGCAGCTGCTGCAACTTAGCACAGCCTCATTTAGACTTCCCCCCCACTCCCACAGCAAATGTTAAATCTATCCTGCTAAAGAGGAGTTCAAACCATGAAGATATTCTGCACAGAAGAGGATTATAAAGCTCCATGATGAGCCTGGAATGAAATTAAATATAGCCTGTGAAATGAATGTACTTTTCTTACTCTGTTCTGGGAGGTTTCATGAAGGAGATTTTGCCTCTCAAAGCAGTAAGTGTAATCTCTCATGGATAGATCCCAAAATGTCCACTAAATGTGTGACAAATTTAGATGACTGTTTAAAAGGAATGCACTCGCCTTGTCTGGGGTCTTTTTTTGTGTTTTTGGAGCTAGGGGAGCGTGTGTGTGCATGTGAGTATGTGTATAGGAAAAGGAGGTCTCAGCCAGTCGATCAGATTTCATTAGGTTTCTAACTGCCAGCTTTAGGCTAGTGGTTTTGGAATATTACTTGGGATCATTTCAAGTATTTTCAGCTTTGAAAAGCAAGTTGTTGTAGTTTCTAATTAAAAGAGAGGGGAAAAAGGCCCCTTTGTCAGTTAATAAATAATGGTCATTGACACTTCAGTTCAAAAAAACAGGAAACTCTGTAGCTTTCCTTTCTCCCATCTCAGCTAAGGGCTCTTGGCAAGAGTCAGTGTCCCCAGCAGAGGACCACCTGCAGCTCAGGAGCAGCCAAGTTCTCAAGCTGAGATAGAGGAATTTTTTACATGACCATGATGTCCACTTCCACCCCAGCCCATCTTGAGACCAGATGCATCCAGATCCAGAAGTGAAGGGTGCCAGATTTACAGTATAAAACACCTTCTTTTAGCATTACTCAGTCTATGGGATCCCTGGCCGCTTATTTTATCCCTCATAATACTAGAAAAGAATATGGATGCTGCCAAATTTAGTAATTTCATGTAAAGCAATGACAAAAAACCTTAAATGGTAAATTCTTGAAGTGCTCTCTTATGTCTGCAAATTACCATGAACATTCCTGCTGAAATACACACATATTTATTTATGTATATAACATCATCTCAAGGATAGGGAAAAGGTATACTCAGCATTTCTACTTGCCTCGTTCATGTCACTTATTTCACTTTGTTGTGACAATTCTTATCCTTGCCTAATAACATCAAAATTATGTCATGCAGCTGTTTTATTATCTTCAGAAACTTTTGAAAACATTTTATTACCTTCTCCAGATACATGGAGTTGAGTTCACACCCACTTAGTGCTCAACTGAAGCTACAGATGAGACTCATGCTGGGGTTGGACAAGGGAATAGGAAATTGATGGGACTTAGGTCTCTGTTATGTTCGTGCTACACATTGTCCCAGAAATCATTGTAAGTAGATGACTGGAAGTTTTTTGGTAGAGATCTTCGGACACTACAGGTGAAATTAAAGCCTAGCTCTAAAATTAATCATGGCTAGAGAACACCACACTGACTGGTATTTCTGTGGCTCATGTGAGTGTAAGGATGGCCAAGAACAGCTAAGCTGAGCCCTGTACCTCAATACAAGGAAGGTGGTTGGTAAAAATTCCTCTGGCCTCTCAGAAACTTTTGTTCTTGATTCTGTTTCTGTGATTATGATCCAAAAAATTTTGGAAGGGTCCCTTCACAGAAGTTTTACATGACATCAGCTTTCCCTGTGACCAGCTCAAAAAACAGCTATAAGAGGTATATATGGAAACAATAAAGACCTACTGTTTTTATGGAAGTGTAATGCCATCCAAATAAAATCCACCATCTATGGAAACTTTCATTAAAAACATAACTCTGAAAGACTCACTACTAGTAATTCAACAAAAAGAGCCCTTGTTTTCTAATGTAAGTGAGAGTCCTATAATGTCAGGTTTATCAGAGAAAAAAAAGAGCTATTCACAAACCCATGAGAGAGAAGTCTGTATGTGAAGATAATGAAAGACAGATGTTATCTCATCTGAGATAAAGATGAGATGCTGAGTTTAGGATTTTATTCAATGGAGTCTCAATAATAGGTGTTTTATGCATCATATGCCATTGAAAACTATGTATTATTTTTCATTATATTTGGTATTATGCCTGCACTTTACAGGGGACACAGAACTCCTTGGGCAAGATCAAGCTTTCCATCAGCTGCTGACAATGTGATAAACTGTCCTCACTCTATTCTTCTCTGTCTGAATATCTTTCAGTTCCTTGTGCCCAATCCTCTGCCAGTCCCAGAGCACATACACCTGTGTGAAGACATAGTGATTAGTCTGATTAGTCAGTCCCAGCTCTAAAGGGTTACAAATGTTGCAGAAGAGGCTTTGACAATTCCTAGGATGGCAGAAAAGTGATTTTATATGAGTCTGATTCCTTGTGCATGCCCCGTGTCTGTCCACTGTGTTTAAACTACTCTTTTGTACCTCAAACACATTGAAAGTTAAGCTCAATTTATCAGACATATCTCAGTATATGTACAAAAATATGATTGCTGAATGATTGTTTTTTCTCAGGTGGCTGAGAAAAATCATGGAATAGCCTATAAATAATAAAATACCCTTTGAGAAATATTTTAAAGGTAATATTAATTCAACAAAGGGTCAGCAACATAAATTATAAAGTTCTATAATGAATAAGGATTTGGCTATAAAGCAAGAATAAATGCTCAGCTTTCAACATGTAAAGTGATTATTAATAACTATTTTAAATTAATTGATAAAAACAGTAGAGTATATAAAAAATAAGTGTCCCAGTATAATTTAGATCAGAATTAAACTGTCCAACTGAGAATCAAAAATGGCTTGCATTCATTTTAGATTCCTAACTTGCCTTTTTTAATGCTTTTTAATTATTTTATTGAAGCAAACATTTTTGTTTTAGTTTGATTGAGTGAATAGAATGGAAACTGTGCTTTTAATTGAAGAGTTGTTTTAGGTCTCTCTCAGAAACCATTATCTTTCATGGTTTTTGGTGCCCAGTCCTGCTAAAAATATGGCTGTGACATATCATCTGCTGAAATTATTTTTTACTTTTTTCATACTGATGGGGAATCCTGTGAAAGGGTCTTTAAAACACTTAACAGAGCTTTAGATAAGTTACAGAGTATGGCTATCATGTAAGCCTTCAGTACTTACATGATAGGTACAGGGTGTTTGAAAGGTAATACTTTGTACCTACTGTAATTGCTTGTTCTTGCAGATTGCAGAGTAATCCAAAAAGAATTCTATAGTCACTCTACATTAACATAGAACAGGACAGGTTGTAATGTGTACATTCCTTCTCCAATTATGCACGCATAACAAAAGAATTAAGTAGGTGTGCCGCAGACCTGTTTATTTCCCACAACACAGGCTGCTTCTTTCAGAGCAAAGAGATCAGACATAGTAGTGTGGAAAGCAGCCCTGGAGTAGCAAGTACAGCAAGTTCAGACAGGTCCAGATAGTAGCAAAATATTTTTTCTGCATTTCAGGTGCAACAGCTGAAAGCTGAATGTTGACACTACCCAGTTCTTTTCAAGTCTGCTACAGAATAGGACTGAAATATATTTTGGCCTGAACAAGTTATTATCAATTTTAATAGTTTGGGGAAGCGGGGGTGGAGTGTGTAATTTATCTGCATCTTCTTTAACATATGTTCATTTATGAGTTCATTTGTTTAATCTGTGTGTGGTATTTTAACAAAAGCTAATCTTTTTTTCATAAATAATTTCTCTTAGTTCTTATTATATAAGCAAAGTCCTTACATTTGCCTATGGAAGAGAAACATTACTTATTTGAGGAGAATGAATCATTGTTACCTTTGCTTACTGATGTTGTACATTTAGCAACTTTAAAATTTCCAAGTCAAATTAACAGAAAGATTCAGTATAACCTGCTATTAATTCTTAATTTATTAATTAGAAATTCTTAGTTTGATGTATCCCTTGGCAAAAGTCTTCCTTGTGGTATATTTAGAGATCATAAAGCAAAGACAAACCAGGAAGAAAAATAATGAAAGCCTGTGCAATATAAGCATGGATGAAATCCCACCAGTAACTCAGCTGAAAAAAAAAATTCAGTTAATTGCATACTTACAATTTACTCCATCCCAAAGCATTTTTATGCTTTGAAGGATGACTAACAATTGTATTCAAAGAAGGACACTTCCTCACCCATATTTGCAATACGCACACAGAACAAAACATTCATGGACACAGGAGATGGCTGTGCTTGCCCATGTGCCATGAGCAGCACACTGCATTTGCTATCCCTTATTTTGCCAGTGAACACCCTGAAAGGTGCAGGACACGCTGCCATAAATGATGGGTCAGCAAATTGTTTTGAGAAGAACTTAATTGCACTGGTTCAGGTGTACTGCTGTCTTTCTGCTGTACTGTTGTGAGGAGCTTCCCTGGGGCAAGACACATGGGACACATTCCTCTCAATCTTCAAATAAAGGGAATGAGAAATAACAAATGAAACAGGGACATAATATCCTGACAGAGTTTACCTGGGCTGAGTTGAAGGTTTCATATGGAAAATTATTTAGGAAACCACAGTTTGTTATGGGAATGTGAAGGGATGGGGACAGGAAAGGAAACTGTTAATTCCTCAGTTCTGAGGAATCCAAATTATTTTCACTAGATTTATCAACTGCAAGAAATTCTGGAAGTCTCACTCCATTTCTTAACATCCAGCCTTCTAAAATGAGAATATTGCAAGTGTACCAATCTGATACTGGTTAACCATAACATTGCTAACAACTACCTCATATCTCAAATCTTTGCCAAGGGTTTCTATTTGCACAGAAAAAGGCTGGCAGTACCCACAGCCTTTGCTTCAGGCAAACTCTCTCAGGTTGTTTTTTATGTTTTTCCTTTTTCTAAATGCTGTCTTTTTATAAGGTTCCTTGGTTTCATTCTTTCCATATGTTTTCTCCTGGGCTTTTGCCCAATTGCCTGAAGTTTGGGGGCTGAGTTCTGCCCCAGGTGGTGTCACAGAGAGAGGTTGGCTGTGCCCACCTCGTGGCGTGGGGCCCAGTGGAACTTTCCCTGTGTCTCCAGGCTCTCCACCCCACCAAGGAGGCAGCGTCCCCCTTGCTGTCCCCACAACCTTCAAGGAGTCCCTGGAGCCATCAGCTTTCCTCCTGTTTGGCCTGAGCACACAGGGAAATGGATCCCAGTTGCACAAATGGGCAATTCTCACCAGCCAAATTAGTGCCAGGCAACTGACAGAGTCCTTTAAATATCTGAAGCCAGGAGGCTCAGAAAAAACACCCAGATGTATGTGAGGTAACTTAGGCTGGCCAACAGGGATTCCCAGGCAAGAACAGGATTTATCTCTCTTTTAAAAGGTAGTTCTTCTGCAGATTTTTTAATAGAGGGGCAGAGGATTCTGTTAACATACACTTCACAGCAACAAATCAATTCCAGAAGTAGGGTAGATGCAAAAGCAATGTTAAAAAAGCCAAAAAAGATAGTCTGTTATCCCAGCTGAATTCAAAGCAGTGAATCCTAAAATGCAAGTCCCCATAAATTTGATTTAGAGCAACACCTTGAAATAAAATTGCTTTCCTCCCAAGAGAGCTGCCTTACACTTAGAATAAGCTGAGCAGTCTGTGTTTGTTGAAGTTGATCCACTTGACACACACATTAGTAGATGTATGAGCAGAGATTGTGGTCTAAATATAGTAATTTTTACACTCTCTCTAAGCTCAATGAATAATTAAGTGTTTTTGCACAGTAGGACAAAAGAGACTGAGAGGATATCAGAACTCAACACATCTAGATTTGCTTTGCAGTGGTTAGATGACCTAGGTTTAAATCCTATACACAGATCAGACAGAGGAAAGAACTCTAGCTGGATATTCCACCCTGCCTAAGCCCTCCCAACGTTGATTTCTCAGTGATGAATGACAGGGGAAGGCATGGACTTGAATCAGTGTGCTTTGTTTGAAAAGAATCACCCACGGTCCTAAAAGCAGAGAGAGAAGGCAAACCGAGATATTTCTGTGACATGCTAGAGCTTAGTCGTGAATTACAGACTCGTTTTATTATGTCAAGATTTAGACACAAGTATGCAAGAACTTAGGCCCTGGAAATTGTGAGTATCAAAGGCAGGTCAGGGAGGAATATGAGGTGAATGGGCAGAAAGGTAAGTTTAAACAATCTCCAAACTTTCCCAGACTGAATGTGTAGCAGAAAAAGATGTCTTGATTTAGTCATGTTCTCTATTGAGACATTGACACTGAAACAAACAAACAAATAAAAAACTATGGCAAAGACTCTTGTGCGTTTCAATGAAGAGAAAAATTCTCCACAGGTTTATGGAAAGGCTGGATCTGCTCATTTGAATTCTTTGGCAGCTCTGTAGTAAAACTATAAATACACAGCCTATCTTGAAAAACCAAAATATCTAAAGCTAGATAATTCAGAAGTTAGGGAATAGACTTAGGGGCTATCTTTGTGACAACAATCCAGCTTTTTTGTGCCTATACATCAAGACAGGACCCTGGACCAGCCTTGCCCTGTCCTATGCTCAGGATGAATGGTAAGTTGGTTTATAAAAATCAGTTTCTTCTGTGTATTGTCCCCAGTGTTTTCACTCTAAGCTGTTTAAATTCTAGTCAATACAGAATTGTTTTTTCACCTTGTTTTTTTTCTGTACTCCTTAGGGCCACAAGTGCCCGTGTAGGATACCTCAGTATATTTCCCAGCTCAGTGGAAGCAGGAGCACACAGGCAGGTCTGTGCCTCTAAGTCTCAACTGACAAGATGTTGGAGGATCTGGACTTCAGCAGAGCTGTTTCATTGCCATCCTGTACACTTTGTCAAGTCATCAGTACTTGGAAGCAATTAAACTAGTTAGTTGAAATCCCCATTACCATACTAAGTGGTGATGTGTGTGTTTTACATTATTCTTTTGCATGATTCATTTGGTGTCCTTAAGAACATCACAGCTCAGTAATTTTCTAGCTTGCTTGTTTTCCAGGACAAAATTTTGAGACACAAGAACCCCATGCAGCCCTGCAGGCTGGGGACAGCATGGCTGGAAAGTGTCTCAGTGGAGAAGGACCTGGGGATGCTGGTGGAGAGAAGCTGAGCATGAGCCAGCGTGTGCCCAGGTGGCCAATCTCATTCTGACTTGTACCAGGAACAGTGTGGCCAGCAGGACTGGGAAAGTGATTCTACCCCTGTACTTGGCACTGGTAAGGTCACACCTCGAGTGCTGGGTCCAATTCTGGGCCCTCAGTTCAGGAAGGACTTTGAGGTGTTGAACCATGTCCAGACAAGGGCAGTGAAGCTGGGGAAGGTCTGAAGCACAAGCTGAATGACAAGCAGCTGAGGGAGCTGAGGGAGCCCTGACAATTTAGCCTGGAGAAAAAGAGGCTCAGGAGTGACCTTATCACTCTCTACAACTGCCTGAAAAGAGGGTGTAGCCAGTGGGGTTGATCTATTCTCCCAGGTAACCAGCAACAGGACAAGAGGATATTAAGTTGCATCAGAGGAGGTTTTGGTTGGATATTGGAAAGAATTTCTTCACAGAAAGAGTGATTGGACATTGGAATGGGCTGCCCAGGGAGATGGTGGAGTCGCCATCCCTAGAGGTTTAAGGAAAGCCTGTTGTGGCACTCTGCCATGGTCTAGTTGGTGGTGTTCAGTCACAGGTTGGGCTTGATGAACTTAAAGATCTTTTTTGAACTAATTTATTCTGTGATTCTTTGATTATATGTTATAACAGATTCAGGATGATGCTTTATTTTAGTTATTTGAGGGTCATTTTAGGACAATTTTCAACACCAAGGGCCCTCCAAAGGAGGGTCTCCCCATATGCCCTTGGATAATAATGCTTTTACAATTGGCTCTTCCATGGTGCTGACTACAGCAAAGAGGATAGACTCACAGAATCATAGAATGGTTTCATTTGGATGAGGACCTTGAAAATCATCAAGTTCAACCCCTCTGCTATGGGCAGGGACACCTTCAACCAGACTAGGTTGCTCAAAGACCATCCAACCTTGGCTTGAACATTTCCTGGGATGGAGCATCCACAACTTCTCGGGACAACCTGTTCATGTGCCTCACCACACACAGTTTGATATATTTTTTCATAATAACTAATCTAAACCTACTCTCTGTACATGAAAAGCCCAGAATTTTTTTCTCTCTTTATGAAGGTATTTAGGCTTTTGTAAAGCTTGAAAAAAAGAGCTGAATTGTGTGGTGCATCTCATTTATAAACAAGCTTGTTCATTCTTCTTTAGAGTTCTCCCAGAAAAAGCACAAAAAGACTTGTTTCCTCAGAGCAGAAGATGTCAGGGTACAGCTGGAGTAGCATTATGGGTTTTTATATCTCTTCTGCTCCTGTTTTTAATACATGATCAAACTTAAGAGAAAAGAACAGTGAACATTCGTTTACAAATTACTTTAGCTTATGGAGTAACAGTGTGGTCTGAAAAAGGGATGACAGTGTGGCCTAACCAGAGATGGTTTCTCACTGTATTTGTCTGTCTTCTGGCCTGAACTAAGGGATTGCAGAGCGTGTAGGAGTGATTAGAATGGGTTTAGAAAATTTCAGTGTATTTTTCTTCAGGTCAAGGAGTTTGCCTATTAACTCAACTTTTCCTGTGGAAAATCTTGTGCCAGTGATTTACAGAACAGCCAGTGAGTGAAGGGACAGATAAAAATAAACATGTTAACTGTTCATTATCTACCTGTGCTATCCTTTTCCACTATAATTAATGCTTTTGTAATGGAAATGTGGCCAGACACATAGGAGAAGATCAGTCCCCTGCTTTCATGTGAGGAGAATGTCAGGTACACTTAGAGGTTTCAAGAACTGTCTGTTGCCTGCCACAAATCTCAGTTCTGCAATGGTAGATTTGTTGGTACACAATAAATTTCCATTTATTATGAATTCTGTCTTCTCTGTCCTACAGTGGATCCGATGGATCAGCTTAAAGCACTGACAATTGCAACCAGTCAGATTTCTGCATCTGACTGAAGTCACTCTGAGGGATAGTTCTTTCCTTCCTTCCTTCACCAAAGCCCTGAACACTTGGAGGAGGTTTGCCACCCTTACAGACACTTTCCTGAGAGCTGCCATGACAAGAAAGAACATCTTCTGAGGGTCTAGGCCTACAAAGCTTGTTGATTATCTGTATTCAGTATAAATCACTCCTTAGTGCTTCAAATCACTAACAACTAAAGCTAGAGTCCTGTATATTCTTACTTCTTGCTATTTATATCTAATGAAAAATCAAGCCATGTTTCCTTGCAAATGAACAGAGAATGCAAAACTGGGCCAGAGTGTGCAACTACAACAATTTTGTGTTACAACAGTTTTGGAAAGCTGGTCTTAATCTGTAATTTTCCCCACAGTAATTCAAATTATTTTTCTAAGTGATTGCAGTGACCTTTTTGTGTCAACACTCATGTTGCTATGGCAAGGCTTATATTAATATTAAAAGGTGCTCTCAGACCACATGCCTCCTCTGATACATACAAACACTTGAAGGTGGGAAATCTGCCAAGATGTTCTTTCTACACAGTTAGGAAAAGGAATGTATGGTTAATCATTGTTTTACTCAGAAGCAAGGAAGGAGAGATACATTTGTGCCTTATGTATGCACCATTCCTCAACATCAGAAGAAAAAAAGGCCCAAAACTTCACAGAGTTGTTAGCAACTATTACAAAAACATTTGAATATACAAATAGTTTGACAAGAATTTTTGATAATCATGGTTGCCTATGTTTACTCTCAAAAGAGAAATCATGACCAAGCTCAAAAAGGTTTCTTTTCAAAAGCAGTTATAACTGAGAAACTTCATGGACTTCACTGGCTTGCAGAACTTTTGGAAGTATGTCAAAAAGCCTATGAAATCAGAAGATTTAAAGAAAACCCCCCACCATTTTTATAATAGATTATAGAAGGCTCTTTGCAATATTTCAGGATCAAATTCTGCTTTTTTAACTCTGTCTTCCCACATGCAGGAAGAAATATTTTTCAGTGCTACAGCTCTTAATTGAACATTTTCTGCACTCCAATTTCTTTAGTTTACACGAATATCAATCACTACATGTGATTTTGTTCATCTACGGACACATTTCATATAAGATCCATAAGCAATAAAGGGTTAAAAAATACATATTTCAGTTAATTGTTTTGAGAGCCACAAAACCTGATTTTGAGTTTGGCCTGTAGACATTTCTCTGGGTACTGCCCAGACCAGTGGTGTGATGGATGGCAAACACTTCCGTATTTACTGTGGCACAGTGCCCAGCCTTTATACTGTCTGCTTCCTCCTCTTTGCAGCCCATGAGGACTCCAGTTATTTTTCAAAATTGCAGTCCTCAAATGATACCAGAATTCTAGACTATAGCTGAGACATACATGTCTCCAGCATACCCTCTTATTGTATGAGAAATGTCAGTCTCTACCTAATGAGCCCAAATAAGCTATAATTAGCAGAAAGCCTCTTTATACCCCTAATAACAGAATGGCCAATTGTAAAGCAGTGGATGAGGTCATTATTTTCAATCAGAGTGTTCTGTCAAACACCAAAATTTCATAGCTAAGAAAGCACAGACTTTTTAAAAACCACTAATCCTCATTCATTTCATAAGTAGCTTAGCAGAGTTCACATGAACATATGAATCACTCTGTTTATCTTTTTAAATTATTTTATAACTGTTCCAAAGAAAACTCTTTTATAACAGGGATTTATAGTGTAATAAAATTCCCAGCGTATATTCATGCTGTTATTGTTGCAAAATTAAGATTTTTTTTTATTCTTCTTATTCTTTTTGAGGAAGTGAATATTTGGATTGTGAATATTGCAGTCCCATTAGCAATAAAGTTCAGAATCACTTTGACTAATTCAATGAACAATGCAGCAACTTTATGAACCAGAAATTTCTGCAGACTTATGTTTGGGTGGAGACAGAGATGCCGATAAAGAGAACAAATCTATTTGATGTTTAGGTAACAAAGTTTAGCTGCTTCTAACATGGAGAGAGGATTTTTTCTTGACTCTTATGCTGTTGGGTGAGAATGAGTTTCCTCAAAAATTCACTCAACATGTCTGTCACCTATAGCACACTGAAGATTGAGACTCTTTTCAAAAGCCAGAGCAGAAGCAACAGAGCCACTGATTAGTGTGGTCCAGCTGTGATTTATGGAGAGCAAATAGGTCTGTCATAATAATGCTGTTCCCACACTTACCCATCCTTGAGATTTCAAACCAAAGGGCCTACTGGCATCATCTGCTGCATGATTTCTGTTATACCTTCCTAGGAGTTGAATCAAAATCACAAAAAAACCCATTTAAAAAATAGTGAGAGACAACATAAATGAAAGAGAATGGAGGGTGAAATCTACTGGAGGTTTTATGTGCACAGAGTGCATGTCTGCACACAAAATACCCCTGTAAAAGTATTAACATCAGAGTTTAAGCAGCTTTTGAAATTTGTAAATAAACAATTACTTTTGGTTACCTACAGATTGTGAGGAGTACAAACACTTTTAATAACTTACAAGGAGATTCAGTGTGAGATAATTACTTCTAATATGTGTGTGGCGTGCAGTTTTGCAGCAGGATTTTGCATTGCTGATTAATAATAGTGTTATTCAAAAGAATTCATTAAAATTACTTTTGCTGGCTGGTAAACTCTATTGTACTTAAATGAATTTCGTTGTACTTTTCTCTTGCTGTAATGATGGAAGAAGCAAACTTACAAATTATTTGTTTTAAATAAGAACAACAATAAAACTAATATGCAGCAGCTCTTTAAACTTTCACTTAAGCACTATTTTTAAATTATATACAAAACATCTGTTACAGATACTAAAATATCTGGGACTGTCTTCCAGATGTGAAATAATGTTTATCAAAGGATGGAACAAAAAGCAGCTATCACTGAAGTAGGTCAAGAGGGAGGTCTCTGGATTACACAGCTCTACCAAGGCTTCACAATAGGCAAAGGGTTATGAAACAAACACGTGGTCATAGTCAATATAACTTTATTTGCCTTATGAATAGGGTACTTAGCAGGATACATCACTAACTGAGACAAGCTGGGATTCAGAAGAGTGTACTGTAAATAACAAGCAGCCTTATCCATACAATTTGTGTTGTATGTTTAAGACTATCTGTCATGTTCAGACAGAGATTAATTGTTGTGCTTAGGCACAGCTCCATCTTGAGTTTCACCTTCCCTGAAGGGGTTTGGTGAGATTAAAATGCTTCCCAATACTCCAGAGCTTGTGGTGTGAACTTGGAGTGTGCACCAGCTGCAAGCTTGTTTGTCCCTCTTAGTGGGCTGGTCCCTTCCCAGTGACACCATCAACACCTTCTGTGAGCAGAAACCAGTACACCCCAAGACTGAACACAGCTCCTACTTTATAGCTATGCTAACTAATGTCACCCTTTCTACAAAGGCTTTCTCTTATAATTTGGGCTTCCAGCCATATCTTTAAACTGCCTTTGTATCCTGTCCTGTAGAACTGACTGTTTCCCTTTATTTCCTGATTTACTGATGCATCTGTTTCTTCTGTGCTGCTTTTGGAACTTTCAAGTCATACAGTATATGTAGTTTTCTCATACTGTGCGTGCAGACATTTATTTTACTATCATTCTTACACAGTTTATTTCTCCCAATAAATGTATGTCAGAATTTAAAGAGGCCCATGGCATCAGAGGTATTTTGGTATCCTGAGATCATCCTTATTTGGTCTATTCCTGTTCAGATGATAGTGCAGACTTGGGCCATCAACTGACCCATTAGGCTCACAAACTTTTCATAAAGTATTAGTAGTCCTAAAAGACATGTGCAGCTTTAAAAATGTCGTGGTTTCAATGTAGTATTTGCTGATCTTGAAATTAAATGTGAAAGATAAATAAAAATATCAGGAGTGACGAGGAAAAGGCTCCCTTCACCAAGTTAAAGAAAGAACTTGTGGCATCCTGAGAGGGAAACTTCTGACCATGCACTGCTTAGTAGTGCGTCACAATAATGACGAATGGTAGAATGTTGCATTCCAGTCAAAACCACTTTGATCTTTGCTTGCAAGCAGAGATATTATGTTTCCAGATAGATAAAATTGAGGTTGTACTAGAATTCCTGTTATACTCCTCGAAAATTTCTCAGTCAGAATTGCAAACATATAAATGCAAGACAGCCTCCTGGTATTGCTCACTCTTTGACAGCTTCATATAAATTGAATATTCAAATGCCTCTGCTTTGCAGTAAGGTACTTTATAATGAAATGCCTAAGTGATATAAATCAAAAAGATAAGAGAAAAACAGTTATAAACTGTCCTTCTGATGGATTAATAGATAACGTACTCCTTTTTCCAGTTTGAGGTTTCAAGCTTTACTGCTTCCACCTGTGTTGCCAGGGCTTTTGATTTGAATGACTATCATTACAACATGGTATCTTTAGTCCTACTTCCCATGGTACTTCAGTAAATCCACTCCATGATTTGGCAGAGCAGGATGATTATTAGGTATTGTTGGTGTATTGAAGCAGCAAGTAGAGCTGGTTTTGTTGTCTGAACAAATCTGCTTTGGCAGAAGGCCAGAAAAAATGGGAAGGAAACAAGCTCATGACCTCCAGGCAATTGCTGGCAGCTCTTTGGGGAGGCTGCTGGATCGTGATAGCAAAGAAGTCATCACTGTAGATTGTGGCATCTTGACTCTGAGAAAAATTGTATTTTCCATTTTTTAAATTGTTTTATATGTAACAATAATTCAGTTATGCTTCTAAATAGACTTATAAGTCTTGATACATAAAACAGATATCATCTATATGCTAATACTTCCCATGCAGTGATCGTGCGACCCAGTGATCTGAATAGAAGTACAGGATATTGCTTCAAATCAAACTGTGTGCTGCTTTTTCTTATACAACTGCTGACCTTTTAAAGATGACTGCTGGACTGTGAAAACACATTCTTGCAAAACAGAATCTGTGTACCTTTGCATATAATTAGATAAGCCAAACTCTTATTTGCCCAAGGAGGGAAAAAAAACCAAACCAATTCCCAAAAATGCCTCCCTCCCTGGTTCAAATGAGTCATACGATTTCTAGCAACATCCTGGTGTTATTCAATATTCCATCTGTGCTGACTGAGGCACCAAGAGGTCAAGTGACTTCAAGGGTGGCTTTCCCATAAAGGCAGATCCAGCAGCTGTCTAATGGAGAAAATATAAAAGCAGTATAATATTGCTTGACACTGGAACATTTAAATAACTGCGGGCTGGGGGGAGATGGCATTTTCCCATTTTCCTGGAGCAGCTAAGGCTTCACAGAAGTTTCTAGTGAGATGACTACAAGCAGTGGGCTTTTCACTAAGCTGCCAGCAGGGTTTTGCATTTCCTAGCACAAATCTCTGATCTCCAGGCAATGCAGTTATGTCCATAAACATGTACCTGGCCTTGACCTACCCTCCTGATGACAAAATGACTATAAAATCAATTTAAAGATGATGATAAGTTCATTACTCCTTATAAAATTTATAATTCACACATAAAATGTGAAAAATCGTGACTGTGTTACAAACTTTTATTTAGACTTATTTTCTCCTTGATTCTTAAGAGTAAGGCTAGGCACAAAAATAATTTATTTGCCAACACCTACTCCATGGCAGAGTGTGGGATAAAACATAACCACTTTAGTCTGAACAGAGGCATAATCTCTGTGTGAGTGGCAACCTACAGAAGGTGTTGAACCAGTCTTTGGAGGGCCCAGGCTCCTGGCAGATACAGAGAAACTCTGGCAGTACTGCTCACATATAAACTGCTCTTCTGCCTTGCCAAATGGCTTGCTATTGAAACAACTCCCAAAATAGTGCAGTACTTTCATCAACACCACTGAGCTAGTCACCACCTGAGATCTGGGAAAAACACTCTTGCTCATGTGTCTTGGCCTGATTATGCTTTTTTTATAATGTCTACCAGCTGTGGGATACATTCTGCTGTGCAGCCAAGATGCAGCTGGGAAGCCCAGCAAATCCTGGGTAGGGACATGCTCTTGGTGCAAAGGTATCCCAAGTGTCCCCTGCAATAAACCTGGCCTTGTCAGCCAAAATGTCTGATGCTATCCTGAGTTATGCAACCAGTATGAATAAAGCAGGGAAGGATGAAATCAGCTGTTAGCATCTCTCACAAAGTAGACTGGCACTGTCATGCAAGCTGTCCCCTTCCTCCCCTTGCAGACGAGACATCACACCAGAGTTCAGCACAGCTCCCTCTGTTCCCCAGCTGAACCAGCTGCACTTCTGCCAACTCTGAAAAACAAGACTTCATTATCTGTTTCAATTTCAATGGATTCCTAGAGGGACTGGGGTGGTTTTTTGTTTCTTTTGTTTTTCTTTTATTTTGGCCTTCGGTGCACTCCATGCCCAGGCCTCTGTCCAGTACCAATATCCGAGGCAGCATGAGGTAAGCAAGAACTCAGATATTGATGAGAGAAGTTTCCCCTTGTAAAACAAAGATAATGATGTCAATTTATTCAACAGCAACAATACTTAGAAATTCCCATTAATTCCTGCAATTACTGGCAATGTGGCAGTAATATGTACTGGATACATAGGCATCAGTCCAAGACTAATACTTTTGTTCTGGACACTTTCACTTTTAAGGGTCAAGAAGGAAAAAAGTATTAAGCAGGACAAAGTGGATCTTTGAAGCAACGCATGAGAAAGAAACTGCATTATATTCCTTGGCTTTTCTAGCACTTGTTCTCTGGCTGTCCTGTTCTGAGCCCATTTATATAATTAAGATAAAGAACAACTCTCTGACCAAAAAAAAAAAAGCAAATTTTAGTTTGCTGGAAATATGTCTTTAAACAGCTATAGCCTTAGGAAGAAAGTTTTCTTGGGTCAATGGACTCCTCTAACAATATTGAGTGAATAAAGACAGGGAAGAGGGAGCCCAAAAATATCTTAGGGAGCTTGTATAGTTGAAAAGGGATGTGTATAAGAAGAAGAAAAGGAATTAAATTTTTAAAGGAGATATAGACAGAGTTTTGGGATCTGTACTCAAGATTACAGCCTAGAAACTTGTGATAAATTTGTTCTAAATCCACAACTGCTTTGCTCTTTAACATTCTTCAGGTACTCGAAATCCAGCCTTGCTCTGCTTTGAAAAGTGTTTTGTCTAATTTCTCCCCAAATTAATTAGGGAGATCTTTTAATTTAAGTTTCCTGAGAGTAAAAGATTCCCAGGCGTCCTCTGGCAAAACCAGACTTCACTTGAAAAATAGTGCATGTTGCCTAATACTAATTTAGAATGTTTCTCTGAGAAATGGAAAGAAAGGTTAACATTTTTCCTCAGCTTGAGGCGTGAGAAATCTGTCTTCTACCTCATATAAAAAAGGCTGCATAGCAACTGCTGAGGTTTTTAGGTAAATACATTAAGGAAAAGTGAAGCCATTGTTTGTTTATACTCATGCTAGACTGAAAAGTAACATTTTTAGTGCAAATAGTCAAATATTCTAGTGAAGTGCATTGGGAGGAAATATTAATTTTTGACTCCAGTGTTTATAACATTTGGTTCAAAGATACTCATTCCTGAAACATAATCTTGGAAACAAAAAGGTTTATGCACATTGAATTTTTCACCTTTAGAAAATGCATATATAAGGGATCCAAAGTTAAAATACAGTACTTTAATGCTTTTGCTCATCTTCTCTGCACGTGAAACTGCAATCCTTTCCTGACATTATCAGAGCATAAAACCAGGAAGTTCCTTCACCCAGAATATCCCATATCTGGTTGCAAAATTGCTCTCCTGATATGTGGTTTTGAAATCTTTCATCCAGATGAAAGATCTGATTTACTTCAGCTCTTAGTTTCTGTTTGTATGCTTTAGATATGGGGTCATTAAACAGGTCATACATACCCATTTGTCTTTCAAAGAGTACTTTCACTGCTGCATTTTTGGTGCCTGCATCCTTTATTAGACTTTACAGAGAATTTTAACATGTAAGTCAACTACTGTTGATGCAACTTTCTGTCTGCCATTTCCCTTACCCCCTCCAAGAGAGTTTTCTTGCTCTGTCTGTTAGCTAGCTCTGCTTAAAATAGATCCATTAGCCTGTGCCAGGCAGATGTTTACAATGTGAGGTATTCTGAGCAAGAACTATATGAAAGCTCTGATTTTCACTAAATTGTTCCAGTTTAATTCATTTTATATCTGCTAAATTATTAAAAAAATCTGGTAAGCAATGCTGGAATATTTAAACGAGTACATAAAATAGTCTAGGATAGACACCGGAGTTAAACACTCAAAATGCTTATGAACACATTTTATGATATCAAACATTTACAGGAAGTATGGCTATCGAGAATAAGCTTTACTAATTTCCTGCTGCATTCTATTGCTGTTTGTATCTGCAGAGGAAGCTTCCCCTCATTTACAGTTTCATATATATGAGACTGACATACAGTGACCAAGTATTATGTAAATACACATAGCTGGGGAGCTGGGGTAGGTTTGTCAATTCAGAATTTGCTTGAAGATCTTTGTGATTTTTTTTCTTTTGGTTTGATTTGAGTTTTTGACTAAAATTGTTGAATAAAGGATATTTGGTGAGTAAAATTTCATAATTTCATGACCGTTCTTCCTTATTCTGAATGCATCTGTTTCTCAGAAGTTAAAAAGTTTCTTTAATTTTTAGTGATTTGTGAAATGGCCTAATTCAAAATACTGGTAAGCTCAAATACTAGCAAACAGATGTGGTATTAACAGTTGTGATTGTTACAAGACATGCAGTGTGGTCAGTCATCAGGGAAAGGGTTAAATGACATTCAAAAGCAAAGTTTTATTGGTTTCTGGTCTGGTTAAATCACCATAAATGTCTACATTTAACAGCACCACAAGACAATGAGGTCTGAGTATCAGCTGGTGTCTGAGCTTCACCTTCCATATGATGGAAACACACCCCAGAAAACATTTTAGACCATACTGCATATGGAGAGCCAGAAGTGACATGGGGTTCCAATTATAGTAAAATGAACCATATGTCTAATTAAATATATATGTTTTCTATTGATCTCCATACTAATTGCTGAAAACAGATGCACATGTTTCATCTAAACAGCAATTAGCTATGGGTAGCTATAATATGTGATTCTCCCCCATACATCTTTTTCTCACCTGCTGCTCATCTTACCCACTGTGGAAATATTTTTTTTAGGCTATAGATTTCTTTTAAGTTGGAACATGCATGAGTTCTCATGCTTGTTCATATGTCACATATAATTAGCTTTCCCTGAAAGAAATAAGCAAATATTTTAGGAAGTAGTGATATGATATTTCTCCAGTTTTATGTGAGACATCTTAAAAGATTTCCTGAGGGTGGTGCTAAGCACATTATGAAAATCACCCCTGTAAGAACTGCCAAATTAGGAATACGCAGAAATGCTGCAGATGTTTGAATGGAATTAATTTTCTTGGTTATTTCTTGATGAGAAAGATTTCTATAAAATTATTTCCCTTAAACTGCACAGAAGTAGGTGCAATAAAAGTTCTCAATGTGTTTCCAGTTTTAGCAAAACATACATAGAATTATTATCTGAATAAACTGCCCTTTTTAAAGAAATGTGAAAGAAGAGCAGCTATTCTTTTCATTCTACTAATTCTACTAATCTAAAAAAAATATATCTCATTCTTAGACACAAAGTCAATGAGAAAAACCTTTTCAAAAAGAAATTCCCGAAGTAAGGATGCAATTTTAATGCAAATTTTAATGAAGTTTAAATGAAGACTGAAATTATCCTGCCCAGCTAGAGTCTTAAATGCATTCAGTTGTGCAAGGAGGACTTTAACAAAAAAGTAAATTGCATTATGAATAGCATAACATCTGTAGATGCAGAACTCTAGCTTGAAGCAAAGATAAGGTATCAGAGTTTTTCTGCTTTTAAACATGACAGCACATTAATGATTTGCCCCATAAAGTTTTTTCTGAGGAATTTTTAAAATCATCCTTGTAGGCATTATGCTGTTGAACATGCTCCTTCTCTGAAAACATTTGAAAAGACATACAGCATAAATAAGTAAATCCTTTTGAAAGTTTTCCATTAAATTTTCAGTGAGGTCTTTTTATGAGAAAAAAAAAGCTGCTTGGAAAATTGTCACAATGAAAGAATTCTCTTTTAGGGGACCAGAGAGAGAGAGATTTGAGATATGAGAGAGATTTGTCAGTTCTTAATGGTGTATTTTTCCAAAGGGATTGCTCTGCATTTTTTCTATGCTGGTTGTTTACAAAAAGAAGAGAGTATTTTCATAACAAATGAGCATTGTCTCATTTTAGATGTGCAGCTTAGGTGTGTTTCAGAAAACTGAGAAGATTTTCTTCTCCTCATAGTTAAAGGGAAAAGTGTGAAAGCTTTCAAAGGGCAGGGAGAGGAAAAAGGGCAGGATGAGGAGTGGTATTGTGTTAGATGTTTGAAATGGTTTAACCACTGACAGTGTTCAACACAGCCAAATGTAAATACCCCAAGAAGGCAATACTAAAGATGAAGCACAGGTTGAAAGCAAATTGAGGCTTATTATGAATGTATTGTGCTCAAAAATAAGCAGTTTATGCAAACCTGTGAATTTGCAGGTGGCTTGCAAATTTGTTGAGAATGTTTCTGACATTTCAGAAGAGATCAGAATGTCTGGGAATGATTCACAAACAGAGTAATGACTTCATTTGGTCTTTATATAAAAGGGTGTTGGTTGGTTGTAAGTTTTCCTTGTCTCTCTTTCAAAGTCCACAAGCTGTCGTGCCAGTCTAGGCAGAGGTGAGCCACGCTGGTTTAGCACTGCTTTGAATGCAATCCTTCACGCAATTCAACAGCCATTGTGTTTCTGGACTTTGAGTTAGTCTGTTTTTTGGGAATCAACATATTCATAAACCCTCTGTCAGTATTGCTGAAAAAAACCAGAAGCCTCCAAAATATTATTTACTCCACCTCACATGACCATTCCCCATAGATAATCAGAGTTATTTTGGGAATTTTCAAAGCAATGAAGTCTACACACATCATTATAAGGAAAGGTAGTCACATACATTTCATCTGGTGTATTCATACAGAAAGGCATTTGTAAAATGAGGGGTAAATGAGGCATTAATTTGCCAAAGTGGATTCTTTAAAATTACCTTTTTATTGGAATAAATTATTTAAATTGGTAATTCATATTAGTTTCACCAGAAGAAACTTTTTTTGCAGACCTGAGAGATAGAATTTGGGAAGGTTTGTTACATTTACTCTTATAGGAAAGACTTGAGTTAAATCCTGCAATTCCAATTCACATATTTTCCTGGAAAATTAGTTTCCTGCTTTATATAACGTAATAAATTTCAGAACCATTTAATTCTCTTTTGCCTAACTTTTGAAGTGGAATTTCCAAAATGAAAATAGATCAGAACACTTTGTTATTTTACTCTGATGAAGACTTCCTTTTCTGAAGCAATCAACCTCCTTTTGTTCTGTTTACATTCATGGGTCATGTTGAGTAATGCCATCTGCTGACAGAAATATGGATGAGTGAGTCACATAACACAAAAGCTAGGGCAGGAGATAAGAAATACTTATGCTAAAGAAAGACTAATGGTCAAAGAACCTGCCTCTGTCAAGGTCTGAAGCTGATATTTATGAAAAGGATGCATGAAAACTATAAGAATATATGTCTAATGTATCTGTAAAATATCTGTCTTCAAGACACTTAATATGTTTCATAATCCTTGATAGATTTTTCTTTCTAAATTTTCATGTAAAATAAATCTTCATGATTTAGCTAAATCTGGTAGCAATTTAGGATTCAGTACCAAGTGCCTCTTGTCTTACAGAGTACCACACTGTAATCATATGTGTGAAAAATAATGCCTTTATCTGGTTTTACATCTATTATCTTTGAGTATCCCCACCCCATCCTTTCTTATGAAAAACTGTTAATAATTTGTTGCTCAATCATTCATGAATTTTCAGAACATATGTAAAACTTTCACCAAGTAGAATTTATATTCATACTTAGGAAAATCTCCCAGGTCCTTCCAAAGAATAGTAACTATTAGAACTACAAATTCCCTACTACTCAAAACTGCCCTTTTTCCTTATGCTAAGTGGAAATCCTACTCACTTCTCTGCTATTGGTGATGTGCTCAAAAAGCTACAGCAGTAGTGTGAGAAGGATGAGGTAAAAAGAAAGTTCAGTAAAATTGAAGACTTTTTTTTCCCAGGTCTTTATGAAAGTTCTTCATCACATATGCAGAGTTTTTTAGCAGCAGTTGCCTTATCTCTAACTAGATGTGCAGTCTTGCATAAGTGAAACAGCAGGGTTTTGGTTGATAACATCTGACCTTAAAAGAGTGGTTGGGGTTGCCATTGATTTTTCTGCCAAGACTGCATTTACAGTTGGGATGATTGATTAATGAATTTCTAGTTTCAGAGAGATTATTGCTACTTAAACTGATTAACTAGCACAAAAGTATTTTATGGCTTTTCAGCAATTAATCTTTATAGCTAAACTGATGTAGGAGTATCCTTTTCACTGTAGCATTTCTACTTTGTGCAGAAAACAGTATAGAACTGTTAATCATATCAGGAAAACAAAAATACAGTTGAAACAAAAATGCAGTGTGAGAATGTCACAGGACAAGTATATGATTTAGTAACAGGAGGACATATTAAAGGCACTGTGAGTTAAATATGGAGCTCTTTTTCATATCCTGTACAAATACAACTTTGTGCACAGTGTGGTGTAAGGAGGATGGTCACTTGCTGCCACAAGGTACTCATTTAGACAGTGACAAAGCACTTAACTGAGCTCAAATACAGTCTCTTCAGGGTCGAGAGAAATTCCATTGATTGCTGGTAGCAATAGAGAAAAAGAATATTTTCAAGAAAAATAAGTTCTTTGGCTCCTGAAAAATAAGAGAAAAAAAGAAAATGGGAAAGAGAAACTGGAGTTGAAATGTCGCCAGGTTCTATTTGAATAACCATGACTTGCTGCAGTGCTGTGTTATATATACAAATTAAATGTACATTACACAATATTGTTTGTAGGAACTATGCTATATTGGATAACATCTCTGCATTTAAGAAAGAACAAAAAATTCTAAAAGGCTCTGCCCTTGGGAAACCGCCTCACACTGACCTAATTACTTTATTAAGCTTGGATTGAATGGTTGATCCCAAAGTAGATAAAGCTGGAAGCAGGAAAACAGAACATTCTCCCTCTCTCCCTCTGTCTCTCTCTCCCTCTGGGAAGAAATGTCATTAGGATGATGCTTTGTTTCATAAAAATATTCCTGCTGGGTGTCTCTGTTCAGGAAATTGTCCTGGGTAGCAAATGCATTACACTCTGCAGCACTGCAGTAATTCATGAAAAAAAGAAATTGCCATAATCTTCACTTTGGAGAAGGTGCTGCAAACAGGAAGAACGTTTGTGTTTTGTGGGGTGTTTTGTTCTTCAAGTGCAAAGGAAAACATGTAGAAAAGGGGAGAGTTGAAACAGGAGAAAGGGAAGGTGGGAGGAAGTGTTTGCGCTGTAAAAAATTGTAGTGTGAAGGAATGTGTGAGGGAGCTGTCAAGAGAAAAAACCCTGACATTTTAATCTCATCATAAATGACATAGAAAACAGTGAACAAATCTAAAGAGAAAAAAAATTCCCTCCCTTCGGAGCAAAAGTTGAAGAAGAAAGCAAGGGGAGAGCATGATATTTCTGCTGTCACTGACTATAGTGCAAGCCAGTCCCCAGTGAAAACAAATTCCTTCTGTGATCACTCCAGTATCCCCAGAGTGATCTGAAATCCCTTGACAATTTTGGATCAGCAGAACAGCAAAGGCTGTCCTCAGCTTTTCTCAATGTGCCTGTGAATTACCCAGGGTTCCTTGGGTACAGTATGAGGATGCACAAAGAGGGTGCAGAATATCTTTTAGGACAAGTTCCAAATTTCTTTTTAAATATTTCTGGGACTGCACCAAAACAAAATTATACCAGTCTAATAATCAGTCTTAACTACAAGTTTCTTCATCTTATCTTTTAATTGTTTTTGCTTCTCCTTGCAGTCATGTGACCTTGATAAGATTTCATCCGCTGTACTGGAGATCTCCTTAGTGTAAAAAACCTGATTTTCACAAATTCATGTAACTAAATGAACTGTTAACCTCTGCTCTGAACTAAATTGATAGATTGCTATGATTATGGTCCTCACAAGAAGCACTTTTCTGAACTCTCTCCCCAATATAAACTCAAAGGTTATAGCACTGCAGTCCTAATCTTCTAACACCATAGTGACCTGGGATTCTTTTGCTCCACATATCTTTGTCTTCTCTCTTACCTACAACATTGGAGTGAAAGTTGACATGCAGCTGTTTTTTTTTCATGTTTCCTAGTACATTACATCAAAGTTTGGAATTTTTATGAAATAAGAAATCTTGAAGTTTCCATAATTTTTCTTCAAAAATTGAAATTTCATGAGAAAATACAAAAAATGTTTACACAAAGATTATTTTAGAATAAAGATTCTTTTCAGAATCTCCAAACTTCATCTCAAATACTATTTCTGTTTCTGTATTGAAAGAAATATTTTAACTTCACCTCACACCATACTATGTATCTCACAGTCAGAGCTCACCACCTCTGTACTGAGATGTTAAAGATGACACTATACAATAGTTGAAATAGTCTATTCTATCTTTAAAACCATTAAAGGCAGCTGTTATTCAGTGCTGACTGAAACATCTTATCTCCTTTTATAGATCAAAGCATATAGTGTGACACAGTATATGACATAGTGTGGCATTTGGATATTTTAAATAGATGATCTTCAGATGTTCTCTATGGATCTCAGATTTAAATCCCACTTGGAAGAAAATTACAAAAATTTGAGTTTTTTGAGTTTGCAAATAATTGTAGCACTCATTTCTAATGATAGGACCTTTCAGGGAAGTATGAAACATTTTAATGTAAGGGCTTCCTAGCACACAAACTAAAATTTTAATGATAGCTGGAAAGCCCAGTGAGACAAGAGCTTGTACACACCCCTGGAGAAAGCTCTCAAATGTGGAATAAAAATGGACAGTAAAACAAAAACAGACTGTATCAGTGGCTGAATTTGCATGTGGAGGACTTTCAAATATAATCCACAGGCTGGACAAAGATGCCTTGACTGAATTTCCCCCATAAGGGTGGTACTTTCTAAAGATCCAGGAATGTTAAAAATAATTAAGTTCTACATGTGGAGAATAAGCTTCAGTTTTGCTTCCAAGTAAAATTAGCATTTGAAACACAGGCTGTATTTAGAAAAGTCCATGGGGTTAAAAATTGAAGGAATATCAAAATACCTTCAAACCATTGCTGTGCCAGGCAACTTTTTAGTATTCTTAATATACCTACGAAGGACAAAGATAACTCTAGGTTAAATGGACTTTAGGTTGCATTACTTACATTTGAGATAGAAGTGAAAAGGAATAATACTGTATTTTAATCTTTTTATTCAGGACTTTGCTCAGGGATCTGGTTAAGAATAACCAGTCACCAGACTCCAGCCTGGCTGGGCATAATATTATTGCAAAGGGCTGATGGCTGCAAATGCTCCGGAAGAATGTGAGTAAACAACCATATTAATTCAACTTGTATAACTGTATATTCAGGATCCAGATGCTTGAGAGTGAACTATTAATGGCCAACTTGGCTTGTATATTTAATTGTATGTTGCATGTTTCATTCTCTGTACTCTGCTATCTGTTTGGACTTGAGGCACAAACAAAAATGGGATAGTTATTTTAATGTAATAAATGAATAACAAACATACCACAGTCTCCTGCTTCCCCACTGTTTTCCAAGAACAGAAGCCCCTGAGAGTAGGACACTTTTCCCTAATCTTCTAATCAGCCACATTTGTGGTTAATAGAACTGTTTCCATTTGCTACCATTTATTTTTATTATTCTTGTCCCCTCACACAAGAGAGAAATTCTGGGGACAGGAAGGTGGGGAGAGAAAGAGAGGGTGTTATGGGGTAGAGATGGACAAAAAAGAAATTATCATATTGCAGAAATCCTGGCACCCTGGTGTCACAGCTTAAGCTCCAAAGTAGTGCCATGTCCTGAAAACAGATATTTTTATACTGTGTGAGCAAAGTAACGAATTTAGCTCAGTTGACAAATAAAAAGCTTTCCACTGTGGCAAGGATTAATACTTCTTTGAAGTATGCCCACTGTGTTCAGTGTTACTTCTAAGATAAAGACAGTGACATTAAAATAAGATTTTATGATTTTAAACTCAAAGAACCACTCTGAAGTCTGTTTTTTAAAATTTGCTTTGCAAGATTTGGCCACAATAAGAACATTTAATTGCATGACTTCAATACAAAAGACATTAGCCAATGCACTCTCCAGTGCTGTGTGTAGACATGGACATTTGCAAATCCACAACATCCCATTTATTCTTGGAGACTTGAGTAAGTTTTGGATGATCCTTGTATAACTATTTTAGTATTCTGTAGGTAACAAACATCACAAATAGATAGCTGTGGAAGGAAAGTTGGTTAGATACAGGCTGCAATGGAGTCAGTTGCACTGAAAGTCACTTTACGTTCATTTCCTCTAAAATTTTATGTTCATTTATGTTCATTTTATCTGCAAAGTTATTTTTGGGATGAGAAGCTGTCATGATTACGTGCTTACAGAAATTCTCATGCCAGAGGTATGCAGTAGTTACTAGAAACACTTCTGTGGGTTTGGGAGGCATCCAGCAGGGACCAATAGGTAACTCAAAAAGAGAAAATAGACACATTTGCTGAGTCAATTGTGTACTAAGAATAGTTCTCCCTGCTCTAGGAGTTTATCCCTTGCTTTGCACGTATTGCTGGCTGGGCTTGGAGAACACATAAACACAAATTTCATGGCTGTGTATATTATGACAGCATCTAAGATACTATCATAATGAAGTTCTAGTTAAGGATCAGCTTACAAATTACCTGGTAATCACTGACAAAGATATAGATACATAGATAAGTAGATTGTTGATAGTTTGACTGATTAGACACAGCTCTGTCAGAGTATCCAGAAGAAATTCACACAAACTCACTCCATATACACAGAAATACCACACAAATCTGAACATGAGTTCTTTGAGACAGCAAACCTATTTGAGGTGGCAAAAGAGAGGGATGCATAACCTGGAGGAGTTTGGGAGGGCAAGAGTAATGACAAATTTATCATTTGTCCTCAGAGAACACCAGACACAATTGATCCACCTCAAATAGTGCAATCTCTCTCTGTAAGAAGCACAATACTCATCTTTGTACACAAAGAGTGCAATTCTGCCATGTTAAAAAACATCTAGGAGTATAAATGCATATCTAAATAATATTTAATACAGCTTTTACATCTAAGGAGCATTGAACTGAGGCAGATGTTTATGGTGCATAGGGTGGTGGTGTCTGAGAGACAAATGTTGAACCATGTTCAGCTGATTACTGTTATTACATCATTACTGTTCATTCCAGCTGCTACTATGCAGACAGTTACATTGAGTTTATTAAACAGTTTTCCAAGTCAATCCAAATGTATTAGAATAAATGCTTTCATTACATTCTGTTAGCTTTAATATGGTTCAAAGCAAATCTTTGTGATCTGAAAAAAAGCAACAGTTCTCAGAGTGTCAGAAATTCAATTGTGGACATCTTGAGTGAGCAGCAGTACTCAATAATGATTTATATATATTTTTTTTTCAGAAGGCAGTGTTGGGATTGTAAAAGCTCTACCCCTGAAATGAAACTAAGACAGATAGTATTTCATGCCATCTTGCTTTTTTAAACATACTACTGTCCAAATTCTTTGATAGTCCCACAATCCCTCCATGCATAGCAAAGATTGCAGTGTATCAGAATACTACCAGGATTCCAGCTGGCACTTGAAGAGATTTTCTGTGCAACCCTGTGCACATCTCTTCAGCTCACTGATTCCTTTCTTCAAGATTGAATTTAGACTGAAGGCACTGAGAGAGGAATTGTTTAATCATGAAGTCCCGATTTCCACTGGACTCCAGGAATTACAGCACCCTATAAAGTCTCTGTACAAAGCACAACTTTGCTGATAAAAAGGCCCTTTTACTGTAAAGAAAGGAAAATTAGAGTTTAATATATTTAGCTGTTCATAACATGCATTTGAGGAAATACATTACATGTAGTGTTCATGTCAGCTATTGCTCTGCCATTTTCCAAAGACAGGATAATCATGTTGGTATTTTTTGTGAGCATGGCTTTTTCTTTACAGATTAAGATCTTGTAATTTCAGACAAGTTCTGAGATAGTGTGAAGTTTTAAACCTTCCACACTTGTTGGACATCTGGAAAATATTTTCATAGGTACTAAGATCCAAGGAGACATTTGTGCAATCTAAAATGTATAAAACCAGTCCCCAATTTTTATTCAATAATTGTTCCAAATGTTGTATTTCTGTATCTCTATTGTCTGTGCCAAACTGTTTTTGACAAAATATTAAGTTTATTGTTTGAAGCATGCAAAATCCTTTAACAGACATGCAGTTTTGTCTTGAAAAAAGAAAAGAGCTATTTTATCATATTTGAGGGTAATTTAATCCAGAAATGTTATGACAGTCACAGGGGAATGGAGAGGGTCTCTCTTAAATTCAGGCTGGTATTCTGTGTGTTTCCTTTTCTACTTGATGGTGCAACAGCTTGCCTAAGGTATTTAAGTGACAATGGAAATATCTGAACTACATTTTATTCTTAAATACCGGTGTAATCCCTTCTAGTGTGTTGTAGCCTAGCTATCTCATGTACAGTTTTTATCAGCTACTGTTACTCATTATTTATTTATCTGTGCTTTTTTTATGTGAAATTCTTCAGCAAAACTCAACATTCTTTGTCCTAAATGTCCTCTTATAGCTGACTAAAATGCAAGCCACTCTTTCTGTAAAAGTTAGAAATTTGTGAATTTTCTACGTGAGTTCAAGTAACATTAGAATCTTGTAAGGGACTCATTGACTCATCAGGCATTAGGAAATAGCACAAGAGTGGGTCTGTGGGTCTGCTGAGTAACTGATCCCTTCTTCTGGTGACAAGGACCTGATGCCTGTGTTAAATGCTTTGACACCTTTTATTTCAGCCTAGTTTTTTCAGTGGACTGAATCTCCAGTGATGGTTAGATCCCATCAGCTCTGCTCCTGGGGCATATAATTATTTAGTTTCATCCAAAAAACATCCAGTTTCAGAAGTCCTAGAATTATTGTTCACCAAAGTACAGCAAGAGGGAGCAATCAGGACATTGGCTTCAATACTCTTAATGTGAGTAATAAATTACTGTGTAAATATCACGGTTTTCACATACTGAGAAAAAAACAAACCCAAACCAAACCACCCTGCCTTATGAAATTCTTTGCTGATAAGAGCAATGCTGAGAGAATTGCAATAAATCTCCATACCGAAGAAACAAAAAACCTTTTCCAACATCAGAAAAGACAGACAGCTTTCTGTGTCACTTACTTGTTAGCTTTGAAGAAGATATAAACAAAGCATTAAACCAGACTACCAGCTTTCCCAAAAGGTCATACCTGCCAGAAACATATCTCAGGGGGGTGAATTTCACAGCAGATCATAAGCAAACCTGTGCTGTAAACATCAAAGTCCCTTCAGATCTTAAAACCAAAAATTGTTGCGGATTTTGTGGAATTATGAACACCTAACAAGAAACTGGAATTCATGCCTGGCAGGTTAACAGTGCATCATGTCAGTGAGTCCCAGTAGTGCTGTTCTAGTTGTGCTCTCTCTCTGGTGTACCCCTAGAATTCTAGAGGTTTTAAGCTAAGCCCACTCACCTTTGTCTGCAGCATGTTTATGCAGGTTGCTTGAGAATATCCATACCACCTCTGCCTGTGATGCCCTGCATTAAGGAGCAGCATCTGGCAGGGCCATGCTTTCAAGAAAAATGTAGGAGTGAATAGATGGATTGGGGCTGGAGGCCTTAGCAGGTAGAAAAGCTGCATTCATCCTCTTCTTCTGTCATATGCAGGTTCTGGATCCAAAACATGAAAGAAGAGATTCCTTTCATCTTCATGTTAGATGTTTCTTCTCTTCTTGAAGAAAAGAGCTCACCCACATTCCCTGGTAAAAATATGAAAGAAAAAAAGCTGTGCAAAATTCATTTTTGAGGACTATTGAGTATCACTCCTCCCTAGGAGTTCCTTCATATCTCTCCAGCTTGTCTTATATAGTTACTGTCTTTTTTCAGAGAAGATTTTAAGTTGTCACTCTGATAACTCTTGATTTTAGAAATTTTATGCAATTTTTCTACAGTGTAAGTGGTGTAATTTGTTCATTTGGCTTATTTACAGCTCACAGCACTGTGAATCATCACAAGACTCTGCAGGATCCTTGAAATCTTTGAGGAAATTCTCTTTACAGAGACCATATTGAGAACAGGGAGCAAGACTAGAAAAGACATCTGAGTTTTCAAAGAGTTTAGTGAGACAGACAATATAAACCCATGAAAGGAAAAGATGTATCAGTTGTCAAAACTCCATTATCTACCTCTTCCTAAGCTAAGGTTACAGATTCTGTCTTGACCAGCAGATAAATAGTTATGTTATAGAAAGTCTAACTTCTGGTTTAGCTCAGAAAACTAGAACTTAGTTTATTTTTCCATCCAAATTTCTCATAATAAGAATTTAATGTAATTTACTTTCTTCAGTCGTACAAAATAAAATTCTCAAAGACACTCAGACAATTCCCATTTTTCTCAGTGTTTCAAGGATATGTGCAGTTTCCTAGGCACACGGTGAAAGACGTTATGCAAAGATCTTATCATAAAGCTAGAAGCAGTAGCTTTTCTAGTCAGTGTCTTCCTGGGATATTTCAGTTAAGAGAAAAAAATAATGTTAGACTTGAAGCAGTGCTAGTATCTTTGAAGGAGTTCTAGTTAGACCAGAAACAATACTGCTAAATTCCAGCAACGAAAAGCACAAATGCAATAGAAGTGCTGCACCTCTAATGTGGTTGTAACAGCAAAAGAAGTTCTTGCCTCCTACAAAGTTCTGAGGCTGACACAAATGCCAAAACATGTAGAAAATCCTTCTCTCTTGGATATACAATGAAACAAACACTTAGTCTGAAGCCAGCACCTCCACCCCAAAGCCCACCGTCTCCAGACCTTTGCAGTTTTCCAAAGCTCCTTTCTTTATCTACTTTTCTATTCTCCAACTGAGAAGCTTCTTTTTGCATACACAGTTTAGCAAAACAATTCTAAACCACATCTTGCCACACAGATCATCTGAATATTATTGGGGTTTTTATTTATGGAAGCACAACCATAGCTCCCTCTTTCAGCTGCCTCAAAACCAGGGAGAGTTCCTTAGTTCTGGTGAAAGATAAATCCAACACAGTCACATACTTTTGTTCCAGTAATCCTAAATGGGTCACACCTAAATCATCTGTCCAAACAAAAAGAAAGAGAAATAATTTGACAGATTATCAATGCTGAAAAAGAACCCTTCTAATATATATACACACACACACATATATATATATGCAGTGTTTTTTGAAAGTGTTTCACTTTGTCAAAAATCCAGTTCCTGTCCAAATCACTTTCTTGAATGCATTCCAAACCCCATGGTAGTTTTCCTTTGAAGTGCCCAGGGCAGGCCACACTCACATAGCCCTGATGAAACACTACAGTTTCTGTAAAAATTGCAGGCTGGAAGGTAATTTTTCCCCTACCATTCACTGTTTTATTATACTTTTTATCTTTACTAGAAAATCCTGCACCAATATTTCCAACTTTCCATGGAGAAGAAGCAAAAAAAAGAGATGTCAAGACATCATATCCTACAAGATTCTTAAATTTGGATTTTTTTTTTTTAAAGATTTTCCAAAAGGAAAAATGAGGCAGATATTCTTAGCGTATGTCCAGGTGCTAAATACTGGACTACACTTCATATAACAAATGACTGTTTTCTATAGATTATCTGGGAAAAAACCAGCACAACACTTAATAGGCAGTAAAAACTATGATCATGGTTAATATTTCCACTATTCAAGCAAAGCCTTGAAAATCCAGGATCCATAAAACCTCACAGTTTTCAATCTGTGCTTAAATTTAACAGACATGACAATCTCTGCAGATTTCACTCACTAGTTCCAATTCCAATTCCATAGCCTTTTGGTATCTGAATAGATAAGTAGCAGCCAATATTTGCATGTATCTGCAGTTCAGCATGCCACTTCTCAAAAATACCTTTGCACTTTGACAGCTACATGTTGCAATAGAACTGAAAAAGGCACTGCATATGGGCCCTCCTCCCCTAAAGCACACTGTCTTTGTCAACATAAGTTCAACAACCCTTCCTGCACCTATAGCTCTAGCTGAACCTGTAGGCTTCAAACCCTATAGATATCAAGAATATTCTGAGTTGGCAGGGACTCCCATAATCACTGAGTTCAGCTCTTGTGTGAATGGCCCATCCAAGGATTGAAGCCACAACCTCGGTGTTATCAGCACCATGTTCTAACTAACAGAGCTAACCCCAACCTGTATTTTTCCTTTTTGGGGGCAAGGTTTTATTTATCTAGAAATATTGAAATACTTCACAGCCATTCTATTGAGGTTGTGTTTTTTCAACATGTCATGTACAACAGCCATCTGGTCTGTCTGAGTGTTAGCTACTTTTGCCTTATTCCTTATAAACTTACTTTAACTCACACTTCCCCCAGAAACCCTGAGATCCGGATGGGATGCTGAACTTGATGACAATTGCCTGAACCAAGAAATCTCCTAGGCTCACATAGTCTAATTAATTATATCAGTTTCTTTAAATTTATGCAGGAAAAAAATCCACTTCTGGATGTAAGTGCTCTGTCAGATAGCCTTAGATGTAATTCTTATTGCAGAGGTGATGGGACCAGTGACAGGTTGTAGCCAAATACAATCATCATGCTACAACTTGGCAGTACTTAATTGAACACTGGCTTTATCACTCTGTTAAAGCAGCATGAAATACAAATCAAATCAGGTGTATCTAGGAGTACCCCTAGACCAGAGTTTGAATTTTCAAGGACATCTAAAGAAAACAGCTGCAAAAGCAAGGACATCTGTGAAGTAGATTAAGTGGCTTATCATGGGGTGCCTAAATACAAACCTTTCTAACATCCGTACCAGCCATCTGTTCCTCAGCCATTCCAGCCTGCTCCTGACTGTCACAGACAAAGCTGGAGGGTGGCCAGCTCTATTTAATCATGCCTTATATCATAAACCTTCTGCTCCAACCTTTTCCCATCTCTTCTAGTGCTTCATGACGTACTGCACGTGTGCTGTGACCATTTAACAGCCAGCTCTGCAGAGAAAGTCCCAGAGCACCATTTCGTATGGATCCATCCAGCTCATCCAGAGTGCCCCAGGACATATCTGTGGAATCTCACTGCTAACAGGAATGGTCTTCATTAGCGGTAACTGACTTCTCAGTTTGCTCAGTAGCAAATATAAACATTCTGATTTTAACCTGCCCCACATGCGCCCTGGCAAATAAGTCATGCCAAGAGTGTTGTAGAGCCTACATTCATTCCTTTGTGGTCCTCTCAATGCTGGTGACAATGACTACAACAAACTAAAAATCTGTCTCAACAAGGGAAAAATTAAGCAAAAAAGAAGATAAAAGTTGATTGAAATCACATCAACCCAGCTTTAGCAACTCACGGGAGATACAAAATTGAATTTATACAGACACTGCAATCAGTTTTCATTTTCTTTATTAAAAACTGTTTTTGCTTCCAATGCACGGCTACAGGAGCACAGGTTCTGGACAATGGTCTGGATCATCTTTGCAAGCTGTTTGATCCATCTTATCTCAGTTATAGCAGTGCCATTACACTAATGGGGACTGGTGACAGGGAAGTATTAAAGCAGATGTTTATTTGAATACAATGAAGAGAAGTTCAATTGCAGTGAATGTAAATGTAACTCACTAGCTCTTCTGATTATCATATACTGGATGCAATCTTTACTTGATTGTAAATTCCTCTAAATTCCTCTTATCTCGTAGGGATCTCAAAAACCAGTTGTAATACAATTGTGCTTTCATGTGCATTATTTAACAAGGATTTAGGAGAAGTGTCACACAAAGCCATTAGCAGTTAGTGAAGTATTAACAAGATAGTACAAGACAAATGTATTTAGATCTTGTATATCTGAAAACAGAGAAAAAGAGTTTTTTTCTCCTACACACCTGTTTCTGTGCACAGCCTGAAGTGCCACAAGCCTGTCCCTGATTTCAGGGTAAGCCAAGGAACTGAATTGCCTATATAATGCTGACATGAAGATTTAATGTCCTTCCCAAATCCATGGGTTATGATGCTGGACTTGATGTAAAGATGCATACCATCTGCACCCAGAGAAAGAAGGAAATAAAATCCAGAAAGATTTTACAAACTTACAAATTTATGGGAAATAAAACTCTGTCCTCAAGGTAAGAGCCTGAATTGATCTTTACAGTTATAATTTGGAGTTATCATTTGACTTCATAGCAAGGCAGCCAAGTTAAGTCTGTAAACAAAATTAATGGGCAGTAGCAAATGAGCCTTCTCTAGTTCAGACATGTCAAAAAAGCATCCCAGTATCATAATCTCTTACAATAATATTAAATCTTTCAGAAAATAGCCTGGAGAGATGTTTCAGAAGGAGAGATGCTTCAGAAGGTTGCAGATAGAATGCTATTTTCTGCCAATCACCTTTGCAGATCTGTTCAGCCCTGCTGCACACTTCTTTTCCAAGCAACATGACAGCAAACATAATTTCCTGCCTTTGACAACTCCCCCTCCTCACACACTTCCCTTCCCTGACCCAGAGATACCAGAGATCCCGGCTGTAGAGAGCTAGTCCTCTCCAGCACTTGGATGGACAGGGAAAGGAGGGAGATAGTGGGGGAGTGAGGTCTGCCTTGAAGTGCTGAGCAATGTGAGTCCTTTCCTGTGTTATTACTCTGGGTTAGGGGCAGTGCACGCTGTTGGGACTCAGGTCAAGGCTTTTCTGAATCACCTGGAGAGCTGGTATCAGTGAGTTCCTAGGCAGAACAATTGTGGTAGAACTGGCACCTTAAATTTTTCCCTTTTCCATACTCCAAATGTTGGCATTCCACCAAACATACTGCATTCTTATTTCATTTTACCCCCTTCAATTCATCATACACACACAAGCAGAATACGTATTTATGGATTTTATTGCAAAGGACTGCAACCCCAGCTGAGCATTACAGGAGCCTTTGCACTTCATGTCTTCAGAAACAGAAATAAGATCTCTGATGGGTGGGTAACACCACTTTAGGAAGTATCTTTGTAAGTCTTCCCTAAAGACACAGAGATGCAGTCAGACTGCTGATTAGACCTTTGACAGACACTGAAAGAACATTTACTGAATGTGAAGATTAGATAAGATGTTCTTTGTCAAGTTTTTTCTTTTCTGTTTAAGTGGATAGGATGAATGACAGGAAGTTTCTCTAGTCTTATATTTTCATACAGTAGATTAGAGAGGAGTTAGTTCCGAATTTCCACTTAAAATGTCTCTTGGAATGCATAGCTAATTTCCTGCAGACATGATTCTTGGGCTTTTATGTAGACTTCCAATAAATCTCTCAAAAATCTGTCCAAATAACTTTCAGGCATAGGATTTTTTTCCCTTCCTTTTCTTTTTTTATGTTCTCTTTTTGAACATAGGCATCAAGGTAAATTCACAATGAGGAACTTACTGTGTTGTTCTAGATAATCACTTTTTACAGAGATTTTCTGAATAATGTTACACAAGGTAAAATGCAGTCAATAGAATGTAGAAGACCTCCATAACAGCACTCATTAATACTGAATTTATGAGAAAAGTAGATGAGCTTACATACTAAACAACTGCAATAGAAGGTTGGGAAGGCTGTGGTTCTAGACATGTTAATTTTGTTCTGGAAAACCGTAACGGAATAGAGCTACAAAATGGGAGAGTCATGAACCATCTACAGAGCTTCACTGTATGAATCCCATGATAATGTTTTTCTTTCCATACATACATCTGCTTTTTAGCCTTTTTATTTCAAATTTTTGACCAGTAGGTATGAAACAGACTAGTAAACCTCCTGTAAAAGCCACTTGTCACAGAATTTCAAGTTACATGTTCACAGGTCAGAGACTCTTAGTGCCTGAGCCTAATGAATAAGGTTGGTGGTGTATATTCCATGCACCTTTAAAGATGTGAGCATGCTATAGGGTTATAACTATTACTATTCAGAATTTGGTGTTTAATGGCTTCTTAATATGACCCTTAAATTGCAAAGTTATTAAAGCTGTACATGTCCAAATTGCTGAAATATAACGTGTTCAGTGTTTCTGTTGGTGTCCTGTGGTTGGAATGTTGCAAACATTCAAAAAGTAAACAGCTGTTGAACCGTTGTTGTGTGCTCATTAATTATTGGCTTCATTAATGGAAAAATATATTATATTTTCATATAAGAATTTGCTAATCTGGGCCTCAGTGGGGTGTGAGCTATCTCCAAAAAGGAAAACTACCAAATGACTGTTATCAATCAGCTTTACTTGATAGACTAGATGGTCAAAAGAATATTTTTCCATAGATCAAATAAGGAACTGGCAGAGGTGTTAGTGGTTGTTTTATGACTTAATTTATCATTTGTTATTTTAAAATTCTGATTGTGTCATTTGCATGCAATGGTGGTGATGCGAGAGTGGCAGTGACAAAATTTATTCCAGTTGTGTTTGACTTTAAAGGAAAATTTGGAAATCTCCTATTTACCTTCCCAGGTCTCTGAGAGGTCAACTCATTTCTTCTCAGATAGCAAAGTATTTTCTCACCTCAACAGTCTCTAGATACCAAAAAAAGTAACTTTGAGTCACAAGCAGCTGCTTAAATTGGTCAGGAAGGAGCAATGGGAACTGAAATGTACAGACACAGAGAGTTTCTGCCCTTGACAAACCTCTAGAATTATCCTGGCTCCTTTCAAAGCCATAGATTATTGCCTTGTCCTAAATTTTTGGAATCTCTGTTGGAACCATTTCATGCTATTCTACCTTTTTCCTGGGATACTCCCCAAATGGATTGCTATTCTTGCATACCAGATATGGCTGCATACTGCAGTGCAATGTTTTGAGAACTCTGTCTTCATTCTCTGTCCAGGCTGGATTCCTATTCCAAATCAACAAATTTTAGATATAAGATTTACTTGAAAAGTAAATGTGGTTCTCATGTTGTCTCACAAGAATTCAGTAATATTCCTTACTATAAGCTTATGCCTGAAATGATAATTAATTCAACTTAGCCATAGAGATGCTCGATGCACAGATGGAACATACCAGTGCTGACCCGAAAAAATATGCATTCAGTGACATGTCCTTTTTTGGGAAACTGACAACAGTCTATATGATACACTGATAACATGGTCTCTCTATGAAACACATGGCAAACCTGACAGCCATTTACCTTTTAAATCCCTACGTTGGCATACAGAAACTTGAAATATCCTCCATTAAGTGAAAATAAAGGAAAAAATGCTCTTAAAAGCAAAAAGCCAGGAACTTTACCCTTTACTGGTGACCTTTAAAGACAGAACTGATAAGCAGTTCTGAAAGAGCAGCACTCAGGTAACCTCAGTGACCCTCTCTCTTAAATGTCATTTGAGGCAAAAAAAATTCACAGTATATTTCTAGGTTTATAGAATAAAGCTACCTCTAGTTCTACGTTCAGGTTAATTTTCTGTTACACAAATATGACTATATTGCTGTTGATAAATACATGTCTGATTCCAGAGGCCTTCTATATTTCCTAATTTAGAGGCATCCTTTTCTATAAATGCTCACTCAGTGCAAATGCATTTATCTTGGAGAGTTTAAATGTTATTTAATTTCTTCTTTGTATAAAAATGCTGATTTTTTTCTCAGATAGACAGCTTTTAGCTTTTAGCAACTGCTTGTATATTTGATATTTGAGTTATATGATTTTTTGTAACAGTCTAAATATTCACCTGTACCATTCAGGGGAATCAGAAAGTGAAATTTGGATTTTTATGATGTGCTGGCTGCTCAGATAGTGACAATGATTTCTCATGTACATTAACACCCACACTATGTGGTGCTTTATTACAGTCTGGGTTTAAATTATGACATGAAGTCAGTAGTCCTTGTATCCTTAAATCCTTCAGAAGCAGACCTAGATTTGTATTGATTTGCTTTCCCATTTAAGACCTTTTCTCTGCATAAGTACATTTCAGTCAAAGAATTGTCAATAAACTCTTTAATATTCATTATTTGAAGGTTGGATTTGTGACTAAAGCTATGGCTAATGATAATCTAGTTCAGTTTAGATTACAAATGGACTTATAAACTTGTACAGTTTTACATTTTTTTGTGCTTTCATTCACAGGCCAAATTGGGCTCATCAACTTCAAATTTAGCTTCATTAATAAGCACCACAGGTCAGGTATTGGGGTGCTTATTAATGAAGCTAAATTAGAAGCTAATCAGGTGCACAGGAAATACATGCTGGCTGTAGCATGAGAAGTGGACAGAGAGGGACATTTTATTTTTCCTTTGCAAGTTTTCCAGGAAGTACAGAGATGTGCCATATTCTGGGCACTTTAGCCTTCTCTTGGATCCTCCAATTAATATGTAAAAGTCATCATGAAATATGTCTAATAGAAGCCAGTGATGCAGATGTAGGGTAGATAAAGGGATTTTTTCGACATCTGAGTAGCTGGGGAAGAAAACAGAACAGCATGTCTACCCATCTTATGTTCTACAAGTATCAAGGCCACAAATCCTTTAGGCTTGGAGCTGCAACCATCAAAGAAATTTCAGACACATTGGTGAAGAGTAAAAAAATGTTTTTGTTTGGCAGGAACATTGGCAAGGTCCCTGCTTTAGCTGAAAAGAAAATCTTGTATTGTTTGTAAAAATTTTGGCCTGGATTGCTTTTGTTTTGAGGGAATAAGTAACCCCTGGAGTAAAAGATGTGATAAGAGACTAAATTTGGATCCCCAATTGCAGACAGCTGTTAAATAAGTCACAAGTGAAATGACTTTGGCATTGCTAACTCTTGAAAAGAGATACAAGCTGAACATTCAACATGCCTGACTTCAGCACCTAATTTTTCACTCCGTCTCTGTTTTCTGTGAGTCCTTAAACAGAACAACTTCAATTTTAAATCTGTAGTCTATTGCCAGGAATTGATTGAAAAAATATGGTTTAAAAATAATGCTCTCTAGGTATATTTTTAACAGTAGAAAGTATCTTAAAAGTAAAGCAACTATTATAACATGAAGTACATTTTAATAGAATTCCTCTGAATATTTTTGAAAATTAATATCTTCATAATCTGTAGAAATTATTTTCTCCTAAATCACTTTTTATCTATGTCCCCTATTAGATATATTTTGATGCTTTTTGAGCTGCAAAAATTCCAATTTTAGAACCATAAAAGATAAAATATAAGTGTTTACAAATAAAATTATATTTGCATGTGCATAATTTTTTTAAATTTAGGTACCTTGAATTGCTAATAGATCACAGGTTGGGAGCTGAGCACCATTGGCTTATGACTTTTTATTTGGGTTTTCATCTTTCCTTTGTCTCTCTCTTTGGTCTTGCTGGCCATGAATACTTCAGAAATATGTGAGGCTGAGTAGGTCCATTCATTTTCAAGTCCATCTTGACCGAATTCTTAAGCACCAATGTGACAGAAGGCAGTTGAATGTGCAGAGAATTTTCTTAGGATCTGGGAGTTCTCTACCCCAGGTGGCCACTGGAAAAATTACTTGTTCCAGTATGAGAAACAAAGACAATAACCTTTCTTACACACCAGTGGACATGCAGGTAGGGAAGATATTCAAAGGCAGTTGCCTTCCCAAACCCAGCTTAGAGTTCTTTACCCAACATAGTCACAGCCAGCTGTGGCCACAAGTGGGAACAGATAACCTATTCTACAGAGAACAAGATCTAGGGAATCAAGGTCTTTGGAAGTTCGAAATATGTTCCCAAACCATGAAAAGTATAGTTTTTACTATTTCAGAAGACATGGGTTTTAGGACAGTGGCATAAATTCAACCAGTGCACTGGCAGTGTTATCCTCCAAGGAAGTGCCTTTCAGAGCAAGCGAGTAACACCTCTGGCACTGGTTTTACACAAGAACACAGATGTGGCCAGATGCCTTTTCTGAGTGAAACCCACTGAGGAGCCAGGAGCCTTGTCTGCTTCAGTTGTGCCCACTTGACTCCTTCTTGTCAATGAATCCCTTTCCCTTATCAAACTTGTCTCGTCTTTCAGGGGATTTGACCTTTCTGAATTATACACAGAGCTCTTGTGTAACAGCCCTTATATCAGTGTGTTTACCATCTGTTCTCTTTTTTCTGAATGCAGACATGTGTTACTGTTTATCCACTATGTGTCACCAGTTTACTACAACAAATTCATTCAAGTGGAAATCAGGTCAAGGTGAAATTTATTTCAGGCACTTTTGTTCCACTTCATTTTACAGTTCGCCACATGCTAATCATATGAATTTTGAACAAGGATCAAAAAAAAAACAAATAAAATTACGTTTCTGGCTTCTGACTGACATTTTCAATGGATTGTTTCATTCACCTTTTGGAAAACCTCATCCTGTACTTGGCTTCACTGAAAAACATAGCTGCTGGAAATTTTAGCAGATTGTTGGACAATATGGAAGGTGAAAGCTGAACGCTTAATGCAAAGCTAAAAAACCAAAGGTATATTTGTCTTTTAACACTGTATAGTGGGGAGGGAAGTTGTGTAACTCCCATCCTCTCCTCATGTGTACTGAATGCGAGGAACATAATGCAAAATCCTGAAAAAAAAGTTGATACCCACTGTGTAAGAACTTGCCACCACCCTAAGGATTATGCAGATTTTAATCTGATTCACTGGAAATTGGTCTGCATGTAGCCTCTGTGTTGTTGAATGATACAATATTGTTACATAGAATAATTATTACTAATTATAGCTCTGTGAGGATGGAGCATGAGTATGGGTTCAGAAGTGAGATGACATCAGAGGATGTGTAAGAGAAGACACTGATTACCCCAGGCCTCCACCACTGCTTGCTGGTGGGATGAGGTATGTTGGGAGTACTCAGCCCTTTAGACCTCAGAGAATAACCCAAGACATTTACTTGGATTGTGCAAATTGGCCTTAGCTATGGAAATTTCATAAAATACATTCCCCAGAAAAAGCAATTTTGCAGACCTCGAAGTGCATACCAGAGCTATTACCACTGTGCTTGTGCAAAGAATCCCTTCCTCTTTGCATAAACATAAATTACTCGTTTCTGTAGATCTCCGAGAAAGTTTAAATCTAGTCAAGACATGGAAATTTAGTGAGTGAACAAGCTTTTGCCTTAAAACATGCATTTCTTTCACATTATTTTATTTCTCAGTATTAACATTTTTTTAAGCAGTCCATTCTTATCAAGAAAAAAAGGATTCTTGCAAAATGTTTACAATTCCTGCTCACTCATTTTTTTACCATTTCAGATGTGTTTCATGACCTTTTATTAACACAGTCATGTTCTAGTCTGCAGGTCAAAGAGCTTTTAGCAAATAAAAGCACATGGTGCCAACCTCAATAGCAGCAAATGGAGTCCTCAGCCACAAAGACAGATGCACTTTTCTCTCTCCTTTTCTTCCTCTCTTCTCCATAAGTGGGCTGATCTATGGTAAGATTGGGCAAGGATTAATTTCTCTGAGTAAATCTATTGTCACAGATTACTTCAGTGTAGAAAACTAACTATGGTTATAGAAGGTATTGATAAACTTACTGGGTCAAAATATAAATTAATTAGACATATGGGTTAATAATATTCATTCATATAACACAAAGACTCCCAGTTTTGCTGATTTACACGTGTTCAATACTTTCACAGAGCTCTGTCCTGTTGTTTATAGATGTGACCTGTGATACTGATCCCATGTTGCCGTTTTTCAAGAAACTGGTAAAAAACCACATGCAGTTGAACATCATAACACACTAGAGATATTTTACTTGCAGTTAAATATTTATGTTTCATTAATCTGGACAAGAATCAGCTACCATGGAGATCCACTGAGCTAGGTCATGTAAAATATGCAAAGGAATTGTTGGTTCTGGCCCATATGAACACACAATCTATCTTTATATGATGGGACCATTTTAATTCCACTAAGGGAATAGAGGGTGACTGCAGTATTTGGGGTTGTCATGGTAATTCCATTTCAAAAAATTTTAAAAAGACTTGAAGCCAGCTGCTAATTTTAAGGGATTGGCTGTGCCAGTGGAGATGAGGTCTCCTGCAGGATGATGCAAAACAGGAGGCCACACATCTTCTCTTGATTTCAAGGTGACACCATCCAGATTTCCAGGTATACATCTTCCTTGGGAACAGCAATCTACTGCTGAGCAGCTTAAAAAAGAAATGTCGGTGCTTCTGCAGCCAACAAGGTTTTACTACAATTCCAAGAAGGACAAAACTTCTGTGTAGGTTTTTTTTCTGCTCCTTCCTGTGTTCATATATTCCATCATGACCTTCAGAGAAGCATTACCTGTCATAATACTCTGTTTACTACCTGGAAGTTGAGGATTTAAATATTTGTTTCCTTTCTCTAGTCTGGATGCAACTTTTATTAGGTGACTTTTCCCTGAGCTGGGGAGAAATGGACAGAAGCTCATAAACATATGTAACACATTTTTAGAGCATGTGTTGGGTTGCCCACCAAGCTGCTGTGTCACTCTTCTCCCCATTAGGACAGGGAGAAAATGAGATGGAAGAAAACATATGGGTTAAGATAAAAGGCAGTTTAATAAAGAAAAAGAAAACTGCAGAAACAAAGAAATCCAAAGACTTATTGTCTCCTTCCACTCAGCAGACAATATCCAGCCATTCCCTGGGAAGCAGGGCCTCAGTACATGTAGCAATTGCTCCGGAAGACAAATGTCATAATAAAAAGTGCCCCCCACCTCTTTCTCTTAGCTTCTATTTTTGAGCAGACATCACATGGCTTGGAATACCCCTGTGGGCAGTTTGGATCATCTGTCCTGGATATGCTGCCTCCAAAAATCATGTCTACTACCTGTGGACTGCTAAGGGGAAAATGTTGAAAAGACCATGTTGAGGCTGAGTGAGAACTTCTCAACAACAGCCAAAACACTGATGTGTTATCAACACCTTTCTAGCTACAAATACAAAGCACAGTACTGTGAGGGCTGCTGTGGGAAAATTACCTCCACCTCAGCCAAACCCATTACAGTTAATTATGACATTAGTTCAATAATGTTTGATGGACAGCTGTATTTTTATAACTAGATATTATTGGAGTGTGAGGAAGAGTCTCTACAGAGAACCAAAATTCCTGTAGATGTAAGCAATTTTTCTAATCAGAATAGAAAAAATGGCTTTGTGCCCACCACCATGGAGTCCAGAGCAACTGCAATAGCTGGAATTGTCTCTTCTTTTATTCCCCTCAATGCAGTGCACTGCAGTATAGATGTTTAAGTCACAATTTTATGTTAGGTTGTTCAGTCAGGAACGTGGCTGAACTCCTTGAGGCTGTAGTAATACGGTCAAGAAACATAAAACATCCAAAATCAAAGCACAGCAAAATATGTGTTTCTGCCTTTTCCTTATCAAAGCTGGATTCCTAGGCTGCCTTCACACATGGAATAGAGCTGTAAGATAAAAGAGTGTTATTAAACATTTGACCTTTGTAACCTGGCACCAGTCTCTCAGCTCAGTACAAAGGTTCACCTTCCCCTCCCTCACCCTGCTCTGCATGACTGCCATCAGCATCCCTCAGCTCTCATCATGACTGCCATAAAGCTTAGCCCTGTCCTCTTCTAACCAGTCCCTCAATTTATCACCTACCAGGCACCTGGCAGAAGTGTTACATGCAGTGGTGCCTTCCTTTGTAATGGTCAAGCCTTAGATTTGTGGTACTATGAGTCATGCTAAGTTCCTTCATTAAATCCATTAAGGATTTACAAAATTAATAAGTATTTTTCTTTTATTTGTTAAAAATAACAGAAACATAAGCAACTCTCTTAAAATTTAGACACAGTTGTAAAATTTTCTGCAGCTTTATTAAATATCTAGTTGATTTTTGTAAAATTGTGACAATTACAACTAAATAAAAATTCTTATAGCTCCACTCTGAAAAGCTAATATTGGCCCTTTTAAATGTCAAGAAAAAGAGTAACATTGCACCATAAGCATGATAATTAATTTTAAAATGACCCAATAGACAGCATAAAATTACATGGTCTTTTCCACAATAGGAGTTCTTAGACTGGGCTTATACAAAACACTCCGCTGTATGAAGAATATTTGATTATTCTAATGATTAGAAAGTTTAGCATTATCTATTTCATAGATAATTGTGGAAAATGTCCACAGCAATGTGAATAAAGCTAAGAACTATTATGGCTCAAGAAAGAAATTTCTTATCATAAGAAACAGAATGAATTATTTGTGCATTATTTTAAAATTTGATAGAGAATTACCTTATAAAAAAATTGCCATTCATAATAAACTTGCCACATACCTTTTCATATTTAATTTTTTATATTTATAAGATGGCTCACATCTTATAAAGTACTTTAGTGGCTTTCAGTAATTTTTTCAGCATTGGTTATTTCACTGCATACAATCCAATTTATTTTTATTTTTCCAATACTGTTTTTACAGAAGATACTTCTCTGTAGTATAAAACAAATCAGATTCTGTAAAGCATGAGGAAAATGCCTAATGGAGGAATTTATTCTGTTTCTGAAAAATAATAATTTCTGAAAAAGGTTCCATCACCCTCTAATCTGTTTCCCACTATTCATTGCTGGAATTTTTATGTTGATAATTTCTCACCTTTTCCTTCTTTTACCTTCAATAACACCTCATATCTGTTATACAATTATGTATAACAGAAAATAACTGCAATATTAATGATAAAACAACTATTGAAAAAAAATCATTCTACATGTGAATTGAGTTATTGATCATCACTACAAAGAGACATTAATTATAATGATTTTATTTAAGGAAAACATGGCTACATGGGGAAGAACTTGGTAAAATATGTTGGTGCCATGGTTTGGACATTTCACATTTAATACTCTTATCATGTATGTATATCAATCACAGTGGTCTCACCTTCATTCACAGATTTCTCCTGCTTTAGCAAGAAAGTCCCATCATGTGAATCCTTTTTCACATTATCTGTGCAATCAATCCAAAGAACAGGGTTTCATTTTTCCCTCTACAAAGACAGAAAGCATTTGTTTCAAATCCTGAGACGTGAAGCTGGAACAAGAGTAGAGCTCACCTAGTCAACCTCCCTGTAAGATTTACTGAATCAGGTCTCTGCAACAGGCATGGACAGATATTGGTCAAAACCAGAAGTTTCCTTTCATGTGCTTCAGTGACCTTAGCTCTGATTTGCAGCAGAGAAGGGAAGCAGCAGAGGCTGTGGTTGTCCTCTAGGAGATGGGGTTTACCAATGTGGAGCTGGAGTGCAGAGCAGCACGAAGCAGGTGGTGCACCTGCAGGACACCACTCAACCCTCAGCATGGATGTTCCCTGGGACCCTGAATGTGGTAGAACAGTTCTGGCATGTGGCACTGGAGCCATTCCCAGGGCAGTGCCAGAGCTCTGCTGTTCAGACTGCCCCAGGGTGTCCCCACATCTGCACTGGGTGTCGTGTGCTCCTACACAGGTGTCCCCATTTCCAAATCTGCACCTGGAAGCAAATTCAATGCAGCAGCAGAGATGCACATTAAGATTGATGAACTATCATGCGTGGAACTGGAAACCCAATGGACAGCTAAGGTAACATGTGCAGAGTGATACTGTACTATGTTTGTGAAATAAAGTAATGAAAGAACTTGATAAAACTCAATATTGAAAAAAAATAGAACCCTACAAGTGAGCTTAAATATTCTTGATTTGAACAGCAGCTCTGAGCTTTGGGGTTTTTGCTTGCCACACTATTCTGTTCTGTGTATTTCAGAAAAACTTCAACCTACTTATAAAAGAGGAGAAATAAGGAAAGTTGAAAACTTCTAAAAGACCATTGAACAGTCCATGGAACAATAGAAAAATAAAGAAACAAGGAGTACCTCCATATAGAAAAAAGACAACATAATGAAAATGTCTGTAACTATGGAGATAATACACTTTGAAGCAACCTGCCTATAATAAAGTTTCACTTACTGGATTACTGCAAATATTTAATAACTTGTAGTACTGCCAAAGCTCAGACTAAACTATAGTTATTTTCCCTGTCAAAAACTATTCAGCTGTGCAATGTCAAGCCACCAGAATTGGTCTTTATTGCATCCGTATGAGAAAAGCTAACCACATTTCATTTTTCTAGAGTAACAGTTTTCTTTTTGTTAGCATGCTATGAATGTACTGGGAGATCAAAAAGCTGTTATTTAAAACAAAATGTTAGAATGGTTCAAATTAAAATTAAATCATATTCATTTGTTGGACTGGCAAGACTATGAGCAATCTGGTCATGTGATTGTAATTAATACAGACTAATGACTTGACAAAAAGCCTTTCAAAATATAGGTGTATTTATAAAAATTTGGTTTTAATATATCCATTAACAGTAATCTTTCAGCTTTTGGTACATCCCAAAGTGACTCAAATACTATGATAAATTGATCACAGAATAATATAGTCTGCAAGTTTTGTTGCTTACATATGAACCTATCATTAGTTTATGCAGTCAGGTGCTGTGGTCTAGGAATTGTACTCCCCAAATCAGTGTTCCCACCAAGACTCTCCCTTACCACACACTGGTATCCCACTCTCCTTTTCTGCTGCAGTGGTATGGAAGTGAGAATTGGAGGTACAAAAGGTGAGGATCATGGGTTGAGGTAAGAACAAATTACTGGAAACAGCAATGAAATAAGAAAATTAATAGTAACCGCAAAAACATTAATAAGAAAATTATACAAAAGAGACAGCGATTCACATGCAAAAATGCTCGCTTTGGACCCCAACATTAAACAATGTTGGACGGCTTCCCCCTTGTTTATGTATGAAAGTCTAAAATACTTTCCAAAAAATGCCATAAGTGCACAGACACACAGACAGTACCTTTACTTTAATGTCTTTTATGTAACTATTAAATACCTTTATGCTTAATTGTCAGCCATTGATTAGCCTGTCTTTTTAACAGAAATTCCACAGATGGTGGATTATATTTAGCCAACCATAATTACTATTTTTGTTGTACACAATGTTTTGTGCAATAAAAAAATAAGGAAAGTGAAGTCTACAGAGAAAAAAAGGACAGAAAACATCTTTACAGACAGCAGGAAGAGGATTGGAAGGATTTTAGTAATAAGGGAAGGTAGAGATATTTGTTACTGAAAAGTAAAACACAGCAGGGAGCAGTCCATATGTTGCCACACAAAACCACAAGAAGAAGGCATCAAGAAAAAACTAACAGAAACATTTACAAGGAACACATGGATTGTAGGGAAGGCAAAACACAGAAGGAATGCAAAAATTTCCAGAGAAGCTATAAGAACACAGAAGTGAATGGAAACTGTCAAAGGAGAAGGTGGTACCACTGATATTTGTTGGTATAGACTGGCAGCAAAAGACCTATCAATACAGGGATTTTTAGGTAGAAAATCCATCAAACCTTTTACTACATTTGGGTGTAATGAAGTTCACAAACAGAATTATGTAGATATGTATTATTCAGTAGTGTTTATTAGGTTCTGTTACACTTGTGAAAAAGCAGATAGCCCACAGGGATCTGGATTTGCCATGAACCTGCTTCTGCATTAATATTAGACATCTCCCACACAGTTCTCAAGAATTGCTCCTTAAAGTTCTGCTCTAACTGAATTCAATAGAGAAACTCACATCAGTTTTAATCTAGGTTTTGGGCTTTTTTTTTCTAATTAGGATATAAAAAAGTCTCTTTCCAGTTAATCTTCTGGAATACATTTATTTTTAAAATGTGCTTTTGGAAGACTATTTTAAACACATGGACAGCCTATTAGCTTTTTGTCTTGCTGGGTTATTACCACAGAATTAGCAATAGAAAAATCACCTATTGCATATTCAGTATGCAGCACAGACTTTTGCTGAGCCCTAAGGGAATATAATCCAGCAAGGAAGGAAAAAAATATTCCTCTCTTCTTTTTCCACAGGGTTGTTTTCATTTCCTCCTGCCTTCCACTGGAAGACATCAGACCTTCCCAAGAGAGGCCAGCTTCAGAGTCTAAAAGCCAAATGACCTAGAACAGTGAGACCTCTGGCATTGTTCTTGCTTTTTATATCTATTCTGCATGTAAAAGCTATATAAAGAAACGAAGGAGAAATATTTGTTAATTATTCAACCTAATTGCAGGCAGAAGCTACACTGTGAGATTGTATTTATTTTATTGTGCATGAAGACTTGTGCAAATGAACCAAAATTAATGCAGGTAGACAGGAAACAAAGGCAAGTAGCAGGTCAAAAGTGCAGTAGACTTGCCATGCCTGTCTGCATAGCTTGTCCTCACACAGAAGACAGGGAACTGTGCATCACTGGGAAGAAATGAGAGAAAGCAGCCAGCCCTTGAGTATGATTATAAAATAGCTCATCTAAATGTTATAGCTAAGCTTTTGAGTGTTTCAAGTAAATGTTTAGGATGGTTCTCTTTTTCCTTCCCAGTTTTTTTGAATTTCTAGGGTACTATGCAACTTTTTTTTTACTTCTGTATCTCATGAAAGGTCACATGAGCAGTAGAGGATTAATTGAATCATACATTAAATCAAATTATCACAAGTTAATTTTACATATGCTGTTATTATAAATTCAGAAAGTGAATGTTTAAAAACATTACCAAAGGCAATGCCATGGTCAGGGACAAAAATGCAAATGGTCCATGAGAGTAGAGACTTAAGGTCTGGTGCTCTGGGATCACAATTCCTTTAATATTTACTTCATAGAAAACAATTCTTGCATAGCTTCTGCCTTCAGAGCTTGTCATTGAGAACAGGATTTTTCTTACATATTTTCCACTATTTAAAAATTAACTTTTTAGCTAAATTCATTGTCATAATTAATAAAGAGCTCCTTACACCCAAAGGATTGATTTAATGTCAGGGTAAGGGTCATAAATCACTAGTTCTAGAAGCAAAGTCATCCTACTCTTTTCTCCACTGACTACCTAGACATGGCATCTAGATGTGTAGTTCAGAATACCAACTTGTGGACATCCAAAGTGGGATGAAACAAAACCCCTTACTTAAATACATAAATGCAGTTAAATGACATGAAAATGCCCCTCTGACTTACTTGAGACTATGGTTCACGTCAGCAGACATTAAAGGATGTAACAGGGCGTGATTCTGTGGCTATTTGTCCTTGGAGCAGATAATGGACTATGGTGGTTTTTAAGGTCTGGGATTGTGATAAAATCTGGGAAAAGATCTATGGATACAATTTTGAAAAGCAGGTAAATTATTCTGAAATCTGGCCACAGCAAGGCAATTTTATTTCTAGTGTCCAGTAAATGAGCTTGCTTCTTATTTGCCACAGAAGAAACTATCACCATAAGTGAAAAGTTTCAGAGCTTGTCTATGTACAGCTGCAAGAAAGGCACAGACAATTTAGAAACAATCATCTTCCCTGTGGCTGTGGTTTTTCAAACTGATTAGAGCAAAAGTTTAATAGCAAAAGGCTAAAGGTATTCCCTCTCCATACAGGACAAGATATATTCCAGTTCTAGAAGTTTTGACCTTCTTTAAACTGGGTATGTCTGCTGCTAATGATCAGAGCTTTTTCCTGTAAAGTGCTTTAAAGTTTATCTGTTTCTCAAGCCTTTTTTTGGGGTGGGGATAAAAACAGATAGAGTTTAAGAAGATGGATTAAAGACATTTCTGACAAGACAACGCAGCTGCTCATAGTTACATTACCACAAGTTAGGATTTCCCATTTTATGTTCAAAGACATGAATAATTTAGCCAACACACTTTCATACTTCTTTGGACTGTCAATTATTACCTGAGCAATTTAGATCTGGGTGTAAGGGGTAAGGTAAAACCCTTATGTAAGGGTTTTTTTTGAAGTATTTTATAACTAAATTTAGCTGCAGTTCATTGGGATCTCTTCTTTCTGGGCTTGTTTCACAGAAGTGGTTTCAGCAGGGAGGAAGCATGCGTATGAGAATTCACTCTTGTGTGTATCATGAAGAAAAAAATGTCTGGATAAAAGACTTAATAGGACTGAAAAACAGCATGGGCCCCTAGAGGAACAGGACTAGGAAATTAAGAGTATGCCAAAAAATTTAGAGAACTTTTATTAATATTCCCCATACTTTCAGTTTTCATGGTGTTTTTAGTGAGCAATTAAGAGACATCCAAGTAGTCATAATTTGCATTTATAAGATATAAAAATCCATCCAAACCAAATATAGCAATTGCTTATGTTTATGAAAATATTTCTGAGTTTTCTAGGATATCCTGAATTGATAACCCATCAACAAAGCTTCTTGTTACAGAGATTTTTGGAAAAGACATTTAATTGCTACTGTTTTTAAGGATCTATCAAATTGATGGAAAGAGTGGAATGATGATGAGCAAAATGTTAGTATTCATTTTGCCTCTAGTTATGCTAAACCATGCCTTGTGGGCCATGAAACCACTCTGTAAGTCTCTGCAACCAAGGGTTAGTTGGCCCATAAACAGGAAATTACATTGTGTAAGTCTGGGAAGTTGTGTGGGTAAGGAATCCATAAGCAACCGTTACCTACAGCACATACAAGGAATGAGAATGTTGGCCAAGTGACAAAGTTGACCACACAATTTGACTATTCCTGAAATATTGCAGATAAAGCACACAAAGTAGGTGCATTTTCTGCATTCTCTAAATTACATTGGTATTAAATCTGTCAGAAAATTCTTCAGCACTGGTTTCTGTCCCAAAAGTATGTATGGTTGTATAATTCAAAGTGAAGTGTTTATATGTATCTTTATAATATAGTTCATGAGATATGGACATATGATTTTATGTATATATGTGTGTGTGTATAGTACATAAACCTCTCCATAACTATTGAAAATGTTCATTAATTCCTTTGTCACAAATATTTTGGACTCCATGTAAGCCATCCCAAAACACCCCCTGGTGTGAGAGAATGGACATCCCTGAGTCTTCCAGGAGGGCCAGTAGAGTCTGGAATTTGCCTGCCATATCTCTATCAAATTTATAATAATAAGCTATCCAAAAGAGTAAAAGTTCATGTTACTGACCACAGAATTATGGTCTGGTAGAAACCAAGATCAATGGTAGATCTCATGGGTAGACCCCATGAATTTACATGGGGGACACAAGTTTGATATACAATGGTCTGCTTGAAACTTGATGAAAAGGCGTTGCTTCTAGTCAGGAAGGCTCAGAATTCTCTACACTATGTTAATGACAATAATCCATGAGGATTTTTATGGGAGGAAAGCACAAAAATTTAAATAACTTTTAGTGAGCTGTTGGAGGCCATCACACACAGAAGCACACAGCTGGAAGCACAGAGAGCAAGCACGAAGTCTGGACATTAAAGGAGATGGAGTGGCTCAGCTGATCTGAATCAGTCTAACTGACTTTATAGAAGGATTTCAGTTTGGACCAGATGAGATCAGAGCTCTAATGTTAAGGGGTTTTTTTTAAGTGGTGAAGAGGAAATGTCACTTTCAGAAATTAAGATAAGGAACCAGCAAACTTTACTCCTATAGGTAATGTTTTCAAGAACATTTAGTTTTTGGACTTTAATGAGATTACTCACTAATCTTTCAATGAACAGATCAGGACTACTGAATTTTAGGCTAATAATTTCCATGGTGTTTCCTACGATCAGTCTGCAGCTCTCCAGATAAATTTGTCCAAAGCTACATAAACGAATGAACTCAGAAAATAAAATCTGTTCTCTGGCTAATGTAAGTAAGAGAGGTAAAACCACAGATCACATATGGGGACAGAAGTGTAAGGACATAATTAAAGATTTAAGAAACACTATAATATGCAAAACACTAATTCTTCCAAGGACTATCTTCCAAGGACAACTCAAGGAAGCAAGACCTATTTTCAAAATAAATGTGAATTCCTTAGCCTGAAGCAGAGAAAAATATTAAAGAAGGAGACAGCTATTGGATTAACCCACATTTTCAGAATTACTGGTCTTGTCTGCCAGATGAGTCATTCAAATTAATTAGTAGTCATGATCAGAATGTAATTTTTAAACAGTAAGTGTTAGGATTCCATTTATTTCCTTTAGACAATGTATTCTTCTGTTTTCTTCAAGAAAAGCAATTTAGACCAATCCCTTAGCTTATCTTGGTTGTGAACAGAAATGAATTTACATGAGCAAGACCAAAAAAACATACTTCGAAATGGCATTTAGAAAAATTCCATTTTTTTCCTTTTGTGGACCTAGGGTTTTATTGAGCTCCCAGTCATACTTATGAACATCCCAGGTTACTCTAAAAAATCCTACCCCTCGAAGGCAGTGGAAGCACCAGTGGGAGAAGCCAGAGGAGAAGTGCTGTAGCAATGGAACCTGCTGGTGGCACCAGACTGAGTAGGTCATCCAGAGCCTTTCACTAACAGCTTTTCAAGACACCCAGTACAGAGGACCAAGTACATACAGGCAAAATTTCTGAGCAAGCACTGCAGCATCCTGAAGAGAAATCTTCCTCACATGGTTCTCAGTCCCTGTTCCTAAACCTGTGTCATCTTGTAGAATAACCTAAATTATTTTTGACAGAAAGTAATCCAGATTTCCTTGTTCACTGAATTTTGTGACATTGAGCATCTTTATGGCAGTCACTTTTGTGAGACCACAAATGTCTAATCGAGGTAAAACAGCCTCAACAAGAGATTTATGTTCCTTTCAGTCACTGCCTGTCCCTTTCTCTGCAGTTATGTACATTGATAGAATTACCACAAGTTCATTGCATTTGCTTGGAAGCTGGAAAAGACTCAAAATTCAGCAAGCAGTAAGAGGAAATGAGTTTGGTTATCTTACATTCATACAAGTGTCCAAATCACTGAATTATTGAATTAAAGATGGGCAGTGTAGTATCATGACAGCCACTACATGAGGAACAGGTGCGCAAGAAAGGCTATCCAATAGTGATGCCCCCTCACCTTCAGGGTTGTTTTCCCCTACATCTAATAGCCAGTATTCTACTCCTAGTTTACTCCAGGTCCTGCTGTTCTGCTGCTTCAGATGTTGAATCTACCATAGTAATGATTTTTCAGATTTTTTTTTATATTTTCCTATAGATTATGGTGTAGGTGTACTTAGTGAAGAGATGATGCATCTCTTAGAAAGCATAGGTCCATGTTTTTGCTAAGTAGAAGATGACTAAACAGTTATTGCTTCAAAGAAAGCAAAGACAGGCCCACCATCATCAGAAAACCCAGTTTTGAGGCTAAATAATTCAGGTACTGCATCATTTTTATATTTATTGAGCTATCATTTTTATGTTTATTGAGCTACATTCCTATTGGAACCCAAGTTGGTTACTAATGACTGAGCAAGGTGTGGCACTATGCCACAGACTCATACTAGTTAGTTTGGTGATAGTTTCAGCTTTCAAACAAGGCATTGAATTATTTCCATCTAGTCATATCCTTGCTGATGTAAGCAAATACCAGAGACTGTGTTACATGACAATATTTTTATAAATTCATCATCTTTTGAGAAATTCCCCAAAGTAAAAGTTTGATCCTGTCATTGCAATACTGGACTAAAAAAATGCATTTAAGTCCTGCATGGTAAGAAATCACCTTCACTTAACACAAGCAACAGTGCATCTTTTCATAAGATCACTGTAAAAATTAAACAACTCCTCAGGACATAACTGGTTCAGAGAAATGCTGAAGATTTTAATTCCCCCCTTACACAAGACAAAGGGTTCAAATTTTAAGATGTGCAGTTCTATTTACATAGAAATCATTAAAAACCTATACTGCACAGATTTATAACATGGCATGGACCTATTTTGGAGTTAAAGGATAACCATGCAGGTTATCAAGTCTAATCTCCTGCAGGGTTTTTTGGGAAAAATGTTTCTTTAATAAAGACATACTTTGAACAACCTAAAGAAATCCAACATTTTGTTTCACACAGTGATATTTATATCCAAGAATAAAGCTAAGAAAATTCATACTTTGGGTTTATAATTATAGCTTGTGGTTCATAGAAGACCAGAATGATGGCTCTCATGTAAACTTTTTATATTTTTCCTAATTAAATGGGTCTAGCTTTCTCATAACTCTCTGCTGGTGGTCTCGTAATGTGACCACAAACTCATTTTATCCTCTTACCTCATTGCTGTGAGTGCCAAGTAAAACTTGTTTGTAGGTCTTCTGGAATACATATTACATTTACTGCTGGACTGCACAGTTTTTTTAGTGATTAAATAGATCTCCCAAAGCTCACTAAACCTGGCTTTGCAGACAGAGGGAAAGTGAGGGGATGGCATGTAGCAGAAAATTAGAACGGCATGCAGGAGCCCAAAGAACATGATTAAATCAGGAATGGGGGTGAGGCTAATGTTAGAAATTGAGAGAATATTCAGAACAGCAGCTGGAAGAAAGAGTAATCCTAGAAGGCACAGAGCTAGCTGAAGGGGATGGAGAAGCAAAAGAAGCAATTACTCCTTGCTTTGAAGGATGTGTATGAAGGAGATGAGTCAGACACAAACCACCTCCACCTCACTACTTGTTTCAGAGGTGCAATTTAAAAAGAAGAAATAGAGAGAGATTTGTAAGAAGAAGGGAGAAAAGCTGAAGCCTAAAAACAGTTAGCTGAGATAGAATGGAACAAGCCTGTTTCAGCTTAGTGTATGCAATATAGTATACAAAAAACTAAAATATATTATTGCTAGTGTAACAGAAGATAGTTCCCTCCCCATTTGGGGGGATATTTTTACTTCTTCTTTTTTTCTTTTTTTTTTTTGAAAAATGTTTGAAAAAGGAAAGATAAAGTTTTTAAAAAGTATTATAAAATATCAGATATAAAGTGCAATGTTAAATAAAATTTGGGAGCATCAGATGTAAACATACTTTCAGTAAAAAATTTAGGTTTTTTGACACAGAAGCAATGATTCAACATTTAAAATAACTGCATGAAGATGAAACACTAGATTTGTATGTTTCAATAGCTATTTGGAGACAGAAATGTTGGCTATTTCTGGAGTTTATAGTAACAGGATCAGATACTGTAGAAGAGCTCTTTTAGGAGATCATCAGCAAGAAATATTTAGATCCAGTGGTTGAGATTATCATTAGGTTATTTCTGACATCCAAATCCAAGACATTTGGGGATTGCTTTCCAAGGTTCTCTTTGCAGTTGTAAAGTGTCTCTATTAAAAATATTAACATGACAGACACTCCTGTGATACTGACAAGAGTTTGCAGGAAGGTATCTCTTTTTGAAAATACAATTTTTGCCTTGGTAAATTTTATCTCACATTTAGAGATCTGAAAAGGGAAAGTTTTCTCAAAGGAGAAGCAAATGAATTCTAAGGTCTCACCATCTCTGCCACCTTACACTTTCTGAGATGACACTTGTTCAATAGGGTCTCCACAAAATGCTCTCTGACAAATATTGTAGCATTTGCAACTAAGTTTGGTATCTCTGTGCCTTAAAAATTTGGTGCTTCTGGTTTTGCATTGGAAAGTGAGAGATAGAGATTTAATTAATTGTGTTTGCAGAAAACTTCAATGACAAAGAAAAGGTATTTTTAGATTTCTGTTTCTATTGAAGCCAAACACAGCAGCACAGAGTATGCTGCTTTCTGGGTCTGACCTCCTCAAAGGCTGCCCTGCAGTTTCCTGGAGCTGCACTTCTGGGTTCTCAGCCACTCCCAAAAACAGATCTGATGTTTGTGCCTTGAATAGAAAGCCCTCCATATCAAAACCTTATCTCAGCTCTCTGTGACCTGATTTCTTTCACTGCTTTGTGTTGTCACCACTCAGGAAACAGTTTCTAGCTTTTGTGCTTGAAACCACTTAAATCTAATTTGGCTTCCATAGAGGGATTTCACTCTGTGCTGACACTCTGGGCACAGTCACTTCACATATTAAATCTTAAACTCTTGAATTTCTAAACAAAACCACTCTCAGAGAAATTTTTAAGATGTTCACAGCCTTAGCAGTTTGGGAAGGATGGACCTCCCATCAGCTTCTCTGGAGTCTGAATCCTTCTCTGTCTGGGACACATGGGGGCCAGCTGGCTGTCCTTGACAGCAAGCATCCACTTTCTATAATATTGTGTTAGATATTTGTCTGAAGGACATCTTGGCATCTGCAAGTAAACATCCCATTCAGGAAGGCCTGTGTGTACAGTCTTAGTCATTTATAGAAGAGCAGGATGCTTCTGAAGAAAATGCTAAATTTAGATTGAAAACTCTCATTCACCAAAAAAAAACCCTATTCATAGATTTAATTAATTGTGTTTGCAGAAAACTTCAATGACAAAGAAAAAGGTATTTTTAGATTTCTGTTACTATTGAAGCCAAACACAGCACACAGAGTATGCTGCTTTCTGGGTCTGACCTCCTCAAAGGCTGCCCTGCAGTTTCCTGGAGCTGCACTTCTGGGTTCTCAGCCACTCCCAAAAACAGATCTGATGTTTGTGCCTTGAATAGAAAGCCCTCCATATCAAAACCTTATCTCAGCTCTCTGTGACCTGATTTCTTTCACTGCTTTGTGTTGTCACCACTCAGGAAACAGTTTCTAGCTTTTGTGCTTGAAACCACTTAAATCTAATTTGGCTTCCATAGAGGGATTTCACTCTGTGCTGACACTCTGGGCACAGTCACTTCACATATTAAATCTTAAACTCTTGAATTTCTAAACAAAACCACTCTCAGAGAAATTTTTAAGATGTTCACAGCCTTAGCAGTTTGGGAAGGATGGACCTCCCATCAGCTTCTCTGGAGTCTGAATCCTTCTCTGTCTGGGACACATGGGGGCCAGCTGGCTGTCCTTGACAGCAAGCATCCACTTTCTATAATATTGTGTTAGATATTTGTCTGAAGGACATCTTGGCATCTGCAAGTAAACATCCCATTCAGGAAGGCCTGTGTGTACAGTCTTAGTCATTTATAGAAGAGCAGGATGCTTCTGAAGAAAATGCTAAATTTAGATTGAAAACTCTCATTCACCAAAAAAAAACCCTATTCATATTAAACTTTTTTCTTCCCCATTTGAAAATATTTCCTTTGAAGTTTACTAAACCTATATGATTTTCCCCTTGAGCATAGTAACAATTTTTTCATCCCAAACCAAAGAGCAGGTAGGCAGGAAATAGTTCTTTATTCATTTTTTTTTCTCAGCCAAGATGTGTCTTTGATTAAGTACTTTCAAGTTTTCTATTGATTGCTAGAGTGTCCAATGTTCTTTTAACTAACTTTGGTATAGCTTCAGCTGAATATTGGAAACAAAAACTTGCTTGCTAAACAGCTCAATCTAGTGCCAAACTCTAACAAATAAGTCATTAAATGTACTAGTAGATATGCATAGCTAACAAAGCAAAAATGTTACTTTCTTTCAAGTGAACTTTTGCTTTCATTTCCCTATTGCACTGAAAATTTGTATTCTTTTACAAAAAGCTTTCTGTTTGATGTAGAACTACAGCTAGATATTATTATATTATGTGGTTGTACTATTATAATTAGATATAATAGAGAATGCAAGCATAAATAAGGACAGATCTTATGAGGAGAAACAGATTTTGGAACAGCAGGGAGAGGATGGAACCAGGCTAAGTGGAATGAACCTCTTTTACAGGGACAGCACCCTTTGGAAACACACTGTTCTGTTGGGAACTTTCATGTTTCAAGTCATTGGTTTTAAAATCATGCAAAATGTGAGTATATGGCATCCCATTGAAAACATTAAATTTTATCTTTTTTTGTTAGGCTGCAGCACCACATAAGGAATGCCAGTAGTGAGTTAAAGACGATATTTATGTCAAAAAGAGAAAGAACAATGCAGTGCACAGCACAGAAAACATCCGCCCTGAAGCTGTAATGGGGGAAGAACTGTGGGCTACCACCATGACCAGGTTGTGTTAATACTACTGTACAATGTTCTCCTCTTGCTGCACAGAGCACATCCTAACTACCAACACAAAGTCCCTTCTTTGAGGTCCCTACGCGAGCATGCAAAGCAGAATAAATAGAAGTGTTTGCTGGACCTGTAAACAGAAGATATTAATCCTGAGAAGTTGCTGAGGAAAGATTTTTTACATCTCATTGCAGGTATCACAGGAAATTTTTTGTGTGTATCATAAAGCAAGATTCTATTAAGTCTGATTTTAACTAAAGAAACCATAGTAAAAGTTAAAAAAAGTTTAAACTACTATTTCTCTGTCATATGGCTTCTTTTTACAGATAATTTGCTCTAACTGTATGTGCAGTAAGAGCTCTCAGCAGCTGATGTGGCATTTCTCTTCTGAATGGTCAAGCCATCTGTATATTAATGCCTTAGGCAGCAGCTTTAATTTCATTTGGCAAAAAATAATTTAGATTTGCTATCACTGATAGCTGAGAGTAATTCTCAAGAGAACAAGCTCAGCAAATAGACAAGCTGTCCTTTAACAAATGTATTTTTGTGGTGGGAAGGGTAGAATTAAGCTGACAGATGACATGAAAAATACACTGATTTCTTTGGCTAGTGCAAAACCTTTGCCATCCTGACTATTCTTAATTTCAGTGTTCTGAATATGGTAAATAGCAGCACTGCATCTTCTGAAAGAACATTCCTTGGAGAAAAACTGTGGGTTTGATGGGAAGTGAATAGGGAGGATGGTGCCTAAGTTGGCTTACAAGGTGGAGACACAGAGGCATTGGGACAATGTTGTGCCAGAACAGTGGGGAGGGAAGGGTGGCAGGATTTTCTGTACAAGCCCTCTCTGCTACTGCCTGGTGTGGTCATAGCCTGTTCAAATCTATTCGCCATCAGAGCAGGGGAGCCAGGAGTGCTCTGGGCCTGGCTTTGTGGTGTGATGGGCCAGAAAAGAACTCCTTGGCCATTGCCTTTCCATTTCTTCTACAAATACTTTTGAAATAACCTAATTTCTTACAGGCTTTGTTCCCTTCCTCATCCTAATCAGTCACTATGATAGAGTTCTGCTTTGTGTTCTCAGAGATGATTAACATAAATTTCATCTCACTCAAAAAACTATTCACTTTCCCCTTTACATTTTCAGAGTCTAGATAACTTCTGATTTAAAAAAAAACCTATTTATTAAATCTAAAATATAAAAATATAAAGAAAAATAAAGTCTTTTTTTTTATCTTAATGCTAGTATGACCTAATGGTAACATTAAACATATTACAGAATTTCACAAGTTTTTTTTGCTTCTGGTGCATGGTCTTGATTCCACTCCTTGAAGAAATGCTGCTGTTTGTAATTTGGGATGCTAGACTTTTAGAAAGGCCATTGTATAAAGGGGAGCTTGCTTTCTTGTTTCATTCCTGCAACGGGAATTTAACTCTTAAGGCAGAAAGGCTTGCTGTAAGGCAGGCATTTCAACACAGGATAATATTCTGGTTTCACCACCTCTATCCCAACCTTTATATGCATTAAATATATATGGCTGACAAAGACCTGTGCTCTGTGCCTTTTGCAGTGCTAGAATGTAACTTCAGGCCCTTTATAATCTAACACTACTCAGGAAGGAGGGACTAATATAAAGTTTAATTGCTGGTAAAGCCTATAGTAAATATTTGCAGTGTTCTTTAGCTCCCTTCCCGCAGCTCTGTACAACACACAAAACTTTGGCGACATCAACTTTTAAACCAGAAAACAAAAGCACCGTTGCTGAGATAAGTTAAATGTTGTGTGTACCTAACATAGTGTCACTAGGGTGAAATTGTCTGCTTTAGAGAGAGATGGCAAATTTTCAACTTACTCCTCTGTTACCAGAATCAGAATTTGCTATCCCAGTGACCCTGAAGGAAGAAGGGTTCAGCTGCCCTGACTTGATTCTCTATTATCATGAGATCTGGCAAAACTGTTATCCTCAAGACCTCATATGAGATGCTTCAGTCTTTGAAGAAACTATTCAGCACCTTTGGGGGCAAACACAGACATGGTTTTTGGCAGCTAGATGGAGAAGCAACACATGTGTTAGGAACATATGGCCTTGGCAGGTTCATATTTAACCATTTTTACTTCCCAGAAATACAAGATTAACTTTGAGTTGGTAGAGCAGTGAGTTTCTCTTTTTTTATTTTGACAGACCAGGATATATCCATATTTTTTACTGTCTGGAGGTATTTTTAGTCACACTTAGAAGCCCCAAATAACACAGGAACCACATTCTAGATATAGACATACAGTTAGATGTGCAAAAGGATATTCACATCACAGTCAAGGCCTGCAGTCCTGTGCCCACAGTCTGGAAATGTCTGTGTGTATGTCACCACACTGAACTTAATGAGGCAGCTGCCCTAACAATGCTATGGACGTGCATTGAGCCTGACTCACCCCTCTGATAGAGAAGTAGGCGGGAAAAAATGTCCTGCGTAAATAAGTCAAAAGGCTTTTGAGTCAAAGGCTGTGGGCCAGCCCATCCTGCAGGCCCTCCTTCTCTTTGGAAAGCTGTCATCATTAATTACAGAGGGGCACAAGGAGCTCTCTTTGAACGGGCACAGCCCCTGATGTGAGAGGCCGGGACTGGTACCTGGCAGGGCAAAGCGGGGATGTTGCAACTGCATCAGTCATCAGGAGAGAATTGAGTGGAGAGGAGGCAGCATGAAGGCTTTTTGTGCTGCTTTGGACACACACATCGCTCTTTCTCATCAGTTAAAGTTAGGCTCAGATTGGAATCTCACCTTTATAATCTCATCTTTATAATCTCACCTTTACAATCTCAATTACCTCTTAGGCTGAAACTTCCCTCAATGCATTTCATTTAATAAATGCCACGGTAAATATTAATTTCTTATCATATTTTCTTGAGCCTTCCTAAATACAAGGCATGTGGTTGAAAATGCTCACAAAAAAGTTTTAAATCACACTTGCATAAATGATTCCTTTGTTCATCAAATATCATATGCCTTACTAAAAAAAACCCATGTTGTGTAGGATTTTTCAGGGGGAGATATTAAGTGATTGTGAAAGTCTGTTTATGAACCCCTAATTTTCCTTTAGGTAAAGACAGCCAATTTATATACACTGTACAGGAAAAGGAGATTCCTTTGGTGTTTTGTAGTGAGCGGATTCTCATTTTGTGGGTATTTCTGTGGACACAATGCAGAAAACAAAGCTCTGGTGATTTATTAAATGTTTTCTGGGTATGAAGATCTCTTGCCACTCCCTTCCTCTCCTTCCTCTGGCCGGGCAAAGGTCAGGAGGAAAGCAGGCATGTAGTGGAAGAAGGAACTCTGACAGTATTGGCTGGATCCTCAAACAAAGGCAGAAACACTACAGTTGGCCTCAAAAGCCCAAAATAAAGTCAGCTCCCCCTCAGATATGTTTCCTCAGCACCCTCCATGCTAATAGCATAAGCAGTGTTGTCCAGCCATGGCTTGCAGGGCAGAAAGGGCACATATTTCATTAAGAAAAAGAAGTTTATTCACTTCCAAGAAAAAAGCTACTAAAGTTAGGACACCATTTTCCCACTGAGAGCAGGAAAATGCATCATTCCCACACCCAGGTTTCCCAGGTACTTACTCATACTCATGCAAGTTCATGTCTGTCCCGTGTTATTACTAGATAATAGAAGGATGAAAAAAACCAGGCAGCCAGACAAATCCCAGTTTAGCAAGCTAGTGTTTAATGCTCAGGTGATTAAGCCATCAAAGTAAAACAGGTGATATAAACAGCCTCCTGCAAGGCGCAAGGAAAAGGTTTTGGTGAAAACGATTAATTTCAATCAAAACCTATGTAATTCTTGGGATAAAAACAAACATTAGACAGTGATTCCAAAGGTGACATATGAGAAATTTAAAAAAAGAGAAAAGCTAACCTATAGGTAATCTTCCCTTTTGCCATGAGGCAATTCAGCTGGGAGCACAGCACGTTGTTTTCCCACAGGAGCAAGCAGTCCCTCCCACATTTGCTGTACTGGGAGGTCACACAGTGCTGCCAGAGGGCAGAAATCTGTGCTGAAATGTGCAAGCTTTCAGGGATGGACATTTTCCATGCAGCAGTCAGTCCATAAGTGACTTTGGGGAGCTGAGGTTGATGCATTCTCATTTTGAGGGGATACATGACAGAGTTCCCTCCCTGGCTGATAAGGTGCACACACCAACACAACTGGCAGCTCTCTTGAACTGTCATTTTGAAGAAAAATGGAAAGGTCATCAATGGCCCAAAAATGCTTTTTGTGGACCATTGTTGCTTATGTTGGGCTGTTCTCTCCATGAGTTATTTTGGAATGTGCTTCATTGGGGTTTGAGGTTTTTCAGAAGAAAAATGCTGGTTTATATTTATGTTTAAAATATACTTCCAAGGAAGAAAAGGCAGAATCTTTTGTTTTGTGCATTTATCCAAGATGCACTTTATGGTTAATTTTTTAGCTCCTTATCCTGCGGTCCTGTATCTTTTTGTTGAAGTCTTTGACCTAAAACATAAGGTACGGGCCACTGAGGGAGTCTATTTGTCCTTTTCCTACCTCACCTTCTGCTGCCCTTTTGCCCCTTTCCAAATAAATAACAGAAAAGTTATTTTGTCTTGAGCAAAGTTCCTAATCTCAAGGAAACAATAGGATAATATGATAAAGTCCCAACCACCTACAGAATTGGTTTGGATCAAAAGACTTTGGAAAACAGTGAAATCAAGAATCCAAACAAGTTTATTAGGTAAAGTTATTTTAAATTCCATGAAAATGTTTGTAACCTTTAAAATTGTCATTCCATTTACCCAAGAATCTATACAAGGCACTTCTCCAGCAATAAGGGAGCTGTTTAACCCATGGGCTGCAGTTTTGACTGTAGATCTCTTAGTAAATAGTAAGGGAATCAGTGGGCCATGATTCAATATAAATGTATGATATTGTGTATCAACAATAAGTAGAAGACTTTTTAGCCACTCTACAGCTTCTGATTCCCTGTGAAATAGTTTTATCCATATATAAACTCAATTTACAAATGGAAACAAGATTTTAACTCTAATACTCATGAATTAATATATCTAACTACTGTATGTAAAAACATAAAAACAGATTTTAGGCTACCAGAACAATGAAAATAGTCTTAGGAGTCTCAGTAATTACGGGAGACTTATAATCTTATGATGAAATAACATGTCTACCAAATGCTTCACATTTCTACTTAAAAGATTAAAACTGAGAAAATGTGAGGGTTAAATCTGCTATACTACAGCTTCTGCAGCATTTCTGGTGCTGCAAAGGAAGAAAACCCCAGACAAAGAAGAAGTAGCACAATAGCTCTGTGCTGCCCACTTGAGGGACCCAGTATAGAAGGCCTGCAATGATGATGCTTATGGAAGATCCAATGCATGGGAAGATTCTTCTGCTTCAACATCTTCTGGAGAAAAAACAGTGAAGCAAAATTTTAGCAGAGTCCTGAATAAAGTTGTACTTACCTATACTATGGGAAAAATGAGGTAGATTAAGAAGTAGACAAGAATATTCTTTCTTTCTAAATCCTCCTCCACTTTTAGACAGAAAATGGTTTGGCCAGAGCAAACCATCAGGGTTGGTGTATGCTTTTATTTTGACACAAAACATCATGGCCCATTTAAGCTTAGGGAAAAGATATTGCATTCAGATGGATTTTTAGCACAGACCACAGAGAGGCTATTCTGTACTTTAAATTAAAAAGGACATGCATTCCAAGTCGTGCTCTGAACGGGATCTGGCTTTGGTGGGAAGGAGAGGTTTGTTGCTCCCACAATAAGGACTTATGAAACATTTTAATAAACAATAAGGCTTTGTCTGAAGAGAGAGCCTTGACATCCAGTTTGCAGTATATGCACAATACATTCAAACTGAACCCCTGTTGTATTCAGAGAACCATGGCAGACTAGTGGATGAAATCCTTATTTGCACAATCATGCACTTATTGAAATGGCCTTTCCCAAAGTACTTTCACAGGGGATTTAACTCCATGCCAGTCATGTTTTCTCCTGTCTTCTATCCTGACGTGAGCATTTTTCACTCTCTGAGTAACAAGGGATCTTGTGTGAGAAAATGTTTTCCCTTTATACCTTACAAAGAAAAGTCCTTTCACTCTGAAAAATCATGTTGTTAATTGTGTTAATCCCATGTTCTATGCATGTGCTTATTCCAAGGAATTCTCTCAAAATTTTATGGACCATAGTTTTTCTTTGTTCAGGTTACTGAAAAGCTACTTAGGAAACATTTAGAGTATAAAAACTATGACTTTTTTTCCTAGTTCTTTTAATACAAGAGAAATCAATGGAAGAAATTGTAGTTTTGCCAGACCTCTGCACAATTCTAGCTTTGAGCACCCACATCTCTGACCATACAGGAGAAACATCAGGCTCAAAAAAGCAGGACTGCAGAACCAGAGCTTTGGGTACAACATCTTGGGCCTTTGCTTAAGGGTTCACATATATGAGTGTACTACACAACTGCTCTTGATCTCAGCACTGCTGGAAAAGAAAGAATTCAGAAGTTCTGCTTTGTATGCTTACATGGAGACTGAAGGATGTGGAGACTACAGAAGCTTGATTCCAGATTTCATGACTCACTAATGGCAGCACTTTCATCTCGTTTTCCAAACTCTCGTTGTTTACTTCCAGTAAAATTACAGGCAAAATTTCCATTGACTTCAGAGGAAGTCGGATGGCGCCAGTGAGGTTCTCATAGTTTTAGAAAGCTATCCAAATTTCTCACTTCAAGAACTTGGTCTGAAAAGTCCTTTTATATGTGGGCTAATTACTGTGGCCATAGAAACAGCCACTGTATGTACCAAGATATTTTAGCTTCTCTTCATATTGTAATTATATGTATTATCTTACATCACTAATTAAGTTCAAATGTTCTTTTCTTAGCACTGTCATTAATAAACTGTAAAAAATATCTCCAGAACAAAACTAAATTAAAAATCCACTATACAGACCACTTATAAGAGAGTAATCTGGTTGGGTTTTTTTAACTACTGGCTTTCAGATACAGCCTCAGGGATTCCATTTGGGTGGTCAAGTAATTCTGTCTGATGAGTAATAAACAAATAATTCTACACCCAATTCTATTTTATTCCCACTGAGTGGTAGCTCCTTATGCAAGTAGTTCCCCTTCAGTATTCAGGCATGCACTTAATCCAAGCTATTTATATGGCTAAACACCACTCCCTGAAATAAGGGATAGAGTATTAGGCCATGGGTAAGAAGCAGAAGATTGCCCAATAAAATGCAAAATATCATAAGTTGAAAAGAAAGACATTATATTCAGCACTCAGTCATCAAACTAATTATAATTTTCAGTTAAAAATAGAACTTCTCAACACCATATCTTGATGCATATTTTTCCCAAATTTGAGATGAACATTCATAAGATTCACATACCTGGTTTTTGAGTGGCAGTGATTTTTTTAATAGGTGGAATGTCCCTGCTGTCTTGACCTTTCACATAGTCAGTGCTAAGCTTAACAAGAGTTATTTTGATGCCAAGAATATTTCACTGAATGTTAAGTGTTGTTTTATGCTATCTTTAAATAGCAGTTGTCAGGTTTTTCAGTTTCAAGGGAAGAAGATTATTTATTTGAAAAAAAAAGAAACAAAAAAAGACATCACGATACCTTCTGGGCACCCATACTAACACTCTTGCATGGAAAATAAAGAACTTATTTTCTTTATTAGAGGTTTAACTAAAAACAGACTTTGGCAGCTAATCTTCTAAACATCTAAACCTCATCAATTACTTTCCTCTGCTGTTAGAGCAAAAGTATGCCATTCTTTGGAGAACAATATTCAGGATGTGAAACATGTATGCATACATTTTCGTATATGCACACTCTGGCAAAGATTTTAATAGAAAATGTCACCACAGCTCAAGCTCAATAAAGAACTGAGCAGTCCAGTCTATGGGTTTTATCTTTTAGTCTTTAGGGGTGAGATTTTGACCCCTTTATTCAAGCTAATAATCAGAATTTTCAGTGAGGTTTATTCAGTATCGGTGAAAGCTGCAGCAGCCAAGAGGCCTGTGAGTGAAAACACCATGGAAAATCGGCAGCTATCACGGTTTTTTACCCTTGTAACTTAGCTGTGTTATACCTGCAGGTAGAAAACACAGTCAACCTCACTTTACATTAATATTTAAGCATAATAAAAAGTGCTACACCTGAGGATTATTTCCAAACTGTTCTCCATTCCATAGCACGGGCAGGCATTAGCTCATACACAGCTACATGCCTGTGTGCAATGATACACAGCACAGCCTCAAAGGGTCCTCCTGCAAATCTCCTTCAGTCTGGAACACCTTTATTATTTGTTTTTCAGATTTCAGTTCAGTCAAATCAAAGAGAAATTACTTAAGGAAAAAGAGCCTTACTGACACTTCTGGCAGATTAGAGAACAGCACCTTAACCTCAGATTTCACAAACAGCATAAAGACTCTTGATTCAGGCAGCTGCCTGTCTTGCTGAACTTCAGACACTATATTCTCCTCTGGCTATTCTCAAGCCCTTTAAAAATTAAATTCAGAAAGGCTCATGAAGCTGTGCCTGGCACAGTTTTAGCTCTGCACTATAAGGCTGAGTGCTACCATCTTGTCTTGGTTGCTTCAAATCAAAAAATTCCCAGAATAAATCTCAAAAACTGACAGCAAGTACAATATAAAAACAAAATGTATAAAAGCAATGATATAAAAGGAAATGAAGTCTGTTTTACTGTGCTTCAAGGTAACTTTCCATCAATAAATTTTTTAATGTTCTTCTATGCTTTAGCATGGCAGAAACTTCTGAAAAATATATTACTTGTAATATTAATAATTCATAAGTATAATAACAAAAATATTGCAAATGAATATTAGAAATGACAATTTTATGTCAAATAGGAGAAGGATAATTCCTAGGATGTGTATGCATTTGAGGACAACTGTAATAACTGGCCCCTCTGCATTAGCTCTAGAGGTGCCCTGCTTGCCACAGAAAACACACATGAAAGAATTGATGAAGAACCTGTTCAATACTACAATAATAAGATAAAGCAAACCAGTGACCCTCCATTGCCTCTGGACAGGCACTGTCTTTCCGTAGCATAACTCTACAGAAAAGCATTTTTGTCATCTGACAAACTACCTCAATGGGGCATGGGAGGGCACAGCTACCATACTCTGACGCATGCAAGATAAATCCCCTGGTTTGGGATCTGGCCAACAGCACCTTAAACTCTTGTCCTGAGACTTTGGCAATTAGCTTATCCAGTGGGATTTCTATTGTATATTTAGTTGAAGCACAGACTATGAGTTATCTTGTGGAGATTTTTTTTGCTCTGAAGTGTGAACTGGGAATGGGTGTGGGAAAAATCTTTTCTTCTCCAGTGCTCTGTTTTCTTGCTGAATTTACTGGGAAAAGCAGAACTTTAGAAACAGTGAAAACAAGCCTCTGTCATTTATTCCACTTAAAGTGTTGCAACTCTGAATCTTCTTGTCAAAGTGCATTAATTCAAATTAACATAATAAATTGTATGTTTTGTGGTTTGGCTCAAAAGAGCCTTAAAGCCTATTTTGCCTATGGATTTCTCAGATCCTATTACAGTTTGCTTTCCACCAAGTAGCCTATGAATAGAACAAGAATGAGGATTGTTTGACAATTAGCAGAAGAATATAATACAAAGCACTAAAAATGCTCACATCCTCTCTCACCTCCACTAAGGGTTTCTTCTTTGTTCTTTCCCTCACTCAAGAAAGAAATACTCTGGAGCCAGAAGTCACAGCCTGTAAATGTAGCTGCTGTTTCTTTTAGGACAGAGGACAGAAAGACTTTTTACCCAGATATAAGCATAAATCTCAGTAGAACACATCTCTTCCAGCTCACTGTGCCACAATGCTGGTTTTTGAATTTCATTTGTTTCTTTGCAATCATCTGAGCAGGGAAGGGATTTGGGCATAGCTGTGCCCTCTGAAGGCTTCCTCACAGAGAGAACCAGGCACAGGCCTCTTCTGTTCATTTCTGATGATGCTATTTCTTTTAAAGATGTTGCTAAGATGTCTTGACCATCTATTATTTTTCCTAAAGAACAAGGTGCAAGGCATGAAATTATATGAATTTTGATGCCCACACCCATTGTACAGTGCTGCTGCCATCTCCCATAGGAGGGCAGCTGTTTTAACCACTCTCTTCTACAAAAGACAGGCAGCTCTGCTTTAATGTCAAGATACAGGAACAAAAAGCATGGCTGTACTAAAGAAATAATGCCCCACAGTCAAACCAAACCAGCACAGTTAAACAACAGGTACCAAGGAGCATTTTCATCTCCTGGAAATTCACTTGAAAGTTCCTCTGGAAACTAAAACATCTCATGATATGGGCATTAATGGAACAGAATAAATGAGACTCGGAGAGATGCACAGACCCTTGAACAAGCAGGGTAAAATCCATAATTAGGCACCCAGAAAGGCAGGTGATATCTCATAATGTCCTTCTTTAATAAACAGCAAAGGAAAAAGATGCAGCACATTACTAGGGACAGTCCTGCTGTGTTGCCTGTCCTGGAAGTGGAAATGTACAATGTTAAAAGATCCACTCAACTATTAACACAGCTTCTTAACACAAGATGTTATCCTTACATAGAGATGTCCAAAAACAAAGATGAAGGAAACGTTTGTTCAGCCACTCAGATGATCTGTATACTTGATAGGTGCCTTCTATCCTTCACATAAATAAATAAATAAATAAATAAGCATAACAATCCACCATCTAAAATTCTGTCAAAATTTTAAATATTTTATCCCAAAATATTTCAGAATGGGTGGTGTTGCATCTAAAAATAAAAAACACATGGGATTTTATTTCAATGAGACATAGAAACATTATTAAAGACATTAAAATTAAATGTAGAAAACAATTTTGGGAATCTGGTTCAGTTAGAAAAACATCAAAGAGCTTATTACTGTATCTTGAGTTAAGTAAGCATGTTGTCACTCTAACAGACTGGTTTTAATTTGTTCAAACCACTCTGTTGGGATGATTTATATCCTAATATTTCTGGCAAACACATTTAGGAGAGTTAATTATCTTTTCTGAAAGGCACAACAGGTTTTCGTTGACTCAACTGTGGTGCAGAATATCAACCATAAATTCAGTAACTTTGAACAGTCTGTTAAAATTCAGTATTCTAAATAAGAACTCCAATTCAAATAAAACCATACCACTTTCAGTTTTAAAAAGGCTTTCTAGCTTTCTTTCTTTATGATCTTCTTAGCTCTGGGGCCAATTTATGGGATGAAATTTATGGGGTGAAATGAGAGCCTCAGTGACCCCAAAGGAATCCCGCAGTAGTTCACTACCCCTTCAGCCACACCAGAACACCCCTTTACAGGAAGGGGGATTTTGATTTGGGTTTTTCTGGGGGTTGCTTGTTTTGTTTTGCTCATGTCAGTAATTCAGCTCGCTGAGTATCCCAATATGCTGCTGTTCTTGTGTAATGGGGACGAGGTTTCTCAACAGCTTAAACCAACTTTGCCACCAACACCCCTGTCGTTCCCTTGCCGTCTCCGCTCCTCTGCTGCTGGCACTGGCAGCTCCCAGTGGCTCAGAGCTGGATCAAAGGGCTTCGCAGAAAGCTACCAGAAATTTCTGTGGGCTAGCACTCTGCTGCCAGGAGCAGTGCAAGAGAGGAGGGGAGAGGCACGGAGCAAAGTGTGAAGATGGGACCATGATTGTGCTGACTCAGCTTTGTTTAATTTGTCACAGAAGTGTGACCTGAGGGTGTGATAAACATCAGCAAGGAGATACAAGGCACCAGGGCAGAAGGGGTGACTGGAAATTTCTAAAACCAACCTTTCCAGCAATGCCAGCATCTTGAGTAATTTCAGCCAGAGGGCTGAGATTGACATAGATGGATCCTGTGCTCACAGCATGTCCTGGCACAGCTGGCCCCACTTCAGTCCCTGTGCTGCTGATTACTGTTGGGGAGGCAGGGTTGGGAAGCAGAGAATTTTCAGATTTAACACAGCTAGGAGGCTGTTCCCTGAAGGAAATGTGTACATGCCATATTCAGACAGCTTTTAAATTCTTACCCTCTTTCAAGTAAAATAGTTATTAAATACACTGCCTGTTATACCACTTTGCAAGTTGGGTTGATGTTTGTCATTTTACTCTTCCACTCTTTGCAGCTTCAGTATTAACAAGCATTAATAGGTAATAAGTTTTAACAAGTATCATAGCTAATTCTATTGCTTGGGTTCTTTCTTTGGGGAATTTCTCACAGGGATCATTTTCGTGTCTTTTGTGAGCAGAACTGCAGACCAGAGTGAATACTTGTAACCCACATTCCCTAGTAAAGTGAATTCATGTTGAAGGAGAGAAAACACAATCAGGTCTGCAAGGATAATGTCATGCCTGGTCAGTGGAGGAAGCCCATGTACTCCCCTTAAGCTCATAGCCCCATTAGAGGAGATGCACAATGAGGTCTCTACATTTTCTTTTCAGCACAGCATGTAAAAACAGAGATTGCCCCATACACTGAATTTATGCCTTCAAGGGAGAGTGATTTGGACATTTTACGATTAGAACAGATTCTCAGAAATTTTCTAGCCATCTCATCAGGGAGAAAATCAGCAGTATCACTGAGGGATTCAATTGTGTCCCATATAAATTAAAAGTATAGGGAAGAGAAAGAAAAAAAATTTTGGCGCTTATAAGTTGTTTGTTTTGGCTAGCATCCTGCTCTATGCAATTCCATAGACACTGCCAGAGAGTTTATGGAAGATTCAACATTTTTATTTCAATCTTTTTGGCCCATTTCAGAAGATAGTGACCTGTGGGAAACATTATGCATGCTTACTCAGAAAAATATCTGAAATACCACTGTAGACTCCAGCTGTTCAAATGAGAAGGAAGAATGATTTAACTGCTGGCCATGACCAAACTTGGATGACAATAGTTAATGTGGGATTCCCATCTCAGTAGACATTTATTTCAGCATCTGCGACATTCAACAATAGAAGGAAATAGTGGGAACCAACAGCAGGATTTCCTTTGAAAATTCACTTTTATTCCTTCTTCCCTTAAATCCCTTTATTCTTGCCTAGTAAAAATTGTATACATAGTAGCAGCTGTAGGGAATGCAAGGTCAGGCCTGCAAACACTTCAATCCATCAGCAGAGAGGGGTGACAGCTGGTCAGTGCTGCCTGGCAGGAAGGAAGCTGCAGCCTTTGCTTTGGGTCACGAGAAGCAGCCAAGGAGGGAAGCATCCATGCTTAAATCATGGATGTGCCTGGGTCAGGCTCTGGAGGAAAGTTGTGCACGGAAAACACTGTCCAGCAAAGCTGCTCTGTCATCAGTGTACAGCAAATGCCAATGTATATCTAGGTTCACAACAAGAAACTGGGATCTGTCTGTGTCTGCCTTGGCAGGTGATGGATTGCAATATGAGCAGACCTTCAGAGAGACCAAGCTGTTCCTGAAGAGCCAGCTTCTTCACTTAGTAAAGGAGGATTTTACAGCAGGTTATTTCTAGTCTGGCCCAATTGGCCAGAAGGGGTGGTGTAGGCACACCAGGAGCCAGCTGGATCTCTTCTCATTGAAAGCTCTCCAGTTTGGTCAGTGTAATGTTGTCTTGGAGTGAACAAACTGCAGAATGTGGGCATAACAGGGGGCTTGCTTCAGAAGCAGCCTTACAGCAGCTGGTTTTCCTCTGCTTCACTGGTGAATGAGTTGTGAGATCAGCTTCCTGATAACAGAAAGGAGATGGACTGGAATTGCCATCAATGGTCCTTGGAAGGACAGGTCCTATCACTCCCCCTGGGGTCACATCAGAGGGATGACTTCTGGTCAGGAGCTCTGAGATCACAGCAGATCCACTGCTGAGAATACTCAAGCAACTGTAGCATAACACAAGCTCTCCATCACAACCAAAACCACCTGTGTGAGAGGGTATATAGTTTAACCACATGATAAATCTCCCTTGAAAGTCTCTCCTATCCATCACTTTTACAAGCTTTTTGAAGTTTCTTAAGAACTAAAGCTAAAAAAATGTTAGCCAGACAAGAATATCATGTTTAGAGCTGGTGAGGACTCTTTTTGTTTCTTTTCTTTCTCAGACCTTTTTATGGCACTGTGTAGTAGCACAAACACAATGAACAGCACTTGGTGGCACAAGGTAGTTGAGGGATACTGAATCAGCTCTTGGTTGGCTGCCTGGCTTCCTCTGAGTTGGCAGCAGGCTCCCAAGGGAATGCTTTGAGGAGCTCAGAAAGACCACTGAAAAAATTATTGTATGAAATAGTATCTTCTAACCCCTGTTACATAGTAATAAGCACAAACCTTTGGAAATGCAAGTGATTTATCTTCAGAAGATACAGGAGAAGCAGTGGTTTTTGGAAGAAACATGGACAAACATCTTGACAATCCTCATATTGTGCCCATTCTGCTGGCACATGCCATATATGAAACAAAAGGAAGAGAGGCTGATCTCCTTACACTCTGAGTACTTGACTCAGAGTGAGTTTTGATTATTTTTATCTATATTGAGTTTTGACTATTTGTATCTAATTTGACTATTTGTATCAGAGTACACTCTGGGTATTTAACTACATGCTGTACAAAACATAGTCAAAGACAGAAAAGTTACAAAACCCAATGTTAATGTTCTTTCTTGTATACATACAGGCACTAGAAATCAAGAATTATGGCTGAAACTCCAGCATCAACTCATACTCAGAGACTTCTGTGAAAAGACAGGGATCTTTCTATATTTAGGAATATGCAGACCCAGTTAATGATAAGAAATCCATCTAAACCTGTTTTTCCCTATTGAGCAAAATCCTACAGTTGCAGGTGTTTTAAATTTAATTTTTGAGTAATTTTTCTTCCACTCAGATTATCACCTGACTAACAAACACCAGGGGATTTGCTACTGTCATAATTTCTTCAATGAATGCGTGAAAATGCAGATTAAATTCTTCATGCATCACACACAAGGGGAAAAATAGAGAAAGAAAAAACCAAGGATCAACTGAATTAATATGAATTTGTATGAAACCGCATTGATTTTACTGTAGCTGAGATGACCCACTGGTCCAACAGCAGAGCAGGGAACGAGACCAGGTCTTTCTTTTAGTATTTTCCTTCTATCTTCTTGTGCCAATACCTTGCCATTTGACTCTGTTGCTAGTGTCTATTATGCTTTAACTAGCATGAGATTCATTATCATAAAATTCTTAATTTTAAGAGATTAAAAAATGTTTTTATATATTATTATTCTAACTATTAATTTAACAAAAAATCCATTTTGCATTGTCTATGAAATTGTATCATGGTTCCTTGGCCCTTGGTAATTCTTGAATGATGACCTCTGAAAATTTTCAAAGTAGGATTGAGAAACAAAAACCAGTGAACTTTTGGTTTCAATATCTACTGAAAGACATGTCTTAATGTCTTATCAACTTTGATCTTTAGAACAGAACGTGATGTTCTTGGGTTAGAGGAAAAGCACAGGGAAACAGCACACTGGGGCTGGAACAGGGATGTGAGCACTGAGCACACACTTCACTGTTAAGTCATCATCTGCATTCTAAATTTGAGTAAAGACAACTATTTTCTTCTATCAGTGATCAAAGCTTCCATCAAAACCAAGTGGCTTGTGCAGGATTGGATGAAATCACAATTTGCAGCCTCAAAGGAAGCCTCCAAAGGAGCGTGTGTGTGCACACATTCACACCTATCAGCACCTGCCAAAACGCTTCCAGCTTGCTGATCCCAGAGTGTATCTGAGGCTATCTCAAATCTGATATGATTGTACTGAAATTGGACACTTCATAAAAGGGCTTAGAATGAGCAAATGGAAACATGTGGCCTAACTCTCCTCTCACACTCAGAGCAAATTAAGACTAACACTGGATTAGTTTTTTTGACAAGCTGCAGAAGCTGTATGAAAGCTTCTGGGAAACCCAAGGCTTCAGCAAATTAGTGTTTAGCCTGACCAAACATTTCCAATAGAAAAGTTTTTTTTGGCATTTTGATGAGAATTTATTTTCATTTTGAAGCTAATTTTTTAACATAAAGTGTTAAATTAATCAAAAATAAACTTAAAATTTATGGATTATTTCTTTGTACTTTCTGCAAATGGGAAAATCTTATGTGAAGTTGTCACTTCCATTCCTGTGGTGAAAAGAAGTAAAGGCAAACATTTTCAGACTGCTTCATTACAGGTGAATAATGGGGTCCAGAAAATTTGATCAATTCCTTAAATATTTCTCTCATTTAAACAGAGGAAATTTCAAGGAGTTTTACAGAGAATTTATACTCCTGAGTCTAGATTAAAGACAACAGATTCCCACTTGCAGTGAGTCCTCTTTCCACTGCTTGGAATAAAGTAGCAATGTAAGGTGTACTCAGTTCACTCCAATTTATCTTCACTTTAATTTTCCATGTCCCTCCTGGAAAAGTTCTAAAAGATCTTAACATAAACTGTAAATCTAAGTTATTCTGACCTAAAACTTTTTCAATAATATGGTGATGATAGTTTTGTAGCAGATAGAGTTCAGAGCACTCAGCCAGACCCTATTGGCTCCAGCTTTGACACCACCTAGTGTTTCACATCTGGCCAAAAGGGAGTTAAAATAGCAATCCTTGAGCTAACTCCTTATGATTTGGAATGACAGTGCCTCTTCTCTACTCAAGAACAGAAGCAGATGCCTCTACTGAACAGTAAACTGTTGGCTATCAGGGCAGGTTTTGTAATGGGTCCCTCTCTGCAACTACCTTACTACTGCAAACTCAGGTTTTTATTCAATGTTGATAACTTTCAGAACTTTTCAGTCTAAGCCTGATTTGAGTTGCTAACAAAATTAAACTGCTGGGTATTCAGTTTTTTCCAACCAAGATTTTTAAAAACTTCACAAAACAAGTATACATTTATGCCCAGTTTGCCTTGTGTAACCTTCAACACTATTATGAATATTTATCAGCATCAATTGACAGTCTAGACTGCATGATGTGGCCAGAAACCTGATCTAGTCTCCTCTACAGTCAAGATAAATCTTCCCACTCTTTGAAGGTTTATTTCTTGATTTCTTTTTTTGTTTAGAAAGTATTTGGAACTTCATTTTCTGTTCTTAGTTTTCATTGAAAGACAGAATTTTAAAGGTTAAATACCCCCATGAACTGTAACATGGACTGCTGTCTGGGAGTTTTCAAAAATGCTAAAACAACTCCTACATTTTCTTAATTATCTATTAATCTATCTACCTAGGTATTGCAGGGAAGGGGTTGAAAGCAGAAGATTTGGCAAGAGAGGAAAGTAGAGCGGTCTTCTTTCAAGATGACCTTGTAGCCAGGGGATGCTAAGAATATCCAGTGTGGAAAATTCTGTGCATTGTGCTTGCTTTGGGTTGTTTTCTGTCTGTCTTGAGAGGTGGAGTTTTTCGAGAGGGTTACAAAAAGCTGTCAAAGACTTGAGGCACTCTTCATGGGCAGGCTTGGAAGAGAGATGAGGAGCTGGGGGTCATGGAAAGCACACGGAGAGCACAGCACTGTGACGTACTGCACATGCCCCAGGCCCTTGGGAATGCTGAGGGTGGGAATGGGCTCCCAGCTTTTTGCCCCTGCTAACACAGACTGAGCATTGCAGTGCGTGTATTTCCTCTTGCTCTTGGAGTCCTCCAGCCAGCAGGGTTCATCAAAGTGTGCACTAGGTTAGGCTGATAGGTGATTATCCAGATTAGACAAGTACAGAGGGAGGACAGAGGGAGGGGGAGGGTAAAATTACCAATCTAGATGGATATAGTGTACTATATTTTTGGGTAACTGTTTATTTGGGGTACAAAAAAAACCAACTTCGAAACCCTCTCTGTCTTGGATGGGAATATTGAAGAATGCACACAGCTTCAAGATGCTACTTGACTCTTACGAGGCAAAATGCCTTTTGAGTGTTGTTGTCATAGATAAGGTGCTGGGAAAAAGCAGGGGTGAGGTCATAAGGATGAGTTATGGAATGCCAGCTCTCATAGGGAGAGAAAGGATATTGCCAGGCCACCACCGTGAACAAATTCCCAGACCTTTCCTGCACACTGTGAAGGACTAAGGCATTGTGTTGGGCTGCAGTGCATTTCCTTCCCAAACCTGAGGCAGGAAATGGGAGTGCAAGGAAACAAAAGAAGAAAGAGAAGTCCAGAGATAGTTCCATTATAACCACATGTGACATTGCAAAGTACTTCCTGTCTTCTATAAGAAAAAAAAAAAAAAACCTAAATTAAACTGATCTATGAACCTGGACAAGAAATGGTCTTCAGTCCTCCTTGAAGCTGTCCTCTTATATTCCATATTCAAATTTTGTCACATGACTGGCATTGCTTATTTTTCCTTTCCTGCCCAGCAAGAAGTTTAAAGTGCCTGACTAGTCAACCAGGAAAAAAGACACAGGGGGACCTCTAAGTTACCAGAAAACCCTCCTGGTTATGTCCCTCTCAGTTTAAAGGGGATTCAACTATGTTTTTTTGCTTAAAAATATAATCCTTTTTTTTTAAATTGCTTTTCTTTTCTTTTCTTTTCTTCCTTTTCCCTGAGCAAGTATTACTGTTCACTTTTTCCTGGAAAGATATCCACTCTAGTCTAGCAACCGAAAATTAATAAGTCACTGTTATTGCTAAATCAAAAGCACTGGAGGAATGCTTGCTCTCCAAGCCTTCATTGACTCCAGGAGACTTTGTACTGAGACCTCTAGGGGAAACATAATATGAGACTAAACAGGTTTTCCAGTAATCACAGTAATCGTATTTATTCATTCTTCCTAATGCAATAAGATACACCCAAAGTTACTCCATGTTAACCAAGAACATTTTTATACTTCCAAATATATTTTGCACTGTTAAATGCATAGATAAACAGCTTGAGGATACAGTTTAAGAGTTCCTCTCAGTATTAATCATCAAAACACACACACACAAAAAAATATTATTCATACTTCCACTGAAATAGTTAAATGCTGAAATTTTAAAAGGATCTTTCTGTAACAGGATTGGGAATATTACTTCTGGGCTCATGTGCACAGTAAAGGAAATTAAAAGAGGCTGCAAAGCAAAAGTAAAAGTAGAGCTGGCCCTTACTGAAGTCAGTGACAAAATTCCTTTAAACTGCAGTAAGACAAGAACAAGCCCCAGCAGACTGGACCGACTACAAAGCCAAGGAATATTTTAAAACATGAGTAATAAAAAAAAGGAACAGTACAGCAATTATTAATACTAAGAAATTAGGAATCATGCCTTTAAATATTTAAAACAGCTCTCCAAATACACATTTTAACTCATCTTTAGGATTAGTACAATGTTATCAATAAAAAAAAGAAAGGATCTATCATCTTAGTCTAATTGGGTTGGTTTTCCTGTCACAGTATACATGCAGTGTAAATGCATTGATATTTCTGTATATCTTTACCATGCGTGCCTGCAGAGAGGGAAGGACCACAGTTACATGGGCAGGAAACAGAAAATGTTCCATTTTCCAAGCTTATCCTTGCCTTCAAATCATTACAATGCCAGATTTTATCAGGAACGCTGCTTTAAAAAAATTAAAGAGAATTTCAGTTCCAGATGGAGCCTACAGTGATGTTACAAAGATAATATAAGAAACAGAAAGTGGAAACAGATGTGTCATTTTTAAGGAGATGGATTCCATTAGCGTAAAACTCTCCAAATGTTCTGTGTGCTGTGACATCTGCAGCAGTATTTTCAAACCTGGGTAGTTCTCTCCCCTTCCCTCTATGGGTTTCCTGGTTTGGATGGTCTTTTCTTCCATTGTAACTTCATAGACTGTAAGGGACCATCTAGCCTGACCCTCTTACAGGCAGCAGGACTTCCCACAATTAAGTCCTAAAAAAAAAAAAGTTGCCTTGAATAGCAGCAGTAGACAAACTATGACGATACTTGCTGGCTATATGAATGAATTTTTTGTAGATAGAAAAGCAGAAAACAAATGTCTCAGGAGAGCCATCCTCTAATCCCGATCACAGGATTGTCACCAACTTTCCCTCAGTCATTATCTCCTCTGTTGCATTGCTACAATGTTTCATGCTTTGATGAATAACCTTCCCATACGAAAATAAATTATTCTCTTTCTTTCTGCATTGATACATCGTAGGACAGGAATCACCTGTCCTCTGAGAGCTGCCAGAAATGGTTAAAATGTGAGCTATCACAATGAGGTTTTAGTCTATGTTATATTACCAATTGCCCCTTTCATGTCTTTATCGGAATTCCAAATGAAAAACACTTCACTGCAATTGTCTTTAACAACCAAACATCTCAGTTTATTCAAAACAAGATAGTGAAAGCTGTTTGCTGCAAACCTATGTCAATTGATGGTGACACTAGGACTTCCATTTTTTGTGCAGAAGTTCCGTAGCAGCTTCCCACAAATCCTGCACCTACTGCAGTCACTGTCTTGTTCCTTTAAAACATTAGTACAGTATTAATTTTTCCCAGCTCTAGATTAGAGTAAATGTTTACAGGGAGGCTTATCACACTAATTAAGTTTAAAAAATCTAACTTGAATGGTATGTGTTTGATGTCCTTAAATACTGGATGACATGATTATTTAAAGAGCAGTTCTGCCTTTCTGGGTTATTATAGACAATAGTAGCACTTTCTTTTAGCAATGGAACAATATAATTGCAGCTTTTCTATTTTAAAACTTCCCTCTCACACTCTACATGTTCTCTCTCTGTGGGGTTTTTCTTCCCCTTAACAACTGTTGAAAAATTCCCACCTTCTTTAAGGGCCCTTCCAGCCCAAACCACTCTATGATTCTGTGATTCTGACTTGTGCCACTATCAAATTTGCCTTTCTTCCATTTTTGTATAAATTTTCATTCTTCCTGGGTTTATTATGTTTGTTTGTTTCATATCTGTTTCCACTTTCCCTTTGAGCCAGGGTTTCACTTTGTTTTGTTTTGTTTGGGTGGCATTATTTTTTTTTTAACCAATAAGGCCTTCTTCTCATTTGTGGTTTTTGAAGCGTTTGGTAAAATATTCCTAAGCAGCTCCCAATTATCATTCACATTTTTCTGTTTAAAAGCTTTTCCCCCAAAGATTTAGCTCCTAATTGTTTTCAGCTTTCTGAAACTGCTCTTTCAAAGCAGTAAGAGAGGGGGAATGTGAAGCTGGTTTTTACATTTTTTGCTTGTTTGAACACTCTTTTGCTTTGATATGCCTAATATAATTTTGCTAAGCATTAACACTGAGTTTGAAATTCCCTTTTTTACCTAACAAGGTAGGTTCAGTAGAGGGCCCAGCATTCCAGAAACATTTTCTGATCCAAGAAACAGGTAAAAAGAAATTTCTATACCTTTTTAATGTTGATAATATCTATTTAAAGAACCAATTGTCATGGTCTGTTCTGTTACTTGGTGCTGCAATATTCTTAGAAAAGCAAAATTAAAAGCTTAAGCTCAAAGGGTTTGATTCATCATTTGGTACTAGGTAAATAGAAAAATATTCTTCCTGCAAGTCTGGTCAGATCTCAAGAGACACACTTACCGCTGCACTTCAGATTTTCACTATTCCTCTTAAATGTTCCTCAAGTGTCTTGACTTTTGCTGGATGCTTGGTGAGGACTGATACAGACTTTCCAGTAGAAAAACCACTAGGGAACTGGGGGAAATGGGGTTTCTCTCTCAGTTTCTATATTAAAAAGCAATGAAGTTTATATATTTGATAGAAAAATACAATTAAAGTTCAAGTTTTGGAAAGCACTAAGAACTGGACTACATCTATGAGCAGGTGAATAATTACACTGTCATCCCTCTAAGATGCTTCATTTGCTCAGAAGAATTACAACTGCCTATTATTTTTAGAACCCATCCAATCCAAATTTTTTAAATTAATTCAGAAGTGACATGCATAAAAATAAGAAACAGTGACAGAGAACAACATCTTTCTTTATACTTGTATTCAAATTTTAATACATTTAAAACTGATCTTCATTGCTGACCCACTGAAATAATCACAGAAGTTTTTCTGCAGTGTTACAAAATTCACTTATGGGCTTTGTTTGATGATTCAGAGCAGAACTTAGATAATTTTTCCAATGAGCTCCTTAACTAAATAATCACTATTCTCTTCTTAACAGGATTAAAAGATATTTAGTAACTCATATGAATTACAAGAGCATTCGTGGCAGCAGTCATTTGAAGAGATCCAGTGTGGAATAGGCAGAAGTAATTTGGATGCCAAGAACAATTTTCTTATTACTGTAAGAGAGCTTATGCTTCCAAAACTAATGAATTGAAAGTCAGTCAAGATCACACTGCAAAATCTTTTTAAAAATTTAGTTGAAAGGGATTAGGGGTGGTCAATTACGAGAGATTGAAAGACAAGTAATCTTCAGGTTTAGTGATACACCAAAACTGTTTCCAGACAACTTTTAGGTATGTGGTTTGAATTGTCCCTTTGGCATAATCAGCTCCATCTCTCAGTGCTGACTTTTCTGTGTCTGGTCAGTAAGGAAGATCCAGAGGGTACCTGGGTCGTTGGGGCAGGGAGAGTTTTATTTACAGTGTAAACATGGAAACATTTATTCTTGAGTGGCAACACATATTGTCACATCAACCACAGTGCTGAATGTTCCCAGTTGAGAGCTTTTTCAAGAATAAGAGCAGACTTTGGTCAGCCCCCTCTATTTGTGCACCAGAAGAAAGGAACAGATTGTTTCAAAGCAGTCAGTCTTTGCTTCACTTACTATGTCCACAAAGCAAATGATTTAAGCAGGTAATCAGAAAAGTTTGATGACTGATTTAAATAAAATGGAACAGAGTTATTAGAAATAAAAATACTGTTTTGGCTGAAAGAAAAAAACTATTCAAAGAAGCTGTCATAGATTGAGATAAAATTTTGATTTAGAGAGTACACCCCCAAAGTGTCTCTAGTAAGAGTCTGTGAAACAAAACCTACATTTTAAAATGATTAAGGCTTTCTCCAAATAGCCAAAAATAAAATAAAAAAATGTTTAAATCTGTAGGAACTTTAGTTCCATTTATTAAGGAGTTTTAAATCAACATAATCTAGTTTCTGAACAGGTTATAGACTGGTTTTGAGGGTACCCTCAAACTCCTATTGCTTTTCCTCACTTTGTATTAAAACTCAGGACAATAATTGGAAGTAATCACAGGTTTGAAATTTGTTTTCCAATGTCCCAAGGCAATGGATCAAATTTTGAGGCTAGGAAGGAATTTTTTTTCTGTGCTCCAAAAAATATTCTGATAACTTGCATAAAGCAAAACCCCACTGATAAAATGGGTTTGATTTTATCAGGATACTTAGACAAGATCACTAGAGCACTCTTTTACATGTACAGTGCTGTTAAAAACCTTTTGAGTTGAAATCAAAATCTTCCACTTTCTGAAAAAGCACTCTGGCTGTTATTCAAAAGACTGCTCAACACACACACAATGTGTTAAGATGAATCCTATATGGTCACTATGTATTAGGAGCCCCAGAAATCACACAACTAGAAACAAAACTTTCTGAGAACTAAGGCAAGAGGAAGTCTAATTTCTTGACCCCAAACCTCATTAGGCAGAAGGCAGGCTACTGACAGGAATTTACTCAAACCAGATGAGCTTCTGGTGCACACTCCAGTCACCAGCTGAAGAGACTGAGACTGTCTTTCTCCACTCTTTTCTGGGAGCTGTTGCATCAGGTATGCTCTTGGGAACTTCATCATATTTCTAGTTCTCCATCTTCTACATACGCACCAAAATTGCAGCTTTCCTACTGCTGCAAATCTTGCTCACCATGTACTTATTTACAGCTTTGGACTTATCAAAGCAAATCACCAGTCTCTGCATGCACAGATGTGTTCAGAAAGGTCCAGTAAAACCATTCAATACCCTCCCAGGCTTCTGCTGGATTTCCATGCACCAGGTGTCCACTGGAGTTCCACCTTAAGATGAGTATCCCTCCAGCTGAGGACAAGTACAATGTTTGGTGGTCTTCTCTTCCTCTGACACTCACATTATTCACACCAGCTCAGCAATTGTGCTTTACGCTGTCCATTTCCATTCCATTCCATAGGGTATTACTGCCTGGTGAATTACCTTCCTTCCTTAGCAGCTGCATGATAGATGGAGCTATCTATGTAGCTGAGTTCTATAAGGAACTCAGTTTTTCAAATGAAGAGGAATAAAATTATGACCTTAAACATAGATTTGAGGTTCTAGTCACTTCCTCAGTATGAAGGAACAGAAGCATGGACAAGCTGATAGGGGAGGGAAGGGAATGTAGGCTTCCAATAATGGAGAGATACAAAGAGCCAAAGAAAAAAACATATACATACATACAGATATACATAAGCAAATAAAACTGGAAACCATTATGAAGACAAAACAAACTACAATAGAAGGAGGACTCTGAGGAATGGTGGTGGAAAAAAAAAAAAAAATCAACAAAGTATTAAAAAAAACATTCAATCAACTGTATTTTTATCAGTCAGGCTGAAATTAAATGTGAAAAAAACCCAACATTTGCAATTAAAAATTCTGTTTAGAAAATTATTTTATTGGGAAAAAAATGACATGATGAACCTTTATTTTTGATGCACTTAAAAAGAAATTAGTGTTTCTTTTCCTTCTGCCTTTATTAATGAGTATTACAGTATATCTGTTGACACCAAAAAAATTTCTTAGCTCCACTGAAGTGAACAGAAAAACCATACATGACAATTTAAGTACAGAAATGGTATCTATGCTTTTACACAAGATACAAGCAGAACATTTCCAACCTGATCAGGCCACTAAACTTGAAAAGTTATAACCAAAAGGGGAAAAAATATGACTGCTTGAAAGAGTTTAATTAGGAGATCCTGCTGGATTGTGTCAGCTTTCCTTCTATTCAGAATTTAATCTGGTGTAAATCTGAAGCTGACATGGATAGAGTAATAATGATTAGAGGGAAATATAAAGCAAAAGCCCTTCTCACTTAATTCTCATTTATGCATTGTTATGTTACTCAGCTGGCTCTCAAGTTGGGCAGAGGGAGAGATTTAAGAGAAGTAGCAACTCATCTGAATGCCAGCAGTTTTCCAGAAGAAAGAGGAAAATGCATTTTCTTTACAAAAAGACTCAGCTGCTTCAACGTGGCAGAATATGTCTGCAAGAAAAAAACATCTATGGTGATTATAGTTAGGAGACTGAAGTTTTGCAGTTGAAAAAGGCTCCCTTCTAAATGAATGAGACATACGGGGGATCTCTTTCCTCTGCTGGTAATGGGCACAGACAGTGGTGCAGTGTCACAGCTGCCCCTCTCCCCATGCCAGTGACAGCACTGATGAAAATGAGATTTCCCTGGGTGCACACAGTGTCCGAAAACCAAATAGGAAGCGACAGTGTCAATGAGTTTTTTTTATTAATCATAGGAATGCTGAAGAGATTGTCAGGGAAATGAGGGTTATGAGGAGACAGACTGCACTAAAGACTGAAGGTGATGTCTTGAAATTTTAGAGTGAAAGGCAAAACTTCTCATGGCATCTACAGGGCCAGGAGCTCATCCTCTGTATGTAGAACAGTGAATGCAAAACTTACTAAAGGGAATAAATAATTTCTACCTCAGAAAGAATTCTGTTAGGGAATCACTCCCCCTGATAAACATACCATGATGATTTAAAAGCAAATCTTTGCATTGCCTACAAAATGGTGTTGTAAATTAAGCTTCAAATGACCACGAGAAAGAAGCTTCTAAAATTATTGTATGCTTGATATGGCAGCATGTTAAGTTATGACAAGATTCACAATACTTCTCCCAAGGCTGAATAATTTGGAATAAACTTCAGAGCACAGCAGAGGTATGTCAGTTCTGGTGTGTCAAGGGAGTTACTGTGAAAACCTCTGTACACACCCAGACACCAATATGATCTTCCTAAGATCCAACAAAATTGAATAATGTGACTGTAGCCAGCCTTGGTCATAATATATGTATTAATCATCTTATTTTAGCTAGTAACAGGAGAAATATTGCTAATGAAATGAAACATTAGAAACACCATTAACCCAGAGGAGAATTAGCCTGGATGAGAAGCTTACATCCTGGTTTCCAAAAGCTAAAATCTACCCCTGCTTCTTCTCTCTCTGCTCATTTTCCCCTGCTGAAAAGTGACAGTGATTGATATCTTCTCCCACCCTAAGTATGCTGTGGTTTTTTCTCCTTATGGTTGGAATTAAGCTAACAGCCCAGCTCGAACACTCACCCATTTACATGAAGTATTTATTAGCCACGAATCCTTCTGTTCTTACACCACCTCAAAGTTCTTGTGTACGTCACTGAGGAGCACAAAGGGAAGGATTCTGGCATTCAGCACCAAACCCTCTAACAAGGCGAGCAGGCATGGAACGGCTCCCAAAGCCCAGATGTTTAAACCATATGAAGCTGCAGAAGAAAATAAAGAGCAGCTGAATTACAAAGGAGGGGAGGATACAATGTTTGTGTATGGTTAAACTACTGTAAACTTTGAAATTTGCATTATGGAATCCATTAGGAAACCCATAACTTTGATTTAAAAGTAATAGTCGTAAGATTCTTACTTTGCCATTATTTATGTATAATGAGAAGGTACGTTACTAGAATCCCACAAACTAAATAGATGGATTTCATTAAAACTGTCCTGATGAAGAGCAAAATCGAAGGAAAAAGGAAATAACAACTTTTATTTGATGCCAATTTATTTTCATAGGCTGCTTTGCACAGCAGAAAACTAGAAAGATAAAACGACAGGGAAAACTTTTCCCTCTCTTCCATAGAGAGAGGAACTTTTTAATGGTATTTGAAGGGCGGAAATGACCTACTTCCAGTTGCTTCTATATTAAGAATCTGGCTACATATCCAAGAGTTGCCTGAAGAATCAAAGCAGTGTACAAATTCAAATCAGGATTTATTTGTCAACACATTGGTTAAATAGAAAATTTGTTGCTAAAGAATGTGCTGTAAAAATGAATGCTTGAAAGTCTTCCCCAGAGGGGTCCTTCAGGGACATAACTCCAATATTTGCCTTGCCTCTCCCCCCAGCTTTCTCCTGCTCTCCCTTCCTCTCTCCACTCTGATGACAGTCCTGGGGAAGCAGAAATCACAGGAGCATCACAGGTTTTATGCCCACCTTTCAGGTCAGCTTTTTACCACAAAAGACCCACAAACCAAGTCTGCACGAAGTGCAACCAGGACTGTTGTGGTATCCATTGGGGTTTTTTTCAGGGATCCCACTCCCACTCAGCGAAGCCCCAGGAGTTCACCATCCCCCCTGCACCAAAACTGTTCCTGCTATAGGGTTTTTTTCACAAGACAGAGCTCCTCCAGGAAAACTGCCAAGACCAGAACAAAGTGACTGTCCTGTCTCATGGATTCCATTTTAAGTAAGGAACTGGTGAAGGAGACTGGCAGAAGCCTGGAGGGCATGTCTCCATGCTGGTAAACCAGCACAGCGCCAATATCTGTGCAGGGTGTGCACAGAAAGGCTGCTCTTCTCTTCCTCCTCCCCGAGAGCAGTCCACAGAGGTTTATGTTTGGGGTAGTGTGAAACAGATGATAGGTCACAGAGCATCACATCTGGGGCTGCACCCACCCCCTGCCAGGAGGAAGAGGAATGAATGATCCAGCATTTGCATGTTATTATCTCATGAGGAAACAGGAAGGACACAGGCAACTCCAGAACTGTTACCTTTAGTCTTGAGTTGCAATTATGGACATCACATAATCTATGGTTAATTTTACAGTAATCAAGGGGTACTGTCCACAAAATCTATTTACTTGTCTACTTTACAGCTCAAATGGCCACTATCCCCCAACGAGTCTGTGCTGCCACTTTCCCACGCCCCAGGCTGTGTTTGCCTGCCACAGTAGGCCCCCCAGGCATGCCAGTGCTCTTTGCATTTCAGCCCACACTCACCACCTCTCAAGGCCAAGGACTAGAGCCGGGTGCAACATTCTAGGTGAGAGCTCAGAGGCGCTAAAGCTCCTCCAGCTTCACTGGAAACTCTTCCCCTTGATTCTACACCTTGACTATAGATAGATAGATTCCAGTGTGACTTGAGCCTTCTTCTCATCTCTTCACTTGTAGCCTGCAGACAAACTTTTGGTTTCCTCTTCCTAAGTCTGAGTCTTTGCATTTCATTTTAATATGTATATCACCTCCAGATGGCCAGAGACCTCATGCTCATCTACTCTTGTAGTGCTACCCTCCACTTCTTCTACCAACCACAGCATGCTTTCCAAATCTGTATGGGCCCCCAGTGTGCTGTGCTGAGTCCCCAAGATCAGTGGAAGCTGAAACCATCAGGCAAACCACATCTCAGTGAATACCTGGAAAAATAGATATTTTTGTTTCCAGCTTTTCTTTATGAAGTTATTCCCACTGGTGTGCACATGTGCTTCTCAGATGCACCCCTGTACGCACACAAAAAAAAAGAACATTAAAAGATCAGGCTTTAAAACTGCTCAGTCATTTTGGTAGCTTTGCACTCTCAGCTATTGAACGAATGGCCTGAGCAGCTGAATTTTGTTTGGGATGACAAAACAGACAGGCTGTAAATTCAAACTATGGAAACTTTGACACTCCCAATTCTCATTCTTATTCTAATGTTTTAAACTATTCTTGTTGATTTATTAGGAGTTAAATAATAATCATTGCAAGAAAATTAGAGCCATTAAGTACTTCTCACTCATTTTATTTTAAATATACAGACTTTTGACCATCACTGCCTTACAGTGACACCTTCTGGAAAATCTTGGAGGAGACGGAAAGCTGCTCCATAAAGAGAGAATGTGTATGGGACAGATGAGAATCAATGCAGATCAGCTTTGGAGCACTTATTCCTGGCAGACTTTGGATGTTCAAATACATAGTGGTGTTGCAGACACCCTACAGTTCAGCTCTCTCTAGGAAAACAAATCTATTGCTGTGTCATTAATCTTGCCATGTTTGTTTTCTTCCATAAAATGGTGTTAAAGTGTAGGGTAGTCATAGTATCATTCTTCTTAGCATCTCACAGAGATAAAAAAATAAAATTAGAAGTAGTTGTTTTTGCTGGATTAAAATTTGTTCGGTTTTAAATACTGTCTAAAATTATTTCTATATGCTAAGAGAGAGATTTGTGTTAATACCAAGTCTTTAAGGGACAACAATAGCTACAGTACAGAGGTTCAGCTGATTAAGCAACTGGCTTGATCAGGCAAGCAAAGCAGGGAAAAAACCCTCAAAATTCATTAGAGAAGACTAGCAGAAGGGTTGAAAACATAATTTCCACTTCTAGAGAGCAGTTCAGCTGCTGACAACTACTGTCATGGCAGAGCTTCCATTTTCTGGGAAGCTCCCTCACTGTTTAACACACAAATGAGTTACACGGGCATCAGCAGTAGTTTCTGAGACCACTCTGAACATGCTGTCAAAAGAGTGGCTCTGTTGTGTCTCACCAGACTTAGAGAAAAGGAAGGCTTTGAGGCTGGCTGCCATTTTAACAAATGAAAGTTTTACAGGGAAGATCTGGGATCTGGGGATGGCCATGTTTGGTTCATTAGCAGAGTTACGTTGATGAACAGCTTGTGCAAGAATGGTGTAGGAGTATAGACTGTTTATTATAAAAAGCTGAAATCTAACTGAAAACAGAGCTGCTAGGCCCCCACAAAAAGTATGGTAGGGTGATTTTCCAAATTTGCAACTCTTGACATCACAAGAACCAACTCCAAAATGTCTCAACATCCTTACTCACGTTGTCACTGATGACCCTTGTGCCATGAGTCTCCATCCATTTGTATAACAGTGCTAGCTGTAAATTTCCAGCTCATTAGTTATATATGCAAGCATGAAATCAGCACAGCCATGATGATTTAAACCAGATGAGGGCTGACCTTTAGTTTGGACACAGGATGATGTGGGAGAGGAAATTGTATTACATGGGAAAGAGTCATTGCAATTACCGAAATAATTCAGGTGAGCTTGACTGTAGTCACAGGAGACAGACCCTTGTGCCCAAAGCCACCAGGGCCAGCTGGCACTGGCCCAGCCCAGAGCAAAACACACCTGGGTGCTGCAGTTGCCAAGCTCTCCTCCCTGAGAGATGGAGCAGGCTGGGAGGGTGGTGGGATGCCACCCAGGAGACAGGCTGTACCTGAGGTACCTGACAGGGGCACATCCCACGTTTCCCACCTCCAAAGCAACTCAGCCTGCACAATTCATCTGTCTGGTCCCAACAGGATACCAAAACCTGCATTCAGCCTCAAGAAACTGAAAATTTTCCCAGTGCTGCCAGCAAGAGAGGACTTCAGTTTTCAGGAGTCAGAGGACTTTACAACAGAGATCTTTCCAATGTAGATTAGCCAAGTTTTTCATTTATTTCCAAAGATTTCTGTTATCCTTTGTGTACTGGTAGTTTCTTTATTTGATTACATCAGAAAGGGCAGTTAACAATTCCCAATTAAAAATATTTTATTTAACATCACAAAAAGGGGACAGTTTCCAGAAGAGGAGAAAAATCCACCAAGCAATAAAAAAAGTTGTCATATATTTAGGACTGATCAATCCAAACAAATTTGTTTTAAAACCCATGAAGTTTCCAAATTTGTGACTACCAAGCCCTAGAATTTTAGTTAAATCCTCCAGCTTCACCCAGGTGAGGTCTTTAGGCAGACAAACCTGCAGCAGCTGGGGTTTAGAAAATACCATGTATGGTAGGATTTTCAATAAAGCAAAGAGTGAGTCAACCCCAATTGTATTTCTGTATAAATGTAATCTCTTTTTGTCTATCTTGTTATTCCAAAGGCTGTGTTCTTTTGTAGCAACCCACTACAAAGGAGGCCAGAAAGTGGTGCACAATAGGCGTAACATGGAGAGATGGAAGGAAACAAAAACCAGATTCACTGGAACTCATGGGAGCAGAAAGGGAAAGAAGGAGCAGCTGCAGGTATGATCTACGCCCAGTGAAGAGAATTCACCACAGTAACATAATTTAAAGGGGCTTCGTACTGGCATGCATACTGGTGGCTCTTAAAATTTGATTTCTTTTTTTTTAAAAAAGGGAGTCAAATTTGCCACAATAAGCTCAGAACAGCTTACAATAGCTGCCCCCACTGAGGCTCTAGAAACACCACTGCAATAGAAGCATGAGAAACTGGAAGAAGAAAAGGCTTTTGCAAGGAACAGCTTAAGACAATAACTATTAGGTCGTTTTCCTCAAGAACTGCTGAATTATAAAGAAAAATTATTACAAGGCGTGCATGCATTTTTCATGGATAACTATGAGAGTCACATAGCTATAACAAGAAGTTTATTTCAGCCTGGATGCAAACCACTGGTCTTGAAATTTCAATCATGAAATGAAGGAGAGAAAGAGAGAAGGCTCTCTCTCTGTCTCTGAGACACAGAAAGAGAGAGCCTGTGATTTTGCAGAAGGACACAATATGGTGCCAGGTAACAGGACAGGGAACCTTCTGTACTGTCAATGTAGCTACTATAAACTGCTCCTGAGAAAATAGTTAAATGCAAGTTTCTTTTCAATTCAAGAAAAAAACCTTCAAAAAGAGCACTTTTGCTTTAATACTAATCCATGTTAATTTACTGCAACAATAACCAGAAGTCAGTTTGCCAGTTGATGTTTTGCTTTTACTATAAAGCTTGAAATGGAAACTGTGGCCTTGATGAAAACTGTAAAATTCCAGTAAATGGGATTAGTCATCCTTTTGTGTGCCCCAGTTCCACATATCAAATAACAAGCAGTGACACCCTCAGCTAGCAAGTGGAAGTAAATATACTTCAAAAAGGGGAAAAAAAGCCCACAGAGAGGATGAGTAACATTTGACATTTTCATGTACAGAATTTCTGTAGATGTCTCTCTCCCAGAGGAGAAATCTCTTCCAAAATATTTAGTTCATTGTGGTATTTCTCTTTGATAGAGTACTATGAAATCCAGAGCGTTGAAATCCTTAATGAAAACATCTTAATATTTAACTCTTTGCAACCTGGGATCATTTAAGACTTTTCAAATCAAGATTAGTATAACAAGTGGCAAAGAGGAATGGATTTCAATCTTTAAGATATCTGCAGATTGTGGAAAACTTCACTGCCTGATCTCTCTCCATACAATGCTGTGAGCCTTTAATTCCACCTTCAAAAGAAAAATTCCATTGAATAAATAACTCCTCCATTGAGCAAGCAGATACTTCTCACACTAATACTGTATGTCTAATCACTTTGGTTTTGAAGGAATATGGTTTAATATTTCCCTCCCAGAGCTCACTGTCCTCATCAGAAACCTCATATATTCACTTTCTGCTGATCTTGGTTACACAGTGTGTTTTGTCAAAGCATGATGCATGCTGCTGCTTGCACAAGTAAGGAAACCCCATTGAAAAAGTTGCATTTATTAAGTTTCTGGGTTAATTGACTGTTGCTATTGAGTAAAGCACCTGATTGTTATAAGAATTTAGCATACTGAATGGAACTTAACCAGATTTCCAGTCAAAACATGCTGTCAAGCACATGGTATCATCGGTATAATTATTTTGATCCATGGTCAAATTACAGGACAAAAAAAAAATCCATTTTAAAAATTTAGTTACAAATTTCAGTAATTGACAAAAATTTAAAACTCTAGCAAACCCAAATTCTTGCAAGTGTTTACTGTTTTTGTAATTCTAACTCCATGTCATGGATCAGAAATGAAGGTCCTTACATAATGCCTCACAATTCCTGGAAGCTCTGCAGCATTGGAAACACCCTAAGTCATTTCTCTCCATCTTGCAAGAAAGCCATGCTCCACAGCAATCCCAGCCTTCAGCCTGATAAAGAAGGGGTTTTCTCCAGAAACACAGCCCTAGATGTCTTCCCTTGTCCGTGTTAGTGTGAAAGTCAGAATGGGAGAGCTCCAACATCCAGGATATCCATTACCCATCTCTAAATGGACAGGTGAAAGAGTGTGGAATCTCTTCTACAGTGGCAGGATATCACAACAAAGGGCCATATCCCAGTCTTGCCACCCTTGTCAGCTGGCCTGTCAGTGATGTACAGGTGAAGAAAGGACTGAAGTCATCAGAAAACCCACCCGCTTGGCTTCTCTTGGACACCTGCAGGTTTACACCTCAAAATGCTTTGTTTTAAATAATACCTCCAAAAAGGAAAAGATATTTTGTTTATTGCTGTTATAAACATTATTTGTGCACCATTCTTATTAGAAATGGGGCACAAATTTAGCTTGCCTTTTGAGAAGGGGATAATCCATACTGCACAACTGGGCAATTTTTTGCACATTGCATACAAGCATTTTGTGGGCTTCAATTAGGGAACTGCAGTATTTCAGTGTTTAGTTTTCATAAGTTAATGTCTTACCTTTGATAGCACCTTTTTACAAAAGTTGAATGAAGACTAATATAGCACCTTTCACTGCATTCACTGGCAGGCCATGGCAAGCAATGCCTGTAGATAGATGAAAGGACGGCTGACACAGACTGCCCAAGGTAATATATATAACAGTGGGAAAAGGCTGTGCTCTCCAGGCTCACAGGAATTACAGCAGTTAGGGCACAGGGAGCACACATATGCTGCACAAAGCCCAGCAAACCCAAGTGGGGCTGCAGGCAGAGGTGGCCTTGATGCCAGCAGAAAATCACAAACGCCATCAAAATTCTCCTTTTAAGCTACAGCTGGCTGCCAACTGTTTAGCAGCTGCAGAGGAAAGGAGGAGAAACAGAGAAATTTTACAATTTAACAGCATATAGCTTTGGTACAAATAATTTCAAGGAGAAATAGAAGAAAAAGCAAACACATTAAACATACATTTATCTCCTTGCTCCCACCATTTTAAAAGGAAGTAAGAGAACTGCAGAGAAATGACATGGCCATTTACAGACACAAAATTTCTGTACCAGCTGAAAGACCAATGATAACAGAACAGATTATACCCTTAGCTAGATAGGAGAAAGGCTGGAGTTTAACTGCTCTACAAATATCTAAAGGAGACCTTTCTAAGCCTACAAAATACAAATTCACAAAATGCATAAATTTTGCCATTTAAAGAAAGCTAAGGAAGGTGAAGAGATGACTCAGGACACCTGAATCAGAGCATGATTACCCTGTGAGACACAAGACCCACCCGTGCACTGCTCTAGGCTCATAACATCCGCTGATGAGAAGATGCATCACCCACTAAGCTAAAAAAAGATGCACAAAGGAAGAGTGGGTTCTGGGAAAGAATTTCCACTAAAGCCACCCCTGCATGAGTAGCACAGACCACATAGTCAAACACAGCAGACCCACCACAGAATAAAAATTAGTATCAGAGCTACATATTTCCCCAGGCTGCCTGTTAAAGAGGACCAGTAGGAGACCCCAGGTAGAAAACCAGTATAGGAGACCAATAGGAGACTACAGAGGAGAAAAGTTCGAGTAACATGTTGCTGGTTTTCCAAACATATTGATATGGGAGATTTAAACTCATATGCTAATTATTTTCTCATTAGAAGAGTGCTGTTGCACTATTTGCAGACTAAGTTACTACTCAGCATGTGCATTTTGTCCCCAATCTGTCCCTTAGTAGGGACATATTGATACACACTCCCTCATATGGAACACATTAGACATTAAATATAAAAGCTGGTTTTGTTTTTATATAACTTCACACACAGAGAAAATAATATCCCACAGACTATATATTAATCATGTTTACTGATCTCTGCAGAGTATTAGTACACTTTGAAGTCAGCCTGTTGTGCCAAACCTCTGTCAGCTGAAGCCATAAATTTTCTGCTTTACTCCTTGTGTAACTTTTCCTTTCTCTCCCCACCCCAGCCCTCAGTGAGGCAAGGTTAGTTTGGAGCTAGATGCATTTCTATGTTAGCCTGCCAAATCATGTGAGATGTGTGAATGGATGACTTCAATTTGAAGGTACATGTTCAAGTACCCAAGTCATCTTTTCCACCCAGTAAACTTCTCAGTCATTCTTTTTGAATTGTTCTGCAACAGAATGAAAGCTTTCCAAAAGCAAAACTCTGCCCATCAGCACATTGTTAGTTAGCCACGTTTCAAACCTAAGGCTGCAAGTTACCTTTAGAAAGCAGTGATTATGAATAAATCATCTGAGATATAGTTTCCCCCATATTGTGAACCATAGCAATAACACATCTTTAACTGAATAGGTAGTTTGCATCAGAATACAAAAACATGTTCCAGTTTGGAAAAAAACCCAAACCAACAACAAAACCAGCTGCTAAAACAAAGTGAAAAGATGTGCTGATAAAACTAAGCATAGAGTTGTGCAGAGTTTTCTGCCCTAAGACACAATGCTATCTAGCAGGGGAAAAGGAGCTGTCTTTCAGCCATCAATCAGCAGTGTAGGCATGCACAGACATGCATCCACAGGATAATGGTAGCAGCCAGTGGCTGATGTTCCCAACATCTCTCTGCAAATCCTGGTCCAGCAGGAATAGTTCTTGAGAGCCTCTCAGCAAGAGTCACTGAGAATTATCATGAGGTGTAAGTGTATCTATCAAGGCACTTACTGGATGCTAAAGCAGAAGCATTGCTTGATAAGAGCAGCTCAGGAAAATCAGGCTAATCTTGACATGTTTCCACCATTAGCACCAGCTTCAGCAGGGCAAACAAATCAGTACTACAAAAATAATAATGCTGTTCCTTCACTAAGAATAGAAACACAGGGTGCATATAAACAAGAAAGACATGCAGTAATAATTTGTTTGCTACAAAATAATAATTGCATTCCTTCACAAAGAATAGAAACACAAAATAATAATCATAATAGAAACACAGGGCGCATATAAACAAGAAAGACATGCAGAAATTTTGGCTCTAGTTGGCATGCAAGTCAAAGTTAAGGAAGCAAGGCTAATGTTCCCTGGAGTCCCATCAGCACTGGTGATTGTTTGTGGCTATGCATAGTCAATATCTGTATCCATCTGCATTGCATTTGAAAGTCTGGGCTTCTGATTTTGACCCTCTGAAGAGTACTGAAGCAAGCTGCCTACAGCAGCCTGAAACCAGAGGTGAATATACATTACCTTCAGTATAGTTTTCATAGTAAAAATTATTTCAGTCCCTAGTTGCCATTTGACCACAGTTGTTAAGGACTAAAGAGAGCAATCTCAGCTGGCAAAGGACAAAAATTAAATGGCCTTGAAATCTTATTGACAGTCTCTTTCCTTTTCTTCCAAAAAGACAGCCCTTACACAGCTAACTAAACAGAGCCTGACAAGGTATTCAGAAAGCTGAGGTGCCTCTGAAACTACTGCTAACACCAAAAGTAGCACAACTTAGTAAAACTAGTAAAAACTAGTAAAAAACAGCAGAGCACCTCAAACATATTCATTTACTTCATTTATTAATTGATTGATCTAGTCATTTTGGTGTGAAGTGGACTTATTGCAGGGCCAATGTTAAAAGCCAAGCTGCTGCTCTGGTGAGTGAACCTGTTCCTTCAGGATGGACCCAGAGCAGCAAGCAGGGAAAGAAAAAAGTGCCACCACTTTGGTTGGGGGAATCATGAAGGGGCTTGCCCATGCTGAGTGAGGTCTCTATGCAGCCATGATGAGAAGCTGCTCAAAGACCATTTTTCCTGATGGTTGACAGGGTAGGAATAGGAGCATGCAAGAGGTGTTTAGGAACAGGGATATAACACAAGATTCCCTCCCCAGCTCTGGGAAACTGTCCTTAATTCAACAACACCTGGAAAACCATTGGTGTGACTCATCAATGGACAAGCAAATGTCCCTTTTCTGACTATGCAGCCAAACAAATACAGCCTCTCTGAGAGTCTGAGCTGTGTGATCCCACACCAAGGCCTGTGCTGGCTCTCAGTAAGAACAGGTTTGAAAGGTGCCTGTCTCATCCCACTGGAGCTGCTCATTCCATGCTGTGTGTATAACACTGAGTGCCAGAACCTTTCCCCAGCCTAAAACGCTCACAATTTTCTACTTTGCTTGTTTCTGGTATTGTCTGGGGACAAGAACCTCAGATTTTAGTAAAGCATTGCTAAAATATTAAAGAAAAATGTTACATTCATTTAGAAACTCTCAAAAAATCTTAAGAACTTGAGATCTTAAGAACTTGGAAGACCACTGTCTTCCTATTACACCCTAAAAATACACATGTTGAAGAAGAAAAATTACATGATGATCAGTATCACCAAATCTATTAGTAGGTGAGGCTAGTCAGTGTTACATGATTATGCCATGAAAGATGCTGATGTTAAAACAAATGAACATTATTCACAAGGGAGTTATTCAAGAAACAACAAGCCTCTAAATTCACACTTTTTAGTTTTATATCTGAAATTTAACCTCATGGGAATTTGATTCAGTGCATTGAATAGAATGGCTTCCTTGAAAAAATTACCTGCCAGCACACTCATTGCATCCCTATTCATAGTGTGCCCAGAATGCACACACTCTTTTCACCACAGTGTGGATAAAGATAAAAGATCAGAGATGCTTTTGAATGTTTTAGAATTTGTTTCTACTATGAAAGAGTTAGTTATCAGGGCTGTGATACAATTCAGAGGCAGTTTTCTGACAAAGCTGAAATGGCCACTCTCCAGGGCTGGGAAAGGATGTTACTGCAAGGGTTCCATTAGTCACCAAAGCATTTTTCTCTTAAAAGTGCCAGTTTTTGACCTTGGAGGTCAGCAAAAGACTGTGCATCTGTTGTTGGTTGGTTTTCCTGAAGACTCATATCTAAGAGCTCGGGCTGATGTTTCCCGAATTGCATTTCCTTTCTACAACCATTTGCCATGGCCCCATTCAAAAAGGGGTTCATCCAGTCTGCAAGTGCTTTTTGAGGCACCTGAGGACAGGGTCTCCTCCATCATTTCCAAGCAGAGCAATCACAAACATTTACATCCTTGTAAAATTAACCAAAGGGTTCTCTTCAGAGCAGGGGAGGAGGAAAACACAAAAATAATATACAACTAAATCAGAGCTATCACACAACAGTGAGTTAAAAGGAAGCCACAAGGGACCTGTTATTTACAATCAGCTACAGGCAGAGAGCTCCTAGGATATGGACAACAGTATGAGGGAAATGATAGCAAATGTTACCAAAATAAACAAAAAATGCATGAATGAAATACAGACTTTTTTCCCAAATAATTCAAACAAGTGGATGAAAACTACAAAAAATAATTTCTTCTTTAAGAATCTCTCTTCTTGCAAAAGACAAATAGCTCAGAGCAGGAAGCAAACACCATGACACATCAAGGTTATTGATGGTAAATGTTCTTGTTTCCAGTAAGAATTTAGTGTGTTTCAGATGGCTTAAATGGAATTAAAAAATTACAGAAAATACTTCTGCCAAATACAAAGAGGCTATCTTTTTTCTTGCTTTTTTCCCCTGTTACTTGAATTGCTTCCTTTTTTTCGTTACATATTTTGAAGCAAATACCTTTTAAAGCCTGTTTGTATTCACCCAAGTAGTGATATACAAGAAAGGCAAAACACTGAGTATCCTTCCTATATGTCTTCTCTGTGTGTGAGACCAAATATTTACAGCACATATCTCAGTGAAAAGTTCTAAAAAGCAGAAAGCAATCACCATGGGATTGACAGACATGAAAATAGGGATTAATATTGTTAATCAAAATCTAATATCTGAGAGTTCCCCTTTCAAATAAAAATCCAAAGAAACAACCAAATCTGCAGCACAAAAAACAAACAAAAAACAATGTCAAAACAAAACAAACCCACCCAATTGATGAAAGAGAAAATATTTCTTCTGCTCTTGATTTTCTGATGTCATATCCTTAAATTCCAGTGCAAATGTCACTTAGGAACAATATTAAATGCTCAAGCTACCCCTGTGATCAGGACTGAGCATAAAACAAGTTTACACAGACACAGCATGGGGAAACTTTCAAGAGGCCACAAAAAAACCCCAAACAAACAAACAAACAAACAAAACCAAAACAAAAAAAACCAAACCAAAACAAAACAAAAAAACCTTGTACAGGCTTTCTGGGAAATCGCTTATCTGGAAAAAAAAGTCCATTACATGATATATCTCACCCAGTGGCAGCACTTTATCAAATAGACAAGCTAAGTACAACGTGTATTTAATGTCCAAACATTTCAAGCTTGAAATCCAAGGAAAGTGTATTTACTCTCAAAGCTACTCTTTCAAACTTCATGACGTATTTGTAAAAAATAAATTCATTTAGAAGAGGGTTGTATAAGGTGGCTAATTCTTCCCTGTTCACTAGGTGGCACTATGAGTCCACCAGAGAATTTAAAGCTCATCAGTATTTTTTACTCTAGTTGTTGCAAATGTCTGTCTGAAAAAGCAATATTATCCTTTTAAGCCTTCTTTAAGAGCTCTTTTAGGGTTTAACTTGACATGTTTTGTCCTGTTAAGCAGGAAAGCAATTTTTCCATAAGATATTAAGGCCACAAAATGCAACATGTAAATCACTTTATATTTATATTGCTCTGAATGGTGCTCAAACTTCATAAATTGAAAGATCCAGCATGGGGAAGAAAGAAACAAAAAAAAAAATGTGCCTTAAGCTTGACATTTCTAAATGTTTAGCTAGAGAATTTGAGCTGCAATAATAGTAATGAGGTGGTACTTATTTTATTTGTATTTACTTACTGATTACTGAAACTTAAACTAATGGTCCATGTAGTAGATTTGCTGATTTTTATTGAGGAAAAAAAATGAAAATGATGGGAATTGAAGTTAGATCCTGATTTTTCTTAACCTGAAGAGCTGATAACTTGGGGCACAACATCCAGTGCTTTCCAGTGAAGGTGACACTTTCAGGGAGGGCAGATGTGCCAGCCCAAGGTTTTGTCACAAAAGCCTGCAGCAGGACTGATGGTACAGGAAAACACACTGAAACCTGCTCTGATCCCAACACTGGTTTGGCCAGCAGGCCAGTGATTCACTAGGCTGGCTACCAAGGGAAAGGTGGAAAGAAAAGCCAATTTTGTTTTGACAGCAAAGGAAAGGAGCAGGCCCTGCTGGGTTACTTTTCCTGAAGACCCACCCAGCCTGTCTGTCCATGGGCTGTGGATGCAGGGGGTGCAGCCAGGAGCTGGCATGATCTGTATCCAGCACCAGCCCATGCAGAGGAAAAGCACAGAAAAAGCAAAGTAAAACCAAAGTAAGGAACAGCTGTGGCACTGCTCTGTCAAAATGGAGACCCAGTGGTTGTCCATGGAAGGCCAGAGCCCTCTCCCCTTGGGCTTTCTCCCTGATGTAAAGGTCATGTCCATCATGAGCAACACTTTCAAGTGGTCTGTGATCTAGGTACAGGACACAGCTAATGGCAGACATGGATGTGAGACATGGAAAGGAGGGGCCAGGATGCCAGGGCAGGGCTGACAGGTACCCAGGACACAGGGCAGGGGTGCACAACCTCTTGCAAGGCCCCAATTCCTGTCTCACTTGTGTGCCACAGAAAAGAAAGGCCCATTCACATGGGTGTCCCAGCCTTCCCACAGGACAAATTCCAGCCTTGCTCAGAGTGTAAATCATATGCTGGGTTTCCAAATGACCAAGAGCCCTTTAGAATTGTGTTTTCAAATACACTTACCAGTCTGACTGCTTCTGAAAATCTGGATCTCAGGGGATGAAATAAGGGATGGGGCAAATCTGACTCTTAGAAGGTGTCAGAATCATAAATATGAAAGAAGAAAATCCCTCCCTCCTAAATCAACCCTTCTGTATTGAGCATATCTTCACTGTTTCCAAGCAGGATATTTTTAAAAAATCCCATATATTACCATTCATAGGAACATGGGCTTATGAGTAATTCCTGGGGTCCTTTAAGAGTATTTATTTGAATGTTTTTCTTCTTCCAGTTTGTCACTTGCTCACATATCAAAAGTTCAGAAAAAGGCACAGAGCACCACTGTGCTCCCAGGCAGCTCCCTGAATAGTCCCTTGGCAGCTGTAACTCAGCAGGAAAGCTTAGGGGCTTGGATGTGTTAATTAGCTGGCAGCTCTCCTCAAATTTTCAGCAGTAATGCTTAGTGCTGTAGCTCTGTCTCCAGGCATACACTTTCATTTTGCTGTTTCACCAAGCAAACCCTGAAAAAGGAAGAACAAGTGCTGAATTTAATAGGAGTTAATGCATTACTTTGCAAGTGCTTCATGGCTGAGAGTCTAAAGTCTTCCTCCCAGCAATGTGACTGAGACAGCTGCAAACCTCCAAGTACTGACCGCTGCTAAGTGACTCAGTCAGCTCAGTCCAGCTCCCAGCGGATAAATGACACCATATATCTCCCCTTCAGCTATTTAGCCAGGCTTGGGAAGGAAGCAGGGCATGTGAGCCCGGTCCTGCTGTGGCTGCACACAGCCAGCTGTGAGGTTAACCCTGCAAGTGAGACCTTGCAGCCGCTCTGGGACTGGATGTTCCTGCCACACAAACTACCCAGGAGCATTAGCAGCCTCCAACACCCAGATCAAACACATTTTAGAGTGTTATGCTCATTTCCTCAACCCCGAGAGCTCTTTCAGAAAGCACATTACCTGGGACCTCACACACTGCAGGAGGATATTTCAGCTTCCAGAAAAAAAATGCTGGACAAAACCAGAGTCACTGCTGAGCACTGGAAGAGTCCAGTTTTCAAAAACTTGGGAATTCTTTTTTTCTCTGTTTCAGCAATAAGCAATAATAAGTAGTTAGCACCCTCAGTATTATTTCTATATCCATTTTCTGGACCCCATTCAACAAAGTGTATACTGAAAAGGTTTCTCTCATGGGTAAGTTTTCTTCTGCAGCTTTTCCTTTTGGCCAGGTAGCAATGTAAGATAATTTCAGTAGGCTGTAGGGAGTAGAGACAAGCTCAGTTCACCTGAAAAAAGGTACTGCAATCTACAGCCATATATCAAATTAAATACATGAGGTTAAAATAGAACACAATGTATCTAACATATTTAGAGGGTGGTTAAGGTAAATTAAGCTTATTTGGAAGATAAAGCATTTAACCACTGCTCATACACTTTGGATAAGTGAATTTATCCTTAGTTTGGATATATGTCTATACAATTTCCATACTGTTCAAGAACAACTTCTGCCTGTTCTTACCTCACAGTTGAGAAAAGGTCAAAGAAATAACTTCAGCCTTCATAAATAATATTTATGATATTCTAGCAAATGTGCCATTCAGATGCCATTTGTGTGGCAGAAAGCGTGGCCTGTTGAGAGCACAGGGCAAGAAGACAAGTTATGTTTTAATGAAAATGGTGCAAAGAACCAAGAGTGTTGCTCGTCTCTGTTATTAGTGTCCAGAGGAAGACCTCAGTGACAGGGAGAACCAGGAGCCAGGAGCCAGCACACATCACTGGGCAGCGGGGAGAGCCCTGGCCGCTGCCATCCCTGCACGGGGCCAAGGCAAGGGCACCTGCCAGGAGAAGAGACCCACAGCAGGGCTCTCCACCCACAGGGGTCCCAGCCAGCCAGTCATGAAAAAACACTCCCTTTGAAATCATTAGGGATATAGTTTGTTTATAAAATATTGTGTCTTAAGGTCCAGAGCTTCTGTTTCTTTAAACTGACTTACGCCAACAGTTAAATATATGTCTTTAAAAACAGTATGTGCAGCAGGAATGTAAATGTAAGGTTGCTTGTTCCACTAGAAAAATACCAGATCAGTGAAGTGATTCAGTTTTGATATTGCCATTCCTACTTGTTAAGGAAGTCAGTCTTGGTTTGGAGCTCAATAGGCCTGCAAATGTTTATCCATACCATTGTACATTAAATACAGAGATATTCAACAGTGATTAAAATAATATTTGTTAACTTCATTTCCAGACATCAAATTGGGGAATTAGATTACAAAATTCTGAAAACAAAGTGCTACTTTGGTAAACATCTACATTGCCCACCACTGTTTTTTCCAAAGAGAAAATTTAAAGAGGTCCAGTATTTAAATATTTGCCTTGTCATTACAGGAAATATTTCAGACACTACAATAATTTTTCCATTTTTAATGCAGAAAAGACAGCTCTGACTGGTTGGATTTCCCACAGCTATAATTACCTAATATCTCTAAATTTTTCATTATGTATGCCCCCCTGGATTCTGGGCCTTAAAAGGGGCCACAGAGCTGACTAAAGGCAATAAACATGACTGTGGTGGTTTTCCTGTGTGACAACCTCTCCCAGGGATCCTGACTCATCACAGTCCTTGACCAGGCAGTTAGCTAGCCAGAAAAGCAGGCATTGATATTGTGGCATAAAATCTGTTTAAATTTGTGGCAATCCATCCAATTCAGCTCAGTTTCCAACCAGGAGGTGGCAATCTTGTTTCGTACTTGCAATGTTTTCAGCCAGACTCTAGCATCAGGACTTGGACCTGTGTGTGCCTGCAGAATAAATAATGAAAACCAACTCAATTTTAAATTGGCAGCAGCATGTTATTATAGGCACAACATCAAAAGAGAAAAAGAAAAAAACAACTCTTCATCTCTAGAAGTAAACATATATTAAAGTTGAGCATTTCAACTGGAAATAACAATTTTTAAAAGTTGTTCTTGGTAGGTAGAATTGTTTTCAACAGGTCTCTTATTTATAATTACATTTAGGGTGGAGAAACTGATCATGGGCTTATTTCATAGGCAGAACTTTTAAAGTGGAAGTAGATTCAATGGAAAGCTCTTTCTTTACAGGAGATGGGATTTGCCTTCCTCACAAAATGAGCACAGAGGAGCTCAATATTGGAAGGATGCCATACATTTTACTTCCTGGAAGAACCTGGGATAAAATAAAAATGAATAGGTGTCTGAATACACAAAACCATTATTTGAATAAATACTCAAAAAAAAGAAAAAAAAAAGCATACACTACAAAGTAACTCAGCACTGGTCTGCAGAAAAAAAATGAAGACAATTTCCCATAAATAAAGATGAAGGAGCTACTTCTTACACAGGCCCTGATCCTACACACCAACACCTTGCCCAGTGAAGGAAATGGAAGATTTACCACAACAAACTCTGTGATCACTACTGAACAGGAAGAAGCCAAATATGGCATGATTTTTCACTCCCTGAGCTCTACTCTTCTGCCATAGCATTTCAGGCATTTTGGGAAAGTTTGACCATTTTGCCTTTTCAGGGTCCTGGGTTTTAGACAGAGACACACCAAGAGACAGAGGTGCATCACAGAGAGCAGTTTTACTGGAAACTTCCACAGGCATCACAGCTGGGCTTCTGCTCTCCAGAGGGATTGCTGTAACACAGGCAACATGACAAATCTGGTATTTTCACCCCAGAAATGCTTCAAGAAGTTCTACGTTTGGAGAAAAGAACTTCATCTTGCAAGCTGTGTGAAAAACCAAGAGATCAGCCTCTACAGAGGTCTACCATTAGTTACAAACCATTTCATTTCAGATGTTGCCGATTCCAAAACATTCAACACTAAGGGAAGAGCTTGTTCACCGAAAGCACCAGGAGCTGAGGCTTCTCAGCAGTGTCCCATGACATGTCAGGATCCCCACCACTGCCAGGTCAGGTGTTTGGTGCACCAATGTGTTGGCTGCACCTCCCAGACCAGCACCTGAAATGGGCTCTTTTTCCCTGGGACTCAGCTGTGCCTTGCAGCAGCTTTTTCATCATCAGGTACATTTTTTCAAAGAACCATCCGCATTGCTCTAAGCAGTCCTGTATTAAAGGAAATAACAGCACATGAGAGTAGAACCAAAGGATTTCTGGTGCTTTGAGACACCATCCATTCAAGCCATGCTGTGGCTGCTGAGGCCCAGGGCTCCTCATCCCTGGCTCCCATAGTTCATGGATTTGTGGGTTTGTGCCTGTTACAGCATCAATCCCTCTGTCCCCTGCAAGAGGCTGCTGTTCTCTGTTCTGGGCACCAGTACAGCACAGTGACTGTAAAGGACAGAAAGCAAGAATTAGGTCAATAAATTATATGTTTCAAAGCACAACAATCATTATGTTGTGCACAGGCGTTTGCAGTTCATTTAATGAAATGAGAGTAGAGACCCCAAGACCAGAGGGTGTGGAAACTTTCAATTCTCAGACGTACACTAGCTGCATACCAATGCAACGTAAGACCAAAATAAATCACCAAGATAAGAGAAGATTCCTCCTAGAGACTGAAAAACATTGGAACATCTGGAAAAAAAAAAAAATAGTTGAATATGTGTTTTGGATGCTTTGTAGGAAAAATATCTGCAAGAGACTGTCTTGTCTTTAAACAGTGAACATTGAGACCCAGGATGTTTCCTGGGGATTAATGACTACCTAGGAGAGTTAATGACCCAGAGAAAAGCTGAGGGTCATTAAAACCAGTCAGTCATCAGGTCATTGGGAAAATCTCTCTGCTCAAGTTTGTTATGGTTGCTGACAGTGTCCCTCCTTGGTAAATATAAGAAAAAAGCAGCAGCTTACTTCTTTGTGCACTGCCAGAAAGCTCTGCAGCCATCCCTCTGTGAGGGGAAATGTTGGGAGGACACCACCACTGTGCCAAACTTTGCAAAAAACCAAATATAATTTCTCCCCTTGAATTTAGATAATATTGTTGTATTTCAGTGTGCTTAGATTAGGCATAGTTGCACATGAAAAATCTAGGTCACCTTTCAATAAATGCTTGATATCCCTCAGTTTGAGTTTTACTTAAGATTTTTTTTTATATAAAAAGATTAACTTTTTACATAAATGCAATTACAATTATTAATTGCACTTTTAGCTCAATAGATTTCTGTCTACAGGCACCCAAATATTACCAGTTATTAAACCCTGATTTGCCAATGAACATTGGGAAGAACATACTGCTCTGAACATTTCATTTGTCTGAGAGCTTGCCAGTAACAAGGGAAGTACAAGACAGGCAACAACTACAGTCATGTATTTCCTGCCTTAGTTACACACCATGATACTGGCACAGGAGTCAGCAGCCAAAAGCAAAGTCACAATTACCCTGGAAAAGATGATCTTTCAGGGAAACCTGCATCTGTGCTCATGTCAGGGTGGTCAGCCATAAAAACCAGAGGCAGGAAAGTTTCCTTTAATGAGTAAATTTGGTAGTGAAGGCATGTCTAACCTAAAAATGCGTGCTCACAAAACCCAAACAGAAAGAGGCAGGGGGGCACAATTAACAAAGGTAGCTTGAACAAACAGCAGCTCTCATTTGTTAGGTACTGCCATCAAAAGACCTTAAACACCGATTTTAATTCTTAGCCATGCAAAAGGATCCAGGTGAGCACAGATGGCTGAATCAGTGAAGTATTGCAGGACTGGAGTCCTTCAGGCAGAGACCAACGAGGGAGTGCCCAGGCCATGTCCCTGCAGCAGCAGAGGCTTCAGACAGATTTCAGAGAGTCATCGAATCATTTAGATAGAAAAAGATCTTTAACATCATAGAGTTCAACCATTAACCAAGTTCACCACTAAACCATGTCCCTAAGTGCCACATCTACACTTCCTTTAAATACCCACAGGAATGGCAGCTCCACCACTCCCCTGGGCGGCCTGTGCCAGTGCTTGACAACATGCTTGGGTTATACATTTCTCCTAATATCCAAACTGAACCTCCTCTGGTGCAACTTGAGGTCATTTCCTTTCCAGTCAGAAAAGACTGACCCTCCCCTCACAACAACCTCCTCTCAGGCATTTGTCAAAGCCATAAGGTCTCTCTCCCCTGAGCCTCCTTTTCTCCAGGGTAAACAATCCCAGCTCCCTCCTCATAAGACTGGTGCTGCAGACCCTTCCCCAGCTCTGTAGCTCTTCTTTTGCCACACAAGGACAGGTTTACTGCCTCCTTCCCCCACTGTGCTGGGCTGGGAGTGGAGCTGTATGTGAGCAATTTAAGAGACACAGGATGAGAGGTGTCCAGGTCTGACAGAAAAGTCATATAGACACTACAGAATCCATATAACCAGGACCTTCTAAAACAGGTAATTATTTTAAAAGTCTAATTTCATCAATTTGAGTCAATTATTCAGAGCTGATACAATAAATCTCTGTATTTTCCTCTCTAGAGAATCTTGCTGCACTTTCAACCAGGAATCCTTCTCTTGACTGAATATGCAGCTCCTCTCAAGAGAATCCTCTTCCTCCTTGCAGGAAAAGGATGCACCAATTCTCCTTACAGACTTTGGATGTTGCTCCACATTACTTTTCAAGATGTGCTGAGCCTGAAATACTCAGAATAGCAACTTTTACTGCAGGAAAAGTGGAATACTTATTTTTAAGTGGTCCTAATTCAAAGTCAAGTGCCTTAGTCTTTGTTTTATTGTTAGGGAATTTCTCTGCACTTAGAAAAATAAAGGTTTACCAGAACCCAGAAGGATCTTAGGAAGTTCAATCCAGCCCATTCCCACAACACATAATTAGGCAAATAAAATTTCCCAGTGTTTACTTCTCTTCCAAGCTTCGCTTTTCCCTATCTCAGTGTGACAGTTTTAGGCAGCAGTAATCCTTCCTTAGAGAAAATGGAAGAGAAATTCAGCAGACTCTACAGATCAATCTGAAAATGCTCAAGTTTAACCTGACAATTCTGCATCAGCAATAGGCATACAAGTAAAATTTTTTGCCATATCAGACCTATGATACCTTCTTGAAAGGGCAGGGTTCAATGTAAGGGTTAAAATAAAGATGTAAAAGGGAGACAGGAGAGAGGGAAGATTGCCAGAAAGTTAGAAATTTCTTCCAACATTTTATAAAAACCTTCTACTTTCTGAGTGTAGCTGGAAATCTGTGAAAGTCAGGTGTTGCCATCTGCACATTTTGGACTCAAAGTAGTGGCAATCAGCACAAAATATAAGTAAATATAGGCAAAAAAGAGGAGATTCTAATAATTTTATTATGGCAAACCTGCAGACTGGGAGAGATGAAAAAGAAATCTGAAAATTCAAAACAGAGAAACTTCCAATTTCTATGGCATAATTTTGCTGAATATCAGGCACAACAAGGAGAGCAAACATCAGAAAAACCAAGAAAAATTAATCTCTATCAGTCAGTGGGTGTCTCTATCTCATGCATTGCACCAGGCTGATTGGGAAGGTGACCCAGGTCTCCTACCAGTTGCAGAAGCAGCCACCGCACTGGACCTGGGCACCAGACTCTTCACATATGTTTGAAGTTATTTGCTGTACACAGGAAGCAGGTCTATGAGAACTATAAAGTTGTACAGCTGGGACAGTTTCTTGGGGGGGAAAAAAAGGACTATTGCAAATCAAAATGAGTAAAAATATAATTTGCCAAAAACTGCCAATGTGTACTATTCTGACTTTGTTATGGGATCTCTCTGCAGCTTAATTTTTCCTGTTGCTGCTCCTACAGGTTCTGGGGGGACTAAAAGATCATGTACTCTGAAAAAAGCTACAGAAGGAAGAGCAGAAAATTATAATAGCTCCTGTTAAAAATACAGTCTTTGTGGCAGTCCTCTGGAGAGGTAAGATTGCCCTTGTCAAGGCTGGGGGACAAAGCAAGCTGCAATAACCTGTATGATGATAGCCTCAACATGTGTTAAGTTTCAAGCTTCAAGCAGTCACCAGCTGTGACAAGAGTGACTTTTCCAAAAATTCCTCTTTAGTCATCATGTGCAAGCAGCGACTTACTAAAAATCAAAACCTGTGGACTGAAAGATTGTTTCTTCTCAAATATCCATCCACATCCATGAAATACATGCAGAATGGGGGTAACATTTCAATAGATGTCAGATCCTTTGCCCACCAGGAGCTTTTACACAAAGCCAAGAAAATTATAGAGAAGGGCAACAGAGAATGACCTGCTGAAATGAAAGTCAATATTGGGTCATCCTTAATACAAACATTGCAATTATTTGTCATTTGGGAAAATTAAAAAGACTTTCTAGAACCTCATTAAACAGCCTCTGTGAGCTGGCAGGGCTGACAGCCTTTCCCACAGAGGTCTTTGGCCTTTCCACCTCCAAGACCATGTGTCTGATGCCTGCCCTTCTAATACCACCTGCAACCACAGCCTGTGCTGACCAAAACTGCATCTAAATAAAATATTTCCCAATTTTTTTTCCCATTCAAATCCACCAACCCCTCCAAAAAAATATCAACAACAGACAAACTAAACAAACAAAAAAAACCTGTCAACAAAAACCCCTTCACACAGCTCTTCTGTTTAGAACCCATTTTCAGAAATACATTTTCAATCTGACTACTTATTCAAAGACAACTGCTAACATATTCATTCTGGACCAACTTATGGAGAGGAAAAGAAGCAGTATCATTTAATATAGGGACCATACTACTATACAAGAGCTTCCCAAATTAAAATGGGAGAAATTGCTAACAGTAGTCAAAGAAATTGTAAAATTGTTTTTTGACAAAAAAAATGAGCTTATCAGGATGGAAGTATCCTTAGCTAGCAGATTTCAGTGGTAGTCAGAGCTGGTAACAGATGAGCATCTGTAAAACAAATTAACCTATTTAGCCTATTTGATAATATGCACTACAACATATACACACGATAAGTTTTAGAAAATCAGAGTTGACAGAAGACAAGAAACATTTGCTCAGGGAGAACAGGGCTGGGCAATTTCCTTCTCTCTTGACCTGGAATGCCAAGATCTACACAAAGAGAAGCTCTGGAGATAACTCTGGCTTCTGTATCTTACAAATTCATCATCTCTCAGTCTGTCTGTTAATTTTTCCAGACAGTCATGCATCTTATTTTTGAAGATAGCTGTTCTGGAGAGGAAGGATTAAGCTATCATAGCCTGAGGTCCAAGAAATTAAATTTGCTACTTCTCTGAACGTCACTCTGGGACTGCCTTAAACTTTTCTGGGGCTCGGGGGTGGGATGTTGGATTTCTCCAGCCCTGCTGTTTTTCATGTGCTTTCACACGGGAGAGAAGGAGAATGCAGCCCTTACACGTGACACACTCAGAGTACAACTGCCAGGCAGCCTACCCTTCTGCAAATGCCATTAGGAACCTTCCTCTTCAAAAAAGCAAACTTAAATCAAGATTAGCACCATAATTATTGCAAAGCTGATGAATGGGCCACTTTGTAACCTAAAGTCCATTTTAATCCCAAAACAACATAGTTAGGATGGGAAAGACTTTTTAAAGGTATTTGAAATATGTATATTCCATTTCAGGTCCAGGGAATCAAGTTACCAGCCTGTAAGTGAGATAAGGCAGCAAGAGAGCACCCAAGTCCTGGATGGCTGCAGGACTTGGGTGATTTGCTCAGCTCAGTCCTCAGGCTAAGCAAAGCCCCCGATAACACCAGCTGGAACGTGTGCCCTGCAGCCCTGGACAGCTGGAAGGAGAAAAGGCTAGTCACAAATTAAATTAAGAGGTGTAATATGGTGTGAGAAGAAAAACAAATTGAGATTGTGAAAACAGGTGCCAACTGACATTTACTCAATACTCAGTCACACTTTCCTTTCTCTCTCTGTGATTAGCAGCTAAGCTGAATTAGGATACATTTCATGCTTCTGTGACCTTCTAGAATCCCCTTACAGAAAAAGAAAAACACCTGTAGCAAGAAAGTTTTTTTTTCCAAGGGGGTAAAAGTGCCAACTACTGCAAAGCTGGGCTGGCCAAGACCGATACACTAAAGCAAAAACATAGTGGTGTAACCAGTTAAATTCTATTTTTTAATAAAAGAGCACTAAAGACAGGGCTTTAAAGTAGTAATGCCTTTAGTTTTAGCTTTCATATTTTCCAGATTCTGTACTGCATTAGGATATAACTCTGAACTTCATATAAAGTGTTGGCAAGTTTTCCTCACAGTTTAGTCAGACAAATCCTTTTCCAGCCTGAGAACCAAGGACACTGTTGCAGCTTCAGGCTGCTTCAGGAGAGCAATCTGGGAGGATGGGATTTCATAACCTGAAGCTGTAATTGGACAACCAACACCAAGTATGTAAATGAACCAAAACTTAGAAAAATGGGAAAACTTGTAACCCAGAGTCCATCTTGGGTGTAGCCATGTCTGGGCTCTTGTACCACCCAAGGTGTATCCTTTGAAGGCATTTTTAATAAGTAACTACTTTATTCCTTTAACTCTGTCTAGCCTCTGTTCTAGGCATGATGCCTCTCAAGGCATCAGAAACACCAGGCTGGAAAAGTCATGGATTTATTTATCTGCATCATTCAAGGCTATCCTACTAGTTATCATTCAGAGAATACGCTGAAATCCATGAGCGTCACCCTGAAGCTCCTGGGAAGGACTAAAATAAAAAGCAATGGACCAAATTGTTCCCTGCAGAGCCTTGTGTTCTTTCTGTGCCCCTAAAAGCAGAACCATGATTTTGTACAAGCTTAATCTGTGGCTCCATGAAAGAAAGAAGGGTGTGAGGGTGCAGGACATCACCCCAATGCCACTATACCTGAATGCCATTCCTCTGGTCACACCACATTTTGGGGTGCAAAACTCTTCTACCACTGCCTGGGAAGTCTCTCCTCTTCAGACATGGAGGCTCCCATGGTCTCAGTGCTGAGCCTGGCCCACTCTCAGCTGGGGGACTCTCCAGGTGTTCCTCAAGGCTTCCGCTCAGAGCAGGCTCCACACAACCTGTTCCTACTCAAAGCTTCTTTCCTACGGAGGGAAACTATGGCAAATTTTCATCAAATCGACCTGCAAACACATCTCTTGATGACTCAGATGCTAAGGAGATCCCTGACTTTTGGCAGGATAAGGTAAAATAGAAGAGATGCCATATCCAGCTGCTAAATCCAAGACAACCCCCTTGTACACCCACAGCCCATGTAATTTCAGAAAAGCATCTTCTAACACAAAAGGATCGGCAGGTCTGTGGGAACAGAGAACTTCAGAAGTGCAGCTTTCAAAGCAGACCTTTCCCTCTTCCTAAAAGGACCAGAATTATCAGAACAAAAGCCTTCAGTGGAGCTTGCCTCTGCCTGTGTGGGGCTGTGCCCGTCTTGCACCACACCTGGCTGCAGCAAATATTCAGACCTATCCTGTGGGGCACAGAAACACAAATTCCTGTACTCATCAAACCAAAGTTCAAAGCATGATCCCTCTCACAAACAACCACAAATATGCTACAATGTACAAAGACCAAGGGCTTTGGAAGAAAATACTTCAAATGACACCTTCCACTAATTTTTAAGATTACAGACTTTTGTGCAATAACATGAAGTTTTGGGACTCTATCAAGGAGAGCAGCATTGAATTAACATTTTTTTCTAAAACCCTCCACAGCTGAACAGATGATGGCAAGCGTGTACCATAAGAACACTTTATGAAAATGTCAGGGGTCTTAGAAATAGTTGACATTCTCTGGCCTTCAGTTTCATGATCTTTATCATAGTAAAATGTTTTTGCTTACTCCTTGCACACCTGCTGTGTGTCAGTTTTCCCCAGTGGAGCTCCCCTACCACATGCACTGATCATACTGACATACACAACCATTTTCTTTATACCAAGCAGATCTCAGGCACTATTGGACCATCACACACTGATAAAAACCACAGAAATAAAACTCTTTGTGAAGAAAGAGGAATGTAGATCAGGAACATGGCTCATGGTTAGAATAAATGAGAACAGAGGCCTGGAACTAGCTGCCATGAAGCTTTGGATGAAAATTCATAAATATTTCTAAGTATTTATTTTCATCTCATACAACGACTTATTCTTATGAAACGTGAGCAGTAGATCAAGCCAGGAGACAAGCTTCTTGAATTTTGAAGCCATAAAGCATAACCCAAACACTGCAGGGAGTGGGAAGGATGGACAAGAGGAAGGGGTATAGATCCAAGAACTTCAGTGCCTGACCTCTTTTTAACCTCTACAGTTCAAGAGTTTCAGCTTCTCCACTTCTTCTTAACTGAGCTCAGTAACTTTGCTGCCTGCCTACAAGTACCCTGTCACAGGCATCATTCAATTCTACATATGCACTGCACAATCTCCTTCAAAATACATCTGCTTTTAAAAACATACTATCCTGTGCTTGTACTTCACAACAAAGCAGCTTGAGGAATAGCAACAACAAAAATGGTGACTTTTGACAATAGAGTTGAAAAAGAGTAAATTTTAAGAAGTATTTTAGCAGGTTTAATTGTATTTGGAAATATTTTACATTTTTTGTGAGTTTACATTTGTTTAACAAAAAACAATTTTTCAAATTTATTCCTACACTGAGTAAACAGTTGTTGATGTAAAACCTACTGAGCACAAACAATACTAGAATTGTCTGGTTTACTTCAAACATAATTAAATTTAAAAATCAAGAGTAGAATATTTTTAACTTGATGTGTTAGGGTAATACACTGTGGAAGTATGGAAAATCTCAGGTAATTATCCTTGCACAATTTTTTATTAGGACTTTTAAATAGAAATAACATAAAAGATGCAGCAGGCTGTTAAGAATGGAATTTAGCTTACATGTGGAATTGTTAATAGGAGAGAGAAGATTAATTTAAATGAAATAATTCCAGGCCCATAAAAAATAGGCACAGAAACAGAAGTCCTAACTGTGGTTTCTCTCTTATTTAACTTAGAGGAATGGCCACCATGTAGAATGCAAAGGCACTAGTCAAAACATTGCTCATACAGCAATTAATGGATCATACAAAAAAAAAGGCATTAAGATTGGCATATTTTATATTTGAATAAAATAAAAAGCACAATTTTCCATTTACCCATATTTGATTTTAAAACTGCACAGTTGCCCCAAAATGGTCAGGAGGGTGGTACTTAGTTTTTTACTTGGCAACATTCAACATACTTAAGTACATATATATAACATAATACTACATGTTAGACTTCCTTGATTTAGGTTTCCTTGTAAGAAAGAACATGACATTTACTGATTGATAAAAAATATTCAGAAGAAACAAACATTATGTCTGGCAATTCCTAGTGGTGGCACTTAACCGTTTTTGTCTTTTAACAAAAGAGAAGTATTTTCTAGCTGAGAAAATGTAAATAATTTTTATGTGATTTACCAAAGCAGTTTGCAAAGACTAGGCAGTTTATTTGGAGAGTGCTTCCCTTTATCTGTGATAAAACCTACAAGCAGCTAATGGGAAAGAAAACAAGTATTGCATGTGTACTAGTATTTTTCTGATGTGAAATGCTCAATGCAAAATGTGTAAGACTCAGAAGCACAAATGCACACAGTATTACAGATGCACAAAAAATCAGTTATTCTGCAAATTTCAATCACTGTCTAATTTGTATTAACAGTGTAAAAGCTTAGAGTATTGGAATGGGATGTCAATAGAGGTTTTATTTTTTTCAAAATAAATCTGAAGTTGAGAGATACTTCTGATCTACCAATCTTTCTTCTGCAGTGCTCTCTTTTCAGATTATTCAAAGTTAATTAACTGAGAATATTGTACTTCACATGATGTTGCTAAATGAGTACAAAATTTTACTGTTTGTTTTCTAACAAATGGATTATCCCACTATGAGAGCCACATCTTTCTCAGTTAGGTAGATGATCACTTGACCTGGCATTGAATAAATAAATGATCAGTAAAAAAGTTTCCAATTAAAATAATTTTAAGCTATTATTCTTAATAATTAATTGTAATTATTATTTAAAATTCACTTTATTCTTATTACTGGCTCTTATGGATTTTTTTCAGCTGTAGTCCACAATACTAGGACAAAAGTAGTATGACTGTCAAGCCAAGAGTCCACCTACCCAAAGAGCCCTCTCTCCAGAATACACGGCTTAGGCTCAGGATGACACACCCTCTAGAGATCACAATATTCTTGGCAATAGCAATACCACTGACAGAAAGTAAAAAAGGATGGATTTTATAGCAAGTAGAACATCACAAATGTTTCTGTGTGGCATCACTCAGGTGCTTCAGCAAGTTCTTTCAGTGCTGACAGCCCCATGTGCTGGTTCTACAGAACCCCTGTCAATTCTACAGATTTCTACAGGCTGCATCTCCCTCATGAGCAGAACAGAGAGGCTCCAACCCATTCAGAGGCACTTACCTCACCACTAGCCTCAGCAACACTTAGAACCCACATGCAACAAGAAGAAAATTAAAATGCTTTTCCTTGAGATCCACAGGAGAGTCATGAGTCCATGTTTTCTTTACAAAGTCAGCAAAACTGGTGAATTTCCAAACGCATGACATCCCAGTTTCACTTTTGCACTGATACAAAACAGAAGAATATTTCATGTAGGTCCTATCAATTTTTTCCCCCAGATACCTTTTTTACATTAGACATAAGCAAGCAGCTCTTGTTTGTCTGCAGAAATGATGTTCGGGATTAATGGAAAGCCAGTGTTTTAAATCAACAAGGATAACATAAAATTGAGTAAGATGTGAAACCAAGTTTTTAAACAGACTATAAGGGATTGCTTTGTATTAAGTTCTTGATAACAAAACATTGCCTTTGATAATCAAATTCCAACTTCACTGTCACACTGAAAAAATAACAAACCTCTAGGGGAGATGACATCTGCAAAGTTTTGTATTTACCCTAACACAGGCTGGCTATTTTAAGAAAAAGAACAGAAGAAGTGCAAGTTCTGGCTATTCTGTGCAGGGAATTACCAGGCAACTTGCAGAACCATATTCCACCTGCTCCAAATAAGAAGAATGTTCCCAATTCAAATAATTTTTATGATCTCTTACCTAAAACTCCCAAAAGTTGCTAACAGAAAAATTTCATCATTATTTCTCAATTTAATTCAGAATTAACATGTTTTCAGAGCTCAAGCTGAGAAAATTTCAGCACAAAAACCTCTAAAGACTACTTTGGACCTGTATTTAAAAATGTTATGGTTAGAAACAAAAATACAGCTTTTGAAATCTACATTCCTTGTTTCCATTTAATACGTCTTGATTGCCAAAAATTCAATATAATCTTGTTCTTTACTTAAACCAAACCTCAGAATTAATTTGCAGACTAGTCCAATTCTAATGTGCCAAATGAGAATTCCAGTTAGCCGTTGCTGAACCATGTATCAAATTATTTAACTGACCCACGCAGATTATCCCAAGCCCAACATGCCATAGTAATTCAGAGACATGGCAAATATCTCAAATAACTGGGAAACAGTTATTTGAGACATCTGACTACAAAAAAACATATTTTGGGGAGGGACACACATAGTGGTGTACATGTTTCAAGTGTTTACTAAAGCTTAGTTTCTTCTGAAATACACAACAAAAGTGGACTAATTTTTTTCATTACATAATCTCCCTTCTTCCAATGGAAGAATTCCAAATTATGGAATTTGTAGTCATGTTAAGGAAAATTCATGCTGACTACTGAACTCCAAAAAAACTTCAGCAATCACACTGCATTAGACATCAAAACCAAAATTAAATAAACTGATAGACTGAAGATTTAAATAAACCACAGACACATATAAGCCTCAGTTAGCAAAGGGCAGATAATTTTAAGATGTTTTTTAAAAATAAGCTTATAATGGAGTGTATTTTTGCTATGAAATTACCCTAGGATAATAGGTTCAACAAATGAGAACTTTCAATCAGCTAGTGAAATTCCTGATATGTGCCTGTATCCTGCAGCAAAAGTGGTAAACACTTCACTCAAGGGTCAATGAACTAACATCTCTCTAGCTCAGGACATCTTTTTGATGAATGTGAAGCAGCTGGAATAAACAGATCAAGGGTAACAATTGTGATCCCATGGTAGACCCAGCTGCTGCAAAAATAAACCCGGGGGGAAAGAGCCAAAGATTTAAAAAACCTGCAATATAAACCCTTTTTACATCATACAATCCCACTGTTTCTGCTTCCTTTTAAAACACAGTACTCTCTGCAAACACTGGTCAAAAATGAATGTAGAGATTATTTTGTTAGAAGCAAACCCAGTTTATAAAACATTAAAAATTTTTTCAAAGAATGGTTCTTTTATTTAAACAGTAATAGTTTTATCTTTAGCGACCTTTCATACCTGCTATGAGAAAATTATTTGAAAAATAAATGGAGACTCATACTAATCCTGTTAATACTTTATTAGTGTAATTTTTTAGCTTTCTATTGGACAGAACATAAATGCAAACTCCAAAAAAAATTCAGAGTCCTCTGCCACTCAGTAGAAGTGACCATGGCAGTCCATTTCATGTTCATTCTTTGTTACAGAAACGAAAGGAGGGGGAGGGAAGGGGAAAAGCATCAATAGAACAATTAGGCACACAGCTGACACTTACTGTACAATGATATGCACAAGTAATTTATAACAGCTCTATGAGTTTATGAGATGTGTTCTTCAGATTCTTCCCTTGTAATACATGAGCTTTGCTCAGGAGAGCAAGGATCACTGAGAACAAAGGAAATAACAAAGGAGTAACAAGTAAGACTTTTAAAACAAGTCCTTAAATAAACTAAAGTAACAACAGAATGCAGAATTGTTCACCTGAGAAGACATCTTTAACCTAGACTTCAGAACATTAAAAATTCATTTATTTTACAGCTATTCAAATACACATGCATTAAATGAAAATATTGCACAAAATTAAAATTTAGATTGTGGAATTTATATAGTTTCATTTTGGTACACATTCTGGTAGCACTTAAAATTAACTGTTTAGTTCTAGCAAACACCAGCAGCACAAGCTTGAGGATGAACCAAATGAAAAATCCAATTGCTTATTTTCTCTTAAAAATAATTAAGGCTAAAACAAGTGCATTTGTTGACAGTGGCACTATTTTCAGCGGCCAGTCACAGCACCTAAAGGCCAGAAGATACACCCAGACACTTAAGTGCTGTATATTAACATTCAGTTTTGGAGACTTCCTAGGATAATAGGCTGCATGGGTTGACAGCATGGATAATTCAAATTGTCGACAGGAAAACCTTTTAAAGAAAGATACATACAAACTTGCTTTAATAAAAAGTGCTCATTTCTGATGGTTCTTGCCAGCCAACAGGCACCACAGAACTAGGAAGCCACATTCTGTAATTAAATACAGAAGACAAAACTTCAATACATATATACGTATGCACACATGCCTATATAAATGTGTGTATAGGTATATGTAATAAATTCATTAAGTAAAACGACTAGTAAGTATGGTGTATTATGTTTAGTTCACATTCCAGGAGATATTATTTTATTTTTGTACTGAGATGTACCAGATAACTAAATAATAAAAAAGCGCCAAATTTGTATATTATCACTATCCTGATGAAATTTTTCATGGTACCTACAGATAGATAAAAGGTTCCACAGATTTGACAAAACAGTATTTGAACTTCCCACTTTCATACTGCTTAACAAATTCAGTGACTTAAAAGACAGAAATTAGATTTGGTAGGATTAATGAGATATTTACTGTATCACCAAGAACAACTGCTGAATGATCTTTCATCAGTCAGATATCAGTTATGCATGAGCACCCTGACAGAGGAAGATACAGGCATGTAAACAATAGGAGCTGGCTATGTTGATTACTTCACACAGAACTCAAGAATTTTGTCAAATTCAAAAGCATTTAACCATCACACTTCCACAGAACCTGCAGAGAGGAAGGGAGAGGGGTTCTTCTATATTTACCAAGTTGTCTTCCTAGGGATTACAAAAGAAAGGGATTTAATTTACAGCATTTAGTTCTGCAATAAAGAAAAAAACAAGTGCACTTGAGCCCATGCATACTGTATGAGAATGTTAACAGTACAATATGATCATCATTAAGTAGTATGATAAAAGGCTACATTTCATTAATAGAGTCCATGAGAAAAATTATCTATATAGAAGTGTCAGTCAATTTAATGAGGTCCTTTGAGAGCCTTCTATCTTGGTCTCAGAACGCTTTCATCAAAGGTCTATATTTCTCTCTTGCATAAAAGGACCATTTGCTCCCATTAAAGACACAAATTACAACAAGGATCCTTGGGATCCTTGATCCATAACTGTATTATACCCTGTGTTTAGTGTTCAGAAAAAAAAGGGACTCTAAAAGATTACCTTCTATTCACTCAAGATAGTGCTCAAACAGTCAGGGACTATGAAAAAGAAAACACAAACTGAGATATGCTGTGGCCAAACAGGATTATTCAAATGTTACTGTATTTTTAATTGGACAGAACTTCTTCCATGAAACTAAACAGATGGATGTGGGGCCTTGATGTCAAATTTCTATTAAAATTTTACACTATGCAAAAAATAAAAAAATTATTTAAAAAAATATTGTAGTTTTATTTCCTTTTTATTTTCATATATACACTGAGATGCATTCAGAGATTTCCAAGTGTTTGCATATGACTAATGAAATCTTTTACCTGTGAGGAACCAAGTAATTCTAATATTTTTCCCTATGAGGCTTTCACACTAAAAAGGTAAGGAATCTTTCAATTAAGTAGGACATAGTTCTTTCACATCCCAAAAATGCTCCAGATTTTAGTGGGGAGTTGTGTGTAAACTGTGTCTTAGTGCAACTTCCTCATCTTCTAATACAATATCTATCCTCTTCGAAACATATACTCCTTTCCTTCTACAACTACCAACTTGACTGATGTTCCAATAGACCAATTGAACATAAATATGATGCTCCTTCTCCATTGAAGTTACATGCAAAATGTATGCCAGGTGCTGCAAGAGCAGCATATGGCCTTTAAATGCTACAGAATAATCAGAATAAAGAGTTTGTTTCTACTGCACCTCCACTTTTACCAAAACCTCCATTAGAATAAGGTTAGTTTAATTTTCAAAATATGACAGGTGATGCAAATGTGGCATAAAAGCCACCTTACCTCCACTTTTATTCAATAAATGCACTTTTCTAGTTTTATGATGGGGCTATAGCTATTCTCCCTGCTCCTACCAACCTGTTATTCCACAGACTGCTTTCCTGGTTAAGTCAGCCTTTACAGGAATGTTAATATAGCTCTACAGAGCCTCAACACTTGTAATGCCAAACAATTCCACCTGACTCTCACACATTGCACTATCTCCCAGCGCCAAAACACCCTTTTCTTCAGTTGTATCACCATAGTTGTGCTTTACTTGAACAGTCTGGCACTTTGCATTGCTGGCAAAACATCGTCTCAGGAACGGAAGGGATCAGCATTCTGATATACTGGGCCAGTTTTCTTCCCAATGTTGCATGAAGATGCACCAAATCATTTAAGACACACAAACCATTCTGGTCGTGGTTGAACTACAAGTGAAGATGAGAAGATCCACAGGTCTTACAGATGCATTAATAATCTAATATGTGACACTAGAAGACTGGTGCAGAAATGACGGCATGTGAGTTTGAAGCCCCAGAGAATCTGCCCAAGTAATTAATCCTGGACAAACAAACACCAGCTTAATGGATTTGAAGTGTCACCTTTTCTGTAAAGAAGGCGCTTGAGTAGAGTGTAGTCTCTGCTTATATCTCTGCATTTGCTTTGACCTTGAATGCAGTTTGTGGAACAGTTCAGGGAACTTATTTTGTGGAAATAAGGTTTCTAGGAATCTCTCCAGAAACACATACACCATTCTCTTATTCAGTTGACTATGCTGGAACATTTCGAAGACCCGAAGAATGCCCTTCCGTGTAGTCTCAGCACCTATGATGTGCTTCAGTTCATCTACAAAAACAGAAGCCACACAGAAGTTTAAGCTAAATTTTGCTTCCATCTTAACAACAAACTTAAACTGAATATTAAGTCTTTCAAACTATGCAGCCTGATATTTGAGGTAACAGTGCCTCTACACAACATGACTAAATGAAAAGTTCTCTTACAGAAGAGAGCATTTCTGAAAATGACTTCACTCTTACCCTATACATGTGGAAACCATATTTGCAAAAAATCGTACTGGTTTGGAATACACCCATTTCAGGCTCAACTAAATCCTCTAGAAACTTAATACTGGGATGGCTCTCAGAGAATTACTGACAGTACACATGAAAATGTCTAATGCTTTAATAATTAGAAACTTTTTTATTTAAATACAGTTCATATATCAAGGTTTCTTTATAGTACTTAAAATAATCAACAAGAACACTTACATTAATTTCAGTAACAATACATCATACGGATTATTAGGCTTTAATCCCAGACTCACTTACCTGGCATTACCTCCAGCAATTTGGTTTTCCCTGCCACTCTTGTTCTCATTCTAATAGCTTTGTCCCTTCGTGGAACAGTTTCTGCTAAAATGCCATTGGGCCAAAAAGCGTCTCTGTAACAAAAGCAAATCTGTCAAAATACATTAACATTTTATCAAGTGAAAAGCTCTTTTAAATCTCTCAAGGCTATCTCATAAAATAAATATAAGAAAGTAATTTGCACAACCTAACACACACCTCAAATATCAGAAGAGAAAAAGAAAATGAAGAATGATGAAGATGATGAAGAAATCAAAAGCAAGTAGTACAATATACGCAACCTATCAGTAGCTACCATATACTTTTTTAGTATAGGGATCAGAAGAAATGAAATTTTAATAAAACAATGCAAATCAAAACCATTCAAAAACCACATAGTTCTTACATAAAACAGACCTTGCTTTTACCAGGCTTTATTCTTTATTGCTTTTACCAGGTCTATTAATTGCTTCATCAAAATTTTGACACCAGCAGTTAGCTTTTCAACAAGCTAAAGCTGAGAAGAAATAGTTTCAGTGTAGTAAAAAGTCCAGTGCAAAAGACATGCCTCTGATAAGCTATTCTGCCTCAGTGAAAGACTTTTTCTTTTCTGAATAAAACATATGCATTACAGTTTAATCAAAGAATAAGAGTACACTTGTAAAGTATGACCCTTTGGAGAATAAATTACCCTACTTTGACTTTCATCCCAACAAAAAAAAACCCAACTATATTGAAAGAAAAAAAGTATGTAACACTTTCTCAACACCAATTTAGAAGCCATTAAAACTTTTAGGAAATTGACAGTTTCAAATTCAGACTTTAGTTCCATTGTATCTACCCAAAGTGAAACATTATCTCAGAGCCAGGGCTCTTTTAGCACTAATTTTTTGCCTTTAAAAGCAAGGCATGTACATGCCTTCATCAAGGCAAACAAGACATTACATCACTATAGTGACAAATTATGAAATTTCTAAGCTCTTCTAGACTGGTTGACAAATAAGTTTTTAAGGTAAAGGAGAAAACTTAAAAATAGTTTTTAAGAAATGTCTTTTCCATGTGACAACTGCTTTCTCTCACTTAACATGTGTAAAAAGCAGTGTATGATCCAACTGCATTCTGAAGAATAATAATTTCCTCATGTAAGAGGAGAAGGAAGACATATAAATATTAGACATCAATTAGTGAGGGCTTTGTATTTAACATCTGTGATAAAAGACATACCTGAAGCGTTTCACTGCATCTGCTACTTGCTCGGGAGATGTCATCCAATCAACATGATCAACTATTTTTCTAAAACCAAAGCAACAAGTCTTTTGTTTAATTTTTAAAGCAGACAGCCCATAAGTGAAGCATTTTACTGAGCATTCTAGGGACAACAAAGTATAATTTTAACTTTCTCCAACTCTGTAAGTAGGTTCTATAATACTGCACAATAGGAAGGCAAATACTGATTCTCAAGACAGAAATCTAAGCTAACTGATCACTCCTTAGAGCTAAAACTTTTTTTTTTTTTGGGTAAATATACAATAATGAAGTTGGCTGCAAAGCTGCTGTTGCATCTCCCATCAGCATTAGATAACTGGTTTGCTTATAGAGCACTCCACGTTATTCATGGAGCACTCTTAGGTTCTGCTTCTGTAAGCAAAGGACCTACTGAGAATCTCAAAATACTTGCTGCAATGTGTACAGTTACTTCACAAGCCTTAACAGGAAATACAAACTGATCATTCATCAGGTCTTCAGTCACCAACCCATACACACAGCTCTATATCCAAATCTAGGATGCTTACAGAAATGATACGTGCATCTGTGTATCACCACAACCCCAGGACTGTTTCCCTAACAACAATTTGAATTTAGTTTTCTAAGAAACAGAAAAAGATGATTTTTCTGTAGAATGTTTAATATTAAATCCCAAGAACTTGCCAGGCCTATCACAAGGTATGACTGCTGATCACAGGAAGCCGTGAGTATTGGAAATGGCTCTAAATGCAGAAGCAGACTATTACTACAGTACAGCCATCTCTGCAATAAGGAAGCAGCAGCCTCTGCAGAAACTGTTGCTCTTACTACAATCTGGAAATAGCAAAAAGCATTCGGAGTTGTTCAACAGGGCAGCAAGGGCAGCATGTTCTTGGAAGCACAGTTCTCAAGACAGTTTTCAACTGGCCATAAGGAATTACTTGAGAAAAACCCTGTGCTACTTTACCACATAGTTACCTCACTACTGCTACCACAACTCTGTATGTTTAACAGTGATGGTGAAAACATCACAAATATAATTGTGAAGGGTAAAAAGAAATGACACAGTGAGGAATGTCCTGAAAAAAAGTAATAGGAAGCTATTTCTCACCATCTAGAAATTAAATTTTTGATTCACGGTACTAAAGCAACAGTAAAAATGCAGTTCAAAACCTGTATCTAGAATTTGTTGTTGTTTATATTTGTTCACATTCCAGAAACAAATTATTAGAAGGCAAGCCTGGAAGCTGTGTATTTCTCAGCTGAAGGCAAGAAATATTACTTAATTAGCACTATTAACTGGCTTTGCATCTGCATGAATAAGTGTACATGTGAAGTGCAAAGAACATGGAGCAGCCAAAACAGACTCCATAGGAGTCCTTTTTCTTTCCCACTTCCATCTTTTAAGTGTGAGAGCAAAAACTAAACACAGTAACTCAGTATAGTTCACATCATTTGAAAGTGCCAGTGTATCATTTGTGGCATGAAAGAGATGTAAGCAGAAATAGTGCAGAAAGTAATAAATTATATTAATTAAAAAAGGTATAGTGGTAGAACAGGGCAAAAACCATAAGTTACATTCACAGAAACCTGAACATGTGAAATCTCTTTTGTAAGTTCTCTGGCATGTAAAAGTTACTAGAATTTTTCTTTCAATAATGTTTTGGGTTTTGTCTCCATTTTATACCACATTTGGACTCCGTTAACTGATTTTGTCTGAGGAGGAGTGCATGCAGATTTAAAGCACAATAATTTAGTATTACCAAGAAGGATGTATAGACAGATACTATACAGTCCCACATGCGATCGCTCTGTATAAGAAAAGCAGTACCTATTAATTGTGTCACCATATGTTGCTCTAATAAGTTGCTGAAGCAGATTTTTTATATTTCTTCTTAACCACTGATTTCTCTCCTTTAAATCAAAGACTTCATCCATAAGTAGGAGCATTACTCTCAGTGGAATATTGTCATCCACCTGATCACCAAGTAAAAGAATGAAGAGTAAACTTTTATTTCAGTTCAAGAAAGCTACAGTTTTAGAAGCTACTTAAGCTGTCAAACACCTCAGTATAAGCACAACAATGAGAAACACTTTACTATGTATTTTACTGTAATATGAAATCTTCCCTAAATCTTCTGTAACATTATAGCAGCAAAGAAGGACTGATAATTAAATATAAAACCATACACTGAATTTTAAAATATGACAAGAAGCAGCTATTTCAAAAGTCAAGAGTTATTACAGAAGTTGAATAAAATTAATACATGTAAGTATGCCCTAAAGAGAGACCTCATTCCTGATCTCTTCCTGGTTGCTGTGCTTCCAGCAGCCTTACATGAAAAGGCAGAAAATATCAGGAAGGAGATTTTCTTGGGCCCCATTTTCTTATGGATGCTAAAACCAGTGACATTTCAATGCAATGAACTGCTTTTTATTTAGACATCATTGTAACCTGCATGACTATCCCATGCTTTTATGCTTGAAGATTAAGAAAAGGATAATAATTTTACTTTTTTAGTAGATTATGTTACACAGATTGGCCTACAAAAAACATGTCGGAGAGAGAAGAGAAAAACACACAAAAAAAAATGAAACCCCAGCCATAAGCTGAAACAGTAGGACATGCACTCTTCACAGTTATTCCAATGTTGTGCAAACCATTTCAGTGCTAGCAAAAATGTTAATTTTAAAAGGAAGCATGCAAACTTCTTTTTAAAAAGCTTAGAACTGTTTTGAAGTGCCTGGTATACTGTCAGAAAAGAAGTGTAACTCAATGCAGAATAAGTTACTCATTTGTTTGGTTTAGAGGTGTCAACTTTGAAAGGACAAACGTCAGACTCACGTTGTCATCAATTGGTGCTGCAACACGGCAATGGTCAGGATCTGAATAGGTTTTCTGCATCAGAGGTGGCACCTACAATAAAAAAAAGGCTATGTTAGTGAAAGAAAAAAATACTTTCAAGTATGAACAAATCAGAAAAAATTTTTTAAGCAGTCTGGTTATGAAAATATAAAACAACAACATTTGGTCAAAAGTAACTGAAAACTAACCTATAACATAGCTGTGGATAAATACACAGCAGCTCTTTCACCTTCCAAAACCAAAAATCAAGTTTGCATATATTTCCGTATAGCTACCAAAATTATCAACATCTTTTAAGACAATTCACATCTAATTTATCAAGCGCCTAGTGATTCAACTGAAAAATACTTGAAAACTCTTATAAGAGACTGATATTTCTTTTGATATTTCTTCCTGATCTTAACTCCTGCCTAGTCACAGGCTTCCCAGTGAGTACAGCTGCAACTCTATTGCTAGTCACACACCAGGGAAGTTACTAGCAATGATCAAGTCCAGAGACAGTCATTTTGCCCTGCAAGTAATTAAGAAACCTCACATATCTCCCCAGGCCCCAATTTGTTATTCCCTTTCATGATTTAAGGATTAATTCCCCCATCTCAGTTGCTGTTCTACATCTGCCATATACAGCACAAAATGGAACAACCCCTGACCACAGACCTTACAGCTACACACAGAAAGTGGAGGACCAGAGAAACAAAGGGAAGATGAACATGTTCTGAACATAACTATTTTCATAGGACTTCCAAATTGCATATCATGCTACCACTCCTCACCTCTAATGCATTATATTTTATAAATGTAAGAGATGAGGGAAGATGGCAGTAAAGACAGAAAAAAAAAATTAATTTACACCAGAATTCAGCAAGGAATAAGCAGAAAAGAGGCTATCACCTCATTCTAAGTTTCAAAATATATGGGCTTTTTTCCCTAACAAAAACAGCAGATGCAGAAAATTAGCTTGTTGAGAATGGTTGATTAAAAAATAAGCCATGAATCCCATGTTCTTCTCAAGTTGCTACACTGAATTAAGTGGAGAACTGTAACAGTCTGTAGATGCCATCTTAAAACATGTTACTTAATTGCAAAGACCTCCATTTTTACAGTAAAATCACTGCTGAACCTTATTAAAAGGTGCAGGTACAAAACAGATTGGTCTTCTGTTTAATGACTTGACTTCTGTCAAGTTTCAGCAAGCCAATAGTGACTTTTCTGGTAATTTACTAGTATGTATCAACCAGCAGTATTTTCTTACCTTGAAAAATGATTGCTTTATGTCTTGTCCCAATCTCTCGGACATTTTACCCATGTTGTCTGACATTTTAGTCATTCCCTCTGCCAGGCTGTCAGGGATAGACTTGACTGCATTTGATACGTTTCTCATAGAGTTACGCAGTGGATTTACAAACGTGTCCATCTGAAGGGGAAGATGTTTAACCAGAATTGTATAATCTATGAGGACACCAGCATATTAATAAACTATGAGAAACATGGCACAGAGAACAATAACATAATAGCTGCTCTTACAACTCAAATTACTTAACTTCATTACAGAATGCAGAATACAGCTTTAATTTTACTTCCATTTTTATTTGTCATTTGTTACACCCCTACTGCAGCTATTTACATCTTTCAACAGATGTTTTCCTGAGTCATTTTCATTTCCCATCCCTTGGCTTTTCTTAGCTTAAATTTATTTTCTTTTTCTTCTCCATTCAATACTATTTCTCCCTTCCAAGCTTTCTACTTCCAGATGTTTCAATTCTGCTTTCAACTCTTCATCTTTGCAACATGCCTCTTTTAAATAGCACTGCAATAGTATGTATCATGGCAAGTATAATTAAAAACATAAAGTGGATTCACAGAAACTGTTACAATTTTTCTTTTGGTATATACTCTGAATTCAGTCCAAACAGAAGCACAAATACCAGAGTGATGCCCTTTAAAAAGTTATGCTTATAAAGAATCTTGTAAGCTGGAAAACACATCTTAGTCATTATAGATAGCTTGATAAATATTTAACTATTTCACTGTTAATTATTTAAGGAATATAGGCAGGACAGTAACTTGAGGTGACAATAGAGTTGCAGATGCTTTTTATATCTAAATTGCTGAAACTTTAGAAATGGCTACATTTACAAATCAGATGCTCACACAAACTGGTCAACTGAACAAAGAACCACTTGTCTGAAGACAGTTCTGGTGGCTTAACAAAAAGGATGTAGAGCCCAGAGCTCTAAATTTGACCAATGACTCTGGATGGTTACACCTAAATACATAACAGGTGCTTTTGAAGGGAAGTGCATATTGTGTTTTGGGCTGAAGAGTGGAAAGCATGGTAATAGCAGCAAATACAGAGTAAGGAACTGAAAAAAGAAATCAGAAGAAATAAGACCGTAAAAAAAAAATCACAGATGTTTGACAGAAAGCAACTTGCAACAAACACATTTTTAGACTAGTAGAGAAGTCTCCGAGCAATTTACTGTGTCCAGTTTCAAAAGTTAATTTTCTTTCATACAAACAGATTTATCTACTATAAAAATGGTAATTTTTTTGGTTCTGTATGTCCTCGGATACTTTGCCGGATACTTAATACTGAAAGTTTTAAAGCGAGCATCATTTGCAAGATTTTCAAGTGCTGTATAGTTCTTTCATATCAGTTCAACGTGTCTGCTTAATGTAATCATTGCATGAATGAATGCTCTAAAGTTCCCTTGACTGTACAAAACATTCTTACCTTCCGTGCAAAATCTCCCTTCCCTTTGCTGTAGGCTTTATTCTCCAGGAAGTCATACACATAATGGGCTAAAGCTGGAGAAGCTTTCATCATTTCAGGATTTAACAAGAGCTGAGTAAAATAATTTTTAAAAGTTATTTTAATACATAATTAACAAAACACAATCCAAGACATCACATGTAGCAATGTATTTTTTCATTCCTAAATTTTATTCCAACATTACACTAGTCTCAAGATAGAAACAATAGGCTTCTTAGTAATTACCGTAATTTTAACCACCATGGTAATTATAGCATCTCACAGAAAAATATAGAACTCTATCATCAAACAGTCATTTCACAGTGTTTGACTCATCTTTTAACATGTTCATTGACTTCGTTCACAAATTTTAGTATTAAATGACCAGAAAGTCCCTATGAAGGAAGACAACTGAATTTTTTTGTTTGGCCTGATACAGGCCTTATCTGAACAGAGGAACTGTGTGATTTGCTACAGTGCTGGAGTGAGTGCCACTGAAATCCTTACACAGCAGCACAAGAGAAAGTCACCACAAACATGCCAGCAGGAGATGGCCAATGGCATAAAGCTCAAAACCAAAATACCTAGAACCTCATCAGCTCAGAAAAGCTGTGACAGAACTGGCTGAGAATAAACCAAAACAGAAAAGAAAATGCAAACTTATGAGACAGTACCAAGTTCTTACGGTATATTTAGTTTTGCATACCAACTACAACACAACTTTTTTTTTTTTTTTAAAGAAAAAACCACAAGCCACCTCTGAAAAATAATTACAAGCACAGACCTAAAAAATCCCCAAATAACAGCTTACCTGCAAATAAGCATTTAAATCTTTTTTCCTCTTTTCCAAAAACTCTCTGTCCATATTGTTAAATGTTTTTTTGCCAGGAAGTTTTAGTATATTTGCAAGGTTTTCAAACTAGAAAAAAAGAGAAGATTTTTTTTTTGTTTGTTTTCAAGAGTTTCAAGTCTTCATATAAGGACATTCTATTCACCTATTCTTATATATCATCTAACACCTGACAAAAAGAATTCTGCATCATGCCTGGAACTGAGAATTCTTAGAGAAGCTAAAGAGAGAGGTATGCTGTCAATGAAAAATGCATGAAAATTCTCAGGAGACTATCAAGGGTAAAATTTAATTTCTTGTGAAACTCTCTTTTGAATTACACTTTTGAAATACAAACTAATAGAGTGTGAAAAAGGCTTAGGCTCAAAATTTACCATTATTTTTATCTGGAATGAAGTTATTACGATTATAAGACTACATAAACAGTAAAGCTTTTCAGGAAAACTTGTAAATCTTTCTAAAATCTCTCTCCTTTCCTATCCTGATCAAGCCTATCAAGGAAATAATTAAGCTTTTCTCCCTGGAGAGATGGCAGCACCCAGTTTACACACAGGTTATCACAACTTGCTCTATATGTCATGATCTGTGCCTTTTCTCCAGGTAATGACAGTGATTGGCACTGTACTCTTTGACACTGTTCATGGTTGACACGCATCCTGATCTAGTTTTGCAGGAAGAACGGCAGTCCGAGGGAAGCAGAATGGAAAGAAGAGGCCCTAACACTTAATAAGGCTGAATATATTTGGTAAAATGCACAAAAAAATAAAAAATGACAAGAATAAAATTTGAAGAATCAGGACTATCCCCATACAGAATGCAGACTTCCTGTAAATAATATCCTTAAGGTGGTAAAGAGAGAAACATACAGTATTCTAGGCTTTAAGAAACAATCTGGAAACAGGCTGCATCCTTTTCCTCTTTAGAAAAGACCACAACATTACACATTTAAAGATACGGATTCCATTCAGTCCCTGCAAGATCTCTTCTTGCATCATTAAACTTCGGAAGGCCACAAAGCTCATATAAAATTTATAGTCTGCAGGAAGCACCAAAGAACAGCACTTTACAACTTTAGAAATCCCATTCCCTTGCAAGTAGGTCATATGGGAAAATAACTGAACAGAAGATGGTCTAGTTTTCATTTGGACTCTTATATCTAACCAGAAGCAATATAAGCAACGAACAGCCTCTATTTTAAATAGGTATCTACTTCAAATGGTATTTATTACATGACTCACTAAAGGAACTGGTGTGAATCTATTCAGTGCTCTAAGGAAAAACCCTTAAGATACTTTGAACTGCTAACTTCAATTCCATTTTATATCAACTATCTCTTTCCTCTGAAAAAAAAGTCCCTGATCTTCATAATAATTTTAAATCAATGATTCTAACTTTTACCCTTAACATGTCAATAAAAATGTCTTAGACAAGCACACAAGACAGTAAGAATGTCTATTTTCTTGTCAAGACTGTTGGGAACATCTGAGATGCCACAGTGAATCACAGAAATCTATTTACTTTTTGCAATCTTAGTGCTCTAGGTTAACATTTCTATCTCTGTAAATTCAATCAGACTTAGCAACCAGAAATGTTGAGCTTTCATATTTTGAACATCTTTGCTTTTGCTATTTATTTATACTCATTTGAAATTATGTTAAATTTAAATTATTGTCCCATATCAGCAGAATGGTAATTCACTCTAAGATCCAGAATTCTTCAAAACACTGAATTAATTTAAGAAAATCAATTTGAAGAGTACAAAAATCAGTATTTCAAATTTATTGACAGCACACTAAGACTATCAGAAATTTAAAGGCAAGTCGGACTTCATTTCTAATTAATCCAAGTATTATTAACCATGCTTGCTTTTTTAATAAAGCCCTTTCAATTTTTATTACGGCTGTAACTTTAAAATGCTAACTTACCTGCACAGAATTTGTTCTCTACGACTCTCAATTAATAACAGAGTAAAGGGATATAATCTGACACTTCTGACTAGTTCAAAGGTTATGCAGTCAAATCTGACTTCTCCAAAGGCTTGGTTTTAAAAGCACTTCAGCCTCCTTTTTAAAAGCACCGTGTTTTCATCCTTTTTTCATGTCAGTAGATCCTACTTTGTATCAGCTGCTGAATTACAACTCTCTATTTCTTCCTTCTTTCATTTTAGGAGGGTTAAGAGTCTGAGAATACAAGTACAGCAGTAAAAGGCAGATGGCTAGTAGTATAGAGAAGTGCTACCAGCTCTCCCTTTTGTGACCCCACTAATTCTTAACATTCACCTAAAACCTAAATAGCTGTTTCCCAACCTCAGCTTTTATTTCTTAATGTCTGACAAATATAACTAACTCTCTTGGAGACCAACAGCACTTCCATACAAAGATTTAAAGTAAAATTAAGCTGTACGGGAAGAGGGGGGAAACTTTCTAAGTTCCATTTTGTTTTCAAAGAGCAGTCGTACAGTCACCACTTACTAAACTACAGAAAAGTGCACCTGTAAAGGGTTTTCATGAGATGGGTTACCTGCTCAGTGATCCTCATGTGAAAGTCATGGAAGTCGCTGTAGCGCCGGTATGTCTTCCACATCTCCTCACTGTTTGCATTTCGCCGGTGGACGGTGATGGCGTACAGGGCGTACGTCTTGCCGTGGTCATTACACACTCCTGCCACAGCATATGGGTCAGAGTCAGCATAGACTAGCAGTTTTAAAAACAAAAATAAAAAAGGAACAAACAGAAAGAAGGAAGACGAAAGGACACAAATGTGAAGTGAAAAATGTCTGGAATGACAGACTTAAAAGACAAAAATGGACATGCAAGCAGAACACTAAACTATCCCTTTAACTTAAACATTGTACAGTACCAAATTTACAACGTAAACTTGAATAGAGATTAAGCAGCTTTAAAGCTAGACAGGTTACAATGACATGCAAAACATAAAAAGAAAAATTTTCAACTTTTAAATAGTAAATAGAACTTTAAAAAATGATATTTTAACCTAAAGGACTCAAGATGAGAGTGAAAGACAACTGTGAAACCAGAAGAAATTCCAGTCTGCAAAGTAGTCTAATCACATTGCAATGAGTCTGCCCATCAGAAAAGCCTATAAATACAAGACAATGATTGCAAGCTGCGAGCATCCAGTTTTGTTATTGGCACAAGTAGTTTGTTATTAACTCTAGGATAAAAAAACACTCCCCATGCTATTTTAGTCAACTATATATACAGACGTGTCTACGTATATACGTAATGCATTCTTTGCGTGTGCACACATACATTGTATGGAAAAGTCAATTCATAAATAAAAAGAACACATATAGCTATCTGAAACAGAAGCAAACATCTTTTTGATCTCCATTAAATATTCAAGTCTTCTAGGACATTTCCCCTCACAGAATTTTTCCCCAGTACAGTTTGTTTCAAAACCTTCCATTTTATTTAGAGAATAACTTAGAACTACTATTGTTTACACTGTATATTTTAAATTGGCAACATGTAGTATTTCCAATTATTGAGCCAATATCCAGTACATACAGTTTTTCAGTGCCTAGATGAAAATATTTTTAATCAAGGTCTCTGAATTTTTCTGTGCACCCACACTACGTAAAATACAATCCTCCTGAGAAACCATCAATTCCATCCTCTGCAGTACTTTCAGTCTTCATTTCTCTGAAGTATAATACTTTTGTCTAAGCACCCAGGAAGCACCTGTAGGATAGTGGCAGCTGCTGCCAATGCAAGAATTACACACTAGAAAGGTGAAGAGTGGGCACAAAGCATCTTTAAAAGAAGAATGTTGAGTGCTGAATCCCTGGAGGAATGAGCAGCAGTCAGGATGGTGCCAAAAGACTGCCCAGAGAGCAGAGCCAGGAACCCCCAGCACCACAGATGCTGCACAAGCCCTGTCCTCTACATGCACATTGAACACTTGGCTCTGCAGCCACCAGACCGCATCCCAGGGGCACTGCCAAGTGGCATCTTCAGAACCACTTCGGGCAGAAAAAGAAAGAAGTTGTCCTGCTGCCCCTTATGTCACAGCCAATTAATTAGTATTTATTTTGTAATCCAAGACAGTGTGAATCCTGAAACACACAGAGATAATCCTGTCTGTATATAACCCTCACACACAGGCAAGGACAGTAACTGGGCAAGGAAAAGGATCTGCCCTCAGATGCAGTTTAATACCATCTTGCAATACAAACCTGTACAGATCTCCTGCTACAAGTGGAGCATTATGTATTCAAAGTCAGACTGGTAGTTATCAATACATGCTGCCCTCAAAATTATAAATGTTAAAATTTATGTGGTTCTAAGTTTATCTTTTTTTCTTAGGTTAGAATGATGAAACTTCTAAGTTTAATTCAGAAAAAAGTACCACATGCCATTTTAATTAAAAAGCAGAGTTTGATTCTTAACTTTCAACTCATTTTCCCCTTTCCCTGAGGACTGACTACCATTACACTTGGATTGAATACTGCCCTCACACTGAGTTGGAATAGGTTTAATTAAAAAGTAAAATAGCTGAATGCTTGGTGACACATGTCCACTACATAAATGCATAGATTTAAGAGCATATTGCATAGTAAAATCTACCAAAAAAGTATCTGAAGATCACAATTTAATTGCTCAATGCAATCTCATTTAACTAGAGTATTTGCAAATAATAGATGAGATTTTTTTGTTATTTACTCTCATGTAATGAAGAAAAATAATTTCTTTCTAGGCAAAGTTTTTTAAAAGATAACCAAATATGCCACCACAATAACAACAGAAGTTGCTTCCTTAAACTAAGCTAAGTCAGTAAGGAAGCACAAAGAATAAGAGAAAAATATTATACTAAGAGAATGAAACAGTCAAGAATTATAATTCTGTGACTAGAGAGATGTCTTTCAGAATTTCTTTAAGTAATTGCTAAAATAAACCCTACTCAATAGTAAGTTTAATGAATGATTCTCCAGAGATAAAAGTAGTAATAATAATAATAATACTGCCATACAAAATAAAAATTAAACCACTTTTTTAAGTACAGATATATAGTCTGTGACCTACAGAACAAATACTAGAAAGATTTCCAAAAAAGACTTAATGGAAAATATGAATTCAAATGTTTTATGAGGCCAAAAAAATGAGACAATCAGGATTTCAAGGGCCTATAATATTACAAAACTCAAAATTAATGGTGGCAAAAAGTTAACACACATCCTAACAGATTCACTTACCAGTATCTGAGATGTATGCATGGAGCTGAACGGTCTCATCAGTGGGGACATTTGAAAGGTCATCTAAGGACTGCAGGGTGGGGAGATAACGTAGGAGAAAAAAATGTGAAAAAAAATAATAAGATCAGAAACACATAATATTCGAGATGTGTTTTGATTAATCTATTTAATTTTCAAATGTTCAGTTTACAATACTAAAAGCTTAGTGCACTGTAACAATGCAGGTGTTTGTACTACTTGGTTACCAAAGCCATTCTTTTGCACAGTATACAGCATTTCATTTCCCCCATCATTTTCACACATAGTTTTGTGACCACTTATATTTGATCAAATATATTTGCCACTTCAGTTTGATATCTCAATCCTAATGGAAGTACAGCTAAAAATGTTCTTTTATACTGAGCATTGGGAAAAAAACCAAAACAAAACCAGAAAATCTCCCAAACAACTGGGGAGATACAAATGTTGTGTAACAGGTCTTCTGGTTTTTACCTTCATAGCATTCTGCTTTCTTTCAAATATCTTTCTGCCCTACACAGACATTACACAGCAGTTGAAACTGAAAGTTTTTCTGCTTTACGTAAAAAAACCCAACAAAACAGCCAACATTCTCCTCAGGAATATTTTCTGTTGTAAAAAATGAACAGGTACATTCTCAGCTGGTAAATGCTCTGTCTCCATACTTAATAATTACTGGGATTAAAAGAAGTTTTGTTTTTAGTTAAAATTAATACATTTGATTACTAAGATTTAACATAATAAAGTTCTTCAAAACTGTTGAAAGACTTGCTTATGCAACTGACAGAAATCAAGGACAGGCCACTATGCATCCTAATCTTAAATTACCAGATTAAAAAAAAAAGAGTTTGAGCCACCGAAGTAGAATTCACAGACACTTGGATCCCAGTTACTTTATGTCTTTTATGCCATAATTTCAAAATTCTCCAAAGAAACATATTCAGAATGAATATAGCTATTTGCTGTCTTTTATAATTTAACCAAGCCAGTTTAATAGTGACTTACCATGAAAAGTTACCTACAATAGGACTTATTGGTTAGCAGTGCCATGCCCATATCAAACTAAAACCTCTACCTACATCAATTCAGTTTCTAAATCTCTGTTTCCTTAAACATAAAACAATATACAAGATTACAATCAAAAGATAGGCTGGACTTAAACATCAACTATTTAAAGACTCTGCTCTTGCCCCTTCTTCATCTGAATCTTTATCAACTCCACAATATCCCAGCATAACACTCCCTTCTTTCCTCCTCTAGTTCTCTTAAAGGAATGTCTCTTGTCTGCCTCAATCACCTCAATCAGTCTCTGCCTAAATGTCTACTACTGAAGGTAACATTTCTGTTATAAAGTCTAGATACTGAATACAAGGCAGCTTAAAAGTTGCTGAATACCATGTGTTGTAGTAGGGAGTCTCCTGAACAATATGCTTGTAGACTTGTAGTCCCAAGGTCCCAGACTGAGAAAAGGTAGAAGAAAGAAAAACCCTTCTGGGGAAATCTGTTTTGCCACAACACTCTGTAGTGCTAGAAGTTTATGTCTGTCGAACGGTAGAACAGATGAGTTTATGCAAAAATATTTTGACAGCAGACATCATCTTTACCTCAAGAATCTATAAGTTACTGGATGCTGGAGAGTTATTCTGGTTAAGTATCACCATAAGTGGGCTGTTCCTTTAATCTTTATGCTTGCTTTCAGTCATTGTTGGACACAACACTGTGACTTATTCCATTCTTGAGCAAGTGCCTTGGACAGCCATGACCCTGTCAGGTGTGCTGCTCTACACTGCAGTGTTCAATTCAGGAGCAGAGTTCACCTGAGACTGGCTAACAGAAGACATTTGTGAAAGCTTGGATAAAGCACTTGATATTCTGAAAGCTCTAGGATTTGTTTATCAATAAGATGGAAGTAACGCGATGTTATAAGAGAAGACAAATAACTGTCAAGTGCTCTAATATTTTGTTTGCTACAAAATACTGGCATTAAGGTACTGTTGTATTTTTAAAGGCATAATTATTTATTGTTTTCCTGCTTCCCTTCACTGTCACTTAAGTTCAGATTTGTTTGTGATTACTGAGTGGGCTCAAGCTGACATATGCTAATGACTGCCAAAAGTTCAACCCAGCCACTTCTGCTGCCCTTCAAGGTCTTGGAACACCTGTGTAAATCCTTCTATTTACTCAACGCAAAGCTCCCATTAGGGATCCTTCAGAGGAAATCTGCAAGAGTCTATAAATATTTACAATAACTTTATACTCCCAAAATGTGACCCCACTGATTTAATATAGTAAATTAATGTATCAAAACAAAAGGCAGAAATTAAGATATTTTTGTAAAACAACTTTTCTTCAGAAAGTTTGAGCGTCTCTTCCAAATTCTTACAGTGAAAGTTGGAATTGCAGACAATTTATTTTATAATAGAAACTTTAGGAAACACTCAACTACTGTGGCAAGGCACTGTATAGCAACTATTAATACAAGTAAATTAAAAGGTTGAAACCTGAACAGATAACACAACAGACAGACATTTAATATGAGCTAATATCAATTAGATATATTCACAGGAACACAAGTTAATTAAAAACCTAAAAATATCACAACCAAATCTTATTTAATACATTGTCAATAGCTGCAAGTACAGAAATTCCCTGACCTTTGAAGTAACCTTTCCAAGGTCTATTTTTCTTATGTTACAGACTAACACAAGGGAGCTAAACTATGTGTACAGAAATTTACTCTTGACATGGAATTCAGCCAGCAAAACCTAATCTACCAGTATTCAAACACCTGTAAAAGCACTGAACACCCTGAACAATATGGACTACAGAAAAGCAAAAGTAGTTCTGCATAAAGAGAAATTTACTTATGTATTTCTCCTAGAATGTTCCTAACTCTTTATAATAAATGCAGTATTCTATAAATACCTTTGTCACAACAAAAACAAAAATGAAGTCTTTGAAGAGTCCCATGCAAAAACCTATTTGCACTGCAACAGTGCTTGGTAAAGACTTTAGAACTTTCTAACTCAGCCTAGAAAGTCACTTGAAATGAAGCAGCAGATAACCACTAGCCAGATAAGCCCCCCACAACGACAAATCCTCATCCATAAAATGGAAGTCTGGTATGTCACAACATTATTAGAAAGAGTACTTAAAAGACATTTGAAACATCTTTTAAAGAAATCAGTCAAAGGCTCTTGTGAGAAAATATGGCTAAATTAAGTTTTTCTTCTGCATCAACCAGGAGTCTGCATAAATTGTATCAGCTAAACACCTCCCCTTTTCTTTACATTTCAAGATGCCCACAACAGGAAAATAATAGGAAAGAAAATCCCAGTTTAAATTAAAAAACATCCAAAACCTACAAAAACCCAAACCCCATAAACAACAAACCCCCACACTGAAAGACACAGACATTAATGGTACGTGTATTCCTTCAGAAAACACTCATTCCTTTTGATGCAAGCATGACCTTATCATTGCTTGGAACTCCTCATAGTGGAACTCCTAAGGAGCTGCAGTGCCTTCCAAGAACAAACTAGAAGGGCCCAGGCATCACATAATTCAGGAAATTGCATGCAGACTGTAAATCTCTACATAAATCTTCATGAAACTAAAAGGTTTAGAAATATATGCCCAACTGAATCGTGCATACCTTGTGGCTCAGCTGCACACTGTCTGTAGAAACATGGGGAGAATATATACCAAACTTCTTATGATTTCTTCTTTTTAAATAAATATATTTGCATTTTTGGTTTAGGTATGCTCAACAAAGAAAGGTTTTGACAAACAGACACAGGTCAAGAATTACTTAAAAAAATAAAATTGAACTTTGAAGATAAAAAAAACAAAGACTCATGGTTGAAATAAATTCCAGATACTTTCATGTTTCCAAATCAAGTCCTAATGAAAAAAAAATCAACCAACAAAAATATAATTAAATGCCTCATTTTACAGTCTATTTGAATTTAATCCTTTGAGATTTCTGTTTCAAAGGTTTTGTTTTCACCTATTATTATGTAACTCCAAATTTATATCTATTTAAGAACAGCAAATAGGGGTAAGAAATTATGTTTTCCATAAATTAACTGTTTCTGTGAGAAACAATGCAAAATGTCATTAAACACGGGAAAATAGAAAAAGGAGAAGTTTTATCTTACAGTGTAATTAATAACTTGTGTGTTTCAATTTGATTCAAAAACTTTTTTAGAAATTCAACTGCAGTGAACTGAAACCTGTAATGTACATTGCCAAACTATTTTATCACACTTTCTCTACTGTTGAGGACAAAAAAAAAATACAAGCACCTACCAGATTTATGCTGCTAGTAGGAGACCCATTAAAAGATTCTGGGAGCAGTAAGGAAAACGAAAGGAAAAACCAGGTTAGAAGATTTTCCCCCATTGCAGGACCACACATAAATAAAAATGCATCCACAGAACATTATGGAAAATGAAACAGAACTGTGGCATTGGACAAAACGGTGCATGCAACATGCAAGTGTTTCAAATTTCTAGTAAGAACACTTAAAGAAATGTAAGTTTATAAAGATTCTACATAAATACTTCAACATTTTTTAAATTTTATATCCCCACATGGCACTCCTTTGTTAAGGAGCTAGTTAAACAGTGAAAACAATTTCCACTGGATTTGTACTTCAGTTAACAAGAACAATGATTTTATTTGCTTTAAAAAGCCACATTTCCTATGCACTTTCAATTTCTATTTCCAGAGAGGAGTATAGTTATGTATTAAAAGAACCCAATACATTGAAGAGTTTTAAATATTTTCATGAAAAAAGTAGAATGGAAGAACTGCATACTTTTTAGTGACAAACTAGTTACCAAGACCTGACAAGAATTTATGTAAGATTAATAAACTTACTGCAGTGAAATCCCTATGTGAGTTTACACACAAAAAAATGGGGAGGAAAATAAATTCAAGTATGAAACCCCACAGAAGTATTTAATTTCCTAAAAAGAGTGTGGATAAGTTTTTAATTTTCATTCTAAAACAGAGAAAAGAATGGTCCCAGGAAATACCCCTTAGAGATACAGCGCTCACCTCCTTCACCATCATCTGATCCTCTGAAACTGGGATCCTTCAGCATATCCAGCTCAGCTAACATACGCACATACAACACGTTCTGCTTGAACGAAGGGTAGAACCTCTCATCTCGCAGCATCAACTCATACACCTTATTGAAACAAAAAATGCCAACTTCAGAAATACTTACTGCATTTTTTAATTAATCAGACTAGTTTTCATAAATTCTGCTTGAACAAGAAGTACCTGTGCATATGTGTCTCTGACTTACTCTTAATGGAAAGGTTATCAGAAAATAACTAAATAATCAGACATGCACATCTAGGAAGGGAAGTGGCACAATAGATGCAAATGCTTCTGTTCTCTGCTCTGTACCCTTCCAACTGCAGTATAAACTTATTTGGTCTTTATCCATTTTATAAAAGGTTATCTCAGTCCCTCCTTGTGTATAAACTATAAATGCAGACACCTTCAAACACTTAGGGCAAGAGGTGAGAAGAGGGAAAGAAGGGGAGGGAAGACACTATATGTGACCTTTCTGACAATTTCTTGTTTAGCCAATACAATATAGCCATACCTCACAAAGATTTAACCACAACACCTTAAACAATTTACCTTTACAGCATATACACAAGTATCTATACATAGCAGGAATTAATTCATAATGTTTGGATACTCATGTCAATTCTAGAATTTTTTTTTTCATGGACCACTGTTCAAGTACATTCATCTAGTAAGAACAGAAAAAAACCCAATCCATCCAGGTTTAAGGAAGTTCATTTCTTTTGTATCATATGGGAAATTTATGCTCTTCAGCAGATTTCCCAAGGTGCTTTAACTAGTCTTAAAGGGAAGTCCCATGTATGACAGCGTGATTCTAAATTCAACAGCTCATATCACTAATTTGTAGCATGAATGATAACATCAAAGTAACAATCGAAAATAAAAACATTTCAGACTGGGTATGTAAATTATTGCCAGAATATTAATCATTCACCTTTCCTTTTTGAATACATATATTAGACTTGAATAATAAAAGTCTACAGGTAGTAAATACACTGGTTTTTTCTTCAGTACTTGTTACTTCTGAGTGTTTCACTGTGCAAGTTTGCAGAAAAGGAAAAGTCAAAATAATTTCTGGGAACAGCTATAGGATTTAAGATGGGACCTTACATTCACTTTTGAAAAAGAGAAGTAAAACTGAACAAAGACTGTATGTCTTAGTCTATTCATGACATTTTTCTTAAATTGGTGCATTAACGCAAATAAAAACATGAAAATTCTAAACTGTGTTTCATACTTAGATTCATACAGGAGGGATACCTACTCCTTCTGTCTACTGCTTTAAAAACCATGGGCTAACATATGGAAAAGCCAAAAGTTCACAATTTTTTAAAAGTGTGATTTTCATAGAACAGAAAAATGGTTACACAGGTTTTTAGGGTTCAGATATGTGATTTTTTTTCTAGGATCTATATTTATGTTTTATACTCAATAGCATTAACAGTTCTTATGAAATAAAGGACGAATAGAGTATACCTTTCTCTGAATGTCATCAAAGATTTCGGGTGTTGGATCCTCATGGTTCAATGTTTCTGCAAGTTTTGCTACTAAGTTGTCATCAATATTAACTCTTGGAGATGCCTGTCATAGAGATCTAAATCAACTTTTGCAGCATAAAAATAAGAAAGTTCTACTTTATCAAATAAAATCCAATACAATGCTGCAACTCTCTAAGTAAACTAAATTTCTTTTTCACAAGTATCTCTGTAACCATCTAGAACATATGACAGGAGTCAGATCCCATCCACCCCCAAAATTAAGTTCAGAGTTCGTATTAAAATCTGGAAGTTTCACTATTAAACACTAGGAATTGCATCCAAAAAAATTTATATACACATTTTGAAGCAGTACCTAAATCAGATTTACTCAAACTTATAAACAGATTTTACTTATTTATGAAAAAGATTAAGATTCAGAAATCAAGAACAAGCCAATAAAAAAGTAACAGGATGAAGTTCTGAAACATCTGAGGAAAGGCTACCAGTTTGTCAACTGCGCATTTCTGAGTGAGAGGTGATTTTTATGCACACACAAATTCAGAATAAAATGCTTTGTCAGTACAAGTTGATGAGTGGTTTCTTCCACAGAGGAATCCTTACTGACTACTGAAAGATACCCAATGGTGATATTTGAGCAATTTACACAGACAATTGTAGAGAGGCACAGGAAGCTATTTTGTTTGATAACCCAATTTAATCCAAGTTTGGAAAAATACTCAGTTCCATTTTGTAAATAGCACTTCTTAAGGGGGCAGGCAAGGGTGGAGGGCAGAATAAAATGAAGGAAAAGGACAGCATATGCAGAGAGACTGTTTTTATTCTGTCTTTACATTGTCTCTAGTTTGTGTATTGTAGAAAGCCAACGTCTGAGGAACACAGTGCATCTGACAAGGCAGTCAGTGGCAATATGAGCCTTTATAAATGAGGGAGAGCACAAAAGAGGAAGACTTCCTTAGTGCTTGACATGACAGAGAGAAGATACACAATAGGTTAAATGTCACACAATAGACTAAATGTCAACATGTAAGCAGCTTGTACTACATAGCAACCATTTTATATTAACTTATCCATAACTATAATCAAAGAATTATCAGGACAAAGAATAAACAAACTGCAGAATGAAGCTATTCCTACCTTTTCTGATAAATATTGCTCATAAACTCCAAATGCAGCTGCTCTTAATAGACCCTTGGTCTGATTAGTCTGATGTTTTCCATCTTTCTGCCGACTTTGAAGTACCTCCAGTTGTTGCTGTGCTGTAACCCTGTATCCTTCCACTGTCATCCAGAAAAACAGATGTGCTTGGCCACCAGTTTGCTGCATGTAATCTACAGAAAACAGACATCCACACGACCTTAGTTACTGTTGTGCATCTTGGAATAGGAATTCTCTATGATGTCGACTACATATGGAGTACCAGGATCTGGTTATACATCTGGAATACTTTCCATATAGAGTCTATTAAAAAAACCCACATACATATTGGTGATAAGTACGTGTGTAGATGTATACATATATACATATTGGTGATAATCAGTAAAAAAAAAAATAGAGCAAAGTCTAGGAACTAAGCACTGAATCCTCAAGTGCACATGTAAAAAGTGAATCCATTTTTACCGTGTGAATATAAGGCTTGTACAGCATGATACAAATGGAGACAAAGTTCAAACTGAATTTCTAACAAACAGGTTTATAGAATCATGGGATCATTTACATTGGAAAAGATGTTCAAGACTGCCAATCTAATACTTTCAAGTCCATCACTAAACCATGTTCCTAAGCATCTACATGTCTTTGAAATACATCCAGGGATGGTGACTCAGCTACTTTCCTGGGCAGCCTGTCAAGCCAATGCTTCACCCTTTTGGTGAAGAACTATTTCCTAACACCCAATCCAAACCTCACCTGGCACATCTTGAGGCAATTTCCTCTCATCCTGCTGCTAGCTGCCTAGGAGAAGAGAGCAGCCCTCTCCTCACTACAGCCTCCTTTCAGGCAGTTGTAGGGAGTGATAAGGTCTTCCCTGAGTGTCCTTTACTCTAACTTAAGAAACCCCAGTTTCCTGGGACACCCCACACAAGACTTATGTTCCAGACCCTTCCCCAGCTTTGCTGCCCATCTCTGGACATGCTCCAGCACCCTAATGTCTTTCTTGTAGTGAAGGTCAGGATTTGAGGTGTGACCTCACCGGTGCTGAGTACAGGGGAGCAATCACTGCCCTAATCCTGCTGGCCACACTATTGCTGATCCAAACAATGATACCATTGGCCTTCTTGGTCACCTCAACTCATTCCTGGCTTGTGTTCAGCTGCTATAACCAGCACCCTGGGTGCTTTTCTGCCAGGCAGTTTTCCAGCCACTCTGCTCCCAGCCTGCAGCACTGCCTGGGGTTGACACAAGAGCAGGACATGGCATTTGGCTTTACTGAATCTCATAAAAATGATCTCGGACCACAAATTCAGCACTCTTCCCACTAGAGAGCCTTTCTGCACTCCAGCAGATGAACACTCCTGCCCAACTTAAGTGTCATCAGCAAACTGACTGAGTGTGCTCATTTTATGCCCAAGATTATCACATCACCCTGTTTGCAAACAACAGGTTCAGACAGGTGCCTTTGTAGATTGGCTGCCTCACCAACTGTGTCAGGAAGTACCTCCCACGCACTCCAGGAACTTCCTGGAATGTTTCCATCTACTGCATTAAAAGGATTATAACCACCAAGAAAACCGATGGATATTCTTAGTACTGACATTTAGCAATTCCAAGTAAACAGTCCGGTGAGTTAGCATATTCTTTATAAATAAAACAGATCAGATAAATTAACACTTACCCATAAAAAACTGTAGTGCAACATTGTCTACCAGAATATGGTCCAGAGGGACTGTGCAAAGTTTTCCAAAGTTTGCTGCCAGTTTCACAGTATCTATTTCCTGTAAGACACAGTTCAGTGCATTCACAGGCTTTTTTTTAAACTAACTTTAAAAACTTCTACTTACTACAAAGCATACAGGTTAAAAAAATTATATGCAATAAAGTAGCAGCTCCATTATTAGCTATTTTCATGATCACTAGTAAATGAAGGTCTAGATTAGAAGGTCATGTTTTCTTAATTATTTGCCTTCAAAAACAGCTGCAGCTGTTCTGCTACATGATAAGATGGATTTTAATACTGCTGTTCATGTAATACTCTACAGGTCAAATTAACCCCAAATACCTCATCAGCAGTGACAGTAGCAGAAAATTAATTAACAAGAATTAATGTCAGCATTTTATGGGTCACCACAACTTAAATTCATCTCTGTCACATTTTCTTCTGCCCATATGACAATTCTTGCTATTACAGCAATACCTTCAGGTCCGGCTATAGAATGCTTAATTATTTTAATAGTCAATACATGCAGAATAATACATTATCTTGGAAGCACATCTAGGCCAAATTAAGAGTGTCAAGAAACTCAGTAAAGTCAAACATACCAACTCTATCAACCCTTAATTATAAAACAAGCAAAATGAACAACTAGTCAGTCATTTGCAACTTCACTCTTTTAAAACTAAAAAAAAATTAAAACACTTACTTTTCCTGACTGCAACCTCTGAATTCTTGAATCACATACTTTAATAACATATAATAAACTGTTTATTTGATTTTTTATAGTGTTGATATCTGCAAGCAAAAACAAAGACAATTAAGCAATGCAGATGACTAAATAAAGTCTAGGGGTTTTTTTCAGTTTAAATATCTTGTTAATGAAAGTAAACAAGAAGAAATATCTTTCTTTTTCCTTTTTCAGATTAATGGTTAACTGACTACCATTAATACCTTAAATATTACTGAAGTTCAGAACCACCAGTCAGGCATTTTTGATTTAATAGAAATACACTTAGTTAACCAAATTCTCTGTACTTACAAAAAGGAATCAAACATACACCAACCAACAAAACACTTATGTAAATGAAAACTCAAGTTTTATCACTTCTAATGCAATTTTTAAAATATAAAATACTTTGTACTGTGTTGCATCAGAGCTTTTATTTTTTAATTGTTGCAATATTCTAAAGAGATCATGCTTTTAAGTGCACTTCATATTCTGCAAAACAATACAGCACTAACCATCTCCTGCTGTATCTAGAGATCGAAGATATTGCAATTCTTCACTTGCTTTATCTTTCACAGCTTCCAACTCGCCTATATTATCACTTAATTTAATAATATTCATAAAGGCCTCATAGTTACAGTTGGAATCACGAATCTGAAACACAAAGTTTTACAGTGTAAGTAATGCAAAACAGTTGTAAGTACAAGACATGACTCTTCTTCAAATGAATTAGTTTGATACAGCACTGCAAAGTGGCATTTTGAGAGTCCTTTGACACTTCTAAATTTTCCTTTTGGTACCAAAATTTTACATGGACTAAAACAGAAGTATGCATAGTCAAAAACTATTTCACACCATCACTTTCTGTTTTCAAGAAGTACAACACAGACACATGCAAAGTCCATTAACCTCTTTAATGAAGATCTCCAAAATCCAATCCACCATATTTTGCTCTTATCTCCTTAGCTAAGTAAGCAGAAAATGGTGAGACCACTGAAAGGGCTTCAGCTTTACCAAGGTCCCCTGCAAGTACACATGCTCCCAGAGTAATGGCTTCTTAAGATACAGAATTACAAAAAGAATTAAAACATTCTACCATGTAATCATAACCTACTGAGGGAAAAACAAATCTACATTACTCCTCTCTGGAATCCTAATTCAGAGACCCTGGCAAATACTATTAAGCTATTAAAATACATACAATTTTGCCAGTATTGGCATAGAATGAACCTGCTCTAGGGACTCAAAGGAATTTGTGCAAGTGAAAGAAGCCTGCTGTGGTGCCAAGATCACTGGAAACTGCGCTGTGAATGCAGCATGGAGATCAGGGAAAGGTTGGCAGCTTTACAACACGTGCACACAGGTGCTGAGGGAAAAGACAGCATCAGAACTCAATCATCTGAAGCTAAAAAAGTCACTTCACTCATATATCTTTTAAATGCTCACTTTGATATGGAAATGTAATACTTGGTCTGTACCGAAGAAGTGCATTGACATGAGCTGCACGAACCAGAAAGAATAAAGACTGGATACCATTGATCAAAGTTAATGGGAAAATCTCCCTAAAAATCGGCTTTTAAAAGTAATAGTTCAAGCAGTGCTTGAACTTAAAACATTTTGTAAATTTGTGAATTTCACAGTGAAGAGAGAAGTTTGAATTAACTTCTGATTTTTTATTGAATCTTTGTATTTTATTGCAACAGAATTAGTATCGGACTGTGGTAATAAACTTCTCTTTTCTAGAAACTGATCTTTTCATTCAAGTGTGACTTTATGTCAAAGGTTCCGAAAGGAGCCAGGATTTATTTCAGTCATCTCTACTTCTGACCTTAATTTCTGCAACAATCTCCATTTCATATGACTTGTATTAAACTTCTTCCTTATCTTCTGCCCAGCACATTTGCTTCTTCATCTCAGAAAGGAATTTTGAAAATTAGTTATTTGGGACATCACTATCATAACAGCAAGCTTTATAAAAAGCTCAGAATCCTATCTCTGGATGCAGCCGGGGGCAGTGTTCAGTAAATAAAGAATGAGGCCAAGTTACAAATAAAGAACACATGTAGGAGGAAAGGGGAATCGAAAATTGAAAATTCTGGTCCAGATGAGCACTATTTTTTCTTACTAAAGCTAGGTTCCTGTAGAATGTGTGCAAACTTTTACATGAAATGAAGGAGGCTGGAGTCAAGGAAACACTGTACATATACCCTTGAAGCCATTCCATAATTCCATACATAAGAAGAACTTTGAAATGCAAGGGTGTTTTCATAGAATTTGAATGTACACTATAAGACTAAAATATATGAATAAAAAGAGAGAACTTGGGGGAAAAAATTAAACTTGATTCATGAACTATACAGGATAATAATGTATAAGAGTAAGTTTTAACTTGCTTTGCAAAGAATCAAGATTGTTAATTAAAGTACAAATATTCTATTTATGTCAGCTTTACTATATAATACTACTTTAAAAAGTTTGGGGGCTTTTCTTGCAGGTGCATTAGAGAGTTATCAAAGTTAAAAAATTGTTTCTGCCCATTCCATTGAATTATTTGGGGTTAACACAAACAGTCCTAGAATAACTGCCCTAAAATTCCTTAGCAGAAAATAAATGTTTCTTAATTTCTTAGTTTTCATTCTTGAGGCCTCTTAAGCTTGAAAGGCCAAACTGTAAACACAGGGGAAAACACCTCCACGGTGTTTCCCAAACAGCCAAGCAGAACAGTCAGAGGATTGAACTTTACATTTTGTAACACATTAGTCCTCAGTCAGGCAACTTTTGCTGAACAATCAAAATGAAGAGTGCAGATATATAGACTCCATGGGTATATATGTATAAAATTAAATATAGCAGCCCTAAGTTCATTATCTCTGCCAACATATCCATTGGTAATGTTTATACCAGACACCTATCCATCGTGATTATAGGGAATACAAGTAAAGCTTTATATGAAAATGTTCTGGAAATACAAATTATTTAAAACATTTCATATCTTACCATCCATATGACATACTGATTAATATAATCAGGATCACTGAGCTGGTTTATTAATGGAAGAAGAATTCCTCGGGAGAGGATTTCCTAAAAAACAAAGGATTTTTATATCATCATTTTATACATTTATTCATAAAGCTAGTATATCTGCAACAATTTAAACGTCACTGTTTAGAGCTTAAAACACAGAAGTGTAATTAGAGAAAACATTTAATAGGCACTACCATATTTTCCTCCAATTAACACTACAAATGTAATTTGCAATTGCAAGAAATTACAAGAAAAGCCTCCTCAAGAAAAAATAAACCTCAAAATAAACAACATCCACTTTCTCATGCTTTTGTTATGATGGAGCTAAAATAACCTTTAATAACCTTCAAAAACATCTCAGACAAACTATTCTCTGCTATTAAATACTTATCAAGACTATAATGCTTTTAAATACCCTAATATTAAATTAGATCAATTTTAGAAAATGAGACCAGCAGTTGAAAAAAATTTTATGACATTAAACCAAAGAATTGGAATGGCTGTACTTACCCTGGAATGTCTGTACTTACCCTGACAAAGTATCGCATGATCTTGTTCTGGAAGTCTCCAGGAGGTAGCAATATATACAGTAAAACCTCACACAGATCCCTTAGGAATCCTAGAGAAGGAAAACAAAAACCCCTCAGAACAATTTTACATTATGGTACTTCACATCTTACCTGATACCACCAAATGCCATAGATAAATCCTTAATTCTAAGTTCAAACATAAAATCATGTATCTCTTACATTCCAAGAATTACAGTAATACCTTTGAGATGGAATATAAGCAGCACTAATGAAAAAGATCTACACAAACCCAAGACAACAAAAGCCACACTGCAAGATTAAAAAGAACCCCAATAACCTAACTCAAATGCATTTTCCTTACGTAACATATTCCCTTTTTTTTCCTCTCCAACATTTTCCCTAAAAATATAGTGCTTTTTGCAGGAAGACTACAAAACAGTGATAAGAAAGACACATCTACCAAAAAGCAGTAAGAATCTTCAAAACCATTCCCTCCCTCCCAAGAAAAAATATTTTTATCTAAAAATTTTTCCAATGAAAGGAGGAAAACTTACATACATACATGCTTCCTTTTAGTTATCGCATTAATATGTACAAATCAGAGGAAATTTACATGTATGGTAGACCACCACACTTTGAAAGTCATATGCTAACATTTTAATGCATGTCATATTGTGAACACAATTGTTAATATTTTAATTTAGTTTCCCATACTAAAAGATTTACTCAGAATATTGAGAGACCTTCTTCATCTTTGGGAGAAGTGCAGACTAGATCACGACAGACTTCTTTTTCCATTTCAACTTCAACCTCAAAGAATGTATCTACAAGTTCCTCAGCTTGATCTATGCAAAAGAAAATTAAAAAAGCATGTTTTTGTCAAGACTAGAAACTTGAGAGAGAACTTGAACTATAAAATAAGGCTAACTATATTTCACACACATAAGATACCAGCCTACTCAGACTCAAATAAAAAATACTTCAGATTACCTTTCATCTGATTGCCTTTCTCTGCTATCCTTTGCTGAGCTTTTCTGAAAACTCGAAGATGAGTGCCGAAGTCATCAACAAGTCGTGTAGTGAAATAAGGCTGCCAGTCTGTTTCCTTTGACCTATTAGTAAAGGACATCCATGGAAAGTGGATTATGAACACAAAGAACAATAATAAATTCGTACCTCTCATTCCTTCCTGCCAAGAACCACACTGATAGTAAACATGGAAAAGCAAAGAAATAAATCAGTCTCCTAATTGCCTATCTACTGAAAACCTAAATATTGTAAAATACCACTCTTGCATCACATTAATATTTATGTTTGATTTAGTTGAAAGTCAACATTTGCATCTAGAATAGTGTTCTGATTTGTGACACTATCAAATATCTGTGAGAAGTTCTGATATAAACAGCTCAAAACATAAAACTAAAATACTCTCCAGACCTTTTTCAGCCACACTTTCTACCATTTTGGAAGGCATCTAATCAAAATAATTTTCTTCTGAACTTGCAGAATATGTACCAGTGAGAAAACACATACTTGAAACTAAACACCATCTAATCTTATCAACAATTAATTACACAGCTTATATGAAGTTCTTAGCATACTCTTCTGACACAAATAGGTTTAGATCAGAAAATAGTCACTGTAAGATTTAAATAAAACTACTTCCTTAGTGGTGTGAAAAGGATAGAGGCATTTTTATGATATCTGTGCCTTACTAGGCAACCTAACAATCTGATTGTGCATCATGCACAGTAATACCTCTTAGACCACACTAAGTATTTTATTGCCTGAACTCTCTCAAGATATTATAACAGGAATCCTTCTACAACACTTCCTTTTTTTGTCTTTGCTCCCTTACCTATTCTTTCTTTTCTCAAGGAGAAAGAGATAAGGAACTCTGGAAGAAAGGGAAGACTACTGCAAAATCTAGACATGTAAATAAGAAGCAGAGCTGTCCCAAAAGGCCATTGATCAAACAATCCAGATCCCCCATCCGCACAAGACAGAACCACACAAAACCTCTGGATGGCAGCCTTACCACAGGCTCCCAAAGCTGCAGCTCTCAGGGAATACTCAATTCCCACTGTATTCATTCTCCCCAGAAGCTGACAGGCTGTATAAAAGTACAGGTGATGGTACTAACTTAAACTGCTTCAGTTAGTTAATCCAACTACAGGCATTATAAATATACTACATCATTTTTTCTGCAGAAGAACTACTGCAGGCCTGTGAAATTGATTTGCTTTCCACAGCAGAACACAACTGCACAGGAAATGTGCCTATTTTTGAAGAGCTATAGTACCATAGGAAAAAAAAAATAAACTTGCAAGTATTTGACCTACTTTGACACAAACTCAGTGCTCAACACTATCCAATGAAATGGACAGTGCCAAACAGACATAAACACTGAAGCTGGGTAGTCAGGTCCATTTCATGCATAAGTTTCGTTGCTGTAACAGTTTATTTAGCATCGTTTTCACCATTTCAATACTGTTTTCTATGATTTTTATTATTTTACTATATAATACATTATTATATTTATAATTATATTTGTAGTTATATTATAATTATTTTTCCTAGTATACCCAGGTCTCCATCTTTGACCCTCACTGTCAGAAAAGCATACTAACCTACACTGTCAAGTCAACAGAGGGAGGGGATAACACCTTAAAATGGCTAAGAAGTTACTTATATTTAGGTGACCCACAACCTCTTCTGCAGAGAAAGCAAGTAATAATAAGCACAGTGGGATGAACACCAGAAATAAAAACTTAATAAACAAGTATACAAATATAAAGGCATATGGCACCTGGGCTGAGAAATCAGCCATGCTCAAGAAGTGAATTTCCCAGACAAGTTGCTAACCAAGTAGCAGGAAGTCAGGGAACAGGAGCAGAAATAAGGGGTAGTTAACAAACTATGCATTTGTCCTCAATCAATCCTGTTTTTAAAAAAAGGTTTGCATATGTGACATTCTATTTCACTTCCCAGACTACTATTCTTTCTAAAATACCCATTGTTCTTACATATGGAAGAGCCATACTGCTTCTAAAAATTACCTGAGGTGATACATATGTTGAATTCAGACTTTTGGACTGAATTCAGACTTACCTTGGGAGTGGCCCCTTCTTTACATGAAGAATACAAAGAAGTAATGATTCACAAACTTAGTGCTTAAGTTGTAAAAAAAGAAAAAAAGATAGCAGTTCAGTGATTTTAGACAATCTAAATTTTGAAATGGCCATTTTGCAAAAGATTATGACTTCAAACACTGCCATCTCCATCACTTCCCTAGGGGATCAGCAAAAGATCGTATTTCTTATATAATAATCTTAAATTTTTATATGTCCTTTCTGTAAAATGCAGTGAACTATTCTAGTAGATAAACCTAACCATTTACCTACCACCACACAACCCACAGTATACTGATGTAAATAAAAACAAATCTTACCTGGCAGAAAACTGAACAAGTGCATACTGAAGAGCCTGCCTAATTTCCAGAAGAAAGGATTCATCATCACTTAGTGTGTAATACCAATACTGCACATAGTCTCTCAGGGAAAATTGGATTACCTGAAATTGGAAAGAAAATTTAAAAAAAGAAGAACTAATGAAAAAGGACAAAAAAAATATACAACAGGTTTTTGTGTCCGATAACATAATAGCAGTTTTTCTAAAGGGTGATCAGAGTGAACAATACTCCTTTGCCATTATGAAACTGGAAGTGAAACCATAAAATTCACACACTGAAACTTCTTTTCACACTGGTTTGCACACATTGTTTTTATCACCACTACACTGTGAAAATAAAATATACTGAAAACATACTCAAATATTGCCCAGTATCCTGGCCTATCTCCCATGTTTTTTTCATTTATCACTCTCATATATGGGAAAATTTTGAAATTCTATTTGTCACTTCTTCTGCATTACAGTCAATACTTGCAAAGTAATAAAGTAAAAAATAAATAGTCATGGTTAGAACTTACCTGTTGTAAAGGCTCATCAATTATGTTTGCACCTGTCAGTCTTCTGTCAATCTTAATAGGTCTGGCTTCACGTTTCATTTCTTCTATGCACTTGAAAGAGATTGGGAAACGTAACTTTGTAGGGTTTAGTTCTAATTGAAAAACAGCTCTACCACTTATGATATATATGTATACACCCAGTAATGACTTTATATATTTTCTATACTCTTATCATTTATAGAGAAGATACAATCATAGAATCACACAATTATTTGGGTTGGAAGGTCTAGTTCAATGCCCCTGCAATGATCAGGGACGTCTTGAGCTACATCAGGTTGCTCAGAGCCCTGTTCAACCTGACCTGAAATGTTTCCAGGGATGAGGCATCCACCACCTCTCTGGGCAGCAATATTTTCTGTATTTTTCTCTGTATAGTACATAATGATGAGGAACTCCTGAAAACCTACTTCTTGCTTAATATAAAGGAGCAAGTTTTGCTAAATTCCTAAATCAGAAGGAAATAAAACTCAAGTAGTTAGAAAAAGAGGAAAGGGGGAGGCACAATAACAGCCCAAGGTAGATTTTGTGCAAGGCTGCAGTTCCCCTCTTGTTTGTGAACTTGACTGCACTATCTCAGGCAGATAATTTTCAGTTGGGTTTTTGGTTTCTTTATTCATCTCAGTTTATTCTATATGCCAGAAGAGAAATTACTTTTTTTGTACCATTGCTACTCAACAGATGAGCCTTTGGAAAGTAATTGATGAGGAGGGAAAGAAATTACTTAATAGAAGGATTTGCAGTCAAAGCAGTAAACTCCAAGAATGACCTCATCAGAGCTGACTTTTGGCAAGTGACATACTGACGAATAACTCCCTTTATCAGTGCTTCTCTCAAGTGAACCAATGCAGTGTCTCTCTACAAAATTTCAATGCAATCAGCAATAAACTCCTCTACTTTCACAGAAATAAAAACCCAAAAACTTACACTATTGTTCAAATAAACCGGTAATTTCTTTGATCTAGAGAGAAATTTATGACTATATTGTCATACTTGGGAAAAAATCCCAAGAACTGCCAAAACCATAAATGAGGGAATTGTAAACCACATATCCAAGGTTTTTATTCTATGTGAATAAAACTCGCCCCACGTATCTCTCATTCAAATCAGTTAACAGTGAATGGCAGTGAAATACCTGAAGCCAGAAAAAAAAAATCCTCCTATTTAAGCAACTCTGTATCACAAAACAGAAATACTTTGTTGCAAAATTCTGTACATTTTTTTTAAACTTTCAAGGCAACCGAACCTTCAATGCTACTTTACTACAAATTAGACTGGGTCACATTAAAACAATTAGCATATTCCACCAATGAATTTGCACTAATCCACTAATGAATTTGCAAAGTATTTTTGTGTTGATTGTGTCAAAACCACCAAAATTATACAGAGCCGAATAATAAAACATTTTCACTAAACACAGCATAGTACAAATTACCAGACAAAACCATCAAAATAATTTTGAAGGACTGCATGCATAAAACCACATTTGGAAAACAGAGAGGAAAATACAGCAGTAAAAAAAGCAGCAGGCATAAAAAAGAGAGGAACAGAGAATATGCAAGATTACTTGGTAAAAAATTTGAATGTTCATATGCTCATAGGATCTGGGTTTTGACTTGGATTTCAGGAATTCATCTTGTCCAACCTTCTGTTCAAAGCAGAGCCAACTACAAGGTTAGACCATTTTTCATATCCTTTATCTCCAGTGAAATCTTTATGTACCTGCAGTATAATTTAATTTGCTTTTGAAATGTCTGAAAACATCTAAAATTTGGAGTAGGTGCTTTTATTCCATTATAGATACAACAGTTGACTCTAATCTCACTTGGAAAGCACTTTTGGTTTTACTTCTGCCTTCCAGATGCTGACACAGAAGAGAGACTTAAAGGAAGGACCCAACTCACATGACAACTGTCCCATTTGACTGTCACTTTTAGTCTGTCACAATCAGTCTGATGCACTGTACCAGTATTAAATCATTGGTTAGGAAAAACGGGTATCACTTATTATTACATTTGACACCTCCTTGCTTCATTTTGAGCAGGGAGGAATCGCCTGGGAGGAATGCAAGACACAGACTCCACAAAACGAGATGCAACACAAAGAAATCCAGGCTCCACAAGCATCTAACTGCACTGAGTTATTTCAGACTTTTGTTCCACCGCACTAATGGGTATTTTTGAAGTCCTCTTTTAAAATTGTTAGCTAATTGTCAAATATGAAATATGCCTCATTTAGACTGTGCTACTATTTCCTCAATTGCAATCACAGGGTTTCACAAGTGGACAAGCCATAGGGCATTTACACATCTGCCTCAAATCTGTGACATAGGATATGACCCACTGACTTAAAGAGACTCAAGACTATATAGGGATCCAACATGCAACTACTGCTTGTAAATTGTTATCACTGTTTTCTTACTGTACTTTGGCAACATTGTACCAAACCTACTCTTTGTCTTTTTAGTAAAGCTTAGAGACACCAACAATCATAACCAAACATTTCATACTTCTGTTGAAGTTGGGGTGAAACTGTAATTTCAACTGAAAGCAGCATTCAAGTTAACAGTTCAGAATGCTATAAACTTACCTTTCACTAAACATTGTTTTAATATAATAAGCCTACAGACAACTGTGTATCTTGCAGAGCCAATTCATTATTGCATCATCCTGTAGGTTCCTGACACAGAAGTTATATGTGACTTGCAAAATGAAAAGCAAGTTTAAGCCTAATTTTTAAGCCTCCCTGTTTGTATGTAAACAAACAAACAAACAAATTGCAGAAAGGTATACAATCTTCCATCAAATGTACCCTAAGTATTCTCCTTAATGTGAGGTATTCACTATGTATTTGCTAGTAAGTATAATCTGCAACAATCAAGGAAACCTATCAGCACCAGATCTGGTGTTATAATGTATGGTACATTCTACACATTACATCCAGCCACAACTTTGTATTATTACTAATTTTGGTAAAATCAAGCATTTGAACATTTATCTTAGCCTAAAGAAAATCCCTTAAGTATCAAAATGCCTCAAAACTATCAATAAAACTCTGATGAAAAGAGCATCTTATAAAGAACCAGTATCACCAGATTACTCCTCAGACCACCACAAAATAATTTCATGTTCAGGTGAATTCAGCTTGTACTTGGTTCATGGAAGAAGTATAATCTATACACACCAGCCACTAGAAAGAATATTCATTGTTCAAGACCACTTAGGTCCCAAAATTACTTTAAACATGAAAAATATTCAAGTTAAAAATATTATTTTCCATACAAGTCAGCAGCAGTTTAATACAGAAACAGCAAATAGGAATCACAAAACAACATGTTTGGTTTTGGCTGGGACTCACCTCTACTAGCACTGCTACTGCAAAGCTTACCTACCCTTGTTAACGCTACTTTAGTGCAGTGGCAAAAGAGAAACACTATTGTAGAAGACAAACAGATTTTATTTGGTGAACAGCTTCAAATAGCATTTCATAAGTCAGCTAAAAACAAATACCTTTGTATTACAAAACTGAAATCTAGAGATTAGTCGAGACAGGTCAGTTGAGGAAAGTGCTGTGAGTAGTCCATACTCAAATCAGATGTCAAACTACTGAATTTTCAAAGAGTACACAAAAAACTCCACAAGATTTTATTCTTTTATAAAGCAACCAGAGCATACATACATACTGAACCCAAAATACAACATTAGAATAAAAAAAATTTTCAGCATGTAGAGGAAATTTAAAAAACAGAAAAACTTCTCTAAATCTGCTCCCAAAACACAGGACATTAAGTAACAGCCTTTATAACAGAAGCACTAAAGTCTACGTGGCACCAAGAATCTTAGCCATCCAAAATGAGGTTTTATTAACAGAACAGAAACATTAACTGACTGCTGACTTTTCTTTTTTCAGCCTTAACCTTTGTACTTTTCATCTGGAGCAGTGACCTTATTTTAAAGTTTAGGGTATACTTTCAGATTTATTTTAAAATATTAAAAGACTTAAGCGAAAAGGCCACTCACCAAACAAGCAATGAACCAGTCATAGAAAAAGTTCAGTGACTAGAAAACATACTGCTGAATTACAAGGTGAATTTCTATGTGCTACTGATAATGCTGAACATTCACCCCTTTGACAGACACGAAATGTAGTGAACTGACAGCTAAGAAATAACAGGATGCTTCAGTCAGAATAGCTGTGAGATTAAATTTACTATAATTAGCAATCTTTGGGTTAAAGAGTTTATTCTGATGCGTGCAAATGGATTAGACCAAGATATATCTAAACTTCTGACCTAAGAAGATGGCACTGGTTCATAAACCAGGAATTCCTAGAAATTCTACCTCCTGGCTTTTAACAACTTTTTCTGTACTAAACCGATGCACATTTATCCAGTTAGGAACCCTGAACTTAAGTCCATCAACCATAACTATGTCTCTGTTAGGTATTCAGAAAAGAACAGAGCTGAAAAGTGGATTTCACTGCTGCTCTGTATTCATCTATGCCTTTCCAGAAATTTTGCTTGGTCTTGAAGAGAGACAAAGATGACCTCCACATCCTTGAAGCACTGCAAATCTAGACTTTGTAACAGTTTGACTTTCTTAGTTAGGGAGGGAACTTTTTGATCACAATCAAAAGTGGAGAGACTACAGATCCAGTAATGGAAGACACCTAAAAAGTGATAGTAAGTCACGACATTCTTGCACAAAAAAGCAAGAAAAAGCTACTATCCCCCAAAACAAACCAAGACACACTAGTCGTCTAGAAAGGAATGGTTTAGTAATTTCCTCACAGATATTAGCCATTCATATCACACTTTTCACAATGAAGAAACAATACTTAAACTTTCCATAACCTATTAAAAACTTGTATTTTACAAAGGAAAAATATGTCATTTCATTTACACATTGCAACTGACTCAAAAGATAAAAGCAGGCTCTTTTACCTTGAGAAATGGGCACAATTCTTACATTAAAACTGATGTTAAAAAAATCTGATCTATAAGTTAAGACCAGAAACCCTTCCTTACCTTAGGGATCCCAACCGATGTACAAGGGAGAAATGAATGTTCACACTGCTCAAGGTATTTTTCTGAATTGCTTTTTCCAAATAAAAGAGTAACCACAAAACCCCTAAAATGGAAGAAGAAAGACCAGGTACAACAACAGCCACCTCTAGAAAATATTTAACAGCAAGTTATAAAATGACAATACATGATAGTCCTCACAGTTTACCCTTGTGCTTTTTCACACTGCAACATGCTGTTCAAAACAACTGACACAACCCTAAGTATGAAGTTTCCCAGCCTTGTATTGTCTGTCTTAATATATTCTTACCACACAGAAGATCTAAGTAACATTGTCTATGCTACAGTGTGCCTGCTGTGGTGGCACACTGCCCATGCTCACAAATATTAGCACTTGGGAAGAGGGGCACATACAGAAGTTGCTTTTATATGAAGAGTCTCCAACACCGTGAAGAAATAAACTCTGTAGGTTGCTCCACTGTAGTGTAAGCCACAAAATCACAGTCCAGGAATAAACTGATGCAGCAAGCATAACTAATCACTGCACATGTTTAGACATTGTGCTTACCCCTTCTAGAACAGCAAGAATTTATTTACAGCTTATGACACTAGGGCACAAGAACCCATGAACATCAAGCTGGCTTTACTAAGAAATAGATGAAAACCTAGTGTTTCTCCAAATTCTAGGATAAGCAGAGGATGTAGCCTTTGAAATATCAAGCAAAGAAAAAAAGGAAATAGAATAACCTTGGGATGGCTAAACACACACAGCTTTCACACAAATTTCAAAGCATTCAATTTAAAGGCCAGCTGACCAGCATTTGTGACCACAGGAACTCACAAAGCTATACCAGGGTAGAAATGTGCTGAATATATTCTTTTACTATAGACTGCTGTTGATACATGATAGTCTCACTTACAAGATTACAGAAAAAAATCCTATCCAAGCTAAAATGTGCCATTTAAAGGTTTTAATTCCCAAAATTTAAAAATTTCTTTTTCAGCCCCCCCAGAGGCCCAGGGGGGCTGAAAAGCTGTGAGGTTAATTGTATGAAAGAGGGGGAAAAAAAGCTACTCAAATTATTATCACTAACTTGACAATGCATAAGAGGAGTTGACTGGATACTCTAACTCCATTACAGCCATCCTTGCCTGCCAAATGACAGTAAAAAATAAAAGCAAGTTTAATTGCCCTCCTGCTCCCTGCAACTTTAAAATCGTAACACCTATCAGAGTTCACAGACAAGAACTTGCTTAGAAAAATCACACTATTAGTTTCACTAATGTTTTGGTTTGTTTTTAATTATTTAAGTTTGGATTTTCTTTTGATTATCTGTGACTTTGCTATTAGAAACTTCAGTTGTCTTTTAAAGAGAACAGTATACTCAAGTTTGGCCTAAAATCAACTTTAACTTCAAACATCTACCAGCCAGTTGCTTCTCTTCTTTTGTTCAAAAAGAATGAGGCCTTGGAAATAACTACTTATAGATTATATCTCTGTTTTCTCTCAAATATTTTGACACTTTTCAAGTTAATGACTCATTCAAAAATACTAATACCACCAATATGGTTTAAAAAAGGCTAATCTTCTTAGATGCCTTGAAGTACTATCAATTTTATGCTTGAAATGCTAGGAGCTGTTTTTTCTCTGGCAGAAACTAATACATTTTATTCTCTAATGTAAAATCTTGTGAGCATTAGAGAAGGATACATAGCCTGAACATTCAGGACATCTGTTAGCTAACCTGAATCCACTATTCTGTAAATAGTACAGAATGCTTATTTAATTCATCAAGAGGATTTTCAATATGTGAATGAGAAATCTTCTGTAGTCTTCTGTAAATGAATAGACCAGAAAAAGGAAAAGATTGAATTTTGCTTCATTTAAAAAAAACTTCTTCCAAAGATTATTGGACGGCCAGCTTTTTCAAGGGTAGACTAAAAACAGAACATAGGAAAAAGATAAAAAAATGAAGATCACAGATTTATCACTTTTCCCTCAAGTCTGAAAAGTAACAATCTCAGCTGAATGCTTTGTGAAAGTCAAAAAGCAGCTACAGAACCATTCCTGAACCAGTGGTCAGCAGTTGCAATCATTAATGGAGCCAGACAGTCACATATCCATGGATGTAATTGAGTATCAATAATGATGGGATTTGATGACAGAGCAAATACTTTTAAATGGCAAATCAACTGACTTCAAGACATGTCAATTGTAATTTCCAAGAAATTTCAATTTTTATATTTGGCAAAACCACAATTCACATAATTTTTATTTCACTTCCTTAGGGCTAAAAAACGGAAGGAAAAAGATAGGAAACACTCTTAGTAGGAAAGGCAGATGGTAACAGACAGGCTCAGCACTCAGCTAAAGGGGTCTACACCAGTTCTTGAACGAGTGGAAAAAAAAGAATACCACCCTGTAAGGTTAAGTAAACAGTATCTATCTTTAGCCTCCTGCTTTTGAGCTCAGTTCCCTAAGTGAATGATCACTGAATGGAAAAAGGCTAACATTTTATAAATCAGTCTTGAAACAAAATAAAATGAAATACACAGAAATTGTGATTTTGAACTTTTATTCATATATACAAATGGTTTCAGGATTCTTCCATGTACACCAAAAACAAGAGTACATTTACTACAAGCCATCTGTGCAATCACAGAGTTCGGTGCATATCAAAAAGAAATAATTAGCACATTATAGGAGCTAAACAGTATAAACAGATTGATTACATTGACACAGATACAGCATCACCATTGTCTTCCTGCACAGCTCACTGATATATTATTTAAGTGCTTAGGTCAATACTAAGACTGCAAGCAGCTGTGATTCAGCATTTTCTTCTGTTAAAACTGCAAAAGGGGACAGAAGCTGGACTTCTGGCTACTAAGAGTTAGAAAGCTTTGACATGGGCCACTTCTTTTTTGAACAAAATATAAAGACCTAGAAGACTGTGAAATTGGGTAAGAACTCCAAGTTTCAACAAAAACTTTAATCACAAAAAAATCATGTCCAAAATAGCTGTTTTACTCCACAGAAGTGTACAGTAAATGGGCACCATTATAATCATGAATCAAAACTAAATTTTTGTTTTCTAAATTTATATATATGATGTTATGACATATAATTGCTAATTATAAGTGCAAAAGTTATGAAGTAACAATTTCTGTTTTTTTGTAATAGAAGCATGACCAAGCATTTTGTGACACTTCAGAGGAATTAATTAAAGGAAAAAAAAAAAAAAAAAGAAAAAGCAGGCAAGAATAATTTAGATACAAACCCATTTGGCCTAGTTAGCACTCATGGTTCTGTGTGCTGAATGTTAAAGTAAGTGTGTCACTTTGAAAAAGATTAACAGTGTAAAAAAGGGCCAGATCACAGCCACAGCCAAGATGCATATAATGAAGTAATGAAGTTACGACATTCTACTGCAAGGGCTTAGACTTCACATCTATATTTAAGTAAACACTCTGCTCCAACAGATACACTACCACTAGATGAATTTATCCTTAACAAGATCGATGTTTACTGACTAGCTACAAAAATGAATCAAAGCAGCCCAATAACCACAGCAAAGAGATATGAGAGCTGACTTGAGAATGAATGAGCTCAGGCACTACATGCAGTTTAATGGTGCCAAAGTGTAGCTGACTTCAGACATGCCCTGAGACTCTGCTTTGAGTGTTAGCTTTGAAAAACCAAACAACTGAAACTGTGCAAGAATGAAGGATAATGTATTAAGAAATTATTATATCCCATGTCATTTTCCATACTGCAAGTACTAAGGAAGTGGTAAGCCAAACAGCAAGCAGATGCACTCTTGCCCTTTGGAGAAACTCTGACTTTTGTCCTGGACAAACAGATAACAAAATATGCCAACCATACCTGTATCAAGACTTAACAAGATAAAAGCATTTACTTCAAGTTAGTTTTCCCTTAACTAAATCCCTTTTCTAACAGACTGACTATTCTGATTTCTCAGAGGTGAAATACCAAGCCTAACACAGCTGAAACCCAAGCGTAGCAACTCTAATTCTAACTACTACACTCTTACATTTTTATGAGATATACAGGAATATACATACATTCTGTATGGTATCAAACAAGAAGGTAAAAATAATGTCCCACTAAGCCATTCTTACTTGCCATTAAAAATGTTTTAATGGTTACAAGGCAAACAATATAATATACAGTGCAATAATGGTGCTAAACTCACATTTGCTCCCTTCCTGCCTATACAGATAACATATGAAAAGTCTACAGCTGCTGAGCTGATCTATTTGTTCAAAGTGTGGCATTATTTCCACACACACAGGACAACATCCACTCCCATGAATCAAGTGCCTTAGACAGGAAAATGAGATCGTGATAGAAAAGGAAACGTAAGCACTTAAAAGTACCTGGGAAAAGAACTGACACTAATAAAAAGTATGAACTGAATTTACCACTGTTTTTATGTGAGCATTTGTCCTCTAACATCCACTAAAAATAGCTAAATTGGGATTTCAATTACAAAAGTTTTGCTCATAGAGAGGTGCTCAAATGGGGAAACATTAATTACATAAAGCCACTTCAGATATTCAGAGCAGGCTCTTTGCTAACACACCCATTAAAATTTTATTTTCACAGCAAATTAAACAAACACTAAGCAATATACTTACCCACCCACAAAGCAGAGGATATAAAATGCAAAGTAAAATATAGCGAAGGGTCCAAAAGTTACTAGAAAAAGCACAAGGCCAAGACTTCCCCATCCCCATATGGAAAGACTGGTCTGTAAACAAGAACACACAGAAAAGGAATAATTAATATTATATACATACAACTTTAAGTCTCCAGAGCAATACTTGTACTTTCTATAATGTTTGATACATTTTAACCAGATATAAGCTCTGCTTGATGAAATACAAAAATTACCCTTGTTTTTAAGAGTATATTGCTATCAAATATGTCTCCCATTATATTGTGGGCCACTAATCCAACATTACAGCATTTTTCTTTCAAATACTGTTCCTCATCTCTTATTTCAGATAAAACTATCATCCTTTAAGGTGCCACATTTTTCTTTTCTATTCTCCTTTAGTGCATTTTTTTTCTGGAGATCCCTTCTTCCTCACTTCTTCCCCTATCCCCACCATGAGAAAAGTTCTCTACCATCTCCTAGGAAAAAGGAGACTTTGTGATAGAACAGGAAGAGACAATACAGTCTTGTTTTACACATCTAAACCCGTTATTTTCTACAACCAAGAAACTGTTTCCTCCCTAGATCAAACAAGATGCAAGACTAAAAAGGCATCCCTTTCTCCAGTCAAGCCACAGGTGGGACAATGAGTGCACCAAATGACCTGCACAAGTATACTTTCCCACGTAAATAAAAGGAAGGGAAACTTCAGCAACTGATACCTGGGCAGTGGAAGGGAGGCAAGGGTTATTTGAAAAGCCCCTGAAGGAGTTAAAGTCAGTCACAAGAGCACATGTGGGGCTGGTGGGATTTTGGGGGTTGATGTCTGGCCCAAATGCAGCAGGCAAAACTCCACCTGCACTGGCAGCCACCAGGAGTACAAAAAAGCAGTGAGATTCCAGTTACAGGTTATAGTCTAAGTGCATTTATTTATACCCATGTATACATACACATACATACTTGATCTAGCTATCTATATAGACAGATGTGTGCCTGCACATACCTGTACATACATGCATGGTAATCTAAAAAATCAAGGCAGTGAAAACCTGACTGATATGAGCTACAATAGTTTTTAGACCATCACAATGCTGCAATGCAGTCAACAAAGCTTATATAAATTTAATTCAATCTAGTCTCTAGTTCAATATGGAAAGCATGCTTCAGCCAAGACCCAAGAGTGTGAAACACAACGATGACAAGTATTTATAGGCCACCCAAACTGTTCCAGCTCTAAGGTTCTCAATATTTTTTTCTTGGTTGCTGCTGTTGTCTAATTTACACCTTTCCTAACAGTGATCAAATGACACCCTGATGGGAACTCAGACAACTGTGTCAACAAGTAACACTAAAAGTATTTAAATAAACTCGTCTTGCAGTTTGACATTTAGAAAACAAACAGAGTTTGAACACCAGATTTGCAGAGAGCCCTTTTTTAGCTTTTAATATGAAGGAGCTACATCTCATTTCTCTCAAGGAACTATTTAGATTTCATCTTTTAATTTTAGGCATAGGACTTAAAACATCAACTTTTTCAAAAAAAGTTTTTAAAATCCTATAGAGAATGAAAAAGAATATAAATTAAGGCTCCTATATAAAGCAGCTTTGATTATTTTTTGAGAGCAAGATCAAAAAGTAAAATCACAGCTCTGAAGAGACTTTCACAGATCTAAACTGTAATAATCAGAATTATTTAATTCTTCCTAGTTAAAAGTTTAATGGAACCTTGAGATGGAATTCTATTATCTTCCTAGTTGAACTTTCTTAGCAGGAGATACAAGTTGTACTGGCTTTGTTCTGAGTGTTTGAGGCTGGGAAAAATTAAACATAGAAGTATATAGATGAGTGTAATTAAAGTGCAGCAATTTAAAAAATTGTATTGCAAGTTATTAAATTCTTTTTAAGCTGAGGAATTGCTTCAATAGATTATATAAACCACAAAATCCACACTACTAAAATCACAACTGAGTAGAAGATTTTGCTGTTTTGTTGACTCATAATAAGTAAATGCAGTAGATAATTGTGCCCTTCCAGTACATGAAGAGAGCCCATAAGAAAGAGAGAAACTATTCACAAGGGCATGTAGTGACAGAACAAGGGGGAATGGCTTCAAACAGAGACCAAGTTTAGATTAAAGCGATGGTGGGCACTGCTGACTGTGCTCTGGGCTGAGGCTGCCCAGAGAAGCTCTGGATGCCCCAACCCTGACAGTTCAAGGCCAGGCTGGTTGGGGCTTTGAGTAACCTGGTCTAGCAGAAAGTATATTCCTGCTACACAGCAGGCGTGTTGGAACTAGATGATCTTTAAGGCCCCTTCCAACCCAAACCATTCCAAGACACACTTTTTTCTAGTTGAAAAACAGAAACCAAAAAACATGGCAAATGCAAGAATTAACTAAAACATGAGATCCCATTGCACATCTACATTCAATACAAAAAGAAGACTCAGCATATTCACACCCTCAGAAATACATTTTAAAACTTCTGCAGAGCACTACAAGCATGATAAGGAAGATATGCACAAAGAAGATAGCATTTAATGATGGTCTTTTTATGTCAAAAACCCATTATGCTTAATCACATCATTCAAAAAAGTTTAAGTTCTAAATATGGGATAAGCACTCTAAATGACTTAATTAAACTAGATGGATGTATAGTCAGTGTTGAATGAATGCATAATTAACAAAGAAAGCTCTATAACTCTAATAAATAAAACAGTGACCTTTTGTCCTATGCTCCAGTTTTGCAATTTAGCATATGGGTACAAAGATTCAAATCTCATTTGGTATTTTAATAGGATTTCTTAAAAATCGTACTACTTGGTACACTGCAGGAAGCACAACAGATATTGGCCCAATTCTTGTCTATTCTAATGAGTGCTTTATAGTCTTAAGGTTTTTGAGACATTCAAAGGGATTAAATCATCAGGATGGTACCCTTTCTGCTGACTGTAAACAAAGCTTTCCCTGACTCCACACTTCTTGAAGGGACTTCAGCAGTAAGACTCCTAGGAAAAAAAAATGAAAACTTAGAAGTTCTTTATACATAAAAACCAACTATTTTTGAATAAAATGTCCAAACATACACAAATATGACTATACAGCTGGTGGGTAGGAAAATAGTTCAGGTATTCAAATTCAAACCTCATTTGCAGCTTATTTCCAAATTCTATTTATAATGTTAATTTTTAAAAGATTTACAGATTTAGTGAAGCTCTGTTTGTCATACTAAAGTTAATTGCAGAGTGAATGCTTACCACCCCTGACACAAAGAACAAACCAGTCTCCTGAAGAAATGCTGTAATTGCTGGTGCTCAAGTCACAGCTATCCAGACCCTTTAAAAGAACCCAATCTGCCCCATATTGGCAGGGCAAACTTCCAAGCTGACCTGGCACAGTGCTGTTCACTGACTTTCAAGGAATTAGGGACAGTTACCTAAAGCCTGAAGAGATACACAGGCCTTAGTGCTATGGTAGGCATGGCTGGGTATATTCTGTGTGCATACACATGGGTAAAGGATGTTTATCCCATGTCAGCAGCTGCTCCACTTCAGCAGTTTTAGCTACTTTTGCTTACCTCCACTACAGATACTTTATGTTTGTCTCACCATCATCACTTCTTAGCTTTCAAGTTTAAGATTTTGCAAAAACTTCTGCAGAATATTACCAAGGACATATAAATATATATATATATAATGGGTTAATGCAGCATTGTGGTCACACACAGTAATTTTCTTTATTTTCTTTCCACAGTTGGAGTTGCTTCAGCAAAATAAACTGCGGCTGAAGTACAGGGGTGTCTGTAAGCACCAACAGTACACTGCAGAGGCTCATCAGGTGTCAGAAAACATAAAAAGTTGAAAAATCATATGTGCTTGATTCAGTTTATACAGCTAAAAAACCAGCCACCTCAATGACACCTGCTTGTTGTTGTTTTGTTTTTAACTAGGTTTTGTCCATTTTTCACACTGAAAAATGGAAAATATACTGTATACTGTGTTTTTTCCACAGTATACAGCCAAGTACTAAAAATAGTACATAAAGAATTTGCTTTCTTATGCATATTTTCTTTTTCTTTCTTTGGTTTCTGCTTCCTAATCAAGGCAATATTTTGATGGTTAAAGCTGCATGCCATTAGGGCTAGTAGCGCTGAGCTATGACTGATTACATCACTTAATATGACTATTCAAACAGAAATTTCTAGAAATTATTTATTCCAGAAACAAACAAAACTCTGTCTTACTAAAAAGTACCTTCAACAGGTTTCTTATTTGCTTAATACATCTGACAATCTTTCAGACCTTTGCCCCACACCCATTTTTAAGCAAGATCTTCAGTCTTGACACATCTTTCTCTAGAAATGATTCACCAAGGTAATGTAAATTTGTTGTTTGGATTTGAGCTAGTGCTGTCGATTTTAGCTTGCAACTGGCAGTGAGATAACACATGTGCTACCTCATGTTTAGGGCAAAACAAGTGTTACTCCACAAGTTCAGATGACAGGTTCTTCCTAGCCCGCTGTGCCATGGAACAGAGGACAAGCATTTCCACTCATGCGGCTCTGGTGCCACCACCCTCCTACTCCAGTGAGAAGCTCCTGTTCCAGGCACTTGTCTCTCTCCACAATTCCCACACACACACTGGGTGGGAATTGTGGCTTCAAGTTTGGAGACACAGTTCGAATGCCATACAGGAAGGCAGGGCTCTGGAATCATCTGCTTGTGAACCTTATTAAAGCTGAAGTAGAAGATGGTTTAAATCCTACATTAGCATCCAAAAGACTGATTCCACCTCGGAAGATTACAATTTGTGATGGTTTTCACATTTAATGGTCACAACAGAATAATCTGAGCTTTGAAAGAACAGAAACATTTAAAAACAAAACCATGTGGTTTTGCTCACAATTCTTTTACTCTTGTTGATCAAATTACATTTTTCCATTAATATTTTAAAAGTTGCAGTAACTGACCTATTTCTAACACTGATAAACTATCTTTTGCCGTTTGGGTAGATTAAATTATTCTTTTTTTTTTTTTTTTTTAATGCCTCCTCTGGGCTCACATTAAAAAAATTGTCAGGGATTGCATTTACAGTAGATGTCAAGTCTAATTTTGTTAATTCCACACATCTGCCTTTTAATTTGACTTCCATTTTGAGTGCAAATGGAACATGTTCACATATAAACCTTTCTATAATTAAGGTGAGTGTCACTTTTGTCAAGTGATTAAAAAGATTATTTTAGGTTTCAAATTACTGTCTCTTTCACTAGCATGACAAGTAAAATTGGAAAGCTGTACCAACCAGAGTGCCAATTCCAGTGCAATGAAATTGTTACATTACACCACTCAGAGAAATATTTAACAATTTTGAAATAAACCATTAACAACTTTGTAGTTACATTCTCCTATCTGCCAAAGTTAAAGCAATCATCTAAAATATATGTCAACATGGTTTTGACTTCTGCATATAATCATTTCCTAACAGCACTAAAGGTCTTTTTTTAACCTTTTTCTTCTTATCCTTTTGCCCTTTTCCTTCCTTAGCCCAAAAGGCAAAGGAAAAAAACACCCTAAACTCCACTCCTACTGCATACTATGGAAAAATAATTGTGGTGAATCTACACAATAATTTACTGCAGTACTGCCAAAGAAACTCTTGGGATTAAAAAAAAAAATTAAAGGATTTTACATAGTCTATTTTGCTTTTATTGTTCTAAGTTTAGGCTGTTTTCGGTTTTTTCCCAATGAAAGCTTAAAAAACACTTTAAAAATAAAGCATATAAATACACACTAAAATCTTTTAAATAAATAAAGAAGGAAATGTTAATTAATGTTAAGAGTTAAGAAGTTTGGCCAATGAAGTTTTTTCTAGATAAGTGTGGCATTCCTGCTGGTCCCTCGAGGTTACAGAGGCTGGAAACTCTGCTGCAAGCAAGAGTCCATCTGTCCCCCCTCTACCTCACCTCCCTTCCTTCCACTAACACACACTTTGGATGTCAAATGGCTTAATTGCTTAACAGTTGCATTAATTCAAATACAATCATGTCTAACTGTTCTGAGTTTGGGTTTTCCTGCTGTTCCTCACACTGCATGAAACAGCAAAGCTTTTGGGATCATTTTCCCCTGCTCTCCCCTACGGCTATTCAAGGCAGCCAACAGATTAGGCTCTAATGGATAGGTGACAATTTTTCATCTGTATTCACTATTACTGCAGTTTTGCAGTTGTATTGCTGAAGTTCATTTTCAGAAGTGCAAACATTTAAATGAAAATACATGCTAACACTTTTGTTAAATATGCAACATTACAGTCTAACTAGAAAGATTAAAAGTTATTGTGCACATTACTTCAATTTTACTATTTATCCAGAGAACAACAAATTCCCTTACTAAAACTTTACTGTTTGCAATAATCAGAATATTACTACACAACTCGTAGTATAATTAAAAATAAAAACATTATGTTCCATATTTTAATACAACTGAGTTTTTTACAAGAAAAAGACCAATTTTCTGCTTAACACTTACAGTTCTATAAGAAATGGTAAATATTTTCAGTGTCATATTTTCTTCTCAGGTGAACAGTCAAGAGTCAAGATTATTTTTTCTTCCTCTCTTACACCTGGCTTTGCCACCATTGCTCATCATTACATGAAATTTGGAAGCAAAATGTTTAATTTTGAACTGACCTTCATTTTGCTACCCTTTATTTCCAGTGCTAACAGCTACTCTATTAAATAGCAGAAGTATCGGCAAGGGACAGAAAGTTTCGTTCATGTAACCTATTCTTGAGTGGCCCAAGTACTTAACTTGCTGTGAAAAATAAAGAGGCTACCTTCACAGATGCACACTCTTTCTGATAACATGTTTGCATTAAAACCCAGTCTGAATCAAGTTCTAGTTAAAGGATATGGAATTTTGGTCAAATTAAAAAGAAGCACTTGAGCATCTTGGATAGCAATGGAAAATAAGAGATGCAAGCCCCAATTTCTGCTACTTTCTTGAATATAAAAGTGCCATACTCAAACTCATCTTTAATACAAATTCCAAGGAAGTGATCCTTTTTCTTTGTAACAATCCATATTGACTTGTATCCAAGCAAATTGATTTATTTGGACAGAAAGCAAGACAAAAAGATAAAAGCATTTATCTTGAATGGTGATTGAAACAGGGCCAGGCTTGACAGGATTGCCTAAGGTGATCTAAAGTGAGAAAATAAAGTAATCCCTCTAACTCTATCTTGAATGCAAGCCAGTGAGATAATCTAGACTGTTCTACATTCAGCCTCTGGATAAACAGATTACACCCACTTCAAGTTTTTCTGGTGTAAAATAGTGGCAAAGGGGAGAGAGGGGGAAGCCTCCAAAATCTTTAGCAGGTGAAAAAAAAAAAGGTCTGTTCTCCTATATGGCTGAAAATAATGAGGTCATGTGCTAAATCAAGAAACTGTTATTGCAGATTTCATTTGTGACTACTGCTCAAGCAGCATCTTAAGTTTTTTACTTTCCTGCCACAAGGAGTTATCTAAAAGTTCTTTTCACCTTTTTTTTTTCCCCACTGCTAAAGAAACCTGATTCCACTGAAAGAACTTTAAGAATCATGAGCTTTGCTTTGAAAAAAATTTCTACCATTTCAGCTTTTAATATTTATCTGTATGGAAATGTATCTGTATGCATTAAATGAGTCTCTCTCCACAAGAATCAGATCTAGTGGTCATCTCTTTATGATTCTAACAAAAACATGCAGGCAAAGCTCACAGATATTACAGAAACAACTGCATGGGACACATTTTTAAAAGGTTTCTTCATACCTTAAGAGCTAAGCATTTGGAAGCTAGAGAAGAAATTTCTTTAGTTCTAAGCTGTTCTTCCATGGTAGTGGTAATTTCAACTCAGCATCCCTTCTAACAAGCAATAAGCATCTACCTACTCCTGGAACTTAAATCTCTGTTACACTTGCCTAATCTATACCATTACTAAAAACAATTATATAAAGATTATTTATATAAACACTATTTTGCACAGTGTCTTCTTTTCAAAGGCAATGCATTATTGTCTATGATCTTTACAGGGAAAGCAAAGTGGAAAAGATGGGCTATAAGAGGTTTGATCAACAATGATTACTTCTCCTAAAATAAATCCATTCTTTTTCTCTATAGAGATACCACACAATTTCATAGCAGTGGCTGTGTGCAAAACAGTTTTGCCATTTTGAATTGATAGAATCAGCTTAAAAAAGAATAAATACAAAAAAGACCCACAATGATATTTTCTGCTTTAGAAAATCTCACTACCTTCAAACAACAACCCCACTATAATAGAAAGTAAAATGAAGTAAAAGCGCACAGTTTTTGCAAATACAGAAGTGTCAAGGAGATGAAGGCACAAAATAAGACAAATTTTATATAATTTGGAACATTTTGGAACTGCACATTGCAGCAGCAGTCATTGAACTTTATTGCTTTGCTTTTTCCTAAACAACTCATCACTGTAAACAGCAGACACCACCTTCAAATTTTATAATGACAAAAATACTAAGATTTTTGTTCCTATCACTTGATGACTTGCTTGAAAGCAGCAATAAGCAAATAATTATTTTCAAGTAAATTCCTTAAAACCAGTAGTTTCTTCTAAACAGACTGAAAACTATACATTTCAATACATATCTGCAGGATGTGTGATTTTTTTTTACTGAGAGTTAAACATTTTATATGTGTTTATATGTACTTCACATATACACAAATATAATACATACACACACAAAATCCAGTACTGCAGTAAGTTTACTGCAGAAAGATTTAGTCATTAATTTCTGATCAACCTTTTAGTACTCTGGCTTCATCAGGCTATAAAATTAGTCATCAAAGAGGTTTGTTAAGTTCTTTAACCCACTGGTAATATTATGTTGCTATTTGCAGCAAAATTTTCAGCATTATTCCACTAAAGTTAAGATGTAACTGCTTTGAATGCAGTATTCTTTGATAGTACAAATCACAATTTTTAACATCCCAAATACACGACATTCCTCATCTAGATGAAAAACCTACTTTAAAAATGCTAAGCTAAAAACATAGCTTTACAATATTTTTATCAATGACTGTACTAAATATAAAGATTGACTCTACTTGCCTTATTAGGTCATGTTACAAATCTGAAAGAATACAAGTGGAAGAAGCCAATTCACATTATCTATCATAGTTGCCAGAAATCCTCCAGTAACAAACATACTCAACATGACTAAAAATTGATTTCCACATTGTCCCTAGTCATAAAGGCTGTTGACTCTAAATACAGTCAGTCATACCACCTTATCCTTGTAGAATTATTTTGGCAACTGAAATAATGTGGTTAGAACATCCCCATCCTTTTTACTACCCCTAAAAAAAGTTTGGTTGGTTTTTTTGTTTGCTTGTTTTTTTTTAATTTACTGAAAAGAAGGAAAAGAGCTGTAAGCAATAATGCAGTGTTCATAAAGGAAAACCATGTTGAGTTTCTCGCCTGTAATGCAAAATGTCACCTTGACTGAAGACAGTACTATGATTGCTATCATGGAATTCAAAAAACCAAAACTTAACAGAAAGCCACCATAAATGATTTCTCAGACTGTACTGGCAGCTGAAGAACATCAGCAAGAAAGAAGGTCCAGGCCAAGGAGAAAGGAAAAATATGTGCCAGTCAGCATCACCTCAGTCCCTAAGAAAGTTGTAAGCAACCAAAATATTTACCAAGCGCAAATCATGCCTGACCAGCCCAAATGGTTTCTATGATGAGACGAGTGATGCTGATGACAAGGGCGGGGCCTTAGATGATGTGCACTTTGCCTTTAGCACAATATCCTAGAGACTTGTCACTAAATTGCTGAGGTACAGGCCAGATGAATATATTAAAAGGGGAGTGAAAAATGCCAGATGCAAACACACAATCAGCAGTACAGGGTTCAGTGTGCAGCCAGTGACCAGGTGGGAACCTTCACGGATCAACAGGGGACTGATGAAGCCTGAGCAATGTGGGTGATATGACACAGTGAGCTCTCAGTAAAAGGGTGCACAGCATCCTTCAGTGGAGTGAGCACTCATTACACTGGCGAGTTCTGAGGTGTATCAACAGGCTGGAGAAAGGGGCTCACAGGAACCTCATCAAGTTCAACAAGAACGAGCACAGGTTGGCATCCAGGGTGGACTAACCCTGGGCCACAATACGATCGGGGAACCACTCTCTGCAAAGCAGATCTGCACAAAGACACCCCAGGCGGGCTGTAAGGTGAACACGAGTCAGCAGCACGCCATCGTAGCAAAGGTGGCCAACAGCATTCTACCCTCTGGCAGCAGAAGTGTCACCAGCAGAGACAGCAAAGTGAACCTTCCTCTCCATTTGGAACCATTCCTCTCCATCCCTGGAGTCCTGGGTCCAGTTTTGGTCTTCCTGTTACAATACAAATCCATCTGGAAACTAATGTACAAAATCCAATTCCACCACAAAGGATTTTGTGCTAAAATAAAATATATCCATATTATGAAACCACACACTGGCTACACTTGCCACCAAGAGAAGAGCAGATTTAGAAAGCTTGTTGGTGCTCCCAATTCTGACCCTCTTTTATGTGACTGAGAAGTAACAGCATTTTTAAAGCATTACCTCCTCCCTCCTCTCCCTGGCGCTCAATTTTGTCTTCAAACATAAACAAGTAGTCTCTAGACTCTTACCACCAAAATAATAAAGGACATCTACTGCCTTAACACTGGATTCTGAAGAAACAGCTACCAAAAACTGTATTCACAGATTTTACTATTTTGGCAGATTTCTTTTGTTCTTCTAATTCCAAGACCTCAGTCAGTGCCAGCATCATGAACTAGTTTCAGTTTGGACTCCTGCTTGCAATGATCACCCCTTCACTGTAACTGATTTCTTGTAAAAAATGTACTGATAGTTTCACAACAGTTCTTAAAATTATACAGTGCTTTTTAACCAGCATCATAACCTACAAGCTGGAAAATGAAATGGATACTAAAAATAGAACTCCAAAGATCAGTGTATGCACCACAAAGAATTTGTTGTCAGTACACAAATAACAAGTAGGATCCCAAAGTGTAAATATAGCCCATTTTAAGAAACTTAAAACCACTGACAGAATATTAGCACCTTCCTTTGAAGATCGTGATGTTACTCTACTGTTTTCTTCAAAAGTTTAAATTTTATGCAGTTCTCCGAGTGCCACAGCTTTTCCCCAGTTATATAAATAAAATACAGAAACTCTGATACAACCACTATTTCACTACAAATTCCCAGTGGTCTCTGAGAGTACAGCTGAACTCCTACAGGGCCAAATTTCATATGAAGCATGCTTACTGGATCAAGACAAAATAACCATGGAAACAGCTGTTATACAAAGTGACGCAAACGTTTACAAAGCTAGAGTAAGCCTAAAAACTTACTGTTCCTCTCAACTGTTTTTCTGGACAAAATATCACCCAGTTAACAATGTGAAGCAAGAGAAAGAGATCAGTTCAGTGTCAGCAAGTTTTCCAATAGTTCACAGTATACAAAATTCTGCAACCTCTTTAATAAGCAGCTGATGCCTAACTTTTCACAGAATGGACAGTACCAACATAGCAAATCAGCACTCAGATTTTGCTTTGAATCAGCGAAGGAGAAATTATTTAAATATTACTGGTTTTTTTTCCAATGGGATTAATGCAATGGGAATGTAACAGAAACAAATAAAATCTTTCCTCTTCATGTATTTAATGTCCTCCTTTTCTAATACCTCCTCCAGTCTTTATTGTTTGTGTGCTTTACCTGCTTGCTCTCCAGAGATGTTTGGCACCCATCCCTTTCAGGAAGGCTTGCTCACTCCATGAATCTCTTTCACAGTCCTCTCTGCACTTTTGCCTTTCCCTTAACACCGTTACTGAGAAAATTGCTGTTTGCTGCCTGCAGAGCCCTGAGAAACTCCACAGGTTTTATTGAGTGGCTTGTTACAGAACGCTCCTGGCAGCACTGCAGGTAAGTGTAAGTAGAGTGAAGCCTCCTACAACTTCTTCCAAGACTCTGCCCCATGACCCCTGTCCACCTGGCCTCTCTGTGGAAGCAAATAGCCTGTTGAGTATCCCAGATGCATCTTCTAGCCTGAAGTAGTCATCATCTTCTTTGTTCAAAATCCGGGCCCAGAATCAGCATGTCAGCTATTTCTTGGCTATCTCCCAGGTTCACATACTACCTTTCCCATGAAGACACAGAAGAGGGAAAGGAAGTGTGAATACCTACAAATAACATTTATATAAAGGGACAGGTTTTTGAACTTGCTGGAATACTTCATTCTCATACATAAGTGCTTGGAATATTTCCAACAAATTTCAATGAATTCAGAGAGGAAGGAAACCACAGAAATGGCACATCAACTCTTGCCACTTCAACATTATAGACTGAAACTAATTATAGATTAAACTAATTGAGTCATTTGAATATCCAGCTCCCAGGGCAAGTTTAGAGAAGATATCTAAAAACTTCATTGTCACATGGCCAAGAACAAAAAAAGAAACCTAACTGGAACTACCAAACCCTATTTGTAATTTTTTCTGGAGGCAGATTTACATTCAGAAGTCACAGAAGGGATAGTGACATTCCCTGTTTTCAAAAGACCAGGAATTATTTTGGGTATTCACTCATTTTAGATCTACACAGAAGGAAATACAGACCGATACTATGCACTTCCTGAGCACCAAACCATGCAGCTGTTGATTTGGCAACTTATTCTGTGTTCCCACCCTCATATCCCTCCACAAGACTGGTTCACCAAGGCAAAAGAATTCTTCATGCAGTTTCTACTTAGTTGCTAGACCTGAAACAAGAAGCTGTCAGACCAGCTTGTGTCTGGTGGAGGGTAGAAAACCACTTTAGTAGCAGCCAAACTAGATCCAGTGAAGTCAAACATGAAATGGCACTCCTAGCATCTTAAATACCTTTATGCATGGATGACATCTAAAGAAAAATATATGGCCATCCCAGTGACAGCAGCAGGAAAACAAAAATATATAAAGAAAATAATAAAGAAGAGGGAAATACATGAGAAAAACAAAAGAACAAACAAAAATAGAACGACACAGACAGCAAGGTGGAAGCATTCATAGACCAACCCAGGGACACAACTCTACACAGAAACAATGCAGCTACTTTTATCACTGGAAACCAAAAATCATTTGGCATAATGCATCAAAAACCAGAAAATAAGGGAAATTGGAGTTTTGGACAATTCTCTAGAAATTTGGAGAGAAAAGTAAGAAGACTGCAAGCATCATGTTATATTTAGATTGTTAAGAGAGAAAAAATATTTCAAACAAAAAAGGTGACAGTAAAATAAAGCACAAATAAAAGAAACAGTGATTGGCAACAGTCAACCATCATTAATTGGAGAATTCAATAAAGGAAAATATCCAATAAAGTAATCTAAGAGCTTAGAAACATTCACACACACATTGTTTGCTGCTGGTGTCACTATTGCTAACTCATAATCTTAAGAATTTTTAAGCTGCAGGGGAGCAACTGCCAACTGAAAAGCAGACTAGTACCATTTAAAGTCCAGACCTTAAAAACAACTTAAATAAATAAACATAAAATTTATTTCAAAGTTTTAAGCACATATGCAAGTCAAGCATGAAGCACTAAAGAAGAAATTAAGTACATAGTTGTAAGACCATAAAGCAAGGTACCAGTATTAAGTGCTGGTATACACAAAGTAAGGCCAAATTATTTTTAACACACCTACTGCACTATTAAATTCAGAAAAAAATGCTGACTATGAAGAGAAAAGCTTTGGAAAATGTGAAAATTTTAAATAAAACCTTATTCTCCTAGCCTAATGTTATAAGTAAATAACTTCTTATCAAAAAAAAAAAAATAATATTCACAGAAACCAATTTGTTCTCTACAAGATTTTTTAAATTTTATAGAAAAAATAAACAAGCATAAAAAGTAATTACAATTTCATTACATGTACCATCAAATTAAATTTGTAATTCAGGCATTAAATTACAAGATTTAAACTTACATAGTATATGATTTTGCTTTACAAAGTTAATGAAATTTCCATTTGTTAGTATTATGATCAAAAATACTAATTTGAGTATATAAACTATAAAGAAAAATATTTTTCTTCCAAGTATGCTAAAAGAGGTTGGATACCTCAATCCCCAATAGGTTTCATTAAAAAATTATTGTATCTATCAGTAACATATATACAGAGATATACCAAGGGAGAGTGGAACAGAACTACAACCACTTGCACAGATTTTTAGAAAAAAAATAAAAAGCACTCAAATACAGATAAATACAGATGTGATTTGCAGCACAAAGAGATCCTTCAGTGAATAAGGAATACATATAATTTTTACTGATCCCATTATTTTCAAGGTATCACAAAAAATCATTACATAGGCTTCAGAAAAGTAAGCTGACACAACAGTATGAAACACCATAACCTTTGGGGAAACCCAACCTAAACAAAGTTTTGATTTATTATAATGGACATGGAATGTAAAGGTTTAAGTGGGCCTCACAAAGGAGAAAATACTCAAGACTCAGAGATATCTAAGCCTGCATCAGCCATTGTTAGGACAGCAGAAGGGCAACAAGCAACGCCCCCTCATCTCTCCAAGTCAGACAGTTCCAAGACCATTCTGACAATCAGCAAGCCTTCAAAGCAACCACTCTTTCTACAGTAACTCAGGTTGCACACTTGTTTCCTAAGGCATGTACATCACCAGATCTTCAACTCATCCGTGCAGTCTGGAATGCCAAATCTTGAACAAGGGGTGACTGGGAAAACCACACACATTTTTCCCCATTGCTTTTAGTATCACTTAAGAGGTATGTGAGAAATCATTCCAAGTCTGAGGCACTGTTTCATAATCAGCTGGACAGCTGCTGGAAGAATTTTGCTATTCTAGATTATTTTCTACTTGGCCTTGTATAACAGCGCTGACTGGAAGAGTGGAAATGCAGGGTGCCCTACAGGATATGTAGCAACTCAAACTTCCTGCTCAAGTTCATTCCCTCATATCACAAGAGATAGCCTAACCTGCACTGCCTTAGAGGCACCACCAGAAGTGCTGAGTAGTCATTCCCTAGAATTGCAAAAATATACTGATGAACAAGAATCTTACAATAATGACAGCTCTGAAATCAAAACATTCCAACACAAACAGATGTGATTAAAATAGAACCAGGATCACCCCCTTCCTCTAAAAAGCATGAGATTAAGGGAAGAACTGCAAAGGAACAGACATAAAATATTAAAAAATAACATTCTAACAAAAGCAAACTGCATTCAAGCAGTTAATACTCCTCAAAGAATGTTCCCAAACTTATGAACGCTCTTGGAAAGAAAATGCATGCAAAGCTCATCCTCCTACTCAGAACTTCAACCACAATGGGATACTGAATTAAGCATTTCAAACATCAATGGTACCTGTGAAGTTTTAATTAGGCCATATGAGCCCTCACATGAACAAACACAGTGCAATTTCCACCTGAAATAAAGAAAAAGTTCTTGAAATTTAGTATTTATAATTATAAAAAATCCTTCCAAGTGAAGTTGAAAAAAGGACATCATACAAGCCATCTGATGCATGAAGGGATTCAATGGGATTCAAGCCAGCAGAGATGATTTTATTTTCATCTCCTGCTGGCAACTAGTGGACTGACAAACTGGTGAGGTTCAAATCAAATTAGTCTTGAGCTCACTGTCTGAGAAAATAGCAAAACAGCAGGACTGAAAAGATTTCAGTGTCACTGGTAAAAAAGCTTCAAAATAAACTACTGTACTAACCACTGTGGTCAAATTCCATATTCCATGCTAGGAAATCACGAACTTTTCATAACATCCCACTTGAAAAAAAACTACTCAAAAATTCGTGGGACTTTTAAAATATTTGTAAAATGGCAGTGTTAGAATACAACAATAAATTTGGCTCACGCTATTTTAATTGCAACACTGAGATCACATCTCATTTCATACCGAACACAAAGTCAATCAACATTGCAACTTCTTCAGAAATCCATCTCTACTCTCTCAGGATTTTACAGCCACTCCTGTTTTAGAGCAATAATAATCTTTAACAGATCCTCTACAACTGTGACAGAGTAGGAATTGACTTCTTGTCCAAAACAAATGGTCGTTATAAAAGGAGTCCCCCGGCTGAACATATCAATTATCTGTGCTTACTCACAGTACAAACAAACACACATTTCACCTCAAACTTGTAAATCACCATCATGCCATCATCATTTTGAGGTGGGATCCCACAGAAATTATGTAAACAAGGCTAGAGTGCTCTTATTCAAACTTGTCAATATGTTTACATCATGAAATAATGCCTTGTTTTATTAATTCAGAAATCAGAATATCAGGCCTAAGCTTACAATGCCTTGTACTTCTTGAAGCTTCTCACTCACATAACTACAAGTGCCAACTGCAATTGATTTTGCTATCATTCCAGCCTTGGTATTCTCTACCAAACCATGGGAAAAATTGCTAGTGAGACTGCTAAATGTTAATCCTTTCACCATTGCAAATAACTTAGATACAATATCAATGACTTCTCTTTTCTAATAATAGCAATTCTCCCAATGCTAGCTCAAAGCAAACATGCTTTGTCATCTTTGTAAGGGTGGGGAGAAGACGACAAACACATTTAAAAGAGAGATAATTCCCTAGAGTGCAACCAGACAGAGGAAATCATCACTTGGAGCTACTTCAGCTATCTAGCCCAACAAGCTAATACTATTTTTGTTGAAGTAAGGAACTTCATGCTTTTCTTCTTCCATGCTCTTTTGGGGAACAGTCCAGACTGACATTTTAGAGTTATTGCAGAACTCTGCATTCAGTCTCAGCAGTTTAGACCCAAGTGTACACTCTAAGAATAGTCCTGAGTGTTTAGACACTGTTTTACTAGTAGCCAGCAAAATATTTAAAAAGCAAGTACTTAGGAATGTATGATAACTGTTCTTTGCAAAAGGTTAGTTTTCTTAATTTTATAATTTCTCACATACTTTCAACTGACACTTCATAAATTACAGAGTTATTAAAAGAGCTCTAATAGGAACAATTAGGGACACAACATAGACCAGTTGTAGAGGAAACCTTATTGATAGAAAACACTGAAGGAGAAAGAGGCATTTTACTTCCCAAGGGCTTGCAGCTTATGCTCCAAATAGATCTCATCTAGCAAGACACTGGCACTAAAGAAAGCCCCAGCACACAAGTTCCACAAAAGGACAGAAAACTTATTTATTTCAGCACCCTGGTAATGTCTACACATTTGAAAATGGCTCTACCAGTGGAACATAGCTCAGACACATAAAGCACCAGAGCAATCTGCCACTGACATGTATCAAGGAACAGAAAAAGTTAATGCTACAGTACACCAAGCAGTTAACTGTGTTCTGTGTCTTTCAGAGCTGTACTAACATACTTTACAATGTGCTACAGTTGCAGAAGGGCTAATTCACTATTATTCTAGAGCAAGTTAAGCTGCTGAGTCAACCTTTATTCTTAAAAATCAGGCTAATTTGCTTGGTTTTGCTCAGAAAAAGTTCTCAGTGGCTAGTAGTTAAAATTTAACCAAAAAAAGAAAACGTTGTTAAACCTCTCTTATAAATAAAATGTAGATTGTTTAATGGAAAGGAAATACTGCATGTAGTTAGTGAATTATCTTAATCAGTTGCAATAACAAGAAATACCAACATGTCAGAGCTCATTTAGTATGGCTCATTCTTAGTTGTGGATAAGAAAAAAAAGTCAAATTTCAAAAACCTTCTCAACTGTCACTAGTACTGCAACAAGTTACTCTTGCTAAACTGAGAATTAAGTTGTCAAAAATTTAGCTGCTGATAAATTCTCAAGTCCTCCCTAAGCATAAAGTAGTTTAATGAGTAGCTGGGGAGGAAAAAAAAGGAACCTACTTCTCAGCTGAAATAAAGTGCCCTCTTCAGAGACAACACAGCCTGCAAATGCAGACAGCACAGACCATCAATTTCAAAGACACCAAAACTTCCTGTAAATTAAGTCAAAATCCTACTGAATGTTTGGTCCATCAGAATTTAAGACACTACTGACCACCAAGAGCCAGAGCTGTAAAACACCAACTGCTTCCCAAAGCTTCTTGCCCAAAAAGACGAGACAAAGACCAGTGCAACTTGTGTCTGTCATGGCCTCTCCAGATGAGAAAGTGCTGAGGCAGTAAGTCACACGGGAACAGGCCACACGGGCTGGAAAGCAGAGCAGACATCTGATGAACGAGAAAAGGGGAACAAGTGAAAAGGCACAGAATGGCCAACACAACAGACTAGGGAAATGATCATCACAGCAGGACTCCAAACACATGCCGACAGAACGTATTCAACATTACTGCAGAAATAAGTTTTATGGGGAAAAATTTGGAAATGGCATTTGCCAGTTAGGTAAATAAATGTACGTGCTTGGCATCCAACAGCATGAGTTTTGAATGCAACTAAAATAAGATGGGCAGAAAGGGCCAAATAAAAAAAACATGCAGAGTATTTTTTCCTGACAGGAAGTGTGATCTTCCCCTGAAATTACTGATTACAAAGTCCTAATCCTAACTGCATTCACACAAAACTGAAACGAATCTGCTGGGGTCTGCATATACCAATGCAGTCAAAGGATGTAGGAAACTGACCTTGAAAAACTCAACACTATGTTACTGCATGTTAACAATACATGTAAAACCCTATCTGCCCTTCCTTCATTCTTAAAACATATTTAAGAAAAAATATTTTCTATACTGGTAAGTTATAAAACTAGCAGTTATAGTAGGGGAAGTGGATCTAAATTTTTAATGGCTAAAACCAAAATTACAGTGATTCTGGCCACTCTAGACAGTAACAAACTTGACAATGCCGTAAATATCCAGCACCAAAAACCAGCCCAGTTTTTGTTTCAAATGTCAGTTCACCATACAGTCAATCTCAATTTTCATACAGAAAGAAATCACATATCAGTAGACTTGAAACTATGCATATTCCTCCAAAGTGTGGTAAGGGTCATGGGTGCGACTGGAAGCACAGCTTCCCCAGGGCTGTTGTAGCTACCAAGTCATCATTGGAACACCCAGAAAAGCTCACAGGGAAAGGACTCCTCCAGTCCACCTTAGGTGGGCATTCCTGACAGCCTGAAGAACTCCCCACAACTGCTTTTCAGGCAGGCAAGGCCTGAACTTTTGCTAGACTCCCTTAAAATTTAAATTCATCTCAAGACTGGAACACTTTACCTTGAAGCATCTACAAACATATGTAAAGGAACTAGAAGAAGGGAACATCAGAACCCTTTCCTCCTAACACCAAGGATAAGTGTCATAACTGGTCACCACACATGAAATCACTAAGCTTTATCTCAAAAAGCCAATGGATTGTCATCCACACTGCTATTCACAGAATTTCAACACTGTTAAAAAAAGAAAATTCAGTTCCAAGATAACATGTCTTGGATGGGCACACACAGACACCACCAAAAGGAACACACAGTCCAGTAGGAGGCACCGACCCAGAACATTCTATGCTGTCCTTAAAATAATCTAAATTACTATGGCTAATAGTCATAGCCATCACACTCACCAACTCTCTTTAATGCAGCTTATTAATCCTGACCACCTACCAAATACCCTCAATTCAAAAATAGGTCATATATTTTTACAGGTTTAACTCATTCTGCAAATTTTACCCTCCTGGGGATATCTGAGAACTCATGGCTCTACAGAACTGCTTTCTGAATACCCTAAAACTCTGAACTGATGCAAATTAAAACACAGAAATACAGTTTAACATTCCGGAAAGTAAAGCTGAAAGGTTCAGGTGTTGGAAAGCAAGCCTTTACCCTGCAAGACTTAACTCACTTTTGGATGAATAACCTCCAATGACAAATTATAAAACATGGGTATGGCAGTCATTGTATTGCAGAAGTATGTGCACTCAGGACACCTTGCTGACATTAAAAATAGAAAATCAATTGCTCTTTATAGACAAAACAGAATACAGGGTAAAGTCTAATTTCCAGTAACTGGAAAGCATTGCTAGATTCCGCCTTTTAGAATGCCTTTGGACACAGCTGACATTTATAGCTCACGTCGATCCTCAAATACCTGCCTGCCTCACAGCCGAGCTGCTTCGGGACAGAAACCCTCCACCAGGCAGAGGTGAACCGGGGCAGGCAACTTCTAAGGATTACCTCCCGACATAAACTCCTGCAAGCAGAGCCGAACCGCTCCGCTTAAACCCTCCAAGAAAACAAACCCGGAGCCTTTACGAAGCCACCGCGGAGAAGGAGGCCAGAGGGGCTGAAGCCGGAGCGCGGGGCCCAGGCGGGGGCCCCTCCCCGGCGCGGCCCAGGGCCGAGACGGGTTCCCCCTCACCAGGTGCGCTCCGCTCCGCTCCTCCAGACACGGGCCCGCCGCGGGGGCGCGGCCCCACCGCGTCGGAACAGGGACCGGGCCCAGCGGCCGCACAGAGCAGGCACGGCGGACCGGGCTCCGCCGAGGAGCCGGAGCGCCCCGCTCCCATCCCGCCCTGGCGGGAGAGGACGGAGGCTGATAAGAGGGGCCCGGCGCTGCCCTGGGCGAGCCGGCCAGCGGCTCTGCCCTCCGCGGCCAAGGGGAAAACTGCCAGCCACCGAAACATCTCGGAGGCCTCGGCGGAGGACTGAGCCACGGCGCTGAGCGCCCGGGCGGACAGCGAGCCGCGCTCCCGTACCTCCTCGGCAGCGCTCTTACCTCTGTTAACATTATTACCCCGCTGCGCTGCGGCGGCGCCTCGGCGGCTCTAGCCCCGCAGCATGGTGAAGCCTGGCGGCCGCGCGGAAAGCTACCCCGCACTCCGCGGGGAGGCGAGGCGAGCGCCGCCAGCCCCCGCCGCCGCCCCGCTCAGCGCCCGCCCGCCGGCCCCGGCCCCGCTGCCGCCCTCGCAGCCCGGTCCGGAGCGGCCGCCATCTTGGGACGGCTACGTGCGCCGCCGCCCCGCCCCGCCCGCCCAGCGGGGCCGAGGGACCGCCCCTGCCGGGGCCAGCGCTCTGCTCCGCGCCCGGCCCGGCCCGGCCCGGCCCGCGCTGCGCCTGCCCGGCGCCACCGGCACCGCCGCCGGCACCGGCCCTTGGCGGGGCCCGGCCGCAAGGCACGGAGCTCGAAACTGTGTGTCGGGTGTTTTTCCGTCTCCCTTGGTGTGACCTGTCTCACAGCTCTTCGGTGTCAGGCAACTGTGCTGCGGACGCTAATCGAAATATTTTGTTAAATTTCTGACCAAGCGGCGCATCTCTCCTCCACCAGTGACGTGTGCAGCGCGTCTTTCCCTGTTCTGGATGCTAAGGAAGAGCGCATGTCTTATCTGGAGCACAAGTCCTTTGGGAAGCGGCTGGGGGACCTGGGGGTGTTTAGCCGGGAGAAAGGGAGAGTCAGGGGTGACCTTATCGCTCTCTACAAGAGCCTGAAAGGAGGCTGTAACCCGGCGGGGGTCTCTTCTCCCAGGTAACCAGCGACAGGGCGGGAGGACACAGTCTTAAGCTGCACCAGGGGATATTTAGGTTGGATATTAGAAAGAATTTCTTCACGAAAGTGTGCTTAGACATTGGAGTGGGCCGCCCAGAGAGGTGGCGGAGTCACCGTCCCTGGGGGTGTTTAAGGAAAGGCTGGATGTGGCACTCAGTGTCATGGTCTGCTGGATCGGTCGTTTGGGCTTGACGATCTCAGGTCTTTTCCACGCTCAATGATTCTTTGAAAGAAATTTATACAGCCTGTTACCTACACTATTGTCAAGTAATGGCATAAAGTATGGAACAGAAACACATCTTCTCAGAAACAGAGCCATGTCTGCCCCAGCTTAGAGAACCCTGGGGTGTTGTGCCCCCATAGCTTAGTATTTGAATACATAGAAATATTCCTGTCTGAAACTTACTCTTCCTTTAAGCACTGCTCTGTGGGCTTTTGTTTGGGTGCTTGCTTTTTCACTAGACTTTGGGTTACACAGTTAACCTTAGGTGCATTAGGAGACTAGGAGCAAGATGGGATTTTTTTCCTGCATTGCCAGAGACAACATGCCCACCAAAGAAATAGTAATGGTTTGCAGGAAAGATGGAGGAAAAACAACTCTACTATTTTGTTGTGAAGAAAACCAACCTTCTTCAATTACAGTGTTTTTTCTCCCTCAATAAAAGCAGAATGCGTTTTCTTGCAGAAATATGAAGGGCATTAAGCAGTTCTTAAGGCTGATGGGTTTTGCAGAAGTTCTGTAATTTTCCCAGGTATTGTTAAATACTTAACATTTCAAGGTTGACCACTTCTTAGTTTTATTTGTGAGTATTACTGAGTTTCAGTTTTACTCATACAAGTGTTTTTCCCCTGTTAGAGACCCATGTCTAACATGTGAAGAGTCATGTGAAGCAAAAAGAGCAAACCCTTGATACTCAAAATTGGTTTTTCGCCTTTTATAAATAATAAAAAATACTAAGTTTTCTAAGTGTCTAATAAGCTTTTTACTTCAGAGTCTGTAATTTTGAATGTTTCATGTTGGCAGTACTCTTTCCCCAAGCTGATCCGGGAAAATCCAAATCTTATGGCACACACAACTCTACTTTAAGCCATAGGCTTGGCAATAACAGTGCCATGCAGAGAGTCAAGCACAGGGTATTTCACTACCTTGATAAATTAAAAATTGTTCAAAACCATTGAGAAATGGGAGTTGTGAAATACAAATTCCAGTGTATTGCTTTGGTCCCCTAAAATTGTACTTATTTGGCTGACATGTATGTACACAGCTAGGATCCATATTTGTGGTTTTCCTGTGCTTCAAGTCAAGCAAATAATGCCCTGTGCTCACATCTGTGCTACAGGAGATCCTGAAGGTACCCATAAAATAGCAGAGTGATCAGTAAATGATCAGTAGTGTGTAATTATGAAAAAACTTCAACACATAGGTAGGTAGCAGGAAATACAATGAAAATACTTAAAGCACCTACTGCTTGACATGTCATTGAGTCAATAAATATGTCCTCTGGGCAAGGCACAGTATCATGAACTGATAAAATAAATTACCTACTTCATAAAATCTAAGGGTTAAGCAGGATGTAAAAAATCTCATTATATTTATGAATATATATAAATAATAGTAATTCAACCAAAGTAATAGCCTAGAAAAACAAACTTTCTAGGCACTGTATCTCTTTACCTTGTGTGTTTAGGTATAGCAGTTAAGGTTTTCAAAATAAATAATCCCTTTTGAAAACTTACTGCAAAGATGTATATATCCTAAGTGCTGTTGTAAAAGAAGAGGAAATCTTACACAAATCTCCCAGCAAGATGAAGTCACAATTAATACTTTGTACTTGAATTTGCCCCTACTTCTGCTTGGAATTTGGCAGCCCAACAGCATAATAGTCTGGGAAGCACCTTCTGTTCTTGCACTGCTGGAATAAACTTTCCAGTACTTCTGCCGAAAATTGTTATCTGATTTTACAGCAATCAGCACAGCCTTAATACTGTTCCAAATTGTTACTAATGCTAGAATCCATTGTTCTAATTTTTGGTCAATAGATCTCAACTTCAAAAGGGAAAGGCAGTGTGTAATTGCAACAGCAAAGAGTGAGGCTGTGAGGAAGGACTGAACCACATAGATTCAAGGCAGAAGAAGAAGCAGCCTCATAAAGGAGAGGTGAGAAGGAGCAGCAGCTTGGGAACAGGATGATATCAGGGAATTCTTGAAAAAGCTGTGAGGAAGACAAAACAAACCAGCAGTTATGTTGCCCATTCCCATTCTTATAATAAACTGAAAAAATGTATTTTTTTTCCTTAGGAAGGAGGGTGTTTCTAAATTAGTGTGAACAGGTCTAGAAATGAGGCTTCAACAGAGACTGAAAGAATTATCAATGGTAGGCCAGAAGCACTAGAACACTTGTTTCCCTGAGCCCATCTTCCAGTGACAATAATTCCATTAGACTTGATGAGTCATCTGTAAGAGAGTATTATCTGTGTCATCCTTTTGTGTTTGTTACACACAGCTCAGGACAGGCACTGCAACAAGCCAGCATTTTACCAGCAGCAGGGCAGCCACATTAGCACCACGCTCATCCAGGCAGAGCAGCACACACCCTTATTTTTCGCTTCCACAAGCCCACAAGCACGGTGTGAAGTACTGTGTTAGGGCAAGTATTTATATCTGCACCCAAAGGCAAACGTGGCAGAAAGTGTTTGCACTCAGTCCTTAAAATACAGAATTTTTTTCTCTTAGACCTAGGCAAATGCTTAGCTCATCTAGAAGGAGTACCTGAAAGCTGATGGCTGTGAATACCTTCATAGTTATAAAACAACTCTGACCTGTTGCCAAACATCTCAGTGTTCTTTGCACTCATTACAGTTTTCACTACAAGCTAAAGGAGTGGTCTGGTGCTCTAGATCCACATTTTGAAATCCCACGGGGGACATTGGAAGCCATGGGGCTGTCTACTGAAATGATGGATGAATGCAGCATTAATATCTGAAATACAGAGATAGCACCTTCAGGCTCTACACCCAGAAGTTTATAAAGATTTGAAAAAATAAAGCATAGAAAGTGCACTAAGTAAAGAGAAAAAAATATAGTCATGAGGGGGAGGACACGACACGCACAGAAGCAGGGGCATAAGCAGGATTTAGCAATAAAAGAGCAACTGTGCCAACTTGCAGCAAAGCACAAAGGAGTGCAAATTATTTTCCAGCCCTGAAAGGAGGGCAGTTCCACAACCTAAATAACTGTTAGCTCACCAGCTTATGAAAAAAGAAATTGGTGACCTAATTGCCATCATGATAACCTCTGAAAGAGCAGTAGCCTGCATTTGGAGAGTAAAAGGATATGTTGTCATGACCTGTACAAGAAAACAAGTGAAGACTAAGGAAAGGGGAAACTACAGGCAGGGCTGGGGGAGGGACAGACTGAAAGAACAACAGACTGATTTTGCTTTGCAAAGCAGTTTTATGGAAGTGGGGACAAGACTGTTTCTAACATCAGTAAGCCTGAATTTCTGTATCATTCTTTAAAATCTAGAAAGATCTTTTACAGGATTATTTCTGAATGCTGTAATTAGTTCTGATTGTCCATAACAACTGATGCAAACCAAAGTTTGGCTTCTGTTCTCTTGTTGAAGTTGCTCGTAGCTCAGGGTGGCAGTATGGTTAGAGTTTGCATAGGGTTGTTCATTTTGGGATTCACTCTTTTTGTTGGGGAGAAGGTGAGGCGGAGAAGATCTGAAGAATTTGTAATCATTAAATATTTCAAGTGTTAAGTCTTAACTGTTTAAGATCATTTCTCTGTGATTGCATTCCATTCAATTTCAAATAAGGTCACATGACCCTGAAAGTCTACATAGCAACATGATTGAAAGGGGAACTCAAAGTATCTTTTAAGTGTGAAATTTGAATATTCTGTTATTTCAGGATGTTGCCAATTCTAAGTTGTTTGGTCTGAGTGGCCTGATCAGAAGTTTTGTTTCTGGTCAGGATCACAACTGCATAATTTCCAATTAAATATCTCCTTCACTTTAAGCTTTTTCATCATTCACCTGAGATGCAGCACAGACAGAAGATGCAAGGGTGTATGTGAAAGGGCCACTCGAAGAAATATTATGTTGAGCATTAGAAAAATAATTATTGAAGAAGCATCAGCTTTATTTTCTGCTCCATCCTTTGCAATAAGGATACAATATCTCCCCAATGTTCATGCTCTCAGAATTGTTTACGGGAGGCTGAAATTTCTTTTAAAGCTTTTGCCAGCTTACATCTTTGCTATAGTGAACATTTTGTATTCAAACAGCTTTCTGCAGCTAGACAGACTAGACAGACATTGTTTGCCTTAGCATCTTAATCCTAGTTGTCTAAGTAAGTATTAGAATAAAGATAAGATATATTTTTAATACAAAGAGAACTTTCAAAATTATGGTGTCTCTTTCAGAAGTCTATCAGAAGTCTATCACAACTAGAGTCACATCAGAATTATAACATAGATGTTAGTCATCAGCTGCATAGCTTCTGGCTGGGGATTTTTTTGCACACAAACAGAAGGCTTCCTATGCTATTTGTATGCTGCTGATACAAAGGCAAGCAAGGTAGAATGCAACAAAGTGTTTAGGAAGGTCACCTTAATTTTTAGAATTCCTTTGGAAACAACCAGTACAATTCTTTATCTGAATGACGCGATAATTTGTAGATTAAACTGTTACATGGAATTTTTATTCTATGTTATGGTAAATGATCCCACTCCTTTCAAGTGGGTCAAGAGCCATGAAAGCATATTTGTGATTTAAAGATATTTCTATTGCTCTTCAGGCTATTTGCTGTTACCCAAGCTAGATGTGGAGTCAACAACTACCCATTGCAAAAGGGATTGGAGGGTTTCTCTTCAGAGACCTGAACCCATGAGTGTATCTGGCAGGTAGATCAGCCTATGTGACTCTCTAAAAGGTATCAAAAGGATCCTTCAAAAGGATACTTTTGGTATTCTCTCAAGCATACATATACACAATTTTAGAATATACTGAAAACAATTTGTGTACATAGATTTTAGTTTTGTTCGGTGATGGTGTAACAGTGGACTCAGTTTACTTTTCTGGTAAGAAGAATGTGTTTGTATTATTATATCATAATTATCCTTCCATGCTTTAGGTGTAGGTCCCAAGCAGGAGTTTGAGTCTGAATTTTCAGGTTACAAATTGCTACAGTAACGATTACAGTGATACTGGTGCTGTAATTGTTACAACAATGCAGAATTTTGCCAGTGACTTAAGAACAAAATTAGGATGTCCAATGGCACAGAGAACATTAAATAAGTTATATTTAAAACATTTTGGGAGGAAATATCCACTTAATAGGATTAACAGCTATTAAAAAAAAAGACAAATAGGAAGCAAAGTTATTCATTATGCATTAAAATAACTAGCATCATTTACCATATTTGTATTCTACAAAAGTGGTGTCTATTGTGTCCTCTTTACATAAATCCAGATGAAGATATCACCCAGAGAAATCTAAGAAGCCTGACTTACTGTACTGCAGTTAACATATGGTACAAAAGGTTCTTGGTAAGGACATGTATTTTTTAAAAAAAATCTGAGCAGAAGGGTATTAGAAATTATTCTAAAACTTTTTTCTTTTTTTTTTTTAAGCAATGTTTTCCACTGAGTTGTAAAAGTCTAATCCATAATCAATAAAATTTCTAGGACAGTTAATCTGCTTATAAGGGATGGATGTGTGGGAGAAAAAGAGAAGAATCTAATAGTTATGAGTAAAATAAATATTCTGTCTGCTGTATCCTCAGGTGTTCAGAGCCATTAGCCAGGCCCTAAGAATCATGACATTGGAACTGAAAGTTGTTTACATTTTCTTTGTCTCCTGAACCTTGAAGAAATTTTCAAGTCATATTTTCATTAGGCTTTGCTTTGCAATCATAAACGCTACAAAATCTTTTAAAAGCATATTTCCTCTGGCAATAAATGGCTTGGCTGCAAAAACTATAAGAAAGGAGCTAAATATTTTAAGTTATAGCAAACTTTTAGGACTTGGCATAAACTGTGAGAATACTGGAGAGCTTATTATACTTTCTTCCCAATGTGCATCACTGATGTTTGCATCTTGTCTATGTGTGAAGGACTTTATTAGTACTGTATGTGCTCTCTGAGCTGAAGCTTTAGACCTTTGAAGCTACTTTGGGAATTGTCTGCATTCTTCTGCTCATTTGTTTTGCTGCCCACTTACAGCAGTTTGTTCTTAACAAACACTGATGAAACTACAAAATGTAGAGATTTAATTTAACCAGTGGAAACAGCTACAGTATATTCAAACACCTGAAACAAATGTACTGCTTGTAATGCATTAGGAAGAGGAAGCACAGAGGAGTACAACAGTCTTTGCCTATTTGAGTAGCAACATTTCCTCTGGTTATCTGGGACGCTCACAGTACTCTCCCCTGTGGACTTTACAACAGAAATCTGTGTCTGCTCCCCTGAAGGAGCATTAAAAACTGGTCCTATGTCAATGCCAAATTGGTTTTCATGTATTAGAAGGGCTACCAAGTTCCTCCTTCACCAGAAAAACCTGTTCCTCAGGCACTCCTCTTCCTCATTTTTGGACGCATAGTCAGATGCCATTATGAAGAATTTCATTTGGGTGGATTTTATATGTATTAGAATAAAGGATCCTAACTGTTTCAATTTTCTCCTTCACCATTTTGGTTTGGTTCCTCAGGCACTCCTCTTCCTCATTTTTGGACGCATAGTCAGACGCCATTATGAAGAATTTCATTTGGTGGATTTTATATAAAGATATGTCCCTGAATAAAGATTTGATCCTCTAACTGTTTCCATGGTTTGTTTGTTTTAATTTTGATAGTCTGTTTTTCTCCTTAAGTTTTTCACAAGTTTGGTTTTCTCATTTTGGTTTTGGGTTTTTTTCCCCCTAATATTACAGTTTGAAAAAAAAAAAAATCTCTGATTGTGTGTGTTCTTCCTTCACTTTACCAGGAGGATTAAATGCCACTAGTCCTTTCTCATAATTAACATCCAGTTCCCAGAAAGACAGACCCATTTCTCCACAGTTTATTGTGAAAGAATTGGAACCATGTGTGCCACTACTGCTGACATGAGGACATCAGCAATACATCTAAGGTCACAAAGGATCAGCAAGGGCGTCATCTTAGATAGGATTTTGCAGAGTGACTCACACGTCTGAGTATTAATCCTTGCAGCAAAGGCATATCCTAAAGTAGGACGGTGAAATTTTCCATGATAAATCCCATAATTTCCTGATAATTCCTGTTCTTCCTTAAAATAGTTCTTCTGGAAATGCCAACTTGAAAAGGATTTGTAAGCTTAAAATGCATGTTTAGTCTTTCCCTTTCTCCTTGATGTCAGTGGGTTTAACAAAGGATATCACTTTTTCTTCAGGCTGAGAATACAGTACTTCAGGCTCACTTATGTCCCATATTACAAGCAGTACAGAGGCTGCAGTCAAAGCATAGTCTCAAAACAAAAGTACAATCACAGGGATTTTATTTGCAAACACTGAACATAAACATCAATTGACCCAGACTACTCTGGAGTGAAAGCTGAGATTGCAAAGTAAAAAACTAAGCTAAAATCTCTGTAACAACTATGCTTGTTATGCACAGCATAGTTGTTACAGAGATTTGTAACTATGCACAGGAGTCTGCAATGTAGTTTTGAGTTGAAATTTAGATCCGCTTAGTCATCATAGTGATGAAGATTTTGGATTTACACAGATAACTGCCAGAAAAAGCCTGTTTTACTCCAAACTCACCAGTGCTTTGGAGGTGAGAAGAGAAAAGAGAAAATATGTGTTCTGTCCAAGCCTAATACATGACTGATCTGAACATTGTTGTTTTGAATTTTTATCCACCTATTAAAAACTTGCCAATTAGAAACAATTAGGTGCATCAAGTTCTTCCTCAATACATGATGCAATTAAAAACTTATGTAATGCCTTCAGGTGTTGCCAGAGTTAAAAATCAAACAGCACCTCTAATTTAAGCTGCAAATTATCTGACAGAAATGACAAAGAACAGGGCTGGAACAAATATTTTCCAGTTACAAAACAGAAATCAGCTGCACTAGATCTTTTTTTGCTTCTTTCTGGACCAGTGCAATGAACACACAGTTAGAAAACATATCAGGAGAAAGAAACAAAACTAAATTAGGATAGAATATTTGTTAAAAAAAATTAAGATTAAAAAAAAAAAAATAGAATTACTATCTCATTAACATCCAGCTGTGGGAAATAAACATCTTCCTTGCAAAGTCTAGTGTTCCTTGCAAAGTCTATCCATCTATAACTTCTCTGCTCACTCAGGGCCATTTTTATTTTTTCTTTTGTTCTTCACCCTGAAATATCTAGTTGTAATAATTTCTTAATTCTATTCCTCTATTTTCACAGGGGAAATATGCTTCCTTTCAGTTTCTAGGCCCCTGGTGTGGCAACAACTCCATATTCCTTTCAGAAATGCCCCTCTTTCTCACAGCTCAACATGAATATGTCTTTTGCTTGCCACCTGGGGAAAGTGCCATCCCAGGGGAGTGAGCAAGCTGCCAGGATTCATCTGTCTTCTGCCCCTCCCTCAAACCAAAGAGCTTCTGTCTCTGAGAGGACATGTGCTCTGGGATAAGGCTGATGGTAGCTACCAAAAGCATTTCTGGATAGAATGGTCTCACTAATGGGGAAAGGATATGTTTGCTCTGTAACTTTAAACTGTATAGCTTTTCAGTAAATGTGAAACAGCTTTAAACGGAAAAACAAATAGGGTTCATCACTGTAGCAGGTTCTGGGGTTGGTTTTGTTGCTTGACCTAAAGCTGCCATCTGTGAGGACATGTGCTTTAGCCATGTGATGATGAAAGATTCTGCTGTAGGCAAGCAAGTTTGTCCTTCCTCTTGGAACAGAAATGCTTACATGGATCCTAAAGTCTTAGAAAACTGGGTAAGTAGAAAAAAAATGCATTTCTAGTTTGTGATAGGGGTACCACTGAATTCAAACCCTCCATCTCGGTTACTTGTAATGCTTTAAATCCTCAAAAACTTTTGCATGTGTTAACATTACTACTGGAATAACTTTTATAATCACTCAATGCACAGAACTTATATTTATACATTAACACAAATATGTTAAAATGTCTATAGGACTGTAACCAAAGAACATTTAGGCATCTTCTGCCAGCTGCTACTGACAAGGTAACTGTATTCCAAACAGTGTTCCACAAGCAGATAAATATTTTAAAAATATGTGATCAGTCTTCTTCTCCAAAATTTGGAGATTTCCAGGACACAGAAGACCTCTTTAGCAGTCTTTATCCAAAAATAACTATAAAGAGACAGAGCTCTGTTCCACAAGGACATTTATTTCTGTGAGGATAAGGAAAAATACTTTCCTTACCTTAGGTGAGAGATTTGAATAGAATTCCATTTATTCATCCAGGTCCACATAGCTGGGCCAGGCTGGTTGCACAGAACTTTGCAAAGCCTTTGTAAACATTTTCATAAACTTTTATGTTATATTGAGAGAAAGTTCAATTGTGGATTGAATTACAATGCATTGGAATGAATCTATAATGAATTGGACTCCTGCATTCAAGCTAGAGAAAGCAAAAACCACATTTATTTCTATGGAACATTTTCCTTTTTTTTTTTGACGTTAACACACTCATCATGTATGTAAAGTACACAGCTGCTGATTAAAAGATTGCAAGAGGGATGTAAAAAAAATCTTTTTAAACATACAGAATGAAATAGTTTGAGTGGCATTTTGTGATTTGCTTTCCAATTAGGAATGGCATTTAATTTTAAGAGTTGAGCTGTTTTTAAAATAACATTTTATTGGCTCAGGTGCATATGCCTACTAGTGTGATTACTTTTTGGAACTCCCAGGGTTTTATGCACAGATACACGGTCCCTTACACCTTTTTCCAATAATCTCAGTTTTAATGTGTAGGACTATACTTACTGTTGTGAATGACGCAAATCCAAATTTATTTTTGCTTCCAGTTTTTATGTACTATGTACGTTTCTAGATTATTAAGGAAGCAGTAGGTTTAAGATCTTTACTGACTTCACCAATGTTGGTGGTAGACCCTTCTCTTCAATAACAAGGTAAAATACAGCTTGTTATGCAGACCACAAACTGTCATAAGGTCAGTTTTGAGGTGTGTAGGCATTAGCACTGATTTGACAGTTTTCACATTAAAATCCTATTGTTGAACTAATAAATAACTAATAATGTCCTTTCTTAATAACAGACATTTTAAAGTTGTTTATCTAAAAATGGCAACGTTTACAAGGAAAATTCACTTTTTTAAAGTACCCCAACTGTATGAGATGCTTCATAGAAATAAGCAAAACTACATCTGTGCCAATAGCTTGCAAATAAGAAGCTGCAGTGATGGCTCACACTCACATTAACCTGACATAAATTGACTCTGTCTCCTCATATACCCAGCTGCTCACTCCCAGCATCTTCCTAAGCACTGCCACAAGCAGGGAGGCTCTTGAGCAGGCACAGTCGGGCAAGTTAAAAGAGCACATGCACCCATTTTTGCATGTAATCAGCAGGATTTAATCACATTAAACAGACTGTATAATCATGACCTGATTCTGCAAAACTGTGAGTTTGAGTTTTGCATCTTAAACGACTTCACATCTTAATCATGTTATAGCTTATATGATGCTAAGCACAAAGCAGGAGACCTGTGCTAAGGAAATCTATTTCCACTTCAATTGGGTGCAGTTGACAGCACCACTGAAGGAAAACTGTGATGAGGGAATTAGTAGGTTGGATATGGGCTTTTTATATAATATCAAAAATAGGTGTGCCACAAAATAAGAAGAGGAAGGACAGAGAACCAGATTATTTCCTGTTTTGCCTTTAGAAACTTGTTTTCTTTGAAATGTTTGCATGACTTTAAAAAATGCTTTAAGCAAACTGCCTGGGTTAAATCAAAACAGTAATTATGATTTCATGAGTTATTCTGTATCTTTTAGGACTGAGGCTTTGATCTCTGACATGCTACATTATATTAGTATTTATTACAGACCACCATGCTGTTACTTGACAAATAGGAAATCTTTCATTATGCTGGGACTTACATATAGTTAAAATATCTTGCTGGGACTATAAAAATAATCTTTTTTCCTATATAAGCTTAATTCTATAGTTCAATTTTGGTTTTTATGAGCAATAGGGAAATTTTCTTAACCAAATAAAATGTCAGCTGTTCTTAATGTATTTGTTGTTGTACAACATGTAGTTACTGCTGAAGGGTGCATTTTAAATTGTATTTTCAAATTGTTTTTTTATAAGATAACAAAAATGCCAGTGTGGGCTCAAGTGTATGCGTGTGTGTGTGTTGAATGTATGCACACATGCATGTTTATCTCTGTTTTCCATTAATGCCTTTGAGCCCTTGGTTAATTCCAACCAAATTAACTTAGGACCATAGTTCTAAAAATAAATATGTTCCTACAAGGCTTGGAAAATGGCCAAGTGAAATAAGGAAATCTTATCAGTGTTCTTCTTAAAGGAAAAGTTGTTGTGCAAGTGCACACATGATTAGACACTAGAGAAGCTACCTTGAATACACCCTGTATAATTATCTCAGCTGAGGGACTTCTTGGCTGATACCTAAACTGGGTGATGCACGTTAAAATGTATTCAAGATGCATAGCTGTCTGATTTTATGTCTTCTTTCTTTACCAGCTTTCCGGGTCCTTCATTCATGTGCAGCCTTTGATGTTACAGCTGTTAAATCCCTGGAATTCCCAGCTCCATGAAATTACTTAAAGAGTTTCAAAGGGTACCTGTTGCCTCCATCCAGCCTGTGTAGATTTTTGTTGCCTGCTGGTAGCAGCACCTGTGTCCTTCAGGACCATACATCCAGCCCTGCTACCCTGTCCTCAACCCTCTGGGATGCTCCATAGTGCATGGCAGCCAGATAATTAACTGAAATATCTAAAGATAGATTTGCAGAAGCTTCTCAGCTCCTTTTCACCTCTGAAGTCATAGGCCAGTCTCCAGGACTAGCAGAGACTCGGTGCTGCCAGCCACCTGCAAAGGTCTCCAGAGCACCAGACCTAATAGTTAAAGGAATCGAAAGTGCAAGAAACTCTGCCCCCTTTGATACTTTATAACTGTTTTGTTGCTGGGTTTTCTCCCCGTTTTTCTGATGCTTCCAATTCAAATACTGTATGGCAGAATAAAAGTTTCTCATTAGTATCACATCTGGCTGTGGTACTTTTGTCAGACTTCTGGGGCTTATATTATCTTGATTTTCTTGAAACCCCCATAGTCACATAAAGTTTCTTTGTTAGTGGTCAAAGAGAAAGTTTTAAGAAATTATGTAATTGCATAAAAGCAGATTAAAAAAGAAAAAGCACACAACTTCACATTTATAAAAATAATTTAGGATTTTTAAAATTTTGATTAATGAATTTTTATGTCCTTATATTGTCCTTGTATAGTAAAAATGTCTCTTAACTAGACAAAGATGTTAAGGAGGACATTCAGAACATCCATAGCAACAGCAATACTACAGTCACATGCTACTTTTAGACTTTTTTTTTGTTTGCATAGAAAAGATGCTCTCCATTTGGCATAGGCTATAACTACTATAAAAATGTGTTCTAAGCTGAAATTTGGTCTTTTCTGGTTATTCTATATGCAAATATATTCAAAATTCTTGATGAAGTACTAAAGCTTTCTTCTATGTCCAACTGCATTTAATATAGAAATTAGGAGAAAAAGAGATTGATTTATTGCTATATTTATTTGAATTGATGGACATTTCATTTTGCAATAGATTTTGCAAGTGCTAAAATACTAAGAAATATAATAACAACTATTTACCTCTTTTAAAGTAATTATGGAGGACATTTGGGTAAGTAATCATCATCCATGCATGAAACTATTGCTTTAGAGGCAAACATCAGTAGCTTTTTCATGTAATTGTGCATATACATAGTAAGAATTTGGAAGCTTTTCTGGAGTTTGTGATCTTTTATAGATCTTTTATATATATATATTTTATATATATTTTTTAATGTTAACTTTTGGGGAATGTTGGTATTTCTAAAATATTTTGCTATAGAAACTAGCATGGAAGACCACTGATAGAAAAACCAGAGTCTAATTAAAAACTTCAAATATCTGTGGATGCATTCCATAGTTCAATCATAAAAAAATTATTTATAGCCAACCTGTTTTATAACTAAATATATATTTACTTATATACTACAATCAAAACATACAATGGAGAAAAGTTATCAAAGATACAGTTTTTTACTACTTCAGTTAAGGTATGAGATTTCAAAATAAAATGGTGGAAGCTCCTGTCATCTCTTCCTGTAAGACCTGGAACTACAAAACTTAATGCTCATGGTAATTTTAAGTTAAAAATTTACTTTTAAAGGCTAGTTGTAAAACTTAAGGAGCAGAATAAGTTGTCTTAAAAACTGAAAATTAATATTTAAGTTTGGTTTTCTGTGGATTTATGATGTAGCCATGAACACTTGCAATAATCCTGTGTTGCCCCAGGTCCATATAACACACCCATTGCAGAACTCTGATCTTCTCCAAGATCTTTATTGGCCTCATCCCTAACAGTGTCTCCAATGTCCACAACAATTTGCAAAAAAGAACCCAAATAGCCCAGCACTCAGCATATCCTAAATCTACTTTAATTCTCCCTGCTGTCTTTAAGGTACTACTAGCTCAGTTACATCTGTGCTGGCTGGCTGGCCAATGTAAGTAACCCAGCCAAACAATTCTGTTAAATAGGATAGTAATGTTTCCATTTTATTCATTCTGTTTTTCTTCTATTGAACTTTAGTAGCAGCTCTTTTCTCTCTATAGGTGTAATTTCCTTTTTCACTGAGTATGAGGATATATATATCAACTGTGAAACCTTAGTGCTTTTTGTGGTCACTGGTGCTACCAGCTTCCAAGTTACCAGGAGGGTAGCTTGCACAAGGAGAACCATTTCATAACTGCTTAGGAAAGTGCACCAAAAAAAAGCCAAATTCAGGTTTAAAAAATTATCTTTTGACTCTCTTTTGCATTTTTTTTTTCATAGTGTCTTTAACATAAACCCATGAACAATTATATAGAAGAAATTCTGATCATGATCTTCTTGAAACCCATGCAGTCAGTTTAATGCACAGGGTCCTAAAGTGATATTGGGTTAAGTAATTTTGAGTTGCAAAACAAGTGAGAAACAAACTAAAGCTCAAGAAAAATGAGCCTCTAAATCGGTATATCTCATGTGAAGTCACATCATATTCCCTGGATAAGTATTCAGGGATGGCCCTTTACTCTGTGGCTCAAGGGTATAATGGACTAGACCTGCCACTTCCACAGTAGTTTTGCCATCCCTGGATTGAGAGTACAGGGTGTCACTGATGAGCATTTCACTTGTGAAGCTCGTTCTACATTGTCTGTCAATCCAATTAGAATTATGTTTATTCATGAAAATCTGTAGTAGTTTCTGATGTTCTCCCAAGCTTCTAACATTAGTTCAGGAATACCGTAAGATTCTTTATTTTGCCAGCTTCATAACAATCTGTCTGAATTTCCTTTTAATCATATTTCTTTCTTTCTTTCTTCCCATATAGGCCCCAGGAGACCTAATTTAGTGCATTACATCTTCCACAATGATGGCTCTACATTTATGCTTAGCTGAAATTGAGCCAAAATTAAAAATAAAAACCTCTCCAATCAAAGGACAAAACTACTGATAAGTATATGAATTCACAGAATTTTTTAGATGTCAGAGCATATCTCTAATGCAGTTCCTATCTATCAGACAGACAGCCATGTCAAAACCCACATTTCTTATAAATTTGGGACAAACTGTTTTCAAGAATTACTGTATCTTATTCTTCACAACAATTACTTAGTACAGAGTCTCTTGAAGATTAAAAATTGCATTCTCTGATGCAAAGCAGATTGTTACTAATGGGTATTTTCCCAAGTCTTCATCCCATATGGTGTTATTAATATTTCTGAAGGTATACCTATATTCAATGACCTTTTTAGGATAATTCTCTTTCTGAGAGGAATTTCAGAGATGATCTGATTATTTAATGTTAACAGTTGAGCCACTCAAAGCAAAAGTTTGGAGTTATTTTTTTTCATCATGATGATCGTAATTCCAGAGGAATTCTCATGGTGAATGAAGACATATGGTTCACATCAGGGCCCTAAGTGCACAGAGAGGTTGCAATTGCTGTGAGAATCCTTACCTGAGACCTGGACTCACACAGCTTCTGCCCCTGCCCAAGACCTCCATTTAAGCTCTGTCTTGTCCTTCATTTGAAAATTAAGTCCCTTACCATTGATTGTTTTTGGGTGCAGAACTAAGCCAAAACTCTCACTTTTCCATGTGTACTACAAACCTTCTCAAGCCCCTTTGCTCAACATCTCGGAGTAGAGTTAATAAAACAAGTTCCCTGTCTAAAAGTCTGCAACTAACTTATTGCTAGATCTAAGTTTCCACACTACCATTTGAGAAAATAGAGGAAGGAGTGGTGGAGAAAGCAGTAGGAGGGAAATAAGCACTTTGATTCTCTTCCTAGGACAATCAAAGGGACTGGATGCTTCCTTATGTTTTAAAAGGGCTTGTGTGGTGTTTCTCAACATGTGCCGGGTGACGTTGGTTTTGTACTGGGTTATGATTTTTATACTGGGTGGGGCTATGAATTATGCTGATCTGTTTGCCATACGTAATTCTGCAGTAAATGTTGGAGAGCTGTAGGATGCTCGGGGTTGAAAGGTCCCTTGGGGATGCCCTCCTGCAGCTCCTGGCAGTGCCCCGGGGTGGCACTCGGCTGGGCCAGCAGCGCCGGGCTGTGGCTGCAGGCTGGGAACTGGGCTGGCACTCAGCCTGCTCCCTCCTGTCCTCCTACCCCAATTCACTGCCTTTGTCGAGACTAGTCATTAGTTTTACTTTCTTTTTGTCAGAAGATTATGATTCTTACTGAATAAACCCACCAGCCATTAACTGGTACTACTTTACTGATGGGTGCTTGAAGAAACAGGACTTAGCTTGAGAAATTTAGATGAAAGAACTTCTTTCCTCTAGGAAGGACTTTTTCCAGACTTATCATGCCTCTCTATCAGTACTTGGTGTATTCATTATTAGTGTTAGAATTTCTCAAGAAGGTCTGTAAGGAAAATTTTATATATGTTTGGTTTCTGTGTTTCTTCATTGAGAACTTTATCCCTTAGCCTGTTCAGTGACCACAGATGTCAGAACAGGTTATTAACTGCTGCTTTTAGTTAAATTCTGCGATTTGCCTTCCAAATTGCAAAACAGAGGGTTCTGCAGCCAGAGGCATACTTAGAGTGCAGCTGCAGGTCTCTTCAGTGCAACACTATCTCCAATGTCACTCACATGATTTCAGTGGTCCTAGATGAAGTTGGCAAAGCATGTGACTAGTGAACCAGCTCAACTGCAGCAAAGCAAATGTGTTAGGCAGGTAGAGACAGGGATATTTGACCCCTTCTCTTGTCTTCCAGATGGGACTGAGATTCAAAATTCCAGACTGTGGAGGTCATAGGTTGTGTTTGTTCACATTAAAATTAGGTCATTGCAGTTTATTTTTACACCACCTTTTTTTTTGTCTTGCCTGTACTTAGGCTGCTTATTGAACAAAGGCTGCCTGAGCTACCAGCAGAGTTAGAACCCAGCCTTTGCATAGATCTAATTAAAGGGGAAAAAAAAGTGATCAGCTAGAAACCTATATTTTGAAGGAGTTAAGTTGTCTGAATGAAAAAAAGATATGCTTTTTCAAATCATTTTCATTGGTTTGATAGTTGTCTATCCTTGAACTTGACTACAGAGATGCACAAGTCCTTGAAGAAACCTGTATGTAAATACTGCAAATGAAAGCAGTTCTACATTAAAAAAAAAAATCCTGCTTCTAGGGAATAGTTATACATTTATGGATAGTCTAGGTATTCACACTGCTTGTCCTAGGTATCTGAGGCCTTCAAAACTGACAATCCACAAAGATAAATGTACTTTTAAAACTGAAATATGTATTTCTAATTTTTTGAAAATATCATGTCATGTCCCTTTCAAACAATACTAAATGAGGCCCTGATTCTGAACATCTCAGGTATGCTCAAAACAAAGAACAGGAATTTTAGCTACTGCAGACAAGCTATACCCCTTATAATATTCCCTCTTTTTCTTTTCTTTTTCGAGGATTTTAATGATAATGAAACTAAACAAACAATTCCAAATGTGTGAAATGGATTATCTGCCATTATTACATGTCAAAACCTTCATTTCAAGGTCACCCGGCTTAAAAAAAGTTAGGTGGATGAAAAGAAAAGGAATTGCTGTCCATGAAGCAAAAAACCAGAGCAATGTAGGGAAACAGCAATTTATTACATTAGAACTATAGCTTGATAAACAATTACTTGACATGGAATGAACTGCACAGTTTCCCTGTATTTTAAGGACTAAGTACTTCAATTGCAAGAGTAGAAACAATTTTCTAACATTTAATGGCTTTGTGCAAACTTTTTCTCTATTTCTGTGTTTGATGTGAGGAGTCTTCAAAAACCATGATGATGATGCAGCATGGCTTTTATAAATGCTTCTAAAGTGTTAGTGACAGACTTAATGCTGCATGACAGCTCTGTAACAGGGAATAACATGGTTATATCATATCAGCTGCTGAGATAGAATTTACTGGTGGATTTGAGGCTTGTTGTAAGTTATTACAGAGGAGCAAGGCATTATGCTTCTAGTATGTAGTGACAATACAGTGAATATGCACAAACCACCTACTTTTTTGGTTTTGTTTTTATTACTTGTTTTACATTTGAATTTTTCAGGAGCTCACTATTCATCCATGCAGGCCTTTGCTTGACCTCCTGCCTATCAGCTGGAAAGATTCTTGAAAAGCAGCTAGGTATTTTAGACCCCTCATTGCTCTGGGACTATCTGTGGGATTCTTCCAAGTAACCCCCTGAAGAGGACTGAAAGTCAGGGCTGTGATTCTGTTTATTGGATTGGTTTCCTTCTCTCAGGATCCTGGACTCCACAATGTCATGTGGAGTCACTGCAGCCAAAGCTACCCTCTGTCTGTTCCTTGTTTGCCCATTTTAGGGAGTGGCCACCAATGCTCTCCAGAAACCTCCCGGATTGCTTGTGCTCTGCTCTGTTGTCTGTTTATCAGGTAACTGGTGCTTCAAGTAATTCCTGATGAGTAATTACAAATGTGAAGGTGCTTCAGTTGTCTGAAGAGACCTCCTTGGTCAGACAGCCTGTAGGAGACACCCAAGAAACATTGTCCATCCTGATCTCTCCTCTCATCCCGGTCCATACATAAGCTTTCAACTGCACCATTGTCTATCCCAGGGCAGAGTTCTGGGCATCTCTGTTGCTCTTGCATATGAAGGGCTGTTCCCCCTCCTTGCTGTCCTGGGTCTGCCCATCTTAAAAGGTCTACATCCACCCAAGACAGCTCTCCAGTCATGAGGTATCCTACCATTCTCCTTCCCCAGTCCATTCCCTGTGCTGTGGACGTTAGTACCTGAAGAGGCACTCAGCTCTGTTGTTTTAAAAGAAAAGATATCAAATATTCCCAGTAATATTTTCCCTCTCATCAGTTTCTTCTTTCCCCTTTCTGCCTTGTGTTGGAGGTCTGCCTTATCCCTCTCTTCAAGCAAGTTTTGCTTACCAAACCTGATCTACCACTTCTTCAATCCCAAGCTGATCAGTTGGTTGCAAAAGGAGAGGGGAAGGGGAGGTAAAACAGCTTAATCTTGTTGGCCTTTCCTTTATAGATGTTCACTAACTTAGGTTTATTCTCTCTACTCAATCATAGATTTTTTTTTCAGGTTGTAGGATTTGAAATCTGATTTCCAGTTTGATTTGTGGGGAACAATGCATTAAAATCTTATTGGGAAGAGGCTTCCATACATGTGAACACATGGCATGATTTGGTCAACCACATTGTATCAGAACACTAGCTCAAAAAGAGTATGTAATAAGTTGTTCTGCTTTAAAGGACTGAGAGGTGTTAGTGTAAGGGTGTGACAGTGGTCACAAGGGTTCTTGGATGAGGGAAGAGACGAAAATGTTGACTCCATGTTCAGAAGGTTTGATTTATTATTTTATGATATATATATTACATTATAACTATACTAAAAAGAATAGAAGGAAAGGTTTTCTCTCAGAAGGCTAGCTAAGAATAGAATGGAATGAATAACAAAGATCTGTGGCTCAGACAAAGAGCGAGAGCCAGCTCTGCCGTGACTGGTCACTGAATCCAAACATCCACAGGAGACCAATCAGGGATTCACCTGTTGCATTCCACAGCAGCAGATAACCATTGTTTGCATTTTGTTTCTGAGGCCTCAGCTTCTCAGAAGGGAAAAAATCTTAAGAAAAGATTTTTAGTGAAAAGATGTCTGTGACATAAGGGAAGGTATTAAAGGGTCTAACTTCCACCCCCTTTCTGCTACAGACTGCACAGTATACATCTTTTATGTACTTCTTGTTGTATCTCTAATAGGGAGATTTTTTTTTAAAATACCTGTGTAAACTGCTCTGGGAAATCAGATGGCACAAACCATCGGTGTCTGGAGAAGATAACTACTCAAAGGACTGGTCAATGCCCACCTGCAGTATTCACTGCTGTTCTCAGCAGTCCCAGCTGCCTTAATGCAGAGATTATTTTTCTACATGGCAGCAGAGGACTTGTCAGCACTTTCAAGTTACTTGTTGTGATGGAATGAACTTTCCCCATAGCAGCACTGTGGTGCTGGGGCTTGTCTGGGTAGCCCAAGCAGTGTAGATAGCACAGCAGTGTTTTGGCTATCGCAGAGAGATGCTTGCACAGCATCAAGGCTGTCTCTTCATCCCCCCACTGCCGAAGGCCAGCAGGCTCGGGGTGGCCAGGGTGTTGGGAGGCTGGGAGAGCTGTCCCACCCTCACCACAGGGATTTGCCATGCTGTGTGATATCCTGTCCAGCAATAAAAGGTAAGGGCTGGGGGTGTGGGGAAGGTGGAAATGGGCAACTTGTTTTTAAGGTATTTGTGTTCTGAAGGGGCTGCTCTAAGTACTGAGGCTCTGCTTCCCAGAAAATGGCTGGACAATGCCTGCTGATAAGAAGTAGAGAATAAATCTTCCTTTTTCTTTTGGTATTTGTTTTGCTTCAATGTACAGTCTTTGCTTCTTTTATTAAAGTGCCTTTATCTTGACCCATGAGCTTTTAATCTTCTTTTCTCCCTGCCTTGATGAGGAAGGGAGCTGAGAGAGCAGCTTGGTGGGCATCTGGCAGTCAGACGAGGTCAATTCACCACATTTACTTAACATAGTTAAAATACAAATAAGAAAAATAAAATTCAGAATTCTTGCAGTAGGTATAGGGGGCAGTAGATATTTATTTGCTTTAAAATACATATAGGATGAAATCAACCAGCTAATTAATTTGTTGAGGCTTGCTAATACACAGACAGTCCCAATGGAGTGAAAGTGCCAGATGAAAAACTGGCACCCTGGTTTCAATAATACTTGCTCAGACTATTGATCACCATTAACAGGGTGAAAATAACATATGCCAGTAATGATCTCCAGCTCTTTACTCATTTTTAAATGGATTTATATCAGTCAAGAAATTAGGTACATCATCAGATTCCATTTGTAATATTTGTAATCTATATCTAATGTGTACTTCCGTTCCCAGTGTTCAAAGACTATGCTGACATCTGGTACCTGGGTCCTGAATATTGTAATACTAAAGCTGTCTGTCTTGAATATAAATGTAACCAATATTATCATCAAGGATTTAACTCTAGGTGGCAGCTTATTCCATATTTTTTAAATGCAGTCTAGGCAGAAGCATAGTGATCAGCACCCTTTTGTAAATGCAACATTATAAATGCTGAAAAAGAAAGCAAATTAAGCTGTGGTGAAGTTATTCTCAGTTTTAAAATATATTTCTTCCTATAAGCATGTCTCTGACCAAAGGGATTTTAGAGGGTATGGCCAGAATTTAACTTTCCTGGATTATTAGTCTTTCCCATAATTCTGAGATGGCCAGGAAGAGCCTGATACTGATTTTAAAACACCTCTGCAGTTCTTCTTTTACCATATTTTGGGCCAAACCAGTCAGTAAGTACTAAATAAATAGTCTCTAGTAGTCTTGCTCCTGCTGCTTCAGGTATTTGATGTTGGTTGCTGCTACTGAGCAGTCTGCATCCTTTTTTCAGCCCCTGGCTGCATTAATTACTGTTGAAGGTTCTGATGTTCAGGATATGAAAGGACCATAAAATAATTCAGGCTGGAAAGGAAGAGCCCTGGAGGGTTCTAGTCCCACCTTTCTGCCCAAGGCATGGTCAGCTGGGAGTCAGGCCAGGTTACTTTGCTCTCTGCAGAGAAGTTAATTTTGCACACTGCTGACTTCAGTGTTCAGTTACACATGCAAAGAAAGCCAAGGGAAAGGAATGCCCATCCTTCATTTTAATAGGAAGTAATTACTGGGGCTGACAGTGTAACTCATAACTGAGGGACTCAGTGGATACTATTGAGTACTATGTGTTAGGAAAACTGAACAGATTTCCTTTTCATCCTACATAGACCTGAGCTAGATGAAGAATTTTAATAGTGGTCTCAAATGACATACCATGACATTTCAGGCATATATTTGAAATGCAGCAATGATCAAGAACTGTGACTTTCAGTTGGAAAATCTAAAATTTAAAACACCAGTAGTTATTGCTGATAGACTAAACTCTGGTTTAGTAATAGGAAGGCAAGAAGTACAATTAAAAGAAAATGTTCAAAGTTAGGTAGAAGAGTATTAATTTGGTATATTTTGAAAGTAGAAGCCAGGGAAGAAAGTAGAAGTAAAATTATCAAGAAAGAAACTGATGTATAACCTTTTTTTTTTTTTTGAATTTTTTTTTTTTGATTCAATAGCAAACAATCCCATCCTGCTGAATGCCAGTGACAAAATATTCTCTGACTTCAGCTGTGGCCACACAGACTCACTAACTTCAGCACCATTTACTGAGGTGGGAACAATATACTCTACCCAGCCAACATGCAGGGTTTACCATAGGTCAACTGCTTGGTTTTAACTGGGAAAAGTCCCTGGCTTAGCCTGAAATTATATATTTCCTTTTGTCATAAAATCCCTGTGAGAAAGTAATTCAGACTTAATATACTTTGGGTGATGTTCAGGATTTCTAAAATTAGCTACATATTTCAAAGCTAAAAATTGCTTTCAAAAGTGACTAAATATTTTGGGGTTAGGGGAGAGACTAAGGAACTATGTCACTGCATTGCAGCTGATCCAAGCCTGTTATATAACATGGGTCTTGCTGATAAGACTGAGAGTTTCTAAGCTTTAATTTAAATAGATTTATAAAGGTAATTCGAGTTTTTGAGTAGCTATTCCTATTTCAAAATGCAGTATTGCATATTCATACATATCCTATCCCAATTGCGTCAATTGAGAAGAGTGTGATTACTAAGGAATATAATAGATTGCTGCAAGTGATTATGGGAAGCAGTCCCAAAAATTTACTTCATTTTAAGAGTCAGAAACTCTCTGTGGATGACCACTCCAATTCTTGCAGACAGTCTAAGTTCTTTAAATGAAGTAAGGGAATTTCAATTTTCACAGTAATAAAAGTTTTCATTTTAAGTATTACTCTGTTTGAAGGCATGTTAGACTGTACACAATATATCTGGGGGCATCAAACTGGCATGTGGGGAGCCTAAAATCTAATTTCCAGTGTTTATGTAACTCTTGATAAGATGCCTAAAACAAGCTCTAACAAGCCTAAAACAAGCTTTCATAGAATTTTTTTTTCCACTAATGACAATTTAAGTCAAGGCAAGATCCTTAATCTACTTCAATCATTTCTCTTCAGAATCCCCATCCTTTTTCTGCTCTCTTGCCTACTGGGCCCTGACAGCACCACTGGTTCTTGAAGTGCTGCCATTAAAAAAGGTTGGCAGTTTGGTTTTAATTCTGTTAAACTTTTCCATATGGTATGGAAAGCCTCTTAAGGTTCAGCTTTTTGGTTTTATTTTAATTGTGAAAATATAAAAAATCCTGATCTCTCAGGCTTTTGGCTTGAAAGGACTTCATTACTGGGTTTTCTTCCATCTTTGTTTCCAGATTCAGAAATTAAGTCCATTCGATAAATATCTCCTTGCATAGGTAGACAAACTGTCACTTACTTTTTTCCTTAAAAATACATAGTACAAAAAAAAATTATGGGCCAGTTTAGGTTGTCAAGTACAAGCTCTAGGTGATACTTTTTCAGTTTTGGAAGTTTTGTGTCTACACAAAACTCTCTTTCTGTTTTGTGTCTATGGCAATGTGCTAGAAATGTCACCACCCCCATAGCAGAAAGAATGATGGTAAAACATGATTTACCATGGATTGGATTTTCCTGAAATTATATTTATGGAGAAGTTAAGGTATCCAGAGCTGGTTTTGTTTAAGGCACTCTAATTTTAAAGCATTCAGTTGTAGGTCAAAACTACATTACTCTAAGCATTACTATTAATTAAAATTAGCTTGATTTATCATTACTATGACTCATCAAAACAGTGTCAAATACTCTTGATTTAACTGCTGAAATTGCAATATTTCTATTACTACATGAAAAACAGAGTGAAATTATCTTTTAAAGAAGCCAGGCAGGAAAGGTACAAATTTCCATGAAAAAACAAATTACTTTAAAGTAACTCAGTAGTTAATTTTATGCTCTTCTGCAGTTTAAACTTTCATGCTTATTCCCTCTCATGTTCTGTTAACTCCCTGAATTCATACTACTACAGAGGCATATTTGAAAGGTGTCATCAACAACCAGAAATAAGCAGTAAGAAAGATAAACTAAGCTAAAGTCAACATAACAAGTATCCATCTTTCTCTCATTCTCCCCTTGCTAAACACATTTGTTAAAATTTTATATATGTTGTACCTTTTCCAGTGCTGCAGAATTCCTCCAGAGGTGCACATCTTCAGGTAGATTTCCAAATGTGCTAATAGGAAGCCTCATTCTTTGAGAAGATTCATTTTCCATGTCTCTGAATGAAAGTTAGAAAAAAATTATCCTGTATTCTGAAAGAACAAATGAGCTTTATAACCTGAAACAGCTTTCTCTGCTCTGCTTTAAACATCAGTATAGAAACACTATGCTGTGTTATCTTCTGTACAGATCACTGCTCTTAGCATTAGGCTATCCATTGCATGTAATCCTGTGTTCTCTGTCATGAAAATAAGAAATTGAGACCTTACCTGCCCATTAGTTGAAATTATGACAAGTTTTATTTAGACAAAATAGTTTTGTAGATTGATTCTCCATTATTTTTTTTGTTTCTATGATTGATTAATGATTTGTATTTATAATTGCTATGAAATGTGACTATTTTTCCTTAAAAATGTAGGCTCATAACATGTCTAAGGGCTATTTTAAGGATATGAAAGTTTCTTACACATGAAAATTCAAAGATTGTTTGAAAGACACATTTGATTCCAAGGTATTCCTTTTGAACAATAAAAAATATTTGAAACATGAGAGAATTCAGCTGTTTCAATAAAGATGGCCCTAAGTATTCCTTGTTTTAGATACAGAATATAATGAGAGGTGGAAATGTCTCTCTGAAGCAGTAGGAGTTATCAGAGAAACACAGGCCTGAAAATGAGAAAAATCCCAATCAAAATGCAGCTGTGATTACCTTTACAGAAAAGCAAATGTGGATTCCCAAAAGAGAAGAATCTGTGTTGTAAACTGGGCAGCAGCAATCTATCACAAATAGAGGTAATTAGCAAAAAAATAATCTCTGAGCTAATTCAAGTATTAGTTATGAGAACATTTTGACTCACTTTATAGAGACTGCTCAGTTACCATCAGCATCCAAACCTTTCTGAATTCTGTAGTAGCTAGGTACTTAGGTCTTCTGAAAATTTCAACCTAAATCAACATCTCAATGGTTTAAAGGAAAGTGATTTTTCTGAAATAAAGCAAGTATTGTAACAGTGCTTCTGGCAGCATTATAAAGAGGAATGGATGCAACCTTGGGAGGTGATCTAATCAATCCATCTGAACAGAACAGGAATATTGTGCCAGGTCTCCTGCAGTCTCTATTGCTGTTAATTGATTCTAGTGTGATGTTTGGCTTTTTCATAGCAGCATGAAACTGCTAACTCATGTTCACTTTCTAACAGGACATAACTCTTAGCTCTTGTTTCAAATTACTGTAACTGAAATACTGTATTTTTGTACTCTTCTTGCCCAAATATAGTACTTTTACTTTTGTAATTGTATTTCATCTTTTTTTTTTTCTTTCTCTGCTAATCTCTAAATAGGAATTTGAGTTCTGATCTTCTGCTTCAGCATTCCTATGGTTCCTTTTCGGTCTGTTTTTTCTTCAGATATAATAACTCCATTCCCTCAAGTCCTTTCACTGGTCCCCACAGAGAAGAGAGCAGTGCCTGCCCTTCCTCAGCAAGGAAGTTGTAACTGCAATGAAGTCTCCAACTCTTCTTTATTCCAGGCTGAACAGACCAAGTGCCCTCAGCTGCTCCTCATACAGCTTCCCCTCAAGGCCCTTCACCATCTTTGTTGCTCTCCTTTGGACACTCTCTAACAGTTCAATGTCTTTTTTATGTTGTGATACCCAAAACTGCCCCCAGCACTGGAGGTGAGGCTGTCCCAGCTCAGAGCAGAGCCAGACAATCCCCCCCTTGCCCAGCTGGCCATGCTGTGCCTGATGCCCCCAGGACACCCTTGGCCCTCCCGGCTGCCAGGGCACTGCTGAATCGTGTTCAACCTGACAATGACCAGGACCCCCAGGACCCTTTCCTGTCACTGCTCTCCAGCCTCTCATTCCCCAGTCTGTCTGTCCATCCAGGGCTGCCCTGTCCCAGTTGCAGAATCTGGAGCTTGCCCCTGTTTAACCACATATGATTGGTGTGAAGCACTCCCCACCCAAAATTTACCTGTTTGAAAAGCCTTAGCCACAAGAACCGAACTGTTTGCTTATTCCTCACTGCATCACTTATTCATGTGTGTGAAACACAATCTTTAGACAGATCTAATGTCTTGTGGAAAATGCACATTGGATTACTGTGGTGTTGCTACATTCCTGTAGTGTTCATTTCAGAATGTGTTTTACTTTAGGTAAACTCGCCTATCCTGAGTTATTTTGTTCATGGAGCTGAACATTACAGAATAAGCCTTCTGAGAAAACAACAATGAATGGCACCATTTAGGCAAATGGTTAATTTTATCTTTGTTTTGCCAAGTCACAATTCATTGTCCTTCTTGATGGTGCAAAACTAATTGGCTTTTATCACAGTTACATTACCTCCAAAGGCACATAAAATTAATGCAAAATAAACATCACCATGATCAAAAAAGGACTGATTAAAAAGGAAATAGATTCACACGAAGCTGATGTTGCAGCCTACAACAGCCTGTCTCAGAATTATAAATCAAAAAGTTTTTCAGGTTATAAGCTATGGCTCTAATTTATAATTTTGCATTTGCTTTAACCTTGGAACACCCTTAATGCATCTACTCTGCAGTGATTGATATGACTGATGAAAATAAACTATGGAAGAGCAATGTTACATTGCATGACTAATTACTGTATCAGGTTACTTGTTTACACTTTTAAAAGGTTTTTGTTCATATAAATAAATCGAAGCCTGTTGAGCTCTGTGTTGTATGTGAAACACAACCATATATGACTGTGATACTTCCAAGTGGAGTCTGTCATTTCCAAGAAATTATACTTTGAACTGCAAAATCTGCAGCCTTTTATTTTCCTCTATTCAGTCCCTCTTATATTTGCTGTGTTTGCAGGAAGATCCTCTTTGAATATGTAATGTAATTTCTCTCCTCAGAGTTCACATTGGAACAAATTTGTATATTAAATTCCTTTGAAAAAAATCTCAAATAACTTTGGCAGTTGCTATTGACTCTGAATGAAAGAAGGCTTATTAGGCATGACCACTGAGGGGCCAGGATCATCATTTCACTTTTTAAATTTAAAAATCAAAATGCCAGTGACTTTATGTAATCCCAGTCTTCAAAGAAGAGTGCAGAAACATTCTTGGAAAAACAGACATTGCAACTTGAAGGAAATAAGTCATATTTAGTCAAAAGTGGCAGTTAGTTTTGTGTGAAGTGAGTAAAATTCAAGAAAAGTTGAAGAAAGATATATATTTACATGGGATTTGTATTGGAAGACTTGGCAGTTACTCTGTATAGGATAATTGATTTTAGAAAATATGATTCTTAATTAAATTGAATGGCTTAGAGACTGTTATAGGGAGAAAAATATAGAAGAGCTGTTAAAACTCACACAGAAGTAGGATAACTTCAGAAAACATTGTGGTCTACAAATTCATGCACTGACACTTAACAACCAGACAAGTACGTAGAAGACTACAGCAAAGCAGTATGAAACTAATTATTCTTTACATGCACTGGTGATTGGGCAGGAGTCTGGAACTTAAACTCTGAGAGAGGGTACTCATAAGAATGTACTTATTCCTAGAGAACAGGGGAAAGAGAAGATTCTCTTCAAATTATTTCTGGAGAAGGCAAAGCCTTATCACCTTCATCACAGATGATCCAAACAGGACAGGTTGTTATCCAGTAAAGAATATATTGGAGATTACAGGCTGAATTAGATGCATCTAAATTTAATATTCTCTATAATATTTAATATGTGTGATATTAAATACCTCAAAGGGAGTTGATGTGGGTGCCTGAGTGAATCCAAAATATTAGGCAAAATGCAGATTTGGAGCCTCCATTTTATGCCTGACTGGAGGGAGAAATGGGGAGAGAAACAGAATCTGGGGAATGAAGAAGTTACACAAGGAATTCCAATATCCATATGCGATTTTCCAGAAGAACAGCCTGTAATTATTTTTAGTGAATTGTGTTTACTTTATATACAGTTCTTCATTTTCAGTGCTTCAAACCACAACTGAGGCATGCAGTTTTTTATGTTGTTTTACCAACAGCTTTTTCTATTTTCATATAACAAGGTGGGTGGGTTATGTTGCCATCAGTAAACCAATTGTGTTCTATATTATCAAAGACAGAATTAATACATAAATTTTGTGCAGGCAATCTGGACAGAACTAAAATGTAGAGGTTATGCTTTCTAAGCTGATGGTCTACACAGGATTGTCTCATAGCTCCCAGAAACTCAACATAGAGGCTACATGGTCAGATAGTGGCTTTGAGGTTTGTCCTTTTTTTTTGCTAGGGAAAAAGAATTGTTCCTTTTGTAGGTAACAATGAGTCACCAAACTGCCTCAGTCCTTCTGCAAAGCAGCAGCAGAGAAAGTTTAAATTAGACAAGGCCACTCTTGTGGTAAGGATTACTAAGTACTAAAATAGATGTCATGGGAGGTTGTGTAAGCTTCTCCTTTAGAGGTTTTTGAGAGCAACAATAAAGTAAAATCTCTCTCAAGTCTGACAAGGCACTGCTTATCTATTTTTCTGTGAAAACTATTTTATTTTTAAAATCCATCACATATAGAATTTTATAGAAACAAAATGCATTACATTTAATATCGGTAACATGGAGCATTCAAAATACTCACTTCCAGTTTATTGCCTTTCTCATAAAACCCTGAGCATGTGATAAAGATGAACTGAACTCTTGTATCCTTTTAACTGTTTTTCAAATAAATAGTCTAATCTTAGAGAGAAAAACTGCAGAACAGAATTAATTTGTTGCCTGTATATTTGTACAGTCATCTTTTTATAGTCACAGAACATGAACATCACTGTCTTTAAGAACAATAAACAACCACAGCTGCATTCCCCACAGTGGAATTAGTAAACAGAAGGTAAAACTTTTCTCAAACAGTATCTAATGAGTGAATTAATGTGGAACAAACATAATTGAGAAAGATAGCCATTTGAGATAAATATGTTTTCATCTAAGTGCTTGTTAATCTATTGCTGGCCCATTCCGAATCTGAAAATATTGTTGTGTTTTTGACATATTTCCCAGTACTTTTGCTCTTCTAAAGCACATTTGAAAGGGTTAGAGAGCAAACCTTTAACTCTTCTTCCATCAAGATCAGCTCTTTATCTCACATAGAGAAGCTTTCTTGCAAGGACATTCAGCGGAGGCCTCTGACAAGCACCAAAACAGAACTTCCTATAGCCCTCCTGACAGGCAGCTGAAGCCAGGTCCTCTGCGCTCCTCTGGTGGCCATTAGCCTGCTGGCACCATTTTGCTTAAAGTTGGCATCTTTGTATCATAGCAACACGAGAGCATGCAAAGCACGAATAATACAGCGGTGTTTTGTTACGAAGAATAATCAGAGAATTCCTGAATTGACTTTTATGTTTGAATGACTTTTATGTACGAATTCATGAAGCAAGTTTCCCAACAGATACATAAATAATGGCATTTCAGCATCAAGGCATCTTGTAGATGAGAGAAATGGCCTCTTTTTTTCTTAAAATGTATGGCTATGTCACCTGCTCCTCAGTCACTCAAGGAGAAACAAGTTCCACAATGTTATTGTGATGAGGGCAGGTCAGCTGGTTATTTTTAGCTTGAGCAAACTCCCACAAGAGGGAACATTCTTTACCTACAGCTTATTAGCATTCAGAGCTGCACAACTCCATCCATTTGAGCATCAAAACAGCTATTTTAGTCTTATTTTTACAACCAAATGCTTGCTGCTCAGTATTAAGGAAAAAGGTGACTCAGAAAAAACCAGCATAATATGTTTCTGATCTCAAAAGCAAAATGCAAAGACTGATTACTAAAGTCTCTGGCAATGGAGTAGCACATAAACATAAGGACAGCCACTAGCAGACATTAATGACTATAGCCATTATACTAAATAATTAAAACTCCCCTGGAGTAGGGAATGGAATTTTCACTGTATTTTTTTAAGGTTTCTTTTCATTTTTCATATCTACATACTCAAACTTTTGATAAAAGCTAGCACTTAGGTTCAAACCCCTTTATTTAGGTCTAGTGAGGATGATATTTTAGGATAGGCAGGATCTTTTCTGTTGTGCTCCTTGAGCTGGCTGCATAGGTTCACAGACCTAAGAATTTATCTTTCTACTTTGCTAACTAGACACAGGTACCCCGGAGGGAATTCCAAATTAGCATCTGGAAAGGTTTGGAAGTATGATCTACATTTCAATACTAGTTGCATACCTATACAAAGTCAGGTGTGGAAATGTTCTCAGAAGGAACAGCTCAAAAACTCCTGTTTGCTGTCATCTCCTGGATGCATTCCCACTGCAAGGTTAAATACTGTCTGATTTAGTAGACATATACAAGGAATCATAAAAACAAAAAGACAGTGAAAAACAACGCTTTCTTTAATTACTATACTGCACTGGTGTTATGGTTGATTAGAAATGTAAACTTCAGTCAAATTTTTAAGTTGTTCATTGTTTACCAGTAGAGAGCAGAACTTTCCTTCCTTCCAAAATAAGGGCAGCTTACTTAAAATTTCTAAAATATCTCCTTTTTAAAAAAAACTTACTTTCAATTCTCCTTATAGATATTTGTTGATAATACTTCTGACCATAAATTCCAACCTGACATCAAAGGTGCTCTGTCTTCAATTTGAATTTGCTGAAAATTATGAACATTGCATTTATCAGAGCCATCTTGACGTCCTAGGGGATTTTTTCTCACCCTCATCCCACAGAAAATGCTTCCATTCCCTCCTCTTGTGCTAGGATTTCTCTTTTCCAACTTCCCTCTAAAACCTTTTATTTTTAGGTCATTCAGGATGCTAGTGTTTACAAGCTGCATAGTACAGATCAATAGAGAGAGGACAAAACAGTTTCTCTGGAAGAGTTTACAAGCTGGCAAAACCTGAGACATCCCTCTGTTTTCAGCTGCAAAGGCATTTGGAGCTGCTGGAAATCTGTTTACAATGTCAGTAATTAAATTTGTCCTTTATTTCTAGTATTTTCTCCTCCAGCTTCCATTGACCCCGGTAGCCACTCAGGGGCAGAACTCAAAAGTTCTGTTACATAATGTACAACAGAGGAATCAGAGCATGTAGGTAAGAGACTGGGTTTGCTAAGCAAGCAACATCACTGCAACACAAGAATGTTGAGAAGTTCTCAGCACATAAAGGATATGTAATCTGAGACAAAAGGAAAAGAAACAACCCCACCCAATTATTATTAATTTCTTCAATTGAGTCTGATTTCTGGGCAGATATTAACTTTAAGCAAATCTAAATGAACCAGAAATAGTAATTTTGTATGCCCATATAAATAGATCAGATAAACAGATAGACCTGAATCAGTTACTTACTTTCTTCCTGAAATAAGCTTTCCATTTTTTAAGGATACGCCCAAGGAAATGTACTGGTTGTCAGTATCAGTGTAAACTCATAAAAGCTGATAGAGGCATCAGCTGCTTTTCTTCCCTTAAGCATTTGATGTCGTATCAAATGCCTCGCTGCAGTTGTGGATATTGGAGATGTTGGATTGTTCTTTCCAGTCACATTTAAGGAAATGCATTTGGCTAATAGGAGTTAATAGTTTGTGAGGCTTTTCCTTTTTCTAAACTGACTCTTTGGTGCCAGATTATTATTTTATGAGTTGTTTGATCTGAAACAGAGCTTTAGATTGACTACACAGTGAGCCCATCCTACCTCTCATTCAGGATTGTAGTGTGGCATCGCTGTGGACACCCATTATGGCAAATTAACTGTGTAAGAATGAACCAGTAATGGTTGTAATTTGAGATTAAGAGACCCTGAACTGACAGTTAAAGAATATAATGTGTAGGAGTCTTGCAATTAGAATGGAACAGGTGGAGAAAGCTACTCAATACAAGCTTGTGCTCTTACTTGTCCAGCAAATCTTTTTCTTTTGGCTTCCCAATCCATTTCTTAGACAAACTCCAGTCAGGAGGAAATGTTCAGCACATTATTGATCCTTCTAGCTAATAGAGGAAGAGATTACCATGTTCTTCCTCAAAAGCCCCATGACTGCACAGTACAGATGTGCCAGGTGACAAACAGTTCTCATCAACAGGGCACCTGGCAAGGGCAGGCCAGGCAAGAATGAGCAGGTCAGGACTGTGGACTCCCAGGACTTCTCTGTGTGCAGCTCTGCTGTCTCCACTGCAGCCACCACGTATGAAAAAGTACCAGTTTTAGTAACCCCACTCTCCAAAGCACAGATTGTTGTTGAATTTTGTCAATGTTCCTGTTAATAAAACTTGATTGCTGGTTTGTTTTTGGTGAATAAACACAGAAGAACCATTTATGCTTCTAGAGTGACTTGAAGCGATACTGCTGGGGAGTGTTCACTGTAGCAGTGGGGAGTTTTAGTGCTCACTACTTCAAGAAAGTACAATTTAGTCATAGACCTGGTAACAGCTCGTGTACTACTGATCCATTAGGGCAGTTAATTGGTTATGCATTGATTGCAATCCTGAATACATAGGTTGTTAATGCCCAAGAGACAGGTCTCATTTCCCTCATCCAAAATGTTCTTTCAATTCTCAGGCCAACAGTTGCCATCATGATGGGGGCATATCATCAATGGCTCCCATCTCTCTCTTGTACAAATGTTTATGGTCATATTAGGATGATTATATGCACAGATTAATACTATGTAACATTTATCCAGAGTAACAGAATGGCAAATATTGGGGTACTCTTTCCCCTTTTTGACCTCAGTTCATGTTGTGATATTCAAAAGGGTGCTTATCAAAACCAGTTTGACATTCAGAAATTTTTGGTGGTGTCAGTAAACATCCTTTCTGTTAAATTGCTATTGGTTTCTTCAAGATAATAATTTTTTTAGTCTGAAAAGTTCTAACTCCTGTCACTGGAAAAAAACTGAAAAGAAAAAATGAACAAAAAAAATCCTTAAATCTGACTTACAACCCCTAATGAGAAAAGAAAAAAAAATCTGTCATCTCATTCAGAAGAAACAAAAAATGCTAGCTTTTTTAAAGTGAAATAAATGCTTTCTCTAAACATGATCGCAGTTGACAAAATGCTGGATGTTTAGGTGGCAATTATAGCCCTTTCAGAGTCTGTCAAATCTTGTCACAACACATGTTATAAATGAGGACAGATTTAGACATCCTTTCTGACAGTTATGTGTAGGATGTGGATGGTTGGCAGTTAAATTTCAAATGCAGGGAAATTTTCCTTCCAATAAATCTTTGCTTGTTTATTAAGAGGGAGTTGCCGTGCACTGAATCTTGTATCTACCATGTGCAGCTTTTCATCCTCCCAGCTTTTGACATTTCACTTTAACTTGCTTTGTGACAGCCATCTGAACATTGTTTTAGGTAAAAAGTAACCTACGGTGCTCAGGAGATGTAAGAATTCTTTTGGTGTTTTCATACTGAGATGAGAGTAAGAAATGTGTCGTATTATACACGGATGGATAGATAGCAAGAAAGCAAATAACTGAGATTGCAACTATGCTGATTGAAGGGAGCAGCTTCATGAGGCACACAGAAAATGGGATAATGCACTAGCCCACATTCATCATGTGATATGTGCAAAATGTTGATGAAGTATTAGTAATAATACTGTGCATGACAAAGCACAATTCATATGATGACAAACTGCTTCATGTGTCATTAAAGGCCAGACCTGACGTGGATTTCAAAATGTTTTTGATGGTAAGAAGACAAACAGCATGGGGAAAAGAGAGGTAGGAGGAATCATATTTTCATGGGCTAGAATCCTGGCTGGGTCAGAGAGAACTTTTTTGGAAGCTCTGAAGGTGAGCACGCTGGAGCAGCCTCAATGTTGCAATGAGTACAGCATAAGCCTTGTCAACTGCCACTGCTTAAATCTTGCTAACCAGCACAGATAGTGAAAAGCTCTGCATTCACCCTTTCTGCAAAGGCTGATATAGAGTGAGAAAGAGAGAGGCAACATCTGTCAGTTAGGTGATGTCCAGCATACATTGCATTATATACCATTAATGGAGAGAAGACAGCTCCTTTAGTACCTGCTCCAAAATTCTCTTTGACCTCCCAAAAGCATCTTCTCCTAGAAGAAACTGGTACGAGGAAAAAAAAATCTGCTTATCCATTTTGTAGCCCTCTCTCACTGGAATATGACACATTATAGACTTTTATGAATGGTGGTGTATAAAACCCCAGTGAATTAGGTAAGTGTAAAGCTAACATTTCATAGAGACAGTGAGGAAGAGATGTAATCTATGATATCAGGACCTTGTGATTCTCTTATTTAGCTGTAGTAGCAGTTTAGCATAAGACAGTTACTCACGTGCAAACTGTTAAGCAGATCTATGAGTTGTTTGCTGGACCAGGACCAAAGTGCTCGTTGCGTTGGAGGATGGAACCCATAAACTGGAACACTGTGGGCAGCTATACCTTTTGCAGAGATGAAGTTTTAGCACTTTCTATTTTCATAAGAGTGACAGTGTTATGTAACTAGCATATAGATGAACTTGTGTTCATTCCTAAAGATCATAAAATATTCAAGAATATTTGTGAGATTCTATCTTGAGTGATATAGCTTAAGTCCTTGAATTCTGAATGGGTTGCTCTCCTGTTTTTGTCTGGTTACAGACCATTCACTTAGCCTTAATGACATGCATTCAAATAAATGCTTGCTATTTCACAAATGTGAAAATAAATTTACTGTTTCTGTGCTCCAAGACATCAGCATTTATTACCTCATTTGGGAAAACAACCGAGTTATTTGGTTCATTTATACTCTATTCAAATACTGCTTTGAGAACAGGGACCATCATCTTGCTTCTCAGAGCTCTTCATGAATAGGGATATAGATTCCCAGGTAGCTTCCCTTCTATTCACTTGTATGGAAAAATCTTGGGGGGTAAAAGATTACAGGGTGTCTCAGGTACGGAGAATTAATTTGCTCATAAACTACTGAAATGTAACATGTCAACATTTTTTTTCATTTGTTCAGTTCCTTACTCAGCTGAGCTGGTATGTCTCTACTTGAATTAATGGGTTAATTTACTATGCGTGAATAAATTCTGTGTGACTATGTGTGAATAAATTCTAGTGTATCTTCTTCACAATCATTTAACCCATGAATCCTGGTTGGCAATAAAATACTGCAAAATGTTTGTCTGTTCAAAAAATATTTTTGACTCTTTTTAAGGAAATGTCATATTTGCATGTATGCATTCAGAAATAACAAAAAAAAAAGAATTAGCTACTTCAGAAATAATCTTCACATTATTGGACTGCTATGGGAATACACCATCTAATTTTACAGCTTTAGGCAGTAATACTGATGGTTATGAAGCTTATCAGAAAATTAGAAGCACCAACAATTTCAACTCTTTTTAGTGTCAGAAAACTAATCTTTAGGATTATAATCTTTATAATTGTTTGAGTTTTTTTCAGACTTGTTCTCCTATATCTACTCACATATTTCTAATTACATTTAAAAATAAGGAAAAAAATATCCCATCAGGGTAAAACAACCAACATGCTCTCAGATAATGTCTATAAGGGAGCCATTGACTGGACCTGGGAAAAATTAAAATGCAATAACAAAACATTCACGTTTAGATGGAAGCACTTTAGGGCACCTTTTAATAAATGGCTTTTCTTCAAGGCAAAGAGATCTTTCACTTCTGAGGGATATAGGTATTTCTGTACTGTACCTGTTCAAAATCCTGACCTCCAAATTCTTACATTAGAGTACCACATATGCCAGTTAATGGCACTGCTGTTGATGCTGAGGAGAGAAAAGGATATTGTGCCATTCTGTCACTATGTCTGCTCTAAGTGTCACAGAGGCCACATGGATCAAGATGGTATTCTTCAATAAGAGGAAAAAACAACTCATGGGGGTACAAGTTCTTTGAAGTTAGTGCTACCATAATTAAATGCACAGGTGTGTGGCAGTCCTGTTCTATTTCCAGGCTGCTGGAGGCAATAGCAACCCTTACTGACTCTGCCTTCCCTCCCGTGGAGCTCACCTCAGCCTAACCATAGCCTCATTTCAGCTGCTTCTGAGGCTGTCATTCCTTTAACCCATGAGGCAATTGTGTGCTGTTCTGTGCTGCCACAGCCCTGCCATCAACTCCACTTGCCCAGCTTTATCCCCAGGAGCCTGCAGTCCCAGGGAGACCTCAGCCCATGTGTGTTCATAAGGTGCCCTCCATTATGTAAAGAAATCTGAAAGGTGAAGAATCAGCAGCATGAGGAATCACATCTGGTCTCTGGCAAGCTCTATGTGAGCTACATGATGAAACCATAAGAAAAACGCTCTGAGCTGAAGTCACTGTATTCCATTGACATCAGACAGAAAAACATAACTGTAGATTTGGGTGCTCAGTTCTGAAAGGATTTGGTACAAACCACAAGACCACCATTCTGTATTGAAGAAATTACTGGATATCTCCTCCCACTCCAGCTGCTGACAGCTGGAATTTGAAAGTTTCTTCTCAGCCTACCATTCAAAGCTACCTGCAATTGCAGGTAATCTGCTTCTGCATCATTGGTCAAAGCACTGGGCCAAATTTCCAGAGAATGTAAGATACTGTAATATATTCATGTCCAGTATGCAATCAAATACTAATGAGTTGTTGGTTAGTTTTCTGCAAGATTTGAGTAAAAATGTAGCAGCCATTCCTTATGGTGTACTGGGAAAGGCCAACAACTTAACACGATGCTTCTGGGTGATTTCAGGTAAAGAGAAGCAAAAGAAAAAACACCAGAAAATATGGTTGGAATTATTTGGTTCAGACAGAGCAAAGAGAAAAAAGCAAATTCTTTGAACCTAATGATTGCCAAAGATAACCATCTTTGAGTTGTTAGATTGGTCACTGTTTGTGGTGTCACAAGCAGATCTGACAAATTTTGTGTATTTTTACAGGAACTATTACCGATCACTGTTCATTAACAATCAGAGACAGTCAATAATATGAAGAAGCACTGAGATGCTAAATTTGATACCAGTCCTCAGTTTCTGCTAAAAAAGTACTTTTCTACATGTACCAAAATAATTCTCATTCAGATGGTTCTATTGGCACTGGATGGGGTTCTAAAGAAAATGATTTTTGCATGGACTGATGATAAGGATCACCTCCTTGAAACTCAGGAATGATGCATCCCAACAAAGAGGAAGTCAAACAAAAACACCTAGAGACATGCATGGATGAACAAGGAGCTCCTGGACAAACTCACCCTACAGAGGGTGGAAGCATGGGCAAAGAACCTGATGAGAATACAGAGAAATTGTTCAAGCAGACAGGGGTCAGGTCAGGAAAGCTAATAGATTTAAAGATAGAATTAAATCTGGCCAAGGGCATCAAGGGCAACAAGAAAAACTACTATGGTAGTCAGTGATAAGAGAAAGACTAGGGGAAAATGTGCCCTACCAGATGGAAACAGGAGATGTGGTTACTTGGCAGATGGAGAAGGCTGAGGTACTCAATGACTTTTTTTGCCTCAGTCTTGGCTGGCAAGTGGTCCAGCCACACCAGCCAAGTCACAGAAAGCAAAGACAGGGACTGGGAGAATGAGGAACCACCTGCTGTAGGAGAAGATAGATTCAAGGCCATGTAAAGAACCTGGAGCTGCTCAAGTCCATGGGACCTGATACGATGCCTCTGCAGGTCCTGGGGGAACAGACAGATTAGGCGACTATGCCACTGTCCACCATATTTGCGAAGTTGTTGCAGTCTGGTGAAGTTGTCAATGACTGGAACAGGGGAAATGTAACACTTGCAACATAAGAAGGACACCAACCTGTTGGAGTGAGTCAGAGGAGGGCCACAAAGATGACCAGAAGGCTGGAGCACCTCTCCTAAGAGGAAAGGCTGAGAGAGTTGGGTTTGTTCATCCTGGTAAAGAGAAGGGTCCAGGAGACCCTACAGCACCTTCCAGTACCTAAAGGGGACCTACAGGAGACCTGGAGACTGATTTTGTACAAGAGCATGTAGGGATAGGACATGGGGTAATGGCCTTAAACCGAATGAGGGTAGGTTTAGAGTAGATATTAGGAAAAAATTATTTCCTAGGGAGGGTGACAAGGCATTGGAAATTGGAATAATGAAACAGGTTGTCCAGAAAAATTGTGGAAGCTCCATCACTGGAAGTGTTCAAGGCCAGGTTGGATGGACCCTAAGCAACCTGTTTAGTGAGTGGCATCCATGACAAAAGCAGGGGGTTTGGAACAACACGATCATCAAGGTGTCTTCCGACTCAAATCTTTCTATGATTCTACAATTCTGTGATTTTCCATTCTTTATCTGCTAGCAGGAATAATGCTTCATCATTCTGTTTCAGCAGTGCTGACAGTATTTAACTTTGTACGAAATCCTGCCAGACATCAGCCATGGCTACAGGCACAGACACAGAACTATAATAGCATGACAATTTTTATAGGCTACAATAGTGAAAAAAACTCTTTTTAATTCAAGATAATCAAAAGTTTGGTCATTGCTGACCAGTACAATACCTTTAAAGACAAAATGGGTTTGAATCATCATAATGAAGTAGTTTCCTCATAGGATTTTTATTATGCCAAGAACTGTCTGTACTCCAAAATTTTAATGGTATCATAGTATCAGAACATGAAACAGCCAGCAAAAAATGCACAAGTACCTTTGTGAGGAGTTGGCAAATGACCAAAACGTGGCATTCTCTAGAGAATGGACAATTATCCTGCATTGCATCCTAGACAAGAAGCTGTACAAATTCAAACTTACAAGGTTTGGAGAGAAAAACTGGGAAATAGAGTACTCGAATTTTGTCTTACATATCTGCTACTGACAAATAAGATAATAATTGTTCTTTAAAGTAATAGCTTTGACAGTTTATGTCATATATAGGCAGCACATTCACATACAAATATGTATGCATTATTGTTGCATATAGGTAAAAACTTAAGAAAGGAAGGCCTTGTAAAATGGGCTAAGCAGAAAAGGACTATGGGAAAGTGACTCAGCTGAATTAGAGGTAGAGAAACAAGTTATGTAACCCCTGTGTGTTCACACTGGTGTATGGTGGTTGGTTGAACCATGTTTGTTACGATTTAAAACTATGTAACTGATAACTGGCTAATTGCTTTGAAAGGCCAGGTTTTGGGAAGAAAGTGGCTCTCCTTTGCACCTACCTGGGGACTCTGTCACTACAGGCCCTCAACTAACATATTGTGTTTTGCAAATAACAGTAAATGAATAAAAACTTTTAAAGTAGTAAATCCTTGCTTAATATGAATCTTTATAGGTGAGTTTAAGATTTTCTAGAGTTTTGGCTATAGTAATTACTTATGCTGCATGGTCTTAACCCTCAAGAAAAACTGTCATGACACTTTTCATTTGAACAGACTTACACAAATAAACATGTGGAATTCTGTAACAAATAAGGAATCTGTAACAAATAATATTACTAATATTTTATTAGTCTCACTTTTAAAATAGCTGAATGTTCCCTAGTAGCTACATTGTATCCAGAAAAGATTTAGGGCAGAGATCAGAGTTCTTCTCCCTTATATATAAAGACAGAAATCCAAAAAGAACAGCCTTTGTCTACTTCTCTTCTTATATAATTCTAGTACTGTGACTCAGTGGAATAGGAGGAGTTTCAAAGGTTATGTACAGGTGAAGTTTGTTATAATAATGAATTCTTTCTATACAATAAAAAGACTGCAGGAAGTTGAGATAAAATTTTTCACTTTGTGTAGGGGAATGAAGAGGTAGCTTTCAACTTTAACCTGGAATATATCTGAATGTTCATGCTTAGATATCATACATACATTTAAACATACTTATGTATAAATATGATATATATATAGATTTATATGCTAAAGACCATATGCAGGTGTGCATATATATAAATATTTATGTATGTAAGATCTTATACTGTACTGCATAATTTTTTAATAACCATTAACACAAAAAAATTTTATAAGACTCCAAAATGTAGAATATGTCACTCATACAGAATAGGTGGTATTCACTGAACAAGTGCATTTTTTTTCTTTAGGGTACAACAGATTGTGTGAAAGCTTTCAGAAACTGGGAATTCATTCAGTAAAGTGACCTCAACAAAGTTATTCAGTTACATGAGAAAGAAATAGTAGGCTCTTTTCAGCAACATTTTCTGAATTTCTGTAGCTGAGAGATAATAATCATAATGATTGATCAAAAAGAAAAGAATGAAACTGTGGAGGACACATAAAAAAACAGAGTGGAATATTTGAAACAGACTAATTACTAAGAGGATTTTTTGTAAGTAAAAGTCAACCCCTTGTTAAATCCCATTCATGACTCTTCCCCTGAAATCACCCTGAGTTTTTTCAGGACCCTATCAATGTCTCTAAATTGAATGTATTATTATTGTTGATGCCCACTTCATCCTGCAGTGTTAAAATTGCAAAACACTACCATTTTAGAAGGAGTATCCTTCTAAATACTGATATTCTTGAACACACTCTATCACCTTGATGGCACATGAATTTGTAAACTAATAATAACTACAAATCCAGAATTTATGTAAGAGTAGACATGTGTCTCCTTGGTTGTCTACAAATAAGATTTTTTCTGGCCACTTGACTGGTAAAAATTCCCCTGTAAGACATAATGTAACAAAAAAGAAATCTATAAAGACTGAATAATAGACAGCAGATACTGCAGATGTGTTCAGCACCAACAGTTGAATGAAAAGTTGCTCCCCAAACTATTTCTCTCTATTGCTTGAGCAGGGAGCCGAGGGCATGCAGTCACCTAAGTTAGGGCAAAAGAGTTTCACTTCTCTGAAAGCAGGATGCCAATCCATGTTGTGGTTTGGAGGATGCATCTGTTGGAGTGTGCTGATCCAGTGTGATAGAGAAAAAATGGGATTTTGGATTCATTGGAGAATGAAAGGTTTGATGGCTGCAGGCACCATGACTCTGTGACTCTCATTGCCTTGGATGAGTATGAATAGTGCTTTTCACCTGACATGATTACCATGTCACCTTCCTGGGGTGTGCTGAGCATCTTCTGTGAGGTGCTGAGCAACCTCAAACCTCATTAAAGTCATTGGATAGAGCCCTGAGCTATCTCATGAGAAGAAGTTACACTATTTATACTCTGAGAACATATGTATACTGTACTATTAGTGCTAATATTTTTGTCAGAACACTTTCTTAAAGCAAAATGTGAGAACATTTGTGGGCAGTTATCACAAAACAGGGTTGACAGCTCCTTCCTTCTCTTATTCAGTCACAAACATTTTTCCTTTCAACAGATGATGAAATGTAAATGGAACTGGTCATTTTCAAAGACTGGTGTTATTTTATTGATAATACATGAACACCAAAAGAGAGCTGACAAGGCTGTTGCCAAGTAGAACTGATAATTGTAGGGTGTCTGTGGCCCTACCTTAAATTGAAAGAGGAGTTACACAGCCTGACAGTAGGACCTGTAAGCGGGAACTGCATACTGCATTTGCAAAAGTTCATAAAAGACAGGGGACTAAGCCCATCTCTTCCATTTCCACCAGATTAGCAGTTACATGTCAAATTTTATTTTACCAATAGCCTTCTATATCATGGAACTCTATCTCTGTCTGAAAATCCAAGACCTTTCTTCTTGGCTGAAAACTGCAGGAAAAGCTCTCTTTCCATGAACATCATGGTTCATACTGCCTTGGTACTAAGCTGTGAAATCTCAGGCAAGAAACAATACTGGAAATTAGCAATTCAGAACAAGAAATTACAGGAAGGAATAATAATGTCACCAAATTGTTCTGTACCCCATGAAATGGCTTGCTCAGATACTCTCATGGAATTGTTTGTTGCACTTGATCATCAATGAATCATCATCAGGTCCATGCTGCCTGCATCAAGCTTTTGACAAAAGCTCCCAGCATTAACTTATGCCTGTTCTCCATCACACCTCTGTCATCACCACAGAGCGTGGGATAATAATAGCAAAAAAAAAAAAATCAGAAAGCCAAAACAAATCCTACCTGATGAATCATTATAGTGAGGAAGATTTGTGTGATTTCAGACTCACTCTTTCATTCAGAATCACATATTATCTGTTATTGAAGTTAATTGTAATAAATGCATAACCAAACCTGACACAAGCATCCATTTGAACAAGCACGATCTGGACAGGTTTAATGACAGGATGCTTCCCAAAGAATTCCTCTTCTCAACTTAAACACAGTTTGTTCAGTTAGGAACTAAAGACATACACCTCTATAACATTCTTTACCCTCTAACAATGATTATGAGCAACAAATAAAACACATCAAGTGCAAAGGCCAGTAATTTTATTTTTGCGATTATTAAGCACTTTTGCAAAGACTAATGCATCTGGAATTTTATAAGCTAGATATATTTATGATCTGTGGGCAGTTCTTGGTGTAGTTGTGATCTATCCTTCCATCCATGCTCTGTTCGGGGTAAGTAAAGAAAACTTTAATGCCTGCTAGCTTAGTAACAGCAAAGAATACAAACTACCTTCCAAACTGGGGATCAGCATAAGGCAGAACAAGGTGCTCAGTCTGTAAGTCAAGATAAGGCGTGAATACAAATGCACTCTTTTGCTGGAACTGCTCATATTTATGCCAGGAAGAAGCAAGGACATCAGAATATCAAGGAGACAGTAAGAAAACACCACGAATATGTAAACAGGGTTGGAGTGACAGAATTTGCTGCTCTCCTGAGCAAGACTCCAGATAAGACCATCACTGGACTCTATTGTCAGATGACTTTGAGAAAGACACCTGCTTCAGAATGAGTAGAAGACAAGGTCACAGATCAGAGCAGGGTCAGAATACCTGAGGGGTCCCTTGTACCAGCATGATGGGACATACCAATGTCTTTAAAGCAAAGTACAGGTAGTTAGGCAATATCAAAAATGGGAAAAAAGAATTTGGACAAAAAGCAAGCAAAACTGCAACAATGAGAAGTGTTTATGATATGGGCAGAAGAGGATTCGGAATCAAGGGCAGTATAGGAAAGCAAGGACAGGACTCAGCTTCAGCTCCAGTTAGTCTAAAAACTAACAGGAAATCTTTCAACAGACACTCAAACATTGTATTTAGATCCCCTTTTTATGTGACTGTGAGTTCTGTGCTGCTTACTACAGCATTAGGGGCACTTAAACACCCTTGCTTGTGTGAGTAAAAGAACCACAGGGTTGTGTGCAGGCTTGGCATTATGAGTGAGCAAACCAGTATGGTCACTCATTCCATGACTTGCTGCATTCACAGGAACAAGATATGTCTGTATTCTCTGCATACAAATAGGTCAGGGTCAAACACCACTTGACTTTATCATGTTTTTTAAAAAAAGCCCACAAATTTCCAAATATTGGCTAACCACTGGCACTAAAACAAATGTGTAATAACATGTTTAATTTTAACCACCTGAATAGTCTTGTTGAATGTAGGTCTGTGTACACATTCCTGAAAGCCCAGGCACTGAAAGAGCTAATCACACATGAAATTATCTCTGGTGTGTGGGAAATATATTATCATAAGACATTTAAGTATATATAAAATAATTTTTTTTATGTTAGTCTGAAAAATACTATTATCTTTAAAATGTTGGCATCTGTGTTAATTTACTTAGATTGCAATTAACTGTGACAGTTAAGAGGTTATTTAGAAATTGTGTAAAACTGATCAGCTACATGGCTGATCTTTTCTCAGGAAAAATCCCAACCACTTTCTGCAAACAAAATCAAAAATTATACCCAATTTAAAACATGTAAAAATGTTTATGAGCTACTGAGCAAGGTACTTGCTAAAAGACTGGAAGATATACCCAAAAGAAGAGCTTTTAACTAATTCTCAATCTAACAGACATCACAAATAAGTTACACCCCTTCACCTCACCAAATTTTGATTGTCTTCTTAGGGAAGACAAATCTTAAAATTTAAAGAAGGACTTAATGCAAATTTTATTAGTAAAAGAATCTTACTCAGACCCACAATTTAACAAGCACATGTACATTGGAAGTCCAGTTTGGTCTTGTTAAATGTCCAAGGGTTTTTCTGTTCATCTTCATTGGTTTCACTTTTTGTGAAATGATGATTTATGAACTTTATTGGAAAGGGATATTGCTGCATATCATCTTAATTTTTGATGGTCACACAGTACAGAACATCCTAGATGTTCCCTTTCAGTATCATAGTGGGAGAATTCCTCACCACTTTATGTGTCTTGGGTACTGCTTGATGAACTGTTATACCTCAGATCCTTTTTAATACCTAAATCATTATAGTGAGGAAGATTTGTGTGATTTCAGACTCACTCTTTCATTCAGAATCACATATTACCTGTTATTGAAGTTAATTGTAATAAATGCATAACCAAACCTGACACAAGCATCCATTTGAACAAGCACGATCTGGACAGGTTTAATGACAGGATGCTTCCCAAAGAGTTCCTCTTCTCAACTTAAACACAGTTTGTTCAGTTAGGAACTAAAGACATACACCTCTATAACATTCTTTTACCCTCTAACAATGATTATGAGCAACAAATAAAACACATCAAGTGCAAAGGCCAGTAATTTTATTTTTTTTCCGATTATTAAGCACTTTTGCAAAGACTAATGCATCTGGAATTTTATAAGCTAGATATATTTATGATATGTGGGCAGTTCTTGGTGTAGTTGTGATCTATCCTTCCATCCATGCTCTGTTCAGGGTAAGTAAAGAAAACTTTAATGCCTGCTAGCTTAGTAACAGCAAAGAATACAAACTACCTTCCAAACTGGGGATCAGCATAAGGCAGAACAAGGTGCTCAGTCTGTAAGTCAAGATAAGGCGTGAATACAAATGCACTCTTTTGCTGGAACTGCTCATATTTATGCCAGGAAGAAGCAAGGACATCAGAATATCAAGGAGACAGTAAGAAAACACCACGAATATGTAAACAGGGTTGGAGTGACAGAATTTGCTGCTCTCCCTGAGCAAGACTCCAGATAAGACCATCACTGGACTCTATTGTCAGATGACTTTGAGAAAGACACCTGCTTCAGAATGAGTAGAAGACAAGGTCACAGATCAGAGCAGGGTCAGAATACCTGAGGGGTCCCTTGTACCAGCATGATGGGACATACCAATGTCTTTAAAGCAAAGTACAGATAGTTAGGCAACATCAAAAATGGGAAAAAAGAATTTGGACAACGAGCAAGCAAAACTGCAACAATGAGAAGTGTTTATGATATGGGCAGAAGAGGATTCGAAATCAAGGGCAGTATAGGAAAGCAAGGACAGGACTCAGCTTCAGCTCCAGTTAGTCCAAAAACTAACAGGAAATCTTTCAACAGACACTCAAACATTGTATTTAGATCCCCTTTTTATGTGACTGTGAGTTCTGTGCTGCTTACTACAGCATTAGGGGCACTTAAACACCCTTGCTTGTGTGAGTAAAAGAACCACAGGGTTGTGTGCAGGCTTGGCATTATGAGTGAGCAAACCAGTATGGTCACTCATTCCATGACTTGCTGCATTCACAGGAACAAGATATGTCTGTATTCTCTGCATACAAATAGGTCAGGGTCAAACACCACTTGACTTTATCATGTTTTTTAAAAAAAGCCCACAAATTTCCAAATATTGGCTAACCACTGGCACTAAAACAAATGTGTAATAACATGTTTAATTTTAACCACCTGAATAGTCTTGTTGAATGTAGGTCTGTGTACACATTCCTGAAAGCCCAGGCACTGAAAGAGCTAATCACACATGAAATTATCTCTGGTGTGTGGGAAATATATTATCATAAGACATTTAAGTATATATAAAATAATTCTTTTTCTTAATGTTAGTCTGAAAAATACTATTATCTTTAAAATGTTGGCATCTGTGTTAATTTACTTAGATTGCAATTAACTGTGACAGTTAAGAGGTTATTTAGAAATTGTGTAAAACTGATCAGCTACATGGCTGATCTTTTCTCAGGAAAAATCCCAACCACTTTCTGCAAACAAAATCAAAAATTATACCCAATTTAAAACATGTAAAAATGTTTATGAGCTACTGAGCAAGGTACTTGCTAAAAGACTGGAAGATATACCCAAAAGAAGAGCTTTTAACTAATTCTCAATCTAACAGACATCACAAATAAGTTACACCCCTTCACCTCACCAAATTTTGATTGTCTTCTTAGGGAAGACAAATCTTAAAATTTAAAGAAGGACTTAATGCAAATTTTATTAGTAAAAGAATCTTACTCAGACCCACAATTTAACAAGCACATGTACATTGGAAGTCCAGTTTGGTCTTGTTAAATGTCCAAGGGTTTTTCTGTTCATCTTGATTGGTTTCACTTTTTGTGAAATGATGATTTATGAACTTTATTGGAAAGGGATATTGCTGCATATCATCTTAATTTTTGATGGTCACACAGTACAGAACATCCTAGATGTTCCCTTTCAGTATCATAGTGGGAGAATTGCTCACCACTTTATGTGTCTTGGGTACTGCTTGATGAACTGTTATACCTCAGATCCTTTTTAATACCTAAGTTAGTTTCCAGTGAAAGCATGGAATTTCCAAAAGCTATTTCTCTACAGTATTAACCATACTAAAATATGTCAAATGGTTTACTGAATGTTACAGTGTTTTACGTATATTAGTTTTCAATATTTTCAGCATTTCTATTTGACTGAGGAAAAAAGAGAAAAAATGTTTGTGTTTTTTTTCTCCCAGTGCTTTCACTAGACACTATGTAAAGTAAGGAAACGGGGAAGACAATTTTTCTTTTCCAGTGTGTTTTCCCAGACTGTTTGTGGCCCTCCCAGAAAATGACCATTCTAATGATCTGTGTGATAAATATGCAAGTTTTTTCCATTCAAAAATCTGGTAATTATTGTAAATTAGAGAATATATGAAGGGCATCATGGCCTTCAAAGTCAGCAGACAACAGTTCACAATGTGGCAAAGATGAAGTTTCAAGGATGATGTGTGTCTCTTTTTAGGGATAAAAATAATTTAAAGATTTCAGCACCCCAGCTCAAGTTTTATAAATTAAGCTTATAATGCAGGCACAGCACATTCTTTTGTCATCCCCATGACTTTCAGTAAATGTTTGTAATAACTCAGAAAGACATTGATAACATAGGGAATGCTACATTTGAATGAAGAACTGCACATATTCACTCCAGCAAGTCAGTCAAGCCTATAAATCATTTTTTGGTCTGTAGGATTAGAAGTAGATAATGAAGAAATGGAACAGCATGAGTAGATATAGCAAAAGCAAGATAAAGACTGTTGAATAAAACCACAATGCACCAGCACTTTATTATATTTGTTAGCACTGAGTGGAAATAAGTGGGACAAGCACAGCAGTATCCAAACATGAAGGTGTCTCACAGATGTCTGTTATTTTCCAATATAAATTCAGGAGTTCCCAATATAGCATTAGAATGGTGACTAGTCTTTTGAAACCTAATTATAATGCTGATGCTTCCTTTGAGAAGACAGAGGGCAAGAGTATACCATGAAACAAAAGTTATGGATCAGTTTGAAGTGTATTGATCTGTCAAGGAAACAGGGCTGTGTGATTTCATTAGCCAGTCTGGACTTGGATCTGTCACATGGCACTCCATGATTTAACATCCAGCAATTCCACTGAAACTGACTCCCAAACTAAAACACAAACCAAAATAATGAGATTCCTCTCCAAGTTGAAACATACTCAGACACAGCTCTATTTCTAGTTTTGAGAAGTGAGATTTTTTTTGAGGGTCACAAGAACCACAGCTTACCACGCCTTGAGTTTTGAACTGTTTTATTCCTTGAGCAATAAATGACATTCAGGCCCAAATTCCAAACCTTTGTTTTTAACAGCTTTACCTTTTTCTGACTTAACTAGCTCTTCACCAGTCTTGGGAACAACAATTTGAAACATTTGTTGCAGAAAAGCATATCTGAAAGTGATACAATCCAGAAAGAATAAAAACAATCAATCTTATTAAAAAATCAATTAAAATGTAGCATGAAACTTCCAAAGACTTTAGGAAGAAGACATGGGGTTTTTTGGGTTTTTATTTGGTTTGGTTTTTTTTTTTTTTTCCCTTCGATTGCTTAGATATCCAAGAGCTAAACTCCTAATCTTTCCCATCTTTCCCTGGAAGGGGAGAAATAAAAGGCGACACTTGTTCTCCTGAGTAATGAACAGATCTATCAAAAAATTTAGATTAGAAATAAATGTGGCTAAGAGAGATTCCACTGACCAAAGCGCTATATATGTTGTATAAAGCTGTATTAGGTAAAGAGAATTCTGGAGACTCTTGATCGCTACCAAAGAGACTTAGTGTGCATTCAGAAAGGTGGGCATCCTCTGGTTGAAGATACTAAGAAATATTCAGACTGATAAGACCCTGACAGGGAGGTAGCACTAGAGAAACGTGCAACCATCCCGGGCTGTGACAGCCCAGGGGATCAGAATCGCATTCACACCCTGTACCACCTCCCTTCTCCCTGCGCCGCCGAAAGCCGGGACGCGGTGGCAGCAGCGCGGTGCGGTCCCAGAGCGTGTCCCCGCTTCGCCCCTGCGGACCGCGCTGTCCCAGCGCCGTCCCTGGGCTGCAGGGCGGGCAGGTGTGCCCTGCCCCGAGGGCTGGCCGGGCCACCAGCGGGGAGGGTGCCGTGCGACAATCCAGGGCTCCGCCGCCAGCCGTGCCCCGGCGGGCCGTGCCCCGCAGCCCCCGGGGCTCCGAGCCTGGAGCTCTGCCCCGAGCCCGCCCGGCGCTGTCCCCGCTGCGAGGCCCGGCCCGCTCGGCCCCCAGCGGCCGCGGCGGGGAGCGCTGCAGCCCGGCCGCCTCCCCGCCTCCCCCCGCGCCGCGCCGAGCCGAGCCAGCCGCTATTTTTAGCAAATCCTCCCCGCGTCGCCACGGGCGGCGATCGCAGCGCGCAGCCCCGCGCCAGCTGCCGCCGCCGCCCCGCCCGCCCGCCCGCCGCGCACGGCACAGGCTCGCCCCGCCGGCGCGATGGCCACCTAGTCGCCACCTAATCGCCACCTCATCGCCACCTCATCGCCACCTAGTCGCCGCCGCGACCGCCGCTACCGCAACTTTTCCTCCCCGCGCCGCGCCGCTCCTTCCCCCGCGGCTCCGGTGGAAGATGGCAGTTGGGGGAAGCGCTGGAAGTTGCAGCCCGCGAGCGAAGAGATAAGGCGGAGGAGCGGGAAGGTGAGTGGCGCCGGCCGGCTGCCCTCCGCTCCGCTCCGCTCCGTCCCGCCAGGCTGCGGCGGGCAGCGAGTGCGGGGTCGGCCGGTCCCGCCGCCCGGACGTTGTGCTCGACCTGCCGAGGCGGTATTTTTGGGACCTTCGGGGAGGTTTCGGGAAGTTGCACCGTGTAAGGGCCGGCAAGGTGGCGGGGGAGGGAGGACACAGCCGCCCCTGGCAAGTTTTACTCCGCGGGAGGGTGAGCGGAAGAGCAGCTCCCCGAGCGCTTGCCCTGCCCGGCGGGTGGTGCGTTTCGGGGTCCGGGGGATCCTCTGCGATCCCCGTGTCCTGCGGGGCCGTGGCCGAGCCGCGGGTGCCGGCCGGAGAACGGCGGCTGGAGCTCAGCTCCCCGCGGTGGGCTGGGACCGCCGAGCTCCGGAGGGCGCCGGGGGAGCTGCCCCGGGCGGCCGAACAGGTGGGCGACGCCGGGGTGCGCCCTCCTCGGGCACCGCCGCCGGGCCGGTGTCCGACTGCACGGAGCAGGCGGCAGCCGGAGGGCGGGTGCGTCCCGTCCCGTCCCGTCCCGTTCCGTTCCCGTGCCGGGTGGGTGGGTGGCCAGAATTTTGTATATTTGTATTTACGGTGCCAAAGCGGCGTGTGCATCCCGGCCGGCAGCTTCCCGGTTGGCAGCGCAGGGCATGAGGAAGTAGTTTGCAGCAAAGGTACAGTTGTTTTGACTCATCTAAAATGTCTCAGTTTTGATATGGAATGGAACATAATAGCAATCAGTAATCATTCATGCTTATCACTCCTATAGAAAAAACCCCAGGTATTACTCGTAGCGCACAAAATGCATATTCATCTTTTAATATCTACCCCGAGCCCACAGCACTTTATATTTTTAAGTGCTCTGATGAGGTCTAAACCCACTGTTAAACAATGGGAATTTAAGTGTAGACAAATATTTAAAACAAGCCGATCTTTGAGGAAGAAGTGGTGAGGTGGATTGTGGAGACCTTTCGACATATGAAAATGCATGAATGTGCACTTTTGATGCAAAAGTTGTTGAGATTTTCTGTCACAAACAGCACAGAACAAGTGCTGACACAGAAACTGAGGAATTTTAAACATTTGTCAACATTTTAGTTCCTTGACATTTTGTTTTCTGTGACAGAATAGTTTTGTGACAGTTATTCAGGATTTAATTTGCAAGCTCACAAAGGCCTGTAGCTGTGATGAACAAAAAAAAGGAAGGTATTTCACATTTAGGTTTTTCGAATGTCCTGTCCTACTCAAATGTTTCGTCCTACTCCTGTCTTCTCTCCCCGCACACCTAGCTCCGCAACAGCATCCCTGTATTTTTGAAGTTATCTTGTTGCTTAGTGTCTCTAAATTTTCTCTCATGTCCAATACATTTCTGTATCAGTGGCCTCAGCTCATATGTGTTTTGTACCAGGAACACCTACTTTGATCACAAAGAGGTGCCAGCTTGTTCTTTGTCATAACACCAGAGCAGTCTTGGAAGGCAATTCCATCCCTTCATACACTTAAGTTGCATTGTTATTTGTGTAAAATAGCTATGTCTCAACTGTATAGAACTTTCTACCATGAATGATGCAAATAATATACTATTTTAAGACCACTTTTTCATTGTCGTGACAAAGATGTGATCCAAAACACTGGAAATAAACATGTCATGGCTCCAGAGAAAAGCTGCAGTCAGTCATGTTTGTGTACCACTGGTGCAAGTTTCTTCATACAAATATTGAAATAGCTGTTTATTTAACGAAAATGTAATTGTCAGTTCAGAATTCCAAAAAAGAAAAAAACATGCCATTTTACTTCTTGGTGACCAGCTTCATGCAAACACAGTACCATAGCTAAGCCTACCCAAAGCACTGAGTCTCAGTGTCAAATTCCTCTGTAAGTCTGTGTAAATGTCTAATACACTCAAATGTTTTGAATCTAACTATAAAATGTTAGTTTTGAAAACAGTAGTGTTTGGTTTTCCATTAAATTGCTTTTCCACAAGTGGAGCTTGGTCTACATGACTAAATGGGAACAGTAATTTGTAAGCTGCTGTGTGTCTTCAGTTCACCAGCATCTTCCTGCTCCCAGAGCAGTTTAAAAACAAAAGCGAAATAGTGTCTTCACTGCTGGAAGTCAGTACACGCTTCATTTAGAGCAGTTGTTCCTATTAGAATTTATTTCTGTGGAAAAAAAGAAAAAAGATAATATTATAATTAAGTGGCATATGTATTTTCTAATTTCTTAATAAAAATAACATTAGAAAGAGATTCAGTTATAAAAAATGATGTACTTTCTAAAAAGCATGTAAACTGGAAAATAACTTTCACTTCTTCATCTCAATACCTGAAATAGCCCCATAGAACTTGCTGTTAGAAATACTACTTGCATGCTGAAAATACGTATCAAATTTAAGTTTACCTGTCCTGAAAATTGTATGAATCCTAGTATGAATTGCCATGAATACTGATGGTACCTAAATCTAGTTGCAGCTGTTAGTTTCTTAGTATTCAGCTAATGGTTAGTAGGCAAAATGTAGCTTTGAAAGTAATCAAATCCTGTTGTGAATGAACAACAATAACCAATGAAAAATGGCAAAATATTTGGGATGCAGTCTAGTAATCTCCAAATTGGTAAATTAAGCATGTATTTATCAGAGTGTTTGTAATATTGTTGGTTTGTATTCACCAGTATTCAGACTAGCTAATTTAAAGCCACTTAGGGCATGTGTGTTGAAACTGCAATAGAAAGTATTGTGGCTTGCAGCATACTCATAGCTGAACCATTTAGCTGAGAGAGTTTATTGCATCACAGGAGTGAGCGTTTTTCCCTTTTACAAAAGAATTCTGGGCCAGATTTGTTGAGGATTGTATGGTATGTCCTATAAGCATGCTGTTTACATGAACTTTACATATAAATTCAAATTAAAGGAATGACTATTCATCAGTTTTCCAGTCTCCTCAAAAGTAAGAAAATGTTCTTTAAGTTGCCGCAATTAAGTAGAAGGTATACGATACATCTGTTGAGTTAAATTAAAGATGGCTCTCATGTAAAGACTGAACATTAGGCTATTCCATGATAAAACATATTTTTCATGCTTCAAAGCTTCAGTAATGATTTCCAGATAAATAGTCAGAGAATGTTGCATTGCTGAATCACTTAATGTTATATTGTTTGTTGAAACTGATAGATGAGTAAGGCAATTTAGAGCTAACATTACTTGATGAAATCACCTTTCATTTTCTCCTTTTCGTTTTGAATTTTTAAATTAGGATGATCATACACAACCAAAGAATTTTTGCCTTACTCAATGGCCACCTAATCGCCACCTAATCGCCACCTACAATGGAACTTGTAATGAATGCATTATGTTGTGAACATCAGTGTGTGCTGGGTAAGGCTGTGCTAGTGTTGAATATATTGTTACAACTTTAATAATAAATTACAAAGTTTATTTGTGCTGCTAATCTACAAATTCATCTTCAAGCAGCTAAAAAAATTACAGTGAAATAGTGCTTAACTACTGCTCAAAACTAATGTCTCAATACTTTGAGGCCAGCTCAGACCTTTCCTGTGAGGATATAACCACACTTCTCCATACTTCTCTATTTTTGTATAATATATAGTTGTACGACTTTCTGTGAAAGAAGTTTGTCAATGCAAAAAGTTAACGCGGTCAAAAAAAAACTTTAGACAAATTCCTAGATAAAAAAAGAAAAGGGGGAAAAAAAAAGATCAAAGGCTAGAAAGCAGAGATATAATGTTTCTGAATCAGGATGTCCCTAACCAGCAAATATTCTGGAGGCTTCAGAGTATTTCAAGAAGATACCATTCATATGGTTGCATTGCGTTTCCTCCCTTTTCCCTATAATTTGCTGCTGGGTATCTGGGGAAAAGATGTTGGATTCTGAGCAGGTCTTTGGTTTGGTTTTATTTTACTGTTTGCGCATTCTTACCCAGTCAAGGTGGACCAGGTGATATGCAATTTAGATATTCCTTTATAGGGAAAAGTGATTGAGAACTTTTGGTTACACAACATTCAAGCAGATGTTTACTTGAATTAATTAGCATTAACTCAATGTATGATGTTGATTATGAGAAGGAAAAGTAATAGGAAGCAAATATTTGTTCTTATTTTCCAGTAATTTATTGTTAATGGTATTTTCAATATAATGTTAACATTGGTCATTCACAAATCATGATACATTGTTGAAGTTTGTTTATGATATGTAGCAACTGTAGAATAGTTTGTTTTAAATTTATTGCATAACCGTAAACTATGTTTGTTTAAGAAAATGAAATGCTTTCACTGAAGGTAGCTCAGAAGTGCTGGTAAGAAGATGATGCCTTACAGTATGTCTTTTATTTGTCCCCAGTTCCTCAGTTTTGGAGTTGAAAATGGTGGATTCTGTATCTCTTCATTTGATTTCTGCTCTGAGATGCTCAGTCTTTTAGCTCATTTCTGTTCAAGGTACAGAGTGCTCCTTCTCTAGAATGGATGACTGTCACTCTTGGGGTTTTATCCAGATTTGAGTCTGGTTTTCTAGCTTAGTCTGAGCATGCATGAGCCTCTACTGTCATGTTCACCGAGTCCAGCTTTTGTTTCCATGCTCTATTAACCTGCAAGAGAGGTGAAGACCTGGTCTAAAGAGTATTTTGAAAAGGTCATGTCCAGTGCACAAGAGAAATTGGCAGTACTGAAGGATGCCAATCTTATGTGCATACAAGATACGTGAACACGTGAGCCTGAACCTATTCATGAAGGAAGTGGTGCTGCACAGTGCCTTTGGTGCCTCAACCTTTACAGGGCCAAGGACCAGAAGGCAAACACTGCTCTAGAAGCTTTGGTGAAAGGTGACAGAGCTGCAATGAAAAGGCAGCTGCAGATAGTAACTATTTGGTGCATAAAATGTGTAAATTATTCATTTGTTTCATAGATAGATAACTCTTCATATATAGGTTAAAACTAAAGGAATGTGCAGACAATATAAAATACATGTGGTTGCCATTCCAATCTTTTGTGTTTCCCCTTTTGGCAGTCAATACAATCAACATTGATTAAAAAATCATACTATTAAGCAGATTTTTGATACTTCATTTGGAGTTGAACCTGTTTTACTTGGTATATAAATAATTATATATTCTCTGAAAACATATTAGAAATTGAAATATCAGTGAGTTGAAATGGAAAATAATTTTCAATACCTGAAACACATCATAGTCCTCTAATGTGGTTTAAGTTTGCTCTCCTGACTGCCATAATCAGCACCAGGGATCTAGTTGGAGGTTGCCATAGGATTCTTTTTGGCCTCAGTGCGCTCAGTTTTCCTTCCATAACAATCAGAGCAATTAGGAAGCAGCAAGGAACTGAAATTAAATCTCAGCCACAGAAACAGAATAAAGACATTGTCAAGATGCAATCCTGTGGCAATCAGGATCACAACCTACAAGAGTGAATAGTTCAGGGGGGGAATCCAAGCCAAGGTATGAATCAGAGAAAGGTTTTTCATTTGTAAATTACATTTGTAGGTTTGATTTATGGGTACCCACTGTAGTACCAGCCTAGCAGCCCTTTCCTCTTGCATGGGTACATTCCATGCCTGAAGGTGGACAGTCTGCATGGAACACCAAGTACTGTTGAGCAGAGTGTAACAAAGAAATGATAAGTAAAATCTTTAAGGGGTTCTAGCTCTCCTATTTCAAACATTAGTCTCTTATGAAGACTGTGAATGAAGAAACCACCTAAGAGAATATTTAACTGCTCTCAGTATATCCAGGTTGCTTACTCAGAGTCTCTTGGAAGTGTTTATATTTGTTCTCTGCCATCACATACACCTTGTCTTCCACTCCATCTGGCTATATGCTTTCACCCCCCTCCAAAAAAAGAAATTCTGTTATGAAAATGTAGTTAAGTATTGCTATCTTTTGAACAGTTGGAGCAAGAGTTCAAGGCTTCCTTTTGACTGAGAAGTGAAGGTAGTAAGTGGATTTTTTGGTGCAGAGGCCTTCCCCAGAAACTAGTGAAAAAAGGGACAGGTTTAATGTTATTAATGGGTGTGTAACCCTAGGGTTTTGTAGCATTTTAGTGAGATACATGTGACTGGATCAGTATCAGCTTATTAATGTGATGAGACTTCCTTTAGGACTTCTCAGAGCTGATCAACCATTCTTCTTCCTTGTGCTATTGCATGTCATTTATACTGGTCCAGATTATGAAGAAAATGCAGATTTCCAAAGAAGGTGAAAGGAAATGACATCTTCTGAAAATTTGCTGGGGGTGACACTAATATTAACAGTATTAGGACCTTGATTGAAGAGGTCAAGGATTTTACTTGTCTGTGAGGAGTTTTGTAATTGACTATAATGAGATCAGGATGTCACCTTTGCAAGTGAAATTTTCACCTCTTTGATGGGCTGGTTGTTGTTTGTCGTTGAAACAGATCAGATTAAGAGGAGAGCTTGTGAAAGCCCTGTTCAAGGTTAAGATCTACTGAAGACATGCATGGGAAGACTGTAGTATACTCATTTCCTTTCCAGCCAGAGCAGAAATGGCACAGAGCATGGAATCTGGGACTGGGGAGAGCAGCAATGGATTGTTCTTTGATTCATTAGCACAAATCATAGAAGCTGATTCAATTTAGACAGGCCGTCAGAGAAGTGGAGGAGCTAGAAAAGTATAATTCCTGATCATTCTTTGCTGCCGTCTTTTCCAAATTACCTTTAAATAAATTTAGCATATTTTGGCATGCAGTCTGGGTACATTTTCCCTGCATCAAACTGTCTGCATGCTTCTATTCCCTCCATCACTAGTTTTCCTTAGTGATGCCTAAATATAAGTTTGTAGCTTCTTCAGTGTACTCTGATTACATGCAAATAGAGTGTGCTGGTATGCGTAGGAGATTTTTCTGGGTGTCTGGCAAATGAAATCGTTTTTCTTTAGGCCACAGAGTAGCAACTGAGCTGCTTCCACAATTTCATTGCAATTTTTATGGGGAGTCTGTATACAATGCCTGTGAGAAATCTGGAAGGATTTTGTTGGATTGACTTTGAAGTGACAAATTGACTGTCATTTCTGACACAGCTTCACGTGTACTTACCAGTACAGAATGGTCATCCATACTTTTGAAGGGATTTGCTGGGATGTTGGTTGCCTGTGGAGTCTGTATGCATCTTTTTTCCTCACTCTTTTTATTTCTGTGGAGTGTTTGTATTGCTGTTTTTGTAGAAAGAGACTGAGCTGGGAGAGACAGCAGGAGACACAACTGAGAGTCTTTTTCAGCTGACATTTGGACCACAATTTAGGTTTTATGCATAGAAATGTCAGCTGTAAAGACACTTCTGTTAGATAATGAAGCAACATAATAAATTCATTATCATGTTAAGACAAAAAAGATATGGATTTTTTCAGTGATTTCAGTTTATGTATTTCAGGAGAGACAATTTAAAAAGGCATATTTTTTTTGTATTTTAAGGCCATAAATGTAATCAAAACAAATTAAAAGTAAACCACATTTAAAAAGGTTTTAAATTCTGCTTGCTTACTCTGATTAGGATGATTATCTTTCATAAAACTGATTAACTATGTGATATGTAACCTAAAGTAGTTTTCTTAAAATATCATAGGATTGCCTCATCCTCAGGTTGCCATTGCTGTGTTATGCATATGGTCATTTTGTATTACTCACCTCTGTGAAAAATAGCACCAATAGCTCCCTGCTCAAGTATGTTGAAATCAATATGATAAAAATAACAACATCTGTCATTTATGTGAATGAAAAGAGTGAATTCCAGTGAATAGGAAATGCATAGATAGGCAAGGCCAGAAGTGGGGTCTAATATACGTGTCTTTTTTTTGTTCATAATTGGGTTTTAAGTCCAACATCATAACAGGATGTGGCCTATGTGCTAAGCAGACATAAAGCAAAGCAAAGACAATTATTTTTCACCCTTAAAGCAGTTACTGTACATCGGTGCAATGATCTGTCAGATTTTTGTATGCAGGCTGTTATCCTCTTGTCTAGAGACTTTTCCCAATAATGTTGCTGCTTCAGTTAGGCAAAGGAATAATTAACTATACTGATCTTAACAGAACTGTTATTGCTGACACATAGTAAGGGAAAAAAAGAGAAAATCTGACTTGAGTCAAGTTGAAAATGTGTTAGCTATTGGCTCAGTCTAATTATACTGAATTAAATCTAATTGCATATCGTCATCCAGGCCCCAGAATTTTAATAGTAATTGAATTCTTGTAAAGTTATAAGGGTGATTTAAAAAGGTAATGTAAATTTTGTGGTACTTTCTCTGTATAATTGAAATTTCTAGAAAAAACAAGTACTGTTTAAACATTTTGGTGAGGAAGTTTTTTGTCAGAAACCAGTAATTAAATATAGAGGATTAACATGAATAGAAAATAAACCTCACGGTTTTTCACCTGTTTCATTTTATTATCTATTTGTCATTTGTTATGAAAGAAGGTACTATTAACAATATTTCTGCTTTAAAAGATGACTGCTGCAGCTGAATTCTCTACCTTTATCCTGGTATAGAATAATGCTGGCTATGGCATTACTAGAAGTAGAAATGTAGATACAATTTTTGTGTAGTAGATAGAAGAAACAATCCTCTCTGAATGAGGATTTAATTTGGTTTTGACCATTTTGCAGCTGGTTAATTGTTTAAAGTGAAAGTAATTCTGTAATGCATGTAGCAGTTGGTACTTGAAACCAGTTATGTTGCATTCTACATCAGTCATTAAAAATTGTATTGATTAGAGAATAAAACCAATGCTGCTAGAAGAAATAAAGGGTAGGTTAGGCAAGAAAAAAAATTCAATTTGCAATAGATGAGGAGACTCTTTAGCTTAGTAACTGCAATGTTACTCAATGCTGTGGTCTTATTTCCTAATAATAATAAATTGGAATTCTGTTATTTCAGTTTACATTGATTTTCCTTTTGCAATGCATTGGAAAATGAATAGAAGCTTTGCCTATTTTATTACAGTTCTGCAAAAAAAGGAGAAATAAAAAATGTATGAGAGGATAAAGCCAGTAAAATCTTAATATTTTAAATGGAAGAATTTCTGGGAAGCAAGTGGAAGCTTCGGAGTTGGATATCAAGGCTAACACAGACAATTGGATTAGGCAAGTTCCTCTTGGCTGATGGCAGCTAGAATCACAGTCTCTAACAGAGAATTATCACTGGAGAGCAGTGGGAAGTGAATATGTAATCAAGGAATGTTCTACCTCCATCCTGCCTGTCATACCAACACCTTTGGTACCATAGAAGAAAACAGCCCTTTCACATAGGTATGAGATATATCATGAGTGAGAAAAATACTGAAAGATCTAATAAAGCCAGTGTCAAAGCGAAAAAAAAAAACCCAAACAAAAAAATCACATTTTTGTTACTTGAATACCCATATGCCAACTGTGTTGGAAATGTATACAATATGCAGACTTGAATAATTTGTGCTTGGATAGACAATTGCATCAAATGTTAGCAAAGCCTGACTGTTTCATGCTTTTTTTTTGAAGGCCCACTCTATTTTGGTGCTGAGTTCCTGATTAGAAGGAATCATCTTTCATGTTCCAATGGAAATAAATCAGTTTTAGTATTATAATCGAATTTATTCAATTGAGTGCATAATTCCTGGAACAAGAAAGCATCAACAGGAGAGCCCTCCATTCTGTGCAACATTGTAAAATCTGCCATTTTGTTATAGATTGGGGTGTTTTTTCCCTTTTTTCTTATTACTGGCCCACAGAAGGTAATTGCAGATTTTGTGTATAAGCCTTGGGGACAGTTTGGATAACTGAATTGAATAATTGAAGTAAAGAAGCAGAAAGAAAGAAGGCACATTCAACACTTCACTTTTTGGAATAGTGAATTAGAGAGAAGCTTTGCCCTTATAGAACCAATAAGAGAGACCTAAACTCTTCATTCCTCTCTAAAATAATTTCAATCTGCTGTTTCAGCAGCATGATTCATGCAGAAAGAATGTTGTTTCTTATTCAGATTCCACTAACCCTCTAGTTACTGTGTCCAGTGGGCATAAATTCTATTTAAGTAAAGTGGAGTATTGTGACTGTGTTTAAGACATAAAATTCTATGCATGATTGTTCATAAAGACTGGAACTCATTTTCCTGCATGGAGAAATGTTAGATGCCACTCTAAAATTATGAATCTGAGTTTATTTGTAGGGAAATTGCTCTTGATTTTAACACCAAGTAGGAACTTGCATACAACTTCATATCCTCTAGATGCTCAGGCTTACATCCCAAGTTATGACAGCTTCCTGCAGGCTCATCAAGATGGCTAAACATTTTTAAGAATGCAAGGTGCTGGCTATATTGTCCAACAATCCAATTAATTTTCTACTTATTTTCTTTCTTCTTTTGTGCCCAGAGAGCACAGCTGGCTGTTACATTGGCCTGGGGACTGTGAAGCCATGGGTAAGCACAATGGTACTACCCATACACAATAAGGGGACAACACTGAGCCAGTATTGATGCAGTCTGTGCTGGTATGAGACTTCCAGTGCATGATGGTGCTTCCTTTCATGAGCAAGGATGTTCTTCCTTACATCTTCTCCTGTAGGGGATAGAATAAAAGAAAATAAAGATAGTATAGAAAGTAATCTTACCCCTAAGGAGTTGCAGCTGGGCCAATTATGAAAGATTAGGAACAGGCCTGACTTTAACAGGCCACAGCTGTAACCAATGAGAAGAAGAGTGCTATAAAAGAGTGGGGTAGCTGGTTGAAAGGGGACCTGGAGTCAGTTGGCTGCTTTGTGAAGAAGGAGTCAGTGCTTGTAGGTGCTGCCCATGAGACTCACCAAGAAGGTATGAAGCTTGTGCCATAAGGAGACAACAGCATGGAACCCCTGTGATAGGATGACAACGTTTTCCCACAGCTTTTTCCTGCTGCCTGTGGCAGCCTGAGTTCCAGTCATTCCCACAGCTCTGAATGGGAAGTCCTCTACCAACCACAGCCAGTATGGACAAGTCTTGGACAAGTCTTAGCTTAATTTTTTTCTTCTTGCTGGTCTGAATGATGCAGAATTTTGAATTACAGGCCTCTTAGTTATTCAGAATCAAGAAGGGCAAAGGCAGAAGGAAAAGAGAAAAAAAGCTTTTTTTTTTTTTTTTCATGCTGTGCTTGGCACCCAAATCACAAAAACCTGCTAGATAAAGGGATTCTTCTCAGCTGCAAAACATGCACCAACCACCATTCAGCCTGCAACTTCTAGTGCTTCTTGTGTAATTTTTGTGGAAGTCCAGTCACAGGGCAGGTGAATGGCTTTTTGTAGCCAACCTTTGCTGGCAGGAAGGAGATGACAACCAACGGAACCCTGTCTTGACAGACTGAGAACAGCAAATTTGAGCAGCACCCTGCCATTGCTCAGCATGCAAGCGATTAACAGCTCACAGCACACAATTCTGGACCAGACAAGTATAGAATTTGGAGACTATGAGAAGCATGAGTGTCTTCTCAAGTGCCTTCCATGCTTGCTGCTCCATCCTTCACCTGTTGTTGGTGAAGGATGCTTAAGCAGCATGAGTAGGTGCTCCTAGCATGGACAGTCAGCAGTTTTTGCCAGGTCCTGCCCCTGTTACACATTCAAAACCAGCTTAAATTTCCTCTTTAATCCTCAAGTCTCTGTTTCTCCAGGTCAATAACTTCCCACATGAGTCTGATTCTTTTCATGCTCATGACCAGGAGAATAGGTCTAAATGTTGTCTGAGATGTTTAAAATATGAGGAAGTGAGCAGGTGATAAGAGACAGTAGTTGTGATGTTTGGCTTTTCAGAATGGAATACACACTGGATAGGAGATCTAGGGAGAAAAATAATTCAAAGCAACTTGGTGATGCTCCATCTTTATTGTGTTTATTTCTAGACTGAACTGAATAAGTGGCTTGAAACACTCAAGTTCCCTCCTTCACCCTGGAGTGGACACTTGAAACAAACAGTTTTGTGCTCTGTTTGTTCATTATAATGCTACTTCACTGGATAATCTGTCCCAGCCATAGCCAGGAGAGAGCTGACATAGCAACATCAGGAGTAGGATGGCTGTGTTTGGTCTGAAATCAATCCTGGATGTGCTGCAGTGTAAGTTTTCAGTTTTTTCCTTTTTAAGTAGCTAAGCATCTACTAAGCGACAGAAAACAGTAGGGAACAGGAATGTTGGAAGGGCTGGAGTCTCTAGAGCTGTGCTCTGGAGGCCATGGTGGTACCTGAGTGCAGAGCTTAGTTGCCCATCTTGCAACCACCATCTATATGGTAGAATTACGAGTCAGTATTTGTAGGTGCACAGTTTGTGGTGATTGGGAATGGGGCTGTGGCTGAGCCCCATCCCCAATGGGCTGCAGCTACGAAAAGCAGGTGAGCAGCATGGAAACCAATGAGCCATGGAGTGCCCAGGTGCACTGACCAGTCACAGAAGGGAAGAGAGGGCGCATAGGTGCAATGCATCAACATGAGGGGTATAAAAGGTTGGGCTAAAGAACAAGAAGGGCAGGTGCTTGAAGTCTTCTGTTGAGGTATGGTGATACTCTGTCTATCACGGCCATCTCAACTGTGACATATGCTGCTACAATTATTTTCCTCTTATCTTGAAGCTGAGGAAAGCTTGTGTCTTTGCCTGTTGGGTACAGGTGCTATGATAGATCTGAATTCCCCTAGTTCTCAGGGTGTACCTAGCATGTCATATCTGTCTTTTTATTCTGTTGAATCAGATTAAGTTACTTTTACATATATCTTATCTAGCCTCAAATTTTGGTATCTCTGAGATGATTGTCATGTAAGAGCAAGTTTGGGAATGATGAGTGGAAAGGGACTGTTCTGACTTCCAGTGTCAACTTCCACGTTTTTACTGCTTGGTCAGGTTCTCTAGGAGATATCTAAAAGAATATTTGTCCTCTAGGCAGAACATATCTATCTTTACCCTTCAATTTCCTTCTTGCCTAACTGGCAAAAATTAGCATCTGTAGGTGCAAACGTTATCTAGTTCTTCCTTGGTATCTTAGGGGAAATAAGTGAGGTCCAGGAAACTTGTCTGATGTCCCTGTGAATTTGTTTCTAGGCTGTGCCTCTGGTATGGGTCTGGAAGAAGGTCCTGAGGCAGGAAGAGGTTATCTGAAAGTAATTCTGGTGCTTCACTGAAGATGACCCTGTGGGGATTGTGACCTAGGACTACTAGGGTTTGTGGCAGCCTGTCCATGTTCTTCATAGAAGGGGCAGGTGTTAAATGAAGTGCTCACAATTTCTGGATACAGAACTTTTATAAATGTCAGTTTAGAATGTTTTCTTCTCCTGGAATGCCTGACATTATTCATGATCCTGATGTATGACCATGAAATCTTACTGTTAGCAGAATTATGAATCCACATGTGGCATTCCAAATGTGGCCACATGTGGCTCCTAGACCTCCCTTTGTTGTATAGACTGCAGTACCCAGACCTGTGCCAAGGGATTTCCCTTAGAAATGAAATGGCTGTTTGTCTCATTTTCATACATAACCTTTGGTAGAGGCTTGCTGAGGGATGGGGGTGAAGTATGATGGCTTGGCAATGTGGCAACAAACCTTTTAAATCTTGTTCCTTGAATTTTTTTTTTTTTTCCCCTAAGAAGTTGTCTTTTAAGTTATATGTAGTCTCAAATTGAATATTTGAGAAATTAGGGGAACACAAAGTATTCAACAAGTGCTATAGAAATTCTCACATCCACGAGAACATCAGTGAAGGACTTGTTAATGTTACTTCTGCGTCTCTGTAGCTCCAAGGGGGTGGACATTGCTATCTTGAAGAGATCACTTCTTTTCTTTGTTCAGAGTTATCATAACAAGTAATCCTTTCTCCTGTGCCATTTATGGATCCCTTCTGCCAGCTCTCATTTAGATTTGATACACCATCAAATGATATGCAGGTTATGATATGAAAAATGACCACAATTTAGCCACTAAAAAAATGGCAGAGATAGCACAAAGCTTTCTGGGCTTAAGTCAGACTTATGCATCTAAATAATATAAGACTCTTCTTAACAGTTTTCTTAGTTTTATAAGACAAGATTCACCTACAGATGCTAGGAAATTAGTTGTAAGCATATAACCAGATTAAAAAGAAAAGTGCTGCTTTACCTCTTTCCTCCACGTGAACTTCTGATTTTCTGGATGAACGCTTTTTCCAAAATACAACTTTTGTCTTTCAAATTCCTCTAACTACCTGTTTCAGAAAGTATCTTTTTCCCAAGTAATTTCTCCTTTGTGCTGTGTCCTTTCTTGAAAGGATTGTAAAAGAACTCATGCTGTGGTCACAGTTCCCTAAAGCAATTTCCACAGCATTTTGCCTTTATATCACAGTTGTTTCTCTGATGTGTTGTTGCACCAAGCTGGATTACTTTTTCAGAATTTGTGGCCTAAATACTCATAGAGATATCATTTTTCTTCTTGGGTGCTCCACAAGGCCATGAAAACTTTTTTTCTCCTCATCATTAGTAAACCAAGTATTTTCTATAAAACTCTTTTGATAGCTGCACTTTGAATGCTTCATCTTTTAAACTTGATTTATAAAATCACAGATTTACAAAATGGTTAGGCTTGGAAAGCACCTTAAAGATCATCTGTTCCAACCCCCTTGCCATGGGCAGGGACTCCTTCCACTTGACTGGGCTGCTCAACCCCCATCCAGCCTGGCCTTGAACGCTTCCAGGGTTGGGGCATCCACAACTTCTCTGGCCAACCTGTTCTTGTGCTTCACCACCCTCACAATAAAGAGTTTCTTCCTAATATCTAATGTAAACCTATGCTCTTTCTGTTTGAACCCATTCCCACTTGTCCTGTCACTACATGTTCTTGGGAAAAGTCCCCAAAAGTCTTTATCTTTCTCATAGGCTCTCTTCAGGCACAGGATAGGTTACCCTGCAGCCTACTCTTCTCCAGGCTGAACAATCCCAATTATCCCAGCCTTTCCTTCTAGGAGATGTCTTCTGATGCCTTAAGTTTTAGCTTTCATACATTTCAGATTCTGTGCTGCCTAGGGGTGTAGCTCTGAGCTTCATATTAAATGCTAGTAGGTTCTCTTCTCAGGGTAGGTAGACAAAACAATCCTTTTCCAGCTTGAGACCAAGGACAACCTTTATGAGCTTCAGGCCAAAAGGTATAAACAACAGGGAACTGAAGAAGAGAAAACAAGGAGGATGGGACTTCATAACCTGAAGCTATGATTGGACAATTAACTCCAATATGCAAGTAGACCAAAACTTACAAGACTTTGAGACCTTGTGATAGGTCATCCATTTTGTGGCTGTTTTGGGTCCATCTTGGATGTAGCCCTGGTCAGGCTCTTGTGCTGCCCAAGGTGTGTCCTTTAAAGCCTTTTAATAAATATCTATTCTCTTAGCTCTGTGTAGTCTCTGTTCCAGGTCAGCCTCTCAAGGCATCACTTCCATCCTTCTAATCACCTTCTTGGGCCTCCTCTAGACTCATTGCAACAGATCAATGTCCTTCCTGTGCTGAGCATCCCAGAGCTGGATGCAGTATTTCAGGTGGGATCTCATGAGAGTGAAATCAAGGGGCAGAATCACCTCCACTGACCTGCTGGCAATGCTTCTTTGGATTGATTTCACAGGCCTTTAAACTGACCTTCCTTCTTTCTAAGATGCATGTCGTACATGTTAAAAATCAAATTAATGTTGTTGAAAGTAACAGTCTCAATAGTAAAGTATGCCTAAAACTGTCTTCATCAAAGCCACTTTTGCTAAATAAAATTTTTAAGCTGTTATTTATTAAAACATGTGGTGAAAAGCATCTTGTGGAAAGGATTAAATACATTGTTACAATACATACATGGAATATTTTTGAATACCATGTATTTGTTTGTATGTACAGAACTTATTTTCTTCTCTGCCCAATTTATGTTCATGTATCTTCACATTTATTTTAAATGCTCACACAGATGAAAGATGTCATTCACCTAGAACCAGCAAATGGTATGCAGTGAACAAGTTATAGTCAGCAACTACATTTCTTATATACTGTGAGCTGATGTTATCAGAAATAAATGGCATATAGGCATATACTCTGAAATTTGATCCTTTAAAATTTCAACTTCATAATCTAAGATCACAGTCCTGCTCAGCATACATTCAAGTAGTACAAAGACAAACTACAGGCTGGTGCCTTTCAAAGTACCCATGACAGATACTAGACTTCAGCTCTCTGTAGAACTGTACCTGCCTAAATTTAAAGATGCTTACCCTGCTGATTTTGCTCTTTTCCTGTCAGATTGATTATAGTGGTATTCTTTGAAGACTTACTCAGTGATTTCAGTTTATTTAAATATAGAGAGATTAAATGCATTTTCTCTAATAATTTGTTAAAAAGTGAGTGCTCAAAACAAAGATTGTGCTGTTTGAGAATTTTATCTGTTTTTTCAAACTACAAAGACTTGTTGAAGAGAACAATGATGACACATATCTAGATGGAAATTTCTTAGATTTACCTTTTGAATTGCAGTTTTCTTTTATGCTTTTTCTTTTAGTTTAAGTGACAAATGTGACTCAAGTGAGATGAAGGAATCATTTTAATATTCCTATGTTTTGGCAATGGTGGAAGTACAGTAGTCAAGGAAAAAACCCATACATTGGGCAAGGCAAATCTTAATGTTTGGTGACAGCAATGGGCTATGTTGAAGTGAAAGGAATTTTAAAAATCAGAATAACAGATTGGCAGCTGGGAAGCACATCTAAAGGGGACCATCTTAGTTGTATTATTATCAAATAAATAGATGGACAGATATCTGAAAATATATTAGAGGAAAAAAAAAGTGAATATACAGATGTACTCCTTTGCCACGGATGGACATAAGTTGACATTGATAACCAGGTAAAATATTATCATGGTTGAAGCAGATTAGAGAAGCCCAGGTAGAAAGTGGTGCTGGATGAACACTTGGGACACTCAACAGTTTGGATACATATCAACTATGAATGGAAATGTGCCAGGAAAGAGGAATTAAGGAAAGTTGTTAAAGCATGACCTGAGGAACAAAACTAATGAAATTAATTGATTGTGTATAACACTAAAGTTCTTTCTAATTTTGAGAAAGTGGAGCTGTAGCTATAAATGTGACTTTTTAAGAATGAAGTTTTTACTCTGGCCAGAAATAATAAAATAAGAAACAGTAATAGTATGTATTTTTCATCAAAGCAGCTGCTGTAGTCTGTAATGCACTTTCTTTGGCAGATGCTGACATTTAATTGTGACTTATGTGCCTAAACAAAGGTAGCAAAAACATCCTCATTCCAAGGAAAAGGTATCTTTCTCACTGACAGTAGTAGCAGATATTCCTGACTTGAAAAAGGTCAAGCAATCCTATCATTTTTCTTTCTGAGCCTCATGCCTAGTTTCCTTGCTATATGCAGTACATCATGAAAAAAAGCCCATGTTTCTGGTATCCTATCAGTATCAGGAGGAAAGACAAAGATCTTCTTCCTGGGTCTTGGCACATTGACTGTTTTTTGTTGTTGTTTTTTTTTTTGTCTACATATGAAAATCTTTTATTTTTGTTAATGTAAGAATAAAAAAAATGAACCTTTGAAAGAGGTGATAAATACTGTTACTTTTTTTTGTTGTTCAGTATTTGAGCTGTGTCAATAAATCCCAAAATGTTATTAAATGGAAGCAGAAGGACACTCCTATAGATTTCAGCAGGACTGAATTTTTATTATTATATTGATTAATATATTTGGCACTTTCCTCCTGCTGAAATGGAAATGTTTGCTATCTTCCTCTATTTCAACTTAAAAAAGTACATGAAACTGAGAGTCCTTTGATTTGCCTACTTCATGAGTTACCTTGCAGCTCTCTTTTTATTTTTTTGTTTTTTCCATTCCCCTTGCCCCAGGCTGATGCTTTCAAACTTACATTTATTTCTGAATGGGAGTTCTGCTTTTCTGTAAAGCATTCTAACTTTATCTTACTGCTTCTTTTCCTTGTCTCTCTATCATAGTAATTGGCTATTTTAGCTGAAGACATGTCTTGGGGTAAAGTTCAGTTCCTTACATCATCTTCTGGCAGCCTAGCAAATTCTCTTAACCTTTTCCATGTCCTGCTCTGTTTCTCAGATTCTGGGCAATTCTTTCTTGACTGGCTGTAACTGAACCTTTTTGCCTGCCTCTAGAAAACTGATATTTTTCCTGGCTCTACTGAAAAAGAGGGGTTGAATGCATAGCATGACAGTTCTATAAGGCTTTGACAGTTATGGTGAGAGAGAAGCTTCTTTTTGATTTTCCTAGACATTAAAAAAAAAACCAAAAGTGATTAAACTGAACAGTATTCATGGGATAATGAACGTGCAATGCATGTAGTGCATAGCTGCTGCATCTGTACAGCTTTTTCTTAGCCCTGAAAAGTGAAAAGGCTGTGTGCTGTTCACTTTCATCTGGATAGGTTCAGTTGTGTGCCTATGGATTTTCTTGTAATAGTGCAGAAAAACAATAAACTACTGATAAAGCTTTTATTTGCTTCACATTAGTAGCTGTTTTATCAATATTTAGGTGTTTTTTTCAGTACTAAATCTCAAGCTAACATCTAAAAACTTTAGATTTTTAGTGGAAGCATCAACTTTTCTTTCTTTTGGCATACTCAAAAATGTTTGTAAATGTGAGCTTGAAATCATTTAATGGTTTGGGTCAGAAGTGGATCTCGAAGATCATCTGGCTCCAAAACCTGTGACATGGGCAGGATGTCACAAGATCAGGTTGCTCAAAGTCCCATCCAGTCTGAATTTAATGATGGAGCATCCACAACCCCCCTGGACAACCTCTTCCAGCATTTCATTGCCCTCATCATAAAGAATTTCTTCCTTATGTTCAACCTACCCTCTTTCAATTTCAAACCATTGCCCATCCTGGTAAAAAGGTACATGTCTTGGTAAAAAGCTTTTCTGATTATTCTTGTAAGTCTCCCTTATATGTATTGAAGGTCTACAGTAAGGTTTGTCTTAATTTACTTGTATGTGATATCAATTCTGTGAAGCCAATTCTTCATTTACTGGAAAGTCAGGTTGTGAACTAGTGCTAAAATAGCTGAATGCTCAATAATTTTCTCTCAGTAGGCAAGCAGAAGGTAACTTTTCATTATTATTTTGGTTGCAATTTCACTACAGTACTCATTTTCTCATAATTTATATAATAATCAGAAAAATCTTTAGTCACCAATGCTGGATATTGCTTCCTAGTCTTACTCAATGTTTTGTTAGTCTAGAGATCCTTAAAAATACAGCTACATTTGCCTGGTTGCTGTTTTTGGAGCCTGAAATGACCTGAGATTTGGCTCAGGCAAAATTTGAGTGGGTTTCAAAAGGAGGTGACGTGACTGCACTCATTTTTTGGGAAACCTCATCCGGTTTTATACAGGCTATTTTAGCCACAAGTTTATGGTTAGGGATTTTTATGTTCATAGGGAAAGTAGCTCCTTCCAGCTGTGGGACAGTGGAGTTGTTCTATATTTACTTGCTTTAAGCTCAAATTTTATATTGCCAATAAAGCATAGTTGAACAGAGAGCTTTCTTATTGTGAATGTCTGTGCCTTTATTTGTCTGTCTTTATTAAATGAATAGTTTTAAATATCTAGTAACTAATTAGGTTAGGCATTTTTTACTTGGCACAGTAGAATTTTTTTTCTGTTTTCTTTCTTTCAAATTTTGTGTTAGGTTTTACTTTGCATAGTGCTGTTTAGACAAATCTAACCATGAGGATATTCATGTGCCTGAAAGTCAAGAGAAATTTAATTACCATGCTATTAAAGTTTAAAAATAAAATAAAAATTATAATTGTATCTTTATATTAGGTAAAAAACCCTTCGTTATGCTGGAAAATATTTCAATGGGATGTTTATTTACCAGTCTGTGGTTATGGCATGCATAATGTCCTCAAACCTAATGATGCAGCTTGTGTTGAAATTGTTTCTGGTTGAGTTTTCAGTATGGTTGGTGTTGTAACAAAAAAAAAAGAATTAGGTATCTGCAGTTAGGGGTCTGCAGCAGGAAATATGCAGCTGTATGAGCAGTTGTGGACTGTGGACAGGTTGTTGGGACTCTGCCAGTAAAAATAACATAAAATCTTTTCCTGTTTGTGTATCTGGACTTACTTGCTAAAAGAATTTGGCAGCAAATCCAAATGTAACAATATAATTTTAATTATATTCTCTTATGCTTCTTGTTGTGGGGAAAAAATCTAGGGCTGCTTTCATTAATGTCTCTTTAACTATGGAAATATGGTTACCAAAGTGACTTTTGTTTGAATGGGAGGTGACAGGTCATTTGGATAGATATGTGATTTTTGTACAGAAAAAAGGGTGGAGGTTGTTCTTCTCTCAGTGTGAAACTTGAGTTTTCCTAAAAGTGGACTGTTAAATTCTGTACTGAATATCTTGTAAATTCCTAAACCCCATTTACTTTCTGGTGTACTCACAAGCACGGTACATGTACTTTTCTCTTAATTTCAGTATGTTTAGAATGTAGTAATATTTGTACTTGGAATGACAATCTATAACTCCTGTTTTGGTGGGATTTTTTTTTGTTTGGTTGAGATTGTGGGGTTTTTTTCCCCTTACTGCTGGAAGATCCCTCTTGCTCAAAGCGACATAGAAAATATAGAAAAATTGCCTTTCACATTCTTTACCCCAGCTGTGTGCTGGAAGCCCAGTTCTGTTCCACTTCCCCCATTTATTGTGTCCCTTCCTGCCTCCCTGCCTTTTCTAAACCATCTGTGAACTTTCCTTTGAGTCCCAAAGGCTTAAGAAATGTCATATTTTGTTTGACATTAGTTTTATTTATATTAGTTTGACAAGTGATGGTTGGACTTAGAATTGCTTCTGCAACATGTAAATATTTTTTAAGGATGACATATTTGTTTTTCAGTTTCAAATTCTTTTTGCCTCTTAATTTTATGCAGCCGTAATTAAAAACACTGCATTATCTAAAGTTTGAGATTAACATGATAAATTTGAGTAAGTCACAGACTTAGTGCTATGTAACTTCTTTGATAAGACAAGGATGAATATTCATTTTTATGTGTAAAACAAATAGCTTTTGCTATTCTTTTACCTATTTTAGAGGTAGCAGCAAGAGAAATGGTCTCATTGAAGCATGGAATGAATTCTGTGATTCTGTTTGACTTGTTGACATCTGCATCTTCTCAAAGCTGAACAAACCAAGTGACCTCAGCTGCTGTTATAAGGCAAGGCTTGCCCTTGAGGCCTTTCACCATCTTGGTCCCCCTCCTCTAGACACATTCTAATACCTTGATGTCCTTCTTATACTGAGGTACTTAAAGTGGCACAGAGTGCAGAGCAGAGTGGGACAGTCACATTCCTCAGCCAGCTGTTGATGCTATGTTTGATGCTCTCCAGGAACCTTTTGGCTTCCAGGATATACTATTGATTTATCTATTGTCCAACTTGCTATTAAATGGGACCCTCAGATCTCTTTCCTGGCTGTTCACAAATGCAACCTCTTCCATGGATATTCAGAATGCTGATGTTTAAAGAATAGGTAGAAAAATAACCAAGCTTTTAATGTATTTAAGTAACATCTTTATCTGTTTTATGCATTTGTCGTGGCAGGTGCAATGTCCTGTGTTGCAAGTGTTTGTCAAAGCCATCAAGTTTTAATTCTAACTGTTTTCATCCAGTCAGGGTTGATGAAAAAGCATTGAGTCATTTTTAGTTCTGGTTTTGCTTGTTGTGCTTTTGTTTTCACTGAAATCAAGTACAGGGCTTTTTTGTAAGGGAATAAAAATTGTTTTGGTTTTTTTGTTGTTTATGTGTATTTTCTTGTTTTTTTCTTTTTTTCCTCCCCCAAGTACTGAAGAAACTTTGATTTTATCTTGAGGTGATTTTTCTTGAGGTCTTGAAATCTGTGTTTCAAAAGTTAGTTTGAGTGTTGAAAGAAGAAGCCCACCCAGATGAAACTGATTTGATTGTGCATGAGCACTTTCCAAAGTTCTAATCCTAAGAAGGGAAACTGAGTCAGTTGATAAGAAGTCCATTATTTTTTGAATGTATGTATCTAGATGAAAAAGTGCATGGATACAGAATTCATTTTGTTAAATCAGGAGATTTATCTGTAGCTTGCTTTAGGTGTAAATTTCATTTTTTTTTAACTGATAGTGCTATTTATGCCTGATATTTACAAAGGTGTAAACTTCCTTGTAATTAAGTGTAGGTACAAAAATTTTGCATTAAAAAGCACTGCAAGTATATGTATATCCATAAATCTTATGGGGGTGAAACCACAGATGGTTGATTTATGTGCGTTGAGTCTTAGTTTATTTGCTCAGCCCTCTGACACTGAACAAGAGTGGACAAGAGCTTGGTCAGAATGTGGGTTGTGTTGAAATTTTTCCCCACTCCTGCACAAGACTTACTTTCCATGAGTGTGGCAGTGGGGTTTTGAAGTTTGTTTAAGAAATTGCTTAAAATATTGTGATGGTTTGCCCCTTGTCACCCTTGTTCAGCTTTCCTAATAGTGTTTCCCTAAAGTTGCTTACCACCTGTTTTCCCACCTTTCCCCATGGCAGTCCTGGTATTTCCAGGTCCTTCCCTGTCCATCCTCCGAACCCTGCCCCTGCAGCTTGTCTGTCATTATTTGCTACATACATTTGTCTAGAAGCTTTGTTGTCAGTTAGGATATTTCCCTTCAGTCCTTGGTATGTTGTGGGTCTTCTGCTGGTCAGAGTGACCCCAAGATGCATTAGAAATCTATTTTTCACTCTGTGACAAATTAACTTTTATTCTACTTAGACTTTCGTGGTTTGCAGATCCTCATATAAGGTTGGTATTTTTTCCCATGGGTCATTATCAGAGTCACAGGTGTCTTGGGCTCTGTGCCAAGGTCTATGAACCCTCTGGCAGGGGTTTGAGCCATCCAGGACAGCCAGAGTGATGTCCTGAATTCCGACAGGCATGCGCTCTTCCCTTCCCCTTCCCTACTCCCGCTATCTTGCCCTTGATTTGTTGTTAGGCTGTCTCCTCATGGGGGACAGCCCTGCTATAAAAGTTGCCATTTTTCTGTTTCATGCCCTTCTGCCTCTGCCTCCCCTTCGAGCTGCTATGCTGTGGCACCTGTGCCGCTCGCTTCACGAGGGGGCATAAAGGCAGTTGGGAGATGCAAGCAAGGGCTCCATCCTTCTTTCCTTTGCCTCAATCCATCGCTGTGGGTCCACACTTATAGGCTGCTTCTGTCGGTCTGGGGCCTGAGCGTGTGGCTGAACCATGACCCCCTCTCTGCCTGATGGTGGCTGAGCCTGGGAGCGGCCAAGGGAAAAGGGGATCGGAGCCCACCGGTGACCAGTGTCACCTCCTTCTCCAAACGAGGCAATTTAATGTCATTAACTTTTCCCATTATTTTGTCCTACTGCTACTACTAAATGTAAATATGCACTTGCAGCAGAGATCAGAATTTTCTCAAAACTTTTGAGAAAAATTTATGAGTTTATCACTCGGGTGCATGACGAAGTCTTTTGCATTGCTGTCACATTCCGGCTGGAAAGATGTACTATAATATTAATTTATATATTATCAAAGGTATATTTTATTTTTTTCCCAGTGACATGGTGAAATCACAGAAAACAAATTGAGTATGTAAATAATTCTTGGTCTTCAACCTGTGATCCAATTTAACTCTCTGATACAGGGAGTCTGTTTTCTTGGTTTGTATTCCACTCCTGGAAATGCCAAAGTATCAATCAAACTTCCATGTATCATTTGGTCTCTGCTGAATCATACTCTTAAACATGTCAGTTTAGAATTAATCCTTGTCTTGTGAAAACAAGAAAGGCTCTGTGGTAAAGAAATCTATTGTCAAAGGACATTCAGTGTAAATGTTCTTCAAAGCATCAGCTGCAGTGAAAGGTTTATTTTCTTGGAAGACAAGCTTTACAACATTTGTTACTTATCAAACACTGCAAATAACTATTTCAACAATTAATGACTTTGTGATAATAGTTCTTTAGAATTATAAAGACAAAATTGAAGCCTAATTTATCTAGAAGCTAGTGTAAAAAAAACTTGTCAAATCTTTGATAAATTTCAATGGCAGCAAAAAGTGATTTTTTTGTGGGTAAGTTTTCATAAAATAATTCAGCTTATATGTTCTTTGCCCATCTACATGCTTTTCTTGAGGAAAATTTGACTGAAGCTTTTTCTTTAATGAGCAGAGAACTACTTGGCTGTTTAGCAACAGAAGCTTAAGGAATCTTGATGTTAATAAAGACAAAAATCGTTTTGCTGCTAAGCAGATAAACCCATTTTCTGTCATAGATTTAAATGGAAAATTTTGACTCATCTCAGTTACTTTTAATGCATGAAATAACATTGGACATCAATCATCTCATGTAATTAATCACAACTATGAAAAATTTACATGGAGATGTTGCTTCTACTTCCTTCTAAGTTGTTGACAGCTTCTGTATACCTATAAACCTTCTTCTGTGTCAATTCTTATTAATGTGATATTATCACTTTGTAAAAATTTTGAAGATGCTGATCTCACCTCATCATTGTGCTTGGTGCCTGCACTACACCCTGTTTCCCTCTCTGACCCGTTTGCAAGGTCTTTGCGGGAGGAATTCCTTTAAGTGCTACATAAACACAAGATGATGTTCTCACATGGGGTCTCTGTGTGTTACAGAGTGGAGGTAGCTGACTGATTCCTGTCAGTGATTGCCATGATTCCTGGCTTGTGCTTTACCTGTTTGTAGGTGTGTCTCTTTTTTTGTAGGCTGGGGAGAGACTCCTGGCCTAAAATTAAGTTGTTGTGAGTTTGTGTTTTCTGTGTCTTACTCCTGTGTAATATTTGGTTTTGTGGAAAATTGTCCATCGTGTACCGGTCAGAATTACAAACAATCTAAATATGCCTGCAGGTTTGAAGTTCTCTACTTTATGTTTCTTCAAATATTTATTTCTCAGGTTAATATTTTAAGACGAATAAGTGATAAAGTTCAGAAATCATTTAAAAATACTTTTTTTTCCTAAAATGATGCCTCATATCATGAGTGGCTGACTTTGCCAAAATCAGAAATACGTGTGTGTATAGAAGAGCACAATTACTTACCTGTAAATAATGTAATGCTTCTACAGCTTTTTGATTATACCTGTGTCACTAAGTAATGCATCTGAGACTGAGTGCTCTTTCTTTAGAGGAGAAAATGGTATACATGAGAAAGTCATGTTTGAGACCTGTTTTTTGAAGTCCATAGAAATTTACTAATTCAAGGCCATTGTGGCATGCTGTTCCATATTTGACATTGCAAAAAAGTTTTGATAACTTTTTGAAGTCAGTTAAATAACAGAGCATTGAATGTCTTATGAAAAATGTTTTGTGGCATTTTTTAAAAATTATTCCATGTGTATGCAGACATAGAATAAACAGACCACCTCCTTCTCTCCTTCCCTCTACTGTAACACATTGTTAATAGTTTTCATGTGTTAAAATTGCACTTTATCTCAAGCATTTTTAGAGAAATGGGTGTTCTTAGACACACAGGCAGAGATGGGTAAGAGTATGCAAAGCAGGGATGTTTCTTTTCATGTTACTTGAAAGGGTGGGTTTTGGGGTTTTTTATTTCTTTTTTCTTTTAATTACCAGTGACTAAGTTATTAATGATGATTGATAATAAATTACTGATGATTGAAGTGTGGCCTCCTTGAAATACTCCCTGAATTATGCACAGTATAGCTCCATAGTGCAGAGCTCGCAGTGTTCCAGTAAGTCTGTACTCCAATTTTGCTCACTACAGAAGTTTGCTTAATTTTTTTCAAAGGCAAGTTTAAGAATTTAGAAAGCATTTCTAAATTAAGTGCATGAGTTCTCTGAAGGTTTCTTACCATAGCTTGGATAGTTAGTTTTGATAGTGCTGTGTAAGAGAGTCAAAATAAAAGAAACTTAGAATTTGTGATTTCCTTCAAAGTAATCTGGACTCTGTAATTTCTTGTTGTGGCCTACTTTGTCCAGCTTTTTAAGAAGTTTTAAGAGATTCTTTCTTCCTGTTGTATTCATCTGGTGGAAGTTGCTCCACAGTCTTGCATGAGGACAGAGGACTATACCCGTTTTCATGTGACCTACAAGGATTGTTCTTTGTGTGTCTCGTGTGTTCTTCAGTGTCCTGTGGCAGAATGGCTGACACTGGAAAGTGTCTCTAGAGATTTTCTAATTCACTCAGATGAACAAAGCAAAGTCAGCTACAGTAGACTGGCCAAGGCCTTTTCTTTTTGGGTTTTGAATATCTCCAAGGATGGAGATGACATCTGGACAACCTGTTCCAATTAAAAAGGGTTTTGTTTCTTTCCTTTTGTGCTTCAGCGAACTCTAAGTTTGATTTTTCTCTATAATAAGTTTTTATTTTCAGTACTGATTGAAATCTGGCATAATTAAAAAAAAAATCAAAATGTGGACCTAAATAGGCCTGTCTCATATTTTCTTTTCCTGCTATGCAGGAAAGCATCATAAAGTCCAGTCCCTCACCTGCTGTGGTGTCTGCTACTGCCTGGTTGTACTTGATACAGGCCAAGTCTTGTGCATCAGCTCTACTTTGGGAAGGCACATCTGGATGTGCACTCTTTTTAATTCAGACAAGGGACTGGCATGAAAGAGGGAAGGTAGGACAACTTAAGCAGCAGCAGAAGTATTTCTGCAGTATTTCTGTGGTGAGCTAGTTCCAAATCCTGATTGAGGCTGAAAGAAAAAAAGGTTGTTTAGGTCTTTTTTTTTTTTTTTAAGCTATATTGTATTTCTAACTGATTTCACTGGGAAATAGAGCAGAAGCTGGTGCCAATTTATTGTAACTGGCATAGCAGAAGTCCAGCCAGCAGCCTAGCAGCACATTATTTAATCCTGTTGATTGAGGCCTCGGATTCTTTTTTGGTGGAAGACGTCATCTCATCTTGATTTTTAGAAAACTTATTTGCTTCATCTCTGTAGTAGGCAGTGAATGTAAAAGAGGCTGTTGAAATAGCTGTATGGCTTTCCTGCTGGCTTTAAAGAGTTTCAGGAAGGAGGATTTGTTTTACTGGGCAGAAGTCTGAGGCTCTCACAACTGTGTGAGCCATGTGCTCACAGCATGTGTGAGGTCTAACACTGCTTAATATTGCATATGAGTAATTGCCAAAACACAGTGATTTGACTTACTGGTCAAAATAAATATTTGAATGTTAGAAGTATAGCTGAGACTTCTTTACAGATTCTGTAAGATGTACTTTTCTGTTAGGCACATAAAAAATTACTTTGTTGAGGAAATATAAAGAGTATGAAATTCCAGTACTTGCTGCTGGAGTGGTTCTTTAATACATTACCTTCAAAGGTATGAACTGCAAAATTGTTACAGACTTCAAAAAGTTTTTGAGTAGATACCTAATGAAGAATAAGATGCCTGAATACCTCATGGTAAAATAGTTAATCCTACGCTGAGCTGTGGGTTCTGAATGCTTTGCTGTGAAACCACTAAATTCCCACTGAAAACAGTTCTATACCCCAATGTCTATTGGACTGAGCTTTGGTCTTTTTACTGCAAGTGAGTCTGCACTGTTTTTGCATATAAAGGTCACTGCATAATGGTGTGTGCTGCTAATGCCCTGGTTTTACTTTAGCTTCCACTGATTGTACATTTTAAAACTAATTATAACAGCCATTTGCTTTTTGAACTGATGTCTTTAAGTATTTTGTCTTGCAATTCACACCTTTCCTTAACACCTTACCACCTTTTCTGTATGCCAGCTTACTTCCTAATCAAATTTAGAAGTTTGATACAAGGCTAGAAGGGTTTGATTTGGCACTCTGAGTTTGGCTTACATGGGTGCAAATCACTTTAGTAAAAGTTCATTGTGATTTGTCTTCCAGTCATTATGTTGTAGTGGATTTATTATTATCTTTTCTAAGATCTATAGCTTGATGTCTTTTTAATGTAATTTTCATTAGATACTGTATGAATACCTATTCAACAATTTTCTTCTGGAAAATATCTTTCTAAATGAAAGATGTATTTTTTTAAGCATCATGCTGTTCATATTCTAGAGAGAACAATTATTGTTCTTTATTTTTTTGTTGTTTTGTTTTTAAGATTTCATATTTCTTTTAATCGACTCTTTTGCTGAACTGTTCATTGGACAACAGAATTTGTACTAATTCTTACAGTTGTTTTATAAGTTTGGTTTTTAACACATGAGCTGTTAAGTGTGAGAAGTGAATATTTCCTTTTTCTGACACTTGAGCATTCTGACACTTGAGCACTTGACTTAATGGCCTCCAGCATTTTAATCTCAATTCCAAACAACAATTTTGTTTCTAAGTAACTGAAAGCTATTTTGAAACAATATATGCAGCAGAGAAACAACTAGGTGTATTATTAAGGGTACTGACCTGTCATGTTCAGAATTTAATGAAGTGTATAATTCTATATTTTTATCCACAAAATCTTTCATAAATGATTTTCTATACCCTCTTTGAAAATAGAGGTATTTTAGGTAAAAAATCCTCCTGGAAGAGAAAGATCTGGAAGATACCTCCAGGATGTAGTTAAGAAAACTATGCATTCATTTCAGAAGCTCTCATGAAATATTCATCTTGGGCATGGGGAAAATAGAAATAGAAATATATTTTTCATCTGAATTCTGTTAATTTGTATTCATTGCATCCTATCTCAGAAACTCAATTCCCAGAAGAATTTTGAAGTATAGGCACAAGATAGAAAAAATGTAGTCAGTGAATATAGTCTTGGGACAACATAGTGAGAGATGACAGTTTAAAGGGATAGTGTTAACTTGAAATGCTTATTTGTGTTAGAAAATACTGTACCTACAATGTAGTCATGAAAAACATACAGTTTGTGGTGGCTGGTGGGCAGGAAAACCTACATTCCATCTTGCACTCTTCTTTTGTAGCCATTTCAAAAGTGCATCAGTTGTTGAAGCATATGAGCTGTTGAATTTCCTTTGAAGAAAATGGGAAGGTTTATGGTTTCTGGATAAGCAAATGCAAGTTGCTAATGTGTAGCATTACCTCCAGTGATATGCAGGAAGGTAGAAATTAATTTGCTGTATATTGTGCTGTAGACTAAAATTCCAGTTTAATAATGACTAGAATTCCAGCTTGATAATGAGTAAAGGATGAATTATCTTTCAGTTAAAATGTAGTAAAACAAACCAAAATCAAACCCTTGGAATGTTAGTGTTGAAATGTTAAAGCGTAGTTCCTTAGGAAGTGCACTTAGTCTATCCTAAATCCTGGAGCCCCTTGCTGTGACTGAGCTTAGTATCTTCAGGATCTGACCAATCGGGAATTGTGGGCTGTTTTTTGTGGGTGGAAATGGAGCATGGATTCATCTCCTAATGAGCAAGGCACCCCTCATGAAATTTTAGAGCACAATAGCCTGTGCTGTGTTTTTTTAATTTTCAGAGCTAGCATTAAAAAATATGTGGCACTGTAGTTCATGGTGTCTAATTTGCACTATGACATTCCTTCAGAAAAAGAAAAGAAATGAAGAAATGTCAGCTTATCAGTAGAAGTGTATTTGAATGAGAGTGTCTGTTGTGAATATAATTCTGTACATGGTGATGTGGAATTTTTCATGTTCTAAATGGAAGCTTTGACAATGTGAGCCTTGTATCATATTTAAAAGGAGTTGTTAAAACTGAACCTGAACAACAACATTCAGCTTAGTGAAAGCTTTGCATTTACATGACATATATGGAAATAGAGTATCAGGAAGGATGCCAACTGCCACCTCATTAAATAAGACTACCAGTACAGTTGAATTTACGAAATTCCTTAACAGAAATCTTTTTATGGGAATCCCAGCAGAACACTCTCTTATACTGGAATTACTCTCACTAGGTTTAACTGCATTGAATATTCAATGCTGATGCTGTCTTTGGTGATCATGAAAAGGAAAAATCATGTAATGACAGGAGTATCTCCAGACCTGTGGAGGAGGTACCTAGTCCACACCCCTCTTCTAGGCTACGTCAGCTACAGCAAGTTGCCCAAGGCTATCTACAATCTCCAAGGATGGAAACTCAAAAAAACTTACTGAGAAGCCTATTTCTTAAATGTTTGGCCTCAATAACTGGGAAAAGTACCTTCTAATGTTTAAATGGAATTGCCCATATTTCAGTTTGTGTACATTGCCTCTTCTGTGTCTGGGAATCACTGAGAACAGTCTTGGTCTGTATTTACTGCTTTTTACCTAGCTACTCTGCAATAAAGCACCTCCTTTTCTTCTGATCTTGGGGGTTTTTGGGTTTCTTCCTTTGCTCCCTGCCACCCACCCCAGCCTTGGCACACACGTTCAGCAGATCCAGTTTCTCCAGCCCACTGAAGTCCCTCTGAATGACAGCAGAACCATCTGCTCTGTCAACCACTCCTTCCAGTTCTGAATTGTCTGTGGAATTGCTGAGGTTATGCTCTGGTCCATGAGCCAGGTTCTTAATGAAAAGCAGGACTGGCACCAGTATTGACCCCTGGGGGCTCTGTTGAAGGCACTGGCCTCCAGCCGGACTTTGGCCTGCAGATCACAACCCTTAGAGCTTGGCAGCACAGACTGTTTTCAGCCACCTTGCTGTTTGCTTTCCTGTCTTTCACAGTTTGTGAGGGTGTTCTGCGGAACAGTGCTGAAAGCTTTTCTTTATTCAAGATAAACAACATTCTCAGCTCTCCCCCCATCTATTTTCTAACTATTTAATTGTAGAAAACTACCATGTAGGCCAAGCATGATTTTCCTTCATGAGTAAAGGCTGCCTATTTCCCACCACCTTCGTGCCCTTCACATGCTTGGAAATTGTTTCCAGGATTATTTGGCCCATCACCTTCCAAAACATTGAGTTGAGGTGGACTGGCCTTTGGTTCTCTGCATTCTCCTTGTCCTTCCAAAGACAGGAGAGGTTTGCTTTCTTACAGTCTATTTGAACCTGTCTTGAGAGTCATGACCTTTCAAAGCTGTTCTGGGAGTGGCTTTGCAATGATGCTGTCCAGGTCCCTGAGGTCTTGTGGTAGCATCCATCCCCTCAGGTCACATGAATTATGTATGGACAGCTTCTTTAAATCTTCCCTAACCTGACTCTTCTCCAAGAGTAAATGTTCCTTGCTCCAGAAGAGCAGGGAAGAACTAGGAAGCAGCTTGTTTCTAGGTTCAGCACAGCTGGTATCTATAACCCGGTCCAGGGTTGGTGGGATCACTGTTTTGGGTACAGATTGTCCACTCAGATGGAATATTTGCACTGACAGGAGCATGTCAGTCATATCTACTGATCTCTCTGTCTCACACACACAACTATCCAAATTATTAGAAATTATCTTTATTGAGTGAAAAAAAAGTAAAGACTTTTTTTGTGAGGAGAAATCTTACCCATTTGAGAGTGCAGTTGGAACTGACCACATGTTCTCTGCTCTCATATGAGCTTCAAATGTTTGCTTAGATGGAAGTCTACATGAAGCAAAGTTACACAAAATCATAGTTTCATTTATGGGAATTATAAGTGAATTTCAAATATTAGGGTATTGTTGAATCCTAATGACCAGAATTTTCCTAATGCTCAAAAATACTATGTTTACCTCAAATGTATGCTGAAAATACACTCAAGTAAAGCCCACAGTCATGCATCAATATCTATTTTCTGAGAGAAACCGCATTGTCCCAGCTGAGTCTGGATACCGAATGAATGGATGTTGGATTCACTGGAAAATATTTTTTCATGATTTGTGTAGCTGCTAAGATAATAATGAGATCAGTGAAATTAAGTGGAATCTTAGAACTCTTGAATTGTGTATTGGTTGTACTTTTATTGATAAATCTTGCAGCTATATGCCTGCTGAAGTGGTTCCTTACTTATCCAAAGTAAGGATCTACCCAAATACACGTTTTGGATAGGGCTTGATGGTAGAGTCTGTTCAGTTTTATGGTGGTTCCATCTGATATTTGATGAATTTTGCTGCATGGGGCAAGTAACAGAAAGCAGGATTTTCATAAAGTATAATGAATTTTGGTTTTACAGGTGCTGCCTGCTGGAATGCTTGTAGTGTCCAAATATCATGCCTATTTCAGCAGTCTATGTCCAGCTTGCTTTAGGGGCATAAAAGCAGAAGTTAGTTACCTAAATGTGTGATTTTCCTTTCTTGAATGATAATGATGCTAAACTTAAATGGTTATACTTGGTTAAAATGTAATTTACTATCTCAAATTTGGCTGAGCTCAGCTTGAAACTAAATGTGCAGTTGGTAGTTTAAAAAAAGTGACAAAAGCTGCTAAAATATTCAGCACTAAGAATATCTTTGACTACTTAGATACTTCAGGAGCAGTGGCTGAATAGAATAGTCACAGTCGTAATGCACTACAACCTTCTCTCTCATTATGCTGTTTATATCATGCTTGAATGAAAATATATTTTAGTTCCCTGAAAGCCTCTCTATAGCTTTAAACTTTCAGCAGAGGGGAGTATTAGAGGAATATTTTTGCCTCTGCTTCTGTATTGAACTGAGAATGACACAGGACTGTGAAAGGATTTCAGCCAAATTGCAGAACCCTCCTTGCCCTACTCTTGAGCAGCCCACGCCATTAGCAGCTCTCTTTGTGGTGTCAGAGATGTCATTAGCTTGTCATGGGAGATCCCTTCAGCTGTGCTAATTATTTCAGCAAGCTCAATTCATGAGCTGTTCAAACATTGGATCTTTAGGAAGTAGTAGCTATTCCTGAAAGACTTTTGAATGCAGATAAGTTTTTGCACATTCATGTTTCCATGCTGACTGCAGTAAAACCGAGAATTGGCTACTTTTACATAAGGATGCAATCCAGATATTTGTGGAAGGACACAACTCATCCTTTACTTTCTGGTGATCCTATATGACTGTAAATGGGCTGTAATGCAAATTTCCAGTTGACCTGCTCATAAGCTTTAGGATTTCTGAATTTTAGTCTTGTTTTCAGTGGTCATCAGCACTTGAATTTGTGACAAAAACATACACTATAGAAAGAACCTCTGGGGTGAGAAGTTTCAAGTGTTCTTTTGTTTAAGTGTGTTTGACATAATTATATTCTCTTAAAAATATTATATTGTCAACAAATAGTCAAAGGTGTTTTTTCTTTATTTTACTCAGATTCACCCCACTTCCAGAAGAATCTCAAAATCTGGACAACTTCTGCCACAGTTTTCTTTACACTTTAACAAGATACCATTCCATTAAGAACAATGAGCTCCACATCACCAGGTCAGTTTGTTTATATTTATACCTCACTCCTGCATAAAACTGTGCCCTCTTAGGAAATATATAATCCTTTGTGTTGATGAAGTGAATTTGGCAAATGACTGATATGCAATGCTTCTTATAAAAGAAGAGAATGGCTGTATAGGCAGAAAAGGCAATTTTGGTGGTACCTTATCACAGTTGAATTTTAAAGCCCGGATAATCCTACAGTACACTTAAAATATTTCTTTGTTTTTCTTAAGAAACTGATTAGTCATGATCTGACATGAATAGGCATTTTGTAACATTTTAGTTCTTAATATGTGTAATTAGACATTATTTTCTGCCTTTGCACAGACGCTTCTTTTAAAGAAACTTCAAATGGTATCCTGTTATTTTTCTGTTTAGCTCCAAAGTTATCTTTGCCCATGATAGGCATTCTTTGCAGAGCTTCCTCCTTTAAATATGTGTAATTAACAATGGTCTCTGAACCTACTTTATCCAATGCCTGCAAAATGAGTCACTGAACTGCAGGTTCACTTGATAGAAAGCGAACTATCAGTAGCTGTTTAAACTTCCAAGAAAACAGAATGCTGCATATGGAACATGCCTTGACTTCAGTTCTTTTGAGGAGTGAGAGTCCCCAATTCAAATCTCTGCAACGTCCCATATGGTTCACACTTTGTTCACCCACACTTGAAGTATCTATTCCTAGCGCTGTTGGTAAAATAACCCTTTACAGGTGGCTTATTTTATGACTGCTTTGGTTTTGTGCGAACAGTCTATAAAAGCATCAGGGAAAACACTGTAATACTTTGTGAGCTGTATTTATCTGTATATACCCTATTGCATAGAAATTTAATTCAGTGAGCATTTTTTGAGAATTGTTGATTGTAGTATTAAAAACTGGTAACAGCTTTTATATCAAATGGAGTCAAACATAGCTCCGTTTCACACTTGGCCTCTTTCTCTTACAGTGCAATTTGGTGCATGCAGTGAATTATCCATACAGAGCACAACAGGGCATTCAGCAGAAAGGCACATATTTATCTTATCACAGTGGTGCTTAATAGGAAATAATCTTGTTCTTCCCTAAACACAGAGTTCAAATGCCAAGATACTCCAGCTGATTTGGTATCTTTCTAATGTTTCTTCTTTTGTGTTAAGTGTGGGCTGTGGAAAGAGCCAAAAATTAAATTGGCTCTCACAAAAAGAAAGTAAAATTTCCACTATTCCTATTGTCACAAAGAAAGAAGATAAATAACGTGAATGCATATCTGTCTGTTTCTGTAGGCTACATCTAATGCAAGAAAGGGGAAACATTCAGTATAATCAGATTACACGTAAAGGTTTTTAGATACTTAAGTAACATCACTTTTGGTAGGAGTTACATGCCTAAATATCTTCAAATGTACTCCTTAGTGTCCCCCATCATTAGAGTTTGCCTCTGAAAAATGAGTTGCTTCACCAACCATTTCAATGTACCTCTGTGGCACGTACAGCAATGCAGTATTGAGGGGCAGTGTCAGCCTTGGGATCCTCATTTTTCTTTCCTTCGGTGAAACAGCAGTGAGGCAGGATTTATTTTTACTTTAGTCTTGCATCCTGCTTAAAGTTAATGCCATGAACTGGAGGAGGATGAGCATCTCCATGTGGCATTTCTTCGGTCCCACAGCTGAGTGAGGCTGAGATGAATTTTGTGCAGTGCTTTGTCACCTTTTGGAAGACACGGCAATTTCTGGTTCCAGTGTAGTCCCAGTAATAGTGGTAGGAGAAGCCTGCCATTTCTCTGAGCAGCTAACATTTGATTGGAATTTCTTAAAAGACAAACATTGCTAAATTTTCTTATTGCATCCAAAGTAACTGAGTTCCCTTTTCCAGTCCTCCTCAAGGGTGCATATTTTTTTATACACGGCCAATGTCTTTTCCCATTGCAGTTGTTATTGCTACTCTTCCTTTCTCATGGAGTTTGTTTTTCATGGAGGTGAACCTTATGAGATGAAGAGATGGAAGGGCAGTTCCATCCCACTTTTAGGGTCCCTTCCAACCGGAACCATTTTATGACTCTGTGATTTCTATGATTCAGCTTCCAACGTAGGTCTGAAATATGTATCAGGTTGTAAATGTTTCACCTGTAAGATGCTCCAGTAGTTGCAGGTGTCCCTAATATTCCAAAAGAAAAATTAATGAATTGCCAGTGACATGACCAGGTTCTTCCTGTGATTCTGAGCCTGTGGTAGGCAGTTCATGTATTTATTTATGTCTTGTAATATAAATGGCAAAAGCCTGAGTGTTCAGTAGTGTTAGAGTTGGGGGTTTTGTGCTTTTTCTTTTTAATTCCTGATAGTCTTGAATTTCTTCAGGGAATAGGTTGCTATGTTACACCCCGTGGTTAAGGCAGTTTGAAATAATTTTTAAGCAGGACATTTTAAGAACATACAGTATACAGACAGTATTTATGACCCTTTTTTTCTATGGTGTAACACCAGGATGCTATCTCATTTGAATACCAATCTGTGTGTCTTGTACATAAGAGCTGTGAAAATCTTCATAATATATGTTAAATGTTGATATTTTGGGTCATGGTTGTAAGTTACAACAAAATGGTGAATGTACTTTTTTTTTACAATAGATCTAGGCTGCATATATATAGCTTGTGTATGTACGTTCATACATGCTGTTTACACAGAAGATAAATATATTAAAAAAAAAGCAGGAGGCAAACTGGTAAAGCAGTACTACTCTGTGGATGAATGGTGTAAGCCAGCCCACTTCATGGATGGCTTCTTCTGTCAATGAAAAATTCTGAAATGCTGTAGAAATGATTGTGTGCACTGTGCTAAATTTTTGTGGGTTTATGATGAGATGTGCAAAGTGGAAAAACAACATATTTCTTTAGAATTGCTTTCCCTTCAAACCTAAATTGTCTGAAAGCCCATCGAAAGACCTTATGTGGAACAAGCAAAAATGATGCATGTTTTATTCAACCTTTATCTGAGGAACCTCTTTGAACTGAGTTTGCCTGTAGAACCAATTCACATGAGTGTTTCCTTGTATCATATGATGCAATGAATGTGGAACCTCCAGCACAGCAACATGTACTTGCAACCACTCTGTAGCCTATTAAATTGATCCCAGCTCTTTGAACATCCAGGGACCAGGCTCTTGCTAATCTGTAAAGCTATTAGGTGAATGCTGAATCCCAACAGGGAAATGTTTCCTTTGCTTGTTATGAATGGTAAGATCATTAAGGAAATGTTTACATTCTGTAGCCATTGCATGTTCTGAACTGATTACTGAGCATAAAAAGTGCTGGTCAGAAAAAGAAAATATTTATTTCACAGAATCACAGAATTCGGGTTGGAAGGGACATCTGCAGATAATCATTCAAATCCCTCTGCCAAGGCAGAGTCAAGTAGTTAGGGTAGAGAGACAATATTAATACATGATATTAATACATGGCACTAATAAATTATAAAGAAGAAAATACCTGAAACTCTTGATCCTCATGGGAGTTTTTCAGATGCTGCAACTATTGCTAAAATAGCAGCGTTTGGTATCACAGTTTCCTGATGGAAAACCACACATCCAGTTTATCCAGTTTCTTGCTTTTAATATTGCAGACAGATGAAATGCTGTTGTGGAAAGCTGGTCAGAGAGCTTTTTACCATCTCTGGTTTACAGCAGCATTTCAACATGCCTGTTGCTGAAGATAACAAGTTCGAAAGGTGTCTGGGTTACTTACACGCACCCAGGTGAAATCAGCTCTTTTATCTGTCTGTAGTTACTGAACTGAAATCCAAATGTGGTATATAATACTTTGGAAATCGCTGTCCAAACTTCTTTCTGCTCTTCAACAACATTACATATTTTTTCAGGTCTTTAGAGTCTTCTAAGAGCTGCTATAGTCAACAAAAGGGATATTTCTTAATAAACCGAGTGGCAGAGAGAAAAGCCATATGCTAAATTCTGCCAGCTCCTACTTTTGAATCACTTTTCTGTCATCTTGTTTCTGAATTTCTTTGATAGGCATTTGTTTGTTCCTCATGAGGAATAGCTTGTTTTTCCTCACTGCAAAGCTGACTCCCCCTGTTTTCTCATTCTGCTTTTCTCTTCATTTTTATAAATACTTTTCCTCATATTGGTAAAAACTAAATATAGAAAAAGTTCCAAAATGCAATTTTCACTACTGTTTTAAAAGGAAAATGCATCAAATGTTTATATTGTGGTCCCATAACCATCTCTTCACCAGCAGTAGATGCTGTGAACAGATGAATATTTTGATGAATAATCATGTATCTTACTTTAAAATGTATTTTGTCAGCTTTTTAGTAAAAAGATGTAAGAGAACTTTGAGTCCAAAACAAAGAAGTAAATTAAATACCAGAAGTCTAAAACCTCTTCTTCACACATAGGTCTGTTTTGGAGGTGTTTAAGTTCCATTGAAGTCAAGTGCATGGATCTTTTTCAGATTTCTGACTGTAGACTGAATGAATCAAATACATTTCTTCCTTGGGATGACTTTGTGATGAATTTTCTTAGAAAATTCACTATTAAAAAAGAAACGAGTCACAGGCTGGATTAGAAATATATGGAGAATTCAATGAATATGGCCCAATAAGATCCAGGATTAATAGATGTGTTATCTATATCTATCTGTCTATGTATGACAGAGTACTGCAGCTCTTTAAAAATCTCAAAAAGGAAAAAAAAATCTACAAGCTCAACCTTAATATAATGTGTGTAAAAGAAGGATTCTTGCCTCTCAGCCCTTCCTGCTCTTCTTAACTTTGAATGCAAAGCATGACTGAGATATGCAGCTCAGATTTTGACCTCTTGAATCTTCTTACAGAACTCCAAAATAGCTTCAGTCTGACATAAATCTTGTTTGCCCTTATAAATGTAAAAGATGTTGCTGTTTAGAGAGATACTCTGTATTTTTCTCATAATAATTTAAGCTTGGCATCTTTATCTAGACATTTCTAGGTAAAATCCCAACGTGCTTGAATGAAAAATTTAGATTCAAAATGTGTTCTGCCACACAGATTTAATGTACAAGACTACCAAATAATGAATAAAATGCTCTGTGCATGCATTAGATAAGAAAGCATCATCTTGTTCACTTGCTGTAATTAAAGTTTGTAAATACATGGAGCTACTTACTATGCTTTTTTTCTTCCTCTTAGAAGTAATTTGCACCATGTACAATGAAAATTGATAATTAAATCATTTAAGTGTCATGGTTCTACTCTTATATGTGCTTTCCTACTTGCACATGTTCATGAAGCTCTATTATTTTGTATGCTAGTTCTTCAGAATTTAGGTCAATAAATAATGACAACAACTGGACAGTGGGTTGTGGGATCAGTTACTACTTTCAGCAGATTCAGGTTAACTGAAGAAAACAAATCTGAAAGGTATTTTTGGTATAACTTTGTGGTACTTTAAGATGATGAATACATACAAACTTTAACCTATGCATGCATAAAAGATTGCTATCTCTTCAAACAGGTACTGTGCTTGACAATTAGAATTATATTGCTGTTTTCTTTCAGGAGTCAGTTGTTAATGTTGGCTGCTGAATGTTTTGCTTTTTTTTTTTACCCTGGGAATTTGTCTTTCAAAATAACTATTTTTCTTCCATGTAGCCAAAGCACAGGTCTGATTTTTTGACCATTAGCACCCTAAAAGATAAATTAGTTTTCTGGAAATAAGTCTTGAAATGTTTATAAAGCTTGTAAACATTTTTTATAGTGGCTTTTTTTAAATTAGAGGTGAAAACTTTTTCTCATTTTAAGTATGTAATTTATCCTCAGTGCTCGCTTAGAACACGCACCTCTAGAAAGAGCCATCAAATTTACTGTCCAGTGGCAACACGCAAAATTCCACTGTCCCTTTTGCTTATTAGTAGTGCATTAATCCAAGGTGGCACAGTTATACTTTGATTGGAGTCTAGTGAACTTTAAATAGGTAAATGTATATGTTTATATTTTCAGTGACCTTAGAAAAGCAAATCAGAAGATTGCATTCTCTGGGGAGAGTGAATATATGGTGTGGTATAACAGTGTTGATAACTAATCATTGAAATATCCTGGAAGCCACTGGAGAGGCTGATTCCTCATGTGGCTCATCATTACAAACTATGAATCCCAACAGCCGCCTAGAAGTTGCTGTGATTGTCACTAAGTATGCGACAAAATTTTCATGTGTTGTTACTGAATAGAAGTCTGCCATCACTCTAAGGGAGTTTGGAAAGCCTCCAAACTCAGAAGTTTGGATTCTCATCTCACAGGAAATATTTAACCAACTCTGCTTTTATTACTTTTTTGTCTGTAGTCCTGAAGTCATTGTGCTTGCTGGAAGCTTACACGGTGGGAGCATCCTGCATTGCCTCATGAAAGCTTGCCTTTAGTTAAAGCAAACTCTTTAGCATAACCTGTAAAGCCTTTCCTAAGTATAGGAATTTTCTTTAGGAATGAAAATTGTGTATAATTCTAAATCATTTTAGAATCTGAACCTCAGCTAAAGAAATGTCCCTTTCCCATCTCATTTCAGCAGTTGACAGAGTTCCTGTGCTCTAATTCCATATGGTCCAAGGCCTAGATTTTTATAGTATTGGAGGAAGGAGGGGGCTCACTACCCTCTCTGAATTTCCTATCTAGGCAGCTAGACTGTCACATATACAGAGTACTCCTTGGACTGTGCCAAGTAGAAGAAATCCTAATTCCTTAGTGGGTGAGACCAGTCCTAGATAATTGCATCTACTTTTGTTCCCTTTTATTTTTCTGACTTTTTTCAATTTTTTTTTTTGTTTTTACTTCTCCCCCTCTCCCCAGCATCTGAATTCCATTCTTAGTCTTGTCATACCAAATAATATGTTTGTTCTTCTCCAGATGATATTTGCTTTAATGTACTGTCTAATATGTTGTTTAAGGAGGGTGGCATTGGGGGAGAAAGTTCAGGGTTGTGTTGTGTTTTCAAGAAGATCAATATAGCTCAGAGACTATAAATAAAAAGTTTTGCCTCTCCAGGTGGTTCATTGCTGTACATTATTTGGCAGATCAGTTGGTTTTCCTAATCCTTGTCTCTGTCAATTCTCACATTTCCGTGTGGAGAGTTGCTGCTGCAACAAGAGATCTTTTTACAATGTCATTATTATCAGGGTTCTTTATATCTGAAAGCACAGGTAGTGTGGAAGGTGTTCATGCTTCCTGCTTTGCTGCAAACACAACTCCCTCCTGAGTGGTTTGGCTCATCACATAACTCACTTCAATCACTAAGTGATGTGGTGTCAAGACTCATTGCTGTGTGTTTGTTTTCATGGGGTCTGAAGACAAGACAGTGTCACCTCCAGGACAGGAGAGCCAGTGAAGCTGCACGGTTCAAAGAGGCACCAGGGGAAGGTTACATTTTGGGAAGTCTTTTTCAGTGGCAGTGCCAGAATAAGCAGCTCTAGTGACTGGCTGCCTGTTCTCTCTCTTCTCATGGACTGCTCAGCTGTGCCAGGTATACTTATTTGTGTGGCCACAGGATGAGATGGATTCAGGAACTAATCCAAGCTCAGCTGTTCCCAAAGGTAAGGGTTGTTTTTAGCCTGGATTTGTTCCTCAGTGTGGTTTACTACATAGCCACACAACGGTCCTGGCAAAGTTAGGAAGGAAGAGGGAAGAGAAAAAGTACATTGAACTCATGTCCTACATTGGAAAGAAAGGATTACAGGACATCCTTGAACAAGAAAAGCATGATCAGCCTCCATAACTGTGGGAGTGCTTAACCATAGGTAAAGCTGGAGAGAAGTACTAAGGACTTCTTCACACTTCTTCACTTTACTGGTCATTTCTCATTTATGGATTTTAAGAATTATCTGTTCTTCCATGCAGACTTTGGAGGCTCAATGAACATTTTTACAACTGAATGAAATGACCAACCAAGTCACGTCATCAGTCACATTATACAGCATCCCACTTTTAAATGATAGTTCAGCATCTGGCTGCCAGGCATTCTTTCATATTCATCAAGACATATGCAATGCAAAGCAGTTAGGAATATGTGAAATGTGCTTTTTAAAAGATCATAGATTTAATATTTACCTATATGAATTTATAACATCTACAGTTTGGTAAGGCTATGTTTCTAAAATGTTGCACAATACAGAAAGTTAGATTAAACTTAATGAATAAAAAGTTTTTGGTTCTTCATGTATTAGGTTAGCTGTATGAATGCTGGTTATATTGAATACCCTAAAAAAGACATGTTGGCCAACTTTTAATGTTTTCACACCCACACACCACCTCCTAATTTTGTCTTTGGCAGATGTGTTTCTGCAGAATAAGTGTTTCTGCAGTGATAATTATAACACATAACAGGTAATTTGCAGATTTGGTAACTCGCAAAAAGCAAGACTATTTTGTTGCACCTTTATTTTGAAGCTGGTAGCAATTTCAAAACTTCATTACAAAATCTAAAATGTTAGAGTGTATGGAATATCTTAATCTAGAAATAAGGCACTGCTTTGTAGCATTTAGCAAGTTAATGTCTAAAGGGAACTCAAGGTATGCTTTAAATTGGGGAGGGGTGTGTGTCCTACTTAACTTCAGATGATGATGCATACATTGTGTGTGGAACCAGGCCTTGCTAGACTAATTAAACTCATGGTTTGAATCTGCCTCAGAGTTTGGGGTTTTTTTCTTAAATTATCGTCTCTAAGAAGACAAGATGATTTTCACTTTTAAAGGCTGATACCCCAATGAGTTCCACAGTCCCCCTTCATGACTGTTCCTGTGTGTGATTTAGAAAAATACTTAATATATATTAATATTAATATTAGAAATAGAAATATTTATATTTCTACTAGTTTAAATCTATTTCTGTTTAGCATTGTAGTTTAGATATGTAAGATTTGTAAACTCTGAGAATTTCTTTTGAAAATTAAATGAGACCCAAAACAGATTAACACAAATGATGTGGTTTTGGACTGCTATTCTCTGCAGAGGAGGATTTTGATGTCATGCAATACCTATATTTTTGTTTGTTTCATTTGTTCTTTTCATAATGACAAAGCTGGGCAGCTGTCAGAGGTCCTGAGGTAATACCTAATTTTTGTGATAACTGTAGTTGGGCTGTGATGTGGGATGTTGATGTCAACTTCAATGTCACCTTCTGTTCCAGCAGGGAGTCTCCTTCAGATACTGACCTCTGGCAGGAAATTCTGACAGAAAGGAAGGCAACTTGAGATGGTTTGACAAAACTTGCATTAGTTAAACATAAGATATTTTGAGTTCAAAATTTCTGGTTTAACATTTTGGCAGTTTCTGCCAAAGCAAAGCACTGAGCTATTTTAGGATCCCTGAACTCCTGCCCAAAGTTCCCTTTGTTATCAATTATAGTTAACAGCTGACCTGAAGAGGACTAGTGACCTCTGCCATGCTATTTTGTCCTCTAACTTGTTCAATGTTCTTCTCCTAGGATATCATTAGTTGTTCTTGCCAGTCTTCTCTTAACTAAATTGTAAAAAATCTGTTACTTTAACCTTTTTTTCATAGATAACAATTTTAAATCTCTTCATGTTTTTTCTCTTGGATTTATAAGGTGCTACATGGAAGTGAAAGTTTCTCTTCCATAAAATTAAAATTATGCAAGTACTTATTGTTTATTAATCTGTCATTGCTTTGTAACCCTCACTTTGCAGAGATAGTCATTCTCAATTGTCTGGATTGTGGATTAATAAGGGTTTGTACCACTCAGTGCTTGACTGCAGGATATTGCCTTTATATGAGTAATGGAGATAACAATTCCTTGCACATGGCTTCCTCTGTGTACTGCTCTTTAAGGATGCACATGTGCTTTTCAAGACTGCAGATTTTTCAGAATTCAATGTTGATGTCATTCATTTACACAAGTTTCATGTTGTCTATATTCTTGATTTTCCTGTGTTGGGAAAAAGAAAATTTTCTGGGTGAGAAAGTCACAATGGATTACTGATTTGGGGCATGGTGGAACAAAAAAAAGCTTTTCTGTAGGTATAGAGACAATGAGGTGTTGTGTATGCTCTGTGTTGTGTGACTCACATCACTTGTATTAAAAAAGCATCTACTCTGTACTTTAAAAAGTACTATTTTGAGGCAGTAGCCCACAATAAGGGCCAGTGCACAATACAAAAACTTAAGGCCTTATGAAGAAAGCAGACATCAGATATCTTTCACAGCACCCCCTAAGGTGCTTGCAGCTGTTTCTCTAGCCTTGAAGTATATCTGTAGTGACTTAAAGTGAATACAGCTCATTTAGATATCCCAAACTCAGCTTTCAGTAGTTGCTGTAGGTGCAAAGAGCACTCTTTTATATTGCTCAAAAGCTGCCTCAGATCCTGGTGAATATCTTTTTTTTCTCTATTGAAGCATTCAGCAGTTGCCCTAGACGATTTTTTTGTGGACAAATTCATGAGTACGTGTAAGCTAAGTCAGGAAAATCCTGAAATAGCTACTAAGTACTTTGTCTTTTCTGTTCAGCTATTTTTAAAGAGTAGAAGAAAAGAGAGGAACTCAAAACACAGTGCTTCTACATGAAATACTGCATCACCTTTCCCATGTGTTATTTCTGTGACTTCTTAAATGTTTTAGCTTTTCAGTCTGGTATATTAGAACATGCCTTTTGCACCATGTTATTGGATACATCGGATGCTACTTGCCTTTGCTCACAAAACATACAAGAAAGCTTGCTCCTTTGTGCACTCCTTAAGCCATTACCATCCAAGGAATCTGTGCTAGATGAAAAATGTTTTAATTTCAAGTAGCTGATAAGGAGTGCCTATAGACTTTTGGAGGCACCATTCATTTCTCTGGCAGGGAGACTGAAGTGCAGTGGCTGTCTTTGAGATGCAGACCCCCAAAAGTATATTGGAATTTAATAAATCAGTATTATTCTTTATAAATCTTTTCAGTAAGAAACTCCCCAGCCAGGAAACTGAAAAATTAAGCAAACCCAGCATTGGTATGCAGAGGATTTGGAAGAAGGACAGTGACACAGGGGCTTGAAAGCAGCATAGAGAAGGGAAAGTGAGATAGAGTGAAGATGTTAAGAGCCATGGAGGTGGGAAGCACTGGGCTTGGATTAAAAGAACAAGGAACAAGAATGTAAGAAAAAAAGGTATATAGAGAAGACATATTCAGAAACCTAAGAATACATGTGAATAAGTGTTTCTAAAGTGTTGGTGAGGAAAAGAAATTTTTTGAAAGAACTTCCTAGGGAAATAGCCTCCCTTCCTCTTGGCACTGGTCCTCAGCGTCACAAGGGAACTGGGACTAGCTTCAGTAGTGCTCTGCATGCCTAGATGCTGAAATGGAGATTTCTTTCAAAGTTGACTAAGATTTTACAGCTAGTCAGTACTTTATGGTGCTGAAAGCATTCCCACTGATAGGTTTCTAAGGTGTTTAGCTGGCACTAGTTTCAAAGTTGGTTATATTAGTGATTTAGCACAGTGGATATGGACTGGAAGAGCAAATTCTTTTAATTGCACGCTAAAAGGAAATCTGGATTAACTTTTCTGTGCTTTGTATTTTCTTACCTCTGGGAAGTGTTTTTGGAAGAAGTAAAAATCCTTTACATTCGGGATTAATAGTCCTTTTGGTATAACTGCCCAGAACCAGTTCTGGGAGCATACACTCTTGCAGCAGAGTTCCAGCAGGTCCCTTTGATAGCTCACACTGGCTGGTGCAGCTGCCTGCTTTGGTGGGGAAGAGCAAAGATCTGAGATGGAGGATATCACATGTACACAGTGGTCTGTGCAATACAGTAAGTTGCAAGTTTATACAAAATTGGAATTAATACTATAAAATGGAGGGTGAGTTATCTTTAGATTAGCTGCATTTGACTTCATTTTACTAGTTATTTGTCTTAGCCTCCCTTCACTCCCCAGCTATGATGTGGCAGTTCAGTTATACCATGGAATGAAAAGATAAGAGACCTTAAAAAAATCACAACACATGTTCTACATTTAACCTTTCTGGTGCATGTCTTTACCATCCTTTGGAGAGGGGTGTTTTAATGGTGCAAGAATTATCTGATATTTTCCAGTCAAAATTCAGGTATAAACTTTGCATGCACGTGCGTCTATCTTTAAAAACCAGAAATATGATAATGCTTCCTCTGACATTTTCAGGGCTTTAGCAGCAGATTTCAGTTATTCTGAATTGTACATTGATAATTATTCCACATTAAAAAAAAAGATAAATTTTTACAGTCAGGTGTTGGGTATGCCACCCAATGTTACTTGAGAAGTAAATCATCCTGTTATTCATCACTGCTTTCTTCCTGTCATTCCAGCTGTCCAGAGGTACTTTGTGCAGTCCTGTAGAGGGGCAGGAGGTGCACAAGGTCTCTTTAGTTAGAACACATGATGTTTTATTTAACCACCCATCTATGCTGCACAGTGACTGTGCCACAAGAATTGCACAAAGATTTTAACTGTAGGCGGTTGTTCATTTATTAATGTAAACACCATGTGCCTTGGATGTGCAAGCACTAAAAATAAAGTTGCAGAGTTAAAAATAGATCTCCGGGAGTACTGAGATGCTGCTTAATCAGAACCAGCTGCAAGCTGTCTAGAAAATGTAAGTTATATGGAGCCAGATGGCTTTTGCCCTTTTTGCTTTAGACAGCATGTAATTTGGGTAACTGCAGCTACAGTAATGTATTTTCCTAGTCAAACTGTTTGATAAACATATTTGTTTCGAAGAGACACTTCCAATTACAGAGCCAGTAAAATGTTAATTTATTTTAATATTTCTCCATGTGGGTAAGCCAAAGGAAGGTTGCATAATGACAAAACTCCAAGGCATGCACAATTACTTCTCACAGCTGTATTCAGCAGGAGCTGGATTATGACTATGCATCTTTGTACAGGAAAGCTCTTATTCTGGGAACAATCCCATTGAAAGCAAGGGAAAAAGGACATAAATTAAATTAATAGTGAAGTGATCGGTGGGAGTTGTGTGAAGTCAGTTTGCAGGAGTAAGACACTGCACAAAGTACAGGAAGTGTGTCAGGATGATTTCTGGCAAGTGCACATCAATCCATATGATTTCAGGAAGGCTTTCTTCAAACTTGCTCAGCTGACAGTACTAAAACCAAAACCTCTTCTGAGGCTTGGCAGTTTCCACAATTCACCAGCCTGTGGTTAGGATCCTGTGTTCAGACTACATCTGGGCATCTCGGTGACTAGTCTAGGAAGTGGGAAACTGAAGCTCAAGTCTGCTTTCTTTAATTTGGAACCACTTGGGGTGGTGGTTATGCTTTGATTGGGAGGCTCAAAGGCAAATACCTCAAACTGCAGGATCATCCTAACTCTGTTTTTGAGGTCTCCTGGTCTGCATCTGGAGGAACTTAGTGTGAAATTGCAGTCTCAGACCATTGTAGCCATGTGGGTATAAACTGCTGGTCAGTCTTGTACTTCCATAACTGGACTGGTGTTATGATTTTAGGAAAACCTGGGGGAAGCAGGTGGGATACATTTGAGGAGGTAGCCTCTTTTAGGAATTATTGTAACAAAAGCCAAGCCCTACAAACCTCTGAAGCAAGTGACCACCTTTCATCCTTCTTAAGAAAGGATGTCAGATGAAGATGGTTGTGCAGAAGATCCAGAAAATGAGTCTTGGTTTAAGCAAAGGTTTTTGATAGATGGGATTTATTAAGGTGCCTGTTTTACAGGCAGATGATGCAAATTATTTGCAGATGGCATAAAGTAGTCATATTGAGTGGTTAAATCTCTCCATGTCCTTCTCCCATCAGTGTTTTACATTTTCTGTGAAAACTGGGTTTAGTTACAGTCTTGATGTTCCTTTGATATTCTAGCTTCCCCCCTCGCAATCTTACCACTATTAGGTGTAATTAAATTAATAATTGAATTTTCCTAATGAAATGCCCTTTTCTCTGTAATGTTTTCACTCTATTCAATAAAAAAATTTCTTTCTCTGCTTCATCCAATCTCTCAGAATCTTTCAGCTTCAGTCTCTACTGTGCAAATTGTCATCATCTTACAAATTTAAGTGTCCTGTGAGGAACCACACAAAAATTCCAACCTGTTTCTCAAGGTAGCACTAGCTGCCTGAGCTAGATTAGTAGTGGGTTGGTAACATGTGTTTGTTTTATTTTCCTAAATGCTTATATTTAAATATATTTACAATGCAAATCTGTCTGAAATTGGTAGTGTGGCATTCTCTCCTCGATTTTAATTCTTTTGCACCTGTCACACCCATGAGTCATGAGATTTTTTTTAGCTGCATGAAGTAGTTTAATCAGTTCTTTGTGGACTGTAGTTTTTTATACTAATTGATGCCAAGCAGAGTTCTAGGTTACAAGGTTTTTTGGACACATTTCAGTATGAAATTAACCTTTAAAAGTGCTTTGAAAACGCAATAATTGACTTAAAAAAAAATTACTCCTGTTTGGTCTGTTTGATTATTGGCTGAAACTACTAGCGATTTAAGAACTTGCAAATCTGTCCTTGCCTGAGCATGATTGCAGGTTCAATTTACAAGTGGTTCTTAAAATAGTAACACTTAGTTTCGAAGATGTTTTAGACTGAAATCAAATTATAAGAATTTACTAGTTTTTGACAGCAGAAGTGATAAAGCTGTGCAGATGAATTTTTAAGTAGCTGTATACATGACATTCAGTCTTAAATTGATGAGTTCCTGGATTTAGATCGTCCCAGCTGTAGGAAAAGCTCTGTGATGATCTGATTGTTCCAGGCTTTCCGACTTAAATATTTTGTCAGTGACCTAAAAATGGTTGCTACTCTATTTGCCTTGGGATAATTATGACCCATTCCTAAACAGGAGAGCAAGAGAGGAGGGGGAAATAAGATTGCCCGAGCCCCTTGGCTAAGACTTCAATGTTTCCTTTGTTAGGAATCTGGTAGAATAGAGAATGCATTGCTTATCTACTATTTTCCTCCCTTTCACACCTACCTATGGAGGAGATAAGGATGGGACACAGAATTAACTTTATGTTGGTTGTGCTGTTCAGTAGAATGGGTATAAGCAAAGATGTATATTGTACCAGTAAAGATATTTGCAGCACTTAATGGGAGATAATTACTTTTAAGGGAAGAAAAAGCAGGCAGTCATTCCTTTTGCCAAATTTAGAGCAAATAAATGACTTCTGAATTTGGTGACTGTGCTCTAACTTCTAAAATTTCAAGTAATTTCCTTTACAAATGCGTCATGAAATATCTAAATATTTCACTTAAATGGCATCACGAGGAAGATTTTTCATTCCAATGTTTTTAGCACAGGAGACACCTTCCACTAGACTGAAAAGCCCTATCCAAATTGGCTTTGAGCACTTCCAGGGATGGGGCATCCACTCCCCTCTGGGCAGCCTGTTCCAGTGCCTCACCACCTGCTCAGTAAATAATTTCTTTGTAATACCCAATCTGAACCTGTCCTCTTTTGCTTTAAGCTGTTAACCCTTGTCCTGTCACTAGATGCCCTTTCAGAAGATTGCTGTCAATAGTTTAAATATCAGGGTTTTGCTAATCTGGTACATTTCGACTGGAATAGCCTCAGAAGCATTTGTAGGAGCAGCCCAACATGGACCCAGTCAGGGGATGGAAGCCCCATCCTCAAAGATCCTGCCTGGTGCACAAGTGCAAACAGGTTACTGGGAGGTAGTGTCACCCTTCCTTGCCAATCAGAACCTTCTGTTCCTCCTTTATTTGTTGCTGTGCATGGTCTGAGAGTTATTGTAAGCCAGATAATCTTGGTCTTCCCTGTAAAAGATGGATAGTTTTAGAATATCTTACTATCTGCTCGAATTTGTACATGAAATGAAATTAACATATTAATTTGTTGTGTTTAAGATTGTTTTATGGCTATGTATAAATAAGGGTTTAACACTGAAAACAGCAAATGAGCACAAGTTTCACATACTACACCCTTTCTTTTTTAGATTTTAAGAGTAAAAACCTGTGTTTTCTTGGAAAATGCTGAATTTCCTATGTAAAAACCCCCTTTTTAAACATGGAAATGCTGGTTTATTATGAAAGTTTCTAGGCTTAGTTGGAAATCTTCCTCTGTGATTATTTTTAGTATTAATCTAAAAGGAGAGCCTTGTCCTCATTTTAACACTGCTACAAGAAGAGGGAAATTGGTTTACTGCAGAAAAAAAATCCAAGTTTAATAATTTAAACGCAAAAGTCCCCTTTGAAAAAAAAATAGGCAGAAAAGAAATAAAGTTGTAATAGAAGCTTACACTTATTATACAGAGTCTTGCATACATTATGGGTGTGCTCTTAAACCTACCCAGGTTTTTCTGCAGGATAACATTTCCAGGATGTTTGGGTTGGTTTACCCGAGGACAGGCAAAAAATTAATATACACTAACCAGATTTGAAGCAGATTCATTAAATTGCATTAAATCCTTGCTCACAATGCTTTTAAAATTAGCTTTCTTAATTTAATTTATATTAATTTTTTTGGAGGTGACCTAAACTGTATGGAGTTAATTTAATCCTGAATGAGTCTCCATAATGGGGTCAAACTAGTTTACCCATGCTTTTTTAAAAGTAAGTCTGGATTGTTTTCAAAAATTTTGATATTCCTTTGAATTTCTTCTTCATTTAAGATGAATGTCTAGAACTGTTTTTTTACATGGGTTTTTTGGTGGTTGTGTTGTTGGGACTTTTTGGATTGTTTTCAACTCACTATGTTACTGTAAGCAAAACCAAAAATTTTTGATTTAAAATATGTTGGTATCTGTAAGCAAGAGGACTCGCTATATCTATTGATAGTGACCAGGAGACAGATGATATGAGAGTCTCAGGCTAGTTCTTGGAAAAGTGCTGAGCTTTTTATTCCATCTGGTAATATATTCCCTCTTGTGCAATATATCTGAACCATACAATGAATGTATGGTTATCTGGTTTTTCTAGCTTTCCTTACAACCTATAAAGTGATACATTTCCCTTTTTGTGTTTGAAAGGATGTTGATCTTATGGCAGAATTTGCTGAGTGATTTCCATATTGTTTGTCACAAAAAAAATTTAGGAAAAGGAAAAATAGGTCTGTGAGGTTCAGTAAATAAAACTATTTTAATATTCCTTAGGGTGTATGTATAGCTACTAATTACTCTCCAAACTAATTAACATTGGAATAAATTTTTAATTAATCAGAGTTTTCCTCAAATATGTATCTTCAAGCAAAAAAAAATTCCCCATTCTTATTTAATAGTATTAAATTTTTTAAAGAAGGAAATACCACAAAAAATCAGTGTGGGCTTTTTCTTTGTTACCTCTGAGAATCAAGATATTCTGTTTGTGATAGAAGTGGAAAGTGTTGTCCCTTTTCTGGCCTTTTCTTTATATGCTAAATAATTACATTTTTAGCAATTTTATTTTGGTATTTTAATATTTGATTTATAGCTAATTTAATTAACTGTGATGGTCTGTGTGAACATATTAACCCTGTGTGTAAAAGCAGTAGCTTTTCTTTTAGAAGGTCTGCTTTGAGTGCTGTTCCACTCTCTGTGTATCTTTATGTATGTAAAGCTTAACACGTCTGAATAAATGATTGTTGCCGCTTTTCCTGTCAGACAGAAATAAAATGTCTGATGCATCTGACAGATCGTTTTTTCTTTTTTTACATAAAATCTCTGTGAGGAAAGAGAAGGGGGCAAAAGGAGGGTGCCTGAAAGCACACACAAAGTCTTCTCAATCCCGAGTAACCTTGAGACATACCTGTGACCCTCATCTTTCTTAAATCATAAATATTTGATAATTTTATTTTTTTATCCATCTTATTGTGTATTTGACTTGTTGATGAAAAAGTTGTAATATTTTGCTTTATTTTCTGATATTTGAAAATTATTGTTGCTACTCCTGGACAGAAAGGCATTGTGACCCCTGTTGGTGCTTATCTGATGCCTGTATCCTTAGGAATTCTCATTTCCAAGCTGCTACACTAATACTTCTCTACATTCTCCCTCGTGTTATAGTAATCATATTGAAGTCTCATTGCAATTTTCTGTGCTCAGTATGTGTTCAAAAGATTTATTTGCATTTCTATCCTGAATAAATTAAAATAATTTTGTTGGAAAATGGTTTCACAGGGCTTGAGTTTTCATATCTTTCAATTCCTGCATACTTATATTTTAATCTCCTGGAGATGCCAAAATTTAAAGGTAAAAGAAATGCAAATACTTCTTAAACATGCATTTAACATGTCTCTTGGATGCTTGAAGAGATAAACTACTTATGTACTCATAATCAAACTCAAATGTTTGAATTTTGTCACACCAATGTACTATTTTTTTTTCTATTGATAGAAGATTTCTTTACCAAAAAATGCAAGACTTGCAGGAGTTAACAGTATTGGTTAGGGTTATATAACAGTAGGCTGAATATGAATTTACAAAAAGTTAGTTTTCTCTAGGTGGAAAACTAAATCTAGTTTGTGATGTAGAAATATACACTTACAATGAATATATTCATACTTTATCAATAAATGTGTCATTCAAACTCCTAATACTTCTTTGCATGCCAAACTATGTTTCTGGTATCTGCTGACTAGTTTGTGATTGACAAATTCTTGGATTATTTCAATGTGAATGTAGGACTGTGAGAAAGATGCTTTCCTTAATAAGCAATATTAATTTCCTGAAACATTTGTTTTGCATTACAAGCTTTTAAAAAAATATATGCAAGAAATGTAAAGTATGTTGGGTTTGTGGTTCGGTTTTTTTACAGCATAAGAGATGCAATCACAATAATGTGTAACATAGGGGTTGAAACAGCACATATTTTAGATATGTGATAGATCAGGCTGTCATCTGAAGAATTGTTCAGTTTCATAGCAGGCCAAAATTTATGTAAAGTCAAAGATCCTGAAGTGCTGTCTTATAAGAATCTAAAAGTTTTGCTGCATTTTCAGAATTTTAAAGAGTCAGCAGAGCTGGACTACAAAATCACTGAGGATCAGTTCTAGTAAACCAGGAGAGTGAGTCCCAGACAGGTCAATTAAATAATGATTAAAATAATCTAATGGGCTTTCTTTGTTTTTGTTGTTTTGTTTGGTTGGGTTTTTGTTTTTTTCTTCTGTTTGACTTTGTTTGATAATTCAAGCACATGGAATTAGTCAGCTCTGGAGGTATTTTACAGTCTGTTTTTGGCCAAATTAATGTTTTAGGTGTGAGATGTCAGGGTTTTGACTTGCACCCATAAACATAGCCAGGTCCTTTGCCAGTTGTGGTGGGTAGATCCTTACTGGATACCAAGTGCCCACCAAAGCTGTTCCATCCCTCTCCTCCTTGGCTTGTCAGGAGAGGGAAAATGCAGTGAAAGGCTGCTGCACAGAGATAAAGGCAAGGAGAGATCACTCACCAATGACTGTCACAGTCAAATCAGACTCACTTGCAAAAATTAAATTATTCCCAGTCACATCAGAATAGAATAATGAGAAAGTAAACCCCAAACCTTTAAAACACCTTTTTGTCATCCCTCCCTTCTTCCAGGCTCGGTTTCGCTCCCAGTTTTCTTTTTCATGTGAGTTTCTTGGCTCTGGGTGCTGTCCTTCAGGAAGAGGCTGCTCCAGCTTGGCTCCTCTCTCCATGGCTCCAGAAGTGCTGCCAGGAGCCTGCTCCAGCATGGGCTTCCCATGGGTCCTTAAAGGTGTCAAGGGAAGCTGGTAGGGAGCAGGTTCAAAATAAAGGAAAGGATGGCTTTTTTTTTTTTTTATTTTTTTTTTTTAATAACCTGAGTCTACAGTGATTGTAAACAAGTACCTAAGGAGAAATGCCTGAAGGTTTCTTAGCATACCACAATCATATCTGCCTCAAAAAGTTCCTTGGTAAGGTTTGGACTCTTGAAGGCTATTTGGGGGAGCATCATATATGTTCTGTTGTTACTTTTCCCTGGACATCTGCTTTGAGACTACTGATAGAGCTAAGATATTGGCCTTACCTTATGTTTCATCTAACAACCAGTTGGAGTTGTAGCAGGTTTTGTTTTGACTTCCTAATTTTTAAACTAAGAGGTTTTGTAGTTTATTTATTTTTATTTATTTATTTATTTATTAAAGAAAAAACTATTATCTGATCTTGGCTCATCTTCACTTAATGGAAAGTGACAAAGTATTATCAAGGTAGTTGAGGGCTCTGTTAGATGCACAGCTTCATCTCTATTGAATAATGAATAGTTTCAATGACTGAGCATTAGCTCTTTCAAACTATAGACCAGAATACTTTTGAAAAAAATGCAGTCAGAAATGTCAGTCTAGAGTGGTTTTTTATTGTTTTATTTTTTCAATCAAATGCACTACATTCAAACCAAGCTTCGATCCAAGCATGTCTGGTGTATACTGAGGTAACATTATTCAGTTGTTTTCCCTATTTTTATTCTTTTATGAATTTACAGGTGGACCCATTTCAGTCTACAAGATCATTCATGTACATGTAGACAAATATCTGCTGCTAAATGGATTTTTGAGTTCCCTTTTTTGTTGGTAAAGTACTTCTTCATCATAGTATGACCAGCAAAGACAACAGTGTTAAAGAAGTCTTTCTTAACTGCCTATTAATGTCTAGTACTGATAAGACTTATTCTGCTAGCCAGCACTGCTACAGCAGCAAAAAACATATTTTGTTAACCTTACGTTTCTGTGAGAAGAGAAGAGAACAGGCTAATTTCCCACTGGGAGACAGAGAGGGGCAAGGAATACTCCAGCTTAGCCACGTCTGTGTGGCTGCATGTGGTTTAATAATAGTGATTAAGTGATAGTGGCCCTGCTGTGCTGGGATGTGTCACAGCTGACTCCCAGGCAGATAAATTGCTACAATAGGTTTGTAGGAGAGAGTGGATTTCTGATGACTGAATCAACATGATGACTACACTTTTTTGCTTTTGTTCTGGTGGCTTTAAGTAAGCCAAGTAATTTCTTTGCCAGCAGCATGTGGAATGCTGTGGAGTATGGAAAAGGAAAACAGAAGGTCAGTACATTACTGCTGTCCCTCCCTGCCTCCCAGTGAACAGCCTCGCTTCCTTCTGAGAGCTTCTTGCATCCACGCTGTGTAACGTGGAGCTCTCCTTAGCAGGAGTCATGTAACAAAAATGGAAAACTCTGCAAAAGTAGCTTATGGAATAGCTAATGTTGATAGGACAAGCTAATGATAGGACATGTTTAAAAGTATTATTTCTGGCGAATATGGACCTAACACCTACACTGGTCAGACCTTCTCTTTTTATTTTATTCTTCCTGGAGCTCTTGAAGACACATTCCTGCTCTCAGGCCTTTTAGTGCTCCCCAGCTGGGGTTGTTTCCCTTACAACTCATTTGTGTCCTGGCACTTTTACTTAATGGTCACAAACAATTTAGAATCATTTTTCTGTGGATAATAATTGCCGTGCCTGAGGATTACAGGGAAAATGGATTAAAAACCATTGACATTAAAAGGCACTAAGATGTGCTCAAGGAGATGTAAGTTCACAATGTTTCGTAGATTGCTTATTCATGTTGAATATCCAGAAACAACACTGTGTGATGAATCAGCTTCATTTGCACTCAATTTTTAGACTTCCAAAACAATTTTTTTTCCTGTAGCTTTAAGCAGTTCTTGAAAGTAGTGCGTTGCTTCTCAGAAAGTCCCCAGACAAGTGGATTTATCAGGACAGAGATTTTATAGCTTCCTGAGGGAGGAGTTACAGAGGAAGGTCAGTGGCCCAAAGTCACCAAGTTTAGCAAGTCCATTGTAGGCTTAAAATATTATAAAATTAGGATTACATTGCTAGGGTTAAAATTATTTTTATTTTTAGAATTTTATTTTTTTTTAGATTAGAAAGCATTTACATCCCTGTAGGATGAATTTCTGGTTTTGTAGACTTTAGCATTATTGAGTAGAATATGTACAAATAATATGATTAAACAAATGAGATTTTTTTCATTAATGTATTACTTTATATGATTAAACTCCATGTAATGTGGTGTAAAATAGTTTTCTAGGACAGAAGAGAAGGCAACAAATGGTTGGTAAGAAATTTATGCACACTTAGAATGAAAATCAACTAGGTTTTAGCCAGACTAAGGTATCCTGCTAAATTGCTGGTTTTTTCCTTATCTTTACAAATTTGAATCTATCATGATGATCGAAATGGAGAGAAAGACTGTCAATTTGTTTTTTTACATCTCGTAGGAAACAAGCTGCTGCTTCATTTTGAAGACTACTGAAATATTTTATTTCTATATGAAGTGTGTGGGGAGTCTCTATTTTAAGAAAGGCATAGCAAACCCCACATATCTCTATGATTGCAATAAGTTACTTCTAAAGATAAAATAAGACTTTTTGTTGCTGAATTGTATGTCTTGTACAGTCAGATTTTTGATTGAGGGAGGGAAGTGGCATTGGTGTGCTAATGATAACAGCTGATGCAAAAATGCTCTGGAAGAGGTAGTACTGTAGCATGGCTAAAAAATTAAAAAATTGCAAACATCTGAATGACAATTAATGAGGCAATGGTAATTAATTGAAAACATTTGAAATTTTAAGTTGTTGTAGCTGAGTGTATCATATCAAAGCTTAGAAAGATGCTTATCATATTTGTGAACAGGGCTGTTAAATCTTCTGAATGTTTAACAATCTCTTTCGTCCACCCTTTGATGAGACAATTGTGTAATTTGGACCACTACTATTTTCCATTCAGAAAAACCTAAAATAACAGAAGAAGTCATCAGAGTTCCTAAGAGGTAGGATATGATATTGTTCCTGTCTGAAGGACTTCTACCAGAGGGGAAATGTGAAAAACTTGTATTTTTTCCTCCCCTCCATCCCCTCTAGTCAATTGGAGACTGATAAACAACTGGTTTTGTTGCCCTCACCCAAAGCAAGCCCAAGTTCAGTGGAGGAGGTACAGACTTCATGAGGTAGTCTTTTTCTCTGTCATTAAAGTAACATGGAAACTAGCCAAAAAGGCTCTAAGTTTATCTGAAGTAACACTTGCAGCTTTGTGGAAGTATGCAGCTGAGTAATAGTACAAAAATAGCAAGTTATTTTGAGGAAGAGCATATGTTCTGTAACAATGAGAAATTGGTATACAGATAAAAGAAATTATGTATCTAAATATAAATTTCAGATGAGAAAGATCTGTGGCTTAATGCCATGAAGTTTTCTGTAGATGCAGCCATTAAAAGTTGTTTAATGCTCATTTTCTAACATAGTTATTTAAAGATGTGCCATCATTGGTAAATTGCTGTACTGCCTTAGGGGTGCATATTTTGTAGTCTGTAGCAGTACAGATAATAGGCACTTTTTATATTCCAGTGCACACTCAGATACAGGGTACCACACAGTGATAATTGCAGGGAGTTTTTTCTTACAAGAAAGGTACATTGCAGAGCCGTGGTGTTTGCTTAATATTTAAAGACACTGACAGCCAAATGCAGCTGTCTCCTGTTAGAATTAAAAATTAAGACAATGCTGAAAGAGATTTTAAGGTGACTTGAGGAAGCAGCTGGGTGTATATGCTTAGACACTGGAAAACAATTCCAGTACCATCACTTGTGCCGCATAATTTAAAATTTTTCATGGTTCATCCAATAATAGGAAAGTTTGTTTAGAAGATAGAAAGTTCTGTATTGATGATGAAAACTTTTCCTCATAGAGGTTGCTCTATTTCATGGAAGAGATTAGCTTCTTTATAGAAATATAAAGTGTGCACCAGGTCCCTCAAAGTCTTTACCTTTAAATGCTTCTGCATCTGCATTTTTTGTTTAAGCTTCCCCTTAAACAATTAGAGATTAGCATATGTAAAAGTCATAGTGATGAGCAGAACAAGAGATTAGAAGATTAAGCAGCAGTTAGATGTTGAATAACTAGAACCTAAGGCATTACCAAATAAAATCTATGTCAAGCTCTGCATAATGTAAAGCTGACTGAATAGACTGAGCTGATTGAGCTTTGAAAACCTCAAAAGTATTACATAAAATAAAATCTTCATCACTAAAATTCTACTTTTCAGGAGGTACCAGTTAGAAAATATTAGACCTTAGGATAATCTTGGCAAAATCAAAATCAGCTCTTATTGGGTTTCGGGTAAGTAATTTTTGTCTTTTCTGAGCCACTTGCACATCAAAAATCTGCATGCTATTTGCTGTCTCTAAGAAAGGCATGATCATGCTCAACTTCTGTTTCAGAGGTGTTGGCAAAGGAGGAACATACAGAATTTAGGAGTCATATAATCACTCAATGTATGTATTTTTAACCTGGTTGTCTTCCTCTCTCTCCTAATCATTGAATAACCAGCTTTATCTCAATGTACTACAAAGTACCTGTGTTGTTATTCCTGGGGAGGAATGAGGAGAAAATGTTCCAAAAGGAGAAGGTTCCAAAATTGAGACAAAAAATTATTGAGAAACTGGGAGAAAAGGCTAAGAAAGAAATCCTTATGAGATTTTTATCCTCTGGATTTTTCCCCGTTTATTTTCTCTGTACTGCTGAAAGTATTGAGACAAAGTAAATATAGTAGCTTTTGCTCTTGCCTTTACAATTCCCTGAAAAAGAGGGATCACTTTGCTTTGAGCCAGCAGGCATCACTGCATCTAAAATAGTGCCAAAAAAGGGAAGTATAGGAGTAAGGTAGTATTTCTGCCGTTAAAATTTTAATCCACAAATTTGTATTTGGTGCTTGGAGCTGTCTTCTAGAAATAAAATTAAAAAAGATCCTAGTGAGTTTCATGATCTTTCTGTATGTCTGGGATCTGTTTCATGGGTAGATACTGGTATGTTCTGCAGTTCCTGGCTGGGCTGCATACCCTGGTTTATTTTCTGTGTAATGCCGTATGCAGAGGAATAGCTCATAAATGTCCAGATCTCGTCCTAATACTTCAGATGGAGCCTGGAAACTTAAATGATAGGTAAATTATAGACAGGAAGACAAGAGAATACAAAAATATCACCAGCCACTACAACTGTGAAATCTGGACATTTAGGGAGCAGTCTTGTTGAGGCATTCTGGCCAAAATCAACAGTTGGAATGTTGAGTTTGGAGAGAAGTTGGAAGACACTTTTCTTTAATGAAGGAGAACAAAGTGTTTTGTATCATGCTCCCTTTGTGGAGACGTTCCTAGTACTCTATTATACTTGTTTATTCCTGTGATTTTAAAAAAAGCTCCTCACAAAATGCTCCTCATTTGGAGCTTTGTACATCCATGCCATATGTTAAAAACATGATAAAGAGTAGTTGTAGAGTCACTTCAGCAACACTTATCCTTTATCTTTCTCTGCACCCACACTGAAATAACAGACTTATAGTCTGTTATTTTCTGCACCATTTTTTCCTCCTGCAGACATAAACTTTCTGGCTATACGAGGTCAACGCTTTTCAAATCGACCAGAGTTTGTATTTCTATTTTATTTTTCCGACTCACATTTTGAGAATCTATATTTAGGTTCTTTAAAACACTGGACTGGTATATCTGGAATACATAAACTAAGAATTGAAGCTTTAATTGTGACTAAAAGTGAGTACAAAAAAATCACCATGAGTTTTTCAAAGTACTGCCATAAGCACCAGTTCTCTAACACATTCTATGCAATTTTTCATATTTTCAGTGTGTCATTTGGAAGTTAAAGGAAATTTTAAGAGGATTTTGGGAGTCAACTTTAATACTTCTGAACTTGTTTGAACAGTGTAGTCTTCAAGGAGAAATAACACCCAATTTGACTTAGACATGCTAATATCTTGCCTTGTTTCCATATCTGCTGCATACTCTGAAATGTGAGAGAGGGAAAAGGTTCTTATCCTGTTTGATCTAATTTTGTTTAAAATATTTTCACTTTGAGCATCCTGTGACAGTCATTTTAGCAATGGAATCAAAAGATAGGTTTATTGCTTGATTTTTTCTTCATAATGGCATAAAAAGAAGTGTCTAGATCATGTGTCATGAAGTACAATGTGTGTTTAGACATGGAGAATCCAGAGCTGTTACACAAAATGTTACAAAAGGTGGTATAATTTCACATGAAAATGCCTGTGGGCAAATATGAAACTCATAATTTTCATTGCAAAAATAATTATCACAGCATGTTAGGTAGAACATGTCATCAGTGGTTTGTTCTTGTGCATAAGGTGGTGATCTCTCTGTATTTTGATCAATGTGTGAGAAAATTTCCCCAAAAAGTATGTTTTGTAAATGAATAGTAATTTTCACTGCAGAGTTTTACTTTAGATGTCAGTCCTTTGTGACAGCTTCATTTAACTTGCTTTGGTCATCTCTTTTTTAAGTCAAACTCTGAACAATGGCCCAGGTCACATAATCAAAGGTAATGGAATATTGGATTGTAAGAGAAAACATTATCTAGGAAAGACGTAAAATCACTTTGGAAGTTCCAGCATGCTCAGAGTCTTTTCACATAAGCAAGGATCCATGAGGTAAGAACAAATATGTACAAAATGAGTTTCTTTTCTGGCTGTGGAACGTGGGTAACATAAGAACGTAGAGAGATGCTGCTTTGTGACTATCACTCATGGAGGAGGCAGTGCTGAACCTTCTTGGAGTGACTCCATCCAGGAACAGCTTGAGGGGCCTGTACCAGCAGTGATCCAGACATAAGTTACATTTGTCTCCTAGACTCTGAAAATAAGCCATCTTTGTGAAGTAAATTTACTCCTTGTGTAACCCTACGCAGGATAAAAAGCATTCTCATTTAATTTAGTGCTTGTTTAGTCTCAGAGTCTTTGTGTGTGGAAGAAGCCTCAAGGTGTTCCCAAAAAGGAAATCTGGCAATTATTCTCCTATGATGTGTATCATTCTAAAGCTTTCCTCTGATGGAGCTCTTGTCCTCAGGATGCCTGGACTCTGGGAACAGGGAGACTGGAAGGGTTTCAGAAACTTTGAGAAAACCAAAATCCTCTGAGTAGTTGAAGCACTGCACTGTAGCATGTACAACTCATGTTGGATGTTCCGTCCTGGCATTGTAAAATTAATTTAAGAGTGTTTTCAGTCCATTGAGTAGACCAAAAAAATGTTCAGGTCAGTTTTTAAAAGATGCCATTTCTGTTTTGTCCATATGAACACTTTTTTTAGATTCTGCTCTCCCTGCCCCCCCCCCCCTTTATGCAAAGATGTTTTAAAGAAACAGCTTAGGGAAATGAAACAAGCTGTCCATATTTGTAAAAGTTACACTTCCTCTTGGAATTTCAGTAATGTATAACAACTGGCCTAAATGGGGATCATAACAGTTTAGATTTTTTTTTGTTACTATTTGACATACGAAGAAGGACTGTAATGATTTCCCATGAGAGCAAGGATGACATAGTTAACAATCATGATGGAAGAAAAATAGATACCTAATATATAAAAAATGTCTGAGCTTATAATGTTTTGTCTTTTAAAATGAAACATGTACCTATTTTTTCTGCTGCAATAATGTTCACCTAGTAGAAACATCTGACCAAACAGAGCAACATTTGAACCATGTGAACCATGTAGAAGTAGATTGACTAGAGTAGTAGACACTGTAGTTTACTATTCCAAAATTTTTGAGTGGTCTGGATGTCTGGTATGTTTGCCATGTGGTACACATATTAGTCTCATGCATATTGTCACCAGTGGAAACAGCTCTGGTACAGTAAGTTTTGTTTGCTATCAATATTTAAAGTTTATTATTTCTTGATAAGCCACTGTACGAATGAATGCTGAGATTTCAGTAGATATTGAAAGGAGTTTTTAATTAATTCTTCTAGAGCTGGAGGTAGTTTTTTTTTTATATGATGGAATCTGGCATTTGATCTCTGTTTTGTTATTTAAGTAACTGTATCATGCTGTCCTATAATCTGCAGAAAGGTGCAAGCAGATTGAGGAGAGACTCACAGTGTGTACTAATAGAATCTCCAACATGGTTTCTCTGATGAGTTCTAAGGACTCTGAATTTGTGGATTTTCATGAAAAATGTTGAAGGCTTTTCATGGAAGTTTGACTAATAGGTTGTTTATTTAGTAGCTAAAGATAGTTGCAGGTGGAGAGTTGGGGCTGTTCAGCCTGAAGAGAAGGCTCCAGGGAGATTTTAGAGCAGCTTAAAAGAGGGTTACAAGAGGTCTGGAGAGGGACTTTTTACAAGAGCATATCATGATAGGACGAGGGGGAATGGATGTGAGCTGAAGGAGAGCAGATTCAGATTAGGTGTAAGGAAGAAATTCTTTGCTGTGAGGGTGATGAAGAACTGGAACACGTTGCCCGCAGAAGTTGTGGACTCCCATCCTGCAGTGTTCAGGGCAAGGTTGAATGAAGCTCTGAGCAACCTGGTAAGTGAAAGGTGGCCCTGGATAAAAACACACCCACCTGTCCACACCCAGTTTCCTTGAATATGTGTAGGGGAAAGCTGTCAAAGCTGCTCCACAGCCTATGATTCCTTTGCACCAGTGCAGTCATTGCAAGTGAGGGAAAATGTGTCCTTAAGCTAAAGGATAGTTTGAGCATTAAGATGCAGTGGTTACAGATAAGCTAGGAATGGTCTGTGTGAACTACTCCAATGTATATGTTGAAATTCCATACATGTTTTGACCATCAGGTAAATGAAAATATGGAGACAGTGTCTGGATAGACAGGTGCAGGAAACATACAGCAGTAATAGTGTGATGTGTTTATCAACGTGATGCATTTGCTTAATATACCAGGAAAGTGGAAAAAAAACCAGGCAGCATCACCTAGTCCACATTTCTACTCCTGCTGAGTAAAGCATTTTTTATTAACCTACATGAGTGACATTTTTACCAGGTTTTGGAGGATCCTGTTTTCTCCTGTCTTTTCTGTTTTGTTTTCCTCCCAGGAGAAGCAACATGATTCTACAGAGTCTGCTTAGTAACTAAATATGGTAGAAATTAATAGTATTATTACTATTTGTGCTGTGATAAACAGTACTAATGCTGTTAGAATTGACCTGTGGAAGAAGATGGCAATATATGTGTGACAGACTTTTGTGGGTACATTCAAATTTCTTAAAAAATGTAGCTTCTCTGTGGGGTTAGATGGACAATCCCTATGGATAGGAGAAAGAAACGTGAGAGAAAGTGAAGTATGGCATGTTCTTGCTGCCATGTGGCCGGGTCATTCTTCCGTGAAAGCAGGAGAGCTTCTGTAGCCTGCTGACTGGGAATGGTGTGTGGATGATGGAGAGGGACACAGAGAGTGCAGTTCCTTCTGGCCTCAGTCACATGTTGACTTTTGGATGTGAGGGGTTTTTTCAGTTGGGAGAGAAGTGGAACTTTGGTCTAGTTTATGATTTATCTCAAGTACGCAAACCTCTGGGTGTAGCTACTAAATCTCTGATGTACTTTACAAACACCCCAGGAAAACACTGAGTAAACCATAAGACCACAAATGTAAAGATAACTTGAGCTCTTTCTGTGGCTCAGCTTTAACCAACTCATCTTAATCCATTTTTTTTTGTTGCACAGAAACAAAGGGAAATACCTTGTTTATTTGTTTTTTCCATTGTTGTTTAAAGTGGAAATTCTTGGTGTTTAATGTACCTTACTAAAGGAGGACACTGAGATTGTGTTAATTCTTTCAGAGTTCCTTTAATGTGTGGTATTAAACATCATGTATTAAAAAAAAATCACGACTCAGCAGTGAAATTGAAATTTGAAATAAATTCCACAGAATCTGATTGTAACTTGAAATGAAGGAGCCTGCAGTATATGTATGAGAATATGTTAGCAAATATGGCTTTAAGGTAAAAATTAAACTATTAATTTTAAGAAAGTACGTAATTTTTGCTTCTTTTCTGTCTTTTGTTACCCTTGGTCACTTGAAGTGACTCTGAAAGGCAGATTTTTTTTTGTAAGATAGCATCCTCTATTCAGGTACAGATGCATAAGTACCTGAATAAAATCTTCTGTCCCTTGATCAAAAATCAGCTTGACTGGGGCTGTTAGTAACTTGACTAATGACATATAGAGATAATTTATTCTTCCCACTAATACAGAATGTTATTTTCTTCAGTCAAAGCAGCAATGAGAAAAGCTACTGTTAAGTAGATTTTTGGTTGTGATTTTTTTTTAAATTTTCCGTCTAAGTAAACAGAGATTGCTGCTGCTTGGATATGGTATCTAATATTTATTATGAATATAGGTATTGAACATCTGGTTTAAAACATGAATAATCCTGCAAAGGTGTTGTCATACTTCCTTAAGTTTTGATTTTTAAAAAATAAAATTAAGGACTGGAATAGTGAGCTGAATTATGACCCCACAGAGGTAGGTACTGCTGTAAGAAGTGGGAGGGAATAACAGAAGCAGCTAGTTGACTAACCACTTCCCTTCATTGTTGCTTTTAATATCAGAACAGCTTGCTAGCTTTCTAAACCTCCATGAGTTACATTAGAGAGACCATGTACACCCTAACTGGTAAGTTCCTTTCATTTTAGATCTAAATTGAAAGTCGAATTGAAACCGATCCTCAGTGGCTAAAAATTGAGTAAGATGTATTGCTTTGCGTTATTATATCATAACCATTAAAAAAATATCCTCTGTGTTGTTAAAAGTAAATCTGGACACGTACCTGCCTTAGCAACATATTTCATGCAGGGTCAGAAGGATATATTCACCTGACAAATTATAAGCTAATTACCAAAACAATAATAACAGTTGATAAAACAATGTAAGTTTGTAAGGTCTGAAAGGGGGGTTGATTGATGTTTTTTGAATGAGTTGAAAAATGAACATACATTTCTCTCACAAGTAATATATCTTGTGCTCTGCTGTCCTTCACAAGCTGAAGCCATTTATGTTGGTTGCTATTTGGAAGATTTGTCTTTGATGGTTTCTGTTACAGGATCTGATAGTAATAATTATTAGACTTTAAATAATAGGCTAAATAAACAAGCAAATACATTTTAGTATGGTGTGGTTTCACTTTTAAATGCACTAAATAACCTGAAGTGAGGATATCTTACAGTAGAGATGTAAAGTCAAGGCTAAAATAAGCTTGGTTTATGATTGTCATGCTCAAAAAACTGTCAACCAGCATGAAGTCTGTATTAAGTCCAAGCCTGCTGTCTTGGCAGCAGTACAATGGAAGGTTCTAGCCTGTATTTGCTGGTCTGAATGGGAATTAGATTGGGTTCTTAGTATGCAGCCAAAAGTTGTAACAGGGGTTTTACTTGCTACAGCTACTTCTTTTTGTAATACTGATCATGTGTCTGATGTGGCTAAATATATCCCAAGACTAGGGAAGGGCACATCAGTTCAGAATCTGTTTTATAGCAGTCATTCAGTGGGATGAGCTAACTTCTGTTCTCAGTATATTTTTTTACTTAATAGCTTTACTTGAAATGCATTAAGAACTTTTCAACGATGATTTTCCCAGTAATAGAAGCCCAAAGCCCAAGGCCAAGCAAGAAAGCAAAACAACCCCAGTAATGGGTGTTTTTCCTAGGGAAGGCATAAAAAAAATTGTCACTATATCTTGGCTTCTTAATTAATATATTTTATTTTATTGCAAGCTGTCTATCCACATTAGCACTCTATAGTTTCTACAGCATGCATTTACAGAATGGCTGCTATGTATTCTTTTAATATTTGGATATTTACTTTAGAAAGATGAAAACATTAAGCCAAATATTTGAGGAGCTTCATGAGGTTAACAAAAAGTAAGGATTTGAAATTATAGTTTTATTTATAATCTCACAAGTAATTCCATTTGAATCTCACAGAAGAAAACATGCTGAACTGTGGATCATTCAGCTGGGAGTGACCTTGTGGCTGCCAGCCACTTGTGCTCTAAGATATGGCTGTGCTGTGATGAAAAGGCTTCCACATAACTCACCTTTAATGTTGATGCCTTTTAACAGCCATCAAAAAGTAATTCTTTTTCTTCTTACAGAACTTACTGGATGTTAAGTCTAACAGTAGAAAAAATGTTAGAGCAGTAATACCTGCAGGAAGTGTTGCTTTTTCAGGCCATCCACCTTCCTTATCTGAGCAACATGAGCATAATTAGCAAGTAATTTTGTCTTAATAGGTGACACAACAAGCTTGTTTTGCAGACATCTGAATGTTTGATATTGTCCTCTGCTTCTGTTTACCAACTTTTGTTATTATTCTTATTCTTTTACCTGGTTCTCCAGCTACAGGAGATCCCTTTGGAATTTTTCAAAGGTTTCCCTCATTCAAGTAATTAACAAATTTCACCTCTTGCTTCAGCCTTCACTGCATTGCAATGCCTGCTGCTGGATCCTCAGGTTCTCCCTGGTGGTTAGCAAAGGCAGCTCCACAGTGGGAGCACTGCTGACATTCCCTTTCCTCTCCCAGCTGCCATTTTTGGGAATCTAATATGTTTCACACCCTGTCAGACCTGGCAGAAATCACTCCATGAATTCAGAAGTTATTGTGATGAGGGCCTAACGGATAAGTTTCATTTCCTTAGGAAACCAGGCTAAAAATATCTTCTTAGCTCTTCTGTGTGCAGAGGAAAATTTTTTGAATGTTAGTACCAAGTTTGTTGCAAAATGTGAGGTAAGAAGTGATTAGAAAAATTACATTTTAGTCAATCAGTGCAAGGAATCTTTTGTTGAATTTTTAAGGCATTGGGTTATAATTTCTATTTTCTTTTCTCTCTACCACTGAAATATGCTTAGTGCTATTCTTGAGACCATCTATTTTTGGTCTTAGAAGAAGCCATCATGTAATTATATGTGTTACCAGAGCCTAACCTCAGGGATCCTAATTCTGTCCAGTGTTTCAAATCAATGTTCCCAATCCAGTATTTAATCTGAAAGCAGTTGTTCTTTTATTCATTGCAAAATCTGTGGTGTTAAGTCATAACCAGTGTAGACTTGTTGTTCATATTATTAACTGTTCAACTTACAATCAGTGAAATTAATGAACTTCACTGGATCCTGAATATTGGGGTAGAGGAATCCTTTCAAGTCAAGAACCCCCCTTTTTTCAGATCTATTTTCAAGTATAGCTTTCTCTTAAACAGTTTTCCTCATTTAGTTCAATTTATTTCTCTTGCAGTTTCTTGTAAGTCAAAGGGTGTGCCAGCAAATGTAAAATAATTCCAGAGAAATTTTCCCTGTGTCATTTCTGTGCTATGTGGTGTTAATGTTATGGAAAAGGTTGCTGCATACTCCTACCCCTTCCCAGATACATTTTTCTAGTTAAAACATTACTGTTTCTGTATCTACAACATAGGCAAAATGAATAATATTGCAAAAAGGCAGGTCAGGCCCTGAAATCAAGCTTCTGACTAGAAAATACCTAGTGCTCAATGAAGTTTTCAGCTACATTAAATGTAGTGTGAGTCACCATACTTAATATGTGGTGAAGTATATATAAGCTAGACATTGTAAATAATGTTTTTAAAATCTGATCCCATAATACTTCTATAGGAAAGAGAAGGTCAGAAGGAGGAATGATTGAGGGGGTCTTTGATATTGCAATATCTGTGCGGTTGTTTCTGGAGGCATGTGGAAGAAATGAAGCTGTCTCAGATTTCACAGTTTATAGGAGAAGATGCTTAGCAGCTCCGTTGGAATGTGTCCATGGCAGTTGCACATTCCTTCGTTTCATCTGTCTGTAACCTCCCTGCCCATCATAGGTACTTGCAAGGTCCAGCCTGCATTTGTCATCTTCTGTAGTTGAAGAGCAAAGGACACGTGGGCAGCAATCAGAATTTGAAATCATTTCCATGGTGCGCTCCCACCTTTGGCATCTGGGTGCTTATAGGAAATGAAACTTCAGTTGAGTTTAGAGGAATGGTGGGGTTTGATGGTTCCCAGCACTTCTTTTTAATCCAAACCAATGATTATGTTTATGAAGCCCAAAATAGAGAGATTTGAAGGGCTTGTAGCTTATAGGAAATAGTAGCATTTTAAAGCTTCTCTGACCCTTCTAAGTTGCCTCCTCTGTATCTCAGATAATGGCAACATCATTCTGACAGGGTAAGTTTCAAGAGTTAATGGAGAATTTTGAATAATACAGTTCACTGAATAGTATGATTAATTTTTTTTCAATCTAATTGTCTACCCAGTGTTGGTGGAAGATGAAATGGAATGGAATTGGTTTGAAGAGTAGACAGGAATTTTGTAGGAGCACAGCTGAAATTGTCAAGTAACAACTTGAACAATGTTTTAATAGAGGCTGGAAAACATTTGCCCTATTTGAGTTTCTGTTTAAAGTACCATGAATTGTGTATAAATATTAGTATTTTTAGTTTTAATCCTCATTTTTTCATCAAATATTCTTGTATGAAGCATGATTATTGCACAGTGTTTGAAAGCAGAGGAGGCAGGAGAGTGTACAACTCTGTAAGAAAGCTTAAAAAGCCCTATATTTGCCACTGATTTGATGTACTGTTGCAGTGAAATAGCAGATGCTGCCAATTATCATCACTCTGATGGCTCTTTAGTGTTGTTACATTTTTCAAATTATTCTCAGCTTGCTAATTTGATACTCTTACCAAGGCTGTTACTAGAGCTCTCTTATTTCATTATTTATAATTACTTCTGGCTTTGTAAATGAAAACAATCCTGCTGCTGATTCTGTAGTTTATAATCTGAGTAATTGTAGATTTTCATTAATTTCTTATTATTTGCCAAATCTTTGTTGTGCAAAAGACTGTTATTGCTGCCATTTATTTAAGAAATAGTCTTATGTCTTGGGAGATTTCTTTCTTTCACCTAGGATCTATTTGCAAACTATATGCATTTTTTAAGAAATAAAACAAAAAATTGCAGGAATTAATACATTGTTTCCATGCAGAAGAAAATACTGAATAAAATTTGGGAATAAACAGTACAATTCATGGAAAAATCGTGAACAGCATTATTCATTTCATATTTGGTATTATGATTCCAGTTTCTTTCTTATCTGTCTTTATAGGGAGAGGGTGAAGAAAAGAAGTACTCAAGCAAACTGTCTTAGGCAGATGAACAGAGTATTTAGGAATAAACAAAACACTGAATTTTAAAAGTGTGAGGTCAAAAAAATGTTTGGGAGATCACAACCATTTTTTACTCTTTTACAGATTTCTGTTTGCAGATATTCTAGCAAGATTGTTAGCTGAGTCTAACATGATGATTTGAAAGGATGAACTTTTATATCAAAATGTATAGCAAAGTGGGAGTAAAGTTTTGAAGTTATGCCAGGAGAATCTTTGACTGACAGATGAAGATTTTTTTTCTTATGAGTTTTTTTTCCTGTTGTAGTGTTTTCCCAGACTGTGAAGAAGATTTTAGACTGTGTGAACCAGATTTATCCTTTCATGTACTCACTCACTCAGAATTGCTGCATTTAGAAATGTTACAGACAGTTGAATGCTGTTTAATAATAAATTGGCAAAAGCTCTAAAGAATATAATCTTTTCTCAGACATGTATTTTTCTGAAAAGGCCATGCAATAGTTCCTTAATGAATATTTATGGTTTATAACCAAAACCTTCTCTCTCTAATGTCACGCATGTCTACTAAGAATACTTAGTGTGAAGATTGAATTAGGAAAGCTGCTTTATTTTCCATGAAGGTATGGCAAAGCTTTGAGCATGTCTGCTGAAGACTGTTCTCCCTTAAGTTAGTTATTTGCTAATTAACTTAGGTTATTTTTCTTGCTTGAACACATACTTGTAGACCAGAACAAATGGAAGACTACATACTATTTTACAAAACCACATTTGGTGCCTTGAATTAACTCAAAATAAGTTAACTTGAAGAGGAAATAAGGAATCATTCCAGGTTTTGACTTGGGCTTAAAAATAACGTTTTATGTTATTGCTGTGTGACTCAGACATATAGCCTATAGTCAGGTATAGACTGCAGGTTATGTATGTGAAGAATATAAAGAAAACCTTCACTTGGAGAGTAATGTTGAGTTGTATGTTTAGGTAGGGTGCTCTTCTTTTGGAAGAACCCTCTTCCTTCAAGTACTTTGTCTGCAATAATCTGTTCCTTCTGAAGATAGCATTCTAGACTCTGTCTTTTTATGTGACTCTGTGAGGATTTGACTATCTACTCTCTGATTTGTTGGTAATTACATTAAAAATTTTATGTTATTGCTTTTCCAGACTCAGACATATAGCCTATAGTCAGGTATAGACTGCAGGTTATGTATGTGAAGAATATAAAGAAAACCTTCACTTGGAGAGTAATGTTGAGTTGTATGTTTAGGTAGGGTGCTCTTCTTTTGGAAGAACCCTCTTCCTTCAAGTACTCTTGTCTGCAATAATCTGTTCCTTCTGCAAGATAGCATTCTAGACTCTGTCTTTAGTTTTATGTGACTCTGTGAGGATCTTGCCTATCTACTCTCTGATTTGTTGGTAATTACATTAACAGACACAGGATATATATGCATGAAAGTGTGGTATTCTATTGCATTTTACAGAAGACACATTTGTTTGACAAGCTATTTTCCTGTTCAGAATTTTTCTTTATTCTCGGAAAGAAAAAAAAAACAAACAAAAACCAAAACCCTGAAACCCTTCTGAAATAATAGAGCTATCTTTCCAAATTATAGACCAAGAAAATCCCTCCAAACCCATGAAAAGAGTAAAAAATATCTTTCATTTATGGGAAGCTCTTGCTGAAGTACAGTTCAAAGAAGTTTGGCTATAGTACATTGCTAAATTGCTTTTTTTTTGGGTGGTAAATGGACAAACTCCTCTTGGGTGGGCCTTTCTAAATCTCACCTGGTTTAGGAGATACTTTGGCCTGATTTTTAATACCAAAATATAGTCCTGCTCTCCCCAGGAAGTTACCCACTTCTTTCCATCCATCCTGTTTTAACAAGTCATCCTTTTACATATTTTGCCTGTTTTCCAATTTGATTCTGCTGCTTCCAATCATCATTCCTATTCAGCAAGATTTATAATCCTAATTCTGATTTTATAGCTCTAACATCAGTAAGTCAATATGTTCTTTTTGGACAGATGCTAGTTTACTGTTTCCATGCTGCAAACAGCTGGTAGGTGATTCTTGCTGCATCCTGAGATTACAGAGAGCTGTGTTGGTACCATGCCCAAGCTAATTGAGCCTATTTCTTAGCAGCAAGGGTTCCATGGTGTCCTAATTGCAGTTAAACCCCTATCTGTTAGCCCAGGAGGCACACAGAGATTTATTGCATATATCTTCAGAGAGGTTAATGGTATTCCCATTTAAATCCATGGCAACTCCTCTCTTCTATACCCATCCACATATATTCTTTGATTCTGAATTTTGAAAGAAGGCATGAGGATAATAATGGATAATCATCAGTTAAGCTTTAGAATAATGGCCCGGAAACTCTACCAAGGAGATTCTTAATTTGGGAATTGGCAAAGTTTCTGTACAGGACAGGACATGCAGAACAGTGTGTAACTGGTGTTTGCTGGAACCTGAGTCAGAATTTTCTGTTCTGAAGTTCAGCAGCAAAGCTATTTCTCCTTTTGTTTTGCTGATTCCCTCACTGTCCCTCCCCATGATGCCTCATTGTCCATCAAATCTATTCAAAGGTGTAATATACCTGTTGTAAATAAAACCAGAAAAAACAAGCAAACCTTGTTTTGACTTATTAATGTTCTTCTAAACAAAGAACAAAATCTGAAGTCTAAATATGCCTGACCATTAGGAACTGGGGATGTTTTGAATTCTGAAAAAAAGAAATTAAACAAGTCAATCTTTGTGAAGTTGAACTAAATATGCAAATAAGAGATTCTTCTAATTAAAATACATTTGGTTATTACAGATTGAACTAAAATGACAGTGAAAGAACAGCCTCAGGTGTATGACTGTGCATTTTAAAGTGCTACATTTAATGTTTATGCAGAAGGTTTTTATATTTTAGAAAGTGATTAGCACCTTGGCTGTACTTCTTTTGGGAGATTTTTCTTTTTTTTTTTTAACAGTGCATAAGATTTCAAGATTTTCTTTCAACATTTGACCTACTTAGGAAAGAAGTTCTGATTAGTGCCATGTAATATACTCCCTCAGTTTTGGAAGTGCCTTTGGGTAATGTATTGTAGAGAAAAGTAATCTCATCTAGTAAATGGACCCTATCACATTTTAAGATATAGATTTTTTTTCTCCCATCTATTCCCTATGCCTAATTTAGTCCTCAGATGCAGCTCTGTTTAATGAATCCACGTTCAACTGTCGTGCTTTACTGATAGCTTAATTCTGTTTGCATACAAATTATTTTTTTCCACGGCTGATTAAAAAGAGTCCTTTTCTTTGAAGTCAGGTGGCACAAAAAGAGCCTAAAAAGTTTATTAAAAAATTAGGCTTTTGGATATTCTTTATTTTCTGAGTTCTGTAAAGTGCTGTGTAGTTAGCAGGGCCTAAACAGCTGCATCCCCAAAAGGCAAATGTGACCCATGACTGTGGGTTATGGTCCTAGTTAGGGAAAACTTGTGGGCAAACAGAACACAAATTTGGCTGTAGCCTTCCCTGCCATCTAGACTGAAGTGGGAGCAGGATAGTTTGCAAAGTACTCCACACTTCCCATTCCTCCTTTTACCTATTCCCCATAATGTGGAACATTTGTTAATGGGGTAGTCGGCATTCATCTGGGAATTGAGCGAGTTCCGAAATGTTTCTCATTCCAAGTATTCAATAACTACTTCCCTGGAAATAAATTTCAGCATCAGACATGGGCAGTTATTACATTTCTTTCCTTAAATTCCAGGGCTGACAAGAGAAATAACTAATGACTTTAAAAAAATCTGAAAAAAGGTATCTTCTGCACTGCTTTGCTGCTTCAGCTGAGGTTAACAAATGGGCATTGGTGGGTGAGAATCTGACTATTGCTACCAGAATTTGCCTGAGATGAGACTGGATAAATTCCTGTTAATGAGTAGATCATGTAAAGAGTCATAAAGTTTTATGTAATGAATACTTGATGGTTCCTTTTGTAATTACAGGCAACCTTTGTGGCTTTAGAGGCTTATGAAGCTACAAAAGTGGAAACTAATTTTTAATGATGTGGGATTCTGCCCAACCCCTTTCTGAATTCAGGTACCAGATGTACTTATAACAGTGCAGTGTAGGTGTAGTAAAGGATGAACGTGCTTAATACCAAAGCCAGAGTGAAGGCTTGGGAAAATGGAATAAGTCAAAGTTGATGATGTAAAATAAAATGCTGCCCCCTCAGTCCTTGGTCTGTTCAGAGCAAGGGTTCCCAGTTTGCCCTGAATCATGAGTACCAGTTTTGAATGAATAACATGTTTTGGGCAGCCCTGTGCATTGCTCTCTGTGTTAAGTTGGTGGGGAACCCTGGGAACCTGCAACTCTTGGGTTTGTGTCCTGCCAGCTGAAGTCTCTTTTCTCTGCAGCATCAGCTTAATGATATTTTCTTGCGTATTCAGAGTGGTGCCTGCAAATATTTTTTCCATAATTATTTTAGTAATAAGTAACTTTTTAATGAGACATTAATTATAATTTTTAACGTTAAAAAGAATTTTCAATGTTGTGTAGAGTATCATTGGGTCAGAAAATTGTAGGTTGATTTATTTATAATTTTTGGTCTAGCTGTCTATTTGTGTGTGGTAAAGGAATACTAAAAGTTTTCAGATCACGTTCCTGATGCAATGTTTCTAAGAGTATCATCTTTCAGGTTTTTAAAGCTGGTTGATAGCAATCATACATAGATATATTTCACAGTTTTCCCTCAAAGTTGCTTTTTGCACCACTGTGATCAGAGTCAGATGGCAGATGTTTGGAATGCATATTACTACTCCTTAGGAGAGCTGTCTTAGCCACAGAGAAGGAGTAGCAGCCTGCACAGAAGGGTTTTTATTTTTAGTTTGGTGTCTTTCTCCTTTATTTGCTTCATGTACTAAGGTGGATAAGGAATGCAATACTGGATTACAGTTATTCATGCATCTTGATAGATGACATCTGTGTTTAACAAATATTTCTCTGCTTTTTGTTTGTCTGCTCTGAATCCCAGGTTAATATTACAAATTTGGTCATTCTAATGATAAAGTAGGGAACACTCTTTCCTATGGGGCCTGTCTGTCATTTCACTTTGCCCCAATCATTTTATCATACTTAAAAATGTCACTTTGGTCATAACTACTTATGGTTTCTTCCTCAGTTTAATTGCATTTAACAGGAATTGGTGTTTTAAGTGACTGTCATTTGTTCATAAACCTGACAGTAAGCAACAAAAGTCTTTTCTGGTTTAGAGAAGTTAATGAGCACAATGTCAAAGCATTTGAAATAGTATTACTTGCTTCATGTTTATATTACAAAAATATTCTGAACAATGTCACTACTTCCTGGATTTTCCTGACTTTGACTATTTGTCAAAATACTTTGTCATTTAGTAAAACTGCATCTTCCTTAATAGAATAACTAAGCCCATGCCGACAGCATTGGAATGCATGAACTTGGAGTACATCTGAAGGACTATCTCATTAATTCTGTTCTCTTGTAAAATCATGTTCAGCAATAAATGTCTAAACGTTAGCCTTTATCAGAAAATTTTTGTTTTCATGTGTTAGGTAGAGGTTTTTCTAAACGTGGATCCATGCAGCTATTGTAGGGATGTAAGAAAAAAAAAAGGCACAGACATTCCATAATTATTTATTGTAATGTCGTTTCAGTATTCAGAGTTGTAATTTCATAAAGCAATTTGCACAACTGAAAAAAGAGTTGAAATATTACAAGAATAATCTGAATGCTGCCCAAACCACTAATTTTTCTATCTATTTGGGTTTTATAGCACAAGATAATGAAAGCGGTGGAAGAAGGGAAGAACATGAAATAATTGGAATTTACACAAATATTCTTTATACTGCTTGTATTAAATTTGTGCATCTCTGGATTCAGGTGTCTGAACAGTCATTTTTACTCCAGTACCTCACAATGTAGCTGGTCTGCCTTTTTTTTACATAACTTTTTTTTTTTGTCTATAATTTATTTTGAATTCAGGTTTGTGAAGGAAATGTTAGATTGATACCAAATTAATTACTTCAAGTAATATACTAAGACTATCAAGATAGATTGCTAGAGTAACATGTTCCTGATTTATTTTATAAGCTACATTACTACTCAGGTATTTTTCAAAAATGGAGACCTAAACTTTTATGGAGGGCTTTTCAATAACTTACTAAAAGTGAAATACAGTAACTGGGAAATTTTAAATGCCTACCTATAGCAACCCATATTGAAATCTGTCTGTGTATGCTGCTACCATTTAAAAATATGTGGGAATGTTTACAGAATTATTTGTTACACAATTTTCAATTTTTTTGGTGTGTCAGCATTCTCATGAGTAGACAAAAGGATGAAAAGATGCACTCATAAAAGAAATGGCATTGTATGCAGAACTATGTATTTTAAAGTATATATTTGTGTAATAATTACAGTGTTTCTCTAGTTATTTATTTTCTTCAGGTTGTCACATATCAAGTTATTAGTCCTGTCTCAACACAGGTGCCATATTGGTGGCTGTCTGTGGGGCTTTTTAGTAAAGGCAGTGATCTGCTTGTGTTCCCTCACTGAAAAATGATATTTGTAGTATTTAAGTGCATGCTTTTTAGGTGTATGTTTAAAGTATTTTGTATACTTATCTTAATTTCCACATCAACATAGCAGTGCAGTTGTATAAATGCATAACACAGAGAGAAATGTTGCTTTAGAAGTAGGTATGTAATTAATTCATCATAGATGCAAATTATGATCACATTAATTTTTTTTTTTGTTTACTGACACAGTAGCAGTTTCCAAATCAAGTGGCTTTTTTTTGGTTGCTTTGTTGACATTACAGATGCCTACAAAGTCTTGATAATGGTAAATAGAAATAATATAATTATGAAGGATTTGTGATTGAGGATGGCTTTTCAAGTCGTGGATTCCCACAGTGAAAAGAAACAAATACGCTTTGATAGTGTCCCATAATAGAAGAATGCTACACAGATTTCCACAACAATTACATCTCCTGAACAAAGCAGTCAGGTGTTGGTCTGAATGGTGGATTCTTGCAATAACACTATTTTTGTCTGGATTTCATGAGACTCCCCAAACTGTAGTTCTGCTGAATTCTTGCAACCCAGCTGACTCATGCTCCTATGTGATCTCCCTGCCATGTGTATGGTCATTGCTAGAGAATGTCTTAAACTATGTACAAACCATCTCCTAAGTAATCTCAACTTCAGAAAATATTGTATGTGACCATTTCTACATCCAGAGGAGCAGGTTACTGTCTATTTTCTGAAGTGTCTTATCTGTGTGCAGTTTGGTTAATTCTGCTGCAGAAACTGCATCTCTCTGAAATGGTTAGAGACTCCATTCAGGATGATAATCAGCACACTGAAACAGATGAGTTTATCAAGACACAGCAGGACCTGCCTGGGGGAATAATTTGAACAATCCAAAATTCCCACGTGGCAAGCTCCTTTGGCAATTAGTCAAAATACATATTTGCAGCTAGAGTTGTAAATAGGTCCTTTTATTTCATCCCTGTAGAGAAGTCCCTGGGGAGCTCCTGTGCCACACAGGGAATTAAGGACTTGTGTGCACTGGATGTACACACAGACACAGCCCTGTTACCAAGCTGTGCAACAATTAGAATAGAAAAGGGCCTGGAGAGGAGAGGCACTGAGAAGTGCTGGTTGATTTCTCAAGGATCTCCCTATGCAAGCTCCGTCCTGGTGTGTAGACAGTCAAGCAAAACAGCTGAGAGGCCTACATAATAAAAAAAGAGGTCCTAGCAGAAATCTGACATTAAAGGGAAGCATAAGGGAAGTCTAAACAGGGACAGGTGATTTGGGAGGAAAAGGGAGATACAAGATTTGCAAAGCCAAAGCTCACTTAGAGTTTAATCTGGCAAGGGATGTTAAGAACAAGAGTGATGAGAGGTGCTTCTGCAAGTGTATCAGCCACAAAAGGAAGACTACTGAAAATGCCAGCCCACTTCTGATTGGCACAGGGGATTTACTGACAGGGAACATGGAGCATGCTGAGATGTTCCATATCTTCTCCATCCTGTCCTTTTTGCTGACCTTCAGGACTCAGGCGCATGGATCCTGTCTGGATTACAGAAGACTGATCCTCAGTAGAAGAAGATTGAGGCACAAAAACTGGACGTGCAGAAGTCTGTGGGAACTAGTGAGGTGCACCCATGAGTCTTCAGGGAGCTGACCAATGTCTTTGTGAAGGCTAATCTTGATTATCCTTGAAAGAGTGTGTTATTTGGGAGAAAGAAAATGTCATTCCTGCCTTCATGAAGGGCAAGGAGAAGAATACAGGGAACTACAGTCTGGTCATCTTCAGCTTGATTCCTGTGAGAGTAAGGGACCAAACAACAGGGGAAATCACTTCCAGACATATGAGGGAAAAGAAGGTAGTTGAGAATAGTCAGTGTGGACTTAGAAAGGAGAATCCTGCTTCAGCAATCTCATAGATTTCTTCAGGGGAGAGGGGTGGGTGTTGTATATTCTAAACTGCAGAAAGCTTTGCAGCACAGTCTCCTATAACATTCCCATGGATGAAGCATGAGTAGATAGGTGAACAGGGAGGTGGACTGAGCTGCCAGCCTCAAAGGTTTTGTGTACTGCAGCCCATGGTGCAGCTGGAGGCCAGTAATTAATAGAGCTGCCCAGGGGCTGATAACTGGTGCCAGAACTGCTTAGCAGCTTCATTAAGCTGGCAGGTTGGAGAGATGCACCAACAGGAATCTCATGCAGGACTTTGCATTTCTCTTGGCTGAACATCAGCTTTGGGAGAGGAATAACCACATGTACCAGTTCTGACAGGGGGCCAAGTGGCTGGAAAGCAGCTTTGCAGAAAAGGACCTGGAGATCTTGGTGGAACAGTTGGAAGAGGAGCCAGAAAGTGTGCCATTGCAGAAAGGGAGGCCAGCAGCCTCTTAGGCTGCACTAGGCAGTTTGCTGCTCAGATGTCTCCCTTTGGAGAACAGTGCAATACATAGTATTTTTAAAAACATATAAATATCTATATAAAGTGGGTTTTTTCTTAATATAGCTGAAAAAATGAACATGATGGTCTGTATGTTGTTTTAGTCCTGTTAAATGCTTTTTTAAAAAAATGAAGTACATAGCTATAAGCAGCTTTTCCTAGAGCTTAAAAATCTGCTTTCAGGGAAATTGAGCTTCTTGATTCAGTCAGTTATACTTCCCATTCCTCTTCTTCCCTCAAATATTATTCTCAGAAATTAATGTGTAAGAATTATTAAGTTTAACAGAAAAAACAGTGTTTGCTGTAAGTTGCAAAAACAGATTAGCTTTATTGCATTTCTTCAAAATCTGTTGTATTACATAAGTTATGCGTCAGTAGCAAAAATCCTTGTCATTGTTTGTACTGTTAGAGTGAAATACTGGGAGAAGGCTAACCTAAATGACAGCTTCCATAGCTTGAAGGTCAAAGCCTGTTTCTATGGACCTTACAGTGTGTGGGACAGGGTCTGTCTTACTACAGTCACTGAAAATGAAAGCATTCTTGGTATGTACAAGCTGCAGTTCTAAGAGTGCCTCTTTGGCATGAATAACCTCAGCCTTGTTTTGGCTTTCTTAATTACCATCCTTCCCCCATGCCCCCGAATGTGAAAGAGAACCCACTAATCCATTCCCCTGGCACAGGGATTGTGTGGAACAGTGCATGTGGAGATATGCACCATTAGATATATTTCTGAAAAAGGGTAATGTATAAGTTGTATCATCCAGGAGCTTTTTTTTTTTTTTGATGGTGCAATTAAAGAAAGAATTTCTGCTCAGTAGTGTTTCTCAAAGCCAAACCTGAGAATCCAACCTTTTTTTTGGCAGATTTTTCTTTACCCTTCAGGTACTTTCACAGATGCTTGTTAGAGACTTTGAGTATGTAACTACAGCAGTAAAAATACAGGGAAAGTTTAAAAATTCTGCTTCTAAAAGAAGCAAATGATTATATGGGAAATCATATTGTATGAAATGACCCTCTGCATGGAGTTTCAGGGAATGGAATTCACATCTACCCTGCTTGTCTTGACACACGGGAGAAGCTTTTGTAAAGTCCAAACTTAAAAAGATGGCTGAGGATTTCTTTGTCTTCAACAAAGTTAAAATGTAGTTCTTCGATGACCATTCCACTCTCCAGTTTAGTTCTGAGGTGAATTCAGATAAAGTATAGATGTTTCAAGATCTGAATCAGGACGTCTATACAATTCCAAGATGTAGGAAACAAATTGGGGAAATTTCTATTTCTTGGAAAGACTCTTTGAGGCCCATTTAAGTGGCATGCAATAACTCCTGACCCTGCAGTATTACATGGGAGTGAAAAAGTTTCTGCAGGATCCCAGGTCCATGCAGGACCTGCTCTAGGCATGCTTGGCAGTCTCTGAGGTGGAGACCAAGCCCAGCCAAGAGTTCATAAAGCCCTACCATGGTAATGGGGCACAGTGTAGTTTTAGGCCTTTTTTTATTTTGTTTTGGACTTTTTTTTTGTTGTTGTTTTTGTTATTTTTGGTTGGTTGTTTTTGGGTTTTTTTGTATTGGACAGTATTTCCCATTTCTGAAATAACTTGATATTTGGAGAAACAATAGTCTCAGCTGAGTAAAATTTTAGTGGAAAGACTGGCAGGTAGAGACTTGCTCTGTTAGCTAGGCATGCTAATGTAGCATCCATAGGGAACTGAGGCAACACCACATGGCTTATGAAGATTGTTAACTTTGGAAGCTGGTGGAGATACTGGCTAGGCATGGATATTAGCACAGGATAGCATCGTGGTGAAGCTGGGTTAGTGGAACTGACCTGCAAAAGGGAGAAAACTGCTCTGCAAACGAAGGTGGTCACTCTTCTCCATAGTGTAGAGGATTCTCTCATATTGAGGGGATGTTGAAAAAGTAAAACATGTTGCCAAGTGATTTTCTTCAACATCTTAGGGAGCTCATTGAAGAAGTGAATAATTTTGTTTTCAAAGGAGGATGTAGGTAATGTCTGATAAACTGCTTTTGGAACCTTAATCAGTGAATAAGGGGAACAAAGTATAAAAGCATTTTGTTAAATGAATAACATTCATCCTTTCTACAAGGATCCTAAGAAGCATAGTAGCACTTAATTAAAATTTTTGCTATAATCCACAGAAGAACAGCAACCAAATTAATATGTCAAAGGCAACCCTAATCCAAACTTTTGTAATTTCAAAATGCTGAATTTTGTAGCCTTAATGTTTTTAAGAGCTTTATGATTGTAAAATATGTATATCAAAAGTCTGGAAGTAGAGTCATGAAACTGTGTAATTCTGATTTTTGCCTTTTCCTTGTAGATAGCTGTTGAAAATCTTAATGGATAAGTTATTTTTATTGTTTTGTTGTCTGGGGTTTTTGTTTCTTTTGGTTTTGGTCATGGGGTCTTCTCTGGTGTCTGTGTTTTCTGTTGTTGTTGTCAGGTAGGTTTTCTGTTTGTTTGTTTGTTTTGTTGGTATTCTTTTCCTCAGAAGATGTAAATGAAGGGAGGAAGTCTATCTAGAGGTATATATAGCTTCTACAAAGCACTACTGTAATTTTCATTATGTAAGTAATATATGGTAAACCAGCTTTAGGTACAAAATGGGAACTCAGTTTTAACTCTCTATACATTCTGCTACTTGCATTAGTCTTTTGCTTAAACACTTTTATCATGAATGTAGCTAAATCCTTCAAACTCTTCTGAAAACATTTTGTCTCTTTGACAGCATATTCTAAGGAGCTCAGGGAGTTGGGTTTGATTTTAGCATCATTTTTGCAATTAAATATTTTGACAAATTACTACCAGCTTTATTCTGCTGGCAATATTTTGACAGATGGGAGAAAATGTTTCAATTTTTAGAAAAGTATTTTAAGGTAATAAAAGAATTGGAAAGACTTAGAGGTACCATCTTTGAAAACACTGCATTCAGACTTCCCTAATACTGGAATGAACTGGAACTAAGACTCAATATGCTCACTGTTTTGTAGACATTTGTCATTTGCTCAGAATAATTTAAAAGAGAGAAGGAAAGTAATTTAAAAAACTTAGACCTATGTGAACAACCTAGAAAGATCTGAAGGTTAGTCTTGGAGATTCCTCTGAGTGAAAAAGCTTATGATTTTTTTTTTTTTGTGACAGATACCTAGAAATGTGTACAACATACAGTACATATATAATACAATACAATATTGCCTCTGTAGGGAAAGAATGTCCTGTGGGATGCATAAACTTTTGTTTGCCTTAGCATTGCTAGAAGCAAAGCCCACTGTATTTGTGACATTTTGTTAGTAGCTTTGAGCATTAGATTTCTTTTCTCAGGTGGTAGCTATATTAAACAATGTAGTGAAAATTAGGTCAAAAGAGGCAAGAAGCTGATGCTTATTTGTGGAAATGCTGTTGCTGACAGAATGGGCTTCCTGCTTGTGAAAAGTAGATGGGGTAAGATTCTGCTAAATAAATACCTCTATCCAAAGATCACATTGTTGTATCATTAGTGCTTCACAGCTTCCTTTGCAGGGCGCTAAAATAAGCCTTTTAAAATGGCCAGTTTCACCTGGCAACTGCTGAAAAGAAAAAATCTCTCCTAAGTACTATTGCTACAGAAGTTAATGAATTAAAGTGTCTGTTTTTTTCCCCAAGAATTACTATTTCTGGACTTAATTTTAATTTGGTTCAGAATCCAAACTGGTGTATGCCCATATGTTTACTAGTATTACAGTTTCACTGTCTTGATGAGCAATGCAGTAGATGGAGTAGGTTAACCAGCCGTTCATAGGGCATTTTTTTCCTTGGGCTAGGAGTGCAAAGCTAAGTGTGATATTATTGTAAAAGACTCCTGAGACATTCAGGTTCTCATCTTATCACTTCCTCAAATATCAGCATGCTCAATAGTTTTCATCAATGAAGATATCTTTGCAACATCTGGTTTATAAACTGTATTCTTTCCTGGGCTAAAAATCGGTTTTACACTCACACACACACACAAAAAAGAAAAAAAAAAGACACCATTATTAAGCAGATTGCTTTTCTCTTAATACAAGAGAAAAACATTTCCCTCATCTCCCTCCCTCTTTGATCACATTCTGTATCTTTAGACAGAATTAGGTATTTTCTTAATTTACAAGTGGTTGAGACCTGCTGTAAAAAGTTGCAAGGAACCAGCCAAGCCTAAAATAGGTCTGCCACCAGCTCCTTAATCTGTAACAGTACTGTTTCCCAGTACTTTTCTTCCAATGCTTTTTCTAGTATTTTGTTTCAGAGCCACGCGTGGGTGTCTGAAGCAGAGTCATTCAGTACTGCCCTGGTTTAGAGGAGAGTATTTAGCTACTTCATAATGGGCAAACTCTGTTTCCTGTAATATTTAGGAAATGAAGACAGCATTTACGCTTTTGTAACATGGTTTTTTCTGAAGCTGTGCCTTTGCTGAATGGCTGTTTGGTTTCAGGCAGCTTTCCAAGCACTCTTTGGGCTCTTGCTGCTCTGTGAACATGCCATGTAGTAGCAGCAACCCATACTTGATGCAGTATTCACAAGTGTTCTGTTAAATCCATGGATTTTGTGAAGAAAATGGTTAGCTAAGTCCCAGGAAAAGGGATTGGATTAACAAAGTCCAGAAAAAGAGGAGTTTTTGAAGGGCAGATTTAAATGTTGGGAAGATGATGGAGCTGGGCCTCAGCATGGCTGAGGGTCAGCCTCTGTGTGCATGGGGGTACCAGGGAAAGAGCAGCAAGAACACATGACCTTCTGTAACTTGCTTTTCTGTATAATCTAAAGAATGAGAAAAGCAGTCTCTTTTATTCTGATTACTTGGGTTTTGTTGTCCTGAGTGAGCAGTGTCCTGCTCTGGTGCCATCCTTTGGCTGCAGTGATGTTATGGTGCGCTAGGACGTGGTTCAGCCTGACTAAAGGTGTTGAGTCTCTTGAGTCTCCCTTATTTGATCTGATCAGTAATTCTCTTCAGCTGGCTGTCCTTCTGCTCTCAGGTGGGCTGTCCTCACACCCTTCTTGGGTATGGACAAGGAGAGTCTCCAGTCTAGCTCTGTTCCCTCAGTGCTGCTGTACATTGAAAGGACTGGAGTCGTTCCAGCATGCTGCTGTGTGTGGGATAAAGGTGTACTAGCTATCAAAAAAAACCCCAAACCAAAGCCAGATTTTTTTTTTTGTTTTATTTTTATGGTCATGGATATGAATGGCGAAAGCAGAGGAAAGAGAAAATGTATAGTTTTGTAAGTATTGCGACTTCTTTCTTCCTGCCTGAGCTGATCTTTGCTTATTACACAAAAAGGTTGAATGCTGCTGTTGAAATGGCAGCAGCATAGAGTAAATGCCCTTATCTGTGTGTTGTAACTTATAAATATAAGTCCTGTTTCCTAAAAATCAGGCTGAAAATGATGTTTAGTTGCTGAACATTCTGGATGTTATTAAAAATAATACTTGAATAAGAGAAATGCTGAGAAAACTGTCACAAAAATACTGGCCCACATTTTATGTATGATTGGAGAAGATGTGTTTTAAGCAATGAATGAAATTCACTGAGTCTTTTAGATACACACATTTGTGGAAATCAAATAATTTACGTTTGTTAAACTTTTGTTATTTTAAAACTAAGAACACAAGAAAGTGAATTTACCGGCAAACCCCCTTGACCTATGATTAAAATAAAAGCCACGACAACCACCAGAGTTTTTTAATTGAAAATTTGTTAGTACAGCAAGAAAATGCTGAATGTATTTTTTTGAGTTATAAAGCTCCTTTTATGTAGGTTTTATCAAAAGACAGGATATATATGTAAACACTTAATTTCCAAGGGTATTAGCCTAGTTTTTAAAGAGGAATTTAACATTTTCAGCTGGTAAGATTAGTGTATGTGCATCTTTACACCTTCTCAGAAGCCGTGATTTGTCTCCAAGTTTTGGGTTGAAAAGAGCATTTAGCATCTGACTTTAAGTGTCTTTAAGAATTGCAACACACTTACTTGGTTTTAATTACCAAAGAGATCATTAAACAAAGAGATGCTTTCTTGCCAACAGTAGGATTAAAAATCCCAAACAAACTGAAGTTAGACTCAGCCTCTGAAGAGCTGAGACAGTAATAATTCTTTGGCCATTATTCTACCTAATTCTAGCCTACTATGACTAAAAATATGTGACGGTAGTGGTGTTTGTATTTCAGCTGCACCTCAAGGTTTCAGGATGTTATCTGGTGTCAGGTGAGCATGGAAATAAAGTTTCGAATCAGTGAGCTCTTTAAGCACTTCTGACTGCACAGATCTGTAAAGGTTGGCTGGAATTGCCATAATGTCAATATCTCTATTTATTAAACATTGCTTTAGTGTAAAAAAACATTCTGGAAGTGGCATAAATGTACTGTTACTCTTCAATAAAAGTATTTGATGTATTTAGTGTGTTTATATGCCACGTAACTAGTTGGTATGTCTACTGCTTTCCCATTTGTGCTAGATATATGATCAAATACTGAAGTGAAAACAATTCATACTCTTCATCATACACATACATACATACATCCATTATATATATATATGTACACACACACAGACTTCTCACTTATGTTGCAAAAAGTATCTGGAAGAAACTGAAGGTTTCTATTGCCACTCCACACTAGGAATTTTAAGTATGCAAACTGGAACTGTGCTAGGAGCAGCAGATCTCAGCAGTGCTGACAGTTTCTTCAACAGAGAACATGAGAAGGAAGAGTCGTGTTCTCTTTGAGATGTTTGCTCTAGACTGCTCTAAGAAATGACAGAACCAAATAGAAACCCCAGGGCTTTGTATCCCCATCTCTTACTACCTTCAAGCCAGGGCAAGGCTGCTCTATTTGCTGCTGTGTAATGATACAGTGTGAAAGTCTTGGGGCTGTGGCACTCACTTTTCCTTAGGCTTAGGAATAGTAGTGCAGTTGTTTTTGTGTGAGGTACATTAGCCCGTGTGAATGTCCCTAAACAAATGAATAACTCAGGAGATCTTAATGACATTCAAAGACAAATCTATTCTTGTTTGGTCTTGCATTTGAAATTGAAATGTCTGGTGATTATAATGGTATAACAAAGGTGCAAAAAACCAAATTTGTACTGGAACTTGCACAGCAAAGGCAGTAAAAGTATATTTTTTGGGGCATCAGCAGTAGTAGCACTGTGCAATACTCAAATATGTCTAAGTTCAGTGCTACTCAAACCAGTTTTGGTAGAAGTATTGTATATATGTCATAAATCATGTACTTCTAATTTTTCCCATATACGGACTTTTTAATTTTTAGACTAGTTTGTCCAGTGCTAGCTTGGCAGAGGATAAACCATGGTGTGAAGAATGAAGGAACTCCTCTGCATATCAGCTTGTAAATATTTGGGAGTTATGAGGATTATAGGAATTTTTACCTTTCCAGCTCCAAGCCTTTTATTGACTTATTGACTGGCTCTGTGTTACAGAGAGAAACAAAACAAGTTGGAACATTTGGGACTATTGACTAATATCACCTTTTTTTTTTTTTTTTTTTTTTTTTTTGGGTCATGATCTGATTCTGCAGGGTATGTTGAAACAAAAAGATGTCTCTGAAGAAATTTAGATTGCAGTTGTTAGAGATAATATTGCAAGTGGTTGTGGACATTGTGTATAGACCAGATGCAAACAATGTCTCCTTCTTTTAACAGAGGTATTGCTATAGAAATTGTATTAGTTTCTGCATGTATTTGGTGCACTGTTTCTATTATTAGAGCCTTTATTTCTATGCAACACGTGGATTTCAGCACTATTCTGGAAGCAGTCAGCTTGTGTAACAAAAGACAGATTGGTGTGTGGTCTGAGTTTGTCTATGAGTAAATTCTGTTTGCCCTAAAGGGAGATTTGCCAAATTTTAACCCTGAATTCAAGAGTTTCAGTCTCTATAGCTAACGTGTTCCTGAACTTGTTTTGTTTTTTGTTTTGAAATTCACCTACTGTGTGAGTCACAAAATAATATTTGAAAAATCTGTTTTCTGTGTCATATCTAGCTAGACAGAGTTTTGTCAGCTTTTGATGAAAATTGTGAAGTGCCTTGAGACTTGTAATGTGACAGACTCCATTTGTGTTGTACTATATTAAAAACTGTTGTTTTTTAGAAAAAAATAAATCACATTTTAGTTCCAGATCTGCTTGAATGCTTTTTTAGCAGAAAGCAGACTAGAATTTTCTTTATCTTATTTTCTGGATTTAGAAGTCATAATTCATAAGCATTCAGTGCTGTCAAAAGATGTGCATATTCCAGAAAGAATGAGTTCTCCCAAATGTGCCTTTGCCTCTAATGGGTGCCATCGATGTATGTTGTAGTCACGTGAGTCTGCATGAAAATAAGTAAAAACCAAGTGGATTGTGAATTTTGTGAGGGAGACAGGAGGTGATTTTGGGATTTGTTAACTGAGAGGGTAGCATATTAGAATAGAAGAACAAACTCACTTTAGGAAATAAGACTGGGAAATTTTCTGGGTCTGCTTTTTCCTATTGTGTTTCTGTTGTTGAGTAGAGTATTTAATTTTGGAGTAGATTTTCAGAACTTTAGTGCAGTATTTTCAGTACTTTATCAAAGGCTAAAATTTAACATAAATGTGCTGTACTGTGTATGTATATTTCATTTGCATGAAGCTACATCAAGTTTCTGTATTCATTTCTGCATTATGGAGAAACAATTTTTCATAGCTTAAAATCATTCACTAAACTAAGAAAACTGAAAAAAAACCAAACCCAAAACCCCAAACCAGACTGACAGCTGTCAACTTTTAGTTTCAACTTTCTGAAAGAGATTATTCAATTTTTTTTCCTAAAATCCAGGCCTCTAACTGCTATAATTTTAATTCACTTCAAAATAACTTGTCAAAATTACTCATCTTCAGACTGTTGGAGCTTTAGACTAGAAACTGATACAATATTTTTGCACTATCGTTCTGTCAAGCCTTGTAGGACAAAGATTCTGTGCATTTGCATGAAATCCAGACCCAAAAGACAGTTTCTGTAATTTGCTAATTTCTTAATAGCAGGATCCTTTTACTTAAATAATTTTAAATTCTTTTTGAAATGAGGGTTAAGGACTTGGCAAAAAGAATAATTGGCTGTTATTAAAAAAAATATATAGCATTTAATTTGGATTACTAAAATAATAATTCTGGCAAGTTTTAAAATGCAGAAAAGAGCAAATTAACAAATTTTCATTAGTAAAATGAAACATTCACAAACTTTGTTTCAAGATAATTCTAAAGGGAAGAATAGAGAAAAAAGTGAATTTCAAAATCTGAATATATGAAATAATAAGATGAGAGAAAATAAACTATAACATTATGTTATATCATGTTAATAACACTTGGATTATATGATTTGTTTTCATGTGTTTTAAAATTAGAGTAAGAGTGTACCAGATTGCTTCCAAAAATCCACCCAGAATTAGGACTTTCTTCCTGAGGCCATAGGGAAGAATGAACTAAATATTAGTGTAGCCTTAGCATTGAACTAATTTCTTATGCCTGCTTGGACCCTTGTTTTTAATATCAAATTCTAAAACTCTACGTAAAAGTGAACATAGGAGTGTTGCAATTGCTTGATTTTGTCATTTTATCTGGCTGGTGGGGCAGATCTATCAAGACAGATGAAAACAACCGGGTTTTGTGCAGCTGCCTTTTAAGCTTTGGCTGCTGAGAATGGCAAAACCATTTTCCACTCACTGAGATAAACCAGTGTCATAGGAGGAGGAGTAGAAGTAGTCCATCAGTACGAGATCATTTGTTTGTGGATTAAAATTGTGCTGTGATGTACTGCCACACTTATGAACATTATGCTTTGCTTGAATTTTAGCCTTAAATGTTTTTCAGATCAATTGCAAAAACTTCAGTTGAGTTCATCTTTCAAAGCAGTCTGTATCATACCTCTCAGAAATACATTTTATTATCCAAACCTTTCAATTTCATCAGTTTAGGTCTGTTTTCAGGAACTTGTTTTATACATGCAATTTTTACATGAGTAGAGAAAGTTATTCATGTGTCTCCGAAAACACATCAGTCCTGCCTTTTTTAAAACACTTTAAAGGAGAACTTTTCTGTCCTAATTATTGCAATGCTAGTTGCTGAGGAGTACATTCAGAAATCTGTAAATCTGCAGTCCAGCTTACCCTGCTTTGGTGTGAACTAAACTAACTAGAAACTGGTATTTGTGGCATTAAATACTTAAAAATTTTCCCCTGGGTATTTGGCTTTAATCTGTCTGGCCTGAGGCTTTCCTGTGTTCTCTTAGCTTTCCAGAAAGTACATGACTGAAATCAGTATGAGCTTTTCACTTGCCTTCTTGGCTTAAGCACAAATACCAGTAGGTAAGTAGGTGGGTTGGCATGTAAACATTTATTTTGAGGATGCTTTGCAGTCCATGTGAGCTAGGAATATTTCACACTTGAATCCTTGCTTGCTTTTTTTTTTTTTTTTAATCTTATGGCTTCATTTGGGAGTTTAAGCAAAGTGTGTGTGAGAAAGTGATCACACAAAGTTTAGTCTGAATATCTCTGGTTAGGTTAACTGAAGATGGTTGTTTTGTATGAGCTTACTACACAGTCTTGTTCTTATTGCACAGAGAGATCTTTTGAGAGCCAGGATGATTCAATATTAATTCCTTTGGGGTTTTCCAGTTTGTTTCCAGCAAATGTAGTGTTTTTTGGTATGAAGAATCAAAATTTCCTGTTGTCCTACAGGCCTTAAAACAGAGAATATCTATCAATATGAAAATCCTACCAAGAGTGTTTCCCTTGTACAAATAACAGGAAAAATAAATCCTTTGTGAGAAAAAAATTTGTTGATAAAAATGGAATGCACCAAAGCTTGGAAACAAATGTTACAAAACTGCATACGTGCACCAGGAAATACAAAGGAAAATGGTTGTACAATAATAATTTAAAAGTTTGGTTTCAGCCACAAAGAAAATCTATTTAGTACTGAAAGCTTTTTCCTAAAGTATTATGCTGCCAAACTGCATAAAGTTAAGCACTGCTCAAAGTATCAGATATAATCCTTTTAACTGGGATGCAGTGGTGGTGAGTCTCATTCTTTATAGCACTTCCTTAGCTATGTTTGGTGTGTCAACTGTTACTGCTAATAACTCTGTAGTATATTTTTCATGCCTTCAATATATAAGGTTCATTTAAAACATCTTTACAAAGGTGTTGCTGGTGATAAGGTTATTTGTAGAGGATGTGAGAATTGTATGTAAAATCTTAGAGTTGACAAAATTGCTTGCCAAATCTAAAGTATTAGACTGTCTTGAAGCTGAGTCAACTCAGGTTTGACGTCACACTGACATAGCTCAGAAGCAGAGCAAGGAGGAGGCTTTCCCTATTATGCCGTGTGAATGTAGCCAGGGATTGTAGTAGAAGCAGTTCTATCTTTGTAGAATTTTAATTATGAATTCTAAATGTGCACACTGCAATCACATCTGAATTAAGATTTCATTATCTGAATTATTACCTTTCAGTTGTCTCACTTTCCCCCCATATGTGCATCAAAAGTAGTAATTACAATACTCTTAATTTCCATTGCTTTTAGGTTCTGTACCTAAGGTAAAGGCCTATGAAAACCATAAGCAAAATTTAACTTTTAACTTTTAAAATTTAACTCTGGCAAGGCTGCCAGAGAGTAAGCAATTTTTGTTTTTCTCAGTGAGAGAAACCTTTGGTCAGAAGGTCAGAACCTTTGAGCTCATTGCCCTGTGCTAGGGTCTGGCCGCCTGAGCTCAGTGCTAGTTTTGACAATGCAGTTAACCAATTTTGTGAAGTGACAGTGAGTCTGGAAGACTTGCTTTGATGTGGGAGGAAAGTGAGGTTGGTTGGTTGGTTGGTTGGTTGGTTGGTTGGTTGGTTGGTTGGTTGGTTGGTTGGTTGGTTGGTTGGTTGGTTTTCAGGAGTCTTTCAGGGCATCATTCCTCATCATTGATGCCCATTCCTTTCAGTGGCTGCCCTGGCCTGTCACCAGCTTCTCAGAGTGCAGGCTGCTTTTGGGGTTTGATCAAGGATTAAGGGACTCAAATCACTTAAACTAGAGCAATAAAAAGGTTGTGAAATATTTATCAGTGGGAGTTAGTGTCCCTGTATATTGATTCTTGGCTTTCCTGGGACTGAAGAACCTTTAAGATTGTGAGGCATGAAGGTAATTCAAAAGGGGTAGCATATAATAACAGATGAAAAGTCTGTAGGTCCTTCCTCAGGAATGCTGTTGGGTGAGGGGGTCAGAAAGTATTCTTATGACACTGATAATGTTTTAGGTTTTATGATGACGTTAGTGTGTGATCGCTAGCTAGGAGTCCTGAAATTAGCAAATTTTTTTGAATGGAAAAATCCCTATAAGATAGCTTAAATGCTTTGAAAAAATCCTGATGATATTTTTTCCAGTATATTCAATCAAAGAAAAACAACCTTTCTAAACAAAATTAATTGTCAATGTCAGTTTTTAATTCTTAGGCATCCCAAACCCAAGGGCAGAATACTACATACATTGCTTCCCTAAAAATAAACAGAACAACCAACAGATTCTTAAGCTTTAAGAAATGCTCTAAAAATGTCTGTCTTCTATATGTGTTTTGCATTCCTATAGGTTAATATAGCCCAAATGATTTTCTTCCTGATGTTCTGTTAACTGAATTTCCTCTGAGGCACTGTGTTTTGGTATATGCTATATTTTATCTCCGAGTAGATTTTTATATGCAAACTATAACTCTCATAAGCACACTCCGTTGACACCACTTTAAGTACAGTTGCACTGGCAGTAATACATCTGCATGGGAAGAATCCACTAAACAATAAAATTATGTAAATCAGACTATAGGAAGATTATTCATAAGCAAATGCCTAGATATAAGCTTAGCATCTCCTCTGTGGTTCATGGATTTTGTTAAAGTATGACAAACAATCCTGGCAGAAATCACAAGAGAAATTAAGATCAAAGCCTAAGCATAAACTAAAAGAAATGAAGTATTTTCCACTGATCAATTAACAATGTGCTTTGCTGCCAGCCTGCAGTCATAAACCAAAGAGGAAATCACATTAGGCTGCTTTTATAATCAGGAATAGAAACGGCACTTATGTATAAAAAGAGAAAAACTCATTACGTTTATCTCTGTATTGTTTTTTAATTGTTTTTTCCCCCCATCATTGTTATTCCTCATCATTCATATTCAGATTAGATACCTAATTTTAGATGAGCAACCAAGTGTGTAATAAATGCATGAATTCCATTTGGTTTAAATATCCCCATCTAATTACCCTTTGCTTTTGTTATCCATCTCAGATGTTAACAGTCTAATGGCAAAAGGGGTTTTAGTAATTAAATTGTTAGTAGAATTATTGTAGAGCACGTTGACATACCAAACACATGGAATCATAACTATAAATAGTCCGTAAAGGCTCTCAGTGGGAGAGAGATTAAAAAGCAAAAGAATAGCAATTCAATATTTTATTTCATATCCTCTCCCTGTATTTGAAACTGCCTTATTCTTGTGTCCAGCATTGTTTACCATTTTATGAGGTATTGAGCTTTGCCATTTTGAATTTCTTTAGCATCTCTTAGATGCTTAAGAATAGGAAGGTCCTGCTGGAAATTGCATAGTAGAGCACAGAAGACTCTTTTGCATTTGCTCCTGTAAGCCAACACTATAATAGTGGTAAATGCAAGTATTAAGTGACAATTGCTTTCTCAATATGGCTTTTTTCCCTCTCAGAAAATAGGTATGGGAAGCTGTGCTGCTGAAAGGACAGCCATGGTGTCCTTTCAAGTAGGACAGTAATGTCAGTATGTGTTTTTGAATGAGATGTGTGGAGTTACACCCAGTTATAAATGTTTGTGTTGATTTCCATAGCAGCAGGGGACAAGTATGCTCCTTCTCATCTTCAGAATGAATATAGTGAGTTGAGTTGTGTCTTAGTTTTTCAAGTAGGAGGTGTAAGGAAAGAAAAAAAAAATGTCTTCAGGCCAATGTAATTAGGAAGGTTTTTTTTCTCCCCCTGCTAGGCTCTAGCAGACAGCTCTTCTGCTTTCCCTGCAGTTAAAAACAGAGAAGAGAAAGAGAAATAAAGGGTAAACTTTAGTGGCCATGGTTCAAAGAGTGATATGAAGTCACCTCCCCATCTGCTGCCAGCTCTTTGCTGTGTAAATGTTCTGTAGGTGAAACTGGATGTCTTCATAAAGTGCAGTCTTGCTGCTGTCATTCAATCTCTGTGCCTGCCCCATGCTGCCATTTCCTCCCCCTGCACCTCTTCTTTGCACACCTTTTCCTCCCAGGGCTATTTCATTCTCACATCCCTTGCTCTGACCTTGGTCAGTCACACAGTCAGTGGCACTGCAGGGTGGCCCAAGCCAAAGCTCAGCTAGGTGCACATCTGGTCAGGAGAGGTTAAAGCCAAGGCTGGGTTTTGCTGGATAAGAACTGATGGTGCAAATCCTGTGAGTCCCAGGAATGTGGTAGTGGTTGACTAAAACAGATAAGCTGAGGGACTTTGCCAAAACAAGGGAGAAGAGGAAAGGCCAGGATCTGAAGATATTTGGCTGAATGGCAAGTCAGGATAGACTAATGGTTTGGGTTTTGGGATAGGAAGGAATTTTCCTCTGAGTCATATTAGCAGAAATGAATGTAGTTCTTTTTCCTTCCTTTGCAGCATAGAGTCCTGTTCATTTGCAAGGGTCACCAGGTTTGTTTTACCTAATAAAATTTCTTCAAGGCTACTGCAACTCCTTTTTTTTTGTCCTTTCTTCCCTCTCTGTTTCTTGCTCTCCCTCTATCTCTTTTCTCCACTAGCTTCTTTTCAGTGTACCACTGTTTTGAGGCTCATTGATCTATCCTGTGAAAACTCTGGCACCTGTTCTGAGTATTTTGAGGAAAATTCTCGAAATTTTCTGATTTTTGATGTGCTGAAGGGCTAGCATTAGTTTGGGTGTGCACCTACTTGGAAAGAAACTTCCATTAAATCAGTCATTTTAGTTTTAAATAACTGAATCAAGCCACCCAGGTGTCTGTCTTGGATTCCTGTCAGCTACTTTTAGGCTGTTTCTTGCTCACCGCACCAATTTTGTGGTTTGTCCTCTGAGGTGACTAATTTTTCCATGACCTGGAATGCTCTCTAATGAGAGAAGAGGGACTTAACACTGTATTTTGTATTTGAGTCTGTTTACTACACAAAATCTAGCTGTTACAACATTAATTTTTAAAATTGAGTTAGTCCTTGAATTTACTTGTTTTTTCTTAGGTGTATGCGTAAAGTGAAATCAGAGAGAGGATGCTACAATACACATGGGGTATCAAAGGCTTTTGATTTTGAAGACTTTATTTCAAACAGGAATTCAAGAGTTACATTTTTGTCCCCTTTTTTGTTAAAAAGAAAAAATCTGGTTGGCATGGTAGGAGTTGCTTCTCAGTGTGTACAAAATGTACTATAGGCATAAATGTACAAGGCATAAATCTGTCATAAATCCTAAAATCACAACAGCTGTTGAGTTGATTGTAATGCTCACTTCATGTTTATTAGGACTTCTATAGTTATACTTCCTAATTGTTCATAATTAATGAAGTTCCCACATCTTGTAGAGGTCACTTCAGTGCCTGTATCAGGAGATGTTCAGATGGAGTTAGATCATGTTTTTCAGTGGGCTTTGAAATCTAATTAGGCAGTTAAATTCCACAGCTCAAAATAAACGGAGCTCCATCTTTTCTGTGAGCTATTTTCAAACAATGAAACCTGCTGAGTACAGACTAACTACAACGTGCAATGCACAGATTTTGTTCATCAAGAATAAAAATGGTGCTGAAGTGTGCTGTTACAGCCTGAGAAATTTTAGGGCCATGGTTTCAAAAATTGACATTTAGCAGTAAAATGTACTGTATACGCACAGTGTAGGTAGGGAGGTCATGTATTTTGTGCAGACTGCCATTTATACTTGCAAGTGAATTATTATTATTATTATTTGCTGTGAAGAATGGCAAAGTTTAAAAGTGTTTCACTTGCTCCAAGCAGGTCTTTTGAGAGATTCATTTAAGAGATTAACTGCTATAAATGAAACAATCTGTCTTGCAGAAATGTGAAGTAGATGATTGCCTTGCCCTGACCTGTAAGTACCCAGAAACTTTAGCCTCTGAGGATACTTTTCGCACTTTTTCTAAAGCTTACTAGCTTCTAAGGCTTTTTAAAGTGCTAGAATAGACAAATGAAAAGTCTTTTAGGTTATATTAACATTTGGGTGTGTGTGCACTGCACTTGTGAAGGCACTGATGAACCTTTGCTGGTTGTGGTTACAGGCAGGCTTCTTGCTTACATTTTGTTCATGTTCACCTGTACAACAAAAGATGTGTGCTAAGCCCTGTGCTAGAGGGGTGGATCTGTCTGTAGCACAGTCCACTTGGAAACCACTGCTCAGCAGTGAGAACATTCTGCTCCAGGGCTGGAAACTATCCAAGCTGCACCCGAGTGCCAGCGGTGTTTCCGTGTGGCAACACAGAGCTGGGCAGGCTCTCCTGTGAAGAAGCAGTAACTTGGTACTTCCAAGCTGTTAACCAGAGTAGCCATTGCAATGAAGTGGTGTTAGAAATTTCTCCTCGTCCTTTTGCATCTAGAATAGTGTCAAGGTGCACAGCTTTAAAATAAAAGAATTGAATTTCTGGAATAAATCATTAAAGTTTTTTAGTTCTAGACTAAAAAAGATTTTGCATTGGCCCTGAAAAATCCCCAGATTTTTTTCGAGATGATGTTGTGCAAATTTGAATGAGGGACAGTTAACACAGCAAGCTTTCAAATGTCCTCTTTTTCATAGTTCTGTAATGTATTTATAAAATTGTTTCTCACGTGTTCTTTGCTGATGGGTGCCACTGAAAATGACCAAAACCAGCTTGGTACAATTTCTGTTACTACTTACCACGCTAGCCTCTCTCTTCTCCAACAGATTCTGCTAGATTCAGCTGAATGCATTACAAAAGCATATTTATATCTAAAATAAAATACACAGAGGAACAGATATTATCCAATATAGAGTTTCAGTGTACTGGAAAGCTATGCCAGTCCAAATAACTTCATTATCTGCGAAAAATTAAAATTGTGGGCTTTATATTTCTTCTTATTTAAGGAATTCTATGGGTTTTAATTGTATAAAATTGGCCTAGCCTTTCTCATTCTGCCTAAGGGCTCTGGTCACACAAATGAGCTATTCCTTTTGCATGTAATACCTTTTAAGAAGAAATTCATCACATTTTTACGCTCACTTTCATATTTTAATCACCTTTCTCTTTCTCATCCTTATTTTCTTTGATTTTTGTTTCCTATGTTGCATCAGTCTCTCCCTTCTCTGAATGTCAAAGAAGATCTGCCTCTTGATTCCTCTTTAAAGTATGTTGGTTTAGTCTAGAAATTAGCTGTCTATCCCAAACCTCTCACCACTGATGTTGGACGTAGTCATGTGTATGACTGACTGGGAATGAATGCATCTTCAGTCTTCAGCAAAATTGCCAAATAATGAAGAGAAGCCTACAGATGGTGCTTTAAATTAGTATTGATATGATATTGAAAAAAAAATCTGGAGCAATGAGATTATTTTTGAGACTTCTCATTATCACCTAAAATCTCCAAAATTATAGAAAGATATTTTCTTTCCCACCTCTTCCTCTGCCTCCAAATCAACATCTACGCAGATAATCAAAAGCTGAGGCTTAGTGCCCAGGTGGCCAAGAAGGCAGCTGCCATCCTGGTCTGCACCAGCAATGCTTTGTGGCCAGCAGGACCGGGGCAGCGACTGTCACCCTGTACTCAGCACTGGTGAGGCCACACCTCAAATCCTGTGTTCAGTTTTGGGGCCCTCACTACAAGAAAGTCTTTGAAGTTCTGGAGAATGTCCAGAGAAGGACAATGAGGAGCAACTGACAGAGCTGAGGGTGTTTAGTCTGGAGAAAAGGAGGCTCAGGGGAGACCTTATTGCTCTCTACAATTCCCTGAAAGGAGGCTGTGGCCAGGTGGGGGTTGGTCTCTTCTCCCAGGTAAGCACTGACAGAAAAGAGCAAACAGCCTCCAGTTGCTGGGCAGGAAGTTTAGGTTGGATATTAGGAAAAACTTGTTCACTGAAAGGGTGGCCAGGCACTGGAGTAATCTGGACAAGGATGTGCTGGAGTCACCAACCCTGGAAATATTTCTAAGATGTGTAGATGTGGTGCCATAGTTTGATGGTGGACTTTGCAGTGCTGGGCTAACTATTGGACTGAATGACCTTAGAGGTCTTTTCCAACCTCAAAAATTCTATGATTCTGTGATGAATTCACACTAGTGGGAAGCTTTGATTTTAAATGTTTAGAGGCAGCTTTTGGACTAGTCCTTTCTATGGCATGAGTTGTATGTGTTACTTCAGTTATTCTGATTGACTAAGTCAAGTATTTGGTGATGGCATTTTTAAGCCTCTTAAGAATGAGTGAAATCATGTTTACTAAATAGGAAGTCTCCTGCTTAGCTTTAAGCCCACTGTAATCAGAGATACAGTTTCTTTTTTCTTACATAGTAAACCCAACAACTGTCTTATTTTCTTTCCTCTGCAAAAATTCGCAAACACTTTTCTAAGTAGCTTTCATGTTCTATTGAAATTTTGATTCCCTCTGAAATTACTTCTGTGGAGATAAATTCTTAGCATATCTCATCTTGGTATGTTTAAAAGAGCTTAATATGGAAAAGAAAAGAAAGAAGTCCAAAGGAGTTTTGCAAAAACTCCTTCCAGTAACTTTTAAATCCCTTTGCAAAATAAAGTCATAATATGGTAGTAATAAATCAAGAAAATGCTTGTTCTTTGAGACTGTGTGTTTCAGCATATTTCCATTTGAAAAATCTTGTCTGTGTTAACAAGTTGCTGAAAAGAAAATTATTCCCTCAGCTTTTTTAGATCAGCTCACTGAAATTGATTATTGCCAAGGTATTTTTCATTTGTTTATTTAGTAGTTTAATCTCTGACTTCTAGGACAGAGAGTTACTGTCATGCCTTACACTCTCTGGTTATCCTGACGCATTTTAGAGTCCCCTGCCCAGCCCCAGAGAACCTGTGGCAGGTTTTGCCTGCAGTGCTCTGGTTTCTTGGGCCAGTGGTTAGACAAGGGATTGCAGCAATGCCTTAATGTTAGGCACTATTTTGAGGAAAAAAGGCAAAGATATGATGGTGACAGAGTGATTGATGTCTTCCTGGTAATTTTGGAAAATATCTGTTAGAGAAGCTTTCTTAGCTTTCTTTCTCTCTTTTGCTATGTTTAGGGATTTTTCAACGTAAGTATAAGTTTTACTTACCATCTCATATATCAAATAAAACAAAGTAAAAAAAACCTGCCCACCTTGAAAGACTTCTCTATCTCAGTGGCCAAGTGCCATCCAGTTTTTTATATTCCTCTGCTTGTAATTTGTTTCAATAGATCTATGGCAGATACTGTAATATGGTATTTTTTATCTCTAATATCACCAAAATACCTTCTATTACAGACTCCATCCATGTCATAGCTTCTTCTAGGGAAGGTATTTTAATAGTGCCTGAAGTTTTTAATTTGCTAGATCTTCTGCCTGCTTTTTGATGCTATCATTATTCTTTTAGAATTAATTGTCTTATGTTTGTATGCAATGTGGTTTTTTTTCCTCTCTTCATTTTTTAAAATGTCATTGAATATTCACTGAATATTTGCATTTTCTTTACATTCAGTAGTTATACCTGGTTTTCTTGCAAAAGAAAATTAGATGCAACCACAGATCTGAGAAAATAGTGCAAGTAGCATTGGACAGAAATGTTTTACTGGTGAGAACCCTCTTCAGATTGTGGATTCTCAATATAGACTGGTTCCCTTTGCCATCTCCCTGATACCATAGCCAAGCAAAGTGGTAGCAGCTCCAGCTGTGGTGCTGACACTGCCTGATGAATAGTTTTCAGTACTTAACTCCAGAGAAGAGATGGCAGAGCTCCTTGAGGAGTCCTAGAACTGTTTGACCAGCCTGAAGAATTCTATGATAGACTTCAGAGACATCTGTCTGCAAAGAAATGGAGGAGGGATGAAAGGGACAGACTGCATTGTTCTATAAAACGAAAATAATTTTTAAAAAGTTCCTTGTGCATTAAATGGCATGAAAGCAATGCCTAAAACAGCAGCCATGCTTGCTATCTCATGAATTGCCATAGGAACCATAAGTGTATAATCTCTTGTGTTAATTATAATTGCCATTCATAGTGTTGAATTAACAGTCAATATCAGAAATCACAAACATGAGTTCAGTGTAACTGTAAATGTTGTGACCTTGAAAAATGCATTCCCCTTCCCTCTCCCCTCCAGTCTTTTAAAAATTTTTGTTAATGTTGACTTTAGCCATAGGAGCATATTCTTAAAGCACAGGGGGGAAGCTCAGCAATCATTCTGCCTGCTGCTGCCATCTCCCGGCTGGAACCGGCCCCACATACGGACAGTTCTTTTCCTTCTGCAGGGAGAGAAAGCTCAGACCGTTCAGCCTCGTGTGTTTGAGGAACTAAAGGCTGTATGGTATTTCCATGCCATATGTATGTGGGCAGCTGATGCTAATACTATAAGTGCAGCCACAGACAGTTAGCTTGCTTTACATACCAATGGATCGATTCTACATTTTATTAAATATCCAAATTAAAAAAAAAAACTTAAAAAGCAAGCAAAAAGCAGCCAGATCATTCAAATTTCTTTGCACTGCTGTAGTCTTTTCTTTGAACAAAAGCTGTGAGTTTTTTGAGCAAAATGCTGGTTTTAATTTCCTTTTTAATTTCCATGGTTCTTGTTCCCACCAACAAACTTTACCAATTCGATCTGAAGAGAAGGTCATCTTTATCAAATAGATGTTTCTAAAATAAATATATACAACCTTCTGTATATTTATAGCTATGTATGTAGGAGTGTTTTTTGAACAAAATCCTGTTGAGACAGATGTCTGGAACTTTCTTTAGTTTTATGTCAAAGACACATGGCTCATACCTCATCTAAATTTGCTCTATCCAATTTACATTGAGCAAGGGTCTGGTCAAAAGGTGTTGCTAGAACTCACAATGGCATTAGTATGGGAAATTTCTGATGAATACTAGTTGTGGGATCACTATGGGGATTTATTTCAGCCACCCAGATATTATAGAAAAACTACAAATTTAGTTCCAAACTGGCAGTGTTGCTTCAAAAAGAAATTAAGATAAATGTTACTTAAGGGCTGTACCATAAAGGTCCAGTAATGATTGTTACAGTAAGAAGGAGAGACCGAGTTACAAGTCAGTTGCAACAGATCAAAATCATGAAGTAGCCCGTGTATTATTGCTGCCCTTTCTTTGCCATTCATCTCTCTTTTGCACAAAATTGAGGAGTTTTCTCTAGCATGGCCTGAAACTGTAAACTAACTTTGAATTCTCTGCCAGATAGCCTAGCCTTTGGAGACTCTGAAGCACTTTGTGCATGTGTATTTGCTTAAATTCCAGTGTCCAGATAAACTGCAGTGCAGGATGCTGCTGGCAGTCAGTATTGACACAAATTAAAAACTTGTCTCATTAATGACATTTAGTGGTCAAGCTAGGAGCTGAAGCAGCAAATATTACCTAATGCCTTGTATTTCTCATAATGAAGTGACAAGTCTAATTTTGTAGCTAGAGATGCAGATTATTGCCCACTGATATCATAAAATAAAGGACTATTAAGGTAGGGCTTTTTCTTTCTTAAATGGCTTGATATGATTAGGTGTTGCTTTGGCTCGATGGGCTCACTCAGTCTTTCTACTGTGCTTTTGCCTTCTCATTTCCTGGGATGCTACTGTGAAAGCATCAGGAGAAAGCTGCTGTCTACAACTGCCTCACAAGGGGAAGCAGAGGAGCAGGCACTGATCTCTTCTCTGGGGTGACAGGACTCTAGGAAATGGCCTGAAGTTGTATCAGGAGAGGTTTAGGATGGATATTAGGAAAAGGTTCTTCACCCAGAGGATGGTTGAGCACTGGAACAGGCTCCCCAGGGAAGTGGTCACAGCACCAGCCTGACAGACCTCAAGAAGTGTTTGGACAACATTCTCAGGCACATAGTGGGATTCTTGGGGTGTCCTGTGCAGGGCCAAAACTGGGCCTTGATGATCCTTGTGGGTCTCTTCCAGCCCAGGATGTTCTATGATTCTATGTGAAACTGATGTTTTGCAGCTGCTCTTCTGCATTGACCAGTGGGTAGGAAACACCAGGGCTGATCAATGGATATAAAACTAAAACATGATTCTTTCAAAAGCAATTTGAATGGAGCAGTTTAGAGAGCGTGACCAACCACCTGACATCTTCTCTTTTACCAGCTACCCTCTGGTGGCACAAGTCCTTTGTCCTGCTGCCAAAACTGACATGGGACAGCAAGCTCAGCCTCCTGCCATCCTTGGTCACCCTGCTTCCCAGGCTGGCTGGTTAAGCAGGAATGGCAGCAGTGAGGGAGAAGAATGGAATAAAAACAATCCTCTTCAGAACAACAGCGCAAGGCAGTGGGCAGTGCACTTAAAGATCTGCAGGCTGTGGGAAGCCCTTGGGAAGGGGGCACACAGTGAAAAATTTCTGATGACCATCCTCAAACTACCCTCTGAATAGAAAGTTCTTGCAATTGAAAAGCTACGTGGCTATTCCTGCCTTGTGGGTCCCTCTGCTGGTCTTAGATGTTTGAGTGAATATTTTCAAATAAAACATCAATTTAGTTTTCTGTATATTGTCATCATTAGGGCATTAGGCATGGTCAGAACAAACTCCAGCTGTCAGTTCCCCAATCTCTTCTCCAGGTTCGGCTCCCTGGGTAGAAGGCTCCCTGCAGGACCTTTGGGAATCAGGGAGGAAACAGTAGGTCCCCACCAGTCAGTGGTTACATGATGGAGGGGTTAACAGTGTTATTAACACGACACTTTATTTAAGTACTTCTGTGTGTTAGACCAGGAAGAAGATACCATTTTCTCAAACCAGTCCAAATGAGTTTCGCTACTATATAGAAAAATTGTGAAACACATTGGAGTAATTGTTTATTAAAGTTTAAGCTTATTCTGTTTGCCAAATACATATTTATGTCAATGCACAAATGTGTGTGTGGCAGAGAGGGATGGAAATATTCTTTTGGAGCTAATTAAATGCCGAAGATGAAAAAATGTAGTACACAATCTGTAGATTTTTTCTGGTAGATTTGGGGGGGGTGTTTGGGGCTTTTTTTCACTTCCTTCTGTTCTCTTGTTATATTGATGATTATTTATTCGTTTTACATCTCCGTTCAGGAGTTGTATTGCTTCTTAATTTTTTTCAAGTTTATATCTGAAGCTGGTGTCATAATTCTAGAATCTTCAGTTTATGAAGTTTTCTTTACTCTTTTTCACTGTAAACCTGGATTGCATTCCTCTTTTCTACAGCTGAACAAACAGAAGGCCATATCCATCAAAAACATAGTCTTGTACCAAGTGAGCTCATATAAACTAGATACCTACACAGTACTGAATTAAAATTGATTTGTGCTTATGGCATGAGAAGTCATTTCAGATATTCTATTCATCTTCTGGGACAGTTTATTAGTTACTTAAATTTAGCTTATATGAGAATGGCCTTAGCAAACTAAGTTATAAACAAGAAATTCCTGCCAGAAATAGTTGTGGTGTTTTGGTTTTCTGTTTTGGATGCTGTTGGTTTATTTGGGTCTAGGGGTTTTTGGGGCTTTTTTTTTGCTCTGTGGGTTTTTTCCACTTTTGCTCTTAAATCTTGCTATAAAACTGAGGTGAGGAAATCCTGTCAGATCTATCTTCAAATAAGAGCATTGGGAAAAATCCAAAACTTTATCCCACCACTTTTGCCTTAGAAAACCTTTTGCATGTCTATCACTTTTTTCATTTTTATCAGTAAAACCACCGTCTGAGCTGATTCATATAGACTGCTGCAAATACATTTCAGTTGCCAAATTCTGATTAAAACCCACTCATGCTTGAAGGTAGCTTGAGATTTTCAGGTTATCAGCTATCCTTGTGCTTTTTGTTGTGCTACTTTGCTTTCAATCTAATTTAAAAGAAGCCTTGCAGAAGGAAAAAAAAAAAAGTGGAAAGAAATCCTGTGACATTAAGGTGGTTTTAACAGAGCAAAGTAGTGATGTAATGACAGGTCACATTTTACATATACCGATTATTTATCTAATAAAACAGAAATATCACAGCTTGTGTTTAAATCCAGTAGTTGCATTTGCATTCCCAAGAATGCTGCAGTTCAGAAAGATCTCAGACAAGTAATTCTACCTCTTCATACCAAATCTCTCAGGATTCTGATCATGCTCAGGTTTGGGTTCTGCTCCTTTGTCCTGCTTGTGGGGAGGATCTGGGCCTTTCCTATAAGCCATTTACTGTCTGCTGCTCCTCTAAGCCAAGGTATTGTGCAAGCAAGCATTGGTATTTCTGAAATACAGTGTGGATTTTTTTTCTCAGTTTGGAAAGCTAGCATTACATTTTAAAGCAGCCTTTCAATTTTATTTCTAATTATTACATAATTTTATTTGCTATTTAATGTATTACACATTTTACATTATTTATATTAATTTTCCATAAATGTTCTAGGCTATGTGAGAAACACACTTCATCAAAACATATTATGTGTTCATTACACATCAATAGTGTTGATTATTAAAATGAATAGATTTTTTCCCAGTTCCTTCCTGGCTTAGATATCTGAAGTTATTTAAAATCTCCCAGATGTCATGAAAGGATTCTATAGTTAGCTAGGGCACTAAACTGTGTCCCTGCAGTACATACAATATAAATAACAGAAAAATATCAGATTAGTTATTGTGTGTTCCTCCACCTCACCCAAAAAGCTATTTTTCTAGATGTGTGGTTCACAATATACTGATTGACAGAATCTGTTGTAAAATTATAATTCAAAAAACCCAGATGATTTCAATATAAAGTTTTTTTCTATACTCCCCCATTAAGATTAAACATTTCTTGATTTCTGAACGATACCCTCTAAGGAGAAAAGATATTTAAGAAACTATTGCTATTTTTAAGGTATGGTAAATAGTATTATTTCTAGTAGCAGTTCTAATAATTTATCAAAAATACTATTATTATACAAATATATTTGTATATTTGATATTTTCAAGTTTATGTTAAAGAATAAATAACTATTTTTACTGTGTTTTCATATAGATTGAAGCTGTAATTGGGATCTGAGTGTGAGTTGAAATGTTAGGTAGAGTATACACAAGCTGTGGCAGGCAAAAATTCATTGTCTGTCCTTGTATTATAAAGAAAGATGAAAAAGTCATATCCTTCCTGAATCAGACCTGTGGTTTGGAATTTTTTGGTATTATACCATAAATATCTAATGAGGCATTTCTTAGTGTAGTGCTAGCTGTGTAATCCATAGATACAGTCTGCTATATTTTTTTAAGGTTCCATATTTCACACTTCTTAAAGTCCCTGGTACTTCTTAAGGATTAAAAAAAAAAAAATCTTTACTGGTATAGCAGCCTTGAATTTCATTTCTACTTAAAACAGTAGAGAGACGTCCTGCCAGCAGCGGTTAGCTGAGCGTGGTCTATTGCCATAAAGATAAACTGCATGGGTTTCCCAGCAATGAGGGTCAAAGGACACATGCACAGCTATTCATTTGCTTTTAAAGCAGAAGGAATATGATTTATGCAGGATATCAGCTAATGTCACAGCGCTGAGCTTTGCAGGTGCGGCCATGGGAGCCTGACCCCTGCTAATCCCTCCAAGTGCAGCGGGCACGCATGCGATGGCTTTGTTGTTGCCCTGCTGCTCCATGCCTCACTTTGTTCACTGCTTGGAGAGGTGAGGCTGCATTTCCCTGGACAGGCTTCCAAACTTGTAGTTACATCTGAACTAAGCAAGTTACGGACATTTGGGCAGCACATTTGGACAGAAGCACTGGTACCCGCAGTTGCTTTAATCTCACTGCACGGGTTGGGTTTGAAGCTGCTCTTGCTGAGTTTTGTACCAAACTTTTGCTGCAAGTGCATCATACTCACCCAGCCATCTGCTGATAGAAAGCCTGCTAAAGCTTTCTATCAGCCTCAGCTGATGGGCTCTGCAAGGCATTCACACAGATGACCCACACACACTCGCTCTTCTGGGAGGTGAGCCAGTGCTGACATTTCCAAGAGCTGACTGTCACTGTCAGAAATGCCCTAATAGTGCATCTAATAATTCAGATTTCTTTTAATGATGCATCATTACCCTGTCTTACTTGCATTCTGTAAGATGCAAAGCATAAATGGCCAGCCCAGCACAGGGAAGAGGCACACAGATTTTTGGGCCTTGTTTAGCATAGAAATAGAAAGCATAAATGTTTTGTAATGGATTACAAACAGCAATCTTTTTGCTTCTCTTTCAAACTGTTTTTTCTTATGTTACTCTTGGGCTTAATTTGAGGTGGTGAGCTTATTCTTTTTGTGCTAGCAGTGTGTTAACAGTCTTTAGAGTTTCAAGCACAAGAATAAGCTGCAATTTTACTTTGAAATATTAAGTAAATAATGATGTTTTAATACCACTCAGAATAATAGTACCTAAAAAAAGGAAGTGAAGAAATGCATATGACTGATGATTTTACTTAAAGAAAAAATAATTAATGATGTTTCACATCAGAGTTTGTCAGAGGATTATTATTATGAAGATTTGGACATAATTTCTTTAGTATGAAATATTTTCTCACAAATGTGTAGGAGATTGTGGCAATTTAAGAACAAATGCATGCTGAATTTCTGCACTCAGGATATAGAAAAGAGGGCTAATTATAACTTTTGCCTGTCCACAGAGGGACAGAAGAAACATCTCTTGCCCAAAATGGTTGCATGTATTATTTGCATGGGTAATTATTTCAGAATCATATGCTTCATCTCGCTTACCAGATATAAAAGAGAAATATTTTTATAGGTTATGTTTAAAAAGTGTGTTCAGTAAAGGCATATGTAGAAACCCCTAGAGGGAGCCAGAAGCCTTCCTTAGAACTGAAACAGCAAACTTTTACATGGAGTTGTAATTTTTTTTTATCTTCTTAAGCAGTATTTGTTCGTAGTTGTTTAGTCTGAGTTTTAAACATACCGCTTTGTGTGCTACTCAGAAATATATTTGACAATTTACATGTTGAATTTCATGGCTGTTAACCGCGATGTTTAAGGAGGGGAATGTGCAGCAGCAGCATGCACTGAATGATGGAGGGGGCTGTGAGTGTGTCTGCTATGCTGGCACAGTGCTTATTGGTGGGTATGTGCTGCTTTGGAGAGTGCTGAGGGAGATGTTCCCCTTCCTACCATAAACCACATCTGTTTCAGTTTTGAAATACAGGACTATCACATTTCCTTCATTGTCTTACTTCTTTACAAAAACTAAAGATAGTAAGATTTGTGAATGTTTATATTTTCTGTTTAGTCCAGCAACAATGAAAAAATCATATCTTTCACCTTTTCCCTCTCTATATTAAGCAGAAAGGGACAAAGCAGTTCCATCTTTCTACTTCTCTCCACTTTTGTAGTTAGCACCCCAATCCTCACAACCTGTTCACTTGCTCTTGGTTGTGCCAAGAGTTTATTCCATGAACAAGTTTGTTGACAAGTTCACTATAAAACGTGTGTCCTTCTGGGAATGCCATGCTATGCACTCAGCAAAGGTCTCCCAATACCCTAGCAAATCAGTAAAATATTTTAATAAATGCTTTGCTTCAACGAACCAAATACCCTGATGGTTATTTGATTTGTCACAGGATATAGGTTTTCTCCTCTAGCCAAACTGACCTTCATATGCTATTGTGTTGCAAACCAAATCTTAATGTAATCAAATAATGAAAAAAAGCTTAATTAACAATAAATTACCCCACTTTCAAAAACAAGTAACTAATTTTGTGGACCATCATTAAAGCTTATTTTTTAAAAATTGTGTTGGTTTATCATTTTCATCATGTGTTTTGAAAACACAACTGAACATTGAGCCATTTTTAATCAAAAAGGAATCAAACTGCTTTCAGCAGGACACTACATTTATGACTAGACTTAGATCTTGTAACTCCTGATTGCCACAGAAATGAGCAGGTCATGAAATGCTTTTCTCCTGGGAAAAAATATGTGTGCTATGCAGCCATAAATTCTGATATATTCTCATTATAGCACAAAGATTTAAAGAACACTAAGTAAATTACTTTTTCTCTCCTTCTGTGTGCTCCTGAGTCATGTTGTAAATGCTGGATTCTGTTGCTGAGAGATGCAAAAGCTCCTGTCACAGCCTTTTATTGCCTGGGTGTGAAGTAGTCCTTTGCAATGTAAACAAAGGACATCAATGCCTTTTTTTTTTTTTTTTGCATGATGCCTATCAAGAGCATAGAAGCAGGGGGGGATGCACAGAACCAGTAACATTCACTACCATTGTGTGAAGGCTCATGTCAGTGAAGATTTAAGTAATTATTTCGTTTGGTTACCTCTTTGCACTTTTATAGTATTCTTCTGACTATCGTTGTATAATGCTTAACATAGTACAGTCTGCTTCTATCCTTAGCAAAGTAAAAATTCAAGACTTAAAAGACAAAAATGTATTTGTAGAAGAGAGTGAGACCAATATAAATTCAATTGAATTTAATTGAATTGAGTGTAAACTTTAACATGGCTTTAAATATGGAAGAACTATTTGGAATAATTTGTGCATTAAAAGTTCTTTACCTTGCATAAATTCCTTCAGGTGCTTGATACCAGTGCTGAATTAATAGTGCCTTGGTTCAGTGGCTGGGCTCTGCTTTTCAGCAAACAAACTCACAACATGTGATGTGGATGCTAAAGGGGAAATAGCCAGATTTGGAGTATAGCAATATGTTAGTCTGCATTTCAGGTATATAAATTATATTTTTAGCTTGAAAGTACTGTCTAAATGTATATTTTCTAAAGGCAGATGAAAACCTACCAGACAGTAAGAAAAAACAAGACACAAAAATACCCCAAAAGAGAAGAAAATACAGTGATTTATAAAGCATGCTTTTAGCAGCATTTCTGAGTTTCATGTGCTAAACACCTACTCTTGACCCCGAATTGACCTTGAAGTTTATGAGCTAAAGGTAACAATTATGCAATGGCTAAAATATGCAGACAGGACTTTACAGCCTAAAAAGAATTGGTGTCCTGTGTTTTGTTTGAACTAGCACGCTTTGCTGTTTATGAAACTCTGTCCTTTTGGGAAGCCAGAGGGAAAGAAGCACCAGTAGCCAGGGTGTAGAAACCTCAGAACAGAGAGGGGCTGAGCACAGGAGGGTGGCACATGCATTGGGTTAGGTCACTTCTGCAGGAGAAGCCACCATCTCTTTCTTTGTGCCATTCCTGAAAAAGAGAAGTTATCCCAGGGAGCATCTTCAGACAGAGATGTAATGCTGGAAAAGCTCAGTTGCAATGTAAACTTTCAAGCAGGGTGAAATGGGCCTTTTTTTTGTCTAAAGCATTTGCTCAGAATAAAATGGCCTTGTCAGAGGCTTGGTTTTATTAATTTTTATCACATCTTGCAGCTTCTAAAAGTTGTCATCAAACTTCAGCCTTTGACTCCATTCATACAGCAGTAAAGTGACTGTATTGCATTTGCTCTATGTTGCAGCTCTTTTTCTGAACACAGAAATTGGGTGTGAGAAATAATGTGTTTAGACTCTTACTTGCACAGTAATCACAGGTATCCCTTGATAACTTAAATGGATGTCTCTGGTTTTTAACCTTTTGCAAATAGAAGGCTCATTTTTCTGTTTAAAAGGAAAAAATAATCCCCAAACAAAACCACCTTCAAATCTACTGCTTTGTTCTTCTGTTCCTTTGAATAATGCAATAGACAATGATGTGACATTTGGAAAGTAGAAGCACCCAGACATACATGCATAGTTTTACAAAATAAACTTTCTTGTTTTTCCTACTTTTTAGCAGCATGAAGTCTCAAAGCAATACAGGCTGTTCATGTCATACATGCATGCCACTAATTTTGGCAATAAATGAAGGGTTCCTCAAATCCTGTTTTACTCTTTGTGTTAGCCACAACCATCTCCTTTGTCATGAGAAGCATGAGGGTGCAGTTTCAATTTTACTACTGTTTTTCATCCTCTGAGACCTTGGAGGAAGTCACGCAGTGTCTTCATCAAGTGCACAGTGACATTTCTATCTACTTTTCTTGCAGATGAGTTTAGGGAAGATGCTGCTGTTTGAAGAGTATTTGTAAGATACAAAGGGCTGGAACCTTACAGTCTTTTCATCTCAGGTAAAATCAAATGTACTCTCTGCTGCTCCAGCTCTGCAACAAGGAATGAGAAAACTTAGGAAATTTCAAGGCATTGCTTTGAACAGCAGGTGTTAGGTTAGTGTGTCTTTCCTAAACAGATGTTTTAGCTGCAAAAGAAACAGACCAAATGCACATACCCCAACGCTGGAAAAAATTAAATCTGTATTTTTAAAAGCATGGAGTTATTCTATTAATACTAAAAGTACTTGAGAACTAATTATTATTGAAGCTGTGAACTCTCTTGGGCATATTACTTATGTTTAGTGACAAATTTCCCTAAAAGCATTGGACAGCATTTTCCTTCATAGTTTCTTTAATGCAGAGGTTTCTAATGGCTGTTAAATCCTCTAAGTAGTAATGAAATCCTCTCTTGTTATATTTTCTGAAAAAATACGTGTAAATTTGATTATTCATTAGGAAATTATAATAAAATGAGTCCCTTTGCCCAGCTGGCTTTCCTGGGTACTAAAGGAGGAATTTTTTAGACAGAATAATATTGTTCTCTGCAGTAGTACCAGTGTGCAATGCTGTTCATCATTCTTGCTACCTTAAAAATTTGTTATACTTCTGTTCTAGGCTTCATGGACCTTGAGGTAAATTACAACATATCAGATACCATTCTTTTCCACAATTCCTGTAAAAATATCAAGTTAACTATATATGCAAGAATCTTCAATGGGAACAAAAAAGTTAGCCTTTTTTTCCTAGGCTCCTATTGGGGTGTATTCTAATAATCTATGAGACCATCTTTGACCACTGCATGTTAAAGAGACTCTTCACAGCACATGGGCATGCTTTAAATCAAACCCTGTGTGCCAATTTTACTCTAGTGGAGTACCTAGGAATTATCTTCCTTATTACATAAGATATATCGAAATGCTCTGATGACCCTCTGCATTGTTTTCATGCCTTTCTGCCTGCATCTCTTATTTGATAGATCCAACAGGTGACTTTCATCCAGTGCTTCAGGTGTTCTCATGGATCCAATACAAATTTTTGTTGCAAAAGATCCAATTTAACTAACTCAAAACAAATCCTCAGTTGGAAAGCTTTATGTTGCAAAGGAGAGAATTGAACATTCAGGAGCCCCTCTGGCTGTGATTATATCTGAGGCTGGCACTACAGTGTCCAGCTGTGCAGCAGTTTGAAGCTGATTTTCTTTTTTTCCCTTTAAATGCTTCCATTTCAACCCTGGAACAAAGTGGGAAATTCTTTGAAATCTAATAATTTGACAGTATGGCAAAATGCTATTTTTCCCCAGGAGAAGGTCTGCAAGGCTCTTCTCATTTGGAGAGGAACTGTGTTTCAGAGAGGACCCCAGAGCCCTTTGCTCAGCAGCATCTGGCAGGCTTCAGTGAGGTTCAGAAGCCATTCTGCTGAGCCTTGGTTTTGTAATGCATCACTTATGCTCTTCAAGGCAGTCTCATAAATTATTAGTACACTGTGTGTCGATGGTGTTTCTTGTCCTTAAATCTTTAAGTCATTTACTGTACTGGCTCTCCAGAACACATCATGTTTTTTTCATAGTTGAGAGTGGGGAACTTAGTACAGCATACTGACATTATGTCTGAGTTTTACTAATATTGAAAAACTGATGTACTGGACTAATATTTTAAATTAGTACTATCTACAGTAAAATGCAGAACTCAGGAATTAGAGTTGCCACACTTATGTTTTCCATGTGAATGCTGCACTCTTTTCTTCATAAAGCCAGAAATTTCTTGCTGTCCCTGGAAGTAACTCCTTCAGTTTGATGAGAGTGATGATAATGAAACACATCCTGCAATTCCCTATTCAGAGTGCTTAGGGGAATGGGCTAGGCACTGGGAATTAAGATCAATGCATCACCTATTCCAAGTAGATTGTAGGGGTGTACACTTCTGGATGGAAAAGACAAGAAAATGCATGTCAAGACGCCACCAGGTATAAAAGCATGCAGAGATGAATAAATAGCAGCTATAGGGTTTTGCACTTGTGTCCTTTGTTTTTCACAATAATATTTTCATCTTCTGAAAAGCAATAATCTCAGTGCTTAAAATGGCATTTAGGAGCATGAATATAGTTTAGGGTTTGGGGTTTTTTTTTGCTGTGTATGTCAACTTGTTTTCTCAGCTTCACATATGATACAGCCTTAGTTTCTACTGCATATTAATATCACCACATGTGAGAAATAAAAGCCAGAGAAAGGATAAGGACCTTTTCCAAGACCACACAACAAGTCAGTAGCAGAACTGGAATGAAACCACAAGAATTCCTGGCTCCTTATTAGATTTTTAAGGCATTTTGGAGGGCCTCATCCAGACATGTAGAGAACAGTTTATGTAGAAAAGTAAATTTTAAACATGTCCAAAGGGTGATTTACATTAAGCTGTGTTCTATGCTATGGTATAAACAGGTGTTTGATGGTGCTGTCTACCTGCTGGCACTCTTCTGATTGATTTTTCCAGCCATTTGGTGGTACTGTGCTTCTGGTAATAAAGAAAGCCAAGGTAAAGAGGTCAGTAGTAGCTACAGTAAATGGTTAAAACACATGTCCTTAGTAGCATTCTCAGAATTTGGTTCTTTAGGGGGGTTACTGTGAAAGATAGGACACAAAGCCCAGTGGTATTGGGTAGGTGGAATAGAGAAAAGTTCTTTCAGCAAGTAATGGACATTGCATCTCAGAAGCAGAAATGAACATAGGTGCTGCTGGGGCTACAGGCTTTTTTTGAGACAAAGGATGGTGAAAACAACTTGTTCAAAACTTTTAATCATCTTTGATCTTCTTGAATGGGAATGATAGATTTGTGGGGGTGGGCCAGAGTAGGAGTAAACACTCAGCATCTTATGCCTTAGAAGAATATTTACTGTGTTTTCAAAAGCATTCTATTTTTCATCTAAAACACTTGCATTCATTTATATCAGAACAAAATGATATAAGAAGTGATAGCTGTGTTTTATGTCCAGTCTCAAATGGTATAATGAAAAAACTAAGGAGAATTAGCCCTATAATTTCTTTCTTTCGTGCTACTGAGTTCTTAAAGCAGTGCTATACAGGAGACTCTCCTAATTAAAAGCAAATAAACACACAGAGAACTGAATTGATGGCACCATTTGGAGTATCCCTGTGATTTGGAAAGCAGATTGTTCTTAACCCAATGGAAAGTTTAATGAGCCGGCCTCTTCCTCAGTCTGCTGCACAGGCAGCCTGGGAACTGGTGTGCTGTCACGACAGAACCTGGCACTGTTGTGTGCTTGGCCAGATTCACTGAATAATGAATTTATGCCTTACAGATTCTTTTTTTCTTTTGTGGGGACTTTTTTTCTTTTTTTTTTTCTTTTTTTTTTTGTAACAGCAGCAGCAAATTTAAACTGCATCCTAAAGTTTGAGACAGTCAAGCATGAGATTCTTCCTGCTGCAGTTTTTACAGACTCTTAACTCAGATGCCTTTCAGCTGGGAAAAGGAAATCGTGTGTTGTTTCTGGCCTGGCCTACCTGGCAGCAACAAAAACGAGGTCAGAGAACTCAACATATGTAATAATATATGGATTTTAAGTAGTTGATGCCTACTTTTTGCTTTTTAACTGAGTTTTGATTGTTAATAGAGCAAAATAATTTAATCAAGCTACTAAAAGCAGTACAGCTCCCAGGATTTTTAGTTTATCTGTATTTCACATGGGCATTTTAATATGTGATTTCCTTTGCTGTGCATGGAAAGACAATTTTTTTAATCTGTGCCAGTCTTTTACTGGGAGAACTCTTAGGCAGCTTCTCTTTATTCCTGAAAGACCGATTCCCTTGCCCAGCTGCTTTAGTCCCAGTGCAAATGCTAGCTCAGCACTGGCAGCTCCCCTTAGCGGGAATGCATTCCTTCCTTTGCAGGATTTGACACTGGGAGAGCAACTGGCGCTCTGGGCTCGTCCCAGGGGATCAATAGCTCTTTCAGGGGGATGCACTTTGATGGTGAGAAAGCAGCCTGCTGTGATAAGCTGTCCAGATGATCCGGTCAGAGTCTGGACTGCTCAGCCCACTGTTCACCAGGCCAAATACCTGTTTCTCAAGACCCTGACCAACAAAGTGGAAGAAATTTTTTCCTATCAGAAAAAATATTCAGAGAGTTATGGAAAATTTTGCTGTGAGATGTTATTTGTGTCCATAAACATAAGCTTTATCAATATCTCTTCAGGAATTAGTATTTTTTCTTGGTGTGAGGTCATGATCTTTTATGGCCACAGTAAGTCCTGTGAAGTGAATGATGAAGATAAGGAGCTATGTAGTAATTGAAATGACAAAGAATTAGCTTTCATGCATTTGGGAAGCTTTTATCTAATTTAATCTAGAAATAAAGGGAAATTATAGGAAGTAGAAGTAGCTGCTGAAACTAAAATGTCAGTTGTGCCAGTTATTTCATCTTAGAAAGAGAAAATTTCATATTTCCTTGACTTCAATACCGAAGTATGTATCTGAAATATTTTTTTTCTGTTGCTTCTTTTTTTAATTGGAATGTCAAGTCAAGAGTCTTGTATGACTGGAACAAACTGTTTCAGTATAATCACATTGCAAGCTATATTTATCCCCTTCTTTGACTGTTGAGATTTTATAGCAACCAAAGTTTCCGTGCTCAAAATCCTAACAAATGTTCAAAAGATGTATGATACAAGATTTTGAATCTGTGTTACAATTTTTTTTTTAAAGAAAGAAAACGAAAAGCCTGTTATAGGGCTGTGACAGTTTTTGAACTTCCTATGAAACAGTAAAAATAAAATAATCTTGAGGTTAGTCATCAGGACCTAGATCTTCCCTTACCAGTCAGCCAGAGCAAGGTGCCATTTTTTGCTTGCTTTTTACCTTGTGATACCCGAACTCTCAAACTGTCTGAATTCAAGTAGGTCAGAAAGCAGAAGTTACATTTGGGACCTCCTCCAGCTGAAAAGCAAACTGGATCTAGGTCTTCTGCTTCCTGCTAAACTGGGCTTTCAGGGGAAGCTTGGCCAGGATCTGGAAGCTGTACTACTTTTCTGGGACATCTATGCTTTGAAAAGAAAGCTGCTATGTCTGCATTTTGAGAGAAACCCGTTTGTCTTGGGGCAGCTTAGTTATGCACAGAGCACAGCTACCCTGAGGGTGATTGGGGTGCTGTTCTGCCTGGTGTCCAGGCTGGCCAGGGGTTGGGAGGAACTGAAATGCTGCAAACCTTGGACCAAATAAAATGTGGTTTTCTCAAAGACTCACTTTTGTGCACCTGCAGCATCCTCACCCAAAGGAAAGCACTTGGTGAGCTTTGGTGCTGCTTAGACTGTATGGGAGTTCAAGAAAACTTGCTTTGGAGATTTGAAATTTGAAAAACTTTAGTTATTTATATTCTGATCTGTGATACAGCTGAGTATTGGATTTCCCATGTTGTGCAAAAGAATTACTCATGGTACCATGTCCTGAAGTACTGTGTACCCCCTTACTGCTTAAGTAGGTTTTATGCCAACCTGGGCATGAGTGTCTGCAATTGCTATCTCTTCCTGACCCAATATTCATACAACAATATAATCTCCATGAACTGTGACTGCAGAGTTCAGAAGTTTTGCTATGCCTCTGGAATGCCTTCTTAAAGCAGACTTGAAAATGCATCATATGATTACTGCAATTTCAATTAATGTTACTGTTTGGTATATTTTGGATCTGATCCTCATTTTCTATGGATTCATGAAGATCAGGACTAGAATGGGAAAATTTATCACCACATTCAACTGCACAAATAAGAAGGTCAATATATGTTGCTTTAAAGCATTTTCTCCAGCATGCCTGTAATTTTCAGCACATATTGTGCACATATTACCTTTCATTATGAGCTAATGCTAGTTTTGCTGTAAGGAAATTATGTCACTTTGAAATGGAAACAGAGGCAACTGTTAGGTTGGGGACAGATGTGCATTGTGGTCTTCAATATTGCTGCAAACATACTGAAAAGGCAGGCTGCACTGCAGTAGGCTTTCTTGCATTCAAAGTTGCTTTGATATTTGTTTTTAGAGTGAAGCACAGAAAGACTTGCACTCCCAGTTTTTGCATTTTAGATAGCCTGGACAGAGCTCTTTTTAAAGGCAGGCAGAAGACTTTGTCTTGCACTCTGTGGGTATTGAGAGACATGGATCAGCTGTTCCAGATAGGAGTACATTGCTAGACTTACTTTGCTCTTGCTGACAATATACCTGGAGTTTCTTGGCATATTTTGCATAAAGATTGTATTTAGCCCATAATGGTTTGGCTAGTAAACTATTAGTCCTGTGGCAGGTGACGCTTTAAACCCTTTAGTGAGATGTCAGGTGAATTGCAGTGGTTGGCACTGATGGATGGGGATGCTGAAGCACTGGTGAGGTGCTGGGGCAGGTCTGCTAAGGTAAAGGCCTTGTTCAGAGTTCCCTTTCCTTTAAGCAACAAAGCTGTAATTACATAAACAGAACTGCTTCAGCCAGCACAACGTGTCATTATGGATTTTCCAGCTAATCTGTCCATTCATCTTAATGGTGCAGAACTTGTGCTTCATGTCACTCTCTGCCTTTGTTCCACTCCTTCATCTCTTGAAACGTCTGTCATGAAGAAAGTGTTTATCTTGAATTATGTGTTGAAGAAGGTTAGAGAGCACACTTCTGAAGCTTGGCATGAAATTTCCTAAACAAACCTTGCCGGTTGCTTTGTGAAAATAACAGAGGTATGGATTTCAGATTAACATTGCACATTAATGTTTTTGGAAGCACTTAAAAATAGCGGCTGTGGTGTTGGTGACTAAAGGAATCCCGTTGAAGTGCATGTGACATATGCATTATTAACAAATCAGCTTATTCATTGTAATGAATATTATTATGATAAATGTTATCTTAATGCCCAATGATTAACAGTTATTACAGAGACTTTTTATTAACTGAAACATTTACTTGTATTACATTTAATTTAATACAGCATAAGATTTAAACACTTCTCTACTTGGATGTTTTTGTATTGGGCTAATGCTGGTATTGTGTTGCTGTACAAACACTTTCAGAACACACGTATGAGGGGAAGTGGAGAGTGCAGTGTGAAGGCTCAGGGACCTGCTGGAGCTTGAGGCATAAAAAAGATTATATTAGAAACAGCAAAGAGTCTCTGAGTCACAAGCAGCTCACAGCTGTGGAATGAAATTATTCACCTTAGTCTCTCTGCTTCTCTTTTTCTAATAGCAATCTTCAATTTAGGATGTGATCTTTTCCTTACCCTTCAGTAACAGATGGTCTCTGATGAATTTCTTTGAGTTACATGTAACATTTCAAATTTTTTTCTGCAGCCAGTTGTGCCTATTCTAATGTGACACTTTTTTCCCTAAATTTGATATATATATTTTAAAGTTATATTAGCTATATATATAAAGTATTTTTAGTATATATTTTGAATTAAAATACTTGGACAATTTGTTACAGGGAGAGAAAAAAAACCTAAATAAAAATTGAAATGTATTCAGGAGACCGTTTGGATTCTTAAGGTTGTTTTCACCATATTCATGTACACAAATAAAATAAAAGAGAACAGGTTTGTTGTATGCATCTGCCTAGTTTACTTTCTTAGAAGTGAGGATGCTGTTTTTCTATGTCACTTAAGACCTCTGCTGTTCAGTTTTCACCATTTTATGGAAGTATATATTAAATCTTAAGAATATGAATGCATCTTCTATATGAATCAATAGGATCACTCATGCTCAGAACTGAAACTCTGTCTATGCACCATTCTCACAGGACCCTAAAAGGTATAATCCAATTAGTAATCATCTACTTTTTTTCTCACACTTTGTTTTTTCATTTCAGAAATAACTTTATTTTTCCAGTGGATAAAGGATTTCTGAATGGTTATTATAAATACTAAAATGAATTTGGAAGTGCAGGTAGTAATTTGTAATTCAGCTAGATAAGGCAGAATTAAATTATATAATTAATACAATACAGTTTAAGTTTGGTTAAAATCTAATTGATGATTCATCTTTTTGAATAAATTTCTCACAACCCTGTTAAGTTCAGTGGAATTATCATCTTATATTTGAACTCAGACAGAAATGGTTTTCTGCAGGGTTCAATTTTAAATTAAGCAGAACATGTGTAAGTTCTGCACCTACTCTAAAAATAATGTCAGAGTATTATAAATCCTCTTTAAATCAAAAAATTGATTAAGCATTTGTGAGTTTTAAAATGTACACATTCTTTTCCAATGTTGAAATGTAATATTATGCAAAGCATGGAGTAAAACCAAATGTTTTTATCAACTCCCTCTTTATATATAACTGAACTGCATAAACAGCAGTGGAAGGCATAAATAATTACACTCATTTTTGTCAAAGGAAAAGCATTAAGAAAGACAGAACCACAATTGTTTTCTGTAATAAAGAGTAGTTAATCTAATGGCCAACAGCAGCACTGCTAATATGTGCGTATATTCAGAAAGTATAATCATGTACTACTTTGGGATTTTTAGGTTTATTTGGATGTTTATGGGGGACTTCTGCTTAAGATAATTAGAAGGGCAGGAGCAGATGCTTTACAGGATGCTCAGGTGCTTGTTGAGAGACTTCATAACAAGATTTCTCACAAAAATTTGTGTATCTTTGTCATGTGTCATATTATTATTTTTGTTTGCTTTTTATTTCTTTGAGGAATTCAGCGAATTGTATAATTGCTTAGGAAATACTGTAGTGCTGCTGTAGTATTTGAAATGTCAATTTCATTTGGCACTAGACCTCTTGTGAGGCAAAAAGTAAGAGAGAACTAGGGTGCCATAAGTGACATTTCAATAATCCAGGTCACTGACACAACATTAGCTCTGAAAGGGATGTATTCGGTACCGCTCCCAAACTTTGAACTGTTGAAGTAAATCTCTTTTATTGATCATTAACATTCCTCAGCTGTTCCTTGAAATTCCAGTTATCTCTGGGTAAGAAAGTTAGGAAATACATTATTTTTATTTTAGGATTATAGAACTTGCAAATAAATTTCAAAAATTGTTAACACATTTACTGCTGTCCATTGAGATTCATTGGGCTACATTTTCAAATGGAATTTGTCAGTTTAAAAACTTCCTGTAAATTAGCACTTTTCATCTTTTTTTATTCTCAGTATGAGAATCTTTCTAAATAGTTACAAATCTGATATAAACTAAAACCTTAGAATTAAAAAAAAAAAATGTAGAAGGATTTGCAGCACTTCATGCTGCAGAATTCTTCTCCATTCTGTCTGTGTGGTGCAGCACCTATCATTGAAATCCTTCTCTCAGCTGCTGCTGCATACCAAATTAGATCTCCAATATAGCACTGAATTCAATGTTTATTAGACTAGATTTTTCCCATGGCAATTAAGCATTGAAAATGAAATCCTGACCATTAAAATAAAGGCCTGTATTTTGAGTAAATTTTAGACTTAGTAGGGTTTTTTTGCTTTCTATTTTAGTCCATTTATTTGTGATATCATAGTAAATATGTTAGTGACAAGTGCCAAGCCTGTGTCATGAATAGCATATGAAGAAAGTGCTAAGTCCATGATGCTTGTTTATTAAAATACCTCCTGTACATGAAAACAGTTCTGTTGAAAGCTAGCTTACTAATAAAATCAAGCCTGTTTATAGCAGCTATCTTGCACTGCCTTTGCTACACCCTCACCCAGTGTGGATGACTTCGGTGATTACCTTGGATGGGGTAAAAAAAAAAAAAAAAAAAAAAAAAAGTGAGTTTTTTCTTTAGGGAAGACATGGGAACTCACATTTACACATTTTAATTGAATAGACACCTATTCTTACTATTCATAGTCCAGCCAATATAAACACTGCCCCATTGCTGACTTAGACTAATCATGTTGACTTATTCTTGTGAAATTTTCTAGAATGTATTTCAACAAAACATGAATGTGCACTTTAGTTTATATTTTATCACAAGACAAGAGATCCTGTGATGAAATCACATTTGAGAAGGATTTGTTGGGTGTGGTGAGCAGGGACTGAGCAGAGGGCACACAAGCAGCAGAGTCAGAGAGCTGTCAGTAGTGCTGTACAGCTGTAGCAGCAGTAACCCCAGTGCTGCCAGTAGCTGCCTAATGCTGTCCAGGTCCCAGGTGTGAAAGACAACAAAAAAAGCCTCTCCTGTGGATGCAATGAGATCTATTGTAGTTTAACACCAGCCAGCAACAGAGCCCCACACAGCTGTTTGCTCACCCACCCCACAGTGGGGTGAGGGAGAGAACCACAGAATCACAGTGGCTTGGATTGGAAAGAACTTTAAAGAACATCTCATTCCAAGCCCCTAGACCAGGTTACTCAGAGCCCCATCTGGCCTGATCTTGAACACTTGAATGATGTGGCATTCCAAGTTTTCTGGGCAATCTGTTCCAGTGCCTGACCATTCTCACAGTGAAAATTTCTTCCTAATATCTAATGTAAACTTACTCTCTTACAGTTTGAAGCCATTCCCTGTGTCCTGTCATTACACGCTCTTGTAAACAGTTCCTCTCCATCTTCCTTTATCGCCCTTCAGGTACTGGAAGGCTGCAGTTAGGTCACCCTGAGGCCTTCTCTTTCCCTGAGGCCTTCTCTTTTCCAAGCGGAGCAATCCCAGTTCTCTGAGACTTGCCTCACAGGAGAGGTGCTTCATCTCCCTGTTCATCTTTTTGGCCATTCTCTGGACTCGTTTCAACAGGTCAATGTCCCTCCTGTGCTGGGGACTCACAGGAAGGACATCAGAAGGGTAACAGTGAGAAAACTTGTGGATTGAGAAGAAGACACTTCAATAGGTTTTAAAGCAAAAGCCATGCATACACAAGCAAATCAAAACAATGAATTAATTCACCACTTTCTGTTGTCTCGCTGGTGCTCAGCCATCCTCAGGAGAGGCGGAGGACTCCATCAAGTCACAGGAGGCTGTGGACCTTGGGGCTCCCAGGTGCAGGGAAAGGCAAAGTCAGGCTCTGTGGGGCAGCTGATGACCACTGAGCACGTGGGCTAGGACAGCTTCTGCTCTTCACAGGGCTCTGAATGTTTGTGCTGTGGCTGGTTCATATTTACTGTTTGGAAATGAGGGACTGCAAATAAAACTGTATGGCTAATGATGGTTTATTTTCTGCATGTTTAATGCATGAAAGTAACTAGCAGGTGACTAGAAAGAGTTTTGTTCTGTCCCTCATGTTGATTTACTATTATGAAAGCAAACACAGATTTCCTCTCTTGTAGACTTGGTGCTTGAGACTGCACACAGGGTTTTGTACAGCATTCCTGAGATGCCTGAATAAATGTGTGCACTCTCTTATATAAATAAGAGTGCACATACAGTAATACATGAATATATAAGAATTTTTCTTTTGAAGTTTATTTCTACATGGACTTGTGAAAGGCAAATAAAACATAATGCAAACACAAGTTGAGAACTTTGCTTTTTGATGGGCAAGATGATCAGAAGATAAAAGAATGTCTAATTAGAATAGAAAAAAATTGTTTCTCCCCATGATGGAGTTTCCTAAAAGATAGATTAAATGGCATCTATCTACAGATACATGATTAAATATCTATTTGCAGGAATGTAGAATATTCTTGATTTATTGTTAGTAACTAATGAACTGATCAAGTTTCTTACAGTAATAAATGTTTTTTTTTGAGGCCCTGCATTTGACCAATTTACAAGTGTAAGTCAAAAGGCAGTAAGTTGTTGTCAAGTGTCTCTTGCACCTGGAAAAGTTGAACTGTAACACCTATCAGTGATTCACTTACATTAGTGAGGAAAAGGTTATTCTTTAGCTGTGTTTAAAATTGGAGGTTTTCAAATGCTGTGTCTTTAGCCACATAGCACCAATCAAAAATGTTTCATGAGCTGAAGGAAAAAGTTACACTTAGAGTAACTTCTGAGTCCAGTTGATTGAATTCCAGCACGAATATGCTACAATATTTAGGGGGAATATGCTACAATATTTGCTCATACATGAGAACCTGGGAACAGATTTCTTTAGGGCTATAATTATGTGTCAGTCTGTGCTGTATAGAAATGGCATGCGACAGTAAATGTGAATCCATAACTTACATACAGAATATCTATGAGTTGTTTTGGAGCACCAGTTTTGGTTATAGCTTTTTACAAGAGAAAAGGCAACAAACAAATTACATACAGGGTTTGGTTTTTTTTTTCTTCTGGAAGGCTATTAAAAGCTTTAAATCACTCAATTTCACTATTGAGTATTTTATATACTCACCAAGTATTAGGGAAAGCAATAAACATTTTAGAAGGCTTTAAATGGTATTAGAGGTATTATTTTTTGTGCTTATATAAGGTATAAGTACCTCAGTTCAAAGGTAAAGCTTAGAGAGTGTCATAAATATAATCCTAAAGGAACTAAAATAGATTTCTGACTCATAAGTATATAACAACTTTTAGAATCAACATAGTCAATCTTCTTAAGCATTCAAAATACCTATTTGCACCTTTCACTGAGAAGTTTGGGAATGTCACATTTTCAGATGCAAAATTCATGCTTTGGCCTGCTGCTGTTACACTGTACTATTAATACATCCTTTTAGAGTCAGGACTTATAACCGTATGTGGGTGGATGGGGGAAACAGTTGGTGGAAAGCACAGAAAAACATTTTGATTAAACATTTGAGTGTTTTGTTGGGCTTTGGTGATTTTTTTTTTTTGTTGTTTTGTGGTTTTGGTGTTTGTGGTTTTTTGTTGTTTTGTTAGCTTTTTTCAAGGAAGGAATGCAAATGGCTCTTTGAAGCTGCTCAGAATGTTGAAAACTATTTTAGAACTGGAAACCCCTGCACAAATCACAGATGAAATGCTTACAAAACATGAGATGCCCTATTGGTATGCCGACTAGATATGTGTGCACAAGACAGGTAGATTTATCTATGTGCTGTGTAACATGGGTAAGCCAACTCAGACGTCTGGAGATGTCTACGTGATGGATCACACAGCCTCATGATAAATGAGTTTCTCTCTCTGTGTGTAGCTGAATGCAAACAATGTGTGTGTTGTGTGTCCAAAAAAAACCATTGTAAGTCACCCTTGAGACTTACTTTTTGTTAAATGGATTTCACAAAGGTAGGGATAAAACTGGGAATAGCAGCCTTCTGATACATCTAAAGAGGATGTTGCCATGAAGGTGCAGCTAGAATTTTTATGGAGATATCCAGCAAGATAAAAGGAAAATGTTGTCATAAATTTAAAATAAAAGGGAAAAAATCTAGATGAGGATAATTAAGCAAACAGATTACTCAGGGAGGTTATGGAGCTTCTGCCCTTGGAGATTTTCAGTGCCCAATGGGACTAAGCCCTAAACAATGCAATCCAAATTCAATGTCGATCTGGCAGAGCAGAAGGTTTGGCTGGCAGTGTCCCAAGGTCCCTTCGAACCCAAGTGCTTCTGGGAATCTGCAATACTTACCATAAACTCAGTCATCATCTGCCTCCAAATATATATAATTTCCTGCTGCAGAAGCTGATGACTTACCTTTCAACACAGATTAAATAGAATGTAGCTCTCATATTATAAAACAAAATAGAAAACCTTTGTCTTCTAGATTTAAACATCACACTGAAGATAAATCCAGTATTTTTTCAATGACTTGTCAGATGCACTCCGTTGAGACATAGTCTGTGGTATAAGGTTCTTTTTCATCGCTAAAATCTGTGCATGTATTAAAATTTTCCTTATATCAGTGGACAACTTACCTTTTAGTTCACAGCGCTTTTGAATCCCCAACTTCAGCTTTTGCTTCTCTTGATCTTCTTTGAATTGGCTGGTAGGGGGAGCTGTTGGTCGGAGTTCAGTCCATCCGGTTAGTATTGTTTTTCTTTGGCATTATTATTCACTGGAGGACTGACTGTTTAAATGCTTGAGCGAAAAGACCATTTTTTCCAGTTACTGTGTTCAGAAAATATTCATTTGGGTACAGAAAATGAGAAACTAGGAAACAGGAACAAGAATCTCTGATGTTCAGCTCCAAACTGCTACAACTTAATCCTTGGGAAGAAGTCATTACTAGCATGTTTACCTAGTATTATCATAGCCCCTGAAAGGCTTGAGTGCTGTATCTGTAAACAGGGTGTAGCACTGAACTGATACCTTGATAAAGTTCATTGTGCAGATCATAAACTCAGCAGGGTTCATTTGTGTTTAGGATTGTTCTCTTTTTCCAGCATTTGGAAAGTGTTTGGTTTGGCTGCAGTATCCTTCCCTGATCCCACCCTGGTTTAAATTGTGCTTTTTGTCCTTTCCTTTTCTGTGCTGCATAGTGAAGCTGAAGCAGTCCTTGGCTTTCCATGCTGGGCTGAGAGCAGAATGAGAGAGTTGTTTCTTCCCTTAGGGCTGGTGTGGGAAGAAGTTAGAAATGCCTTTCAAAGAGTCTTTCAAAGTCAGGAGTAATTTATGCTTTTTGAATTCTCCAGACTGTGGTCTGTAGCTTACCAGTAGACATGTTATGTGGTTTTGTTCCCATCTGCTTGTTCCTGGCAATTTCTAGGAGTTTATATGATCTTCATAACCAAGAAGTCTGTTGTCTTTTATGAAAACCTGGAAACTAGGAGAAAAAGGCCAAGGAATGCCAATATTCAGGACTCATAATACAAAACTTTCATTCAGCTCCTGTTCTGGTTCTGTTTCCAGTGTCTGTCACGATATAAAGGCAGGTCAGGAAGAAGCCTGAGTGCAATACCCAAGGGAGGCATCTAAGCATGTTAGATGTGCCTCACCAGGCTTGTGCCATGAAGGGCAAAGGGGGAACACCTGATTTTCAGGGGGTGCTGTGGAAGGTGGCTTATCTTATTCATTCACAAACTTTTCATGCCACAGTCAAACCATCAACCTGTCTTAGGAGTGCAGATACTTCTTAACGTACAGGGTCTTCTTTATGGCAAGGTTCCCAACTGCTGCCAGTTCGACACTAAAAATGCAGGCACTTGAGCTCAGGTAATGTAATTGGGTTAAAGAGAAAAAAAAAACCCCCTAATATAAGAGATTTGTCTTAGATTTATTTCTCAGCCTTTAGAAGTGATCTGCTCTCTTGTGCATTTGTTTCCCACTCAGACACAGGAATTACATGCAATTATAAGCTCCGAGGGTGAAATCTGCTGGCCAGAATTGCAGCCAGACCCCTGCAGAGGGAGCTGGCGCAGAGGACTTAACGCACTCTTCCCTGCTACCTTGGACTGCTGGAAAGATTTGGACTGTGAACAGATGAGCCTTTTCTGTTCCTATTTCCTCAGTCTGAAATGTTGATTCTTTGCTTGCAGATAATCTTTCGATCTTTTTTTGTCTGGCCCACAAACTTGTAAATCATGTCATTCATGTCCTCATGGTTGCCAACTGTATTAATCTTTAAAAATAAAGCAAGCCACTATATTTTCTTATGGCAGACATCCTGGAGCCCTCTGTTTTGGATGTTACAGGCATCATGCTACACAAGGGCCAACAGAAAATTCCTCAGCATAAAGCCATGGAAACAAATTTTTATATAAGATATCCAGTTTAAAAAAAGGGAGAAAAAAAGAGAATAAAGAAGAAAAGAAGAGTTTTGCAAATTAGGAGGCATTTTTGGGCAACAGACCTTCAAATAAATGGCTTTGATTCAACCAAAACTGCAGTGACTCATAATCGCATCAGTATAACATTTCTGCCTCCCACTGGGAGGTATTGGCTTTTCCAACTGATTAATAAGACTATCTGACAGTCATCTTTATTTCTGACATACTGGAAATGTACTCAAAGATTTCCAAAAACATTTTTAATACAGGCATAGTATTATCAAAGAGCTCATGGGACCCAGATGCTATTTGCTGAATTCTTTTCCCTGCGGTTTAAAAAAGAGCAACAAAGTATTTGAAATTAATTTCAGTCACGTGAAAGTATTTGACAGGCACTCTGCTGTTGAGACTCAACTAATTATTGATAATTTATTTTTCAATTATGGTTTATTTTCAGTTCTGGAACAGGTTGGAAAAAATGTAAGCATGATAACACATTCCTCTGTGTCTATTTATGCATGTATGTATAGATGTGTAATTCTGGATTGAACTGGTTGCCACCTTTGTTGTTGGGTTGCCCTACTCTTCCCATTGAATACAATTTCACAATACATTTTGCTTTGAAAAGCTCTTATACATCCCGTGCTTGTAACATTCTTTAAAGCTGTGCCAGACACAAACATACTCATTATTCTTTTAGCATTATTGAAACTCAAAAGTATCAAAAATTACCGCTTGCTTTATGCTAGCTTTAATGCTAAGGGAAGCTGTGGCTGACTGAATAAATGGCAGTGGCATGTGAGTATTCCAGAAGCTGAAGTCCAAACTGCTCTAGCAGTAGGAAGACCATGCTGGAAGCATCTAAGAGCATAGAGCCACAGAAGTGATTGAGGAAAGGGAAAGACAGCTGCCCAGCCCACTTCTCTTACTACCCTCAATACCTGAGTGTATCAGAGGTCTGCCTCTTCTTGGGGAGGACACTTAGGACATGAACTGTCCTGATTTCTGGGTTGTGAACAGAAAGCCATAACAGGCTTCCCAATGACTCTCCTTTCAAATTCAGCAAGTCATGGCTGTGGTGCATCCTCTTCGACCTGTGAAAGGACAGTTTTTCCTTGCAGGCCAGTTTTCTGCTCAGCATCAGGGCTGCTGCTTGGAAGTGCACTGAAGGGCTGACTACTCATTCTTCTTCAGCTGGTGTGGTATTTAGTGGGGTAAGGTAGCATGGCTGCATAAACCAGGGTTTATTTTTCATTTTATTTCTGTAAACCCATTCTTCCACATTTCGTTTTGCTGTTTTAAATTTGTGTTGTTTGCATTGTGAACTCATGCATGCAAACTCAGGATATGCAAGTTTTCAGGAGCTGCCAGAACCTTATATATGTTTATATATTAGATTGGTCTTTAAATGTATAAATATGCACTAAGGTTTCTGGAGGAATTATGCTCTGTTCAGAGCACAGGGGAATGTAAATAGCTGTTACACATCCTTACATGTTGTGGTAATTTCACTTGCATAAATATCTGGTAGTGGACTCATAATTACCGGAGTGTGCAAGTTGTTCCTGCACAAGTAAGTAATTGCAGACTAAGCTTACTAAATGTGCATTTAATTTAACTGTTATATGGTATGTGAGTAATTGAGAGTTGCAGGAGAGAGGAATATCCATGTGAAAGTTTATTTCAGAAAACTGGGATTTGAAGGATAACTGCTTGGTTGAATCAATCATGACCTCATCAGATCAAAAACATATTTGTAGGATGTTTTGATTCACTGAGTGCATAGCCATGTGCATCAAAAACCGGAAAAATATTCCTAAACTTACTGCAATTTTTGTTGTCTTATATTTGGATTTTGGACTATGTTTCATATACCCAGAACAATTTGAAAATTTCACTCCTAGGACAGTTTTTATAACAGCTGTAAAAGTTGTTTCTTCTGAAGCAGCATCTTCCAGTCTGTGACACTGTAATAGGATGTTTGGTTAGAGAAGAAGCAAAATTGAAGTTATTGAGTGTGGTATTCTAATTAGAACAGGAGAATTATCTAGTCCACTTCTACTTTTAGGTTTTTTCCCTTGCATCAGTTGAAAACTTGGGCTGGCCCTTGGCCTAAGTACTGCTCTGCCCTCTTACTACTGCTTTAGTTAAGCCATCTCATCTCTGTGTTTCAGTTCTTTACCTTTATTACAGAGCTAGCATGCTGCTTCTCCCATTCTTTGACTTTTACATCTGTTTTATCTCCATTCAACAGGGGCCTGAGTCTTCTGCCCCGCTCTGTTTTATAAAGAGCCTTTTTGGTGGTAATCACATCTCAGGTGGGGCCCCTAACTATTGCTGTAATAAATCGATCTAACAATAAATAATCACATTTTAAACCCACAATCCTCTAAATATCTACAGGATTTTACACTGTATCTGTGCACCCTACAGTGCAAAAAGAAAAAAGATCCTGCCTGCAATATTTCAACTAACTCATAAACATTTAATCATAATTTATGGCCATAACCATAACCCTGATGTAGTCTGAGACCTTTCTGCTGTGAATTCATTCAGTTAAGTAGTATTTCATTGTAGGTTTTACAGAAATCTCATATGACTTAAAAATTAATTATTTAAAGATGAAAATGGATGATCTTCACCATATTATACTCAGTTTAGTTTTTATGTTTTTTACTGTCCCTGCATTTTCTGTTCCAAGTATGTCAGTCTTTTCTGTGGCTGGGCATAAGTGCTGCAAATGCATTGTTGGGAGGCCCAATGCCTTGACTTTGTTGACAAAGCCTTCAGTGATGGACCAGGATGTGGTTGGGTGTGGTGGCTGAGGCCTGAGCCTGTCCCGGGAGCGAGGTGAGGGTGGCAGGTGTCTCCCTGCTGGCCACCTGCAGAGCAGGGCACCATGCCAGCCTTCAGGGGCTTGGAAGGTGCAGGCTGGCAGGGGTGAAGCCACAGCAGCTGCCTCAGGCACCTCTCATGCTCAAGAACATGCAGGGGAATTTCCAGCATGCTTTCAATAGGTGAGGCAAGTCAGCAAGTTAAAAATATTTATGTTTTCGGTTGAGCTCTGCCTGGAATGATGTGTCAAGTACAGAATCCTGCCCACTGGTGGGCTTTCTGCCAAGGACAAGCTGCACAAGTACAGCAGATAGATGAGCTTGGTCCTTCCACAGAGAAGGTAGACATGCCCTTACCCTAAGGCTCTTGTCATTCACATGACTCCTGGTCAATCCCTGGTGTCTGCTCAGCCAGGCTGGGGACTTTGTGCAGATGCAGGATTCTTTTCTGATCTGAAAGAATGACCTTATCAGGACTCTGGAGCCACCCTAAAGACCCTCCCTCCTCCTTCTGTCAAAGGCAGTTTGGTTCCTGTTGAGCTCAAGCTCAGAAGTAGTACACCTGTCCCTGCAGCAGTGCTTACAATTGTGGCATGATGGGGTGGACAATTCTACTGAAGGAATTCTGTGCATGCCAATTTATTTTAAATTTGCTTCTCTGATATAAGCTGCTGAGTGCTTATTCATTTCATAGCACCGTGATGAAGGCAGGTTGCATTTTTACCAGAGAAAATCATGCTTAATAGTGCAACTTTCTGAGAGGTATGTGATGAAAATCAGCATGAGGGCATCATCAGAGTTGGGGTGTTTTAATTATCACTAGAAAATTGAAAGACCAACAAATAATTCTCTTTTAAATTAATGAAATTTTTACTCCCCAGGCTTAATTAACCAATCAAATCTAACTGCCATTTCATTTGTGGTTTTATCCAAAACAATGACATGCAGATGCAATCTGTAGGGTAGATGAATTCTGGTTTCCACAGGCATCAGTGAAACTCCTACTAATTTAGTGGAGATACCATATGGTCCATGGCTTTGCTTTTCTTCTTAGATAGAATAATGTAATTTTGCAAGAACAATGGGGATTTTAAATGGATGGAAGACAGATCAGAGAACTGAAGGAGTGAAGAGTTTAATGAATTACAATGTGAAATTGAAGAAAAATAATAAGCTGAGCATGCATCATAAATGAAGTTTCTTTAAAAAACCCATTTTCCTAAATTATAGAAAAGATATATAAAAAATTTGTAATCCTATCCTGTCAAGGGCAACCAAACTAGTTTCAAATACAGGAATTTTTGCCTTCATTCTTGAGGCAACAGGGCTAAAATGATAACACCCTCTGTCTTTTCCCATCAAGGTTTAAATGTCATTGGAAAATTTCAGCCAGATTTAGCAGAAGAGCAGAAATCTTGAATTCACAATAGAAAGTCTGCAGTGCAACAACTGTGTGACATCTTGTCTTGCTAATTGTTTGCTGAAATCCTTTGGATTTATAAAGGTATTAAGTGTTAGTTTTTCCTGTAAGATTTCAATTAGTGTTCTTTTTTCAAGCAGAAATCAATTTTCCCTACTCTTTTTCTAAAGTCCATAGATAAACACAAGCCAAAGTAGCACGTACAGTTTGGTACAATTAGAAAATAGTCTGGAAAAGAAAATTAGTAATTTTTATGAATATTTTTTTCTTGCAAGTGGGGACCTGTATTCCTTTTTGCTTACACTATTATGAATATGTATATTTTGAAAGCTAAAGGAATATGCATGAAGAACATAGCAATTTTGTCAATTTGCTTTCATGAATCTTTGGTAGATAATCATCCTGCCCCCTGCTGACACTGAAGTATACTGCAAACTCAGAAATTCATATAGCAACTTGAGTTTTTCTTTCTTAAATGTATAAGTTCCTTCTTGCTACTTCCAGCTGCTGAGAGCTGTGTGCAGATCTTCTTTCATGCTAATCATTAAAGAAAAATAATATGCTACATTTCTTTGGACCTCAGCATTAGTCAATTTGAACAGCAAATCACTATTGTATGCCTAGCTTCTAACTCAGCTTTTAATTCTCCTCCTTCTCATCAGTAACACAGTAATACTTCTTGAAGAGTATTGCTTTGGGTTTTTTTCTGAAAGTGCAGTACCTCAGTCTACAGGAATAAATTTTTATGACATTATGAATGAAAACTATTAAACAAAGGTTTTGAAGTATTTTTCTCTGATATTAAAAATTTGTTGTTTCTATTAAAAAAAACTATATATTTTTTTACTCAATAGACATTCCACACAACATGTGTGTCATAAATATATCCCAGTACATCTAAACAGACAGTTCCAGTCACTAATTTGCATAGTTGCAGTCAAAACATTTCCCAATTTGGTACAGATATTACTAACTAGTATCACTCTCTCTTATAAAAATATTTTGTTTCTATCAACTGACACACTCCAAATGCTGTACATTTGCATTCTGAAAGCCACTGTCTTATTTACTCCTAATTGTATGATGTTTTTCTAAACCATTGTTTATAAACTGCACTTTATTGAAAGATTTAATGATTTCTAAATAGTAAGAGATAGTAATGTTTTGTTAATATTCGCTAAACTAGTTTATACTTGTAGATTTTTTTTAGCAGTGATGAACCACAGAATAACTAGGCTGATGCAAAACAATATACAGTATGAGGAAGTACTTTGCTTTATTTTTTACTTCTTGTGTTTCTGTAAAGCTCAAATTATCCCTTGACTAGTGGAAGACAATCTGTTAATTGAAAACTAGGGTACTTTTCTCTTTCTCAAGGCCCAATTTAGACTAGATTTCAAAACTAAATAAACAACAGTCTGCCTGCCCATTAAAAAGGAGTGTGTCAGGTTTCTGTGTAATTAAGTCTTTTAAATAATCTCCACTTAACCGTTCACAAGGGGCCATGTAATCTTTAAGGATTTACATTGCCATCCCCTTTGTCCCAGAATGATGGGGATATGTTTGGGTGTTGCAGGGTGGGAAGGATTTGCTCACTGAAATACAGCTGCAGGTAAATCATCAGCATGTGCTGTATGGCACCAGCACTATGTGAAATAGGAACATTTAAAAATGGTGAGGAAAGCTTTTGTCTACACTGACATTTTAGTTAATGCTAAATAGCAGATGCACTGACTAGTTAAACACAGGGTTTAAGCGGGATAAGCTGTCCCTCTGCAATTTTTCTCTATTGCAGTGGTTACTTTAGTAAAGGCATTGCAAATGCTGGTGCACAGAGCATGTGTGTGACCCCTGTGCATTACAGCTCTGCCCTGCTCTGTTCCCCAAATTCCAAGGGTGGGCAGGACTCTCCTGCCATTGTGCTCCTGCTGCCTGTGGTGACCACTTTGGTCAACTGGATGGGAAATTAACCTAGAGGTTTACAGGGAGAAAAATCTATACAGGATGGCTTTCTGAACACACTGAAAAGAATCTGGAGCAGGGAAGATTAACAGACCTCATAGTGCACAAGCTGAAACCCAAAGGGTTGGAAGGAGCAAGATATTTGATGAAGGGCAGCAGAGGTATCGCAGCGACAGTTCCTCCTGGGCAGGAACACTGGTACTGTGACTGCAGGATTGCAGCTTGGCACTGAATAGATGAGGAGGCTGGGACAGAAGAAAAATCCACTGCAACACTTCACTTCAGGTGAAGTGAAGAGCAAGTGTACTTGGAATGCTGTAAGTGCCATGCAATGCTAGCCACTGCTTGAGGAAAAGGAAACGTCATGTGTCTCGTCCCACATGGGCAACCAAGTGGTTCCTCTTTATTTGCAGTCTTCTAGTGCAGCACTTCTGCTTCGGTGGATCAGTACCCTGCTCCACATCTTATCAGACTCCACAAAACTAAAAATTGAGCATGTTGCTGCAGTGTGAATTGGAGGAAAACCTGTAAGGAAGTGTCAAGAGCCTGCAAAAAAAGTTTTTATATCTACGTTGCTGTTCCATGCAAAGAATAAGGTGTGAGCATAGATTACATAATGATCAAAGAAGAGAGAGAAAAAGGTGTGGTAGAGCTGTGAGCAAATGTGTCAGAAGTTCTGTGGAAAAAGCCAGCACACAGAGGTGTGGTTAGAGATTTGGTAACAGCAGCCATGCACAAAGATGTTAAAATGAAATTGGTACCCTTGAGATTAATCTGGTACTTCCTGCCTTTTTAATCTTTAATCAAACCTTTTAAAGTTTGTTTGGATTACTGTGTATGTGTGGTCACATACTGGTGCGCATGCATATAGCATTCTCTTAATGTACCTGTACTGAATTTTTATATATCATTAGCATTTTATGTGCAAAACCCAAAAAATATATTCACAGGATCAAAATTTCCAGAGAAAATCAGTGAATTTTTTGCATGAAATTTTTACTCTTGCAATGGTTTAAATATATTAGAAACACTGGCTCAAGGACTTGAGCTGAAAAGAGTTGGAGGCTGGGAAAACAGTGTATTTGTTCTATTCTTGTCCTTTTCTAAGTGCACAAGAGTTACTGCCTCAGGCTGAGTGCAGAGCTAAGCAAACCTGTATTCTGGCCCAGGACTTCTGTTCCTGCATCCCTATAACTTAATCATGTAAATTAAATAATGACAAGTTCATTGAAATAGATTTTAACCTTAAAAGCAAGAACTATGGATATCTTAAAAGAAAAGAAATTGTGCCGTCAAAGTGGAACATGCATTTCTTTTTCTGTAAACAAACTAGAAAAGTATGTTTTAATTTAATTGCAATTTTGAAAAATATGCACCTAAAATGAGGAATATTTGAGAGAAGATTTGAATATTCATGAAGGTGAATGAAAAGAGCAGTTTTTGGAGATAGTGCTGTGGGGCTTAGGCTGCCTTGTTGCTATTGCTGCTTCTGCTTTGTCATGGGGGAGTACTGGGCTTGGTCACTGGCAGATGGTCACTGAAGAGATTATTTAGATTATTTTTGGCTTTTGGGGTCAGTACTTCAAATCCAGACTCAAATCTTTGCAGGTGTGGAATTTCTTTGAATGTCTGAAATGTTACTAAGTTAAAAATAGCTAACAGGAGTGTTTGGTGGGTTTTTTCCTTAAATATTCATTTAAAAAATGCTTCTGAATTTAGTCTTTACATGCCATATTCCAAGCAGATCTTTATGGCTGAATAATCAACCCGTGGAAATGGAGGTTTTAATGGAAAATACTGCTTAACCTTTAGTAGAACAGCACCTTACAAAACCATTTTTTGGAATCTACAAAATCCCTCACTTCCAAGGGTGGTGTTACAGTGAAAAGGAGTTAAAAAACCTGTTTAATTTATCATAAATACACAGTTTCTCAATAGACATTCCACACAACATGTGTGTCATAAATATATCCCAGTACATCTAAACAGACAGTTCCAGTCACTAATTTGCATAGTTGCAGTCAAAACATTTCCCAATTTGGTACAGATATTACTAACTAGTATCACTCTCTCTTATAAAAATATTTTGTTTCTATCAACTGACACACTCCAAATGCTGTACATTTGCATTCTGAAAGCCACTGTCTTATTTACTCCTAATTGTATGATGTTTTTCTAAACCATTGTTTATAAACTGCACTTTATTGAAAGATTTAATGATTTCTAAATAGTAAGAGATAGTAATGTTTTGTTAATATTCGCTAAACTAGTTTATACTTGTAGATTTTTTTTAGCAGTGATGAACCACAGAATAACTAGGCTGATGCAAAACAATATACAGTATGAGGAAGTACTTTGCTTTATTTTTACTTCTTACATGTGTTTCTGTAAAGCTCAAATTATCCCTTGACTAGTGGAAGACAATCTGTTAATTGAAAACTAGGGTACTTTTCTCTTTCTCAAGGCCCAATTTAGACTAGATTTCAAAAACTAAATAAACAACAGTCTGCCTGCCCATTAAAAAGGAGTGTGTCAGGTTTCTGTGTAATTAAGTCTTTTAAATAATCTCCACTTAACCGTTCACAAGGGGCCATGTAATCTTTAAGGATTTACATTGCCATCCCCTTTTGTCCCAGAATGATGGGGATATGTTTGGGTGTTGCAGGGTGGGAAGGATTTGCTCACTGAAATACAGCTGCAGGTAAATCATCAGCATGTGCTGTATGGCACCAGCACTATGTGAAATAGGGAACATTTAAAAATGGTGAGGGAAAGCTTTTGTCTACACTGACATTTTAGTTAATGCTAAATAGCAGATGCACTGGCTAGTTAAACACAGGGTTTAAGCGGGATAAGCTGCCCCTCTGCAATTTTTCTCTATTGCAGTGGTTACTTTAGTAAAGGCATTGCAAATGCTGGTGCACAGAGCATGTGTGTGACCCCTGTGCATTACAGCTCTGCCCTGCTCTGTTCCCCAAATTCCGAGGGTCCTGCTGCCTGTGGTGACCACTTTGGTCAACTGGATGGGAAATTAACCTAGAGGTTTACAGGGAGAAAAATCTATACAGGATGGCTTTCTGAACACACTGAAAAGAATCTAGAGCAGGGAAGATTAACAGACCTCATAGTGCACAAGCTGAAACCCAAAGGGTTGGAAGGAGCAAGATATTTGATGAAGGGCAGCAGAGGTATCACAGCGACAGTTCCTCCTGGGCAGGAACACTGGTACTGTGACTACAGGATTGCAGCTTGGCATTGAATAGATGAGGAGGCTGGGACAGAAGAAAAATCCACTGCAACACTTCACTTCAGGTGCAATGAAGAGCAAGTGTACTTGGAATGCTGTAAGTGCCATGCAATGCTAGCCACTGCTTGAGGAAAAGGAAACGTCATGTGTCTCGTCCCACATGGGCAACCAAGTGGTTCCTCTTTATTTGCAGTCTTCTAGTGCAGCACTTCTGCTTCGGTGGATCAGTACCCTGCTCCACATCTTATCAGACTCCACAAAACTAAAAATTGAGCATGTTGCTGCAGTGTGAATTGGAGGAAAACCTGTAAGGAAGTGTCAAGAGCCTGCAAAAAAAGTTTTTATATCTACGTTGCTGTTCCATGCAAAGAATAAGGTGTGAGCATAGATTACATAATGATCAAAGAAGAGAGAGAAAAAGGTGTGGTAGAGCTGTGAGCAAATGTGTCAGAAGTTCTGTGGAAAAAGCCAGCACACAGAGGTGTGGTTAGAGGTTTGGTAACAGCAGCCATGCACAAAGATGTTAAAATGAAATTGGTACCCTTGAGATTAATCTGGTACTTCCTGCCTTTTTAATCTTTAATCAAACCTTTTAAAGTTTGTTTGGATTACTGTGTATGTGTGGTCACATACTGGTGCACATGCATATAGCATTCCCTTAATGTACCTGTACTGAATTTTTATATATCATTAGCATTTTATGTGCAAAACCCAAAAAATATATTCACAGGATCAAAATTTCCAGAGAAAATCAGTGAATTTTTTGCATGAAATTTTTACTCTTGCAATGGTTTAAATATATTAGAAACACTGGCTCAAGGACTTGAGCTGAAAAGAGTTGGAGGCTGGGAAAACAGTGTATTTGTTCTATTCTTGTCCTTTTCTAAGTGCACAAGAGTTACTGCCTCAGGCTGAGTGCAGAGCTAAGCAAACCTGTATTCTGGCCCAGGACTTCTGTTCCTGCATCCCTATAACTTAATCATGTAAATTAAATAATGACAAGTTCATTGAAATAGATTTTAACCTTAAAAGCAAGAACTATGGATATCTTAAAAAGAAAAGAAATTGTGCCGTCAAAGTGGAACATGCATTTCTTTTCTGTAAACAAACTAGAAAAGTATGTTTTAATTTAATTGCAATTTTGAAAAATATGCACCTAAAATGAGGAATATTTGAGAGAAGATTTAAATATTCATGAAGGTGAATGAAAAGAGCAGTTTTTGGAGATAGTGCTGTGGGGCTTAGGCTGCCTTGTTGCTATTGCTGCTTCTGCTTTGTCATGGGGGAGTACTGGGCTTGGTCACTGGCAGATGGTCACTGAAGAGATTATTTAGATTATTTTTGGCTTTTGGGGTCAGTACTTCAAATCCAGACTCAAATCTTTGCAGGTGTGGAATTTCTTTGAATGTCTGAAATGTTACTAAGTTAAAAATAGCTAACAGGAGTGTTTGGTGGGTTTTTTCCTTAAATATTCATTTAAAAAATGCTTCTGAATTTAGTCTTTACATGCCATATTCCAAGCAGATCTTTATGACTGAATAATCAACCCGTGGAAATTGAGGTTTTAATGGAAAATACTGCTTAACCTTTAGTAGAACAGCACCTTACAAAACCATTTTTTTGGAATCTACAAAATCCCTCACTTCCAAGGGTGGTGTTACAGTGAAAAGGAGTTAAAAACCAGTTTAATTTATCATAAATACACAGCATATGTTATGATGATTTAATTGTTAAAAAATTTCACCTTGTAGATGTCAATAAAGCAACCTATTGGTAAACTTATTGCAGTTGCTTTTCTTTGCCTTTGACTCAGATTCTCAGCAGAGTGAGGCGTAAATGACTTCATGTTAGAACCTGGTTAATAAAGGACAGATTTATTTTTCCTTTGACTTGTTTATGAAGCTGAAAAATGATGAGGCACATCACTGGTGTGGGGCAAGCTAATTTGTACAGTTATAAAACTGACCATGTTATGCTTAAGCTGAATAACCCATTTTCCTTTGTGAACATGGAATGCAATAAATGTCCAAGATACACATATCAAAATCAGGAAAATCCCATCTTCAGCAACACAGAGGAAACACGTAAGTGTAGAAGGTGCTACCTTTTGGGCAGACTGATCCCTGGGAGTGATCCACACCAGGCACAGATCAGTGTCTCTGCCTTAATTTGCAGTTTTACGTTGAGAGCCACATTTCTTGGCCATACTCTGCCTAAATTGAAGTGATATCAAGGACTGCCACAAATCAAACTAGAATTCAGGTCGACAATTTCCTTTCCAAATAAACAATTTAACATTCATGATATCTTCCTAATGAAATAAGGATTATTGAATTTTCAGTTTTGTTTACCTCCCCATCCTCTGTAATGTATAAATTAGAAATTGAGAAGTAGAACATAGAAGCTAGATTTTTATTTTACTCTGCAATGTTGTATATCACTACTATATTGGTATTATCAAAGTTGTTTTAATTTAGAGGAAATAAAGGTGTTATTTGGCATATTTTTTCAGTGTTGTTTGGCAGACATTAGGATTGTTTCAATTGAACTTGGGAAGACTTCTGAATCAAACATATGTTGTACACTGGCACTGTAAACTGAAAATGATTAAAATAATGGTAATGCTTTGTATGTAGAATTATGGTGGTTACAAGTGAAGATTAATACTGTATGCTAAGCCCTTAAACTTGAGAAAAATTATCTAAAATTACTTGAATAAGCAGGGTAGTTCTGAATTAAGACTCTTATGGAACATGTGGGAATCAGAAATAAATAGTATTGCTGGTTACTTTTTAATCATTCTTCTGAGGGCTCTTTCCTGAGAAGCCAAGAATCTCTCCAAGAAATTCTTAAAATACCATTCCTACAAAGTGGGAATGCAAAGAGATTTTCTGTTGTTTTTACTGGAATGTGAATTGACCTGATGACTAGTAGTGGAGAATGTGATTGATATTATAGTGTAGATCTAGAATCAAGTTATAAATTAGATATTACCAGAATGTCAATCACTTGCATTTTTTATTGTATTGTTTTATTCTGCACTTGTAAATTATTTTGATCCCATTTTCTCTATAATAGTGAAACTAATAATTACAGTAGATAAAAATAGCATGAAGTCAAAATGTTTTCAATTAGGGTTTATAGTCCGAGTCTGAAAATGTTTGGCGTATGGGCTTTGATAGAGATTTTTTTAGTTTGTTTTGGTTGGAGTTTCTTTTCAGTATAAATATTGGCTTTATTGTAATCTTCGCAAACACAGACACAAAGAATTAACTAAAAAAACTAAGTGACTGGTCAGGAGTTAGATTTTGTTGTAGTTGGTTTTTGTTTTGTTTTGTTTTCCTTTTTTTTTTTGGTCTTAAAAAGCTGGATGATGCTTTGAGTATGCCATAAAGTCCACAGATATTTCTCCAGTTAGTTTGTGATCAGGTAAGGGAACACAAAGGAGTTTCTGGGCAGTATTTCAGTTAATATTTCATTTCAGTGGTAATGGATGGCATTCTTCAGAGAAGTGATCTTTTAGAAGTCAGTGCACAGTAACCTGCAGACCTAGAGTGTAAATTGGCCTGACAAAAATCACAGACGTTTGAAAACTACTAACAATGCAATCTTTCAGATTGCTTGGTAGTTCATCACTGCCAAACACTTATCAAGTTCTGAAGCTTTATATATTTATTTTTTGCAAAAGCAGAAAAATGGGGAAAAGGGGATAGAAAGGGGAAGAAAAAACCCAAGTTGAGATTCCTGTACAGTAGAATCAGTTCAAAGCTAAATCTAAGAAAACTTTTACCCTTGTCCCGATACAGGACTTAATGAAAGAAAATAGTTGCACCTCTTTTATGATGTAAATTTACTATTTTTAGATTAATAGTGTTTATGTAAATTCTAGGTGCCCTTCCTTTCTCAAGTTGACTGGAACATTACAAATCACATGAATCTTCATTCAGGGTGTTTTCCAGGACTTGTGTAGGGCTATTAATTAGCTTCTCTGCATTGCATACGCTAATTTTGCATCGTATCAGCTATTTTGATAACCTGGACTCAAGTAATTTTTGACCCAAAGGCAATGTGTAGCTGCCACATTTGAAGATCCCTTGTGAATGCAGCCATGTGTTCTGCTGTAGCCCTGCAGTCATTCTGCAGTATCTGCATCCCTGTGGCAGGAAGTTGTCCTGTAAATGCAACCCCTTTTCCATTTACTGTTTTGTTTCATCCCATTGCCTGTAGGACCTCTTTTTTTTGTTTTGTTTTGTTTTGGTTGTTTTTGTTTTGTTTTGTTTTTTGTTTGTTTGGTTGGTTTTTGTTTGTTTTTTGTTTTCTTTTATTTTGCAAGTTATTTCACTAATGTCCTGAGCAGTCTATGGCTTCTTTCCTCTCTTAGCTCCATTTTTCTCATTTGTTTTCATACTCTCCTTGGATACCTCCCCAAATAACTTGTGTTAATTTCATGCAATTCCAGGCTTGCAGTTCTAGCCACGTCCCACTAACTTAGACTTTTTCCTTTTGTTTTGTCCCACTTATTCATGACATCCCTCCTCCAGTAGCAAAAATATATTCTCACTTTGTTCAACAGCTTTGTTTACCACCTTGTTTGGCTTCCAGATGGACATGTCTATGCTGTCTCTTTATGCTTTTTATATTTAGGAGATGCTGTATTCACCTGCAAAACTATGGAACCTACAAAATTTAGCACCAGTGATGGAAATGAGTTGCTGCCTATTACAGCTGGTGAACAGTACTGTCTATGACCTCTTTTCTGCCAATTTACTTTAGAATTTCTTACTTTATCATTAAAGCTCTCAGAGGTGGATCTAGGTTTTGGGGGTTTTTTTTATTGTTGTGGTTGCTGTGTTCTAGCCTTATTTGAAGTATTTCTCAGTGCTAAAGATCTGTGACTATCAATGGTAGTGCCAAAATATGTATACTTTTGTACCTTCCAGTCCAGATCTACATAAGTGTAACTATTTTGCACTACAATTTGCATATTCCTGAAAATTATTCAAAAGCTGATATACTCTTAGCTGTTTTTTAAAGAATTTCTGAAAACAAAGGTAATGTTATTTGATGCCATAATCTTTTTAATGGAGTGTCATAAAATACATTGAAAACTACTGCACTGTACTTCACACCCTGATTAACTTGTATTGAATAGGTGAGTTTTGCCCTTACTTTCTCTCTCCCCCTTGAGAGGAAACATTAGAATCAAAGTCTCTAATTTTTTTCTTTAATCCCCACTCCTCCGTCTTCTTTTAAAGTAACTGCTTTTTATCCAGAGCTGGATTTAGCAGGTCTACTGTCGTATTAAAAAATTGATGCATTTTTTTAATATAAATAACATATATATTTTTCTCCTACTACCCAATTTTTGTAGATTAGATTAAAACTCTGGCTAGAAATTTTGTGGAAATATTTTCTGTATTTTGTGAAAAGCTCTTGGAAGTAATCAAAATATTCAACAAGGCTGGAACTTTACCCAGTTGTTAATTGGCAGGTTAAACTTTTATGGGTTTCTGGTACCCTGGCGATACATGACTATTAAAAATTGCAGGTGGTTCAGGGGAAGGGGGAGGTGAGTTCCTGTGCTAGTAATATATCATAAAACTATATATTTCATGTGCCTGTTGTGAAAGTGGAGACTTTAATACTTTTTCACAATATAAGCTGATTAAAGAATCTTTATGGATCTCATTAACTAAAGTTTTTCTCTGTGAATGCTGAAAAATGTAATGCTTATGGATAAGAACAGCAAAAATAATTAGCCTCTGTGGTACCTACTTTGGCTTAACAAAAGCAATGTGGTATCAAATGTGCTTATTTGCTCTGAGCTTAAGTTTGCCCTTTTACACAAAACGCTGTCAATGATTTGGCCATTTTCCTTAATACTGGCATGATCAAGCATAGGAAGTGAAAGGGTTTGTTGCATGCTCCAACTACAATAAAATGCTACAATGTGTTTCACAGAGTCACAAAATCATGAAACTGTTGAGTTTAGAAAGAACCTCTGGAGATCATATACTCCCACCTCCCTGCTCAGAGCAGGGCTGGCTACCAGTGGTTGGTCTGGGCCAAGTCCAATAAGGTTTTGAACGTGTCCAGATATGGGGACTTAATAACCTCTGTGAGGCACCATGTTCCACTGTTTGGCTGCCCTTGCAGGAAAAAAAAGTGTATTCTTATCTTTAACTGGAACTTCTTTATAAGTGTATTCTTATCTTTAACTGGAACTTAATGTCCTTCCAATGTCCTTCTCTACTAAGAGTCCATCTCCATCTTTACAACACCAACCCTGCTCAGACTTCTGCAGACATTTATGTTTCCCCTGAGCCATCTCACCTCCAGGCTGAACAGTCCCAGATCTCTGTCTCCCACAGGAGAGGCTCCAGGCCCTTGGTAGGCTGTTGCTGGATTTACTCCAGTGTGTCCGTGTCTCTCCCATACTAAGGAACATTCTTTATCCCCAGAACTGGACACAGTCTTGCAGATGTGTCTCACCAACATGGAGCAGCGTGAAAGGATCACCCCCCTCAACTTTTTCCACCTCCTTCAGGGCTTCTGGGTGTATCCTGTCAGGTCTTATGGTAATGTTTGCCCTTTCCCTATCCTGATCCTCTTCTAGAATTGGTTGATCTTTGCTCCAGACTTTCCCAATGGTCTTAGTGGTTCTTCTCTCCTGAACTCCATGATTTTTTTGGTTGCTGCAGCCAAGGTTTCCCATGATCTTCACCATCCTGACTTTGTTTGTAAGTACAAGTCCAGCAGAGACCCTGCCTTTGTCCTTTCCTCAATTGCCTGTGTTATGTGACCACCAGTGCCCTCCAGAAACCTCCTGGATTGCTTGTGCTCTCCTCTGCTGTCCTTTGAGCAGGTTACAGGTGGTTAAAGTCCTCCCCCTCGAGGGTCAATACATGGCAATTTGAGGTTTATTCAAAGCCCAAAGTTGCCCAAAGATGACCTTATCTACTTCTTGAGCTGATGATTTTAGAAATTGTTTTGTTCTGCTTTAAATGAACAGAGCCTTAATGCCTCATTCAGCTTTGTAATTCAGATTTTATATCACCGGCAGTGTTAATGAAGGATAAGAATAGTGAGTAGCATTTGCAATGATCTTACTGGACCTCTTTTATATAAAATACTGTTTCTTTATATTGTTTAATAGCAATTAAGATTTCCTCTTAAGAGACGGTTTTGTGTCTGTTGCATGGTGTTTAATTAAATTAATGTTACATTCAGTCAGATATACAGATTCTAATTAAGATAGAACAAAGATAGGCATCCTGTTTTTTCCACTCATAATTTCATCTTAGCTAGTATATGGCTGGTAGATTTCTCCTCATCTAAGATAAATATCCTTAGAGATATTTCCTCTATTGTGTAGCATAGGTATTCAGTGGGAACTATATCCCACACATTTTTCTTGAGAGTATTGGCTTTGTTCTTTTCTAATATTAATTTTGTTCCTAGTGTCAAGATGAAGACATGTTTATTTGGAATAGTTCACAAAGACCACAGTGGTCTTGCCAATATTAGCCCAACTTTAGGGGACAGGTAGGTGCTTACTGGCAAAGACTGAAAATGTTTGTGCTTGGATTTTTAGAATGTTTTTGTTCTGTTGTGTTGGTCCTGGGGCTGCACAGCCCCTTTTGCAGAACACAGGATGTTTCCACTTGTGAAGAAGTGCCCCAGGCAGCAAGACAGCCCTGAGATTTAAAACTCCTCTATCAGGCCTGTACTGAGCCCTGCTCTTCTAAATTTGTCATTTTCTGAAACTTAGGGCAGGATCTCCCCAAAGGAGAGGATCCCCAAGGATCTCTTTCTCACTGAGGTGCTTGGGCCTTCTTGACATCCTTCAGGACTCTTTGAGTCTGGGAGTACCCCAGGTTGCCTGGCAGAAAGAAATTCAGTTGATTCAGAGAAGTGTCAGTGTTTGGCTTTGTGTCCTCTAATTGGGAAGACATCTTCGAAGTCAGAAAAAGTGTTTCACACGTGTTTAGATAAGCATACATATCCATCAGGACAGCCTTTTTTATAAAAAATGATGGGATGTGTACATGTATTTCCTTCTTCTCTCCCTAATTACATTGGAATAAACACCCACAATCCTAACATGAAAACTTGAAATCCTGCTTGTTGTTTTCACACATCACTCTGCCTGTCATAACTTCTATGAATTAATTCACTTTTCTGATCCCAATATAAAGGGTGTCACAGAACTGTTGCTGGGAAAACTCTTCATGTCACTGAACCAACTCTGAAATTTAGTTTGTTCCTTTTTGTCTTTACTGCAATTCAGGTGATGAATATTGGAAACAGTAACCTGGAATGTGAAGAATGACAATTCCAGAATGAAATAATGATATTTTGATGGAAATATCATGATATTTTGGTTATAGAAAAGATCTTGATCTTTCTCTCCTTTTCAAAATTTTTATTATTTTAAATTTAAGGACTTAAATTGTGTGTTTCCAAATAGCCTTTAAAACAAAAAAAAAAAAAAGAAAGAAAAGATCATTTATATTTAAATCCAGCTTTACTTATAAAACATAGCTTTTCTCTCATTCAAATTCAAATGCAATATTAATATTCTGCTTTCATAATTTTAATGTTACTTAGTAATTTAAAATTCAGTGGCTACAAACCAAAATGCAAGAAATCTATTGAAACATGTCTGTGAGCTGTCACTGTGTTGGAAAGAGTATTAGCACAAAGAATCTATACAAAATATAGCTACTTTTTTTTTCTTGCTCTGTGATCTTCAGAAAAGCATGTGCAAGGAGTACAGTTAAAAAATTAAGGAAACCAACATCTCAATGCAGAATAATATGCTTGTGAAACACCATCAAGATACAAAATTACAAAGAATTATCTTGAAACAAAAAGATAAGTCTCAAGGATTGACCCTACAGGTATGTGTTTCTTCATGCAAATAGAAATTTGAGTGTAATGCTTTTCCTTCAGAAGGAAATTATAGTTTTCATGGCATAAATATAAGAATAACTCCCAATATTAGATGAATGGGTTCCAGAAATTTCAAAGTGTGCCACCAACAAAGCACTGGCTTTCATAGACAGAAAGAAAAAATGGCTATTCAAAAACTAGATGCTCCTCAGCTATATTTAATCTTAGAAAATAGAGTACCAGTTTCACATTTATTTCATAGGGCCTCATTCCAGAAAACATTTCCATGAAAAGAACTCAAAGGCACTGCGTAAAGGTGCTTATGAGTGTTTCCAAGAATTGTATTTGCTATCTCTGTGTTTGAAAAGCTACAAGAGTTTAATTTATTCCATTTGGAATTATTATAAAAGCCATGCACCTAAAGCTTGCCTGGCTTAATTAAATAATTATCAATGCAATTTTAATTTTAGAAAAGAACTTTAAAAAAGCCTTAAATTTATGATTTATTAAATTGATTTAAGTAATTATCAGACAAATAATAAGTGAAAATGTATTATCTTTGTTATTTGAGTTCAACCAGATTTAAGTTAAAATATTTGGGATTTTTTTCCTCTCTATAATTAGATATAAAATCAGGGTCTAGTAAAAGAAACATGTATTACATGTACACTTGCTTTCACTTAATATATGTTGAAATTATAAGTCCTGTAAAAGAAATGTTGAGAATTTCAAATTATGGCTGATGTTGGAACAGGAATGATAGTTCTAGGATCCTTGTAAATGCTATTATTTGAGCAGTAGAATTTCCTCCTTGAATGATAAATGGCTGCAGAGACTATGAAGAAGGAATACATTTGTATCTTTTTCTTTCAGTAATAGATTTCAGTTTGTTGTCCTTCAGGTTGCTTTCAACAGCAGCATTATAATTTCAATAGTATGGAAAATCAGCCCTTCATTACAAAAAAGCTCTTAGGCAAGTGCAATGACACCTGCATATTACCAGCAATGAACACCAAACAAATTTGTAATGAAAGAGAACTTCTTGTGCTGCCACACATCAACAATCCTGGCTTCTTTCCCTGATTTGTTTTGCTGTTTAAATTCTCAGCATCAAGTCCTGAATGCTTTGTTTCTTCATACCCATACAGAAATTACTCTTGCTGTTCCACATCTCAGTGCTGTGAATTTAAATGGGCTATGAACTAAATTCTTGGCTCCTTTGTCAGGTGATTTCACCCTATTCATAATGAACTGTGCTATTTCTACATGATGGACTGCAATACTGGGGGACCAGGGGAAAAACAGTGGCAGTCTGAGAGAGGGCTTTCTGTCTCCTCTGTTTTGTCCTCTGATGCATGAGGTGTGTGCACAGCAGGTTGTGTGTCTCAATTTTTACATCTGCTTATCCATCCAAGGAGTAGGAATTTTGCTGTCCATGCTGCTCACTATTCCCCTCTCTACTTAAGCACTGGAAATGGAGGGTAGTGATTCTCTTTGAAAAACTAGAATAGGTAAGACACAGCTGGCATGCAGCTCATCACCGGGGTAGACTCGGTCTAAGTGAATTGGACATATATTCTCTATGTGTAACGTCTTTAACAGTAGTCAGTTTTGTTTTTAATAGGATTAGAAAGCAGAATTTTGTCTTCTGAGTCAGAAGAATGAATGAAAAAAGTGGCATTAAGATTCACAGAGCACAATTCAACTTGCATCATTTTAACCATCTAAAAATCAGGCATCTGCTCCAGGACAGTCTGTTATGTTTTCCTTCACTTTTCAGTTGAAACTGGTGGTCTGATCACACTCTGAATGTGTCTACCTCATCTGTCTTTCTGCTGTCTGGTAGAGGCACTCGGTGAGATTTATGGTCACCCTTCAAAATGGTGTATATGTAATTCCCTTGTAATATCACTGTAACTGTCAAATTGCTTTGCTTTCATCCTTTTAATTGTCTGACAGTGCAAGGTTCTTTGTTACCAGCAGAGCACATACTCGTATACTGACTCCTAGAGATCAGTGGTTTAATTCTACACAATTCATTAATAACCACTGGTAGCTCTATGAAGGAAGTAAAAAATCCCACACACTTACTGTAGCAGTCTAGTCCTAAATGAGATTTTTCAAGCAGATTGGGCTGTAGTGGAAAGGTAAAGGATCTCTGAGTACTTTAAACAGAAGAATGCTTTGCAAGAACATGGTTGTGATGGAGGTCTCCTGAGTCTTAGGAGTCTCAAGTTTTCATAATAAACTCATGTCTGGCATTCCTATTTATATCTTTAGAAAACCACCCTTCAATTTCTGCCTGTATTTTGGCACCTCTAGGCAGTTATGTATAATATTATATGTTATAACAAATGCTGGATAAAGCCATTGACATTCTGACAATCTTGTAAGAGGAGAGCCCTTAAGAAATTTAATATCCTCACCCCAGAACAGGAAAAGTAATCTTCCAGGTTTCAGGAGATGGATGGCTGTATACTCTATTTTATTTTTCTACATTGAGCTCAACAGTCCCAAGTATCATTAATCATTTCAGAATCTCTGCATTGCTATTTTTAGCAGCATAAAGAATTTCAGTATTATAACATTATATGTGCTAGAAAGAGGTCAAATAAATGGTCAGCAGTGGAGATTTGCTGCTAAAAGTACATTGGAATAAATTTGAAAGTAACTTTATAGTACAGAACTACTGGGTGAGTGTAAAGAAATTTACTAAATTACAGATTTCAGCTGCTGAAACATTTTAAAATAATACTCCTATTTAGTTTTTTTCAATCTGGTAACTTCAGAACATTGCAGTTCATTCAAAAGAGGTATCCTGGATTTAACTTCTAAAAAATCTTTTACAATTTTTATGCATGTCTAAAACCCAGGTGCTAAAAATGATATATAGGCATTTTATGGCTTTCTTCCTTCTTGTCACCTATTATGAGACTGCACAAATTATGTCAGATCACTGAATGGAGGCAGCTCTGATTAGGGAGCAAGTTCTACTTTGTCTATGGGAACAGGTCTTTACCATGTACAAGAGGATTTCAGCTGACGTCCCCATTTGCATTCAGATGTCCATTTGTTAAGAAATTAACATCAGACAGAGATAAATTTAGAGTTCTAGCTTTCATGAATTTACTTAAGAGTATCATGTATGTAAAAAACATTATATGTCATATGGTGAGACTAAGCATGTTCTTATGGTGTCTTAAGGCCAAGGGTAGGTCGTCAAAAAGTAGAGTTTAACTTTGATTATAAAGACATCTTTGCAATGTAGAAGTTAACTGCAGAAAAGCATGTTTTTAACCAGGGCATTACAAGTTTACTAACTCCAGGTACTTTTTGTGCGGTTTAATAGTCAGCAAATACAAAAGAAAAAAAATCACGGGATGAAAAACGAAACAAAGCCCCATAAATTTCTGCCTTGCTAACAGATCTCTTTTAGACTTGGATTGGGTCAACTTCCCAGCTTTCTTCTCTTCATCTTTTTGTTCAGTACCAATCCTGCTGCTTCTATCACATTGCCATAAGAGGCAGTAAAGTCTTCTAGACTGCAGTGCCTTATGCCTGTGTGAATTGAATACACAATGAGATTTAGGAAAAAAAGAGTCTGTGCCTGTTGTTATTATTTTTATCAACTTAACAATATAGATGGTAGCTAAGCATACAGGTGCACTTATTTTCTTCATTAAGTAAATAAAAAACATTTTCTCCTTGAACACAGTCCTTGGAACATCTGTGCCTTTTTGATGATGAAGAACAGAAAAATAATGGGAAGGCGGCAGATACACTTGGACAGGGATATAGAGAAAGTTTTAATTTATTTTGAGTTGGGAGATAATTTTCTTGAGTACCTTATATTCATAATGACTAGGTAAAATAAAAGTAAACTAAAAGTACATCAATACACACTTGGGCTGTGATGCTGTTAGATGTCATAAGTGAAAATGGTTTGGGATTGTGTTCAAATTCAGGAGCTGATCTAGGAATTGTTTTTCTGAAAGATGGTTTTTTGCCCTTTTGGGTCCTCACTAAAGCTGTGTTTGATCACATTGTGGCTGCAGTTCTGGACATGCTTTTATTTCTGCTGTAAAACAGAAACAAGGTGATAAATGTTTGGGACAATTAAGTGATCTCAGGAGTTGAAATCCTGATATAATAAAGTCAATAGCAGAACTTCCATTAACTATAATGGGACCAAGGATCTGAATCATCATCTTGGGACTTTGATCAAGGGTCATGACATTTAACCCCATTTTCATTGTAGGTAAAGCTACCAAGAAATAAGGTGATTCCTCATTGCTAATTGTTCTGAGCACTGTGCATAGCTTGGAAAAGTAACATATGTAGGTGTTTCAAGGATCTATCGAATTCTTTATATATGTCATGTTTTGAGATCTGCTGAAATGTCTCACAAGGGAAGAGAGGTAAAGCTGTTCATTGTTTCCCATATTGTTAGCAGCTATAGCTGTAGTCATATGTATACATTAACATTCAGAAATAGTATTCTAGACGTAAATGGATGTGTTATACTTTTTTCCTTTCCCCCCTGCTGTAATATGATGTATTTAGGCTTTCAAGCTCAGATATTTTAAGTAGAAAAACAAAAGTGCATCACCAAACCTTACTGAAATGGCAAATCATAGGGTGCTAAAATGTTTAAGATGGTGGGAATTTTAGTTCTAAAAACAACAAAAAAGCTCTTGCTATTGCCTTTGTTTACCACCCATGTTTTTATTTTAACTGTATGCTTTATAAATCTACAGATTATTGCCTTTATTGAAAAGTTTGCATGTTATTCAAGATGACTTGTAAACTTGACTCAATCTTCCCTAGCAAGGGAAACAGGAAATACCAGAGAACACTAGACTCAGTAAACCTATAAAATTTGAGAATGCAGCCCATTACTTCTAGAGACTTTTCACATAACACTTTGAGAAGCAATGACTAATTAGTTTTTGGCTTTAACAATAACAGTTTGAGGGGATTTTTGGTTCTGTTTTTATAGCTTTCATATTAGGTAGAGGAGGGAAAGTGACTCTGAATGATGAAATATTGGCAGTGTATACACTTGCTTCTCAGTAGGAGCCCAGCTCTTTGATCCCTAGTACAATTACATTCATTGCCCAGGTTTTATTGCCATGCCGGAGAGTTAACAAGCAGCCGCTACGCTCATGACAGCATCCTAATAGATTTTTGTTCAATAGGTAATTGAATATTTAAAATTAATGTCTTAGATTCTCTGGATTCTTGGTAGTAATTAAATGTTCACAGCATTTTTTCTTGACTGCTTCACAGCAGTAAATAGAGTACTTATATTGATCGGATCCATCCAACACTTCAACAATTCCTCTGCGTGTTAACTGCAGCTAGAGAAACACTTTAGTCATTGTTCCTTTTTTCCTGTCTGAATGCTTTGTTGAGTGTTATTCTTAGCATTGATAAAAAGGCAAAGCTCAACTGACATAAAGCTCCCCGGCTTCCTGAAGAGTATTGAAATTTGTACTCATTTTGGGTTCTTCCTGTAAGAATGGACTTCTTATCAAGTATAAGTGAAATTTAAAAGTTACAAATACGATGGAGGCATATGTAAATGACAATTGATAATTTTCTTTTTTGTTATTCACTTCCGTTATTCTTTTATTCCTTAATGATCCTTCAAGATTGTAGCTGATAGTTCAACTAATTATAGGAAATATTCTATCGGTAGCTTTCTGAAATGGAGTGGAGGAATTAACTGTTATCCAATGAATAGAACAAATGGCTGGAAAACAGAAAGACCTGATTTCATTTGCATTTTCTCCTATTTTGCTAAGTGGTCCTGGGAAAATGGAAAAAACTACAGCAGCTTAACTACAATCAACATGCAGTTTTGTTCTTTTTAAAGTAAGCTTTACAATCCAGAATATCTTAAAAAGTTTTCATTATTTCCCTTTCTATTATAAACTCATAATGGGATAATGTAAAAACATGGGCATGAGCTAAAATATAAATAATTGGTCATGGATGTGAAGGGTTTTATCTGCCAAATAAATTATGTAATGTCATGAAGAATAGGGTGCTGGAATTTATGCTACTAGGTATAATTTGTATCATAAGTAGAAATGCAAAGAACTACCTTTGTGACAGAAGATTTTTATACCATCCCAAACCAACAACACTTTCTTGTTTCAGGTTCAACAGGCCTTACTGGAATAGACTTCTCTGCAGATGGTTTTCATTTTCACGGTAGTCTAATAGATTGTGCTTTTCTGTGTTCTTCAAATCATCCCAGCATGATTATCATACCTTTTGGGGGAAAAAAGTAAAAATAATATGCATATGGCTGTATTAAAGAGATGCACTTTCTATTACAAAGCTAAATCAAGCTAAAGCAAGACTGAGTAATATTCCATATGTTCTATTTGATCAAGATTTGTTTGATCAGTTGACAAGAAGAGATTCAAAGAAGGCAATTAGCATCAATACAAACTCCTTTCCCCCAGATTAAAGAAAGTGATTGCATAATGTCAGGTTTCTTTGTGTTTTGATTACATGGAAAATGATTGCTTGATTATGACAATAGAATTATAAAGGAAGGCCTTGATAAAAGGCCTCTCAGAACATTTTCTTTACCTATCTTAACAAACCTTCATTCTGGCAAGTGAGGAGGATCACTCTGTGATGCTGAATAAAGTCCCAAAAGGTGCAAGAAGAGATGTGGACTCCAGCTAATCAGCTGAGTCCATTTAAACCTGGGTAGGTTCAAAAGCAGTTCTGATCAGTATATAAATCAGTGACTTCACTGCTTTATTAGATAGTGTTTAGAGCAGAGCTTATCAGCTGAGAATGCCCTAAATTGGTGGTGCCTAACCTTGGTCACCTGCAGAACTGCAGGACACAGGTAATGGGCTATTCACAGTTTCCTCTTCCTGTTGGCTTTAATTTTAAAATCTTGATTTTCTACAAATGGGTTTAATCAATTTCTTAGTCAGGATGTTGTGCATATAGTATGACTAAGTGGAATGACTGAGGTGGTAAAATTCCCTGACAGTAGCACTGTGGCAGGCCTTCAAAAAATTAATGTGTTCAGATTCAGTGATTGATATTTGCCTTACATTTATTTCATTCCTGTATTTTACCCATTTTAAGATAAACACTTGGAGTGCAGCCCAAGTAATCTTTGTCCTGATGACTAATCCAGTAATGCTGTTACAAATTACAAGTAGTGTTGAAATACTTTGTCACATGTCATAGAAACATAGAAATAACAGTTTTTGGTGATGAAACATTTTCTGATTTAGGATACAGTCTAAACGAGTTTCTCTGAGTAACAGCAGAGATAACTGAATAAGTAATAAAACGGAGTAATGCCTGTTTAGATGTATACTGAGAAAGAAAAGTGATTTTAAAAAGCCTTAGTTATTTAAAGATTCCTCTGTCTGGTTTTATGTTTGTAATTTTCCTGTAGAATTACAGGAGCAAGAGTACAGGATATTTGAAGTTTCTGAACTCCTTTATGTTTGTAAGGATGAGATACGAGTTTAGTTTCTGGATGCTGTCTAAAAACTCTGTCCTGTTTGCTGCATAAAGTTATTGAAATGCAGTCTAATCCTGTGAAACCTGCTCCATATCTAGAGCAGTTTACTTAGCAAACTACTGAGGTATTTATTTTTGTGGAATGTGAGAGGTAAAGCTGACAAGATGGAATTGAGTGGCTCCCTCATTCTGAAACCTTAGACCAGTTTGTGCTAATTCACTGATGGATGTGCCTAAACACCATTAATAAGGCTAAAATAGACAGAGGCAGCAATGACGCATGCTGGGCTGGGGATAATGGACTAGCAGAGGGGTTTACTGAGGATCTGTTCCACTGGGAACAGAGCCTCTATATCCTAATTAGAGCCCTGTAAGCCTCCATTTAGTACTGGAAATCCAGTATCAGGTTTACTGAGCTGATTTTAATTAAAACTGATGTTAGCCTCAACTTCATGTGGGTTTCTGACCAAAATAAACTCGTGTAAATAATGTGTGTGTGCGTATGTACGTGTGTGCATACATACATGTCTGTTGGAGAGTACTTGTGCTGGTGTTTGTATTCTGTTGTGTTTGGAATCTTCTGTAATTAAGAACAGATTGTCCCTGTTTTTAAACTAGTAATTGTCTGACTTTGAAGGAAATACTGACAAGTTATTTTTACTTCTATGTTATCACCTGTCATGTTGAATCTAGTACCAGGTGAGGGCTCTGTGACACACTGGGAGAGGTGGGAGGGACGTTTGTGCTTCCCTGGTCTATAAATAACAATCTTTGTGTAACCATTGCAGAACCAGGTGTCATGTTGTAGATGAATAGAGCACTGCTCCTACATATAGAGAGGACTGTAATATCTCAACAAAGGAAATAGGATTAGGGGTTTTTTTTAGCTTGATTTTAGAAACCTGGTGTATGAACCAGATTTTAAAAAAGACTGAACTATAAAATCTGAGGGAAGACAGCTGCTTTTTAATTTCTAGTTAGGTAGAATGGGAAATTCCTAATTAGAAAATGTATTTTATATATTTCAGTATTTAAAGTGTGTGTGAGAGATACCCACATGGAATTGAGGGGGAAAAACAAAGGGAGAGAAAAAGAGAGGCAAAATAGTGGCATGTTGAAACAGAAGAATAAGTCTGCAATTAGAGTGTCTATATTTTCTTTCATTTTCCTTCTTTTCTCTTTGTGGCATAGCCATTTCACATTCATTGTCATGACACTTTTTTTTCTCCTCTACAGAATGTGGCTTGTTTGGTAATACTTGATAGATGATCTAGCTGTATAGGTGGTTCTCTAAAGATGTCTCATTCTTTCTTTTTTGCGCAAAGCTCTAATTTTATTTCCCACCTTCCCTTCTATCCTGCACTGGATACAGAATTTTGTGTGTTATCTAGCATTTTTGATAGAGGTTACTGACTTTTTATCTAAGTGTTTCACAGATTGTTTTTGTCACATAATGGCCTTAAAAGATGAGACCGTGTTCTTTGTATATTTCACTTTATAGCTAGATAAATCAAACTCAGGGCACTGCTGGTGAGTTATTCTGACTAGTTCTGGTTGATCTAGGTAGTCTACCAAGGGCTGCATAATGATATGTTCTGCACTGTGCTTCCCAAATTGTCCTGAGAGAAGATGATTGTTGTGCTATATTAAGACAGGATGGCTCTGACTTGCAGAGCATTCTGCTGTTCAGACATATCCTCAGAGGTTATCTAAAATAGCAATATATCTACCCAACTTAAAAAATTCTGCTTCTCTATGTACTCAGTAATAGTATCACTGTGTATCCAGTCAGATCCATTCTACTTCCATTGCAAATATCTCCTTCAGCCAAAAATCAAAGCTTAAACCCCAGGGAAATCATACCAGAACATTCAGTTGGAAAAAGCAAAAAACCCAGGCACTGCTTGGGATAAATTTGGCTTAAACTTAGTGTCCCAGAGAGGTCCCATGCTGTTAAAGCTGCTTCCTGTGCTGTCCAGCTCTGGAGCTCTCACAGCAGCATCCTGGGCACACAGACTCTGCTGTCTCCAGGGGGCAGGAGTCCCAGCACAGGTTCCTGAGGAGCAGGGAGCTCTGTAATGGGCTTCTTCCAGTTACCCACTGAGAAATACTAGTGTTAGGGGTGCAACATCTGTTTCTCTCTCCTGCATTAGCTTCTTACTTGATAAGTCAAAAGCCTGCCTCGATCGACTGGGCAACCACAACACTGAGGTAGGTGTCCAGACTCTGTCCTTCCTTGTTGAGGATAATTTTTTTATGTCAAAGGAGAACCATGGTTAAAGGCTTATGTCTCACATAACAGAGTGGCAGCTTTTCTGGGGAAACATGAGCTCCCTTCCTGCAATCAACCTAAATAATAAACCTAGTGCAAACCCCAACAATTAACAGCTCAAAGGCAGAGCTGTTAGTTACTCTCTTCTTGCTGTGTGTTAATGGTTGTGCAAACAGCTAGCTTAAACCACCTTTAATTTATTCTAGGGGTAAGCTTCCTCTCTTAGGAAGCCTACCCATAGAATTTGTTAGGGTGGAGGTTACATTGTGGTGGTGCCACCACCAGAGAGACAGCTGGCAGCAGGGAGGAGAGCTGTTGATCCTCACCACTCAGCTGGAGAGTGCTGTGTATCACATCAGATTTTCACTCTACTTGTGTCATGCCAGTGTAAAGGGAATGGAAAGATCATTAATTTTCCTTTGCCCTCTTGAGAGACAAGTTCTGACAGCCTGCTCCAGCCAGCAAATGGCAACATGCAAACACCACAGGAGAGGCTCCCTAGGCCCTGGGCAGAGGCTTGGCCCAACAACCTCTGTCAACATGCCTTTAGTCTTTGCTCAGAGGGAAAATGTCTCACAAGGAAGCTGTGGGGTGCTGACCCACAGCTCTCTCCTTCCCTGGGACTTCAGGTCAATGACTTTAGCAGGATCTGTATAAAAGGGCAAGGAGAAAATTCAGATCTCAGGAAGTGTTCAGCTTCTGTAATTAAGAGGAAGACTTGCAGTTTCTGTCCTTGTTCACCCAAAACTTCCTAACTCGGTAAAAACACAAGGAAGTATTCCTTCAGGTGACAGTCTCCAAGCTGAGCATGGGTGATGTGGAATTTGGAAAAGAAAAATACTATCTGGCACAATGCTCTGGCTTCAGACTGCCTAGACCCTGCCAGGGCCTATGTTAATTTATCCTCACTGAGCCCCACCAACTGACAGCCAGTAGCCTGTAGCCCACAGACATTCTTACAGTCTGGTTCACATTTCTGGCAGCATTGCCAAACAGTAAGCTCCAGGAGAGTCCCAGTCAGCTGTGGGCTAGGTGGGCCTTTTTCAGATAACAGGGACAGTGAAAAATACACATTGGAAGGGACCTCCAGAGGTCTTCTGTGCCCATATGTCTTACAGCGTGTCTACTTTAGTATATGATCAACAAACAATTTTCTTATTGGCCCAATGAAAGCAGGTTTTTTTCCCTCGCACCATATTTAAATGGTGCTAGTCAGATCCATAATTCAACAAAAGATTGGTTTGGTGGGAGCAGTAAAAGACACTTTTCTGGTCAAGTAATATCTTCTCTGGCAAGTTTTGTTATCTATTTCTAAGACTGTAGTAGTCTTGATTCTAAGGTAGTAAAATTGTTAGTGATAGGGATTTTATCTGGGCAAAATAATTTTTCCTTTTGTCCAGATTTTCTCTCCAAAATCGCTTTCTTAACTGGCTCAGTTGTTTTATTTATTTTTTTGCTCCCCCACACCTTGAAAATTATGGGAAGCAAACAGCTGAGGTAAGGAACAGATAAAGTTATTTTGCAACTGTGAGAGCTAAGTACAGGATAATATAATGAAAATTTTGGATAACCTGAATGGTAGGTTCTTCACTCACTCTATTCCTATTCCAGAATGTTCAACATCATGGTTTAATTGGAGTTGTAGTCAGCCTCTGGTAAAGTCATTGGGATTTGAACGGGCTGAAGCCTGTCTTTGTTGACATGGGATCAGTTCTGAAATGGCTTAGGAAGAGGAAAATCTGTTTTGATTTACTGCAATCTACATCATGCCTGTAAAAATGATCCTGAAATCTATTACTCAGGATGCATTTTCACATGACATAGCGTGTACAGACTTTTTTACAGGGGACTGCAAGGCATATGGATAGTATGGAAATCTCAAACTCTAAAACTTGTTTTTGACTCTTGTTTTAGAAACACATAAGAACATAATGTAATAGTCCAGACTCCATTACAAATTGGTACATCTCAGGTAACTTCGTGAACTACATTATAATAACTGGCTCTATATTGTAAAAAAGACTAGCATGTGGACTAATAACTTTAATGTTCATTTATTGAAAGACCTGGAAGAATTTTATCTATGTGATATGGAATGCTGACCTAACTGCTACATCCAAGATCAAAGCTCACTTGCTGTGCTAGATCAGCCTGATAAGAGTACAATATTTTTTATGAGTATTATACCGTATATCCAGTTTATTTTACATAATAATAATAATAATAATAATAATAATAATAATAATAATAATAATAATAATAATAATAATAGGTAGATTTTAAATGTTATAGTATGGTATTTTGAGGTTTGTATTGTAAGGCTCCAGCAGATGGCAGAGGAGACAGGCTTTGTATAGGTGAAGGTCTCAGGTACCCTGTTAAATTAGTACAAGAATATAAGTTTTATTTGAGCTTCAGCAAACCTGCCAGTTTCCCTTCATTTCACCCAAGTGGAACTAGTGTGTAGGGTTTATAGGGGCTTACACACCCTTCATGGTTGTTGGACCTTAGTTTGTGAAATAAAACATGCTGTAATAGGGGTTGCCCATTTGGGATCTGGAAAGATTACAAAGGTCTTTTTTCTCCTGTAAATTTCAGTCATTGATTTTAGATTCAGCACCTGAAGGAAAAATAGCCTATGGGGACAGTTCTGCTCTCTAACTTAAAAATATTTCATAAAAGAAGCATAAACACAAGGGGCTCTGATGTTTGTAGGCAGGAGCCAAGGCCTGTCTCTGTTCTCATTTAAATCACAGTAAACCCCAAACAATAAAACTGACATAGTCCATATGCATTATTAGGAGACTCCATTTGGTCAAGATCCCTGTCTAACCCCACAGAACACTCAATAAAGCAGCTGTAAGGTAAGTAAGAAATTGCCACGTAAATTTGTAGCCCATACTCAGCCCTAGGTAAAACTTAGAAAAGCAAAGTATTTTTCCTCCTTTGAAAGGGGTTTGTAACTTGTTCTGTGCTCACCTGAATGAGAGCTACAAACCTCTCACCTGTAGGAAGAACAGCACAGACAGAAGTGTGAACATAGAGCTTGTGAATTGTGGTCTAAATTCTCTGAAACTTAGCATGAGGAGATGTGGAAAAAAAAGGAGAACACAGAAAAGAAAAGAAAAAATATTACAACAATTATATTTATCTGGAAGAACTATTTGTCAGTGAGATAAAATAATCCATATTAGGTCATGCTGATATGAGAAATTGCATCCTCAATGTGTCCCTTGGTATATTTCCACTTTCTCACTTAGCTTCCTCACTTAAATAACTATAAATGGTTCTGGATCTCCTGTAATCTTTTTTGCAAAGCAACATCTGTGGCTGCAGCAGTGTTTTTCTGGAGGGCGCTCCCTTCCCAGGGAAGTTACTATTCATCAGCTTGACAGCTAAGTTAGCAAGTTTGTCCTTGGGATATTCTGTGCTACTTTAAAAAGAGAACAACAGAGCAACTCTGTTGAATTCCTTCAGGGACCACGAACAGCCATAGTTAAATAGGAAGTTCTGTTCAGAAGAATAAAATTGCTCCCCCTTATGTCAAGAGCTGAAATTAGTTTTATTATTATTATGCTGTTGGTAGGATCTCTGAAATAAGTTAACTTAAATGAACAAAGAGGGGACTAACTTTTTCTGATGCATGCTGCATGAGCAAGGCAGAGCTTGCCTTGTTTACTGAGGCCTTGCATTGTAGTAGCCTTACATTGATGGTGGAGAATTCCTGGCAATGTTTATCTGAAGAAATTGTTGCTGCTGGTAACCATATAGTGGAAAAACAACATATGCCCAAGCAAAAAATGTAGTTGAAGGAATTACAGCTGCCACCATCAAGAACATAATATCGTAGTTAAACTATTTCAAGTCCTCCTTTTCCTCTGTTAATTCTGATGAACTTTTTAGTCCTTATTCAGTTAGTAAAACCATTTGTGAGGAACATTACTGAGTGTTCTCAATGGGGAATTGCTATTTAGTCAATTCTGTGGGATGTCAGGGGTTTGTCAAAGATCCTTTGGACAGTAGATGTCATCAGCCCTTCCTGAACTGCTCTATAGATCCATCTGTCCTATTTATCTGCTGCCATGTCAAATCTTCATGTTTCAGTCTGAGCAATCAAATAATTTGTCATGGGAGTGAATGAAATTAAATGGAATTGTGTCTAGGTAATTTCACAGTTACCATATTTATCTACATGTTTTGCAATGCTTTAGTATCAAGGAAAACCTCTGCAAGTTTTAACATTCACATATTTTTGTGGTAGTATTGACTGGAATTGCAAAAATATGGGTTTACTTTGTAGTTACATGTGCTATGTTTGAGAACATAGATCCAAAATCCAGTTTTTCAGTCCTTCACAGAATTCAATCCACATTGAACATTGACAAAAGTTGCTAAATTCTACACAGGAGTTTTGCACATTATAGGAGAGCATAAAAATGGATGAGTAATGGAATGCTTGGCAGTGTTGCTGACCATACCCGTTAAACAGAAATCTGTAGCTGCAGCAAAACTAATTAGGCATTTTTCACAAAGACAATAATCGTGTCAGAGCCAGCAGATAACATACTTACTTCTAATCAGCTTTCACTAATCACAGAAGGTAAAATTAGTTATTAGTGTTGAAACACAACTTTCCTTAATTAGCAGTCTAAATCTAATTACTGTAAGTTACTTTACTTTCCACTTAATACTTTATTGTTGTCCACAAAGGTTTTGGTGAACCAGAGGCTATTTATACCTGAATTGATGATGTGCTGTCTTTTTCTTCGGTATATTTGTCCAATTGATGTGGAGTGGTCAGATACTAATTCAGATACTGATTTTGCAGCTGAAAAGATCATGACTCTCATTAGAGGGAACTCTGGCATCTTGATTAATCATTTGATGTATTTTGAGGTTGGTTTCAAATTTGTGTAAACTGGCATGACTTCAAGACTTTCCAAATTCAGTGAAACTCATATTTACATTTGTAGGAAAAGAGTATTAAGCAAGAAGGGAAGAAAAAAAATACTATTAAATTGCTCAATTTTATTTCAGCAATGTATTTAATTTTTGAAATATTAAGGTGACACAGCTTAAGAGACTATGTCACCTTCTACCGGGTTCCTGTTGTCTTCAATAATACTTTGACTGTAGAGTCTTTAGAATAGCAGAGCTGAAGTCAGTGGAAATAGAATTAGACCAATGCTGAAATCTTCCAAAAATTCCGTCCTAAAAATACTTGTGGTGTCTTATGAGTTCATTCATGTGGTGAGGTCATACATTTGAACTTGAACTCAGTGCTCAATGCCCTCAGCTCTCTAACAGGGAGTGTTGGAGAGCTCACAGAAGAGGCTGCCTGATGGAGCTGTTGATCTCCACCACATGCACACACACAGCCTCCAGGATGGGGGGCTCACCCTGGCCTGGAGAAGCCTCTGTAGCTGCAGAGCAGGGACTGCAGCGGGACAGGGCTGGGAGCCTGGGAGCCTGGGCTGGCCCTGCCAGCAGCTGCTGCCCAGCTGTGGTGATGAAGGCAGCTGTGCTAAGTTGGGTACTGCAGCATGTGTTGGACTCCAAGTGGCATCCAAAGCCTGCAGTCCTAGGGAATGGAATACAAATAGACAGATCTGCTGCCAAGTCTGTGCTGGGGATGGAAATCAGCTCCAGGACTTTTAACTTTGGTGGTTCTGGAGCAAAATCAAGATCCCCAGTGTATAACAGAGCCATGGCCTTGCACAGTTCTGCTCCTGACACATTTGGACACAATCCACAGGTCTAATTCAGACGGAGGGGTGATGGGGTGAAGGGGTATGACAACAGTACTGAGGTTTTCAGTTTTCTCCTACCTTTCATCTAATGTACATCACTTCAAAAGAACTTTGTAGGTATATGTAGTTCTGGCAGCAAGTGCACAATTTATCCCTAGATGTTACAATACTATAAAATAAAAGAACAATTTTCTGGTTCTTAGTGTGGCTGTAATAAATATATGCTGGACAAAATCTAGAAAGAAAAAGAATTTTCTCTCCCCAAAATGGAATTCTGTATAGAAGTTCCAAAATCATTTAAATTTTTTTCCTCCCAAGTATTTAATGGAAATTTGTTGGGTTTTGTTTTGTGGTTTCTTTTTTTTCTTTCTCTCCAAAAAGCAATTTGTACTTTACATTTAAAAATTACTGGTGCCAGCATTTGTATAAAAGAAGGTGCTTGTAAGTTGTGAGAACAGATTCCCTGCATCAGTTCAGAAAATTGCTGAGCTTTTCTCCTCCAATCTTTGTGGACTTTATATGAAGTTTCATTATTGTAAGATTGCAAGCTCTGATCCCCACACATAGTTTACAAAATCATGCTTCAGCCCAGCTCAGGGAAAGTGATTATCCATGTGGCAATTTCTTCACTGAAGTGCAAAGGTTCTGGGTTTAGGTCTGTAGAGTAAAAAGGGTCTTTAAACCTGAACTTAGCCTGAATTTAAACCTCTGAGAGATTGTTTGACTTGAGATTGTTTTGGTTAGCTGGTGTCCATGGTGCCCGTGTCTGCTCTACAGGACACTGTGCTGGTTGAAGGCCCCTTTATCTTTGCCAGAGGTTTATAACTTTCCATCTGGGGCTCATTAGTTCCAAAACTTTGCCAGAATAAGGGTTTGTGCTACTTCTGCACTGAAGACAAAAACATCTAAGATATTCCAGTAGATCATCTGACTGGTGTTCTCCTCAAATGAAAATACCTTCTGCTAGCAGAGTTCTGCAGGCTGTGGACACCAGCGGCCAGATTGCAATGGGACCACCAATACATCAATGCCAGCAGGTAGTCTATTCTTGGTTTGAGTTTATTAGCTATGTGTTTGAATTCACCAAAATAGGCTGCTTAAATGAAACTGTCTATGGTTGACCCACCATCATAACTTATTTACAAAATAAAGTATAAAACCTATGAACTTGTAAGTGTAGATCTGAGGTATAAGTCTTGCACTGAAAGGTGTTCAGGTGATTTCCTGACTCATGTGGGGCACCACAAAAGGTGGAGAATCTCAGTGTGAGCACAAAGGACCATTCATGCAGTGTCCAGTCAGGTTTTGAATATCTCCCCAGATCAAGAATACACCAGCTGTCCTGCCAAACTGTTCTACTGTTTGATAACCTTTCCAGTATATAAGGGATATTTTTTTCTTATTTCAAGACAGAGTTGGCTGTATTTCAATTTGTGCTCATTGCCCTTGTCCTTTCACTGAGCATCTCTGTCTCCTTCTTTACTAAGGTGTTTATGTACATTCACAAGATCTCCCTAATCCTTCTTTTTCTCCAGACTAAACATTCCCAGCTCTCTCAGCCTCTTTTTGAATGACAGATGCTCTACTATGTGACCCAAACTGTACTTGTAGATAGCAGACAGTCCATTTTAATCAGCTACTAGGTAATAGGGTTTTGCCTAAACTCTGCTTAAAAGGACTTACTATTTAAAACTATTTAAATCAGTCAAAATAAACTACATTCTTTGAAGAGCAGAGGAGTCCCTAGGCTATTATTTCTGGCAAGGTTTTTTTTTATTTGTTCTGTTTTCTTGTTTTTGGTTTTTTAAAAAAAATTCTTCTTATTTTATTTAGTTTTACCTGTTGGTAAAAATCTACACTAAACAGGAGAAAATTGTACCTCTTTTGGTAGTCCTCACCTTCATTCCTGGACAAGTGTGAGAAAATATTTCATTGCTCAGTTCTGACTTCATAGTCCAGTTAAGGAAATGCATGAGAGACACTGAGGCTGTATTGCCACCCAGAATAAAAGTCATGAGTCAGTCCCCAAAACTCAGTCAGTTCAGAAACTATTTACTGAATAATTTTATGTTGTTTGAGTATCTTTAGGACAGTCCTGTGCTTGCCTTCTCTTTTTTAGGCTGAAGATTAATGTCATGTTCTCAAGCATTCATTTCCACTTGTGCGATTAAAGTAATTATACATATTACCAACAACATTTTTATGCATTACATTTTTTATTTCCATATGTTTATATATGCATGTATACATACATATATGTGCATATGATGAAGTAAATTCTTAACTAAAGTTCTAACTGTTGAATTTAGATATGTTAGGGAAAAAGAGATACTATGCAAGGAATCTGTGATAAGCTTGTATGACATTAAGTACTGCATGATGGATGCAATTCTGTCAGCCAAAAGATGGCACAGCCAAATGTAATTATTTTGCTTCAAGATTATTTGTCATGGGACATTTTGTGGAATTTGTCTCCCTTTTAGATTAAGTAATCCACTAAGTACAACTTTGTGGATTTTATTATTTGAGAAAATTTTGTTTACTTTCATGTTTCTTAGATTTGATTATATACAGGTGTATATGGGGCATAATTTATCCCTCTAAACTCAGTAGTACAACTCTGAGCAGAATGAAACCAAGTGATTTCTCTGTCATAATCTGCACTTATATACCCTTATCTCACCTCAGAGTATTATAAACCATGCTAAGATTTTACAACCAAGAGTAGAGAGGTAATTCTTTGCTAACACCCAGTAGAAATTCAACAAGTCCCTGAATTACATTTAAGGGATTACAAAGGAGCTTTTTGAGATTGTTTTATTTTTCTTAGCTCTTTAATATTTTCCCAGTAATTATTTTGCTGCAGATGTGAGCATCCTTGATACCAAGCAACTACTTTCCTGGCTAGAATGTAAATGCATGATTCATTGTCCCTATGGAGCCTCACATACAAGCCTTTAATAGCATCACAGTTAATTATTAGTACAATGTTATGGTGACATATTTTTCCTTTTGTTGGTTGGGGATGCCATTAAATAAATGGGGATGGCTCACTTAGCAAAACTTGTTAAATGTTAATTTACTTTGTCTTGGGGCATAGTTTATCTGAAAGGTGACATTGCAAACACTTTGTTCAGATTACATTAGATTTATTATATTTGTGAGGTTTTGAAACTCTAGAAGGATAAAACCTATTTACATACAGGTTGAATGAACAGTGCCAAATATAGCTGAATTTCAGAAGAAAAAAAGCATCTTCCTTTCTTTTTCTTGATTTACACACACACACACACACACACACATATACATGTGTGTAAATATATATATATTTTTTTTTTTTTAATCAGACTGTAAATACTAGGTCATCAGCCCAAATACTTTTTTTTTTTTTGGTTTGTGCTATGCATCTGATTTTTTGTCTCTACTAGATTTTGCAGCATGTAAACCTGTCCAGAGCCCACTGCATCCTTGGGAAAAATGAAGTAAGGCAGGGGTGGGATTGGACAGTCTACTAGTCCCTAATGGACTATGTAATCTATAGAAAGGAGCTACTCCTGTGTTTGAAGGCAGAATTAATTAGTCAGTATGCTAGCTGATCCTTATACTTTTTAGTGTGGGAAGGACAATTATTGTGTTCCTGTATTTAATTTGCTCGATGATTTTCATCTGGACACAACTTCAGCTTACTGAAGGATGTTTTTGAGTTCTCAAATTCACCTTACTAGGTGAGACTCATTAGTAGTGTGTTTTCAGGTGGGTGTTTTTCTATTTAATCCCTCTACAGCCTCTGAGGATTTAGCACTTTCTCTAGTGTCTAGTTTTCCGTTTCATCTGTTCTTATCCTTTAACATAAATATCACTTTGGAAAAAAAAGAAAGAAAAAGGAAGAGGAGAAAAAAAAAAATCTACCTTGTTGCTTTTGGCAGTAGTGTAGTTGGATCAGGTCCAGCCAGGACCTGGCTGCTCAGATCAGACAATTACTGTTTGTAGTTATATCTGCTTTTGTGAAGTTTTGGTGTATCAGACTTTATAAGTTTGGCTTTGCAAAAGCCACAGCTTTTTATGTTTAGGAATTCACAATGTCCTTACATGGTGTTCTTCAACAAGGGATTTCCCTGCAATGAAACTGTTAATATGTGCAAGCAACAGTGGGACATTTTTCTGAAAGGTGAACTCTTAGATTACTTGGATGAAAGATGGGTTTTTCAGTAACACAAGTTTAAATGGTGCAGTGCCAGCTCCTACCATGGCATTTGCAGCTATGCTGTATATTACGGACTGAGAAAATAAGTAGTGTATACGAGAAATGGCAGAAGTATTTGATTCATTAGAGATGGTGAAAGGCATGAAATTCAGCAGATAAGTCAAATGGTGGGCAATCCGTACATCCACTGTTTGATTTTAGAGGATTTTCTTAAACCTGGATGGGGAATAGTAAATTGGCTGCATGGTAAAATTATGAAGAAGAGCTATCTCTGTGATCTGGCAGGTATTGTAAGGTTTTGTCATGTTTTTTCCACTTTCAGGGATCCACCTGGTAGTGAACTGGTGATACTGAGCTTTGGTCACCGGCTGCAGGTGACTTTGGCTTTCACCACACATTGCACCTCCAAGCCTTGTGTAGCCAGCCAGGCAGCCAAATCTGAATGCCAGGCTGCAGTGCTTTTATCCCAGTGGGTATCACAGCTTGAGCCGTGGCACTGGGCACATGGTCACTTTTTATGGCTTGAGGCTATGCTGCAAAAATTTTTGGATATAATTTTAAGGAAATAATATGTAATTGGAAATGTGTTTTTTTCTTATAACAAAAGAGCATTGTGCCTTATGTTTGTGTTATACTTTCTTATAGTAAGAAGGCGATTATACCTGATGCAAACAGCTGTTTTACCCAGACACATATTTTCCACATGGAGTTCTTTGTGGGACTCCAAGGCAGCCCTGCTGAGAAGGACTTAGGGGTGCTGGTGGAGAGAGGCTGGACATGGCCCAGCAATGTGCACCCACAGCCCAGAAAGCCAAAGGTGTCCTAACCTACACCAAAAGCAGCGTGGCCATCACGACAAGGGAGGGAATTCTGTCCTTCTGTTTCTTCTCTGCTCTGGTGAGACCCCACCTGCAGTGCTGCATCAGCTCTGGGGTCCCCAGCATCGGAGGAACATGTATCAATTGGAGTGAGTCCAGAGGAGGGCTGACAGGATGATTAGAGGATGTAGCACCTCTTGTATGAGGAAAGGATGAGAGAATTGAGATTGCTCAGCCTGAAGAGGAGAGGGCTGCGAGGAGACCTAATTGTGGCCTTCTGGTACCTGAAGGGTACAGGGAAGGTGGAGAGGGACTTTTTGCAAGAGCATGTTAAAGTTCAAGGGGGAATAGCTTCACACTGAAAGAAAGTAGGTTTAGATTAGATATTAGGATGAAATTTTCTCTCTGAGGGTGGTGAGGTGCTGGAACAGATTGCGCTGAAAATTTGTGAATGCTCCATCCTTTGGAGCCTTCAAGACTAGGTTAGATGGGGCCCTGAGGAACCTGTGTCTCTCCAAGGCATGGGTGTTGGAACTGGATGATCTTTAAAGACCCTTCCAAAACAAACCATTCTATGATTCTATGATTTTGAAATGCAATAACATGGTAGAATCAGGCTCATACATGCCTTCTACTTAGTTTTAATAATAAATTGTCAAGTTGGGTTTTAGTGGTTTTGATAAGCTTCTGAAACAGCAAGAAAAATTCACTTTTTTTTCATTTATAACAGAACTGTTTATGTGGCAGATTTTTATTGAAGCAGTAATTCAACTAACAATTGCACTGTCAACTCTTATCTCTAGGTAGGAAAACAAAAGCAGGCATTTGTATTGAACACATATTTCACTGCTAAGTGTTATGTGAATTTTAATTTGTAACCTCTCAAAGGAAATAAATAACTTTTTTTCTCTTTCTCTTTAATGATTCCCCCTTCCAATCAATCAATTTTTCCTTTGACGTCAATTTTATTCTATTTTTGGAGCTATAAATTGTAGGTGGCAGCAGGCAATTTCCTATGGATTCAACAGATGTGAAGTTTTTATCCTTCAAGTCAAATTGCAAGTGCAGGGACAAGACTCAAGAATTTGCACTTTTGCCTTGGGAAAACTCAAATAGTTAGTATTTGATACTTGGCTCCATCTTGTCTGTGCCACTTTTAAACTGGAACAGAAACATCTCCACCAAAGCTTCTCTCCTGCAGGTTCCTCTTCCCTAGTAGTGAGCACCATGAGATAAATTCAGATAAATCCCCAACATTAGTACGAGAAGCTTTATAATTTGAATGAAAGCTCAGATCTTGCCACAGTTGTGAGCCACATCCTTTGAGAATATAGTTAATCTAACATATCTTTATGAAATATGTATTCTGATAAGTAATTAAATTTGCTGGTTTTTCAAGTTTTCCTTCTTTGTCTGTACTGCAACTACTTTCAGTGCTTCTCACTATTCACTGTGATAGCTGTTACCATAAATGTTCACAAAAGTAAAATAAAATAGATCTGTGTCATGACTTTTCACTGGACCTTAAGCTGTGAGACAGCCATGTACTTCCCTTGGCTGTACGTGCTCTTTTGGATGGGTTGCAGGGGTGGACTGCACAGCTGCTTGAGCCAGTGGCAGGAAAGTCCAGTGGCTCTACCAGGAGAAACAACTCAGGCCATGTACTTTACTTTATTGAGAAGTATGAGATACACTTGCAAATTTCATAGTCTCTCCTGGAAGTCAGACATTTTGAGCTTTGGATATCTGATATTCAACTTGTCAGAAAGTGTATAATAATTACATTTGAAAGGTTTTGATGCAGTGTAATCTGAAGTAAACAAACTGTATAAAAACAGCGACGGTAAGATGTATTGCACATCATATATGGTAGAAATGTTGTCTGTCATAAATGTTCCATCAGTACATGTTTTCAAAAGAAATTTCAAGCTTTATGCAACCACACATCCCCACTTAAACATAAGTAAACAAAGGTGCTTTCCTCACAACTGTAGACAATTCAACTAACTTTAAAATTGATACTGGTAAAGATTTAAATTTAGTGAAAGATCAGTCTTCCTTGCTTAATGATGTTATGGTTATGAATTATTATATTTATTTTTAATCTGCTGTATTGATCATACTGAGTAATTTGCAAATGGGGTTAGTTACTGAGCTGTGTGGAAAATTTCTACTTGGAGTGGAAACAGAAAATGATGTGAAGTGTAATCCAAACAATTGCAAAGTAGCTGGAATTAAGAAGTGTTTTGTTTGTTTCATAGTTTTGTTTTTTTTTCATATTTCAGTGTTTCCCCCTCCCCCCCTTTTCCTTTTGTGCTCTGGGATAGTTTAGAAATAGCTAGTGATCTCATCGATCCTGTCAGGTGGTGTAGTGAAGTAAATAAGGTCATTTAAGGCTTATCTTTAATATGCAATGTCATTATTTTTTCTGTGGGTCAAATCTGCAGGGCTTAATATAATTTGAAGCAGGTTTAGTCCTGTCAGCCACTGGCTTAGATTTTGAATAGAACTTTAAAAACTAAGAGTACATTAGTCTTTAGAAAAACATTCCCCAAGTATTATATATAAATGGATAGCACTAATCCTGTTGCTTTCTACTTTATTTTTCCACAGTACCTTTCCTAAATTGATCTCTATTTTTCCCCCTTGGTTTTTTGTTGATTTTTTTTTTGGGGGCAGGGGGGGGAATGGCATGCTTGTTTTTTTTTTTTTTTCTATTTTACTGCTTTTATTTTGCTATCCTGCATGCAAGATCTGTATATTGCCAAGAACCTTCAAACTCATTTTCCTGCACCTCTTGGAAGGCACTCAGCATTTCTCAAGGTTAGACTCAGTGTTAAAATCATCACAGTTGAGATTTGTTTCTAATTTTAGATGTGACACCATCTTTTGTGACATGATGTGACCATATATGTGATGAAGAGGTTAGGACAGCAAGAGCCATATCTTTAGCCTTGTATTTAATATAAAAACAACAAAGATGAGAAAATCTCAGAAGAGGTGATTTTGCTGTCTCTTTAGTCTCATATAAATAAGAAAAAACAAAGCAATACAGGAACTTTTGCAACTGAACTGTCAGGATTTTCCCCAAATAAGGATAGAGTGGAAAATTGACATAATAGTTATTAATATATGGAAATATGGAAAACAAGGGGACAATTGGCTTGATGCCAGTTTAGTGATGGTGCTTTTCACACCAGCTCCACTAGTGAATTTGTAGAGCTCATAAAGGAGATCTTACAGCTGAAGGCAATGGTACTTTGTAGGCATGACCCAACCTTCACTGCATACCTCTAACATTAGCTCACTACGGTTATTTTAAGCTTTTCTTTTTATATAACCTAGTAATTTCTTTGCTATTTTTTACTTAGTTGGTATAAAGCACCTGTAAACACCAGGGCTCAGCGTCCTGGTAGAATGACAGAACTCACTCCCTTTTGTTATTGTTACTTCTAGAAAGTTTATTTTATCTTGAAAACAAACTGAATCACTCGGATAAGCTTTTCTAAAAAAAAACCCAAACCTTGCATGCTGATGTTATATCTTCTCCTTGAGCAGTTTAGCTTTCTACTGCTTGAAATTTGTCAAAATTCAGCTAATAAAGGAAGACTGCTGCCAGTCTTGAGATCCATGGGTGACAAGTTCTGTGAGTTCTTTTCAGTTGTGTGTCAGGGTAAGTGGAAAGGTAAAAGTTGTTTCAAAAGAGTCTCCTAATGTGTCCCTAGCACCATCTGTGCACATTGTCCTTAAAGTAAAAATAGAAAGTGCCCCTCTGTAAAAAAACACTTTTGAAATGAAAATGTAAGGATTTAGTAGATTTTGATAGGAAAGAATCCATAAAAAATGATGAAATTGTTGAAATTTGGAGACCTAGATACATTCAGAAAGCTTTGCTGTATGCTTTGCAAGCTCATCCTGTTTGAACATATGCTTTTAAGTCATTGTATCTTGTTCTGTCTCAGACTGATAAACAATGGAAGTGTAATCCAAACAATTGCAAAGTAGCTGAATTAAGAAGTGTTTTGTTTGTTTCATAGTTTTGTTTTTTTTTTTTTCATATTTCAGTGTTTCCCTCCCCCCTTTCCTTTTTTGTGCTCTGGGATAGTTTAGAAATAGCTAGTGATCTCATCGATCCTGTCAGGTGGTGTAGTGAAGTAAATAAGGTCATTTAAGGCTTATCTTTAATATGCAATGTCATTATTTTTTCTGTGGGTCAAATCTGCAGGGCTTAATATAATTTGAAGCAGGTTTAGTCCTGTCAGCCACTGGCTTAGATTTTGAATAGAACTTTAAAAACTAAGAGTACATTAGTCTTTAGAAAAACATTCCCCAAGTATTATATATAAATGGATAGCACTAATCCTGTTGCTTTCTACTCTGTTTTTCCACAGTACCTTTCCTAAATTGATCTCTATTTTTCCCCCTTGGTTTTTTGTTGGTTTTTTTTTTTTTGTGGGGGGGGGGAAATGGCATGCTTGTTTTTTTTTTTTTTTCTATTTTACTGCTTTTATTTTGCTATCCTGCATGCAAGATCTGTATATTGCTAAGAACCTTCAAACTCATTTTCCTGCACCTCTTGGAAGGCACTCAGCATTTCTCAAGGTTAGACTCAGTGTTAAAATCATCACAGTTGAGATTTGTTTCTAATTTTAGATGTGACACCATCTTTTGTGACATGATGTGACCATATATGTGAGGAAGAGGTTAGGACAGCAAGAGCCATATCTTTAGCCTTGTATTTAATATAAAAACAACAAAGATGAGAAAATCTCAGAAGAGGTGATTTTTGCTGTCTCTTTAGTCTCATATAAATAAGAAAAAAAAAAAGCAATCCAGGAACTTTTGCAACTGAACTGTCAGGATTTTCCCCAAATAAGGATAGAGTGGAAAATTGACATAATAGTTATTAATATATGGAAATATGGAAAACAAGGGGACAATTGGCTTGATGCCAGTTTAGTGATGGTGCTTTTCACACCAGCTCCACTAGTGAATTTGTAGAGCTCATAAAGGAGATCTTACAGCTGAAGGCAATGGTACTTTGTAGGCATGACCCAACCTTCACTGCATACCTCTAACATTAGCTCACTACGGTTATTTTAAGCTTTTCTTTTATATAACCTAGTAATTTCTTTTGCTATTTTTTACTTAGTTGGTATAAAGCACCTGTAAACACCAGGGCTCAGCGTCCTGGTAGAATGACAGAACTCACTCCTTTTTATTATTGTTACTTCTAGAAAGTTTATTTTATCTTGAAAACAAACTGAATCACTCGGATAAGCTTTTCTAAAAAAAAAACCCAAACCTTGCATGCTGATGTTATATCTTCTCCTTGAGCAGTTTAGCTTTCTACTGCTTGAAATTTGTCAAAATTCAGCTAATAAAGGAAGACTGCTGCCAGTCTTGAGATCCATGGGTGACAAGTTCTGTGAGTTCTTTTCAGTTGTGTGTCAGGGTAAGTGGAAAGGTAAAAGTTGTTTCAAAAGAGTCTCCTAATGTCTCCCTAGCACCATCCGTGCACATTGTCCTTAAAGTAAAAATAGAAAGTGCCCCTCTGTAAGAAAACACTCTTGAAATGAAAATGTAAGGATTTAGTAGATTTTGATAGGAAAGAATCCATAAAAAATTATGAAATTGTTGAAATTTGGAGACCTAGATACATTCAGAAAGCTTTGCTGTATGCTTTGCAAAGCTCATCCTGTTTGAACATATGCTTTTAAGTCATTGTATCTTGTTCTGTCTCAGACTGATAAACAATGTGGTTTTTCCCAAAGTGCCATTTTTCTGTGTTTGTTTTTCTAGACTTCCAAGTTGCACCCCTCTTCTGCCTTCCACTCCTCCTTTTCTATTCAGGGTGCAACTGCCTTTCTGTCCATAGTGGAAAGAGTGTTTTCTGTTATGGAATAAAAAATCTTCCTTTGTTTCATGTTTGTCAAAAATACAGTTTTATACCTCTCTGTTTTCCATATAATAAAGGCTAAAACCGCCTCTGAAGAGATTATAAATGTTGAAAATTAAATATATAAGCCTTATAGTATGGTGTCAGTGTCCTTACATCTACTTTGACATGATGAGTCAAAAGGAAATGATGCCTTTGGATGCTTTCCCTTTCAGTTGGGATTGCACCAATTTATGACATGAAAATACTGAGTTCAAGTATCACCTCTGTTATTTAAGTGGGAAAACAGGAGAGGTATCTACCAGTTTGTTGGCTTTTAAAGAGCTAGACATTTACAGGGGAAAAGAGACATAAGGTTAAGAGCAATGAAACTTAAAATGTGAAATTATTTCTGAATAGTATAGCCACCATTGTCCTCTCAAAAAAAAAATTAATGGGATGTGAAAAAATTGTCTGTGTTTGAAGTTTACTTTGAATTTGAGGACTCAGAGGGAAAATTTCAGTAATTGAGAGAACAAATCCTGCAGCATCTCTATAGACAGAGGAAAGATGAAAGTTTACAAGTACAATAAGAAAACAAGCAGTAAAGAACATATTCTGAATTAGATTTGATGAAGAATGTTCGGGCTGTTAATAAGTAAAGAAATTGCAGTGCACAATGACTGTTAAAGGATCAAAGACGAAGAAGCAAATGTGTGAAATGTAGTGATAAATATAGACTGATGAAGATTAAAACAAAAAATTAGTGATCAGAAGCTTCTGGGAGAATAGATTGTGGAACACTTTGCAGAAACTATAGAAAGTAAATACAAGAAAAAACATAAATGAGAGAGGCATTCATTTATGCATGAAAAGAATGGCAGAGCTGATAAACGTTTGACACGAGCCATTTTTTCAAGGAATGCTTTGCATCTCTTCTTGAGTTCAATATTCAGCAGAGATTATGGCAGTTAAAACCTTGTGAAGTGAATTCTGAATTACTGGGTTTGGAATAAATATGAATTGCAATGATTACAGGGTATTTTCTTAGTTGATAGCAGACCAGTGGAAGAAATTGCTCTTGCAGAAGCACAGGCTGTTGGCAAATCTGTGAAATATGTCCCAGCACCTGGCAGCACAGGACAGGAGCAATGGCAATGGTAGTACAATGACAGTACAAAGCCACAATGCCTTCTTTTATCTGTTGTGAGGCACTTTATGTTTATCATCACCACAACAAACCTCTTCCAAATAATTTTTTCATCCTGGTTGGAAATATCTTGGCTGTATGTATAAAATCAATGCTTTGTCAGATTGGAAGGAAAAGAGCCATATTTTGTAATGCCAGTGGCTTTTTGAGCAAAGGAGCTCAAATCCTTGTATTCTGTGGAGGAGAGTTTTAATCCATCTTTTGGGAGACTTCTTCACAAACAAGAGAATAACATGGGAGAAACCTCAGAAATGTCTTTTGTCTGAGATTTTACTAAGTCAAGCATAGAGGGAGTCACCATTTTATCAGTGAATGAAAGGTGGGGTTAAAGGAGAACAGGACAGTCATGTTTGTGCAATAATGAAGAAAGACTAATACAGGGAAGGAAAACTGTAGAAGAGATGGTCCTCAGTTACTGTTTTTTCCCTTGGAAAACACTGACCTTTTGGATGGGAGTAGCAAACAAAGAAGGAAAGGATTGCATTTATAAATGGGTCCCACAATACAGAGACTGCTCTGGTCAGTTTGAAAAGAACACCCTAATGGAAATATTTACCCTATTTGCAAATGAGGTTTCCAGACTCATGAGGAAGGTATCAAGAGGACTGGTTAATTTAATGTTGATGAGAGCAGAGAAAATTTATCATGGTCAATCATTGTTTAAATATTCTTATTCCAAAAATAGACCAAATCTATCTGACCATGCCAGGTCTGGGCTGGAGATGAAATAGAAGGAGCAGGGTGTGTATGGCCACAGCTTCAGCTGAATGGGAAGAAAGGTCCCTCAGCTGATCTCATTAACTTGTCAATGTACAGCAGACTGAATGGCAGAAATGTTTACTCAAAGGCATGTGTTTGGTTTTTAGGTATTTGTTGCCTTTCTTTTCTTTTTCAATTCATTGTTTTGAGTGCAGATTGATGTTTTTTTTTTCTTTAGAACCAAACATTTTGTGTCTACATGAGTGAGATTCGCTGCTTGCCACAACTATTGCTAAGCTGTCTTGTTTCTGCTTGTGAATGGAAATATCAGTAAATTGTAAGCCTGGGAATCTAGAAAGACAAATTTTTTTAGCTGTAGATTTTTTCTTTCACAAGTGGCAATGTTCTGTAGTTTACAGAACTACATAAAATGTTCTGAAGAGAAGGACAAGTTAAGGGAGCACAGGTAAAACCTAAAAGATTTTGAAATATGAAAACAAGCAGAGCCTTTTTGTACTCGTCTCTAGCTTTTGAAGAAAAAACACCTACTCTTGTGCTTTAGGGAAGTCACTGGCAGTTTTATTTTGGTAGTAATCAGCTATCTGAAGTAATGTAGGCTCTACAAAACATTGACAGCCATGGGTAGTAATCAGTGTTGCCAATTCCCTGTGGAAGGATGCAGATTGCTAACTGACTGTGTGCCGCAGAAATAGTTTGGCAGAAGTATTTTAGCCTAAAGAATGTGGATGTTCTCCACTTCCATGATGTCTGAGCACCCTTAAAGCACTTGTGTTCTAAACAATAATGTGAAACATACTGCTGTTTATTCCCGTTGGACAGATGGGGAAGTGAAACATAGGGTGTATGGTATCTCTGATCACTGGAAATCTGTGATCAGCAATTGCGACTCAAGATGACTCAGTCTTAGTCCCCTAGCATTTCTGGGTTTTTTTAAACATTCATTAACCATCCCTCATGGCCACTTTTAACAAATATAAGATGAATAAATACCTAGATGCAAAAATGTCACATTATCTTTTTGAATGCTACCACAGGAAAAGTAGAAATCTGTAAGAAAAAAAAATTTGTAAAAAAAAGTCCACTAGTGTTTTGTTTGTATCTCATAGCTGTGTGAATGAAAAGCAAATTTTCTTCTTGCCACTGCCAAACTAGGACTGCTGCAGGTCTCTTTCTGCCAGTGAAAAATTACATTGCTTCAGGTAGAGGACAAAATGTTACTTTGTCAAATATGGGAACTGGTCATCCATGAGAGTCAGAAATAGATTACTTCTTGCTCTGAATGACAGTGATTGGTACAAGCCATGTTCAGCCTGGTTTGCTGTGTTGTATGCAAAATCAGGTAATGATATTGTACTTTCCATACTGTACCCTCTTACAGACTGGGTAAGATATATCTTGCCTGCAAATTGAAAATTTAAAAACTATATTATTAATTTTAATTATGAACAAAATTAATTCTCTTTAAGTCTGTGTGTTGAGCAGAGTAGCACATAACAAGCCTTCCTGTGGATTGTTTTTCTATTCCAAAGACAATAAAAATAAATGTGAGCCTTAGCAAATGGGGTGGCAAAATGCTATGGATTGTTTATCAGCCTCTCCTGTGATGCCAGCAGTGTTGAGACTGTCCCTTTGTCTGTGCAGTGCATAAATGGCACACTGATTGCTGATTCCTCTGAGACAGGAAAATTACAGGCTGGGGGGGGTTTGCACACAAGCATTTAAAGATGCGGAGGAAACCAGAGTCCATTAGCTAGTCTAAGTCCTAGGGTAGCCTAAATTTTATCTGAATTTCTATGAAAACTGAAGGCATCAGCTGAAGTCTTGTAGAAATCGCCTAACCCAATATTCCTTTTTCTGCATCCTCAGAAAATAGTGTGTTCTGTATAGAAACTAATTAAAGAATACTGTTCTCCTTTTCAAAGGAGACCTTAATTGTTTCTTTAATTAATGCAGTTTAGATCCATACCAAAATGGCTACAAATTGTTAGAACCTTGAGGCTCTAAAGAAACCTGTTTTGAATTCTAAGATTTTTTTTTTTGCCCCATAGTGTCCAAAAGATCTTTGAGTGCTGTTGGCTTTGTGCATATCTTTAAATGGTGTTGGCTAGTTTGAGTAGTCAGTTATGCTGATCATATATATTTTTATATATATATTAGCATGGCCATATAGGTTTTCTGTGATTCATCAATGTCTTTGATAGGCAAATCTCCTTGAATACCTGTCGTATCAGTTAGTAATAAGAGTTCTGCATTAGTATGGCACTGTCAGGAGTCCTTTGAACTTCTGTCACTGTGCTTGTGGCTTGACGAGGCAGAGAGAGGATCTTATAAGGATAAAAAGTTCTTGCTTTTTGTGCTTAGGCTTTTGGGGTCTTACTTCTTTGGTTTGTGCTTTTTGAGCTGTACTGGAAAACTGATCTGATCTGATTTCCATTCAAATGTGTATAGACACATGTAAAATCTGCCATCAGAACAAGGACAGCAAAGTAGCAGGAGCACATAAGGAACTCTTTAACATGATGTTGCCAGTGAAACCTGTGTCCCATCCAAGTAAACACCATTCTACTGATCAGCACTGCAGCCATGCCAAGACTGCAGAAATAGCTGATTTGATTTAAATGTTCCAAAAATATATTGTTTAGCATACATCGTCTTCTTTAGAGGATGGTCATATTCAGGATGCTGGAGAAATGGCTGTCCTCAGATTCATGCATGAGAAACACATTCTTTTTCAATGCCACTTGAGAAGGACTTGCCATGATCATTTGATCCAGCCCTCCATAGCTGCAGGTCACTCTGAAGGAGGTACATAGCCACTAATGATCTACTGACCACCTCTGTCCTTTCCTTCTCTTCCCACTGCACAAACCCCTTTGTGGCATCCTGTGACAAGCTTGTGGTCTTTGGATCAGAAGGCAAAGTATCACAAAACAGCTGATTTCCAGAAAAAGCATGTGAGAAATGAAGGCACATCCCAAACTTGTATGTTGCTGGTGCCTGCAGTGCTAAATAAGTGGGCAAAAAAAATGAAATGGGAGCCATAGGACTGTAAAAGATTGACTGATGAAATATTTCTGTTGGCAACCATCCTGGTATATTTCCAGCCTGACATTCATTTTGGTAGGTATGCCTTGGAGATTTCCCCTTACAAATATAGTTAGTTGCTCAACTTATTCATTCTCTGTTGGGTCCCAGAATAGCATACTGTCTCTCTGAATTGCTGGAGGCTTTCTGCTGCATCTGAGAGGACACTAAATGAACAAAAGTACATACAGTGGTGTAGGGCCCAAGTCAATAAAATACTCGATCATCACATGTTTTAAATGAGACACTTACTGAGGTGCCTTTTAGATTTTTTGTTGTTGTTTACATCAATGTACTTGTGCTTTAGTATTTTAACTGTGGTGTGTGACACCAGTAGCTGAAAGTGCTTTAAATCTGTTTAAATTTTTATACACATGCATAGAAGGTTTACACATATAATGTCTTTATGAGAAATGTGCTTTGTATGCCTGTAAGTAGTGATTGAAAGAAAACTGTGTGATTAAATAGCTTACAGTAGCATTTTATTTGAAGTTTCTAAATAAAACCAGCTCTGCTGCATTATTTCAAGTAAATGATTCCTTAAATGCAAGGTTGTCATATTTCTGTATAGTCCAAAATTGGACAAACATTTCTTTACAATGGTAAGGAAATTAATATTATAAAACACAAGAATCTTATTTTTAGAAACATTCTTACTGGCAATTAAAATGAAAAATAAAGCTTGACCAAACTTAAGCCTCTTTCATCACACTGGTAATTAACTTATGTGGGTTTTTTTCAGACCTATTATTACAGCACATCTATTTTCAGTTAAGTGCCCAATTTTGCTGCACCCCTTTTTCAGATAATACAAAACCAGTCTCATGGCTTTAGTTCTCCTCCTTTGTCTTCTGAGATGTGGAAAGCTGCTAAGTCATGGCAAGTAAACCATTTGCTAACTGTATGTTCACTTTTTAGTTGCCCAAGTTTTCTGCCTCCAGCTTTTTAGCTTTTCTTTTTTCTGGAATTCCAGCAGAGGTAAGGAGAGAAGATGGAGAATAATATTAAAGATAATCTGGGTTGTGATTTCTTTATTCATTCCTGTGGACTCCGTCCATACATGCCACCTTGATCTGTCTAGCTTTTGTCCCTGGATATTTTTAGCCAAGACTGCCATTTATCCTGCATATAGCATTATTTTGTGGGCTGCTGAAAATACACTCATTTTTTTCATAGACTAATCATAACACTTTGTTTAGATTATACTTAGATTAAAAAAAAATCCAAATCTCTGTACTTAGTACTGAAATGTACTTAGCAGTTTATTTCACTGGCAAGTGCTTTAACAAGAGGAGAAGGGACTGGAAATGAAGTACAATCATGGAATGCACAGACCAGTCCATCTGTGACTGACAACTTGTGTGAGACCTGGCTTGTGATAGTGCAGACCCTCAGGTTTGTTGACTGAAAGGAATTGTTTTCCTGCCATTATCACCTGCCCTGTCACCCTGTTCTCTCCACTACCAATCAGCAAGGTATGAAGTGCATGGAGGAATGCTATGATATTTTTAGAACAGGCCTTGAGCCCAGGTTTGATCCAACATTTTGAATGGTCAGAAGCTTAACTTCATTGAAAATAGTCTGTCTTCTCTGCTCATGGCATTGGGATTCCAGCACTAGCTAGTTACTTTTCACTTATTACTTCATTTTTGGACTGCCCTTTCCCAGCAACAATTAGGGTTGAAGTTATTACAAGAGCTTTCCCCTCCCAGATTCTTTCCAAGACATAAATATATATCTGATTGAAGTTGATTGGAATGGGAGTATTGTCTGAACCTGGGTTCAGTGTATTATCTTCCTACTCCCCCGTGCTTTTAATGCAGATTATCAGTTCTGACCTGTGCAATCTTTTAGCCATTGCACAGCGGTTTGAGGCTCAGAAGCATCTGGAAGGTTTTTTGTGAACAGTTCTCATTCTAGGAAACTAGGGCTTGGGACCAGCCTGGTCCCTTTGTCCTAGAGAGCTCAAGCACCAACACCTTTCTCCTTTAAGCCAGAGATGGGGTAGATGAGGGACATGTGGCAGCTGCAGCTGCCCACATCTGCCTGCTGAGGTGTGACTTTGCTGGGCATTTGCTGCGGCTTCCCTCTCCATTTGTTCCATCCCTTCTGTGGGATCAAGTGCCTAGCAAACTGAACATTGCAAGATTTGGCTAAATCAGCTTGAAGGATGGATAAAAGCCTTCTTAGGGGTGTTTTGGCCTTAGGGTTACCAGTTGGATGCCTGTATTTACAAAAGTCAAGTTTGTGACACATTTTGGCAGTGCCATATTATATACTGTACATAGTGCATGCTACCTTTACATAGTGTAAAGGTATTTTCAGTTGCAGTAAGTAGCTGCATTAAGATTTTCAAGGGATTTTCAAAGTGGTTTGCTTAGCCAAAGGGAGAGGTTATATTTACTTGGAATGTGTTGTAATTTTCATTTCAGAGCTATGAAACCTTGCTTTCAATTGTATTTTGATTTTTCTCCCCCTTTTTTGCAATCTATCAATTTGTTACAGAAAATTAAGATTGTATTGCTCCTCAGAAGGAATGCTGGTTCTACTGAAGTCAGGCAAAATATTTACAGTTTACCCAATGAAGTCACAGTTTCATCATTTTAACATTGCCCAAAATTCACCAGCAGTGTAAAATCAGCTCCCAAGCTGGTGAATATTGATTACATTTTGGGTTGCAGATTTATTCCTTATCAAAGTTCAAGAGGATGAAGAAAATTAGATGAAAACTGGGTCTGGGTTCGCTGAAACATTTTGATAAAAGCCCAGAAGGGGGTTGTTGCCATCCTGGCCCAGCTAACCGTGAGGATTTTGTGTGGTTTCATAACAGCATTATTGACCAGTACGAGATATGACCTTTTCGGAGCGCAGCAGTGGTCAATTTGTTACTGCTCTCAGGGGCATGTTTGTGCATCCAGCACTGTTCCTCCATGTGCTTGAATGCTCCCCTGTGAGGGGTGGAGATGCTGGCGGAGGAAGGAGATCCCAAGCAGGCAGCATAGTGGGAGAAACTGGTGTGTGCCCACAGCCAAGCTCATGGTCTGGTATCTCAGGGCCATTCTTTGGCCCACACATTAAAGGAGGCCCTTTTTAGTGCTCTATGTAAAATGTTTTTTCTTGGCCAAGCTTCCAGTGGATTGAAGTGACAGTTCTCTGAGTTAATTTCAATTTTTTTTAAATTTAAGAAAATGTCTATTTTTTAAAAATTTAGAAGAGTAATTGTTCCAATCTACATTGGCATCTATCTACTAAAAATCTGCTTTAAATCTACTATAGCTTTATAATCTGCTTGCAATATTATGTAAAGCCACCTCATCACTTCATGAATCCAAGCCTGTATTTAGAAAGACCCTATTTTTGAAATCTAATTATTTGATGTAAAAGGGCAGCTTTGAATAGCAAAATGAAACAAACATTTTGTGGTTTTTTTTCCCAAAGGCTTTTTTCCTCAAGTTATTTACATTGGTGCATTCCATTGTTCTACTCTTCTAAAAACTTTTCTAGTATCATAGGAAAGTAAACATAGTTTGGATTAAAAAAAAAAGAGACAAAAATTAAGCCTTTGTTTTTCAGGAGAGGATAATTTCAAATAATAAAATTATTTCTGATAGAGGAATAATTAGTTTAGTTCAGTATATATGACTGTGGAATTTACTATTCCATCAATTCAGCAACACTTAGTAGTTCTTACTAACATTGAAGGAACCTGAAGTGGGAACTGGCTGGTGGACTTGGATGTACTTACACTAATGATTGGACTCAATGATCTTAGAGATCATTTTCAAGCAAAGCAATTCTATAATTCTATCCCCATGATCTGACCTTTTTAGACTCATGAGATAAGACCTGTCTTGGAGTTCTACAACAAAAGTTGCCTTAAGCTTGACATACAGAACTGTTAAAGTTTCTTTTCAGAGACATGGTCAATACTGATGTAAAGCTCATTTGGAAGTTGCTGCAGTTTTTGAAGCATGCTTAAAATGCATGTTCACCTCTAGCTTGAATTTTTCTAATCAATGGATTTTTCTTAAGGCCTTATTTCTTAAAAGAAAAACCATTTTACTATCCCACTGGACATCTTGCCCTGTGCATTGTAGACAATGCAAAGCTGCCCCTAAGCTTCATCAATAAATTTAGTATCACAGGTCTTTAGGTTTCCAGTTTTCAAAGGTTTTCCAAACCTATTTTATGCATGTGGCATGTCTAACCATCCTCAGTTTTTCAGCACTCTTTTTCAAGTATTTATATGGGAGAACTTACAATACCCCAAGATATTCTGCAATATATATATATCATCTTACTGCTGTTATTCAGTACAAACTTGTTATATTCCCAAGGATTTTATTAGCCTTTTTTGTTGTGGTGTAATCCTAGGAGCTTGTATTTGGTTGGCTGGATTCTGCTATGATTCCAAAACCTTTGCACGGCCATTGGTTTCCACAGTTCAATTCTCCAGCAGCATGGCCTACATTTCTTGTCTTAAATCCAAAACCAAATCATTCAAACATATATTACAAGCTAGAGATGGGGTTTCTATTGGTTTTCTAGACACAGAGATTTAGTAGTCTATTGTCCATGAACAGTGACCAGGTGATCTGACCTGCTGGGGTACCCATGATTAGGAGATGCAATGCAGAACCCTGCATGGAGGTTTTTTCAGATTATCTGCTCATTAGGTGTGCAGCAAGCTTGAAACGCCTGGAGGATGCTGAACAAATTGGCATCTGTCCCAGGTGATGTGCTCCAGGACTCCTTTGTGCAGGTGCACCCAGGTGTGCCAGGTGGAGCCAGGAGCAGCAGGCACAGCTCTAGTGTCTCTCTAAGGAAAGTGGGCATAGCCACGAAGAGACAGGAAATCTCATATTGCTCATATCTCCTCTAAACTCATTAATGGCATAAAGGCATAAAAGGGACAAAGTGCTTTGCTGGTCTGAGGCATTTATTTGTCATTTATCTGATATTACTTGGGCTTGTGTTGTTTATGGGCAATTTACCTCAGTCTTGCCACAAAACATGGAGATTTTAGTTCCAACCTGATAAATGACTTTGTCAACAGAATAAATGAATTTTGATGTTTTCCCTAACCTAAACATTTACTTGCTACATAGCTCTATATTAGTGTTGAGGTCTTTTTATTACTTGAGCTTTGTGATTCAGGAAAGTTGAATTTATGAAGCCCTTAAGCATATGCTTAACTTAAGCCTTGTGCTTATAATCAACTATGTGCTGTTGAGGTGTTGTCCTGAATCTAAGACTTAATTTCTAGTAGATTTATTTATGTGAACAAAAAATTGTATTTTAAGAGGAGAAAAAAGTGATGTCATCAACTAGTTACAAAACCCCTGCGCTAATTTGCATGAGAAAGATACAAAGACTCTTTGTATTCTTATACAAGAGATGATAAGAGAGCCATACATTTATCTTACATAGCACTTCTTATCCTCAGAACTTTGTAAAGTTTTACTCTCCCATTGTTTGTCACAAAATCCCCTAAAGCTACCGATATGCCTTTCTTTGTCCCAGAAAATTCCTTTGAAGCTTAAATTGAGCTAAAACACTAGAATTGCAGTTTTCTCCTCATTTAAAAAATGCCCATCACATGGTTCCCCAGCCAGCAAAGAAAAGCACCATGTATTCCTGCACAGGCAATGCCAAGGCTTGCTACACAGAGAATTGGCTGGAATCATTCCTGTACTTTGTATTTCTAACCAAAGCACATCGATTAAGCAACCCACTTGAACTCCTCCAGGGACTTGGAATATGGTCCCTTAGTTCCAAGAGGGAGCAGGACCAGACCATTACAGCATCTCCCCTGATTTCTTGCTGCTCCCAAACCATCTGCTTCTCTGTGGTAATAGTCTTTAGCTGTTCGTTAACATGGTTAATCCTCTAGCATAAGCTGCAGTAATTTATGCTGGATGTTTGGGTTTCATGTGGTACTAATGGTATCTAATGAACTGTGGCTTCAGAAACATCTGTTCTATACAATAGTTAATTTTTTTCTTCCTTTTTTTTTTTCTTTTAAATCCCAGTGATTGGATACACAAAAATAGTTAGTAAGTCTTTAGGCTGCAAAGATTAGAACTCTAACCTCCAGTACTGAAATAGGCCAAATTTAATTCTACTCATGCAACCTTAATTTAGCTCCCACTTGTTTATGAATTGTTTGACATTGATGCATGCTATTGCTCCCTGCTTTTTCACTTGCCAAATGAAAAAGGGACTGAAAAAAGGTTGAATGGGACACCTGTAAGACTGCAATGTCCTCATTTAAGCATATGACTGGAAGCTAGAGAACGTCTCTTTTTTTAATGTGTTCAATATTTATGTGATACAATTGAGCAGTATGATAAAAAAATCTCTGCAAATATTCATTTACAAGTAAGAAAACTGCAAAAGTTGAAACTAAATTATTAATATGAATGAAGGCAATGCTCCAGAACAGCATGTGAGAAATGGGATATGCTAAAAACAATCAGTAATATACTGTTTGTGCTTTGAAAGGAAAATAAAAATTAAAAAAAAAAGACAAAAGTATTACTTAATTATAATATTGCAGAGTTAATAATACAGTAGAAATCCTAGCTCTTTCCAGTTTGAAGGCTTCATTTCTTAGTCTTAATGTTGCAGTAATGGGGTTTCCAGATTTAATTTCCTTATATTTATTTGTTTTTAACAACTCAGAGGGAAAATAAGAGAAACACATTGTGAAAATGCTATAATGAGATCACAGTGCTACTAACATGCCTTAAGTTTTCTATAAAGTGGCTGACTGCATTTAGAGTCACCTCAGCAGCACTAAATCATTTCAGCAGTTTACCTTCACTGCCAGCATCATTAAACTTCTCCAAGTTTAGGAAATGCATTTGAAAAAACAGAAAAAATCCCCTCATGTTCCTGTATGAAAATGTCACCTTATAACATCCATAGCTTTAAAAATAAAAACCAGATTTTCTTCAGGCATGAACCCTTTATTCTTCCCCTGTGGGACCCTTAAGGAGCTCTTTAAATTCACGTGATTGTGCAGTTAAAGTCTGGGCTGACTCAGCAAAGTGTTTAACTATGTGCTTAAATTCTATTGCAATCAATAGAATTTGAGCATGTGCTTAAATATTATGTTGAAAAGAAATGGATTTACACATGTGTTTTAAACCTAAGCATGCACCAAAGTAGGCTTATACTATGTCAAAGCAGGTCGGAAGAATTCAGGTTGTAAAAACACTACCTTTGTGGTGAATGATTTCATAAGTAAAATATTTTTATATAGTTTTTATGTATCATCTAAAATGTATAGCATCATGCTGTAGTTATTATGGTCTGTGAGTTAGTGAACATAAGACAGTTTATGTGTCTGTCAGCTTAAAATATGTACGTTGGAATTAAGAACACTTGCAGCTAAATATCTAAGTGTACATTTTCTGCTCTTGAATACAGTTTGCTTTTAGTTAGTTACTGCAGTATTTTAAGTCATTTAGAGCTGTGAACACTATCTTTTAAAATGCAGCTGCATATATAAGAAGTTATAAACACATATGGGTACCTAATACCAGATCCCACACTCCACAGTTTTCCATGTTCTGACCTGTTTTTAACTTATTCCTCCCGTGTTTCCCTGTAATATGAAACTTGATTATTTTGAGGCGCTGAATCACCAAACAGCGTCATGTTCTGTTTGGCTGAAGGGCATAAGCAATTCCACTTTTTCTATTTACTTCTGTCTATAAAAAGCTTTTTCTGCATTAGAGAAGATTTCTGTTTCTGTCGGTGATGCCTCTTGCACTGTGTTAAACTGCTCTGTGCTGTGGAAAGGCCACTTATTTCCCACAAAACATTTGGGTATTTTTATTTTCCAGAGAAAATGTTTATGCTATCAAATTGTCAGCAATTCATGATGCAATGGTATGTGCTGTGCTCACCTGAAGTCTTGCACTGTAACACCCTACCTGTCACTGCACTCCAGTGCCCCTGCCCCTGCTCAGGGCCCTTTGCAGAGCCGGGTGCAATGCCATCTGCCGGGCTTCACTGCTCCCTCAGAAGGGAGGAGAGATGACAAGGAGAGCAGGGTAGCAAGTAGTGAGAGGTACTAACTTGAGGATTCTGCAGGGAAAACCTCAGAGACCCCAGCAGCTGCTGCAGTCTCTCCCTGTCCAGGGAACAGGTCTTAACTCTCACCAGGACCAGGTGATTTGGCACATGGAAGAAGAAAAGGTTTGGGATGATGGGAAGACTTGAGCCCCAGACTTCCTAGGTGCCATCGAGTAGCCAAACAACACAGGAATGTCACAGTACTTTGTTATTGCAAATCTTTTCTTTGGTAACACAACGGTGAGAAGTATATTAAAAATTATACTGCCCTTAGCTATGATCTGTCATGTAAGCATAGAGAAGATTCTTCACCAAAAGGCAGAAGAGAGCCCCAAATACTGGATAAATTCTTGTGTCTTCGGGAGCAAAATATTGTGTTGATAGTTGAGAATGCTGTGAATTTCTTGAAATCTCCAACATGGCTTCTGTGTTGGCTTCTTGATTATGGTGAGGAATCACATCCCAGTCGCCACTGTTGCTCTCATAGAGCAGGAAAATGGGAGCAGACATAAAATTTTGGTACGACAGAAGTCAAGCTGCTGAATAATATAGGTAGCAACAGGCTTTGGTCACCTGTATAAAAAGTGCTGTAAGGCAGAGTAGGACTCCAAGAAGTAAAGTACTGTCTGTAACACTGAAATTAAAGTTATCTGTGTGTAGGTATATTAATGATCAAATGAGATGCAACTTTTGAAATATCAGTATGAAAAACGGGCTTCACATGTGTGAAACTTGTCAAACCACAGAGGAGCATGGTGCTGTTGTCTGATATGCTGTCAAAAGCTGCTCTTCTGAAACCACATCATCTTGGAGAACTGAAAAAGACGCTGTGTAAATTGCCTAATGCTTCTAAAAATAAGTGTGAACTACTCAGCCTCTCTCCAAATTTTAGCAAGTCAACCAAACAGTGCATAGTCCGTAAGCGTGTCTAACACGCTGCGCCACAACCGGTGACTTACTATAAGAATTATATGAAGCATGCTAAATACGGAAAGGCTGCTTATAGCTGCACGCACAAACCCCGGTCCGCACTGGCATCTGCCCCCGCCTCCCGCTCCCCCCGGCCCGAGGAGCGGCAGCAATCGCCTCGCTCTCTCCGGCGGCGGCTGCGGGTCCTGCCGGGAGCTGGCGGCCGCCTGGCTCCCTCCCCTGCCAAAGCCAACTGTGGCGTAGCCAGAGAAACGGGCAGCGAAAATAGAACAGCAGGATGGCTGCGCGTGGGCGAGGCAGAAACCACACCGCCAGCAAAACCTCCCAGCGTTATTTTAGGACCGATACGGGCAGAGGCCGTGGCGTTTTGCTCTCTTTTCACAAAACACTCCCCGGGGGAGGGTGAGGAGGGAGAGGGGCGCAAGTCCCGTGCAGGGACCGTCCCTGTCCCACTCCTGCCTCCTCCCTGGCGTATCCCCAGTGACCCTGGGCAGGGGGAAGGGGTTAATCGAGCCCGAGGCCGGGCGGCGCGCAGAGGACGGGCGGCAGTTTGAAAGACGGAGACTGGACAGCTGTGTTTGCTGTGGTATTTTTAAACGCATTAATGCAGGCTCCAATCACCCGGCCATGCTTGACCTATTTTTGGCTCAGGCCGGCCATTGTTCTATTTCTGCCGCCGCTGGGCCACGAGGGTGTCAATTCAAATGCAAATGAGTTATCGCTGCTGCTCCCGCCAAGTTCGCCCCGCCGCCGGGCCGAGGCACAGCCGGCCGGGAGCGAGAGGGGCGCGGGCACGGCAGCGCGGGGCTGGGCTGGGGTCAGCTCGGTTAAACCCTCCGCGGCCCCCGCTCCCTGGAAAGGTGGCTTGTTCGGTTTGATGGTTTGTTAGAGGCAGTTTCCCCCCCACCCCTCCCCGCCCTGCCAGGAAGCCCAAAGCGCAGAGATATTTCTTCATTTCTTCTTCCACCTGCCGCCGGCTGCCCGAACGCAACTGCTCCAACTCGGCAGCGCTCAGCCCCCCGCACGCTCACGGCTCCTTCCTGCGGGCGGGGGCTGCCGACGGCGGATTTGGGCTTTTCCTTCTCCTCATAGATACTTGTGCAAATGCTTAAACACTGCTAATTGCCGAAGCATATTATCTTACGACCCTCGCTGAAGGAGGTAGGACCGCAGAGGGTCGTGCCCGACGCCTATGTGCAAGTGCAGTGATGAATCTCTTGTGTAGCTGAAGTGCAGACCAGTTGGAATATGCTGCAGACAATTTACGAGAGTGAATCGTGTTTTTCCTCAGATGGGGTTTCTGGACGTGAACAGCTCTTGGCTCAGCAAAGAATGCACAGTATGATCAGCTCAGGTAAGAGACAGCTCCGTGCCTTAGATTTGAGTGGCTGACCGGGAACATACAGCCTAGCATGACAAGTAAACACCCTTTCCTTTCAAGAAGTGTCTTGATTTTTGTGGGCTTTATCCAAGTTGTTGTTATATAATTCTGGAAGTATTTCAGATTGCAGCCGCTGCTGCTTTTGTGAGGAGTTTGTCTCCTTTGGTCTGCTGCTTTCCAGACGCAGCAACACGCTCACAACTGAAGTCGAGTTTGGGTTTCCTTGTCTGTTTTGTTGCGTGATTGTAAAATGGGGCTCATGGTAGAGGCTTGTTCACAGGAAGAAGCTTCCTCAGACAGACCTTGTCAGGAGGCTGCCTTTAGAGCCCCTCATAAGCAATTCTATGTAATATGTCATGTCTGTTGTAAACAGGATTTGCTCTTTCTGTGAGTATCCTTTTCTCTAGTTTGCATATGAAGGGGGCTTTAGACCAATACCTTTCTCTTTGCATTACAGTGCTACTGCAAAATGTCTTTAAACTGCATGGTTTGTTTTGTTCCTTTAAAAATATTTGTGAACCTGGCAATACTAGTTACAGGTAATGACTCGCTGAGATGTAAATTGGATGTGTTTTTTCATGAAGGTATTTCAAAACTGCTCAGAAAGAACACTGAATGTTTCCTCATGTATGTTTCCTCACAGCTACCCCTGTGTTTTCTAGTTTCCTTCCTAGCTGTGTTTGAGACCTGCTACTGAGGATAAATTAACTTAGAAGAGTCATTGCCATTCAATTTAGATGGGCTAAAAATGTCAACATTTCAGGTTGTCTACCCTTGCCTATTCTCTCCTAAAGTTAATTCCAGTACAGTTTTCATTGGGATGAAACGCTTGTATATTAAGGCACCACAGTGTTTTCCAGTTTATATCTATTTAAACCTAGGTTTCTTACTTTGTTTTTCAGGAAGTGTTAATTTTATAGAAGTTGAATACAGGATTAATTATTTACATGTATTTTAGTCTTAGTTGTGCCCCCTTTTCCCTTTCCTTTTCCTTTTTTTTCCTTCTTTCCAAAAACTTGAATGACCTAAATTTCTAAAGATATTTATGTTTCGACCATACCTCGCATCACATATTACCTCTTTCAGTACACCTGTTGAGCCTATGTCTGTTTGTTTTTTAAAACTGTTTATTTTCCTGCTTTGTAGAAAAAGAGCTAAAAGTTTTACTTGTGCTCCATTCTTACATACAGTTTAGGCTGTTGATCATCAATTTCAGCTCCTTTGTCAGGGACACAAAGCAGGTGAAGGCACGTTTATAATTTTGAACAGCAAAGCTCTAGCAAAGACTGTGGGTAAGAGCAAACATTTTCCTGGAAGTGTTGCAGTTCTTCTGCAAAGCCATCTACAGTGTCAACCTCTTGTTCAAGAATTGTTGCTTTGCTTCATTGCATTTCCTTAGTTTGCCTGAACAGCTCCACACGTGTCCAGTACTTTTAAATTGGTTAGAGATAAGGCTGAATGTGTCCCCTCCCTACTGTTTTGCTTTTTTTGTTGTTGTTGGGTTTTTTTTTAGTACCAAGTCAAGTTGAAATAAATGGTTCACAAGTGAAAATTTGGGGAGTTTATCTCACTATGCTACCTTCTAACTGCCAACTAATATAATGGCAATTTTTTCATTTGAAAATCAAGAAAATAAGGTGATTTTCTGTGAGTTTATAGCTCTGCTTGTCTTCATTGGAAATAAGAATATCATATAACTGTTGATATGTATCTGATAGTACATTAGGTCAGTCCGTATAACATGCACAATTTCTCCTGTAGTGCCAAGTAGAGCAAAAGGGGGAGTTTAGACTAAAACCAATCCCTACAAAAGCTTATTCAATAACATTATCCAGATAAAAGATATTTAAGTATATATATATATTTCTGTGGAACATAAAATATTCCTCTGTGTTTCAGTTGGCCTTTAAAATATGCAACTAGACTACAAGTAGTTGACATTATACATAGTCTGCAGTTTCAGTTCATGTCACATGAAACCTCAAAGCCTGGTGCTGCTCTTGGTTACCTTCATCTCCCGCACGTTCAGCCTCTTGCAGGATCAGTTCTGGTAACTTTTCATTCTTTCCATTTATGATGTATGTAGGGAAGAAAGAAATAGCTAGGGTATGACAGTATGCACTAGCATTTGGAGAAGCCAGAAACAGTCATTTGAATTTTCCTTTTCACAATGCTCTTACTTTAAAGTTATCTTTGCTTAAATGTACATGATTTGTACTCAGGTTAAAAAGTAGCATGTAGTAAAGAAAACAACAGATCCATAAAAGTTTGTGCTTTGCACCCTTGATGTGCTTGCTCTAACTTCAAGAATAACTTCAAACAGACAACAACAGTAACATTTTTAGGTTTGCTGGTATGCAGATACAATGCACATATATTATGCAACTGATTTTAAGCTGGGCTGGAGAGATCCCCAAATATGACAAGTTCACTGGTCAGTGGATTGGATTTGCAAAGCAAAATGTCTAAGAAATTTCTGACAAGAGCAGGCATAGGAAATACTTTATATATGAGAATCAGTTCTTCTGGTATTCCCTCAATTACTGCCTTGCCTGTCTGTCTCCATCCTTGCTTGTAAGTCATACTATGAATGAGATGATCTGGATAGGTACCAATCAAAAGTCTAATTATGAATGGAGCAATCTAGATCGGCACTGACTAAGAAGCTGTGTAATTTGCAGACACCTACACCTTACTGCAGAGAGCAGTTTCAGCTGTCTCTAGAAGACTGAGCTAAATTCTTCCATATGGTACTGTTGCTCTAAAATGCAGCAGCAAGTGCTGTGCATCTTTATATGAGAAAATTATGTTGATGTATTCTTATTTGGTACTGTAGTTATTTTAACTTCACATTTACAAAATAAATCTGGGGTCTAAAGTCTCTAATTTACCTGGAATTATTTATCTATTCTGTCCCTTTTACTTTACACAAAAAAGGCTCAATTTCCATGTGTGTGCAATGCCACAGTGGATCCTAACATTCAGCCTCTGGCTCATGGCCTCTGATCTTTTCACAGTACAAGTAATAAACTGAAAGTCCTTGCAAAAAAGCATTTGGTGCAGCACAGTCCATGGGAAAAACACTCATTAAAATGTTGTTAATAAATAACCGATGCAGGACTACATTTCTTAGATAGATGGTACTGATGTGAAGGAGAAGGAAGGACCTACCCAATCCCGGTATCGGTAGATGTGGGACTTCAGGAAGTCATGCCAACTTTTGGTGATTTAATAGACAGTGCAGGCTTTTCAAAGGGTAAGGTTGTTAAGTCCTCCCCACTGGCCATATCTTGATGTATAGCCTTGAAGTACCCTGCCTGAATTCCACCTTGGTTTTTATTGGATAAGACATCCTCTGCTTCCTGCCCAAAGCTGTTCCGCTGAAAAATAAAGAGTTCAAGGAGATAGTGAGCTTAAAGCTTGGCTTGTCAATGAATTGACAGGTGACCTGAGCAAGTTACACAATCCTGCTTATGTCAGCTAATCCTTCTGTGAAACACAGTAAATGATACCTGTCAGGACCAGGAATCGATAGAGCAAACCTATTCTAGAGGGGATGTGACGGTTCAGAATGATTACTTTGATTGGCTTCACCTACCTACAGGCTTGTAAAATACCTTCAATTTCACAGGTGTCGCAAGTTGATGTAGTGAATGTTTAGTCTCTGCACCAGTCAGGAAATGTAAACTGTGTCACTTGAATATAAATGACAGAATTACTGCTGCATGCATCGTGCTGTACGTGGGTTGGCAGGAGCTCATGAGCAATCTTCCCTCAGTAAACCCCAGTGTGCACAGTTTGTCCTGTATGTTGTCTCTCTCTTGTGTCTGCATGACCTTGTATACATGGGGTTTGCTTTACACATGGATTTGTATTGCCTTCAGGGAAAGTTCTTTGATATTTGCCCTCCCATATTTTTCTTCTTTTTTTTTTCCTGAACAAAACCTTTACTTGCTCACCTTTCCTGTGGAGAACCTGCAGAAAGCAAGTTCATTTAAAGTTTTGCTCTGATACTCATTAAAAACTTGACATATTTGTGTATCTCAATCAGGTAACATAAACTTACAGATACCAAATGTTTCATTTATGGTGTCTCAGGCAGTAACACTTTGGAGAGAGCAGAAAGAATGAGAATAGATGTTCTGAGATTTGTGGTTCTCTTCAGAGTAATGAAAAAATTGAGTGTGGAAATTCAGTTTTGGATAACAACCAGAGTGGCTTTTTCCATGCCTTTTGTAAAGGCGAGGTATAAGATACTCTGGTTCTTCATAGTAGTAGCAGAAGTATTTTAATTAATTGTTAGGGAAGTGTAGGGCCTTAGCCATATACAGTTAATACAGTGAGAAGAAGCAAGAAACATAGACCTGCAGGTCTTATGTAGCTACAATCTCACTGATTTTGAGTGGAGGCTTTGCCCTGCAATGTATGCTGGGCAAAACTTTGGTTGTGAATTCAGTTGAACAAAAACATGGTAAAATAGAAGTAAGCTGCTTTTTCTGTTTTGTGTTTGAGATGACGTTGAATACAGACTGATGTTTCCAATTTCATGTGTCTAATGCTGTAAGAACTAGTGCTGTAAAATTGCCTTTTTGTACTTTTGTTTTTTTGGTTTTTTTTATTCCATAGCAACCTTCTGATGCTATGCGGTTAGCTGATGGCCTTGCTTTGTATTAGGAGGTATATTTATAGGTTGTGAGAAAAGCCTGAAATTCAAAGTACAAGACTGACAAGAATAGCAAGTTAGAAAAGCTGGAAAGTAAATAAAAAACTATGCAAAACATTACTTCAAAACGCCTTTTGGTGCTTTTCAGAGACCATTAAACACTGCATTTAGTACAGATGTTCTCTAGTCCTGGTGCTAGGACACCAGCTCCCCTCTCTTCAGTGTGTTGAACTAAATCTCTTTACTGGAAAACAGCTTTTTACTTCAGTCGTTTATTGCTTTAGCTGTTTGGCTTTATAGCATGTATTGGTTTGCACTGCACTCAAACACACAGCCACAGTCAGTCTTCCCTTCTATAAAACTATGAGCAGAATACATTTAGTTCATTAAGGTTGCACTCGATATGTGGAACACTTGTAATTCTTCTACTGCCAGACCCATGTTTCTGTGCTGACTGCCCAGCCCCTCTCTTCTGCACTCTCTTTGCAGAGAAACCAAAAGCTGGGAGAAAGCAGAATAGATAGATAGCCTGCAACATATGCACATTCATTTCAGATTTTGGTGTAGATGATGGGGGAGATTTCAGATGTTGTTGCATTTTAACCTTTCCCAACTGCTGCTGGGGGGGGTAGAGTTTTACATGCTGGATAAAAAAAATACCATAGAGAAACCAGTCAGCAGATATTATTGTTAAACACATGAAAATCTAAAATGCCCTGTTCTGTGGATCTCTTTAACAGGCTGACTCCTCTGGGTCAGTTATTCTTAGCCTAGTTATTTTCATCTTATGGTATTACAGGTCTAAGATTAGCCTGTTAGGCGTTATCATGCCATCTGAGTTACCTCCTAATATAACTGTACACCGGAATGATTATTTATAGACAGAGCATTCTGTCATTTTTGCTTTATTTCTGGTAGTTTAAATAAAGAAGAGCAACATTCAAGAAAAACCACAGATTCCTTCCTGCTGCCAAAACAACATGATAGCTGCCTGCTGAGGGGCAGGGATATTGTTTAAAATGTGTGCTCGCAGCAGATGCAAACATCTTACCTCTCCTACAACAAGATACCTCAGGGTACCACTACTTCTGTCTGCTCTGGAGGAGGGAGAGGGGTGCCAGATTGATGCACCAAATGACAGAGCTGAGATGAGCTTGTGGCTGCTGATGAGAACAAGGATAACCAGGTGCTATTTTTAGAGGTCGGCTCTGTCAAGCTCCATGTTCAGTGTGAACATGTCACATATGCACAAAGCTCCTCCAAAATGGTCCCATCTAGTTTTGTTACATAAAAGGGATATCTGCTGTACAAGTAGCCTTCTATGTGATTTTCACAAGACATAACAGGAAGCTTCAGTAAATCGATAAATTTTATTAAAGTGTTCTTCATGACTGCTACACAAACATTTATTCTCAGTAGAAAAACTTTAAACCTAAAGCAGAGCTGTTGTTCAAGAACACAGTGAGGCTTGTTCTCTCCTAAGGAAGTTGGCCAGGATTTTTGTGTTTGTATGTGTATAACTAGGAGGAAGCTTTTAGCTTTTAGTGGCAGTTTAGTAAAGAGCAGCAAAAATAGGAAAGTAACAGATCTTCAGCTGGGTGTCAGAGCAGCCTCTGCCTGCAGTTGTTGCTCAGGAAGCGGGCAGCTGACAAAAAAGGGAAATATTAAAGGATTGTAATTATCTAATGAATTCCATCTCTTTTAGCTTTCTGCTCTAAATAAGTGGCATGTTTCTGTCTTCGTGCAGATTTTGTGTGTAATCAGGAGGCACCTGATTTGTTCTACTTTAAAATGTTACTGGTGTAAAAAGGCTTGCAAAATCGGTGGAAGCCTCTGCATTGTTGAACCAGTGCTTCTTTAACTCCCATTATATAATAAGCAGCTCATTTTTTTTTTGTCAGCCTGGCAGTTCTCTGCATGACTGTAAAGGTACTTTGGCATTTAGTATAATCTAAGCATAGCCAACACATCTGTTTTATTTGTTTAATGTCTCATGGTTGTAAACTCCTTCCAGCTTATGGAGTATACAAACATGATGAGCTCCAAGAATTCAGGCCTCTTGCAGATGAATGTGCTAAAAATGCAGGTTGCTTTATTCTAATGATAACATGTTCTTCCTAGTAATAAGACTGAATATCATCAAAGGGAAACAAGAGAAGTAATGGAATTAATTCTTTGAAAATGTCAAATATATAAATCATGTTTTTACAATCAAAGACTATTGTTCCTCTTTCATGATCCCTGTGGTCAAAGGTATGCATGCCACAGGGAGGAACCACAGTTATTCAATTTCAGTGAAGTCTGGAATGGAATAATGAGCAGGCTTAATGTTAATTTAATAATTTCCCCCAATTGTTCTGTTCTTAATCCAAGTTTCCTTTTTCTTTCTTGGTGCCCAAGGCCACCTCCTTGTTGGTGTTGAGCAGCAACAATATGAGAGAAAGCAGGGAAAACAGACTGTTAGTGCTTAATCTTACACAGAGACTCTTTATGGAATTTTGTACTCATTTAGTAAAATGTTAGTGTTGGCCTTTTTATTTACCTGTTCATAACTCCAATTTTTGCAGAGACAGTAAGTTCTTACTTCTCTACATCCACTTGCTTGGTCTGTAGATAAATATCCTGGTTGAAAATGTGTATTTTTCCTAAGCCTTGTAAAGTCTTTTTTTTACAGACAGAAAAATGTAAAACTCCCGGACTCTTCAAATTTTTTTATATTTCAATTTGAATTTGACCTTGAAGTGCTTAAAAGAATATGTGTTGCAATATAACAAAGAATCATAAAGTAAAATACCTAGATTTTTTGAGACTTTTTGCTAACATAAATAGTGATGGAATTAGTATGAGGCACAGAATGGTGTTAGAAATAACAAAAGGAAAATCATCGCTATTCGTATTTTTACTGTCTTTATATTAGCATATTTTTATTTCATGTAGGCACATAATGTTAAGGACTATATAGAAATTTCTAGGATGCTTCAGAAGGCTCATCCTAAAAATCCTTGCACAGTAGCTGCTGAAATCTAGTGGGACCTAAATTCAGGAGAGCATTGTACCTTGATCCAGTAGCTCTCCAGCCTGTGTCATGTGTATTCTCAGAACTGCTCCAGGCTCTAAAGAGACATCCACTCGTTCCCATGCACACATCTGAAAGTTTGTGTCCTTTTATTTGCTGTCACTGTTTTTTCCTACGGGATCTATTTCAGAAGAGGAAGAAAACTTTACTCTATTTTATCTATTAAGTATTGTCAGTAGTTATCACAGTAATGGGAACTATTCCTATTCCATAGGAATAAGTTTTACTTAGGTTTTCTCAAGGAGTATGAAAGAAGGACTGGCAGAAGAGAAAGGTTTGAAGAAATGATGATGGAATTTTATAAATGGAGTAGTAGGGCAGAAATGAGCTATACAAGCATTTCCTATGTTAAAATGCTGTTGTGAGGGAGGGTGGGAAAGGCTCTGAAGATGTAAGAGAACTATGTGGGAGGTGGAAACCAGGGGATTTTGAAGCACAGTTCTAACTGTCCATGAACACAGGAAAAATATAGTTGGAAACAGTTAAGAAAGAAATCAACTGAGATGAGAGAAGTTTCTGTCAAAGAAATCTCTAATGCCGTCATAAAGAATACATGGGAAAGTATGAATATTTTAGAATCAACAACCCAGGTTGTTTTTAAAAACAACCCAGGGCTGTGTTACTCTTGTAATGACACATAAGCTAGTATTCAGGGATTTCTCTTGCCATTGTAGACATTCTTTTTCTATTTTCTTGGTCTGAGAATGAGGTTTGTGAAAAGGAGCAGTATAGGACACAGATTTGGTTTATGCATATACTGCAAATTCTGCTGCATCTCACCATCCTGAACTCCTTCCCTCCAATTGTAGCTCAGTTTTCCTGGAGAACCCGCAGAACAATCTCAGCAGAGCTTTGCCAAAAATTTCCATCCCTGTGTCAGCTGCACCATTCCTGTCCTGCCTTTTCTTCTTGACCTAGTAGGAAATTTTCTGAGCTCTGTGCTGATTTTCTGGTTTGTTCTTTTTCTTCTTGCGCCAGTGTATACAGGGTGATAATGGGACATCTGGAGAACTTACTAAGAAGGGAAATTACAAATGCTAAAATCAAAAGGACATAGGCAAAGAAGTAAAGAAGGAGTGCTAATGTAGCTGAATTAAGCAATGGTGATCCTATGAATTATTAAGGATACTAATATTGACACAGCTATTTTGTTTAGAAAATGTATGGTTAGAAATGGGAATATTTAGAAAAAAATTACCCTTGGGCTAAAAATTTTAAACCTTATCTAAGAAAGAATGCCTCTCTCTGCCTACTGGTCATGCATATCTACTTGTCACTGGCATGCATTTACAAAGATATATATATATATATATATATATATATATATTTTGCCTTATCACCAGTCTTACTCTGCCTCTCCTCACTGAGGGCACTCTGGTATGGCTATATTAAAACTTGTCAAAAATAAAAAATTTGTGAACTTTGGGTTTAACAAGTTAGCTGGGGTAGGCTTGAATGAGTGCCTGAGGCAAAGTGATTTTCCTTCTGCAGGCCTAGTAGCCCACCAGAGGCAGAGGCACATTCCATAAACCTCCTCAAGTGAGTCTGCTGTTCTTCATCTGCAGATACCCGAAGGTGTGCAGCAGCACATGTTTGATCCCAAGACCTCAGAAACTCATTCTTAAGGTCCTGTCTTTGTTATTTCTTCTAGGGAATACTATTACAGGTCTCTCCTGGTAGTGCTTAGAGATCTAGGTGCATGGCTGGTTTTAAAACATTAACAGCCAAATAGTCTTTAATGTTGTCCTTCAGACTCAAAAAGACATGAGTGAGTGTAGAAATCTGGACTCTTCCTTTCTTCCTTTCTTCTGGGCCCCCATTCCTCTGCTGGACAGTCACATCACTTGTACCAACACAGGTATTCATGTGTCCATTGGGGCTGGTGGAATGAAGAGCTGATCTTGGTTAAAAACATGATGGGGGTCATGCCCCCCGTGCCACTGCAGTGGGTGCTGTAGTGTGGGGAAGGAGGGCATCATCCTTGGGGTCAGAGGGGCCACGAGTGGGGAAGGGAGGCACAACCATTCCTCTCAGCTTTAGCTATGGCATACAGCAGCCTCAAAATATATTTAACCTGCTGCCTGGGAAATCTTCTGGAGATTTCACCTTGCTTGTCTCAGCATTTTGCAGGACAGAGCTTAAAATTTCACACTTAATTAACACGTTGTTAAACTCCAGTGAACTACATAGCACTTTACCATTAAGTATAATTTCTGCTAATTTTGTCCCTGTGAAGCTGTCAATAACTTACCTTTCATCATCCACAGGGTACATTTTATCTGTTGAAGTGAAAGGAAAATACCCTAAAAATGTACATTGTTTTGCATTAAGTAGAGTATTATATCTCTGTTTACCTTAGCAACCTGCAACAAAACAGAATCTACTGGAACAAGTAGCTGTCTTCATTTCAAAGCTGTATCAGTACCAGTGCTGTGTCTGTTCCAGGAAGACCTTCATCGCTCTTGCACTCAATTTCTGGTCCATTCTTTCTTTGTGAAGAAAATGTTTTGCCAAACATTCTCCCACTGGAGTCCCTCCTATCTTCTAGTTTTGTAACCTAAGTGTGCTTTTGTATGTTCTTAGATTTCCTAAACAATCTGAAAATCAGTAGAATTCAAGTTATTGGAGAAAAAATTTTCCTTTGTCTGGTGCTGTTCCCTGGTTGCTACTTAGGTACTGTTATCAAATACTTCCCAATGTAAACCAAAACCACAAAATAACCAACTGACAGGATGACATGTTAGCAAACACAGATCAAAAGGACCATATAATTTTCCCAGTTGTTGCTATAAATTTCTTACTGAGTGCAGTTTCAAGTTGAAGACACAGTTTGAGTCTCGTGGCTGGCACAAGGCTGTACAGACATTTTTTGGATCAGAACCCTTCAAAACGACTGAGGTCTCCACAGTAACAGCCAGAGTAGAAGATGCCAGCTCTGAAAGGAGAGAAATTTTTCACTGCTGTTGCTTTGCTGTGAAAGTCTGTGCATCTGAACTGGTGACAGCCACAAACTGTGCCCCCAGTGGGGGGAACTAGAAGCATTAGTTAGTGACAATCATGTAGGAAATAAAATGTTGTGTCCAGCTCTCAGGGAGTGGTGTTTGACTAATTGTCCAAACCCTCAGCAGAGAGAAGAAAACTCATCTTTCTCCTTAGATAACACGATCAGATGCTTAAACTTCATGATTCTGGATGCAATTAAAAAGTCTACCTGAAAGACAGTAGTTGCTTTCTGCAGGAAGAAGGCTGTACACATCAATCTTATATTTCTGCACTTTGTTTTTATGTCACCCTTACTTGCACTCCCCAGAAGGCCCATAGTTATGCAAATAATTCTCATTTCTAATATGGTTTTCCTCTTCCAGTATAGATTATAGATGGATGGATGGAGGTTTAGGTGGATATAAATAGTATGTGTTCCATGCAGAAAAAGCATAGTAGCGCAAATGAAAATCAGACTCTTTCTACTTATGGAAGTCTTCCCAAGCTCTTAATCATCTTAAATCCAATTAGTGTTTTCCTGTTTCTGGCATGGCTTCCTTTGAGATGGGATAACAGAACTGGAATAATCCCAACGGCAAAGCCTCATTGATGAATATGGAAACTTACTTTTATCCTGCTTTCAGCACTTTTAAGTTTTGGATCTTGCTGTACATTGACCACATGTTGTCACTGAGCTGTCTGCAATGACAGCCATCTGTTTCTAAGGTTATATTAAGGTTAATGAAGCACAGTAAGGTATATTCATCTCATTCCTCCCAGTAGAAATTACTGTGCACATGCAAAAAATGAGTGAACTCTTGTATTTTGTTTCCATATCACAAAGCTTTATTAGGACCTCTGGCATTCCTCAGAGCCTTCCATGAAATATCCTGAAGAGATTTGTTTCATCTGTGGTTTTAACCCAATCAATCTTTTTTCCATTATTCTTCTTTCCAGACCTCTATTAAAATAGCAATTACTGTTACCTCACTGCACTATCAACCTTTTCTGAAATTCAAAAAGAATGTTTATTTCCCTTCTGCTTTTTATCTTTAAAACCATTTCTGATCAGCTATAGAGTTCTTGTAACTTCACCTAAAGTTACAGAACAGGACACAAATTCCAGTGAGACACCTTGTGAAGGAGTTTTGCAAGTCCAGATAAGTCTGTGGACCAGATCTTTCACTGGTACCAAGTGTCACAGCCCCAGTAAAATCCAGGCCCTTTTTAATCACCATCTTGTTAACTCTTTGAAAGAATATTTTATGCTTTTGTATTTCAAAGTATGCATGCAATTAGAATTCAAAGCTCATAGCTGCATCTTAAAAAAATCAGTTTGCATCAAACTTAATTTGTTCCCTAAATGTCTAAGATTAAAACAAATCGAGTTTAAACAGAAATTGGCTCGGTTGTGGCTGTTAATGGGGGATATAATTTCTTGAAGAAAATAGGAGGAAAGAATATCTCTTTCCCTTTTTTCCTTTTAGAATTACATACATGGCTCTCATTTGGCTAGAATAATTTTTGCTCATAAAAAACATTAGAAGTTTTACATTCAAAATAACTAATTTTAAAAGTATTGGGAGATTAAAACAATTACAGTAGTTTATGCATTTCAATCGCAGTATAAACAGATCATATTTAAAATGAACAATTTTTTTTTGTTTGTTTCACCACTTATATGCAATCCTGTCTGTAGCTGTGGTCCAAAGACATTAAAATGAAAAGAAAATATAAAGATTACAAATCTGATATAAATACTAGAGGATAAAACATATGAAAAGGGATTAAGGGAGATTTATTTATAGCCTATAACAGAGCTCAAGGGACGTGGGCACTGGCTATAAATAACTTCAAGGTAATAATATAAATGAAGGAAGGGAATTATTTGTTCTCAAAAGATGGTAAAGCATGGAATAGTAGCCTGAAGCAAAGGAAAGAATAGATGTTAGAACTTTTTTGTCTCAGTAAGAGCTATGGAGAGCAGAGACATAAATAACTAAGGTAGGAGGCTGAAGCAGAAGCACCAACTGCAGCTATTTGGCTACAGATTAAAATTACTCGTAGACTAGTTGTGTTACAAAATTCACAGGGCTAGACTTAGTGATGCAAATGTTTTTTTTCTATTTTCTTACCTGTTACATTTTATAATGCCCACATTTCATGGTATGTGTTAATTTCTCATGAACATTCCTTCCAAGATTATTGAGCATCTTTAAACAAATCAAGGATAAAAAAAAATGTTATTATTAAATTATAACCTAATTTATTAGTTGAATTTAAAACTGCATTGTTTTCATCAAAGTAGTGGAGTTTCCTGTTGTAATTTGTTCTGGACTGAAGGAAGAAGTCCTCTGTTCTCAACAGTCCCTAGATGAGATGCTGGCTGTTGAGCACTGTAACCTCAAGTTGCTGGGTAGGCAAAACAGCTTCTGTGAATTGTACGTGGTGGTGTCAGAACACGGGGCATTTGCTGGGTAGTGCTGACTTCACTAGCAGGCAATGGCTCGTGTAGGTTGGGTGCTGGCAGGGTCCAAAGTGAGCTCTCGATACAGCCAGGACAGAATTAAGAAGGAGGAGACATGGCACAAACCCCAGCATGAATTAGAGTGCTGTAACTATCCCATTGCTTACAGCTGTAGACCTCTCAAAACAATATGGTTCTAGTCTAGGTCATCACTTGGATGTGTATTTCTTGGTTCCTCCTTTATTTCAATGTGTCTGAGGGGCTTCTTAATTTTGGACATTTTACTATTCAATTTAAAAATTTTGGATGAGATTGTTTCAGTGTAACCCACCTAAAAGAAGTCATTTCACACCTGTCATCAAGGACAATGCAGGAGACTTGAAAGACTGCAATGCTTTCAAGGTGGTGTCAGATATGCTGGAGAGTATGTAAGTGAGAGAGAGAGGGAGAAATCAAATGAGTAAAGGAGATAAACTGCACAGGTAAATTTGGACCTCTACAAATGACATATCACTTTCTTGGTCTAACTTACTGTGCCTTTTTCAGGGCTCAATAGGCTTTTGTACGTCGTGAGAACAATACAAAAAACCAAAGTGTTGCATTGTTAAATTAATATGGCAGCTCTTTTTATCTCTGCTTGTCTAGAATGTAGTCCACTGGGCAATAATAGTTTTGAGGGACTTACAGTTTTAGTTACTATGTGCAATATCCATCTTGTCTGAGTTAATATTGATCAAGTAATATAGACATTTTTGGCATGCACAGCTTCAATAAGTGTCTGTATTTTTGCAAGAAGAGGAATGTAATGTCTACTCATTCCTGCCCAGGATGTCATACTCAATAGCCTTATACTCTTGCATTGTTAACATTACTAGACATTCCCACTGCTGTTAAATCAGGCAGGGTCTCCTCTTGAATTACAGGCTTTTAAGCACACCTGAGCCTGAGGTATTTAACTGTTATTGGATTGGGTTCAGTGTATAATAGCTCAGAACATGTGTCTTACATTTCTCAGGCATTTAGTCAATATTTAGCTCTTTTCTCTGTCTTTCCTCTGTACCTCTTAGCTGTTAATTTTTGCAGTTTTGAAAAATGTGTCTTAATAAGATAATTAATAATATTATTTCGTGTGGATAATAGAGATAAAAAATGAAGAGCCTGTATGGTAGAGGACAGCATTTGATTTTATACCTACCACCTCTTTTTGTCATCCCCTTTGTGCCACACTCATACCCATGTTCCCTCTTGGCTAGATGACAGCACCGGAAAAATAACTTCTCGCTCAGATGCCAGCCTTTAAAATCTGGTGTGCCCCACGTGCCAGGTGGCTCTGGAAGTGCAGTGTTGTTAGGAAGACCTGTGGTCTTCCTGGATTTGAGGTATGTTTTTGAGAGAATGTTTGTTGTAGCTTGTGAATCGGTGGTACTCACCTGTCAGCTCTGCAGAGCAGGCACCAGCTACCTCCAGGAGCAATTTGCCTTGTTTCCCTCTGTGGCCTTTGGATTGCACATGCCAGTGTCTGATTATTGACAATTGTCTGGGAACCAGTAATTTCACTTAGATGAAACAAATGTGCTTTGGGGAAAATCCAGCTTTCCTAGACTTCTAAGGAACAAGATATCTGGTTTAATTTATAAAAACTTCAGCACAGAGTTGTATGTTTTCAGTCTGTATAAAATATTGGATTTCTTAGTTTTTCTTTCTTTACATGGCTTGTCATGATCTTTTCCTCTGCCCCTTTTGAGTCTGAGTCTGTTTTTTTTTTTTTTCCTGGGGAGGTTGCAGCTCATGTGCCATAATAGGTATTTCTCATGGTTATCTCTCCAAGACGACCCATATAGTTGACAGCAGAGCTGCCTGATGTTTCTGCTTGGACTTCCCTGAATTGCATTGCTTTATTCTGTCAGAAAAACTCAGTAGTGTTGGGACATGATGACAGCTACACAATGGTCCTTGTACAAACAAATGTTCTCCCATCATGAAGGAAATAAGGTGAAAGTGTTGATAATCTGTCTGGCTTGGGATTCTTTGGCCTGAAAAATGTCTTATGTGTATAGGATTTATGTTAGTTAGGAAGCCCCTATGCATTAAAAGAACTTTCAGGCCTGTTGAAAATTGGAGTGGACTAAATTAGATTAAGAAAATCCTACTCTTAATTTCCCAAGATTATTAAGATGGCACTTGCATGCTTACTTTGATTTTTCAGATGAAAGAATAAAGAAAGAAATCTGCAGCCCATCAGATTTTCAATGAGTAAAAATGGCACTATGATGAAAAGTTTAGTTATTTGGCATGCATATTGTCACATTTCAGTATTTAATATTCGTTATGTTTTGAATGCACTGTCCATAAATACTTTAATATATTTTTCTGCCAAGAGGCATCTGTCTTACACTGTAAAAGTCCTTCTCACTTTATTTCATCTTCTTGACTGAAGTATCCTAGTTCCTACTGACTGTTTCAAAGTTAAATAAAATTAAGTCAAATTTTTTCTTAATTTTTATTTCTATTGTAATTTTCCCTTTGTTCTTTCTCCATTCATGCAAAGCTATGAATTTAATCACAAGACCTTTGGAAGCCTTGGATTCTGCCTTATCACGATGAAATGTTTTTTGAGGGGAGAAATCACCAAATGAGAAAAAAAAATAGAAAATTATTTATGATTTGGGACAAAATTATTTACATTTTGTCTATGCAGATTGTGGCATTAATTCAAATTACTGGGATAATTTGTAAGAAAATGTGAACAGCTCTCAATTATACTGGTATCAGTCACTTTCTCACAGTGTTCCTTAGGGCATGTTTGTTTGCATGGTAAAATGTGTATAGAAAAACTGTCTGCTTAGTAGATGGGTTCAGTTCCTGTCCGCTTCGTGTTTTTACTTTTATTTGGCAAAATAATGTAAAAAATGTTTATTACTTATTCACCATGACATGAATAAATATCCAACTTTTCCAAAATCTAAACATTTGTTGCTGTTCCAAAATTAAGGGTCTTAATTTATATCTGATGCCAGTTGGTAAAGTCGTAAAGTCTGGAATTAAATTGCCATTTTCTTTCAATTGCTTGTCTTTATATATGGAAAAATATTCAGAAAAAGTTACTCTCTGATTTGAAGTTTCATTCACTTGTACGTGGGCCAAAAGCAAATGTTACGCATCTGTGAAGGCTTACATACTTTTATGAACTTGAAAAGGGAAGCATGAAATTAAGTATTATTCTTACTTATTATAGAAAGAACAAAATCACATGCTGATGCTCTTCAGTCTTTCAGGAAATATTTTATCTTTAGAATGGAGGCCCCAGGGCTGCCGTGCACAGCTGAGCCTGAGGCCTCTGCAAAACTATATATTCTTATGCATTTTTTTCTGGCACCTGTGCCTACTTTGGTGTTGTTTTTGCTTGAGAAGTGAGAAAGTGATACAGGCAGTAAGGCTTTGCTGTGCTCCCTCCTGCTGAAGCTCCTTGGCTATAAGTGAGCAGGGAAGTAAATGAAAGCTGTTGTCCCAGTTTCATTACTGCAGTGGGATCGTGCCATTGGTAGGAGCCCCAGGACACCCAGAAATCATTGTGGGGAGAGGTGATTCAATTTTATAATTAATAAAATGTTGTGTTATGCCTCTTTAGCACTGTAAGCTAAACAGCAAGCTGTTGAGTCTTTGGGTTCTGATCCAAGAAGGCAGATACCTTATGTATAAAGCTCTGGTGCTTAGACACTCGTAGTTTTTTCACCAATATGTGTGTATTATACCTGGACTTAAACCCCATAAATCTGTTATAAAGAAGATCTTTTGTTGACAGATTCTGGAAGTATAAGATCAAGAAAAAGTTCCTTATGATTAAAAATTTAGGTAAAATTAAAAGACTATGTAATCATTTTTTAATGATTGCTTTCTAAGAATGATTACAATGACTATGAAAAAACAATGAAGTCTTACGCTTCAGCTGTCATAATAAATGTCACTAGAGCTTTAACTCAGCAAGTTGAAAAGTTTTCTGTGGCCATAAATATTCAAAATTTCAAATTAATAAAGTCTTTATCCAGTGACATTGGTAACTTGGTTGGATGTTCATCACCAACCTAAACTTGATTGCAGCCATTGAAAGTGTTTTATAAAACTTATATGCCTTAAAGCAGAGGCAAATTTTTTGAGGAACTACCTTATGTAGGAGAGGAAATGAAATTCTGGTTTCATGCTCACAAAGAACTTAGTGAAATTATTTTAGTGTTATGAAATGACAGGACTCACAAGTTTGTATGAGGTCTTAAGCTGAGTAAACTAGTATTCTGTTACCTGGAACTGGATTAACCAAGCTTTTCAGCAGGCAAGGGAAAATGCATTTTAGTATAGCGAGGTGAAATGATTATCAAGTCCCTTAAGTTTTGTTATCTTTTATTTTTAACCATCTGTTAGTATGAATGAACTAGTAACTCTTTTCTTTCATCGCTGGTAACTCTTTCATTCTTACTGTTCAGGTATTTTTTTATCTCTTCATTTTATCGCCACATTTTATACCAGAATAGAGCAGAATCTTCATTGTAGTGGTGGTCAAAAATTTTAAGTCTTACTGTTAAACCAGCGTATCTTTGGGATTTTCAGACTACTTTGATGTGCTACCAACATTTATACTTTTGTAGGAAATAGCAGTAAATATTTGTGAAGCTTCTGACAATGCTATTCAACTGTCTGCTAAAATGTGACTTCTTTTTTTTTCCTCCTGTTATTTTTGGCTGAAACTTTTCAACCATTTTTTGAGAAAGGAGCTTGACAAAAATAAATCATTCTGTCCTTGAAAAGTTCTACCTGCCTTATTCTAGAGCATAAAACTCTGATGCTCTTGTGCTTTAGATCAGGAACTTGGCATGTGATACTTGTGGCTGAAAGACGAATTTTCATTTTCACTGTGCAAATCTATTTTGGTTGGCCAAATTTAAATTGCAGATCAAGTTTTACTTTGTGTCAAGGTCTTCTGTCTTCAATTAGCATGTTGTGTTCTTGTCCTTTTCATTGATCTTGGCTTTCAAGGCAGAGCAGCCAAAAGTGGTCCTGGTGCAATTCCAGGTGCCTCAAGCAAAGGCAGGACCTTGTTGTATCCCTCAGCTTGTCTTGCAGACCCCTCCACCTCCATCACCAAGCATGGTAACAAGTAGACTTTGATGAAAGGCCAGTTGGAAACTGGAAGCATAAGGGAGAGAAGGGGGAAAAAAGAAAACTGAATAGGGAGGAACTGACTGATCAGCCAAGGAGGCCATGTCTGGTTGAGAACCATGGGGAAGATGGAACAGGTTAGGAAGAATGGGGCTGGATGGAAGGTGGGAAGGATAGGAGCCAGGGACAGCTTGGATGGAAGTGGTAAAGAATGAATAAAGGATATGAGAAAGGACAAAGTGCAAGAGGTTAGTAGGATTAGGAGCTGTGTAATCTCACCACATATTCTTCTTAGAGAACTTTTATCTATGGCCATAGTGGATGAAAGATGAAAATGTTTCCATAACTTCATGGTTTCATGCCTGGCTACAGGCTTCACACTGTTGATACCCTGCTCAGGATGCTGAGTTTATTAATTTCTTCCTGAGCCCACTTTATGGAACTTTTCTAAATGTGACTATATTCACACAACACCTTCTGTGAAACATGAGGGGTTGTTGTTGCTGTGTTATGGGTAGGAACTAAAGCAAACATTTAAAATACAAGGATACTGAATATCTGTGAATTCATGGTGCCCTCATTAAAAAGATAAGGGCTTGAGGTTTCAGCATGCTTGCTTTAGATAGAACTGCTATTTAAGGCAGGGTTTGGGGCTTAATTTTTAGTCTGATGAGAATTTTAGTAAAGTATTTAATATAAAAATGTTTCATTCATTTATTCATCTTTAAAAAACAGTCTATTTTTGTGAGGTAAAAGATATTTTTATCTTTATGCAGAGTGAATTGAGCTTCACTATAGGCAAGGAATAATTACCTGAGCCCTCTGTCTGTCTTTGTCAAAGTGTTATATATGATTTCTCAGAGTCATAACATTTTCTTCCAGCATATCAGTCCTTTGGATTTTGCTAAAGCCTGTTCAGCTAAAAATTGCTGAGAGTGAGCAACTGATACAAACCAAGTTGGTGCTATAATATTTCTGAGAAATACTGTCAGTTCTTGTGAACTATCTTTAGTGCTACTTCTTTGTTTCTAGTGGCTTTTCTCCAACATTCAAGCTGTTGTTTTGCTGACTCACTGTTACAATTTCAGAAATATCCTGGATACAAATAGTATCACTCTGTATTCATTCACACGTTCTCCTTTGTTTTAGAATATCTTTGGGTAAATTATTAAAATGTCTATGGATACTTTGCCTTTGAATCCATAAATATCTGGCAATAGAGTAAAAACACCTAAAAAGAATCTTCAAGCTTATGAAACTTGCAAAATTGGGAACTTGGGATGTGTCAGAACTAAGCTACTAGTGCAGATGGGTGAAATTCACACACCTGTTCCAGTGAGCTCCTCGAGCTTAAAGAAAGGAGAGAAAGCATTAATATGATAGGAAGTTTGCCAAATACTGTACACTTTGATTGCAATGGCCACAGGTTTATCCCTCACCTGCTACCTCAGGATAACAAAAGCTGCCCTTCCAGTGTTTTTGGGGTGACTACCACATTTCTGATTCATTCTGCAAGAGCCCAGGAATTAGAAAATTCTAATCTCTCAGTGGCATTTCTTGGTAGCTTCCTAAGTTTCAACAAGAATGAAAAAAACCAGCAGCTTAAGTGTAACATCGATCAGTTATCAGCTGACAACAGCCTGGACAGAGCTGCAGTGAACAGGGTAATGCTGAAGTGGAGTGAATGAGGAAGGGAGGAAAGGAGAAGGAGGAAGCTATAATATTTCTCCTGTGAGTCTTTGGTGAATATTTTCAAGCAGTCATGAGGAAATTATTTACTGTCAGCCTCTTCCCAGTTAATCAGCTCAGTTTTCAGGGTACCAACTATGTTTGTAACTGTTTCAGGAGAACAGAGAAACAGAGGCTCACTATATATGCAGTTCTGATAGGTAGAAAATTTTTCTATTTTAGTAAATAAAATGACAGTTGTCTGCATTACAAAATGTAAATACTGTTTATACATCTTAGAATCCCTAATTAATGGAAGCTAGACCCTCAAAATCTTCCTCTGGAGCTCAGCAGACATTTTTACAGTGAGGCAGAACAGAGGAGCTCAGAGTGCTTCAGTGCTCCTCCAGAACACACCAAGCTGACGCTTCTCTGTCCCCTCTCCCTGAATGCTGTGGAGAGATCAGGCTTTCTTGCACTCAAAACACTTAGTCTGGCAAATACAGATGTTAAGGTGTTGAGGAGGGATAAGGATAAAGAGATTTTGCTTAGCTAGTTTTTGTTAGTTCATTTGTCTTTTTTTAAAACTTCTCTGTCTCCTTAGTTTCATGTAGAACATCAAAGCTTTGGGCTTCCACGTGGCTTACCTGGAGCCAGGAATGTACTCATCCAAATGAGTGTGAGTGGAAACTCAGTGCAATGTTCCTTACTAGTGATGCTCGTGCTAGGAGGAACAAAATCAGTTTGCTTTACAGCCACAGATGCTCTGTTGCAGTCACTGTTCAAAGTTGCTTTGCTTTCTGAATTAAATTGAACTGTGCAATGGAGTTACCAGATTAATTTCACCCCTCTAAATTCTCTGATGACCTGCTGAAATCACTAACCAAATGTAATGAAATCAAGGCCTCTTATTAGCCAAGTATATAATTTGCTGATATGTGGAAGAGCCTTGGCTCACTCTTTCACTTGCTCATCCTTGGAACATTTACATTGGCACAGAGATTCCTGTAATGGCAGTGACATAAGAGTGACTATTCTAGACAACAGGCATGGAATCAATAGAATATATAATCCTACATCTAACTTAAGCACACAAATAAGCTATTTTATATGCTAAATTTTCTCCCTGATATTTGGACTACAGGGATGTCTCATAGCTTTAGACAGGTCAGCTTCATTTATGGACAGTGCTACTCTTTCAGAGTAAAGCAATCAGACTGACAAATCCTTTTTATAAACTGTAGTTGGAGTAATTCTTGACTTGGGGAATTAATTCATGTATTTATACCTCACGTGATTAGAATTTTACTCTAAGTTCCTGATTTTTATCATTTCAAAGGAATTGTTTCAACAGTCATCACCTGTTTGAATTCATGATGTAAACTAGTCTTGATGCCTTATGATAATTTCACCTTCTGAGCTGCAAAGGAAAAACAAGAGATGTGGGGAGAAAGAAGCTGCATTTTGTTCTTTCCTTGCCTTTCCCATTCAGGTAACTTTCCACTGGGGCATAAACTAGTTATTGGTCTGCAAAACTTCAGTAGTATGAAAGTATTTATTAATAGCAATTATAATAATATTAACAACCACAGTAGAAATAGTAATAGAAGCAGTGACAAGTTTGGTCTGTTTTGCTCTTCACATAGTAATAAACCACAGGTATGAAAGGTAAAAAGAGAGGCAGGACAATGTTTGGGTGGATTCTAACTGGGAAGAGCAGTTGAAATTCATGAGCAGTTCTGTTTGCATCAGCTCCTTTTTGTGTACTTTGTGGTACTCAGTGCAGAATGGAAAGTCAGTGTGAAAGACAATAAAGGTTAAGAGAGAGAACGAGGTGGGAGACAGGCTTCTTTAGTGGAGAAAAATGAGAAAGGGAGAATGGAAAGAAAGGAACATTGCAGAAAGTAGTGTGTAGGTGGAGGTAACTGATTGATACTATGAGCAACCTCAAGCCCTTTTCGAGGAGGATGAGAAGACATTAAAGAGAAGGAATTATTTTCTAATGATTTAAAAACATCGAACGGGCAAAAAAGAGTTAATTAAGTTATATTCTGGCAACAGAAAATCAAATGTGAGATGACATTTTAGCTGTGAGGCCCACTTTAGGCTGTTGAAAAATAGTGGAATACTAACAGTGTTCTATTTTTTCCACAGCCTCAAGAAAACCTCATGGCTGCAGTGTCGCTGCTAATTTACTTTTACATTTCATCACACGTTAGTTTTACAAAGTGTGTTGCATGTCCTCCCAAAGCTTTTGCTAAAATTTCTTTACATTTTCAAGTTATATTTTTCCCATTTTAAGGGTGAAGGGTGTTTGCACCTTCTTTATACAGTTAGTTAATCATGATGTATGCTGTTACACTGCCTTAGCAGAATTAAGAGTACAGTCTATCTCCACAGAATTAATTCTGTAACTTACTGGAATTTTACTGAAACAAATACCACTAACAAATCTGCAGAGCTAAATGGAAACATGTGCTCTGAGCTTGCTGTTAGGTAACTCGAGGGCACATCTCTGCTGTTACGTTATCTCTTCTCTTGTGTTTGGGTCCAGGATTGTTTTCCTTATTCATTTAAAAATAAATGAGAGAGAGAAGGACATGGCCATACTGAGCCTGTATTGTTTCCACAAGGGTAGCTTATAAACAGATTATCAAAACAAACATTTGTGCCACACTTCATTCCACAAATAGAGAGCTGTCTGATAGTAGTCAGCATGGTGTATCTCATAGAGAACTTGAATTTAATACCAGTGTTAGGCTTTATGTAAGAAGATAGCCTATAAAACTGGAGCCCTGCTTTGCTGTGTCGACATGTCTGGAGCTCAGAATAAAATTGAGTTTCCTGCTTTAGCTGTAGCTTGATCCTAAAATAACCTGCAGAAATTATAGTTCTGATTACAGGGAAAGTGAAGGACTTAGAATATTCTCCTAATAAAGTCACGGATCACACAAGTCTTAGTCATCTGTAGTCTGTCGGTAATGGGCATTTCAGAGAGGGAAAGAAGCTTTTGAAATTAGATAATTTGATTTGCAATCAGGCCTAATTATTTTAGGAACACAGAAAACCTTTGTTTTTGACAAAAATAACAATCTGGAATTCAATTAGACGAGAACAAGCCATTATAATGGATGCCACACATCATCCACAGGAAAACTGCTGTCTTGGGGGAGAGAGTTATGTTTGAAATGAACTCCACCTGTCATTTTTCTTATTGCCATTTCTGAAATAAACAATTGAGCTCAAAGGACACATAACCCTAAATGATAAATAAAATGCTTGTAACCAAAAGTACATTTAAACCCAATGTACAATAAACACTAATTTAAAAGTCCTAAGGAAGTCTTTCCATCCTATTTTGAGTATTATGCAACTTTACAGGTGCAGAAAACACTTTGGGAGAGTAATAAATACTAGAATAAAACCTGGCTATCCTCATGAAAAATGCAGATTTGAGAGCACCACTGGTGAACTGAAAACCAATGTATAATTTGGAGTTAAGACAGTTTGGGTTAGCTAATGTTATTAAAAGACCTTAGTCTCTTTTCTGGGATTTCTTATTGCCTTGTATAAATTTGTTAAATCTTTATAAATTAATAGCAACATTTAAAAGCTTAATCATTCAGCTTTCTGTGCCTGTACATGAGTGTATGAAATACTGAGATGCAATCCAATGAGTTGTCAATTGATCCAGCTCTTCTCATGGATTCAGCATGGGGGAAAGCCAGTGCTGCTTTGGGCCTAGATAAGAATCAGTATTCAATGCAAGCCTTAGGATTTTTTTGCCTATATAGTTTTGCTGGAGGGGGGCCAAAGTACTGTATTATTTACACAGTGAATAAGCTTTCCTCATTTGCTCCACTAAATGTGGATAATTATCATTCATTTTAGGTTTTTCAGTATAAATGACACAGATGTCCAGACAACATATTTATAATTTCACCCCATCTGTGCTAATTTTTCTATAAATGTCCTCGTAGTACAGCAAGTATTCTGTTTTATCAACAATATCTGCAGTGTTGAATAACATTCAAAGATGTGACTAATATTCAGCCCTCATTATAAGAAAATATACCCACCCCATCCCAGAGTCACAGCACAGTTAGAAATTCCCTGGAGTGCCTTGGTTTGTTTTGTTCTTTTGGTTTTCTGGGTCCATCCAAGACTTGCAGTGGTGCCAGAGGGCAATAGACAGCAAATCCCCACAGTTTATGTTCAAGGCATTGTGCACTTAAATGTATTTGGTTATCCATGAAGGAAGAAATCACAGAAAGGTGTATGCATTTCTTCTGAAAGAAGGGGTTTTCTTTAGAGCCCTTCATTACAGCCCCTTCCTCTTCAGATTGCTGGGTGAAGTGAACCAGGCGACTAGTGTGTCTTAAATCCTCAAACTGGGACCCAGCTTTGTATGGCTTAGACAGGAAGAGTGTAGTGTTTGTAGGGACTGCTATGCTGTCACTTGCTTCTAATGTGCTCTAGGTGGTAGTTTTTCCCCTCTTCTCAAAAATGTTTGCAGTTCATCGCTTCAGAGGCAAACTTGCATTGTAGGAGACCCCTCAGTGTTAAGCATGAGACCTTTTTGAGGTCTGCTTTCTTAAATCACCTCAACTTCATCAACCTTGCTCAGGCTCACCTATACAAATGTTGTGTAAATGTAATTATCTAGGAAATTTATGTAGGAAGTAATAATGGTCATTCAGGGAAAGTGTATTTTTTAATTAAACAACTTGGTCATTTATAATTTTTCCCATGGTGTTCCTCAACTCCTGAAAGCCACCAGTGCAGTTTACATTTTAATGACTCAGGAAAATAATATGCTTCCAGAAGCATATTAAACAATTGAAGCAAAAGAAAATAATCCAGAATCACAAAATGGCTATGTATTCCCAGTCCCAATCTCAAAAATTTCTCTCTTAAATTTGTAAGAACAGTTGAGAAAAGAGGTCAAAACCTCGAAACTCACTCTTACTTAAGAGAAAAAACATCAGAGCAATAGAAATTCTGAGTAGGATGGAGTTTAAAATGGAAACAATGTTATCAGAATCACAGGCTTCTGAATACCCTGCTACTTAAAGATGTATTGAAATACTTCAAAGGAGCATTAGACTATGCTTTTCAAGAAAAGTAGTACCAAGCTGTATAAGGTAAATTCCTTCTGCAGCTTTTGAGGTTATTTGGTCTATTATGTATTCTATCAGGTTCACTAGCACTCACTCCTGTTTTCTCAGGAAGGAGTAAACTGTGTAAGACAGGGTGGTTCAATGTGGTAAATAGTGACTGCACATAAAGGAAGGAGCACCAAAGAAAGCACTATTTTCCCAACAGCTAGAGTTGTGCTTGCACATTTCCAGTGCATTCTGAGCACTTACAGAAGAGCTCTACAGATACCACCTTTTAACAGTCCCTATGGAAACAGAAGGTTATAGGAATTCCTTCTCTAGGTGTAAAAACAAGTAAACAGTTTGGTTTTTTAACAGATCTTTTTGTGGTAAAATAGCACTTAAACACTGCAGTTTCTTCATTACTTAAGATCCACATTTCAAAAATTATTGAAGCATAAAGAAATTTGTGTGAGAAGGACCTTAAGGGTCTCAAAAACACTTGGAAGGCAAATGACTGCTGACACCTGACTATTCATCCAAGGACTTTTAAGGAACAAAAACTTTAAAACCTGCCTCAAATTCTAATATATTATCTGTGTGTTGCTGCAAGTGAATTACAAGTGCCAGTTTGTAAAATCAAACTATTCCTTCTAGTTTTTTTGCATCCTGATGCATTTCCTGTAAGGTGGTGTTTGTATACCAGTAAGATATCCAGCTTCTGCTTGATATGAGTGCTATAGAGGCATTTTGCTGGAAGGGTAAAACTGCTTCTTCCTATTGTATCAAAAAAAAACCCCCTTTCCATCAAAAAATTTTGGTCTGTAATGGGGTCAGAGGAAATTAAAGTGGCCTTTCATTCTGTGTTATAGGAACTTCCTCTGAAGTTTCAAACTACCAGACTAGCAGGCTAAATTCAGCAGCAGGGATGCCTTCAATTAACTGTATCTGTTCTATTTGTAGTACAAAGGATATGAAGAGCCTACATAGCTTAAAAGAAAGGAGGCTAAATAGAATTTAAAGAGGTACCCTGCATACAGCACTCTCAAAGAAGAGGAATGGGATCTCTGCCAGTCAGCAGTTTAGGATCACGGCTAATGCAAAGACCTGGCTTGAATTTATGCAGGTGTGCTGTCTAGTCAATTAGATGTCCAGGAAGAATTTTTCTAGAAGTTGCTCATAATGTAAAGCAAACTTCTGAAAATAGTGCCAAAGTGAACAATGTGAATGAGTTTTAGGCAGAATTAGTAAATTCATTTTAGAGGAATGCATGGTTAGCTCAGGGGATTGGTAGTAATCTTGAGATCTTCATCACTTGAACACCATTATGAATTTAGCCTGGTTGTTGATGCCAGTCAAAATACACTGTCTTTGTTATTGATCTCTGTGAAATGACTTTCCAGCGTCCTTGGAAGAAAATCCAGAGCCTGCAATTGGCACACAAAAATACTGAGATCAAAAAAAACTGACATAAAGATAATTGACAAAAATATTGAATGAGCATGGTGATTAAATTACTACTTACCTTCTGCAGACTGACTCAGAAGGATGGACCTCTTGCAGGGAGGCTGGCACAGACTGTGGGGAATATCATGTTCCTTACCTCTCTCAACTTCATGCTGTAATCTGGCAGTGGAGTGAACAGCTACTGAGCTCCTAAGGAAAGAGAAAGGAGAATGAATGAAAGGAGTAGCTGTGTATTTTGGCATCAGTTGAATATCTAGAATCATCAGGAAGTGTGAAACTTCTCTACAGTTCTCTCAATGACTGTTCCAAATCCCCTTGAAAGCATTTCTGGATTTGAGACTCTGGGTTCTCTTACACCTTTTCATATCAGAATAATATTAAAACAAGGTTACTCAGCTTCAAGTGGCATTAATACTCAGTGTTGCGAGTATCTTGGTGCTGAACTGTCATCTACCTTAGGATCATGGCAGAAGTACTTATTCATGATCTAGTGGTGTTTACTGCTGGTAAATGTAGATATGGAAGACAAGAGATTATCTGTTCTCTGGGCTTACTATGCCCCAGAAGGTCAAAAACCCAAGGAGAACTCTTAGTTCAAAAAGAGAGAAAAGGCTGGCATGTAGTCAAAGTGCAAAACAGGACTCCAGTACTCGAGCTTTAAATTTGTTTCATATTATTAGCCATCACTCACCAGCACTGGTGGTTTTGCAAGCCATTTAATATTGCTGCAAAGTGGAGGGATTGTGGATTCCAGTTTGTTTTCCTTTATCTAGCAAAATGTTAAAGGTGGCACAGATTGGCAAAGTTTCCTTTTCAGTCAGCAGAGCTACTCTGTCATCTGGCCCTAGGCAACCAGATATTCACTGATGTCATTAGTTCTGACACATGATAAATATGCAGTAAATTTTCTGTGTATTCTGTAACTGAGTAAGGTGGGGTTCCACTCCAGGGTAAAATGAGCCAAGATTAAATTAACTCTCTATCAGGAAATATAAAAAAAAAACCCTTAAAAATTCTATTTAAACAGGTTAATATGATTACACTGAAAATAATTTTGCTTTGGAATAGTATTGGAATAGTATCATGAAGTGAAACCAACGCTGTATGTCTCCTTGCTTGGGAAACTCCCTCAAATAAGTTTTGCCTATAGAGGTTACTCATTTCAACTAAAACAATATTTTGTGGATTTTATTCCTTTGAAGAGTAGAGAACTTCTCCCAAAATATTATTTTTCACTAGATCTCTGATTTTCAGAAGTGCAGAGCTTTATCTTTGAATAGGAGGAGGAAATGATTGCCCATATCTGTTGAAAATGCAAGCTCTTACTGTCAACATCTTGTGAGAAGATGCACTGATGCCGCAAACTTTCAAGTTTCATTTCAGACTAATTCCAAAGATTTATGCCAGCTAAATTCTCACTACAAAAGATGAGAACTTTGGCAGCCTACGTTGCCAAGCATTTCATTCTTAGAAACAAGATTGCTTGTAACAAGTTACACGATTTTGTAACTTGATGCCATGTATTAACTTGTATCCACAGCGAGCTCATAAATGTTTCATAAGAGCAACTTTGTTTCAATTGCATTACCAAAACAATCCATTTCCTCTGTATTTTTTTTCTGTTGATGTGTGCTTTCGGAAAAAAAATAGTTTTTTAATTGAGGATATTTGAAGAATTTAATTACATTCAAAATTAGATCCAAAATAAGTATTAATATTAAGGGAGATATATAGGTAGAGGTTTTAAATATGTTGGATTTTGCTTCTCTGTATCACATTGGGGTTTACCTTTTATTTTAACCAATGACAGAGATTTACCCAAAGGAATCAATTGATGTATATTGCAAGAGGATTTCAGGAATCATGCGGATCAGATTTTCGTCTAGATTAAGCACATCTGCCTCCATACAGCAATTACCAAATTTAGGTTAAAAAATCGGATATATTTCTCTGGTGTTCTCATCTCACCTACTAGACAATTCATCTTCCTCAGTGAAAAAGTTTCACTGAATTCAATGAAGCGTGACTTTTGCCAAATCAAGATCTCTGTGGCACCTGAATTACATTCATTAGTCAGTGATTCTGAGTCTTTTAATTTCTTGTATTCTATTCCTTGATTTCGGATCATCTGCTTAGTCAGAGGCTGAATTGCAGTAGCTCACCTCCACATTCAGCAACAGTACAAAACACAAATGAGCATGGAGCTAAATAAATAATGACAAGCTACTAGGGACTGGTGATATTACCATGGCAGGGGCAGAACAAAGCAAACCCATGAAGGATCACCTTACTTGCTCTGCTGCCATGGCTCACATGCAGTGCTCATATTAAAATTTCTGCTGATCTTTAAGAGCACGTGGACTGTACAGATTCAGGGGCAGAAGTTTTGGAATTTGTTGTGGCAGGAACATACTAGTACTATCATACTAGAAAATACATTTTATCTACTTATTCTGTAAAGATCTGAACAGTATAAAGATTTTGATAAAACCACAGTTTCTGTGTGATAGAAGTTGTAGAGCTGTGTAGATAACCTGAAGATTTCATCTCATCTACATTTGAATGTGCTTCATTTCAGAGCTCAGCTGTTTTTGTTCTTGGCTGCTGTAGGCTGAATCTGAACCTGGATCCAAGTACCAAAAGGACATCTGTCATTCCTGTGCTCAGTTACTCTTCTTGCTTTCCCTGGGTTGGAAAGAAAAACCTGACAGGATAAACTGGAACACTGAGCTTGTATTGATGGCTAGGAACTGAGAGTTAGAAAATGAGTGCAGGGAATGTGGTGAGAGTTGGGGAACAGATGAGACAAAAAAGTCCTTTGGAAAAAAACAAGCACTTGTGATTCACTGTTTGATGTAGACTAACAGCCATAAAACTACTTCTTCCTGTTCTTGAGTGTCTACTTGAAGTTAGTGCCAATTTAAAATCTGTATCCACAGCGAGCTCATAAATGTTTCATAAGAGCAACTTTGTTTCAATTGCATTACCAATACAATTCATTTCCTCTGTATTTTTTTTCTGTTGATGTGTGCTTTCGGAAAAAAAATAGTTTTTTAATTGAGGATATTTGAAGAATTTAATTACATTCAAAATTAGATCCAAAATAAGTATTAATATTAAGGGAGATATATAGGTAGAGGTTTTAAATATGTTGGATTTTGCTTCTCTGTATCACATTGGGGTTTACCTTTTATTTTAACCAATGACAGAGATTTTCCCAAAGGAATAAATTGATGTATATTGCAAGAGGATTTCAGGAATCGTGCAGATCAGATTTTCGTCTAGATTAAGCACATCTGCCTCCATACAGCAATTACCAAATTTAGGTTAAAAAATCGGATATATTTCTCTGGTGTTCTCATCTCACCTACTAGACAATTCATCTTCCTCAGTGAAAAAGTTTCACTGAATTCAATGAAGCATGACTTTTGCCAAATCAAGATCTCTGTGGCACCTGAATTACATTCATTAGTCAGTTATTCTGAGTCTTTTAATTTCTTGTATTCTATTCCTTGATTTCAGATCATCTGCTTAGTCAGAGGCTGAATTGCAGTAGCTCACCTCCACATTCAGCAACAGTACAAAACACAAATGAGCATGGAGCTAAATAAATAATGACAAGCTACTAGGGGCTGGTGATATTGCAATGGCAGGGGCAGAACAAAGCAAACCCATGAAGGATCACCTTACTTGCTCTGCTGCCATGGCTCACATGCCGTGCTCATATTAAAATTTCTGCTGATCTTTAAGAGCATGTGGACTGTACAGATTCAGGGGCAAAAGTTTTGGAATTTGTTGTGGCGGGAACGTACTAGTACTATCATACTAGAAAATACATTTTATCTACTTATTCTGTAAAGATCTGAACAGTATAAAGATTTTGATAAAACCACAGTTTCTGTGTGATAGAAGTTGTAGAGCTGTGTAGATAACCTGAAGATTTCATCTCATCTACATTTGAATGTGCTTCATTTCAGAGCTCAGCTGTTTTTGTTCTTGGCTGCTGTAGGCTGAATCTGAACCTGGATCCAAGTACCAAAAGGACATCTGTCATTCCTGTGCTCAGTTACTCTTCTTGCTTTCCCTGGGTTGGAAAGAGAAAAACCTGACAGGATAAACTGGAACACTGAGCTTGTATTGATGGCTAGGAACTGAGAGTTAGAAAATGAGTGCAGGGAATGTGGTGAGAGTTGGGGAACAGATGAGACAAAAAAGTCCTTTGGAAAAAACAAGCACTTGTGATTCACTGTTTGATGTAGACTAACAGCCATAAAACTACTTCTTCCTGTTCTTGAGTGTCTACTTGAAGTTAGTGCCAATTTAAAATCTAATTTAATAACCATATCCTATTTAAAAATATATATGTGCAGTTGATTAACATTTTCCGTTCCATTCTCTTTACCCATTCATTTCTCAGGAAATCAAATGTTAAGATGATTAGCAGTATGAATAGTTAGTAGCGATAGCCGAAAAAGCCAATATATTGCGTTAAATGGAATTATTACAGATGTCAAAGAATTCTGTTGAAGAGCCTTTTAAAGCACATCTGTTGGATCCCACATGAATGAAGATACGTTTTTGAAGGAAAATATTGTGTCTCCGTGAGTTTTCCATCAGCAGTTGATCTCTGGCAGTATTTATTGTTTCTTCGTTCCCCTGTGTGGTTTTCTGATGAGGATTGTGGCTGTGGCATTTTGGCCAGTGACTGAAACCCATGTGGAGAATATTTTTACTCTTTCAGGAGGTGTGCCTAATGGGGACTGTTCTGTGAATTCATATGAATCTGTGGCAGCAGTCAAACTAGAACAGATTTCAATGATTGTCAGGAATTTTAGGTGTAAAGTAGACATCTGTTGAGATTTAGTTTTCTGGAAAACACTGAGTTCTTGATGCTCTGCATATTCTCTCCCTGTTTTCTTCCTGACGAAGCAAAGCAAAACAAAACAAAAACAAACCAAGGGGGAATGAAGTTATATTATACTCTAAGTCCAAATCTGAGCTTCGGTTTCTCCTCTAGAAGTCTCTCTATGTATGCTACATCGGACATTGGACATTGCGGCGGTGGAGAGTGCTGTTTGTGCAGGTTTTCCACCCTTCTCCCTTTCTTTCTGCCTTACAGAAAGCAAAAGCAGAAGGAATGAGGAATAACTTACTAACTGCAAAGGAAAACCTGCTGTTTTGAAACCCTATGACTGAGAGAAACAAGGGTTTGATATACGCAATATTTTCCATGATTATCAAGATATTGAACTTTATAGCATGGTAAGATCTGTAGAACTATTAAAGACAGTACCATGTGTGAGAACTGTGGCAAGTACGTGACTGCTTTCCTGTGGTTGGTTTGGCACCACACCCTCCTGTCTTAGTGTTTCCTTTAAAGAGAACTGGCAAGGCAGGGACCGAAGAATGTCCAAAAGATAAATCCCAGGAAGAGGCAGCCAGCCAGGATGGTTCTTCTGTTAAATTATGCCTTTTAGGAAAGCAGTTGGCAATCTTTGGTGGATAGTGGTGGTCATAACCTATCTATCTATCTGGTGCCCATCCCAGTCGAGATAGGTGAAGAGGAGCTGTGCAATTAGGGTTCTCAAGAGCATCCAACCACACTGCGTTCTTTGGCATTGATAAACAAGATTCCTCTTGGAAAATTTGCCTTATTGTATACTTGAATTTCCCTAGCTATGACTGTTTTCTACGAATAACAAGTCTCTCTTTTCTGTGTAGTTTCTCAGCCAGTACCAGTAGTTATCAGAATTATGCAGTCTTCTTTTATTATAGGCACACATCACAGGTCTATTCACACAACCCACATTAAAAATGTTTCTGTTTACTGACTTTTTACTCCCTTGAGATAGAAATATCTCAAGGAAGGCAATAGAGCTGTGTCAAAGATTCATGCTGTGCTCTGAAATGACATGAGCCCATTCAGCACTGGTGGCAGCTGATTTGTATTGATGGAGACTTCCTACATGTTGAACTCGGACATAATCTGTATTTGTGCCAGAAATCATTGTTTCCCACCTGTACAGCATAATCTGCTCCTAATGCCTATGACCTATTTTTAAATCTATTTCTTGTGTCATATTTATAGAAACACTACTGAAATGGTCAGTAAAGAGTGCAGATACCAGCCATGTACTTCTCCATATTTTGTGGTACATTCTTAAAAAAAAAAACCCACAAACCAAACAGTGGTACAGCTATTTGTTATGCATACTTACCACTCACTGGAAGAAATCATATCTTTCATCATTTATCCACAAAGAGCTGTTGTGCTCTGAATTGTACATAACTTCTGCTGTCTTTTGCATACCTGTCTAAGCAGAAGATATCTGCTCTGTGTCTTTACTTTCATGTAGAGCTGACTGCTGTGTTATCTGTAGTTTGCCATCAAAATTACAAACAAAAACGTGGCAGGAAAATACTGACTACAGATGAAAGTGCTTATAAATTAAACATGCCATGCAACAGGACTTTCAGATTAAAGACTGTTTTTTAAGCTTTGAAAGCATTTTGTAATGGAGATGATATTAAATTGTACACAAACTGCATGGAAGTTAGTAAGACCCAGCAGTTTACTAACAGCATAATAAATAACAAATGATAGTAGTTTAATCCAATGATGGATTCATTAATATGATCTGAAAAGCAAATTGTATGGTGGTTTACAGAAGGGAAGGTGGCATTGGAGAAGACTGTCAAAAATAACACCACATTGTAGCATTTCTGACTAAAGGATTACACGATACTCACAAAAACTGCAGCGCTAACACATTAATAGATTAAACTGGTAGTTGAAAGGTTTAAAATCCAGGAAGACATTTCAGAAGATGATTTCAAGAGGTGGCAAATTCTTATTTATCAATCTAAATATTAAGATGTAGTAGCAGGCAAATTTCCAGTGTAATTAGGTATTTGCTGAAATATACATGCCCAGATAAGAGAGATTGCAAATGTCCACATGAGGGAGAGTGTGCTCACAGTGTGAATAACTAATGGCTTTTGCCTGTAGATTTGTCACTGTCTTTCTCTGCTCTGTCCCTGAAGAGTGTGGAGAGCAGAAAAGAGGCTCCAGCTTGGCTATGGGGTACATGCCAGTCCCCCTTCTCTGAACATTCCAAGGAGCATTACTTTTAGGGGACTGCCACAGCCTGGAATGTAGTGGCAGTCTGACTCTAAGCAGGACTCTGCTGAGAGCATGGGTCAAAGGAGGCAGGAGAAAGGTTAGGAATTAACATGAAAGGCATAGATTTTCTTTTGAATGCTTTTAATCTCTGTAAATACTCTAAAAACTTAAAGATCTCTGCACATCTGTTTTTTGATGCAGTGTGGTTAAATGGATGAATTAACTCAGTGCCTTTTCACCTATTTAAGTTTTTCTCTCTGAAATTATCTTCTTTATCATAGATCAGCAAAATAATGTGAAATGCCTGTTAAGAGAACTGTTGTACAGGTGAGTACTCTGGTAAGGTTTAGTAGCCAGATGATGTTGACCAAAAGATGTTAGCAAATTCTGTAAGAATGAAAGCAACAGGTATTTACTTGTGATCCTAAGTTACATATTTAGACTGAAGAGACACTTAAAACTCCTTGTCCTTAAAGATGTGTAAAAGTCACAACAGAAGGATATTGGCAACAAGGCCATGGATATTGGTAAACAGTTGGCAGACATGAATTATTTCAGTCCAGACCCAGACTTCAAGTCTACCATGGTGCAGAGGTTCATTGGAGCTACCAACCTTAGACCTGGAGTTGGCACCCTTTTTCATTATTCTGTCTTATTAAATGAGGTTCTCATGCTCCCTTCTTCTCCACCTCATTGTTTTTACTGTATGCCAATAGGAATCACGAAGGAAATGAAGAAATTATTTTGATCATTCCTCTGTCTTACTATGTGTTCTGGTACCATGAAGCCATCTGTAACCAGGAAAGTACAGGGAGGGGGCCAAAAGCAGTCTTAGCAAGACCAAGAGCATGATTTCCAGTGCTCTATCCTTACCTGACTGTTTCTGCCCCATGTTGCATCCACTCATCCAGTGGGAAATGGCAGAAAAGAGGGTTCAACAGGAAAAACAGTGTGTCAGGGGGGAGCAGAGCTTTGTTTAGCAGTGCAGACTCCCTGCTCACCCCACTGCCTCTAGCACACAACCCCAGTGGCAGACAGCCCCAGGAAAGCAGTTTAGCAGCCCTGTCGCTCTCTGGCTGAGTTTTCTTGCCATATGGTTTTCTTTACTTAGTTTGAAACTAGCTAAAGATTATTAGCTTTATTTTGGTGGCCCTGTCTTTGTGAGGTCACTGGGATGGCTGGGAGGTTGCTACTGGAAGCTGTCAATATCAGTTATCATGGGCTATTTTCTGTTCTGAAGTGGTTCTCCTCTCCTGCAAAAGTTCTGCTTATTGTAAGAGTGGTTTTGTCATTGCTGAATGAAGGCTGCTCCCAAGGCGCTGTGCTGTCCAACTGGACAAGTTTTTAAATAGTGTTCATATGGTGTTAATTGGCTTAATTGTATTGAATACAGGATTATGTTTTACTAGCTAAGTGTGGGGTGTAGGATTCATATTCATCCATGAAGAAATAGTTCTGTGCAGTCCCTGCTTTCTCAGCTCCTGCTTATTTCACAGCTCTTGCACTTGCTTCTCATGGACTCTGATTGTAAATACTGGTTTATTAAGGCAATCAGGCCTATCACTGGCTGTATCTCATGTGACTGTCACTTTCAGGCTCAAACAGCCCATACTCAGAGTGACTGCAGCCTGTGTCTCATCTCCTTTCCTAAAGCAAGAGGAGGGAGCTCTTCCTTTCCTCCGGGGAGGGGATTATGGCAGCAGATCTGTTACAGTCTGCACCCTGCTTGGGAGGGCTGCCGGGAGCTGCTGCGAGAGGAGATGTGCAGCTTATGCACAGCGTGAAGCAGCTTAGCTCCCTGAGGTGTAATTTTAAGCTCTTCTTGGGTTTAATAATGGTTATACTTGAACCATTTTTCTCTAGCTTTCCATACTAACCCTTAGCTGGAACATTATGTAAGAAGAAATACTCTTTTCTAGTATGATCCAAATGGTTCTTTATTTTGCAGGTCTTGGTGGGGCCTTAGAGTGTCTGTTTCTTAATCTAGCTGTCCTTGCATATATAGATATTTATATTTATATATAAAATGAAAATGTAAACTTGAAATGAAGTCAATATTACTTTTTTCTTAGTTATTCTTTTTTACCTTGATTGATTTATGATAGCAAGCACCAATGCTTCTAGCTTTTGAATAAAATGTTTGTAGCATGTTTTAGTAGCAAAATAAAATAAAATTAATATTAAAATTAAGATCAATATAAAAATATATGTAGTTTTACAAAAAATCTAATTGGAACAAAATTTCAGGGGTTTCCCTTTTTCAAGATATTTTCAATTAATATTGCTTTCAAGTAGATAACTCACTTTAATGGCATACAGAGATGCAATGGAATTCATGTTGTGGCCAAAAAGGTGTTTTGAGAAGAAACCTTTGTGGGTTGTGTTTTATTCTAATTTTTTATTGCAAGCTGCAGATTCCAAAAAGCCTAAGGATATGGTAAGGAACATATTGTAGCAAATACAGGTATTTCAATACATCAGTCACTTTACTCAGCAGCTCCAGTAGCATGTTGATACATCTGTACTCAAGAGACTGTGGTCAGTCCCTGATGCCCTAGGTTGGGCTGAGGAATGGAACCACAGTTATTTTGCAGGAAGTTTATACTGGTTCAGGCTGCGCCTTGGAATGCTGGGTAGCCTACTGTGGGAAAGGAAACAGCAAGGAAGGGATTAGGGCAGCTCTGTCTGCCCATGCCAACATGCACCCCTGTTTCAATGACCCTACCAGTGAAGTTCCACAGCAGGAGGGGGCACTAGCAAATGTTCCATAGTCAAAAGGAGTACCTGGAGACGATGGTGAAGAGCTTTAAAAGTGCATGGGAAGGAGCAAATACACACCATCTGTTCAAAGCACACACACAAAAATCTGAATTTCACTACACGATCTCCTTAAATATGGTTGTGTTTGGCTGGAGTTTTTTCCACAGTTCCATTGCTCTTTTTACTGCCTGTGCTGTGATCTTCATATTCTTTCATCAGGTTTCTACGTATTTGAGGGTTTTTTCCCTGAAAATATTGCAGTATGAAAGAGGACATAGGTAATTTAGTTTAAGCAGAAAATAATGAGACAAGAGTAATAACTATGCACAGAGTGAATTTGTGGGAAGTGGATTCCTTTGACTCCGCTGGGGTTTTTTTTGAAAATACCATATATCATCTTGAAATTACTTTAACATGATGTCTGCTGTATTACAGGAAGGAAGAAGTGCTTGTAATCCAATGTGACAATAATGGTGAACAGACAATCATTTATCATTAAATAGTTATACAGATCTGTTTCTTGGAAGAAGGTCAGTTTTGACCTTTATTTATGAACAATAAATTGGAAACCATTTATAGTGCAATATGTTTATCTGCAATTACTAATTTTGTCTTAAGCACCTTTATACTTTACTCTTTTTCAGCAAGATTAGAAAATCTTGAAAGGTAGATTGCATTGAGGCCCATCTTTGAAGGTTTTGGAATTTTTTTCCCTCTGGAAACAGCACTGTACCTACATTAGAAAAAACAGCCTTGGTTTCTTTAGTCATGCTTGTGTCTTTCTAGCCTTTGTTAATATGATTCTCATTTAGAAACAGGAACTGTGAAATGCGGTGAGGAATAAATAGATCTCTTCTAAATAGACATTGTCAAGGAAGAGCTAAGGAAGTGAATTGTGCAAATTCTTAGAACCAAGTAACGTTTATTTCAGAAAAAGACATGTTTCTCAGCTCTCTATCAGAATGTCCTCTAAGATGAGGTGGAGCAAACTCTCTAAAAGATGGTATATATTCTGGAAATGAATTAATAAAGATGATAATGGACCATGAGATTTGGTTATGGTCACATTTACTTAAGAAAGATCATACACTATTTTTTAATAATCTCCGGTGTGGAAGTTGAACCATTCATTTTAACTGTATTCCAAAGGCAATAAAGGTCAGAAGCTGTTTTACGTGTGTGTTGACTAGCAACTTCTGCTTTCTTTTTTTGTCTTGCAAATGTAGATGTGATTGGAAATAAAATGGAATTTTATGGGTGCATAACCTAGCTCTCTCTAAACCAAGAGCATTCTTTGGTCACTTTGGGACTCTGATTTGTGGAAAAAGACAATAGCATTGGCTATCAGCTTTTCTCTGAGGTGTTTCATCAGATGCATGGCTCTCAATTGACAGAACAGTGCTCACATACTTAAAATGAGTGAAATCAGTGTCATCTCCATCTGCTGCATTTCCGGACATCCTTTCCTGCACACTGACCCTTGGTCATTCTCTCCCTCTTTATGCTGTGTCCACACCCTAGTGTTCCTGTAGGTTCTGCAGAGTGCTTTTGTCCGCAGTGATGAGTGGCTGGTGATTGTGCAGATTTTGTGATAGTTGTGGGACATGGTGGTTTAGGCTGGTGGGCAGGGGGAAGTCAGCTTGATGGGGTGTATCAATCACCTTCAGTTCCTTGGACATGGTGTGAAAGATGCTTTATGGATGCTACCATGGTCTCAGCATTCATTTAAATACTTGAATGTTGCAGTCAGCAGAGAGAGTGCTTGGCCAAGGATGACAATTGGGAAATCCATAATAGTGTAGACATTTCAGTTCAGGTCTGCGCTATCAGATCCTCATTAAGGGGGAAAAAACAAACACAAGCATATCTAAAAATCAGTGAAAATAACCTCATTTGCTGAAATAAACTCCCGTTTCTTAGCAGCATAACCCTCAGATATAAGTGTTCATGGCACAAATATAAAAACTGCAAGAAGGGAAGCAGTCAGTAAGAATTTTCACGTTCCTGAGAAAAAATCCTTTTTCTGAAAGAAGGACTTACTAAGGTATGCCACTGCTAGTGCAGCTTTCTGCAGTACCTTGATGAGGGTAGAACCTTCATGAGGATCATTCAGGCTAAATTCTAGTTTGTCTCAAGTCTAAGTGAACACATTAGTAAATTCTTTATGGTAACAAGCTTACTCTCAGTGCTTTACCTTAAAATTAGTAATAGAACTTTTCCATGGCAAACCTTAAGTTAGTTGTGCTGCCTTCTTCTCCCAGTCCTTAATATGCAATGCCTGATGCAATAATTCCATACCATGGAATGCCATCTCATTGATCACAAAAAGTCCTGCTTAGAGTGCAGAACATAAACACTTACTTGCAAGTTGCCTCTTGTATTGCAGAATTTTATCTCGTTCTAATGATGTTTCCAGCCAGGTTCAAAAGCTCAGTCAACAGGACTAAATGTGCTGGGAGTTGTTCATCTTAGGTCTGGTGAGAGGGAACTTCTGCTCTGAGTGATTAATGTGTTAAGTGAGGGGTGGGAGTTTCCATATGACTGGGATTTATTTAAATGATTAGGCTGAGATTCTCAAAGGACCCAGAGAGTTTCTGAGGAGTAATTTCTAGCGCTTGACTCCATTAGTCTAGTGTGCCTGTTCCAAGCCTGATCCGTGGGTTTCCAAAACTTGAGTTTGAAATGTGAGAAGAGTTCCCGCTGATTTTTGTAGGCTTCTTAGTAGGAAATTTAATTTCTTGAAAAACTTACTTGAGAAAGACTCTCTCATTTGAAACTGAAGAAATGCCCATTGACTTTCTGCACATCAGATGACATGAAGAGAGAAAAAACCAACCCACTAGTAAGAAAAATGGACGTGCTGAAATGTGGAAAAACAAATATGGGTAATAACTTTTGGCTTTTTCTGAACTGCTCTTGCTAAGTGACATCAGAATTGCATAGAAATATTCAGTGTCTGTTGTTTCTTTGACATCCCAGATGAACTTTTAGAAGTGTTAAATTAGTGTCTGGAATATTACAGAATGCAGAACTGGTTTTTTAGTGTTTATTTAGAATAATAATCACAGAAAATATCTCCAGCTAATGTACTGAGAAAGTTGCTGTCTTCTTAATAATTTCTATAGTTTGCTTTTCCAGTTCTTAAAAATTACAAAGGCAAATGTATGTCAGAGTGAGGAGAAATGTCTGTTTGTTTCCTATACAACTCATAGCAAATCCATTACTTTACTTACTGATTGAGTTGACTGAATCATAAAAAACTGAAGAAAACCTGTATTTACAGCTAGTAAAAAGACTTTTGAATGCAACAGTGTTCTGAACTTAAGAAAGCATAGTAGGTTGCACAGAAATATAAGTATTATTCTTACATAAAATATTATTTTTTATTCCTTCAAATTTTGTTTATCTGAAGTCATAAAAAAATATACTAGTAGGAATTTTCTTAATGAGCACTTGTAGTAAAAAAGTTGATTTTTCTTATCTCACTGAAAAGACTCCCAATTAAACTTTATTTTCAGTATGTTTGGTATTTACATAAATCTAGATTAAATAGCAATATTTTATTAGTGCTTTTTCTGTTCATTCTGATTTTGTATTTGTCCTGAAACATAAAAGTGACTCCCTCTGGTGGTTGAAACCAAGGCTCTGCATTCCAAAGAGAGGCTATCAGAGATCCCTCTATTCTGGAGAGCACAAATCACGAATAATATTTTCTAAGTTTATTGTTGCATCATTATGTAAAACCATAGAAATAGTTTTATTTGCTCTTATATAGTGTAGCATTAGTAGTAGGTTGGTATTGCTATGTTTTGAGCTTCAGATTTACAGCCCTTTTTCAGGAAATCAAAGTAGATTTTCAAAAGAAAGCAAACACAGATATGGACAAAGTAGGCTTGACATAATTTACTGTGGTGAAAAGTGAAAAAAAATTGGAAAGGTGCAATTTAGATAAGTAGTGTAATAGTAATGATACTAAATGTGTCACATGATTACATGAACAAGGTCTTTTATACCTAGCTTGGGATTTGTTTTCAGCTTGAGAACATTATTTGGTTTTAAAAGTAAACATCTAAGAGTTTAACTTTGCCAAGACACCCTTTAAATATAAAAGGAATAATTCTTCAATATTTGGATTGCAGCTCTGAACCTGAGAGTCTGTCTCTGTTTTTCAAGTAATTCCCCCAAATCTCAAATGGCAAAATAGGAGAGAGACTTTTTGTGGTTACTTACTGCAGAAGATTATGGTTTGGATCTGCACTCTACAAAACCACAACTGTCTTCACATTAATGGGACAAAAACATAAGAAAGCATCCTAAAAGATTGTAATTTCCTTACTTGTGAGTTCATAATGCTTTTCATATATTTTATGTAATCTCTTTTAGTGGAGTGCCTGGTTTATATAAGGTCTCAGTAATGGAAATGAGGACATCTGCATGATAGTCAAAGTTGTTTCGTGAGAGACATACTCTATCTGCAGCAGAAAATAAATTGGATGAAGACCTTTAAAACCTTCACACACTTTCATCAAGCTGAGAGGGACTTTCCTCAGTAACTCCTCCTTAACTTTCTGTAGTGCTGCCTGTCTTCTCTCCTCCTGATGTCATTATCTATCCAACTTTGGGGCTTGACTGCTGCCTAATGTTCCCATCAGTTGTATTAGCATTGTTTTGACTTTTCACATTCTGACACTCCTGACTGAATGCCAGCATCTAATAAACCCTTCCTTTCCTTTGCTTTGCATCATCACTGGGATCCTGTCTTTGCCATTCACTTTCCCTGCTGTATACCAACAGTGTTTTCTCTATGCATGGTGTCAACTCTTCTGCTGCTGGGTATCAGTAATCCAGCAGGCAGACTTCTGAAAAACAGCAAGCCAGCAATTTGGTGTTATCTATTTGTTTTATTTCAGTCCCTGTGCAAATATGCTCAGTGCTTTATGTGAGCAGGGGGAGACAGAGTCCCCTGAGCATGCTGCAGTTCAAGGCAATGTGTTACAAAGTGGAGCAGAGTAGGAAAAAATGTGTAATACAAGCAGATGCATCTTTGCTAATAAATATCTGCAACTGTTAATTCCGCATAGAATATGTAAGAGCTTTATTTCTGAGCTGGCACTGTAAGTAATACTGGTGTTGCCACTTTCCAACTGGCATGACATTTACTATCTCATTAGAAGGATTCTTCAAAAGGCATTAATATCCCTGTGCTGGATTTTTTCCCCCTCCTCTGGGGGAGGTTTCTGTTCATTCCTCCCTGTTTCTGTGCTTAAGATCAACCCCATTTTTAGGCCAATGCTTGTCCAAGATCAGGATGTTCCATAAATATTTATAAGAAACATGGGAATAATAGAAGGTCTTTCTTGATTTCCTGGGTATAATAGACAGGCTAAGAAGCCTAAGAAGTTATGTGTAAATGCTAGATGTTGCTATGCATTAAAAATGAGAAAACCAAAGCCCCAATTATTGTAGTGTTTTGGGGAGCACATACTTCCACAACAACAACAACAACAAAAGGAACTGGACGGTACTGTTTTCAATGCATTTTTGGGGTCAGTCATCTTTTTTCCTAAAAAAACCAAAGTTGCCAACAGTTCCTTGAAAGATTTGTCCTACATCTCGCCTTCCAAGGGTTTTGCTTGGAGCACTGGCTGTCACACCCCTGAAATAGCAACGCTATTTGGGGATACTTGTTCAGCAAACCTCCACCCACTGTCTTATTTTCTTGGAGCATGCTGCCCTATGATACTTCAGGACATACCTGCTGGCATGCCCAAATGGTTGCTGTTTTGATACCCTCACTTCAAGGAAGAGATTTTTCCCCCCTCTCCTCTCTCTCTGTCATCACCTTGAGATTAGAATAGTGGTAGCCCCACTGCTGTGAATTATTCAGCAAGTGCAATCCCAACAATGTCACAAATGTACCTGCAGCATTCATGGGTGGAGAAGAGATGAAAGAAAAGTAAGTGGAATCCTAAGTTCTGCATGTATTTGGTATCCTTTGTAGCAGCCTCGTATTGCCTCCAGATCAGGGATGAGGCAAACACTGCAGGTATCTAGAACCCTCCATGGTGCCCTTTCAGTCATCCCTGGCAACCTGGGGGACTTGGTACGCTGTCTTTTTATGTGGAATGATACTGATACAATTGAAAGCATGCTGCCTTTCTCATGTGGGTGTGGCATCAAGCATTATAAGTGCTTTTAAAAGAGCGGTGAGAGGAACCTTTTGTATCATGTGTGCTCCATGATTTTACTTAGCATTTCAGGATATGATGCAAGAATTGTGTATGTATGCAAGCGCACAGACACAGTTATGTCACATGTGCTTTCAAATTAAATAGTTAATTTTAAGTTTATATTGAAATTACTGGAAGATACTGATAGGCTGGTACTTGCTGACTTGGAGACATTGTACCTATGTAGCTCTTTAACCAGCAAGTGGTGCTGCCAAATTGAATCTTGAGTTGGCATCTTCACAGGGTTCTCACTAGCAGTGGTACTGATTTTTGCACAGAGGATCCACAGCCAAAAGAATGCTGTTTTACATTCTTTCCTGACTTTTTTTTTTTTTTTTTTTTTGTGTGCATGGATACCATGCAGAGAGCACATTGTGTCTTACTGGTTAACCTCATGCCATAACTAACACTGATTTATTATCATTATCTAATGGAATGATCAGTGTATCATAGATTTTGGAACTGAGAATAAAGTTACATAGAAATTCTACGTTTTAACTATATGTGTATTTATCTTTGCCCTGTTTTTATCTTGCCTGCAGCAGTAGTATCTAGAATCCAGGGTATTCATGTTCCTTATATCAAAAAAGCTTATTCTGGAAAGTGAAAATATGCCTGTGTGCTTATGGGTGTAGAGAAATGTGTATGTAAGGGTTCTTCTAGGTGAAATATAAATAAAGTAACTCAGAACCCCAAATATAGCTCAGCTTGGATTTCTCGATAACAGATCATCCCAGGTTTGAGTTTAAAAGTGTTTCATGTTCTGATGTTATTTACTGGGCACATTGCCTTTATTCCTGTGACAGAAGTGGTTGGCCTGATATTTGCATGAACTCTGGCTCATAAGTGGAACTTTCACTCATGTATTCAGTATAGAAGAAACAGCAAACACTCACATTTAAAAACTTTCTAGAGATAACAAATTAGATGGCATTTATGTTTGTGCTTGTTACAAGTGTTTGATTCAAAAGCCTATTTGGAGAGAAGGAATCTGATTTTAGTAAATCAATATAATAAAGCCTTTGATTTTTTACAAAAGCCAGCTAACTGTAACTTCAGTGTTGGTATTTCAAGGCCTCTCACTGATATTTTAGAAGTTTGTGGTTGTTTGAGCTTCCTTTCCAGGCCCTGGGGAAATAAGAGTATGGTAAATCAAAGCCCAGATCACTGTGAGCATTTATTTTACTTCTCATTATGACATGTATGCAAACACTTAAAAGAAATAGGAAAAAGGTATAATCATGATAAGATTCCTTTTTTCTGAACAAAGGGGAATACTTTTCCAGTTTAATTTATTACATTTCTCCTTAATACTATAAACTGAATTGAGTGCCTCATCAAGTTTGACAGTTCACTTATACTTCTGATTCAGTGATAGTACTTTTTAAAATAATTACTGACTCTTGAGAGATAATCAAGAAAATAACTCTGGAAAATGCTTTTTCTGTTTTGAAATGTGTCTTAATTTCTTGCATTTTTTCTTTTCCAAGTGAGGAAGTTTTAAAACTTCAAAATGCAGTTGAGTACTTAACTGCCAAAAAAGTTATTGGGCTACCTTTGGAAGAAATTTTTCCTTTTCATTTGTAGTTTTTCTGCTTTCCTTGCCCATGACAACCAAAACCCAGTGCAAGATTGAGGACATTATAATGAATCAAAAATATTTAATGACATTCAGTGAAATCTAGGCGACACTTTTTTTCAGTTTGATGCATTCTCCAGCATAATTGAGTGAGTGGAGAAAGAAACTGCTGATTTTATATATTGCAAAAAAGTTCTATAAGTGTCATCCTAAATCTGGCTGCTTTTGGTCCTCATGCTAAAATGAGATGCTCTGAAGGCTGTCTTCTTTCATCCCTGTTCTCTTGAGAGAGGCTCTGCATCTAGCTTCTCAGGTGGCATAAAGAAGCTTTCCCTATATTGAACTTAACAGAGGAATGACAGATTATGCCAGCTGAGAATTGAGGTACAAGACTTTAGCTACCAGAGCTGAAATGATAAAAGCATCCCATGGGAGGTAACCTAACCTTTCACAGTTTATTGATCATCTGACTTGTACTTCTGATGTCACTAGTTATTCTTAACGTTTCAGCTTCTCGCTCCTGCCGTCTGCCACGCAGGCCTTGCTGCGGCACTGCTTCCCCCAGGAAGCTGCCAGCCACCTCTCCTCTAGGGAACAGGCTCCAGATTAGGACATTTTCTGCACTCTTGGACACTGAACAATTGCTGTTCAGGGGCAGTTTTCATGCCAGTCTCAGTCCTCTTTAGTCACGGCTGTTCAAAACCACTTTGCTTGCCTAATTTCCCAGCATCCTCACCCCAGACACATCGCTCCTGTGTTAGCTCCTTATTTACACTGTGGCCTCACTGCCACCTTATCACTGTGCCAGGGCTGCTCTTAGATTTCAGAGTGAGCAGTGTCCCTCTAATGCAGCTTCTCAGAGCAGAAATTTAACTCCTTTTCCTGTGTTTCATCCTCTGCTCGTGTCTTATTGCCTGGCTAATGCTTCTCTGTCCCATCTCCTGCCAGTTACTTTGTGATTCACATGGCTGCCAAAATTTCCCTCTTACCCTCTATTCCTTATTCCTGCAACTTTCAGCCTCCTAAGGTATTTCATCTTTTCACTCTTTTCAAAGATTTTATTCAATCTGTTTCAAAGACACTGTTATATAGCTTTTCAGGTATCAGTGCTTTTCAAGTCCTGAATGAGTTGGCACATAGATCTGGTTAAAGAAATTCTAGGTTTAAATTGTAGAGTAAATTTAAAGTATCATTTTATTGGTGAGGGGGTAAATCTTCCACTCTTCTCAGGATTTAGGGCTCTTTTCTACAAATTTTTTAGTGCTCTGATTATGTCATGATGGACTGATGGCTAATTCTGCAAAAAGTGTTTTTACTTTCTTTGTATGAAGAGGCCAAATGGAGCCAGTTTCCTTTACACTAAAATGTGCAAAATTATTCTGGTTATTTTTCATTTTATGAAAAGCATATGAAAACTATGAAAAGTACTGTACAACTTAATAATAACTTTGGGCTCTTTTTGTAGAGCATAGTTCAAAAGAGTAGCCCTGGTATAAACTCTCTGTTCTTTGCAATACTTCACCAAGATGCTGTCTGGGGTAAGGTGTGGCCATTTCTTTTCATACTGGTTCTTCTAGATTTTACTTGGGGTTTGTGTGTTTTCAGGAATATGTTTTTTTTACCTAATACAGGCTGGTTGGAGAAACTTGTCATCTGTCTTTTGTCAGATGTAGTTTTATTTTAGTGTTCCAACTTCTGTAGTCCTCCTTGTTTACTTTATACCTTAACTGCTTCTTCTGTATAAGACTGCCTTGAACAACCTAGGCAGGAGAAGGAGGCTCACCAGCTTTATGCCCTCTTCCTATCTCCAGCCTTTTTACTGTCCCAACCCAACAGTGTAACTGAGGCATTCCTCTGGGAAAAGGTTAACTTGGATCCCTGCAGTCCCAGCAGTCCACACAGTTCCTCTTATGTAAGAATCATAAATGTGCTAGATGGTCTACAAGCAAGTTGACTGGAATTCTTCTTGATTGCATCTCAAATCAGGAATGATGACTGTTCAGCTGATGACAGCATTCCTTGTTTCAGCTGCTGGATTTAAAGGTGGCAGAAATGTTTGCCAAGAAATGTAACTGCCAACAAAAAAAAGAAGATTGCCCAACTTGGGAGATGGTGGTAAGAAAGCGGGCTGCTTTATTTTCTGATGTTTTCCTTTAGCATTTGTCTTTTGAAAGATTTGTGTTTCTAATACACCAGGAATTGCAACCAGTCGCCAGAAACAGAGATTGAAATGCCACCTCTTACTGGAAGACTTAACAGTTGTTCAGTGTTCCCATTGTAAGGAATGATTTCAAAATGCAAAGCCTGAGGGTTAAACCAAGCTCCTTTACCTCTTTTTACACATGCTTCAAGCATCTAAATCACTCAACAAGCATGCCATTTTTCAAGTGTCTTATTTTCTTTCCACAGAATTTCAAAAGCCCTGTGGGAAGTGCCATCTATGGAGTATAATTGATATGGACACTCTTCTGAGACTATTTTTGTTGTTATGTTTCAAGATAAAGGCAATTGAGTATTTATAGGAAAAATAAATGCATATGCCTTTTGCAATGTGTTGTAACTGAAAATTAAATATTTTTCTACTCAAATTTTGGCATATTTCCTGGAATCACTGAGCTTTCAGAAACATTTTTAGTTAATATTCTGCAGCCTACTGTTGTATTCACCGCAGCTGACTTGAGCTCAGAGCGTTTGTCTTTATTTAACCTTAGAGAGGAATCCCAGGCTTGCTATGTAGTTGGCAGAGCTGTTGGGAAGGATCTGATGTGGACTGCAGGGGAGAGAGTTGAGGACAGGGTCTGAACCATGCCTGCTACAGCTTTACTCCATTGGTGACATGAAAATCCTGAAGAATAAGTGAACTTTACCAAACTAATTAATATTTGCTTTCATTATCAATCCCTTTCCTTCTTTGTCTAACATTTTTATGAATCCTGTTGCTTAGATCCTGCATCCCACTGCTCCTTGTGATTTGAAGTTGAGGGCACTGATTAGGACATTAATTTTTACCTGCAGAATATATATATATACACATATATGCATTTATGTAGAGGGCGTTAAAAACATAAAAAGCCCAAATGAGAGTAAGCATTCTGCATCAGCTTTGCTCTCCAGAGTCTTCAAATTGCAATGGTGTGCTGGTGGAGGGAAGATGCTTCAGCTAAAAGTCAAAGCTTTTAAAGATGCTGATTCTGATTCTCTGCTCCATTACACATCTTTCACACTGATGTAGCTCCATGGAGCTGCTTTGTGTCTTTCTTGTCAGCTAGTAACAAGTAAGAATGTAAAAGGCCGGTGGCACTAGGACTGTGAAAGAGACAGTAGCAAACCATTCAGTTTGATTGGTGATCTTACAGTTACTTGTTTAGAATAATTTCATTGATGAGGTTGACTATTACTTAGTTCAGTTTTATGACAGTAATTACCCCTAAAAGTTAATATTTGCTATGTCAGCAGTTATTAGAAGTATTGGTGGTAACCTTGCTGTTAGCAATATTTATGCCAGGAAAATGTTTGTCTTTGTTTGTCGGTAAACATTGGCACTGAAATTATATTAAATATTATGTGTTGATTACTATGGATTCAAGTCCAGAACTACCTTAATATTTGTTTTCTCCCACTTTAAGGAATGAGGTTAAGGTCAACTTGATGAAGTAGTTATTCCAATGCTAGATTCATTATTTGAGTATGTGAATATTCTAGAAAATGTGTAGCTTACCAAACTGAGCCTGGTTTCAGTTGCAGATTTTACTAATAGTGAAATTTCCATTTTTAAAAAAAATCCGAAGGCCTCCCCTCATGCTATGTTCTTTGAAAATGAAGAAATGCGATGCTGATCCAAGATGGGAAGTATAATCAGCCTGAATCACCGTGCAGATCTGTAGAGGTTGATTTTCAGCTGGTATCTGCAAAATAAGCTGCAGGGTTCAGTTTGCAAACACTATTGTGAAGCAAACCCTGCGGGGCTCGGTTTGCAAACACTATTGTGAACCAGATCCTGCAGGGTTTGCTGAGCTCCAGTTACTGCTCCTAGTAAGGCTTATTATCCTGTCACAGAAGATGTAAGAAAATCCATCTCTCCCCTTTAAACATGATAAACCTTTGTCACCTACAATGCAATTAATGTTAAAAATAGAAGAGTGCTGATGATAAGATTGTGACTTGCAGGCAATAAGCCATTGTCCAAGTACAGGAGACTTATCTGGCGGGCCAGTCAGCCTACACGGCTTGCTGTCAGTTTGCTGATTGCCATTTCTCTCCGGGTTTGATGAAATATTCATGTCTTTGCTCTGCTCTCTGCAAGCACTATTGATTTCTTGTATAAACGCGGCTATATTTAGTCTAGACAAATGGAATGTGGATTGCTCCTGAATAAATGGGATGAAAAGATGGGGGTTTGCCTGTCCATTTCTCTTGGTCAGTGGCAATTATTTATAATCAAGAGTAGTTTTTGTAAGTTAAAGGTGATTTTTTATAATTTAGTGATTAGTCTCAGAACAAAAGTAAGCACTTAGACACAGTCATTCTGTTGGGATAGTGGGTTAAGAAGGCAAATTGTGCTGTGAGGTTTACAATCACAGTTATTAGGATTTTTTAAAAAAGGCCCAGAAAAGTGTGTGTTTTCAGAATTTTGAGAATAAAAAAATTGTGATCAGTAGAAAAGATTTGATGCCTTTTCCCTTATTTTTATAAAATCTTTTACTAATAGATCATTTTACTAATGATCATACAGTTAGAATTCAGTCCCCTCTCCATTTGCAGCAGTTTCAACTTTTGCTGCTTCAATTTTGCTGTCTCTGCTTACTAGAATATTTCTGTTTCGTTATGGTTTTCTCCTGCAAACAAATACAGCTGCAGCAGAGAAAAAGGAGAAAATATGCTTAAAATCTTGTTCCTGAATCATTTCCGACAGCATGTTTGTTTTCAGTTAATAATCTTATTTTCCAATGAAGATAGTGGAGGAATAGGACCTAGAGTGAATGTGTTTGTGTTTCACTGTCCTCTTGTGGATGGAATCAGAACTAGCAGAGACCTTCAGCTGCTATTTATTTTCCTCTTGTAGATGTGCTGCGTGTTAGTCTTTTGTTCTTTTGAAATAGATAAAGTTACACTCACTCTCTTCACTTGATGTGAAAATCAGAGCTTTAAATGTATTGTAGTGGAAGCGATCAAATCACTGTTCTGCTGCCTTTTAGTCCCTTTAATTTAAATTAGGAGACAGAAAATACAGGATCCTCCATTAAGTAGTTTAATGCTGGATTAAAAATTTATAACATCACTACAACAATTTGAAGTAATTAATTTTCTTACAGGCCATGTATAATGTGCTATGCATGGTGGTCACTTTCTCAAAAGCTGTATTAAAACTTCTCATTTTGCTTGTCAAATTATTTCCATGTGTCATATGTTATTCCTCTGTGTTTGCCAGGTATATTTATATGCAGTAGGCATGTAGCACTGAGTAGCTTTTCATGTGTAACAGTATCCTCAGAAAAATCTACATACTAGCTTTGCAAAATCTCTTGCAGTGCAGTGGGAGCTGCAAGGCCTTCATCTCATGCTGAGCAAGTGCCCCGAGTGTTTATTGTGTAGCATCAATAGTGCCTATATTTTGCTCCATCGTTTTAGAACCTGGGTTGTGTGTTAACCTGTTTAGCAGAATGTTAATCTGGGAGTATTTTTGCAGAGAATGGAAAGGAAGTGCTGAAGATTGCATACAGTGTAGATTGCATTAAATGTTTTGAAAGGTTTGTACATTGAAACAGTCTTTGAGTGAAATGGATCTTTTTCCCTGTAGGAATGCTCTCTACTCTCCTCCTCCTGTTATATTTAATATGTCTATGTTTTGTTGTTCTCTTCTCCCAGTGGATGTGAAGTCGGAGGTTCCCGTGGGCCTGGAGCCGATCTCTCCGTTAGACTTGCGGACGGATCTCAGGATGATGGTTCCCATGGTGGACCCGATTATGCGCGAAAAGCAGCTGCAGCAGGAGCTGCTCCTGATCCAGCAGCAGCAGCAGATTCAGAAACAACTGCTCATTGCAGAGTTCCAGAAGCAGCATGAAAACCTGACCCGCCAGCATCAGGCCCAGCTCCAGGAGCACATTAAGGTAGCAACATTTTTCATTTATCCCTTACTTTATCTGCAAAGTCAATATGCTTAAGCAGACACAGAAAGGGAACATGCCTAAAGGTTTGCTGTGACTGAGAGATGGTGTTTGAGTGCTCTTTTCTCTGTATTGGGGTGATAAAAGCCTCTTAAAGCAAAACTGCTGGCAGTGAGTTGCGCACAGCAGACCAAGGCAATACTGTGAGAATCACTGAGCTCATGAAGCCACCACATCCACCAAAGATAGAACTACATATTTCACAACCTGGATTTTCAGCTGAACTTCAATATGGCTGGTTTTTTGGTGTATATTGTTTTCAGTATATTAAAATACTGGTTTTTGGGCTATTGAATTTGTGACCACAAATCAAATTGATAGGCAAGTGCATAATATTTGCATTTGTAAAATGGAGGCAGACCCCGATAGTGTTGAGTTTTCACTCTTCTCTGAGCTGCCACATATAATAGAAAAAGAAAATGATTTATGGGATTGCATGCACTATGGCAAGATTACTATAAAGGATTTTGACTGGGAATTTATGATCTTGCCTTTCATTTCATTTTTTCCCTCTTATCTACTTGCCATTGTGCTGCTGTGCTAAGCTTCCACTTGACAGAGCTGACAAATGCAGCAGAGCACAGCAACCAGAGTTAGGTGGTGCAGAGGCAAAGAACAATGTGGACTTTCCAGGCATCTTTGCCAAAAGAGAAAGAAGTGAAACCAGAGCAGCAGGCCGCTACCTGACACTAGAGTTCAATTTGGTGACAGCCAGTAATGCAGTATGCCGCTCAAAAGTCAGTTTAAAGATGAAAAGAAGTATAAGCATAAAAGCCAGCCCTGATCCTCAGTTACTCAAGGGGGTTGTTTTAACCTGGACTGACCTAGAAAACATTGCAAACTGCACTTTCTCATGTCTTTTTGTTCTGTGCAAGTTACAACAGGAACTACTAGCCATTAAACAACAGCAAGAACTCCTTGAAAAAGAGCAGAAATTGGAGCAGCAAAGACAAGAGCAGGAACTGGAGAGGCATCGCAGGGAGCAACAGCTTCCTCCCCTCCGAGGCAAAGAAAGAGGACGAGAAAGTAAGAGCCAATGTACCATGAATCCTAATGAAAAATGAATCTATTCCCCTTTGCATTCTCCCAGCCAAAATGAACTATGAGCAGGAACCTGAAGGAAGCCTATTCCTGTGTAAAATACGCAGGTCGAGAAGTCAAATCTGTGTTTGAGAAGGGCAGGGCCACCCACTGCACCCACAGAAACACATTTCTGGTTTGTGTGCAGACTTGGAAGACTGCAAGAAAGCACAGCTTGACAGACTCGTAGATATGCATCTCAAGAGTCAAGCTCTTTGTATAAAAAAATGAGAAAATTTGAAAGCATAAAGCTTCACATGAGAACTTTCTGAAGAACTTATTTCTCAATACAGAAAGCACTATAAAACAGCAAAATTTTAAATTAGCTGCTGAGATTTGTTTCAAGACTGAAAATAAATAAAATATTTAAGAATATCTTAGGATGAATCTTCTAAATATTTTGCTAGGACTTTTTCAAACTCTCTTGTGTTTGTTCTTGATGACATTTCTTGAGGCATAACCAAGAGTTTTTTCTAACTTATATATTGTTATAAAGAAAATAACTATAAAGGTTTGTTAGGATTTGGTGCTCACTAGAGGGAGACAGATACAAATAATTCTCTTTAGTGAGGTCAGTTGGAAAATCAGGTTGAAGTACATTATGAAGATATTCAAAATGAAGCTGCCACAAACAGATACTGTTACTTGCCCTACTAAATGAGCACAAGAATTAACTGACAAAGACTGAAGCAGAAAAGTGCTTTTTTTCCTTGGGTGCAAAAAGATAGCACTTCAACAGCTGTAGGTGTACCATGTTGTAGGCCTTAGAAATTAGGGCGTCCATGGTGCTCCTACTACTTTCAAGAACAATGAGCCCATAAAAAAATTTCCATCTTATTGACCTAGAAATGTGAGGGTGTGGAAACTGCAGGAACAAAAAGTTCCTCTAAGTAGTATAAAAAAAATCAGCCTCCACGTGAACAGTTAGGCTTTATTAGTGCTCCTGCCAGAGGAAGAGCAGAGATGTGACCTCAGTGGTTCCCTTCTTAATTTGAGCTTGCTGGGTGGCTGCTCAGGATGAAACAGCCAGCCAAGAAGCTTGGGACCCCTCCAGGCCCAGCCCCAGCCCCAGAGTTTGTTGGGTGGTGATGATCTTTTTAATGCATGAGGAGGGAGGGGAGGTGTGGGCAGGGGAGTTGGAGTATGAAGCAGAGCAGTAGTAGAGGTATTTTGTGGGCAATGGGTCACATGGGACATGCTCAGCATCTCAGCTGTGGTGTGTCAGGGTTGGGTAACCAAAAATACCTAGAGTATCAAATATGCCTTAGTGTTGCACCTTTGAAAGAAATTAGGTTTCATCCCTTTTTTTTGTCACTGATAATAGAAAACCAAAATATTTTTTGTTTTCATACTTTTTTTTCCTCAAGGAACACTATTTTGGCTGTGAGTGAAGAAGCATGTCCCATGCTGCAAGCTTGGCAGTTTAACCTTACAATGACACGCTCTACTTTTTGTTCTCTATTGAGCTGGCCACCAAGAGAGGCCAAAATGCAGTGTCTCCTGTCTTCCAGACTTTGCATGTAGAGGCTCTTAAGAGGCTCCAATTAAAAGAATCACTGCTGGCTCTTTCTGCAGTGTTCTGTTTATAACCAAGACAGTGTTCAGAAGACAATTTTGCTGTGTTACTACTGGTACTTTATTAAAAGAAAAAACATTCATTACTAAAAACTCAAACTGACCTTTTGTTACTGTCTTTTTAGTTCTATTGTTGGTTTTTTTTATTTGGATTGTTGGAAACTATCAGGAAATAATTTAAATTCTTTAGATACATCTGGCCCTGGATAAATGGCCTCATCTACTGTTGAAATATTCCTTATGACTTCACTGGATTTTTGGGTCATGGCCAGCTTCAGGCTTCCACAGACAAGCATTTAATCCAAATGTTATCTCATTTTGACTTTTTCTACCAATAGTTATAGTTTACAAAACTTCCAGCAATAAGGCACAGACTCTGTTTTGGTGTTTGTTTTCTTTAAAAAGGTAATTTTTTAAAAGTTAAGATATGATGCATTTAACTCTGTGTTTTTTAGGGGCAGTGGCCAGTACAGAAGTGAAGCAGAAACTTCAAGAGTTCCTGTTAAGTAAATCAGCTACAAAAGACTCTCCAGCAAATGGGAAGAATCATTCCATGAGCCGTCACCCCAAGCTCTGGTACACGTATGTTCAGTATTAAGCTGCTTCCTTGTCTTGTTGAGGTATCAGCTAAAACTTGGCAGAATGCTTTTCCAACAGGGGTGTTGAGAGTCTGCCTCCAGAGCAAGGCAGCAGCTCAACCCTAAGATTAACAAAAAGCCAGAAGTGTTACATTTCTGGTTGAACTGAGGGGTATTTGGTGTTAAGTGATGAGAACTATACAGAACAAGACTCTCTCAAAAATCTGTATAATTATTTTTGTTTCAGCTGCTTCATCTGTAGCATCTATAGTTGTTGCTATCACAAACTTTACAACCATACCTGTGATTTTTCCAAGTATCTTAATTTTTTTGCAGTTAGAACAACTTTGTCTTACTTGGATTTTGAATCAATCACAAAACATTTCCTCTTGAAGAGATGCCACTTTGCTTCCAGTGAAGTTGCTTCAATAGTGTTAGTAATTCACAAGGATTTTGTGAAAGACTGTGGTCATTTAACTTTTCTGACTCAGGATTTTAGTATCCAGACTGCATATTCTTATGATAACTTGGCCTTGACAAGAATCTGCTTAGACCATGGAAGCAAGTGATTTTGTTGAGTCCTTCAAATGGTCTATTGACATGTTAAGAGTTTACAGTTTTGCAGTTTTTATTCCCCACGTAAATGAATCCAACAAAATGAATTGTCTACATTTCTGAAAGACTTAAATGTCATGCCTGCATTGACCTTCAATAGGACAAGCAGAAGTGCATATGGTACACCAGATTTCCATCTTTTAGTTATTCTTTTTAAAAAGGATTGCTGAAGGTTGGCCCTTGGAGTTTGCATTCTGAGCTAACCAGAGCATTTTGGTGAAATGACTTAATATATAGTTGCATTGTGTTTGGTGGAGATACAGCAATTAATTTTTTCCTTCCAAATAATGTGTAAAAGTCTCTTGAATATGTACGTTTTTTGGACTAATAATCTGAGCCTCAGATGGCTGAGTATGAGGAGCTCTGCAGAGGATGCCTTCTGCTACACTACAGAAAGTAGTACTTCCTCTCATGACAGAGACACATTATTGATTAACCACACTGCTTTGGAAAGACAAGCAGAGTATGTAAAAGGCCAAGTAAAATAATGTTTAGATAAACAGAAAGTTTGAAAGTTTTTCTTCTTTCCCTCTCTCCCTCTCGAGATAAAAAAAAAATCAACCAATTTCCCCCCCCCTTCCAAAAACAAAACAAAAAACACCCCAACCCCTGTTTCTGAGCCACATGATGCAATTTCTACGTGGTTGTTCAGAAATCTCTGCTCACAATATTTCTTTCATCCAGCAGTTGTCAGAAAACACTCTTCAGCTTGAAGCTGCTCTGCTGACATGAGTGCTATGTGTTGCAGAGTGGTGTGCTTCATAAAATTTACAAACAGAACTTAAAGTCAAGGTTTCATTTACCTTGTCCACTAAATAATTTGGGGGAGGAATTATTATCCAATAGATAATAATTCAATATTTCTGGTTATTTTATACAAGCCCTCCTGCCCTGAAAATCCCCCACATTTTGATAGAGAATGTTTGATCAATATACGTCTATTTGTTCATGATAAACAAGCCTTAAGTGGCTTTTGCTGCGTGTCAGCTGATTCATATTAAAAAGCAACCATCTGAAATGGTCAATTCCCCAAACTGGAGACAGACCTTGTCTGTAGATCAACATGAATCTGATCCTATGTGACTTCTGTAATGAGTGCAAAAAATGTGTTTTTGGGAATCCCAAGGAGTTCCATAACTTACTGTAAGAGTGAAATTGGTTACATGAGCCTGTGGTTTGTGCACACTTAGAGGAACAAGAACATAAACACAGCTGAGACGTGTACAACATGTGTGGATAGTTACTGCTGGTCACCTCAGTGACAGCTAATTTGTGACCTCTGTGTCTGCTGCAGGGCTGCCCACCATACCTCACTGGATCAAAGCTCTCCACCCCTGAGTGGGGCCTCGCCACCATACAAATATACTTTACCAGGAGCACAGGATGCTAAGGATGATTTTCCACTTCGTAAAACGGGTGAGTTAGCGCCGTTTATTCGAGCCCCTTGCCCAGCAATTCTCCCACCCTTTATTTTAACCAGGCTGTCCACCAGCAAGGCATATATCATATTCCATACGTTCAAGATGATACTATGAGTAAGTTCAAAGACCCAGACTGCATATTTCCAAGGTCAGCCTGGCCACATGGTACCAAGAGCTGGTGTTTCCCAGTGCTGACAGCTTGTGCGGGCTTCAGGTCTGATAAATTTTGTTCCTAATCATCATTTCATGGATCTTTATTTTCTTTGCCTTTCTTCTGGCTTTAATAACTATCTCTGCCCTGCTTGGTGGATAAAGTGTCTATCTTCAGATGGTATTCTGCTTTTAGACAATATCTTTCAGGGCATTTTGAGGGGAAATTATGGAAAGAGGAGGAATTGGATTAATATTATATTTTGTGTCATTGATTGTCAGCGTTTGTATGCGTATCACAGAATATTCTGAGCTGGAAGAGACCCAGAAGGATCATGGAGTCCCACACTTCAGTGAATAGCCCATATGGGGATCCAACCCATGACCTTGCCATTACCAGCACTGCTCTGCATCCATTTTGCATGTCTTCTGACATATAGAAAATGTTCTTTTGAAGGTTTTAGAATATTTTAGAAGATCTAACAACTGAATATATTATCTTGACAACAGGTGAACTGTAGACTTAGCTTTTTCTGCACCATAAAAAAAGTTAGAACGGCAATGGAGTCCATGTGGCTGTTGCCTCAGGACCTTGGTGCAGTGACTGGTATCCAGGAATGCAGGGAGACACTCAGAGGAGGGGGGGAAAGGAAAAGAAAACATTAGATCGCTTATTGCATGAGTCTGCTGTTGAGTGATATAGTTACGTTCAGAGAGAAAGTCTGACCCCCTACTGTGCTAACAGCCTTTGAATGCGATTTTGCCACTGGGAGATTGAAAACTAACTGCAAAACTGACTTGAAAAGAAGTGGCATTTGGAACCAGAAGATATTCAGAGAGAAAATCCAGCCTGTATCTAATACTTTTGGGCAGACTCTCTAAGCTCATATTATATCCCCAAATATTTTCAAAGGAATGGAAGCATGAAAAGCAAAATGCTAATTTATTCTAGCTGAATTACCCTTTGTACAATATGGTAGCAATATAACAAGATTCTATAAAATCTTGTTCAGGCTGTTCAACATAATAAGCCCTTATGTGGTTCTCTTTTTAATACCACCGTGCAACATATATTTTCTATGCCAATAGACTGTACATTTTCATTTTTTGAACAAAAGGATGCATTCTGCATCTTCTAAATGCTATGAATTCACCTACATGTATTTGAAATGCAAGCTTTAATTTTTCTTCGATGTTTATGTATCTTAAATGTTGTGATTGATATTTATGATGTGTCAGCCTGTTGATCTGTAAAACAAAACATTTTCAGACTTTGTAACAGTAAAGTTCTTGTGCAGCTGCTAATACTTTTATATCTCTGTGGGGGTTTCAAAATATTCCTTAATTCAATTCCCATTGTCTGCATAAGAGGACTATAATATAATTAAATCCAGATGTTTTCTATATGTTATTCCAAATATTTGGGCATGCAGTGCATCAGTTCCAAAATTGAACAAAGGACATGATGACTCTCTGAAAAGATATCTACAGAATAAATAGACAAATACTAATATAATCATTAATATAAACGTTTCTATGACATTGACATAGTGATTCTGATAAGTAAATATAATGAAGTGTACGGCATGTTGTATGTTACCCACAGAGGATATTTGATATCTCTCTATATCCGTGAAAATAGCAACTGTTAATATCCTGTTTACACATCCAGTCTCTGTGTGCTAGAGATGTTTAATTCCAGTCTTAGCAACATCCCCACAAAGTTTTCAATGATTGTTCATCAGGCTGAGTGTAAAAGCAACAGGAACCAAATCCACACAAGTCAAATGACCCCAAACTGATGTGGGTGGCTATGGGCCATCCTCCAGGCAGAGGGGACATTGTGGAGCCTGTGTCATCCTCACGGGACCTTACTAGACAAAGATGTCCCACGAACACTCATGTATATGGACAGGCTGTAAGCCTGCAGAAATCTGACCTTTGCCATGAGGGGTGAACCTCTTTTCCTTCCCTTTAGGCTATGAACTCTTATTGCCACTGGCTCCTGGCAAGCCCTCTGTGGTGCTGAACCTGCATGAAGTCAGCAATTCATATGAAAACAGACCCCACATTCCTTTCAGCCTTAAGAAAGGAATACCTGTTGTGACTTTTAATTACAGCTTTGTTTTGCTTTTTAGGTTACTCTTTTTTAAAAAATCTTTATAATATAAATACAGAGGTATATTTCTCTTCTCCAACGTTGTTAAAATGCTCTTGTAAGATGACTCTGATTGAATCAGGTACTCTGAGATCAGATTTATTGGGAAACAAAGCTGAATGATTGTTCCCTGACATCCTAATGTGTTTTTCAGTGCTAAGGGAACACCAAGTGTCACGCAGGCATAGTAAATCATGAATTTTACTTGCTTACTTTCTTGTTCAGTAATCCATTTAATCTTTGCTTAATTAGTCCTGAAGTGACATCTCCTTTTTAATCTTCTAAAAATTAATTCCGAAAGAATGGTACAAAGGAAAATATTTTCTGCAGCTTTTACTCTTCTAGTATCTAGAATGGTGGAATGCTTAGATAACTAGGAAAAGACTTAACTAGGAAAAGACTTAAGAGTCTTGCTCTGTCAGTGTTTAGGTACCAGAGTTAACATCCTAGTGCAGTGACTGTGGTTACCCAACAAGTCTCAGCCATCTGGATTGTTCCTTTCTGTACAAGATGCAGCAGAAGTTGTCAGCAGTGGGCTTCAGAAAGTTTAGCTGCATGGAGGATTGGGACTGTCCTAGGGGCTAGAGGCCAGGGTATGCAACTCTTTGCACAGCTGCATTCAGATGCTTGGTGTTGACAGACTTTGAAAAGAGTAGAGCAAAGGGAGCTATTGCTTCACTGGATAGATAAATACAGCATGAGAAGCTACACATCTGTAGCCACGAGCAGAATTTAGTGTAAACAGCACAAGAACAAGTTTTCAAAGTCCCCAAAACTTGTACCATGGTTACTAGTTGTAATGTGTTTTCTGCAGAGCACCCAAAATCTTGAGCAGCACATGGCTCATTAACTTTCAATGAGACTAATGCGTCTAAATTACCCAGAGAAGTTTGAAAATACCTCCCTATTACTGAACACTTTTGAAATTCATACTGACTTTTTTAAGAGCTCTGGTGGGAGCCATGTACTTTTGAAAATCTGATCATTTAATAAGGGGAACTTTTGCTTGTTGAGCTCCTCTATTCTGTGACTATCTGTCCAGGAAAATATTATCCTCTTTATGAGGATACAAAGCACAATAAGCAACATGGGTTTTGTAAGGTAGAAGAGATTTTCAAAGAATTTTTTTCTATTTTTTCTTTTGCTTTTTCAAAATGCAGAAATTCTGGCAAATGGCCCTAACATTTGCACTTTCTCCAATCTTTAAAATTTCATTTTTTTTATGCAAGTGTTGATACAAACCAGCAAAAGCCAGTAAGTTCCAACAAGGGTTAGCTCTCTGGCCAAAACTGTATACATTTTTAAATGGTGCTGTAGGTGGAATTTGTGCATTTTGTGTCATGTTTTGGCTTTTTTTGGAAGAAATTCCTGGGGACATCATCATATCAAGTATGAACTGTTTTTTCTTTCCTGAGTTTAGCACAATCATGGAAGAATGGGAATGTCAATCAGTATTTCTATTTATTTTGATTTTGTGCCAATTGAATCTTTCTTTGCAGATGGAGTTGGAGGCTTACAACTTGCATTGTGCTTAGGGATCTGAAGATCTCTCACAGTGTAACGATTTGGGAAGATGTTTGTAGCTCACTTTCCAAAAATTGGAAGCATATTCAATGGAAACATAGCATGGGTTTTTTTAAATAACGAATAGTACAAGGTTCTTCCTTGGATGGGAGAAGTTGTGTAATTCCATACAGGAAAAAAAGAGGAGATGAAGGATTGTTTAATATTGTGATGAAAGAGGGGGAAAAGTTTTCCCTGCACAGCCATGAAGACCACTCTGTAAAACCCATATTAAGTTAACCTGATTAGGCAGTAGAATAACAGTGTAGCTCTTGTGTAAATGAGAATGAAAGATTCCTGAATGAGAACTCAGCAGACGTAATTTTTAAGAAAAGAAATCAATTAAAACATTTCCTTACTGTTCTTTGTGCACTTAGTGACTCATTAATTTACTGTAGCAGTTGAAGATCAGAAGAAAAACATTTTGTGTGTAAAGGTTTTTCTCCTTCCCCCTTTTCCGCCACCAAATTTTATTTCTGTTTGCATCTTCTAGGAAAAACATTCTTTTGTGATGCAACAGTATATGAAAAAGCTGGATTTCTTTTGGTTTTTATATAAAAAAAAAAAAAACCAACCTTGGAGTATCCCAAACCCTCAATTACCATGTCTGCCAAAATGAGGAAGTCCATCACAGTGGAGGGAAGTGTTATTTTTCTCTGAATTTATGAGCAAGAACAATAATTGGGAGAGGCACTTTGTTTATTGAAGCAGGGAAATGAGGCAAACATATGATTCTCCTAATTTTATCCCATTTTCCAGGGATGCTAAGCATTCCTGCCTCTCCAGACTCCATATTTTCCTGGGCTGGTGAAAAATCTCAACAAATTTGGAATAGGTAATGTGCTCAGAAGAAATCAGTACTTATCACAGTGAGAATGAGGAAAGGTACCCTGATCTTGACTCCTCTTCACCAAACATTTTCCAGCCTTCCCAAATTCAGTATCAATAACTTCGGAGCATGTAATTAGTAGTAGGAATTTTTAGAAAGAGAAAAAGCTTCCACTTGCAATTGCAGAGTGAATTGGAGGCAAAGCTCCCGGATTCATGTAATGAACATGCCAAGCCAGTGTCCAGGCCCTGGGAGCCAGCAGCTCCAAGGAAATGTGATGTGGTTGTAGCTACAGTGTGGTGTTGCTCTTGTCTCCAGCCCATCAGAGCTGGGGCTGAGGAGGGATGTCCTGTCATTCTGATTGAGCTCAAGTTAGAGGAGAATTTATTTGAGATATCTTAAAACTAAATAAAAATGAGTGCTAGGGTAGGCTTAATGACACTGTCAAAGAGAAAGAAACTTGTGTGGGTATGCTTTGGTGTCATGAAAGCTGCCAGGACCTACACCAGGGTTCAACAGGAGTCATCACCAGAATGATTCTCATGAAGACCATCACAGTCTTCCCATCAGTGGAAGGTTATTCCTCTAATGTATTTTATTTAACACTCATTTTTAATTGCCAAAAGCAAGTTTTTTTGTGAGTGGGTAAAAAATTTACTTAGTTTCCAGATTCAGTGTCTTTCGTTTTTAGCAAAAATCCCACTCCATGTATATATTGTCATGTTCTGTTTTGCCAGTAATTATTCTACGACAGTACCAACCCTTTTTCATGATGAAACTAATTATGCAGTCTTCATCAAAATACTGTCTTAGTTCTTTTACTGACCAGTGTATAACCAAAATTGAATTATGAAGTTCTGCTTCTTGTGAGTACATAAAAGCTTTCTTACATTGTGTAGTTTTTAAAAATGCTTTGTAAATTATCATTAAGAAGTGCTTTGCATAACTTTTTGATAAGCAAGTAATCAGATACTAGACACCTTTTTGACTTTTGAACCTAAAGAAACCCCTTCAATAAGCAACAGGGAGCAGTCCTAAAATGTAAAGCATTTTAAGAGCTAATGTCCATTGAAAATGAAGTGGAATGTTTTTAATGGGTATTTCAAAGCTTATTCCCTCTGGATAAATACGTTACAAAATACTGCATATAAAATTTGAGACTCTTTGAAGTCTGTAGAAACTGTCCTGTTTGATTTCAGTAGGACTAGGAATTTTTTTCCTCTGTATCTAGAGCAGGGACAGTTGAAAACTTTTAGAAAAGTAAACAAGAACATCTGAAGATGAAAAACAGAGAAGTGAAAAGTGGAAATCACATGGTATGGGATCATCTAAAATAGAAGATATCGGTTAGCAAACACTGCACTTCTCCAAAATCCTGCAAAACATAGTTTCACTGAAAAATCTATTCAAACCCACAACTCTAATTAAGGGGTTTAGCTGCCAAATAACATGTTGTGGCTAAAGCCAAGTGAGTATTACAGAGCCATTCATGAGCAAAGGCATAAGCTTTGTACTTTGCTTTTGATTTTCTCATGGGAAAGTAATATAAATGAGAGTGATACCTCCCTGTTGGCTTTAACTGTTAGAAATGCAAAGCATGCTGAAATTGTACATAATTCTCTTCCAAAGGAAAGGAAATAGCATTTCAATGGTTTTCCTCAGTGTCTCGTTGAGTTATGGTGGTGCACAATTATTCTTGTTAAATTACTCTACCAGATGGAAGGTTACATTGTGTATTTAGCTAATTAAGTTGTAGGGGACTGGAATTATATCCCAGAGCATAAAGAATCTATCTAAAAGTAAATTTATTTTAATTCCATACGGTTGTGAAGGTGTAGTATGGTTGTCCAACTAAGACTTCAAACATGGGGATTTTCTTCTCACTTTGCTTAACATGAGGAGATGCTTTCACAAAGTTGGCCTTGCCTACAGATGTTCAAGTAGACAAACGTGTCTTGAATGTCCAAACAACTTTGGAGCAAATTTTATCTTCATTTTTATTCAGTGAGGCTGAATTGCCTTCCTGCTTTTGAGATGAACTTGGCCAATGGTTTTCATCTGCTAGGAGAGCAAGATATATCGTTTTGGTTGCTTTTGTATTCTTGGCACCCTGTTGCCTGTGGACAACTTCAGAGTACTATTCAGCAGTCTAGACCTAACCATTTCACATTTACTGATGACACTGATGCCCTGTTAAACTGGGGGAGGAGATGATGGTGTTTCATCATGAATTTCTGAAGGTTGATGAAAGATTGGACTGTACTTTTTGCCTGATGTCAGTGAGTTACCACTGCTGGATAGTTTCCTAGATTCAAATCTGTGGGATTCAAGCACCCTGTGAACTAGTTTCTTCTTTTGTGGGGCTTGGGGAACAACATAATCATGAACATGATTATTCTATAAAAAATAGATTATGTATCTAGGGGTCAAATGGTGACCATGGCAAAAGCCTTGACTTTGTGGGCTAGGGGATTATGCGTGACAGTTCTTCACTGAACAGAATATTTTTTCTTGGGATTCAGTGGATTTGGGAGGAGGATTTAGACTGAAGAGTGGGATTTGCTACATTTGCAGAAAGTAGGATATTGTATTCCCATCACTTTTTCCCAGCTAGAACTGACTGGTATAAATGGTCAGAAGAAAGGGTAAGAATTACCAGAGGAGACCTAACCAGATGGACTGCCAGTCATGCACATCTTAATTTATTTATTGAATTACTGTGATTCAAATGAAGGATACCCTCTATTGAAGCACCTGTTTCATCTTCTTTTCTCCTCTACATCTCCTGAGAACTCAGATGAGTAGGTTCCAGAAAGTGCTATAAAGGTGTAATAAAATTACAGAATTTGACGATGTGGAGAGAAGATGAAAATTAATTTTAAACTATCCTTATTCCTTAATTCTATGGTTCAAGCCAGTATAGTAATATTTGCTTTTTAATCCCCTACTTATTATTGGAAAATGGTATTATTTTACCTCTAAGAAGATTAAGATGAACCTGACATAGTGGTGAAATGTCATGGTTTCAGCAGACTTGTGATGTAACGAGGATTCATATGGCCCAGTAAAACCATGGCCTTCTTGAAACTGCTGTGGAACCCTGTGGTGCAAATGCAAATAGATGCTCTTTCTTTGCTAAAACCCCAGATTTATTAAAAATTCTATCGAGAGACCTGTTCTTTTGCCTTATAGGTTACACAAAGAACATATATCAACAGGAAATAATACATCATACTGTTAAGATATTCAAGATCTCCAATTTTGGCTGAATCCAAGCAGTACAATAAGTAATTTCTGCATCTAACTCAATAAATTGTGCCTAGAAAGATAACATTTGTTTGCATAGATAATGAAACAAATATTTTATGTTTCATACAGACTGCAGTGAATAACAAAGAAAAGTTAGATATTTAAAGTAGCTTCAGGGACTATTTAATTTTTGAACCTGCTTTAGAAAATTAATGAAAATTTTCTAATCTCGTTAAATTAGTTTTTTTACCCTGAAGAAGGCAGAAGGGCTGCAAGATCCCCTCTAATCTAATTAGCTCTTTTACCATGTGTTTCACTAAACCTGGTTTTCTATTTAGGGCATGGATATTTATATCAGTCTGAAAAAATAAAGCATTCTACCTTTTACAGAAGTAAAATAAAGCAAAGGACTAAAGGGTTTCACATATGACCAGCACTCCCAATAAAGTGAATGGTTGTACAGGAAACAGTTTTGGTAGATCCTGAAAACACATTAGGTGATGCAAGTCAGGAAAACAAAGCATCTCCATCCTGTACTGCTGTATCTGGTTCTCCTGCCTTGTTGGGACCACACAGCAGTCAAGTCCATGTAGTTCTTAGAAGAGCTTTAGAGGACATGTGTAAACAGCTTTCACTCTCATTAATCTAATTTAAAACTCTTTCAGAAGCGGCATTTTCAATAATCAGAATTGAGAAGTCATTGAACCCACAGAATTATACTACATGCAAATTACTACCATCTTCTAGTCTGTCATCCAGTGGGGAGAAAGTCCACGTGTTACATTGTCCAATATTGTCTTCCAGTGGGATGTGGCCTTCCACAGCAAATGTCAGTCAGTCATGTATGAAGACGAGGAGGCTCATCTTGCCAATGCTTTATATAACCATGTGGAGGTGGCTGAAGCACTCTGTGGCTGCCTACAGGAAGCCAGAGCAGCAATCAGAAACTTCATTCAGAGCAGAGAATGGTTACGTGATTGTGAGAACCCCATGCTGTAAAGGATGGGGACCACCAGGTCTCTCAGGACTCATTCACAACTCTTCACAAAGCAGCTGAGGAAGCTGGAAACAGCTTTTGTCCCTGACCTATGTCTCTCTGCCTCTCTGGCTTCCTGCCAGGCTTTGGTTGCAACCATAGTTTTGCTGAAGAAGCCCAGAAATAATAATGATCTTCATGTTTATCCTTTCTGGTGGTGCTTAGGTCTGTCTTGTGCATTTGATTCTGCCTACCTCAACTGTAGGGGACACTGGGAATTTCTCCTTAGCCCACAACTTTCAGACAAGCTTCTTAGGAGCCCAAGATATGACTGTTCTGGTTGGTTTTGTTGCAGTATTAATGTGGGATTTGACCTTTTCCTTAGTCTCCAGGTCCTGGCATAGCATAGGCAGGTAGGCTGCTTTATTATTTATTTTTATTGCCAGGGTGACTGGGAGCCCACAGCACCCAGGAACCTGTTGAGCTATGCAATGGACCTGACAAAATGAGGATCTCTTCACAGTGTGTTTTTATCCAACTCTGCCCCTCTTGCTTCAGGATAAATCACAACAGAGTTTTCCAAGTTATCTCATTATCCACATGCAGTATCTTCTTGAAAATATTCAATAGCCAGAGTGTTAGAAAGAAACTTGAGAAAGGATAAACCAGTGGTGATGGCAATACCCCCATTGTGCTAACCAGTGTCATCTTAATGTTCATGTGCAGTTCTGATGGTCTGTACCCACGCATCATTAATTTGTGGTGTAACTTTGAGCTATCTTAGGCATGGAGTGTTATGGTTGTGTGTTGTACAGTACAAAATCCTTGTCTGTACGTGAGTGTCTAGTAAATTGTATTAAAAAAAAGAAACCTTTGTGGTGTGAATAAACAGATTTCTTGACTCTGTATTCAATTACTCATACTTTTTACATATGAGCCAGAAAAAAACCCCAAAGTCCTGCATGGAGTACAGTGCAGAGTATATTCAAATCAGTACATATGACTCTTCACAGCTTAAAAAAAACTATAGCTAAAGAAATAGAGAATAACTGTGAAGATTTGCTTGAAGATCTTGAAGTCTTTTGTTTTTAATTTTTTCTGGTGACCTAATTATGTTAGGGAAGTTCAGGTTGCTGTTTTAAAAAGGATCTTAGTGATAACAGTGGATGCCTGGGCAACGGTGGGCAATTTATCTTTCTCAAGGAGGACATCAGTTTTGCCACTGTTGCTCATGCTGGTGTTGGAATCTTTTTAGCCAAATTTAGCATCATTTACCTTGACTGCCCCACAGCTTTTCTAAGCCAGCCTGCTTGTGAGGAAAAGGAAATGCTTTCACTTTAGAGCCTTTAGGAATCTGGACAAAAGCTCACTTTCTGTTCTTCAGGCTTCTATATAGGGCTTTAGCCTCAAGATGAGGACCTGCTTGCTATGCACCCTCTCCCATCCCCCATTTCCTGCCTGGCTTCATTAAATGCTGATTTGAAGTTGGCACACACTCTTCTGATACAAAAGTACTACTGTGTTCCAGGAACCATCAGAAAGTAGTGCATTATTGTCTTTTACATTCTCTTCATATATGTCTTCTCCCCATGCGTAAAAAGGATTTTCATTCCTTCTTCTTAAATATCTCTGTATGTTTAATAAAAAGAAACAGTGAAGAAAAGCCCTGTCAAGAAAACCTCAGTTCATTTGGAAGCAATCTGGCCCCAGGCTATATTATTTAATGCTAGAATCTGCAAATTGCTAACATTAAGCAGAGCGGAGTATAGGACGTAATGACTTCACTGAATCATTTTCCTATCTCTTTGCTTGTATTTGAGCATCATGTTTCTAAGGAGAGACTAGTTGGTTTCACCTATCAGTGATAGCTCATGTGTTGAAATTATTGTGTACCTACATAGAGGCCTGTATATTTTCCATTTTTAACAGCACAGTTACTTTATTCTTTCTTCCTTTATGAAGCCACTGTAAAATATAAGAAAATTAATTCAGACACTGTTTTTCTCCTTCACCAACAGCCAAAGTTCTTATTTCTGTGGACACAATTACAAGTCATGGCAAGATGTTAGGTAACCAATCCTTTGATTGCCTGTGGTATCTTCTGCTGTTGTTTAAACTAATCATTTCTGTGTCTTTCATATCTGTTTTCCACTTAGAATAATTTAAAGATCAACATCAGTCCATAATTACCAGCACTAAAAAGAGAATAAGCCAGGTAATATCAATAAAACTGAACAAGCCGTATTACTGCAACATCTCATTATTACAAATTATGCTACATCTACATAAAAAAGTCATTTTCAGACTAGTCTTTCCTGAAATCTTCTGAAGTAGATCACTCAAATGGGTACCAGCTGATTCCCATTGAGAACAGTGACATGGGCTTTGATGGCCTTCAGAGAAAATAGCTGTGTCTTTTTGTTTTCTTTGCAACAAGACACTTTCATATAATGTATGTTCACTTTCTCCAAGTGTAAATTGATTATTACTTGTTCCAAAATGCTAAATATAATAGAAGTGCAAAGATTTGTGGAGCAAAAAGGTTAGCTAAACAGAGATAAACTATATGCTGTTTTCTAGTAAGATTTTAGATTCACAGCCCAACCAACCAGACTGCTGCCATGAAAATTTGCCATGCTGTGTTCCTCGTCCTCATGGCCACATTCCTGGCCATGTGCTCTTGTTTTTCTCTTGTCTGTGGCATTTGGGCTCCTTGGTCAGATGATCCAGTTCACTTACAGTTGGAGTCATCAAACACAGCAAAACCCACACCATTCCACACCTCCAGCACTTAGAGAGGCCTCTTTTCCTCAGGAAGGTGAGATACAGGGTGTCTGCTTTATGGGGTAGAGTTAATCTAGTTTTGAATTCTGGACCCCAGTGGGATGGTTAGGGCCAATGCAAGTTAGCCACGTGCATTAATTTTCTTGCTGTGTCAGTGTCTTGGTTCATGGTTGAATCACCATATAGATTCCCTGATGGCCGCCTCAATAATTTTGTGGTATTACTGTAGCAAAAAAAGGTACTTCTTACTGCTTGAGGAAGCTACTCTGCAGCAAGCTAGGGAGTAAATCTTAAGCCTCAGAAGTCTTTTGGCGTTGGCTCCTCATGTGACAATTTTCCCTATGGAGATGAACAGTCAGCTGTGGCAATGGATTAATTAAGCTGAGCAAAGGAGCAAATAATGTGCAGTAAAAGTACTTACAGGGTGGCTAATGCAAAACAGTTATTTTGAGCATTACCCCTCTGCAGAACCACTTCTAAGAACCACTAGTTAAAGTATTGAGCCAAATACTTATTTGAAACATAAGGCAAATTTATTATAATAATTCTGGGCCATTTGCTATTAAGACTTTCCGAGTGTCTTGCAAATACTAAGGGAACAATCTAATTTAAAAAAAATGCTTTGAAAAATTTATTTTCACTTTTTCGACACTGCTAACGGTCATATTTCAGAGTTTAAAGGACTAAAACAGTTTCTAAATGATGTTACATATGTGCTTTGAGGCCAGTTTATATGTTATATGTTTATAATTCCAACCACAGCATTTTAAAATACCCCTTGTCTTGCAAATTAAAATCAAATTTAAAAAAAATGCTTTGAAACAATTTATTATTCTGGGCCATTTGCTATTAAGACTTTCAGTGTCTTGCAAATACTAAAGAACAATCTAATTTAAAAAAAAAATGCTTTGAAAAATTTATTTTCACTTTTTCGACACTGCTAACGGTCATATTTCAGAGTTTAAAGGACTAAAACAGTTTCTAAATGATGTTACATATGTGCTTTGAGGCAGTCAGTGTGTACATGCATGTATATGTTTATAATTCCAATCCACAGCGCCATAGCTGAAGTTAAAATACTTAATTTTGCCCTTTTAACTGTCAGAAGAGAGTTGACAATAGATGCCTAATTACTGCCCTCATGTAGGAGTGCACTGAAGCACATAGGGTTGCTGTGGTGATCCATACCTCTTGCAGTGAGTGATAATTCTGCCCCAGCCTTGGTGGAGCAGAGTGGTTCAGTGTTCTCTACAGCCACACCCCAAAGCCAATGCTTCAGCCACTGCTGGGAATCAAGAAACCAATGTTTAGTTCTACATTTTTTTCATTGAACCAGATATCCTCAAATTGCTTAGATTTGTATATTTTGTCCACTGAAACCAGAATTCATTTTGCGAGCCGTTGGGCCCCAGTGAGTACCATGTCAGGAACTGGCAGTGTCTCAGGGAGAAAATTCAGGAAAGCCAGAATTTGAAGCAAACACTCTTCAAACATTAGCTTCGATTTGTATTGTGAGGTTTATTTTATAATTTCAATACCACTATCCTCCATGCCATTTAATATTAAAATTGATTTTTTCCATTTTAAAATTATTGCTGTTTTTTATGCATCTTCTCAGATGTCTCATAAATTCATAAATTGACTTTAAAATCTGTTTTCTGTGCTTATATGATGGATTCTGATGCAGAATGTGATGAGAATTTGGTAAAAATAGAAATGGAATTGCTGTGACTGAGCATGAAACATTTACATAGGAGTGGAGAATTTCCCAGTGAGTGTTGCAGAGGATTTGTATCACATTCATCTGTCACAGATGCACAAACAGGATGTGTACAGACATATTCTCCTCATTTTTAAAAGTACAGAATAGTAGAAATGGAAATGAATGTAGGTGCAAAAAGAGTGAGTACCTTTTCTTTTAAATGTCATCACACCTGGTGAGATCTGTGATGGTAGCATATACTGTAATCATAGCCCAGTATCATATTTTATATTTTCAATTACATTGCAAATGGTATCTGAGATAGTAAACAAGTAATCTGTACGTTATTGTTAGAACCATTCATCTTAACAGTGGTAGTAGGTGATAAAAATAAATTTCTAGTTAATAGGTTTATTATTAAATATTTCCAACGTTGTTCTAGCCTGTGTATCTTGGTCTGAAATGTATTTAAGGCACAGGGTGTACATAGAGCAGCCCTTGCCACGTGCAATGCAGTACGTGACAAAGGTCATTGAGTGACAGCTGGTACTGCTGGTCACAGCAGCTCTGCACTGAGGTGCAGCCCCCTTGCTTTCCAGTGACCATTTTGGCCTCCCCATCCCTGAGAGAACAGGTGGGACAGAAGGAAAAAAGGTGTGCAATGTGACATGAGAGAAGGGACAAGTATTAGAAGTGTAGGATTGAGTTCCTGCCCCAAAGTGACAAATGGTGTAATTCTGAATTGAGTGCAGATATAATGTATTTTGGTTTTCTGCTAACTCTTGCTCCTTCTTTGAGGCTGGGTTTGAGTCTGTGCATAGGAGAGGGAGCTGACCCCAGTTTTTGGCTTTCTCTGTTTTGAGATATTGCTTAGCCAACCCTCAGTTCCAGAAAGGGAAATGTAAACAAATTCTCTTCCACAATTGCCTTTCACTAGCTCTTAGCAGTCTGTTTGATAGCAGTCTGTTTATTTGAAGAACAAATCAATGACTACATGAAAAACTTTATTGTGCTAAAAATCCTACAAAATAAAAAGCACAGCAGAGCTGGCCTTCATATGAAAAGACTGTATCCATTAAGGAAACAAAGGTGGAACTTGCCCAAGGTGCATTAAATATAATCCTAGGTTTTCTGGGAATCAACCCTACTTCTTCATTTTCAGAGCATATATTTTTCTCTGTAAATGTTCTTTGGACACTGTCATAAATCTAGTTGTTTGGTGTGTTACTCAGAAAACACTAAATTCTGGGCCTAAAATTGCTGACCAAGAAATGTTCTGCCAACAGGCCTTGTTGTAATTTATATTTCTCAGAGAAATCAAAAGGCACCAGTGGAGGCTAATCTCTGTTTCTGCAATTAACCTTAAACCAGTTATAATGTTCCAAGTTCCAATATGTGTTTTCCAAGTGTTCACCTACAAGAGAGATAAAAATAATGTAAATTAAATTTTCATTCATTTATTATTAATGCATATGGTAGTAACAATAATTAATGGGTAACTTCAAAGTTGCAGTGGAATGAGAAAAATCCTGGGATCCCAAGCACTTCAGCTCTCTTTCCTAACTTGCAGTCTAAAATGAAGCTGTATGAGGAGCAACAGGATCACTGAGAAGGTTGGGCAGTAAAATGTCTGCCTTCAATCCCTTTTTGGATCAGATCAGGTCCCACAGGGTCAGTGGTGTCTGACACAAGCCAAGAATTGGATTTTTAGTCACATATTTTCTTCTCTTCATTTCCAGCTTCAGAGCCCAATTTGAAGGTACGTTCAAGATTAAAACAAAAGGTGACAGAAAGGAGAAGCAGTCCTTTGCTCAGGAGGAAGGATGGAAGCGTCAGTTCATTCAAGAAGCGTCTTTTCGAGGTGACAGGTGAGTAAGGGAATTCTGCATCAGTTGCCACAGCTCACAGAATAGTGGTGGTGCTTCAGAATTGAAACTATTTGCTAAATGGAATGAGCATTTGCAGTATTTGACCTCATCCAGACCATTCTTGCTTTGACTTTGCATTGATATTTAGTAGATTTGTGGCTTTTTTGGGTGATCAGGCCATATCTTTATACAATCAACTGTTGCTAGTCCATAAGACATTTATCTGAATTCACTTTATATATCAGAATTATGTCACACCAAGATGGAATTAAAATACAACTTGAATAAACACATTGGTGTCCCTGTACGTGCAATTCTTGTGACAACTTTACACTGTATGTGATGTGTGAAGCTGGAACAGAGATGTGAATGTAAGAATGAAAGTTAAGTATTTTCCTGATAAATTACTTCCAGATTATAATTTTTCTACAACTAATTTAATAATTCCATTTACTGAAGCCTCTATCAGATTCTTGATATCCATTTCCTTAATTTTTGCTGATTTCTTTACAGTTTGCACACTTACAAATATGGTATAATGTGAAATAGTTATTACTGGAGGTCTTTTCCTGATGCCACTGAAAGAGCAGAAACATTAAAATAGATGTCTTCTTTTCCTAGCTCTGGTAATAACTTGAAGCCTTTCAGATTGCTGTGATAATTATTAATATTGACTATATGATATTTCAGACCTTTCATAACCCTGGTTAAACACTGTTACCTGAAATCTTTTTCCCTTGCTTTTTATTCTCTTAACTGAAAATGGCCCCTCATTTAAATGCCTGTTTATGCAAAAAATAAAAATGCTATTTTAATTTTCAAAAAATGAGAAAAAAAGATTGTGTGTCTCTGCTTCTCTGATACAGATTGAAAATAGAATGCAAGAACTTCTACATGGCCAGTTAGTATATCTGGGTATGGAGTCACTTCAGTAAATCAAAGAGTAAGAGATCTAACTAATGGCTAGGAAGCCTCCTGTGATGTCAGTCAAAGTGAAAACATATTTTTGCATATGAACTAAGGCATAGAGAGTAAATAAACAAAGTAGGTATAGAGTATTTGCTGCCACATTTAGATAATAATTTCTTCAACCTCTTGAATGCTTTAATTTGAAAGCTGTCCCTCGGAAGAGGGTTACTTCCACTAGTGGGTTACTCTTCAATCTTTAACCTTAACTGTTTCCATTATGTATATATAATTTATATCAGTGTGGAATTAGAATAACTCAATACAACAGCATACAGTGAGGTCATCCTCTCCCCCTTTGTCTTAGACAGAACTTGCGACATTTTAAGTCAAGATAACACACAGCTTTTCAAATCCTATTTTAATGTCTTTACATACTGTAAATATTCCTTCATATTTGTGCCAAAGATGTAGTGAAGGTGTGTATTTTGCCATTAGTACTTGTCTTTGTAATGTCTGGTCCACAATGGGCTCATCCCCTTCCTAGACAGAAAGAATGGCAGTAGGCCTCATCTCTCACAGAGCCAGGACTCTTTGGAAAGAGTTTCTTTTCTTTACTCATTACAAGCTCATTGTTGGTATCTCTGCCTGATACTGAGTATCATAACCAACTTTGTGGGAAAAACAAATACTAAATTCTTCTTATGTGACACAGACGGATTAGAAGGGGAAAGATCAAGAGCATCTTTCCTTCTTAGTTGTAAAAAGAAAACTGAAGAAATGGAAGATGAATCAAGAGTCTTTAATATAAGTAAAAAGTGTAACCAATAGATATTTTTCAACAGGAAAAAAAAAGCCTTATGCTATAAAGATTATATAATTAATCAAGATTATGTGTACCTTTCCAGAGTGAGATTCATGTATGTTTAATCTGTTTTTCAGAATCCTCAGTCAGTAGCAGCTCCCCTGGATCAGGTCCCAGTTCCCCAAGCAATGGTCCGACCAGCAGTGCAACAGAAAATGAAACTTCAGTTTTGCCATCTAACATTCAAGCTGAGGTAAGACTCATCATTGTGTAGATAATTGCTCAGGTTTCTAGACTGAAGATGGAAAAATTTTATTTGATTGTACTCACTAGCAGAGTAATTGGGGTACCAGGACCCTACAGGCTGATATCTCAATATGTCATACATGTGATATATCTTTATGTATGAGATGCATGTTCAGTAGACTCCATGGTAACAAAAGTTCAGGGAAAAGCAACAGTAGTGCTACTGGAAGAGTGGAAGGAGCTGTGAAAGGAACTTGGTTACAGAATATTACCTTTTGGGATGACCTGAAAGGAGGTGCTCAGTGCTGAATGCTGATAGAGAACTGCATACAAAACAGTGTTTAGGCATTGGTGATCCTCACACATGAGACCTAAGGTGGTCCCAGGTTCAGATGAATGCTGAAGTAGGTTTCTTTAATCACACTGTTGGAGTTAGGTGACTAAATTCTTGTCACATCTCCCTTTTATTTTATCTCAGGGCAGTACTTAACCACTGTAAGTGTCATGCCAGAATTCTTGAACACTTGTTTTGTAAAGTGAGATTGTAAACGGAAGGAATCTTAACTACTCCTTATTCTGTTTCATACATCCGTGCCTATAACAACAGGAATGCAGATGGTAAATCAGTTGTGATAAACCTCATTTAGCACAGATGACATGCCCAAGTCATGCTTCCCATGGCAATATTGTAAAGGGACAGTAAACTAATTTGACTAAGAGAGACTCAATTTCCACAATATACTATATCCAGCCTTACTTACCACAGTTCCTGCTTTGGTGGCAAGGTTTTCTATTAATTGTTGTTTTATGATGTTAATGTTAGAAAAATTGTATAAGAAAATGTGATTCAACAGAGTTTTGGTTAATGGAGCTATTTCTCCAGGTCAGTGGCAGGACATTCACCTAAAAAAAACCCTGGAATGGGCAGTTCAACCTCCAGCAGTGACTTTTCCCCATAATGAATTAATTGTGTGTGTGAACTATGATCCAGGGGGCAGGTGGGTGACCTCTGCACACTGATTAGTAGCCTCTCTCTGGCCCGTAACCAAAAAGAAAAAAAAAAATTGCATTGATGGCTAACATGTGGTCTTGTCTCATAGCCCCCCATATGTGATTGCAAAGAAATTCAAATGATGCAGAGTAAGATCCATCATTAGGATTAGATCAGATCCTAGATCAGTGGAATTAAGTTGTGTGTTTTACTACTGGGAATGTTTTAGATAATATTTGGGGTAATATATGGGTGTTATTATGTGCTGTATGAAACAGGAAATCTTATCCAATTGGATCTTTTACTGACTTGAAGATTCTACAAAATGGAAGGGCAGTAATATCTCAGACTGATACATGGTGCTCATGACTTTGCATGTTACAGTTTGTGGACACTTGCACCATCAGAAATACATGCAGGCTGGTCAGGCTGGTGGTCTCTGGGGAGATTTGGAAAGGTTGTAGCAAGAACCAGCAGCTATATTCTGTTTGCTAGTAGAACATTACATTGCATATTATTTGCCACTTCTGTGCCAGACATAAAAAATTATAACCCCAACATTCATTTAAAGATGCTCAAAGGAGCTTAAAACACTCCTTTAGAAGTTGAGCTCTGCATGCTGGCTTCGGTCACTTCACTTGGTGAAATGTGCTAAGAAGCTGAAACTACAGACTTCCACTTCTGGATCCAGTTGGGGATTTCTTTACCTCTCTGGTTACTTGACTCTCAGTGCTGTGGTCCTGTGGGTTCAAACATTTTCCATAAATCTCAGCTTCAGTGATTCTTATTTCAGTGGGATTTTCTTTGGTAGTTTAACAGCAGCCAAACTCCTACATATCTCTTTCCTAGTTCAGTGTTAGCCAGCTCTCAAAGGCTATACAGCTAATCAATTTTTAATCCAATTCACAAAGTACAGAAGTTTCTAATAATAGGCTGAGTGTTCCAAAATCACCCAAAATATCACTTGTTTTTCTGCAAGCCTGTATGACTCACATGGCTGTTGTTTCATAATCGTTGTTGTGACATTTGCAGTAAGTGTTGTGCTCATATCTGAGTGGGTGGATGGCCGTGGTTTTCATGGCAGCAAATAAAACACTTTTTGCTGGGGAAAAACAGGTTGCTATGACAGAGTCATTTACCAGTAAAACATGAGTCAGTACCGTAAATGATTACACTCCAGTGCAGGGACAAAATTAGAGCATTATCAGTAATGAAACAGATTTTTAAAGTATTTTTACCATATCCATTGGAATAGTGAGACTTTTAAGTGGTTTACTCTCTGGAGCAGACAGTCTGGTGGGTGGACGGTTACAATTTTTTGAATGAACAAAGGTGCACTGCACATGCTGCAGCTTTGCAGATAATCTTTTACTATCACAGTTCCCTTAATGGTACTTTCACTACCATTTGTTAAAACACTGGTCTCATTATATGAAACTTGAAAGTTGAACTCAGGATTTTAATTGCACCTTATAAATAAAATCCTGTTTTTATTAGGCACAGTTGTCTCCAGTATCATCAAGGTTCACCGCAGTAGCTATTTGTCTCCTGTAGCATGCCATACTCTTTCAGGTCAACTGCTGTGCTGGGGCTAAATCTTACTTGCCTGAGAAATGCAAGCAGAATTGAGCCCCTGCACAGCGTGTCCCTTGATTTCAGAGGGACAACCTGCTTTAGTCATGTGAAATGATTAATTTTAGGCATTCATGGTCTGGTCAAAAGCCATTGAAGTCAATGGAAAGTTTCCAGTTGGTGTAACTGGGCTTCAGATCAATTTCTTCCTTCTATTTGTGATTTGGAAAGCAGTATTTCCTAGAATAACAGTTGATTATACAGGAGACATAAATTACATTTGTGACAGATAAACACGTATTTGTTTTGTACAACTCCACAGCCCCATGCTTTTAGTACTCAGCTCCTTGAGGTGATCTTTGTAAGAAGCCTGTGGAAGAATGTGTAGGTTTCTGACCAGCTGATGAGGTTTGTGTCAAGTGTATGTGAAGTGAGTCTAAATTAATTTTTTCAATGATGGTCCCAAAAGCCTCAAGAAAGACAAGTGTAAGTAATTGTGAATATTGAAAGCTGTTACAATTAGCTTCACTACTGACAAGTATTAAAACAAACCATTTTGTCTTCCCCTCGTAATCTATAAATGTGCATATAAACATGCACACCTAGGTGTTCCTGCCTCTCAGCAGGTCCCACAGCACAACCAAAGCACGGTTGCTCATGGTCACTTGTTGATCATCGTGCTCTGTTACACTGAGTTCTTGTACTCTATTTTAAGAAAGAGGATAACTCTGTTGACAAGCTATTTTAAGCATCAGTAAGCAAGATCTATGGACCCAAGGAGTGGGCATGTGGAGGAACAAGTAGGGCATGTTTCTCTTTGGGGTGATTTAGGTGCCAGTCCAAACCACCATGTCTGCCAAGGACACAGCTTAGCCATTTTGCTGCCAAATTACTCTCTTGGCAACTCCTGCGTATGCCACCATTGCAAGGTGCTGTTGACTGTGTAAAAAGAAAAGCTGCAGCTGGGATCACAAATTTCTGCCTCTGGGTGGTTAGATTAGATGACATCCAGTGGTCCCTTTGAACCTCACCCATTCTGGGATTCTGTGATGCACAGAGAACCCTAATCTGTGCAGCTGGGACATTTGTTTTGGGAGATGAGGTTAAACTGATGCTTAGGATAATATTACCTGAAAATATTTTAAAAAATCAATCACTTACCCAAAGAAAATTACAAGTTATTATCAGTATTAGAAATTAAAGTAGGATGCTTTTACTAATAAACTCCCATTTTCAATATTAAACTGTTGTGGTAAATAACATCACTGCTTCTGCCTGATCAAGCAATCATGCCTGACCTTAGTGTGGTAGTGTGTTTTACTGCTATACACCCTGCCACTGTTATTTTTATTAATTCACATCTTAGAAGGTAATAGTGGCATACCAAAAACCAAATATTTAACATAAATCTTTCAAGTGGCTTTGTATCGATGCTGCAGTTGCTGCAAATTTGATTATATTCTAGGAGGCACATTAAAGTGTCCTTTTTCACTTAAATATTTGTAGACTCCCTCCATAATATTTCCATAGTTTTGAGACTAAATCCATACTTGGATTTATTCATGGTCAAAGGTGGATGTTATCAAGGCAAGATACTGTTAGCCAGGAATTAATGTAATATACAAGTGGAGCTTCTTTGTTTCCTATGCTATCTGTTGACATTCCCTAGGTACCAAAAGAAAATTACAGGGATAGACTTCTACTGTTATTGTCTCAGTGATAGGTCGTATCTCCAAACAAACTGTATGAGGAAGGTTATGTTTTGGAATAACATCCTGTGTTTTTGTGCTTAACCACTTTTCATTGATGGTCTGAAGTTGCATTGTATTAGCACAAAGTATTTTACAGAGTTAATTGATATTCCAGGTTTGTCCGGGGGAAAATCTACAGCTCCCCACAACATGCTTGACAAGTTATTATATTTACTTTAGTCAAAGCCCGAGTGTGCAGTATCCCTCTTGGAGGTGGTCTATTATTGGAGTCCCATATGCTTTTTGTTTGGGAAGAAAGCAGTCACTGTGTCATACTGTTACACAGGGTATTCTTTTTCAAGGATGTTGTTCCCTTGGGGACCATATCATGCCAGAGTTCCTAAGTCTAATAAGACCTTTGTAGCTCTTATTGAGTCAAAGTTCTGGGAGGGAAGCAAGAGTTAAACAGAAAATATAATTCAAGCAACTATACTAGACCACATGTTGAAAAATATCACTGTTCAAGCAGAAAGGCAAAGGCTTCAAAAAGATTCCTGATGTGGTAATCTTTTTATGTTTCTTCCCAATTAATCTATGGAAATAAAAAGGGTGATCTTTGTAGAATGTCTGGTTTTATTTTATAGTAATTAAAAATATATCAGCAGTTCCATGTCCTTGAAAACTATACCACAAGTCTTCAAAAGAAGTGTTAAAAATTGTAACTTGAACAGATTAGGAAAGCTGTGAGGGGTATCCCATTATCAAAGAATGACAGGATGCTGGTTTTGTATATAGGCAGACAGAAAGAGAGAGAGAGGGAGAGTGTCTATTATTTTAAATGGCAGATGCCTTGCTTTCTACACTGAATATCCATGTTAATGGAAGTAAATAATGTGCCTGAAACATACCCATATCATAATCTGTCTAACAAAATACATGGACTAGTTAAAAACCACATTGCGTACCTTACAGATAAAGTCATAACAACCGTGGTAAAGGTTTAATACATGATTCAGGTGGATATAACCCTGAATTCACTGGATAAATTCCCACTGAGTTTGTTGGAGTGACTGTCCAGTTGATGAGAAGAACTGATGTTGAGTTGATGGGAAATTGATAAGATGATCAAGGAATCCTCATGATTTCAGCTTTCCATGGAAATTTGATTTACTAACTAAGGAATAATCATAGACACATATCAGCTGTTTTCTTAAGAAAAGAACTATGAACAGTGTTTTCACAGGGACAGTAATTTTCTGTATCTGGAACTCCATTGGGTTGCAAAGCAATGGCTGGCACATAATTGGCTTCTGTGTATTGGGATAAAAGCATCAAATAACCAAGGTAAAAAGCTTGGAGATTAACTTTCATTGGTTCCCCTTTATTCCAGCACCTGGTTTCCCAACAACGCCTGTTGATACAGGATGAATCAGTGAACTTGTTGAGTCTGTACACATCCCCTTCTCTGCCCAACATCACCTTGGGACTTCCAGCAATACAACCTCAAATCAGTGTAAGTGACCACTCTCAAGCCTTCCTGCATATGTTTGCTTCCAGAAAACCCACTTTCTGATTGTTCTCTTTATATTTTTCACATTTTGGAACACAAGCAATTCAGAGTAGGAACCAGACCTCTGTATGCATTGGGCACAACTTGAAAGCAATATTCATTCTTGATCTCAAATATACAAGTGCCAGTGTGGATCTTAGTTAAGTACAGGCCACATGCATTGCATTTATGCCAGATATCAGATTTCAGATGTGGCAAGAAGTACATTAGGAGATTATTTAGTACAGAAGTTTAAATTATATGATAATTTCTACCTGTAACTTTTTAATGAGATTCCAGTAATGACTTAAACTGAGCTGGAATGTTGTAGGAGAAGAATGTAGTATTCCTTTAGCTCAGTGAAATACCTGAAAATGTTGCTACTTTCAAAATTTACAGCAAGTCAAAATTTACCTGCTTTCCAACAACAAAGTAAAAATACTGATATGTGGTGGTTCTATACAACAGTGTGGGAATTGGTAACTTCTGTGAAGAAATTAGGGGTTGTAAGCACAGGTTTCAGTGGAGGTAAAAAAAAAATTAAATATATACAATCCACCATGGTTTGTAATGATGCTACTTAATTCCAGTGCTAAGTGTAGTTTCAAGTCAAAGTTCCATGTTATTTTATGGCTTTTTCAATACATTTACTGTTCTTTGCAGTAATATATTGCTGAAATCTAACATTTTAACATCAGGTACAGAACCTTGCAAAGAAAATTATGTAAGCCTGAAATTAGTTCTCTAGAAATATTAGCAAATTATTGTTTTTGAAGGATGGAAAAATTGAACATCATAAAAAGTAATGCTTACTTTCTCAGAGGATATTATCAAAAATTTCTTAGTTATTTCACAAAAATATAACTAGCTTCAACTAGCTTCAAAGTAAATATATAACATTAAAGAGATAGGAAAATATGTTTCATTTACTCACTCAAATCTTATAAGCTTTTGATGTGGCCAACTAGCACCAAATATTACTTTTGGCAGTAGAAAAAACAGAGGGATTGATTTATACAAGTAATGTTTATTTCTGTTACTAGAACAAGCAGTTGCAAATTGAATTTAAAGCTTACTTTGGTGTTTGTTTTTCAGGGGAGGGAGATAGCAGTGTGAAGTAAGCATACACCAAAAAAAAAAAATTGGTGAAAACCTTATTTTAGAATTTAATGGAATTCATATTATCAGAGATGCTGTTTTTACTATGACTTACCGTAAGTGGTTATCTGCAAGCCTCAATGTGCATATTTCTGTTAGGTTATTTTTCTTGCTGTAAGAATTGTTATTCTGCTTGAACTACCATTTCAAGATTTTTTTTTACATGGGCAAAGCACAAAATAGTATAAAGTACATTTGCAATTATGAAGGGCCAAAACTTCCAAAAGCTTTAAATCGATAACTGTGCAATTTATAAGGCATTTCAGAATGCTACACACCTAGATGAGAGTTTAAATGTATAAGTTTATTTTGCAAAGGGTAAAACTTACATTTGTGCTGTCCTTCAGGGAGTCAGGGAGTGCTCCAGGAAAAGTAATAGCTTCCCACTACTACAGGTAACTATTTTGTTTTGCTGATTGGCTTGCTGTGTGATGGAAAGTTATGTGAAAAACCAAGCCTTGCCTATTTCAAACTCAATGCAAACTATTTCCTCTGATCCTCTAGTTTGCTGTGCAGGAGGCTGTGCAAAGGTCTTTAGGAATTTTAAGGATAGCTCCCGTCCTTGCATTAATAATGTTCTAACTAGTTATTCCTTGTGCTTTGGCTTTTATTGCTGATTGTTTTTCAACTGGTTTCAGTACTCAGTTTCTCACAGCATTACATTTAACTGGCATGTTCTTCCTTTTCATCTCAAAGTGTAAGATAGGGATGTTAACCTTTTCTCCTGTATGTGTTCATGAAGACATATGACCATCTAATCAAGCAGAGGTACAAATGGCCACTGATTTCTCTTGAAAGCAGTTACTAATGCTGTTGTTCTTTGACAGGCTTCGTCATCATTCAAAGAAAAGCAGAAGGGGGAAACCCCGCCACTTAGACAAGGAGTGGCCTTGGCTGGACAGTATGGAGGGAACATTCCTCCATCATCAACTCATCCTCACATTGCTATGGAGGGAAAGCCAAACAGCAGCCACCAAGCTCTCTTGCAACATCTGTTACTGAAAGAACAAATGAGACAGCAAAAACTTCTTGTGACTGGTAATGATCAAAGCTCCAGAAATACTAATTTAAGATGTTTTTAATGACATTTGTGTTCAGTTTAAACTAAATGTGGTAATACAAATATCACACATCCTAACTCTTGGGAAATGTGGAAGGGTGAAAGAAAAAAGGATAGCATCTTTGTTTTCCCTTTTAGTGATTCTGTTCCAGTCTGTTAGCCTGAAAGAATTCAATGATTACAGAAAAGAGAAAATGATTACTTCATCACATTCTTTTGTAGCAGCTGAACTTCCCAGCATGGTGAGGCACGTGATACACGTCCCACTGCATCAGTGCAGATGCAGAGTTCCTCAATATACACCCCTCTTCTTACTGAAAGCTTTCTTTCCTGTTAGAACTGTTATTTGGTTGTTTTTCACAGGGGAGTGAAATGTCCCTGTTTTGCAGGAGCGGTTCCTCTTCATCCACAGTCTCCTTTAGCAGCAAAGGAGAGAGTCTCACCTGGCATAAGAGCTGCCCACAAACTGCCTCGTCACAGGCCACTGAACAGAACCCAGTCTGCTCCTCTTCCTCAGAGTACTTTGGCCCAGCTGGTCATCCAGCAGCAACATCAGCAATTTTTGGAAAAGCAGAAACAGTACCAGCAGCAGATCCACATGAATAAGGTGAGTTCTCAGAGTAAAGAATTTCCAATAAATTTAAAGATGAAAACTAAGACCAAAAGTTAGTTATTGGCACCATGTCATCATGGACAATAGAGAGGTTTTTGCTAGAGTATCTTTTTTGTTTATGCATAGTTGATACATACACTTTTATGGACCCTAATTTTAAGATTCTGAAATAGGCTACAATTCAACAAAATAGAGTTGCTTACCATTTTACCTGACATGTGTTTTACTGTTGAATGGTAAATTATGTATTAAAAATTTATGTGTACTTCTGAGCGGCAGCAATGACGCCACTTGCTGCTTTTGAATTCTATTAAAACCTGTCTTATTGTGGACTAGAATGCTGCATAAATACATAACTCATTTGAACTCAAATCAGCTTATTAAATTGATGGGTTTATATATGAAGCTTACTAAACATCTGGAGAAATTTTTAATCAGTATTTATCAAACTGACTTTTCTCTGTGAGTAGCATGAAAGTTTTTTTGCCTGTATGGTGATATAAAATGATCATATAAGGAGAAAGAGAAAAAAGTCCTGTTTCTGGTATCTGACACAGAGTTGAATCATATAGTACAACATTCCCTGTACAGTAACACCTTATTCTGAGCAGGGACAAGGGAAAGAAGAAAAGGGACCATCCACTAATAAACAAAGAGCAATAGATTCTAAATAGATTTATCAGGAAGCAATAATTCTACAACAAAATCAAGTTGCTACCTGCTCTGAAATTAAGGTGTGCAAATAATTGCATGTTTTCATTTAGAGAACATTTTTCTGCCGTTACTACACAGCTTTCCACAATTTGTATGCTGAAGCTCCACTAGTATTACAAAGATTTAATTACATACCTTTACTTGTCTTCTTTTGTTTTAGTGTTACTCAGTAACTATATATAAGAGGCAATGTCAAAGAAGAAAAGATGAAAAGTGGACGTTCAATTCTTGTACCTAAGGAAAAAAAAAATCAATCCACCTTACTTACTGGGTGAATTTCCCAGGGGTTACTGATTCTTTGGAATGTACTAAGAATTCCCAACAAAATTAGAAACAAACCTAGAGTTTAAGTACATACTTTGTACAGTGGTTTAGTTATTAAATCTTGTCTTAATTAGGAAAAATGAAGACCAGAAAACTTCAAAGTTCAGAGCTGATCCTTGCATGTTAACCCCTCTCAGCTTGGGTGTTTTGATTACTCAACTAGGACTCCAGTTGGCTTTTCTTTGAGTATGCATTCCATATGTTTAATCAAGATGGCATATGTATATCTCATAGCCTCAGGTTTTGAAAATATTTCACCTTCCCTCAATTGTCTTAAAAGGCTTTTTAACTGCTAAAGTACTGAGTCTTTGTACTACAAACCCATCAATTCATGCATTACTCACAAAGCAAAGAACCCCACTGACGTGTTTTTCTTAGATAATATGGTTATTGATATAAATTCTACCATAGCATTTGGGAGTATGTGATGTGGCATTATGAGCATTTGTCCCCAGTGTCAAAATGAAACTTGAGGCACATAACCATATATTTCTAGTCATGTAGGACTAGGAATGCATTGCATCTTACCAGAGATAGATGGGATAAGGAAGGAAAAAGATTGGAGTTGATTCGTGATAATGCTTGTTTCAGTATTTTTTTTAGTTGAACTACAGTGAAAATACACACTAATGAGGATAATTCCCTCTCATATTTGAAATATGCCTTCATTCTCATGTGGTTCTTTGTGATGAAGAGACAAAACTGGTGAATCTAGCTTTTGTTCTGTACAGTATAGTCCATACACAAATGCAGAGAGTGGCCCCATCCTAGGCCCTCTCTCTGCCTTGAACCTCCATAACCTACTTTTGCCCCAAGAGCTTCTTGGTCTCCTTTACTCCTACTCCCAGAGCAACCAGGCTTCTTCAGGAGCACAGTAACTCCTCGGGGCAGCAAATGCCTGAGGAGGAATGAGATCATGTTGCAGCCAGAGAAGCAGTGGGTCTTCTGAGGATGCATGTGAGACTTTATCAGACTTTAAAGTTTGCAGCATCTAGATTCTTCTGCGTGCTCAGAAGAACTGTTTTGAAGAACAGTACTGCAAAATTTCAATGCTCTAACCATGTGTCTGTCTTCTAACCATGTGCCTGTCTTCCACAAAGACACAAAAAGCCAGGGGGCTTCCTTATGTACTTGCAGAACCTGATTTTTATAAACTGGAATTTAAAAGTAGCCAAGGGACAAGAGAGAGAAAAAAAAAGATCAAATCATGAAGTAGCTTTTAAATAGTGAATTTAAAGGTGTCTTCTTTAACCTTTTAGCTAAAAGGTCAGATTGAACTCCTGTGACTACATAAGGTTTTTGAACTCTGCTAGAGTGGTAGAATGTACTTTGTTCAGTCTTAAAACTTGCCTCTGTTCACAGGTGAAGTTATTTTTTCATTACATAACTTGCACAGCTTTACAATCAAACTCTGCAAAGCAGAGTTATAGTTATTTGAAACTTTAAACTTTAGAGATCCTAGACCAGATAGGAAAGGGACTAAATATTTTATTTTTTAGGATAAATTTGGGCACGTATCAACTGAACACATGAGCTTGTTTTTTTCTGTTGTTCTTCTATTGTTCTGTTTACTCTACTATTCATGAGCTGTATAATGAAATCTGCACAGAGGTATAAGTCCTGCCTTTTCAGTCATGGAAAATGCATAGGTTTCATTTAATAAGGAATACTCAAGGACCCTAAAAGTTTTGGGAATAAAAGACCAGAACCATTTTAAACTGTTAAGACTGTGAAATGCTAATTGACCAATATCTTGGAGCAAATTGATGTCTTCTTTTTTGTTTTCTATTTCCCTTAAGATTTTATTTCTTATGTTTAGGTCTTCAAATACTTAAGTCTTCAATACTCAACTGAACCCACAATTTGAGCATTTGCCCTGAGCTAAGATGCCTGGGCATGTGTCAGCACTCCCTGATAGCTGGTTTTGGACTGATCCCTTTGGCTGACTTATAGATGCAGCAACAAAAAGAGGAAGAGAACCACCTTTTTCTTACCCCCTTGTTCTTACATTTCTCTTGTATTAAAAAAAGAAACACCAAAAAACAATAAAAAAAGCCACCTTTTTTTTTTTTTTTGGTGAGGAAAAAATGCACTTCAGCAGCAAGCCAGTGCTGCTGTGAGGGTGATAACAAGCAAGATCTAACATAGGTCAGAGGTAAAGGATTCCCCAGGATCATTTACATTCTGAAAAGAAACAAATCATTGCCAAAAGGTGTGCCTCTGTCCTTACTAGAAAAGAGGAGATCTCCTATGGATTATTTCTGGTCAGCTGTCAGATGCCTGGCTTTTGATGTGGGAAATGGTATATGTCTCCACTAAAGTCTGACATTTATACCTGTGGGATCTAGTACACTGACCTTCTGAAAACATTCTGCAAATGTTGACATCTCTTCCAAAAGTAGGTAAAAACCCTTGTCCCAGAATTAATAATGAATGTGAAGTAACCTGAACTCAGCTTGTTTTAGGGAAGACCAGCTTTGCCATTGTCAGCTTTAATATACTTCTGTCCAAATGACAGCTTATTTCCTCGTAATGTCCTTTGATCACCATTGCAGATCTTCATTCTGCTCAATAAAGGGAGACCAAAGTCCAAAACCCCCAGTTAAAACTAGTGCAATTGGATACCAAAAGACCACCATTACTACTACAAAAAAATTTAAAATCTTTATATTGTGTATATCTGTACCTAGAAAGCTGTGACCCAGCCACTTAGAGAAGAAAAAAAAAAAACAAAAAAAACCCGAGGATTTTGATTTAACTAATCTAAATGCAAAGCCCTAGCAGAAGTGTGTGTTCAAGAAAAATTCAGAAATCATAATGTGAAGAGTACATGAACAAAGCCATCTGTCTTTAGAAGTTATATTTGCTATGTATGATGAATAAGGCCTTCCTCTACTGAAGCTGAAGTCTTCACTGGGGCCAACATCTTATTTGATCAATGCAGGAACCCTATTTGTGTTAAGTTGTGTATTCATAGCATCTTGGCAATTTGTTTTCCATTTTAAAATTCTCTGTATTGGAGAAGTAAAGGGTAGAATAATGGGGTAGTTGGAATGTGCTCTAAAGTATGGGAGGTATATGGATAATGTTAAGGTTTATATAAGAAACACCTGAATTTCAGTTTTCATTCTAGGATGCTGGTTGGTTTAAAGCATCTCTGTATAGGGAATTGGTGACTAGGAAAGCCTGTGAGGTAAAAAAATATATAGGAAGTGAATATACATTAATACTTAGATGGTGTTCTCAGTTTACCAATATCTTTTAATAAATAATTTAAAATAATACAGAAATTTATGTTGATGGAAAAATAGAACTATTATTTATTGCCAGTAGGAAAATTGAAAAGATACAGCTAACCCCAGATTAATAATTCATTTCTCTGACTGATGTTTAATGGAAGGTGGAAGACCAGGTTCAGCAGTAGTAAATCAATCTAGCTTCATTAAACATATTACACTGAGGTTTTGGCTCTGCAGCTCACAAATCTGACTAGCATCTTCTGCAGGTGAGAGATATCTTTCCAATATTGCTAATAGCATGGGATTATTTGGGAAAAAATAAAAGGAACTGTTGTCTGTTTGGAACTGGACAATTCCCAGAGCATTTTCTCCTTTATTGAGAGCTAATGTTTAAGCCATAATGCAGAAGAATGATTTTGAAAGACAAATACATCCCTTAGAAATATTGGTCCTACATGAGTAAACAGAGACAGCAGGAGGCAGGTGCCAAGTTGTTTTCAGTGCAGCTAACAATGTGCATGCAACACACATAGCTGGTGATCTGACTGCCGTAGGGGAGAAGGGGAAAAAGTGTTCTGTAAGAATATACATGAGCTCTTAGAAATGACTGTCATGAATTTAAAAAGAACAATTAATCAAGGATGGAAATGGGTTGGTTGGCTGCTGCAGGACTTTGTGATTTTGTCTCTTTATAAAGACATCTTATTTAAAACACTGTATTTAACAAGGGCATTTAATTTAAAAAGAGAAAATGACAGGGTCTGCAGCTGAAAGACCTATAAAATGGTCTATTGCAGTGTCCAGATTAATTAGTCTTCTATTTTTCTGTACAACCAAACAGGTTAGGATAAGTTTGATATCTTTTTCTTTGATTGGACTCTTGCAGTTATACAATGGAGTTGATATCTGTCCATACTTCCTCTTCTGCTGATACTATTTACTTTGATTCATGCATATCCCTTATAGCTTAATTTCCTGAAGATAAAAGCAAAAAATAAATAGGCTGTATTAGCATGAAGACATTTTTTTTAGTGACCATTTAAATTGGAATAGGTGATAGCAGTAAAGTATACTGGTAAAATATAACCGACATGTGCAACCCTTAATTTATTAGGGAAATAAACTATGGTTTTGTTATTATTTTTAAATATAATCCCACTAAAACTCAGATTAAACAATTACTTTTACAAAATAAAAAGTGATGCATTAAAATTAGGAGAAATTCCTTCATATAGCTACAGATAAAGACAGGAAAAAAAAGGGTAAGTGGAAGTTTAAGGTGAAAGGTTTAACCATTAAATGTGAGCAGAAGTGTCCAGCTCTGCAGTGAAAGGACCTGAGAAGGCATTTCATTCAGAACATTTCGGCTCTGTAAGCCATCTTTAAATAGAGAAGATAGAAGTACTGACTCTAAACTGCTATCTTCATATATTTCCAGATACAGTGGTGTCACTAAGAGTTATAATTTAAAATTAGATGTTTCCGACTTAGGAGAAGTGTCCAGTAATGCTACTAGTATAATTACTGGAATAGGATGGGGCCAAGCTGTCTTTAAATAAAACTTCAACAAACGTGAAAGCATCATGGTGATACAGAGAAAGCAGTCAGCTGTGGCTTAGCAGGCTGAGCAGTAAAAGGGATTTTCAGGTTTTGGGTCATGTCCCCCCATTCCAGCCATGCAATTTGATCATGCTCCATCATATGAGAAGACATGACTGTAATGCCTCATAGCCCCTTGCCTGAGGCTTAGTTAAAATCACAGTGGAAAGGATGTTTTTAATAAAATTTTGTAGTAAAGAAGGTAATATAATTGCACTTTTTAAACTCTATTGAGTAAATATATGAAGACTTTAATTTCACGGAGTTTTAGAAAATTTCATTTATTTATCTCCTCCTGTTGCTGAAATCTGGAGTAAATCACCTGCTGAGATCCACAGCATGGGAGAAGGGTCAAAAAAAGAACACAGCAAATTGAAATGCACACGAAATCCATTCTAAGTCTCTGCAGCCCCCCTTAGGTGTGCTTGTTCTCTTCACTGGTTGCATGCAAAAGTGTCTGAAGGTGATCCATGTATAGATTCTATACTGCAGTCCATCATGTGGTGCCTCAGAAAGCTCAGCAGCAGATCTGTACCCATACAGCAGTGTAAAGAAGAAAGAGCCTGACATAAAAGTGAAAAAGTATAAAAGAAGGAAGAGCAGTAATGAGCTAAATATGTGCCTTAACTTTGCTGTGGGCATGCATTCATTTTCCCTTGGCTTCCCCTGCAGAAAAACCCACCTGGTGTCAAGTAACTGGCACAGGGAATGGTTTACAAATGGATCAGCCTCAGTGATTCCTGTAGTTTATATGATTATCTGTCACACAGATGTTTCAGCTTGTATTTGCTCACTTGCAGCCAGCCATGCAGCCTTACCTGCTTTTCGCTTCCTGCTTGAGGAGTGGGGAAGACTCCCCACAAATGGTTAACTAATTAACAATCCTAACAATGATAATAATACTAATAATAATAATAAGTGAAAGGAGTGTACCTGAGCTGATTACATGCTGCTAGATTTAGTACCTTCTTGGTCAGTGTCATCCCCTGAGAAACACCTGGAAAAGATTTATAGGTTTGATCTGAGAAATTTTGCAGATGCTGTGTAATGAAAGGAGACTCTCCACATCAGTTGAAGCAGTAAGGGCATGCCACCTGCAGCATGCTGGGTACTCACATTGTGATTTGCCAGTTAGTCCAGTAATGAAGAGGGATTTTTTTATTTGTTTATTTTTAGTAAGCCATTAAACTCCCATTACAGCTCAAAAATGAAGGTTTGCTGTGACAATAGTCAAACAGGCTTCCTCTGAGGAATTTGTTTCTCCACTGATGTGAGGCTTATGCATCAGAGCATCAATCAGAACTGTATAAACTGATCTTTCAACTCTCCTTGTTGACTTCATTGGATTTCCTAAATCCAGCTGCAGCTTCTTGAACACAGTTTACATGACAACCCAGTATTTTTCTATAGGCGCTAGCAAGCTGAATGAAACTGTATGGTCCATGGTTTGTGACAAAACCAGACATCCTGCAGCCATTCATATACTCAGTAATTGAGTATATAACACTAGCTAAAACTCAGTCTGAAAGACATGATTGATGTTGGGGGGGAAACAGATGGGAATAGGAAAGTATGTAAGAGTAAAAGTAAAAGGTGTCTTTTCCCTCTCAAGATATTTGTTTTAGATGATACAAAACTATTTACTTGAAATTGAGTGGGCCAGTTGAATAAATTATAACTACTCACTGAACCCTGCAACCTCGTACTCACATGTCTGATTTCTGGCTCTTTCAACAAAGTGGGGATTTTTTTCAGTTTAGGTTTTTGGACTGCATGTGGAGAATTTTGGAATGCATTGGCTTCATCTTAAACAGCAAAACACAAACTGCACATGATTGCAGCACTCAGGCATCTGGCACTTGCACGGAGCTTTAAAATAGCAGTTAATGGGCTGGAGCTGGTGTTGCCTTGGGAGCTGTGATATATCATCATTGCTGGGACTGGGATACCTGTGCAGGCACCACAAAGGCTGTAGTGCTTCCAGTCATGGACAGACCTGCTTGTAGTATCCTTGTGCCGAGGAACAGGGGACTCACACCAGCTCTTTGCCACTTCTCCTTTGTTGGCTTTCAGTGCCTTCACACTTTAATTGATAGAGATTTTTGTGTGAAAATTCTCTGATTTGCCTAGAACATAATATTAACCAGATTACTAGTTTGCTTATATCTTAGCATTCCTTTATTACTTTGTGTTGTGGGTAATTATCTGTAAGGTGGTATTTCTGCATTCATGTTTGAAGAAAGATTAATTTCTCTAGTTTACCAGCTGTAGCAGTTTAACAGATGTGTCATGTTTTTCATCATCTAAAAACATGATATTTTCTGCTGCAGAATAAAAAGTGGCCTTTTACTTAAGGACTTCTGTTCTTTTTTCCAGATACATCCGTGTTTTGACAGTGCATGGCTGCATGGGTTTGCTGTGGAAACTTTAAATTCATCTGTGTAGCTCTAGTACTTCTTCGTGTTTGGCGTCAGTGAAAAGTCAGTGCTTGTTCCTCTCTTCTCTTTCCAGATGCTCTCTAAGTCCATTGAGCAGCTTAAGCAGCCTGGCAGTCACCTGGAGGAAGCTGAAGAAGAGCTTCATGGAGATCACTCGATGCAGGAAGAGCGAGCTCCCACCAGCAGTGCCAGCGTTAGGGCTGAGAGCAGCAGTGCTGGTGTGGATGACAGAATAGGACAGCAGGTGGGGGCTGTGAAAGTCAAAGAGGAGCCACTGGACAGTGATGAGGATGTTCAAACCCAGCAAATGGAATCTGGGGAGCAAGCTGCTTTTATGCAACAGGTAATAGGCAAAGATTTAGCTCCAGGATTTGTAATTAAGGTTATTATCTGAACATCACATGCGTTTTCTAGGCATTGATAAGCAGGTGTGTTTTGATTCACTGAGCTAGCAAATCCTGATTTACTGCTCAAAGAATTTAACAAATGCAGAAGTGTTGTATGTACACTTGAAAACATAGTGAAGCTCATTCTTACGGCCACTAATTGAGAAAATATCTGTTGCAATCAATTATGCTACATAAATCTTTGAGTAATAGCTGATAGACATTGTATTAGCCCAGAATTACATTGCTTAGTCCTAGTGAAAGAGAACTCGTATCACCTAGCCTGTTGAGATCAGCAATCGATGGAATTAGTTTCCAGACCTGATTGATGAAACATTCTTCTGATTTTTGAATCCTCTGACTTCTGCTTTCAGCTGTCTGTATATATTGTATCATACTATAGTCTTGAACACTGTTAATATTAGGGTATTCTTTTCCCCAGTAGACAGGTACTGACTGCTATCTTGGTCTCAGGCTGGTGTATAAAGTTAATTTAGAGAAAAGTACAAGGTGGATATAAAGAGGCAAGACAAGGCACTGTTTTAAAATTGCATTGTTTCCTTTTTTGCACTGCTTGGTTAATTTTTCATTCTGTCTTATTTGATGATAATGTCCACAGAGGCTTCCTTAAATGCAGCAGATGCAAGTACTGGTGAGAAGCAAAATGCAGCATTAGGTGGTTCCAGTCAGTTACTAGGACATTGCACGGCAAGCACAGAACTGTTACCATTATCATCTGATATCCAATCACTTGTTTGTTTTTTTTTTAAATGAAGACTAATTGTACAATATCTCATAACCTTTACAATGGAGTCTCATGGACAAATCCTAAAATAACAACTGTGCATAAAATGCCACCTTGACAAAAGGCAGGTTCAGCTTGTCTGGGAGCTTCAGGCGGAGTGGAAAGGCGCAGGCGTGTGTGCAGCCCGCGAGCTGCATCCCGGTCCATCCCTCGGAGTCAGCGGAGCAGGGCTGGGCGCAGTGCAAGGCCCTGTTTATTTAAGTCGATACTTTGTCAGGTCCCTGCTGTTCTCCTGCAGAAAAGTGATTTTGGGAGGTGGGGGGGCAGGAAATGCCTTATGGAAACAGGAAGCCCAAGTGATTCATGTGCTGAGGAATGCGGGGCAGGGGGGACGGGGCAGCGCTCCCTCTGTTTTTAAAGGCACTCTATGAATTGATTTATTGTCAAAGAAAATAACAAAGCGAGTAGGGAAATTGTTAAGGAAGCTTTCCAGTGAAACATTTCCTTCATATTCCCTTTTGATATGTTTACCTTGTTTTATAGGTTTACTTTTGTTAAGCTAGTTAAAGATTCATTGTATTAAGATCCCCTTTAATATGGATAATCCCAAACTGACCTGGACTCTTTGTCAGGTTTTTTTTCTATTAAAAATATTTATATTTCTAAAGCTGAGGTATTTTAAGGTGCAGTATCCGGTTTCAAAAGAGATAGTTGTTTTGCCAAATGTAGAAATTGCTCTAAAATATGTTATTAGCATGTGTTGTTTACATTATGTTCTAATACTTTTCAATCTCTTCTAAAATGTTGCAACTTCTAAAGATACATTATCCTTTTTCCTAGAAGATCTCCGAACAAACTTCTAAATAGCTGCTCTTAACATAAGTCCTCAACAGATAGAAAAATATTTAATTGAGAAAAACACAGGTGATTTTTATGTGGGCTTCATATTTGAAGAGAAATCATTCTCCATCCTGGATACAAAATTACATTTACATTCAAAAAGTGAAGGCTATAAAAGTGAAATTATACGTGTTTTCCATTCTGTATATTTTCAATTTTCTTTGAAATCTGACTTCAGCTTCCTCAAAAAGGGATAGTGCATCTTTTAAAATACATTTGGGGAGAAATTTGCAATTGAGAAGAGTTTTGTACAATATCACTTGAAAGACATGTATTCACAGAAGACAAAAGATATTTTTATAACATCATTCAAGTGAGAAACCCCAATACATTAGTGTACTTTAATTTCACAATCTTTCAAATTTGGATAAAATTAAAATAAGAGAAACTACCTGGAACCAGTGAAAAGGAAAACTGGGTTTAAACAACCACATTTCTAATTGATTATTGTCTCTCACATTTTAAATCTACTGTATTTATTATAATTTACACCCTTAGAGGTGATCTCGTTTTGTGTTGTAAATATATTCTGTTTGTATGTTCCCTTTTTTTGCCTTCTGATCTAAGTCTTTTCCTTTCTCAAATAAAGTTTTTTTTTAAAAGATCCCCTTCCAGATATTTGACTTTGTGTAAATTTGGTAACTTAGTGGTGGTTTTGCTTTGTACAATCAAATATGTTTGCTATGCATTGTCAAAATAATTTAAACTTTCAGGAGCAAGGTTTTTTTGTTACACTATTCTTACAATAATTACACAAAGTCTTTCTTTTTGGTCTCTTGTTTTATTCTGCATCAGCCATTATAAGTTTCAGTGAATGTGGAATAGTATTGATGCATGCTCATTTTCCCATCACGACATCTGTCTTGAACGTGTGATCATACCATACAGGAAAGGTAAAAGTGGATCCCAGTTTCTAGCTTCTAATCACCCAAAATTCAGATGAACTGTAGTAATTCACATGACATTTCTAAAACCTGCCTGGACCCTTTATCGGAAAATTTACTTGTACTGACCACTTTGGTATTCATCAAGACCTTTGCAAAACTAAAGTCCACCTGTAAATAAGCTGGGAGAGAGGGAATCCATGAACGTGGCAGACTTTAAAGCAAATGCATGAGACAGTGAAGTCCCAATGTAGAGAACTTCCATGAACATATTACATAACTTTTTGACATTTCCTGAACTTTGCTTAGGCTTTACAGAGAGAGAGCTTGTACTGCATTACAATCCCTGTTGCTACAGTACATGAATTATTACTACCAAAAGAGTTTAGAAAATTATTGCACTGTAGTTCTTATAACTGTTCATTTCATTTCCAAATGCTCTATGCAGCTTTGATTCTGGCATAATTTTAAATAAAATCTATGTTTCAACAACATAAGTGTGTAAGAACAAATAGTTCTGTAAATCAAATTAAATTATTTTCACTGCTAAAGCAGCAGCATAATGCTTCATCAGTAATACAACCCCCAAAAATAGATCAAAGATGAAGTTTTAGCTGAGGAAATCTTAAAATAAGCATTAACAGTGTAACTTCTTGCCTTATTGTTTATAGTGTATTTAGAATCATATGTCTTTAAGTAAATCATGCTTTCATAACAGGGATTTTATTTAGTGCCCTTTTGTTTAAATACCTGCATTAGAATTAGAAGACCAGCCATAAATTTTTTAATTTACAGCATTCCTGTGTTGGAGACTGCACCTAGATTTTTTTGCTGAATTATTTACTATGCATCAAAGCACCCTTAATGAAGAAAATAATAATAATAAAATAAAATTCAGATTTCTTATTTTCTTCCCAGAATGATGTGCATCTCTTATTTTTTTTTTAACTGTATATGTTTATTCTGTCCCATTGTCCAAAAAAATAAGCCAGTATAGCAGATAGGTGACAATTTAGAAGTAATTGCTCATAAATGAAGGAAAATCCATCATAATATTTATATACTCAGACACACATTATTTATCTATTTATACTATAACTGTACCCTTTTTGTCATCTTCTGGCATTAACAAAATAGGATTAAAAGCTGAATGCCTCAGCAAAGCACAAGCACTTCAGACACTACCACCACTCATTTGTGCACTATCTTCATCATCATCATTATCATCAAGAACTTTCTCCATGTTGCTTAAGCCAACCATACCCTGTTTTTATCTTCACTGGAATTCTGAGGTAAAAATCTATTAACATTAGTCCCAAGCAGCAATCTAAAATTGTTTACTTATTTCTCCCCCTTATGAACACTTTGCAATTTGCAGCCAAAATTAGCTAAGCCAAGTTAATTTCCTTATTGTATTCTGTCCTACTAGCAGCATGTCCTACTTATCCACTTAAGAAATGTTTGTTTGATTTTCATTTATTTGTTTAGTTTCTGATTTCCTTATGCAGTTCCCATCATCTGGGTGGCAATGGAGCTTCTGTACCTCATTTCTCAGTGGAAGAATATAGTTTAGAACACCATCTGCTGAACTACTGGTTAGGCAAACAGAAGAAGAGCATCCTGGATGAAATTATCTTCTCTGGGCTAGAGGAATAATATAAGTTATTTTTGTGGAATTTTACTGCTCTGACAGGTTTTGTGCTTTGAATTTACTTTTTTTTCCTCTCCTCTAATTCAGGTTAATTAAGATTTAAAGGTAAAAAATAGGATTAGCTGAAACTGCCTAGCCAGCGGAAAATCTGGGTTCCTCAGCTGTGCTCTCACTCACACACACACACACACACTGGATTGGGAAGGCACATCCTTAAGGCATGTCCCAGTTTCTGGTCCCCATTTGCTGAGCTTGTGTCACACTCCTGCTTGTTTTGATTGTGGCCCCATAGCTCATCTAGGCTGTACAGGACAACTTCCCTGGCTACCTGTGGGCACACACATCTGTTTCAGCCACCCAAGGATTACTTAGGCAGCAGCTGAGGGTTGAAAGGAGTCCCCTTAGTAACTTGAAATCATTCAGCAATGTGATTTGCTGTGATAATGGGGACCTTAGGCACTGAGTTGTTTTGACAGACCAGATACTTATTTGTAAGTGATCCACTGCTTTAATTAACTAAGGTGTTTTGAGTGTGGTCATGGAGTCTTTGTTGCACTTGTTTGACTTTATTTTCCATGGCTGTCTTGAAGTAACTGTGTTGATTGTTAATGGTACATAGCCTTGAAATATGAGGGAGATGGTTTGGAGGAGATGATGTTAAAAGTATCCCTCTGTACACTTGATCCTTCCAGGATGGTTACAGCATTTTTGCCCTTGAGAAGTGCTGGGAAGGGCAGGATAAATGGAAATGTAAGTTTTGAACAGTGTCAGACTTATAAATAAACCTGCCCTTCCCTCTCCTCCTTCCTAAATTAGATTGCCACTGCAGTCTCAGCCCAATTCATCTCTTTTTTTGTAGGCTGCCTTAGCTGTTTCCTTTAACTTTGTAGCCAGTAAGAGACACTAACCTTGCACCTTCCTGCCCTTCCTCAAGTCTGTGAGTGCACAGTCCCAGCATAACTCCTACACAACACAAGCTGGCTCTATGATTTCTGGGATCATACATAGTGTAGATGGAGCAAGGAGGTGGAGTGCTGTCTAGCTGGATTTATTTTGTGAAAATTTTTCATTTCTCTACATGCAGCCTGCTTGTTCTCAGCCTTATTCTTAAGGGCCTGTTCATTTCTATCAATTTTCTAACTGTGGTCTTTAAAACCTGTGTTACAGGAAGAAAAAATCTTTTTTGTGTGCTAATTCTATGTGAAAGAGCATAATAATGTGAATAATTACAAGTAATTATACTTTCTCAAGTAAACATACTTTCCCATCCCCAGTTAGATGAGAAAATAATTCTTTTTTTTAAGAAAGCCTCAAATCTGTTAACTGTAATAATTGCCAATATATTTTGCCTAGTAATGTAAACTTCCAGTTACAGAAGGCAATAACACTTATTCTATCATAAAACTAATTAACTGAATTCCCTGCCTGAATATGTACCAATTACCGTGTATTAAAATTATTTAATTTTGTTGATACCTTCATGGACTAATGTTGACACTGCTTTATTTTTACTTTTAGATCCAAGATTTTGTGCTTCTTTTCCTCTTTCAAGTACTTAGGATATAGCACCTTGATACTTTTATTTTTTCTTCCATTTGTCAGAGAAAGCAGAATGTCAGGAGACCACAGGGGCAACACTAGGCAAAATTCCTTAATCAGGGCTACATAACTAGTGTGAATCAAAAGCCTCCAAGTCCATATCCCAGTAATTATCACTGCATATTTTGACAGTTAGATGATATTAATTTCAAACCTTTGGGCAATTTATCATTTCCTGTATCCTACAGCACAGAGTTTCATTAATATTGTCATTGAAGAGGATTATGTGTTCTTGGAAAGTTGCTTCTTTAAATGCTTCATTTTGGAAAGAATTCTGTTTGACCTCGGAATGTCTTTCTCACTGTTAGACATTAGTATGTGCACACGCACGAGTTTTCATTTTTCTCCCTTTAAAATATGACAGTGAGTTAATGCACTCCTCGGTATATTGCTGGATAAATCTTCATAAAACTATGTTGTTTAATGTCCTGGAAGTGCAGCTCAGCCCAAATGCCTTGGAGACATAGATGCTCTAATGCAGAAAGCAGCGGTGCATAATCTGTCTCCTCTCATGTTCTGGCCTGTGACCCTTGGATCCCCAGGAGCCCAAGGAGGTGTTTCTGTTCCTCCTGCCTGTATTTCCTCAGCAAAGGGGCTTGTGAAAGTTACGGCTACGAGATTGCAGCAATGCAGCAACGCCAAGGGCTTGAGAAGGCTTTGCTTAGGTTCTCTGTAAAGCAGCCAGTACAGCATGGATGATTCAGTCTCACACTTCTTCCTTAGTCTTTTCCTTTTGCTCCCATCAATAAAAGTAGCGTGATAGTTTTTAGGTGGCAGACTGCAGACTTTTAAAGCAGATCTCTGTTACTGAACAGACCCAGAAGGAGCACAGGACAGAAACACTGTTGGGAAATGCTCTCCTGCTGTGCACAGAGGGACAACCATTGAGACCAGTTTCTTCTAAGGCTTGTTCTCCTATATCTTGCTCTACTGAAAATAGAAGCTGAAGAGTTACTACACATCAGAGACCATAATTCCATCACTCAACTACTTGACTGCAAACAGGGACAGGTGGTGACTGGTTTCCTTCATTTCTCAGCCATTTTGACACCTTGTCTTAGGGTATCAAAGGCACCCAAATCCAATAGCACATCCTTTGGCATCTTCCTTGCTTTCCAAAACTTCCTGGCTTTCACCATTTATATAAATTTGTAGAGGTCTTTTATCATAAGTTTCTGCAAATATTTCAGTTTTACAAAGAGCTGCAAATTTCCTACCATTTCTGACAGGAGGGAAAATGGGAGTGTTCAATACAGGTGCCGTCAGCCCAAGGTCAGTCCAGGGACATCTGACATCCATAGTTCTGATTCGGCCCTTTGTGCAGGTAATTGGGTCTCACTAAGGATGCTAATTATTCAGTTAAAATATGCACAGTTACACTTTGTGCTGTGTGAGCAATTCATTTTTTTCATAACAATCCATTCTCAGGCAGCCTCTGAACACAGAAACACAGGCAGCTCAGGACCAGCAAGAAAAAAGGAACAGGAGCAAGATCTGTTCCCACAGCAAAAGACCGAGAATTAGCATGGGGACTGTTCCTTACCAGTGTTGTGGAATAATGCACTAACCAGGCAGGCTGCTCATTTTCTCAAGTCCATTGACTGCTTTCAAGTTAGATACCATTATATGCCACTGTTATAGTAGCTTGGACCCTCCTGTAAAAGAAGTAATCCTTTCTTTCACATCTCTGGCCCTTTCCCTCCATCTTTTAATGAAAGAAAATTACTCAAAGCCCATCCATTTTCAAGTTCTTCTTTTAGTGGCTTTCAAAATGCTTTCAGGCTGTGAAATCCGTTGGCATGGAATGCAGTGGGGTCAGCCTGGTGGGATGTCAGACCCACAGGAGCACAGCATTTGTGAAGCTGCTGTTGTACAGATGAGATGCACGTGGTCACAACTGAGAAACAGTTCCACAACACAGTTTCCTTCAGAATTTTGGTCATCAGAACCCAATCCTAGAGGCAGCAAGTGAGTGGATCATTGAAAGGACAAGTGAGTTTGAAAGGATACTGTGAAACCTAGCTGGTCAGTGACAGAAGTGAGTGTTTTGTTCTCTGTCTTACTGTTTGTGCACATTTAGCGTCATCCCAAAAGGCTGAATATGAACTAATAGACAGCTACTTAAAGTGGGTTAGGTACATTAGATAAGAAAAAGTTTTGAAGCTCTTTACCAGGATCTTTACCAAGAGCTGTACTAAGCTGTCTTACCAGGATCAGCTCTACTGAATCTACAGCATGGTTACTTCAGCTAGTACTTGAGGAAATCACGAGACAGGGCACTTAAATGTTTGATGCACGGCAACCTCTTATTCATGAAGTTCTGACATTTCCTATTTTTTTTCTTTCTTTCTTCTGCTATAATACATATGTTAAGTATTGAAAAGACTTTTCTGGTGAGGGCTTTATAACTGGAGGAGGATTTGGCTATTTGGAAAGCAGGGACACAATTCCACTGAGATCAGTAGCATTAAACCTGCAGAATCCTGTAAATGAAACAGAAATGGATGTCAGGAAGTACCTATATACATACATATATATATATATATGTATGTATTTTTCTCTTCTCTGTTAAAAAGTTCATTCATTAAACTAAATTTGGCTTAATAACGCAAGGAGATTTTAAGCCATGCAGCTGACTGCACAGCAGAGATACTCTGTGCAAAAAGAGAAGTTGGAAAGCAGCCCCACAACTTGACTCCTATTAGAAACCAGACTAACTCCTCAGGCTTTGCCTTCTCCACAGATCTCTGTTACAGTGCTCTGGCATCAGCAGTGAACAACTGGCAGTCAGTACTGGTGCTGTGCTCAATCCCTGTGTTGCACAGCTTGTGAGAAGTGCTGTGCTGGAGGAGGTCCTCAAGGCTTACAGCAGTTCTTTGGAACAAGGAATAAGAGCTAGAACAGAAAAAATGAAACTGTCCAAGCTGTTTGGTGTGAGTAGTTCACCAAGGGCATCACCAAGGGCAAAACTGAGTTTTCTTAATGTTGGCAGAATCCACTGGACTGGATTTCATAGGTCTAAGTACAGGATAGCATTATAAGAACAAAGAAATGCTACCATGATCTCTCCTCAGGCTTTATCTCCTCTATGCCACTGAAGTAGCTGAGGTGGTTCACAGGGATGGAGGCTCCTCACAACATAAAGCTTGTGTCCCTAAAAGGGGTAATGCTGGAAAAGCACCAAAAAGGTGAAAGACAGAGCTGCAAAATCAGAAGAACAATTATACCCAAAGGCTACAACAGTGGTTTTCCCCTTCAGTGATTAACTCCTACCCAGAAGCTTCTCCAGCCCCTTTTCCCTCCCATGCCTATCCAAGCAGGCATCCCCTGGTGTACCAGCCCAGAACTCTGGCAAGTTCTCCAGATTTGTCCCATTTCTGACAACCAGAAGGTATAAGGGAGGGGCTTTAGACTTTAGCTACCCTTGCTTCACATGTGCTCGGCCAAGCCCTGGCGGGGCTGGCTCCAGGCAGGGAAGGTGCAGTGGCTGGAGGCCAAAGGCCACTTGTGGAGCAAGGAGGGGATGCAAGGGTGTCCTCCTCTCTCAGGCAATGCTGTGGGATGGCATGGTGAGGAATGCTGATGGGAGATGGAGGAAGTGAAGCAGCAGCAGTAAAACACGTTACAGACATCTGGTAGTTGGGCTTGGGATCCCTCCTAGGCTCAGAGAGCAACTCTGTCCTGTGCTGGGAAGGATGACATTGCTTCAGCCAGAGGCTCCAGATTTCTACCTGCTACAAAGTCCTTTTACCATTATCCTTGTTCTCAGAAGGCAGCATGGTGGGAGGGTTTAACTTCTTTGCCTTTTAGTTGATTGGTTTAACCCACTGCATAGAAACTTCAGGCTAAATAATTTAGGTTGAAGTGCACCGATCCTTTCAGGGAAGAGAAGAGTTCAGACAGTTAAAGAAAAGTTAAAAAAAAAGCTCTCTCAGCTACTACCAAAATGAGTTGTTAGCCTTTGCTGTCCTGTCATTGCTGTCTCCTTTAATTAGATTCACTGTTAAACGCAAATTTTCCTGATCAAATGATGGAGATTAGTTACCAAAGAAAGAATTCAAAGGAATAGAAGAAAAAAAGCCTCAGTTTCTAATTCTCCATTATGACTACATCTTGAATCACACTTTAATAAACTGAGAAATACCATAACTGCTAAAGATTGAACCAATGCTATCAATGTTTTATTATCTTTTACACTACTTTTCAAAAATAAATTGACATTTATTTTTTCCAGCTGGATGCTCTAATTTTGATTTAATGGAATAGACTCAATTAATAAACCTAATACCATAGCTCAGTGGTGGATCTGAAATCAGAAATACTGAAGTTATCATTGTTTCATCTCTGAGTTTTCTGGGTAAAGGAGAAAGATAAAGGGAAGATGGAATATCTAAAATGCTTATGAAATTATCAAATATATATTTCATCAGAAAAGGGTGAGTTACATTTTTAATTTACTTTCAATGGACATCTTTTTGCTACAATGGCTTTCTCTGAATTCTCAATAATGTTCATATTAAGAGCATTTTTCAGTCTTCAGAGTCTCTCATTTATAGGAAGTGTTCTGTATGTCATCTCCTAAAAATCCCAAGAATTGGGCATTTAAATGTTTAGCAGCTTTTAACAGCTCTTCCAAAGTGAATTGTGGCCTTTCCCTATTGTACAAAATCATTACACAGCAGAAATAGCAGAGATTTGATTTGGCATCATTGACCACTGAAAGATGAGTCGGAAATAGATTAGCAAATGTTCTAGTTGATCTTAATAGTGTAGTGACAAGTAAATTCAAGGATGACAGATGATCCCACTGACTAGCAATTCTTCTGACTATATTATGGCGTGGATGTTGGCTTTTCTAACAACTGGCCACGAAAACAAAGAAATTTGAGTTGATACTGCTCTGGAAAATAGAAATGAAACAAAAATTCCTTTTTAATACATTATCTAAGTATGTACAGCTTGCCTAACTCTTGTAAAACACTGACAGGGGTATGCTAGGATATCAATGTGGAAGATAACCAAAATGTTGGCTTTACTTTACTGGGAGGATTCCCCCCCCCCGCTTTTGAGCATCAGCACTACCCTCCACTGTAAATCCAGTAACATATCGAGAATGCTTAGGGCATTTTAAGCTGCACCTTTAGTAATAAATAAATAAATAAGGAATCAACTTCTTTGGCACTTTAGACCAGTGACCAAAGCCAGGGAGCCTGTTGAATATGCTACTATATGCTTTTAATTTTTGTGGGCATCATGCATTTTTAGAATGGTTATGCATTTCCCTGAACCAATGTAATATAAAAGATTTACTGTTACAGTTTGTGTGTGGCCAGGCAATGGCATATGGAAAACATGTTTCCTGCTATTTAATTTAATTACTCTAATCACGTGCCAGCCCCAGGCATGTCATTGTGGACCTCTGAGGCTCTTTGTCTGTCAAAGAGATGGACAATATCTTGGCTTTGTTTAGTTGCTCTGCAGGCTGCAGATAAAACCACTGAAATACTGACTGTTTGTTTAACCAAAACTTTGCATTTTAACCATTTGGCTTTGATTCTTTGTTTTACAAGAGAAGATGACATTTTGGCCTTGGTGAACTGAAAAGGAAATATTAGGGATATGAAGAAGAACTGTCACTTTCAGGGCTTAATAGATGAAAAAGAATACTCTAGCCTTCTGGTCAGAAATCAGCTTTGTTAGCAGAAACCTAAGACACACATGACTGTTATTTTAGAATTGCCTATTAGCAAGGGCAGCTGGAAAAGTCCTGTTTATAACTGCTCCTTTCTAATATGGTTAGCCCTTCATTCAACAGTTCCAGTAGATTTTTGTTTCTTTCATCTCAATCGATGAAACTGTTATGGGTGAAATTAATTAAGATTCCCTAGCAAATACTTATACCAGTAGTGCTGCAGCCAGGTATAAGTTAGCTTTTATGTTAACACTATGCTGTTATTTTTAATGTAAGAAATATCTGCAAGTGACACCTTTAAATCTTTAGACTTAAAAAAATTGAAGAGCAGATAGAGTACTCCATTTGTATGCTAAACCCCAAATCTACAGAGAAATTAATCACACACTTAGCCTTAAGTATATGCTTAACATCACCACTTCCTTCACTTGTAAGCAAGTACTCTACCTTTTCCTGCAACCAGAAGTGATGCTAAAAGTTTTTAAGACTGTAGGAGGACACTATTTCTAAAAATCTTGTTGTCAGAAGAGCAAATAATAAGAACTATCTTTTAAACAAATTCTATCTTATAAGATATTACTAGATATAGAAAGACTTTCCAACTCATATATTTTTGAAATTATTGAATAAACTTCAGTTAGTATGTTTCATCAATAAATTAATGTACTTTATAGGGTAATGTGCCAGCATCCTGCCACAGTAGTTTTTGAGCTATATAATGTGGAAGAGGATGGGTAGATGGCCTATACTCTGAAGAAGTCTGCATCATCAGAGCGAAACATTGATGGGATGACATGGGATGCATAAAAGGAAAATCATCACTTAACAGTTTTACTTCTGATATTTCTCCAACTGGCTTTACTTTTATCTGTTTTCTAGCTGAATCAATGAGATCTAATAGGTAACACTTATTTCCTCTAAGGTTCACAGTACAGCAATGCAAGAATTAAAAATGTTGTTTACTGCATGCTGAATTAGAGCTCCTGTCCCCTTTAGCTTTGAGCTAACCACTAGATGACACTACTTCCCACTTACTTAACAGGTGTGGGCATATATTCCAGTCTCCTCATGAAACAGTTCATGTGTTTAAATGCTTCTCAACCAAAGGACTTCAAAAAGAACATTACACAGGAATTGCCTTCACTACTATCCATTTTGATGAATTTTGTGTAGATACACATAGGTATTTTGGTATGTGCATGAAGGTGTACACAAGCAGCACATGTGTCTTTGCATTTATAGAAAAACCATAACTCACTGTGTGAGTCTTCAGCATGCTATAACTTAGCAAGTGTTGATGACAGCTCTACATAAAGGAAACCAGAGGAAGTCCAAGAAAAACTTAATAGGCTGAAATTAGTGGAGAACATTTCCCTTATCCCCTATCTCCTCCCCTCCCCAAAAAAATATACTGTATTGGCTTCAGTAGTGTGATTCTGGAAAGACTGGGCAGGGAAAAAATAGCCCAGTGAGAAGTCAGGCAAGAGTATGATGCATTATTCAAGTCCAAAAATGACAAAGTGTGAGGAGGAGAGAGACAGAGAAGCGCTGTCAAGCATATCCATAAGGCACCGGCTGCTGCGGTTTTTGAATTAGGAAGAATGAACTTTCCAGAAGGATGTGTGGAAAGAATCCCACGTTTTTAAAAGCCTGATTTCCAGAAATCCAGAAGCTCCAGACTACTTGAAAAACAGATCCTTCAAAGTTACATTTATGCTTCTAAATTGCATGCATGAGAGCACGAGGATGTGTAAGTCAAGTAATAGCACCTTCAGATACATTTTTGTGTCCCTGTCAACAAGCATCTTGCTTCCTTAGGGTTAATTTCAAAGATTTATAACCCATTTTCTCTATATGTGCTATAACTCTAATAGATATGTGGTGTGATATACTTAAAGATTAATTTAAAGGGCTATATTAAAATTTGTCTTCAAAATCAGTTTGTCAACTGTTAGTGCAACAATGCACTACCAATAATCAAATTAAAAATAAGAATTACTTTTTGGTTTAATAATATAAATTTGAAATATTATAATTCTTCTTCATTTTACACTTATTTTAATCCTGATCTCCCACAGCTGTAGCAATGTGGGTTGGCTACATCTTTATCTCCTATCACATTAGCCATGCACTTCTGTACTCCTGTTGAAGGTGTCCTGGAAGCAGGAAAAGTGAGACTTCTTGCCTTGGAATTATGCTCTTCAAAATTTCCATTTCAAATTCTATCACAACTCATTTTTTAGCATTATTTTTTCTGTTTTAGAAATACAAAAAACTTCTAGTAAAGTGTAATGACGTTTTAGAGTAATATGAAGTCTATTCAGTGTCTATCTAGCACTAGATCAGTGAGGAAGGTATTTTTGCTATTAGGCTATGTTATATCAAGTGTATTTCATAAGAGACAGAAGTCAAATCGCTGATTTGTGGGGTTTCACAAGAAGTTCCATGGCCTTAAGCGTCAGTTTTGCTGTCTCTATGCAATAGTTCAGTTAATGCAATGTTTCCTGTAGTTCAGTTGAATGTTTGAGAATTGAATTTACAAATAAAACCACTCCCACTCACAAGTAATTTCTTCCAGCTTACAACAGTGCAAGTCCATCCTCCCTATAAAAGGGCAACAATATGCCATAAAGAGCACCATACTTGCAAAATTATGTTTTTAAGTAATTTGTCAACAAAAAAGAGATATGTTTATCTGTTGGCACCAAGAACCTAACTAGATCCATGTAGGAACTGAGATCTCCACGGCTGCAGCATGCTCAAGTCCACAGAAACAGCAATGACTGGAATCAAGGCTGCCTAAATTGCAACCATAAGCAAAGTAATCAAAATCAAAGATATGGTTTTATCCTGCATGTGTGCTATTTAGACAGGTTAATTTATTGGGGATTATGGATCTGAGGAGAAAATATAAATAATTGTAAACATAAAATAAAAGAAATGGTGAGAAGTAAGATGTTAACCAAAAGTTTTGCTTGTTTATTAAAGTGCTGTCTTGCATTTAATCTAAACAAGTATAATTACTTTTTCAGACTTTGATTTCCTCTGCAAATCTGGTGCTTTTACTTTTCATTTAGACAAGACATTTATGTCAATTACTTCTTTTTCACCAATTTCCTACATTTTCTTAAATTTGTCAGTGAATATGTTTGAGCAAAGCCTGCTTAGGAAGGGAAAAAGTTCCCCATTATATTTTTGGTTAAGTAGGAGCTACAGGAATTTTAGCTAGAGCATACCAAAGCAAGGCAAGACAAGAAAGCAGCTTATCTTCAGACCAGAATCTGGAGCTTGCTGCAGTAAAAACACCCTGTTGATGCAGATGCTGCCTGAGTAGGGAAAAGTTCTCTGCTTAGTCTGATTATAAAAGCACACGGTGTGAACTTTTGCATTGCTTTTGAAAGGGGAGAGATTAAAAAGTTGCTTCAAGCTACCTTTGTTCTCTGCTTCTGACAAAAGGGCTTTAAGTTATAGTGACCCAAGAAATGCAGTTCTGTGGGGCTAGTCTCTTCCCTTTCTCAGGGCTGGGAAGGGAAGCTTAGGAGGAAAGCAGCATAGCATACCTGCTATGCTTGTGGAAAAGAAATTATAATTTAATGATGTTTCATTCTTGCCCTGTAGCAAAGGAATTTTTGTTAGCTGGATCTGACATGGAGCAGGAAAAAAATACCTTGCCCCAAGTAACTAGAAAGGCAGCAAAGTACAAAGTGCGAGTAATCAAATGGATGTGAGCCAGATTCAGAGAGTAGAAAGTAACCTATACAGCTTTGCACAGCCTTGGAAACCGAGGCAGAAGGAGCAGGCATTTTGAGCAGTGCAAATGCTGATGGAGGGGACGAACAGCCAAATATGCCTTTGTTGTGACACTTCCTTCATGGCTGCAAGGACACTTGTGCGCCTTTTGACAGCTGCAATGAAAGCTCTGGTCGCATAATCCAAAGTCATTGCATTCAGGTTATCATTTTAATTGCCTTGCTGAAGCTTCTGCTTCCATACTACCCTGTTACAGACTTTATCACGCTCTCAACTCTAATGTACAGTCTGGAGCAATGCAGTTCAGAAAACAGTTTTAAATGGAGCATATATCAGTGAAGTAGAAGTCAGTTTTATTTTCAGTAATTAAAAAAAAAAAGTTACTCTTCTGTGCACAGGTATTCAGGCAGTTTATAGGAAGGAGTTTTTACAAGGAGTTACTACTTCCCCACAACTTTTTAAATAATCTGAAGACAACACTATTCAGGATTAAAGAAAGCTCAATGACAATTCAGTGAGATTTTGTTCTCAATAGATATTAATTTTGTCTGGAATTTTCAAATCTACTTTTTACCTAAGACAGCAATGGTCAGGTTCTTCCTCTATGTAGAACCATGTGGTGATGTTTCTTGCAATGGTAAGGCATGTTTCTTAGCTCACAAGGAATGTCAAAGACCACACAGGAAAAACAAACAAACAAAACCATGAAAAAAACCTAAACTAACACCAACAAATTATCAAGAAAGAAAAAAAAAGCAAATATACAGAAACAGAAAAACCCATCAGCAGATATAAAAAAAAGGAATGGCTTCAAGCTTGCTAGAGAGAAGCTTTTGAATGTTGAAAAATAAAAGCTGGAGCTGTATGAAAGTATTTCTGTGAAATGTGTTACACCTACAGCACATTCCCTTTCTAGCAGTTGCTCATTTTACTAAGATCATTGTAATAGCTGGTTTTATGCACTTGAGGTAGCCAGTAGAGTCCAAGGCAAAAGATTTATAGTTTGCTCTGGGTATAATGGTATGAGAAGAACTAGCTGCCAAAAGGGACTGTGATTTGAAGAGGGCGCCTTTGGTTTGGTAGGTGGTGTATTTCTTCTGTGGCTGGAGTTCAGTAGACAAGTTGTTTGATGCACTGGCCAATGATAACTATCTTGGGAGTGGGAGAAACCTAAATCCTCCAAGTTTCAAGGAGAGAGCAGAATGAAGTACTTGGGTATGTGGAAAAAAAAAAGGAGATGACAAACTCCATGGCAACATGAAGTAGATCAATTCATGGGGCACTTTGTGGTCTATCACTTAAAAAAAAAAATTTATTTACCCCCAAACCATGGTAATTTTTAGTATTAAATGGACTTCTTTTGAAGACTAAGTTGCTTGAGAAAAGGAGACAGTAGTTTTGGAATGGAGCCCTCAGCCTTAGGAATAACACTGCTGGTTTGGCTCTGCTTCCAATATTGTTGCCTAGTTTTAAAGCTTTTCAGCAGGACTTCGCTTCAGTCTGATGACCAGCATGAATCACTGTGGAGCAGATTAACACAGTGTTTTCCCAAGTGTCTAATCTCATTTTAAAATCAGAATACAAACAGCAGCAAAGCATCCTTAAAACCCATGGAGTCCTAGGAACAACCTGAAATTCAGCCCCAGTAGGCATTTACATTACCTCAGGCTCCAGGGCATCACTTGGACTATCCAAAATTCTTGGAAAGTTCTGACATTTCTGCTTTGACCTAAAGCATTACCTTTGCATGCTGAGTGCAGCTCTTGGCTTGCCTGTGAGAGTGGTATTATATGTATAACATCTTATCCTCTAAATCCTGCCTGCTGAGTGGATTCTTCCTTTCAAGCTCACTTTTTATTGCTAGAGAGAGAGTTTTTGGAGGAGCTGTGTCTCTATTCCTTCTCTTTTGCTCCAAGTTTTTTCTGCTATTTTAGCACTCCTGAAATCAGGGAAGAGCTTTGCACTTTTGAACCAGTGTCAATCCTTCCAAGACGCAAAGCCTGAGAGACACTGATTGAAAGTTTGCTTAACAGTTTGCATACCTCCATAAGGAGACCAGGCTAGGCAAATGCAGATTAAGATGTTTTCAAGTTAACCAGAAAATTCTCTTCCTGTTGCTGGATTTGGCATTTTTTACATCAAGAGATTAATTAATTTAAACAAACAAACAAACAAATCTGTGGCCCTTGTATGAAGATTAGGAGATATAAAAAGAATTAGGAACTATAGCAATAAGTGATTTGAAATTACTGATGCTGAAGAGAATGTGTGCAAAAAGGGACAAAGTTAAATGATGTGGCAGCAAACAATAAAGCATGTGTAGATTTGGAGAAGCAGAATTTAGGCATTAAGCGTGCTTCAACACAGTTCAGGTCATTGACCACCACAGCAGACAGGAACCTCTGTGAAGCAGTTTTAAGTAAAACCACAAAAAGGTTTAGGCCTCTATTTTGAAGACACCTACTTGCCTGTAAGTGTGGAGGTCACCACCTCAGAGGTCCATGCAGGTGATGCAAATGCATTCTCTGGGATCTAACAAAAACATTTGTTTGTTTACTTCACTATGCAAAAACAATGACGAAAGAGCTCACATTTGAAAGGAGCCTGTATTACTTCTGGGGGGGGCTGCAGGCCCATAGACTGAGGGTGGAGGTGCATCACTATCCCAAAGGTACATTATAGACTGAGGATTATAATAAATAGTTCTCTGTGTATTAAAGGTTGATAGATTTGTTTAAACAAGAAGCAACAATACTAAAATTGGTATGGAAAATTTCTACCCTTCTGTAACAAAGGAATGAAGTGAGAGTTCCTTAAAAACATATAATATGAAAAGTTACCAACAGTATTTTTGAATATATTATAAATTTGAATGAGCACAAAGTTTTTGCATGTCACTCCACTGCCTTTTCTCATTTTACAGTTAGGTCAGAACTAAAAAAGATACAAGGACTGTAGTGAGTACCGTAATATAAAATTATATGTTGATTTTTCCATGGGCTATTAATATCTTGTTACTGTGAGACTGTACTGGTTGGTGGTTTCTGGCTTAGTGGTGTTTGGCTTGTAGGTAAAGGAGAACAGGAAAAAAAATAGAACAAGACCACCTCTGACATGAATACTGACCTCCAACTGCTATTTTATGTTTTTTGGTTATTTCCACATTTTTACATTTAATGGAAATTAAATAGCACTATATTTTTTTAGTCTGCACACATTTTTGTGTATGTTCAAAATAGTATGTGGGAAATACTTTTATCTTGCTTAAGCAAGATTCAAGTATCAAGATCAAGACTCTCTTAACTTCTGGATCCTGGCTGGAATTCCAAGGGACATTCCAGTGGGCAAGAAAGTAGAAGATGTACAATTGCAGGTAAAAGGGAAGAGAATAATTTTCTCTCACAATCAGTCACAAAGGATTGTGGAAAAAGTAGTGTAGGAGTGGTGCCTAATGTGCTCTCTGAGAGCAATGCCCCTTAGACACTCCAAACACACAGTCATAATCCAACCTGCTCTTCTCCTCTCTAAAATATTTGAATTCCTAAATATCTAACAACAAAATGTTGAAGAAATTCCACCTTTATCTTTAAGACAAACTCAAATTTCCATTTGAATGGGAAATGACTCAGAATTAGGAGACTGAAAATGTTTCCACATAGCTTGTAGAGGTTAGTGGTATTTAGTTATTGATATAAAAACCTTCATGAGGGATTGCGTTTTCAGGGGGTTACTAATAGAATACAGAACCTTTCGCCTCTGGGTCACTGGATCAAATCTGTCCCTTGTGGATAGTGACCAAAGTTTGCTACAATTTTAGTTTTCAGTGCCCTATATAAATTATATATGTAGAAACTAGAGATGGAAAAGATTTGTTAGAGCTTGCAGCCTATCCCCCTGCCAGTACAGAACTGTTCTCTCTAATGTATTTCCCTATCACAGATTTTCCAGTTCCTCGTTTGTCCTGTCCACCCTGCAGAGTAAAGCAGCTGGTATTAATTGATATCTGAGTTTAACTGGGTCCTGGTGACCTCCCCACTCTGACAGTGCAGCTGCAGGAGGAATTTGGCAAACACTCCTCTGTTACCTGCCTCCATGGGAGCACTGAGTGGGCAGCAGCCCAGCCAGCCCCCATATCCCCCACTGCTGCCTGGCATGGGGAAAGCCAGCAAAAGTCTCAGCTCCTTCCCACCCTGTGCAAAATACCTTAAAATACAGGAGGATTACTGAATCTCATTTTCACTGCCTCACTTATCCCTCTTTAAAGCCCTACCAGTGTCCCTTCCACAACCAAACAGCTGCAGGTCATAGTTCTAAATTGTCAGGCTGATGGATTAGTTCGGGTAGCTAAAGGGAAGGCCAGATATTAGTTTAGACATTGATATGGACTAAAATTTTCCCAAAGTTTGGAAGAGATTTGGAAGCTCAAGCAGGGCTTCTTTTTGACTTAAATGAAAAGGTTTGAACCCTATTATCTTTTACAGCTTCCATTTGCAAGTGATTAACTATGTTGCAGAATGCCCATTATGAAATGCTAGGAACTGGATATTGACAATATTAAGGATAGTCTTGTAGGGTATTTAATGTCCACTGCTGGCTATAGTGTCATAGATGTACACAGTCTCTGAAGGCTTAAAAAATACAACAAAAAACAAAAGGAACCAAAATGAACCAACAAAAACCCCACAAAACCCGGTACAGTGACCCATTCCAAAGCAAAATATACATGTAATAATTAAAACAGTTTTACTGTCTAAAATGAGAATCAAAATGGGGTTACTTTGGGCTACTTAAACTTGCCCACCATTGAGTGCCTCAAGGTGCAAGTTGCAACACTGAGACAGCTAGAATTTAAGTGGGATTTCCTCAGCACTTCTAATTTTGGCCATATGTGCCTGTCCCACAAACTTTATAATCCAATGCTTCCTGCTAAAATTCTAGTAGTATAACTGCAGCCTTTAAAGTATCAGAGTATTTTTAGAAAAAAAAAAAAGCTGAACTTTGTTGCTGCTGCTCCCTGGGTGCCCCAAAGCCTGAGATACCAGCGAGGGTGACGTGTTGGAGCTGCCCACACACCCCAATGTGCTGCTGCTGCTGCTGGCAGGTGCTGCTGGAGCTGGAGGAGCACAGCTTGCTGCTGCTGCATGGCCACAGCTCAGCACTCCCAAGTACCCCATAAAACACCAGTTTCTCCATTCACAGTGCAGCTAACAACTGCCGTGTTACCGGAGTTAACTCATTTCTGCTGTTCACAGTGCCAAAGTTTCAGCTGCTGAAAAGTTCAAGTGATCCTAAAGAAAGATCCTTTGGGATTCAGAAAGTTTACCATCAGGTGGTTTAAAAGAGAAGAATTTAAAACAAAAGAACACCAAACAGGAACACAAGTAGTACCACAAAAATGGCAGTGAATCTACAAAAGGAACACTCCACATTTTTTTCTTAGGTAAAAAAACCCACAATCCTGTGTTGTGAAATGTCTTCTTAAAGACAGATTTAGAGAATGAAATTGAGGGTTATAAACTTGTAGCCAACAAAAGCAAGAAAGGCTGGAATGTTGGTAACCAATTGCAAGCTCAGGATCCAAGCAAAACATCTTGAATTGCTGGTACTGTAATAAATTACAGTTTTCACTTTTGTATTCTGCAAGTGAAAACAGCACTAAGTCAAGCTTGAGAGAGGGAAAGTAAAGGATGACCTTTTTATTTCACCTTCACCCATTACAAGCAGAAGAGCTGCAACATGGAGCAGTGAGAAATGAAAATACAACACCCATCAATATGTGAAGGGACAGATTCTGTTCCCATGAAATAGGGTTCCTGTGTTGCTGAAGAGTTAATTGTCAGGTAGCAGTAGATGAAAGCCAAACCAGGCTCTGGGATGGTCTGCTGTGGTGGCTGTTATCTCATTTTCTTCCATGGATTAATTTTCCCCTCTTTAACTTTAATTAGATAAAAGTCTAGGGGCGGGAGGTGGCCCTGGAGTGCTCAAAGGGCACGAAATGGTCAAGAGCTGTTTTCTCTCAAGCTTTGATTAGCCTATTTGATAAGTGATACTAAGCACCCCAATTGGTTAATGAATGAGGGGTGCCCTGAGGTAAATGGCTGGGAAATTTAGCCTCCCCCACAAAGATGGTGAGTATGTAAACTTCTGTCCTTCAGTTAGGTGTCTACTGTGGTTAGGAGTAAGGGTGATTTATACCCTATCTGGGTCCTGGAGTGTATCTACATTGATTGACTCTCTTGATCTTGACATCAGTCACTTCAGCTTTCAGAGAAAGGGGGAACATAGGAGATAATGAAAGCTACATTAAAGAAGGCCTTAACATTTATGTAAACGTTATTCTATCTTCAAAGGCAGAATTATCTTTCAACAAAAAGGAGATTTATTTCCTAGTTGAAAATATTGGAAAGTGGCAATATATTTAATATCAAACCACTAATGTTGGTGCTGGTCTCAGCTTTTAGGCTTTGTCTCTTATTTCTTGACTAAACTTCATTATAGTCAAAGTTTTACTGCATACTGCCTGCAAGTACTGATGCAGGCACACTAATGACTTGTGCAAAGATACACCATCCTCTCCCAGTGGGGAGCATAGGGAAGAAGAGAGAGAAAGACAAAATTAAGAGTTTGAAAAATAGAAGCAGAAGTGTAGAGGAAACCATTTGGAAAACTCATACGTTACTTTGTATTGAACATGGGGCTTTTATACAGGCAAACCCATGGCAGTATAAACCAGACACATTTATACATTTAAATAAAACTAAAATGCACTGCTCAAATGCTTCCCTAGGGAACATCACCTAAATAGTAAGCTTTCCCTGTCTGGCTGCCAGCCTCCCCTTGGCCTGGAGAAGAGGTGGCAGATTTGGGGCATGCTGGGGCAGGAGGGGGCCTGGCAGGAGCTGGCAGTGTCCTCTCTCCACTGAGCGTGTCATCTACCAAGCAGCTGCAGCACAAACACAAATTAAAGGACCATTTTCAACAATGCTGAGCAGAAAGGTAATTTGTTCAACTGAGAACCAGGGCTACGTTGTCAACATGAGAGGCTGAAAAAGTGCACAGACCCCTCGGGGTAAACGTGCCTAACTCTGCTATGGTATACCAAGACATTCACAACATCAGGACAGCAGCAGGCAAAGTGGATGAGAAACTGTTATTCAGCAAATCCTACAATATTGGATTTGGGAACTTTTGCTGAAATTATGAGGAGATAAGTTATAAACATGCAACCTTTTGCTGTGGTGGGTTTTTAGGTTTGGGGTTTTTTGGTTTGTTTTTCTTTTTCCTTTGAACCATGAGTAGTGAAATTCTGAAATTTGCTGCCATGGAAGATTTGAGAATGAGCAGTACAAAATAGGATTAGACAAATTCATGGACAACAGGGTTGTAAGCAGATATTCAAGGAAAGAGAGAGGGATGTCCTTCTAACATCTACAATGTAGAAATTCTGGATGATGGGAGGGTATGAGGGGAATAAATCAGAAAGAGTAACAATGCCCATGTGCTCTCACTAAGTAGCATTTCCTATTGTCTGAGACATTATTGGCCGTGATAGACTGACCTAATGCAGTAAGGCATTTCTTATGTTCTTATCATCCTAAATCTGTTTTGGCTCATCTCGTCCTTCAGTCATAGTCAAACTTAGATCCTTCTATTAAATTTGTGTACTAGTTTTCTGTCTAGCTTTAGGGTAAAACATATTTCTGTTTCCTTTTCCTTGAGCCATGAATTATCTTTGTCAACCAAATAGTCAACAAGTCAAGCCTTTTCCCTTTTTACCTAAGGGTCCCAAAAAGCTTCAAATCTATCTTCACAACATGCAAAATACACTAGTATTCCTGAGTAAAATACTGTCATTAAACACAGCCTAAAAGTGCAATAAAATGGTAACTTACAGAAAATTAAGAGATAAAGAATTTATAGCCCAGCATCATATTAAATATGTCAAGAACTAGGACTACTATGTAAGGCTGAGTAATTGAGGGAAAAAAAGTATATCTGTGGGAAGTTTGTGTATTAACTAGTATGGTTTTAGGCAGAGGGTATGCATATAAAGCCTTAGTTGCTAAATCCTCTCTGTGATGTTTGGTAACCAGCAGACATAAGACATAACATTTGCACTCTAAATGGAATATGATCCTCTGTCTGGGAGAACTGGTCATTAATATGCAACCTGCAGAGCTGGGATATTTCTGTGCTAGTGAATAATTTCTTTGCAGTGAAAGCATTAGTACAAAAAAATACATAGCAAGGTGAGAAGGAACAGGAAGTTGTCTTTCACTCAAACACAGAAATGCAGAATGACACAATCTAAATGAAAACTTTCATTTTATCAGTAATAAGAGGTCATGGAAAGGGAAGTATGCTAATCAAGAAAAGCACAAAAGTATGGTCTTCACAATCTATAAACCATATATTTTACTAAGATAAAGGAAAATGAAAGGGCTGGTATCTTGCCTAAATCCAAAATGACATGACATTAAAACACCTGGTCAGAACAAGATAGCAGGAAGTACAAGTTGTTTCTCAGACAGCATTTCTGGACAGGTAACATCTACGGAGTGATATCTCTAATATTTTGCTAGTTCTACTATATTCCTTCACACTCTTTTTTCTGCAGAACTCAAACAAAGCTGGAAGTGCTAACCTCCCACCTAAAAGAACCTTTAAAAAATAAACCTAAGAATCAAAGCACAGTCAAGATGGCAGGAAAAAAAATCCTCTGCAAGGAGCTGCTGCTGAGGTGTCTCCCCTGTGTTAAGGGGGTTGAGCTGTACTTTGAGGTTTCATCACTCCCACTTCCTCAGTCTTAAATAAATGGTTCGTTATGGCAAATCAAAGAAAACCACACCTGACTTTGCATTCATACCTGTAATTTCCTCACGTCCACAGTTATTCTGAGAGAATAGATAGCCCATGAGCAGAACTGCCCAATGGATTTATTAACTTATTCTTAGAGAAATAAACAAGCATGATTCCTGCACTGGAGCTGCTGAGCTGAGATGATATCTGTGCAGACATTACCAGTGTCTAGATCAGATTTTTGATTTTTCACTTAGTGACCAAAAGTCCAGACTCATAGAGCAATTCCTAAATTATAGTCCCAAAGACTCTTAATTGCTTGCTACAGGGCAGGCAAATCCCTGTCACCAGCCATCAGGACATCCACTGGGCAAACTGCCCAGCTAAGCAAATAGTTTGGCTTAACATACACACAAGCCCACAGCATTAGATGAGAACCACACATGTGCATAAAATCTGCTCTGGATGAAAATGCCTACAGAAAACTGTGTTCATGCTTTGTTAGGGCATAGCAAGTACTCAAGGTGATAAATCATCTCTGTTTCTCCACCCATCCTCCCCAGCTGCACAGTGACTAAATACCTCTACCAACCAAGCTCTAAGTCAAATCAAGCTTTTAAAAATTCCTCTTTCTTAATGCTCTAACATGCATGGGTTCACAAAATTAAATTACAAAATTTTTATCTGTTTGGGATCAGCCCTGTTTCCTCCTCCTTGTGTTTACTTTCCTTCAGTAGCTGACATCAAAATGTTTTCTGGAATGCTGAGACTAAATAAGTTATGCTTAACTCAATATCTAATATAAATAGCCCTAGGGAAGCTCCAGCAGCACAATCATAAAAGCTACAGTTTCTTTTAATAGCTTGCCACACTTTGCTGATATAGTATTTCTCTAATCACCAATCTTTACGTGCCTTCCTGACCTTGGAGCTCCCTGTCCAACTGACTTTGTTGTATCAAAGGCTTGTGTCATTGGAAGAGTGAATGGCTTTCATTTTTCTCCCTGAAACTTCCGGTTCCTGGCATCTGCAAAGAATTATTCCAAGCAGTGTTTTGCTGCCTTGCGGCCACTGCCCTGTAGTGGCCTGACTGATGGAAGTGACTTTTCCCAAAAAGGTTAGTGACTGTGGGCAGGCACTGCAGCTGGTGCACAACCAGCCCTGCTTTCTCAGCTGATTTTGTCTGACCACGGGGCTACCACAACCACACATCACAGCAATTCATTTCTGGGGCGTTTTGGGAGGAATTGAATAAATAGGGTATTATACTGCTGATACTATGCTGCTTTACAGTGGACTACAGCAATAAACAAAAGCCTTCCAAAATAATCACAGATTTCAAAAGCTTTCCTATTACAATCTAAATTTAAAAACTTTTATAGAAGTTATCATTGCATAGTGATGCAGGGCATCAGGTTTTTCTTAACTGAACCTCATACTGTATGAGTATCCAAAACCCACACTTGTGGTGCTCTATTTCCAGGTGATAGGAATGTTGGTGCCTGGATCCAGAGTCTGAGCTATGATTTGTCTTTCTTAAAGCTGGATTCTTGTTCTCACTACAGCTCTCCCATCTAATTTCCCTTCACTCATTTTTTCTCCTTTTGCTCTTGTTCCTTATATTTACCTCTTTTTTTCTTTTTTTTAATATGAAATGTAACTGGACCCCTATGCACTATGCCAAAACAAACTAAAAGAAACTCACTGTTTTTTCCTTTTTTTTTTTTTTTTTATGGGAAGGGGGGGTGTAAGGAAGAGGAATTTTGAGGAAGGTTTTCATAAAATATTATGTGCCTTAACTCCACAACTGCAGTCAAACATCCCTAGTGTTGAACACTGAATTGTCTCGTTGCAAAGGACAAACTACTTGAAATCTTCATGGTTAGAAGAGATAAAGCCAGGATGAGATAAGGTGACACAAAGGCTCAGAGACATTAGAAGACTGGTGTTAGCTCATACAGCTGATCAGTAACAGATAAAATTTGAAAATCCTGTTTTTTCTTCTAAGAGACAAGATTAGGACAGCATTCCTCAGAGACGGATTATGTATTCCAATTACTTAAATTAAATTTTAATTCAAAGAATGAAAACAAAACATCTTCAGAGATGCAAATCCTCCCAAAGCAACCTAACTTGACCCAAACCTCTCTTGGGACCTTCAGCCCCTGGTGTAGCTCTTTCGGCAGCATGGCCCTGTAACCCTTCTTAAATGAAAAGGAGAGGCTCTCACACCCCTCTGCCCCTGGGGAGCAGAGAGCCCCTAGGGACACAAACATGTCACAGCTGAAAGGAGCCAGCCATGGGCCCCTGCTCAGGGCTTTTCACTCCCTTCTTTCTCGTTAAAATACAAGCAGTAGGTGAGACAACTCACACCTCTGGCACACCGTATGTGTGTCCCTGCTGTTGCACTGCCCACAACAGCAGGGACAGTCGGTATTCCCTCTCCTGGCCAGGGTTACCTAGGCATCTCTAGATGCTGGTGATGCTGCCATGCTTTAATCTCAGCTGGCAACCACACGATGCCTTGCTCAATCCTTCCCAGTGAGATGAGGAGGAGAAATCAGGGTGAAACAATAAAACTTTTCGTTTGAAATAACAGTTTAATAAGTGAAAGAAACTAAAATATAATGATAACTAGCTTTTGCCTCAGGATATCCCCTCGGTCTTCTTTGATTCAATGGGCCAAAAATCTTCCTGCCTTCACGCAGCAGCTACTCATAAATTAGCACTGTGTTTTCCTTCCTATCACATGAAATTGGAGTGTATTACTTACATTGTAACATGATGAATTTTGCTCTTAGCAAAATTGCACAAGTAACAAAACTTTGTTTTCAAAAGAGTTTTGGCCCTATCAACTTGGGTAGCTTTACATAACACATTTTGTGCTATGTCAGATCTCCAGGTATTACAGATATTAGCCCAGAAATACATCCACCTCTGAAAGGGAGCTCAGTAACCATTTACTGTCACACACACAAAAGGCTGGAGATTAAATGGAGGTAGCAGATGCTTCCAGCTGAAGTTATACTGAACCCAAATTTTCAAAGTATATTGTGGGGTTTTGCATCTGGAGCAACTCCTGGATGTATCTAAAATCAGAATTCTCCAGCTAATTAACAGTTTTATATAAAATTTACTGAAGTCTTGCAACTTCATGATTCCTTCTCCCAGAAAGAATGAGGCCCAGGAACTTCTTAAGGGTTCAATAACACATAGGGTGTGGTGTACTATGACATTAGCAAATATTGCTATATGAAAGAAACAGTCATCAGGGCTCAAATCCAGGCTAGGAAAAAAAAGACAAAAAAAGAACCTGGTCATAGGTTAGACTGATGCCTCACAATGCACATGAGAAAAACTGAGAAACAATCCTGTCTCTTATCTCCAACTGTACAGTAAAAGTCTTTTAAGTTCTCTGTAGACTGACTAAAAATAAGTAAAGAAGGCCAGGTAGCAGCCATCAGATTCTTATGAATTAAATTATATCCATATGTGTAGCACATTTCAATAGCCAAAGAGCCACTTGGATATGTGAATCTGAACTTTTATGATGAAAACCAGGGATATTTCTAAAATTGTCAGAAAAAGGCAAAAGCTCAGCCCCAACCTCACATATTTTTTTCCTTTTTGAATGTTGCTATTGTTTAATTGCTCTAATTACATTTTTGTACCAAGAGCAGCAAAGAGAAACCCAAATACCCGTAGTCAGAGGAGGATTTGGAAAGGGAGAGAGGGAAGGAGCTGAGAAGCTTGCTACCTGTGGCTGGGCCTCTGGACAGCATTAGATTCTCTGGTTGGGCTCAGGGCTAAATCTGTCATTTTAGCATATCTGTTGATACTGCAATCAGGTCAGGTTTAACCCCTGTGGTTCCTGGCAAGAAACCTTCAAACATGCCTTGTCTTGTAGAGTTCCACCAGGAACTGCTGGGCTGGCAGCCCCCCGTGCCTTGAGCCCTGCCTCAAAGCTTTCCAGCCCACCTTTGCACCTCTGCCAAGGGCCTGAGACACATTTCTGAGATATATTTGTCTGAGATATATTTCACAGCATCCATTCTTTTTCAGAAGGTTCCCTGTGGCCAGCAGGGCTTCCAGGTCATTCTGAATGCAATGGCATGGATGTGGGGTACCAGCTCTTTGGAGTGCTTTGGCATTACCTTGCTTGGAGTGCTGTCAGCACATCTCTTGGAACTCACAGTGGCCCAATGTGCACACACATCGTGATGTGTGCGCCCATGTTATGGGACTGCCTTTCCTCCTGGTTTCTCTGAGTAGGTTTAAGGCTTCCAAAGGTTGGTAAGAAAATGGACTGGATGTTCCCAGCAAGACTAAGGACCAAATGACCCCAAAGACACAGAAGCTGCAAAGTTCCATGAGCTCTTTCACCACTTTGTCACAATGCCTTGCTGTGGGTGATAGGGATGATCAGCCTCCCTCTCCTCACCCAGTCTGCTCAGAGCCCTTTGCACCCAGCTTAAAGATTATAGAGTAGGGATCACAGCTTTTAGTTCATCTGAGCAGTACCTAAAAGCTGTGATATTTTACAGTGTCAATTGCTCCAACCTCTTTCTCCCATCCTTTATCAAATCCAGCACCATCAAACCAAAACAGCTTCTGACCATACCTCCACAGCTATAAGTTGTAATAAGAAACACATAAAGCCACAGTGCTGCATTATTTCATAACAAAACCAGATGGAAAACCAGAAATGGAGAATATTATTGATACAATGCAATTATTACTAATCCACTGGATAAGGAAAGGACTTAAAAATCAGGATTTCCAATCCCTGTACACTTTGGATCTGTAATGTCTACACCTTAGCTTCTCCACACATGAATACTCTCTATGTAGCAGATTAATTACAGATTATTTTCATTATAATCTTCAATAGGATGGTATCATGCAAGGTATATTTATATATGCATCATACACATAAAATTTATTACCGAGCAGGAAAGATAACATTCCTAGCAAAAATAAAAACTACAAGAAAAACCTTAAGGACAATATGTTACATTATATATCTGTCTGAAGAAAGAAAAAAGGATGTTTACAAAATTATACCAGTGAAAATTTGTAACACCTACTAACCCACTGTTAGACAATAAACAAGCACAGCTTTGTTTTCAGCATGTTAATAGCTACACTTCTGCAACAGAGGAAAAAAAAATTATTCCAGGCACTGAAAGATTTTGTTTGTCACAGGCCCCAAACAGAGAGTATTTGGGGACAGCTATAATGTTATCTTGAGTGAACACAGGGCCAACATAATTACGAATAAAGAGGTAGGAAGCAAGGGGAATTGTCTGCATAACTTCACTTGGTAAAATTCTCCCATAGAAGGTGGCAGGTAGGAAATCTGCATAATAACAAACTTGTCACAACACAAGGCCAACTAAATACAACAATTAGAATTAACATTTTGCTTTGACTGGTTCTCAGGATTCCTCCACTCTGTCCTCCCGGGTTTCACTAGATATAGTTCAAAGTTGTAGCTTTTTATTTGGTGCAATATTTTCCAGTATATATTTTTAATGAGTGTTGTGTGGCTGCAAGAATTCTGTCTCCCTCCTTTGTGGGCAATGCTTTAAGATGCAGCTATTGAAGCGACAAATCCTTCTCTCAGAAATCCCAGTCAAAACCCACAAAAAAATTTCTTGGTTCCCCTCTAGTTTATCTAGACTTACATCTGTGTAAATAATCCAAAACAGAGCTGAATGTTTTACAACTTATGATTGGAGGAGGTTGCCTTCTCCACTGACAGCCAGGTCCTTCCTTTTGAGTTACGGGAAGGCCTCTGCTCGTGGACTGTACCCACACAGCTCTCAGGATGCTGTATTTGTGCATCCCAGCTGGCTCATCTGCCTCTACCCACTGCTTCTGGTCTTCCCGCTCAGCCACTAACCCCAAGACAATCTCCAGCATGTGGATGTCCTCCCAAGCTGCCATCAGACCACAGGGACAGTGGTTTTAAGGGACTTCACCAGCAATGGAGTTGATCTTCAGGGTTGCCTTCCCCAATATATGAATTGAGACACCACTATCTCAGCTGGCCTTTAAAGCAAAGAGATAGTAAGTCTAAATACTAAGCAGCTATCCTCTGAAAAAAAAGAAAAGGGCGACTGGAGTAAGTTGCACAAAATGTATCCTTCCCATGAAACAGAACAGGTAATATGGTATCTATTGAAAGTTACTTTGCATTTTAAGTTTGGAGATTTACTTAAGGAATAAGAAATTGCATAATTTATCTTGCAGTCTGCATTATACAATCCGTGCTATGCTAGCATATAACATTTTCCTTGTTTCTTTTTAACCCTCTAATTGTTCCTAAATCAATAAAAATAAGGGTTCTCCCCTCCACTTTAAATCTACCAATTCTGGCAATTCTCCCACTATGTTAAAAGCAGCAAAGTCTAGGCTGAGAAAACAAAGTGGGAAATATTTGTTAGTAATCTCTTGATGTTCAGTTCAATTTTTATGCAAATTACAAATAAATTGACCTTATCCTAAATAAAACTAAAAAATACAAGCTGCACTTGTTTGTTGCAGAAATATATATATTCTACAGATGCATAGAGTATTCTACAACTATGTAAAACTCTAAGTATATGGAGCAGATCTGAAAGGATTTTTGTGACAGTTTCTTTTTCCATCTGCAGCATACTTCCAATATTCAAATCCTTTATTTTTTAGTCTCAAGTTATATCACCATTTCCCTGTATATCACTATTCCCTTGTGTTCCAAAATCTGAAAAGTGTAGTAGGGCACTGCACTGAAGAGAGAATTTAAAATATCTCATGATATCTGCAGATGTGTGTGTGTACATAGACAATTTTTCAAGGAACTCTATTTCTTACTACATATATGCTGGAGAAATGTAGTCTGTGGGCATTTTAACCACATTGAAGTAAGGTGTGAGATTTGGCAGTATATTTCTCTGAAGTCTTCAGAGGGGTAAAAGCCAGAGTCCCACAGAATGGCTTGGGTTGAAATGGAACTTAGAGGTCATCTACTTCCAAACTCCCTGTCATGGAGAAGGACTTCTTCCTCTAGGCCAGATTGCTCAGAGCCCCATCCAACCTGGCCTTTAACATATCCAGGGATGGTGCATCCACAATTTTGTGCAACTTATTCTGGTGGCTCATCACCCTCACAGTAAAGAATTTATTTCTGATATCAAATCTAAACTTACATTTTTTTCACTTTGAAGGCATTCCCTGTTGCTTTTGCATGCTCTCATGAATAGCCCCTCTCCATCTTTCTTGTAGGCTTCCTCCAGTTACTGGAAGGCTGCAATTAGCTCACCCTGAAGCCATCTCTTTTCCAGGCTAAACAATCCCAGTTGTCTCAGCCTTTCCTCACAGGAGAGGTGCTTCAGCCCTCTGATCATCTTGGCAGCCCTCCTCTGGATACACTCCAACAGGTCCCTGTCCTTCCTTCTGGGATCCCTCTGGGGACCCAAAGCTGGATGCAGCACTGTGGGTGGGGTCTCACCAGAGCAGAGCAGAGGGGCAGAATCTCCTCCCTCAACACTGCTTTGGATGCAGCCCAGGACACCTTTGGCTTTCTGGGCTGTGAGTGCCCATTGCTGGGTCATGTCCAGCCTCTCATCCACCAGCACCCCCAAGTCCTTTTCGGCAGGGCTGCTCTGGATCTGTTCATCCCCCAGCCTTGTGCATTAGATACAGTGACCTCCACAAATGCTCCATAGAGAGAGAACAGAGTTGGTCAAACACCTCACTGATGGCTGTAATATTTGCTGACCATATTGTCCACTGGTGTTGCCCATTCTGACCTCACTGCACCTCCACACAAGGGAGGAGGAATCTGTACACTCTCATGATTTTATACTTAGGCACTGATGTGTTAGTGCGTCTCGACTCTATATTGAAGAGCAGAGTTTTCCAAGATTTTCTCTTTATATGTCAGATCCAAGTAATTTTCATTAATTCTACAATAAAACCTGAATTCAAAAGAATTGTCTATAAAACCAAAGCAGAATCTATTGAAATATGCAGAAAACACAGATCTGCAGCAGGACTGCTAATGAATTTTGTCTGGAGAATATTATTTTTCTGTGTGAAGGCCAAAGTAATGATTCTTCACTTAAAAATAAATCACACAAGTCTGCTACAAAAGTAGTTCTGATGAAGACCAGAAAAATGGAAGTGGTTGAAATGGTCTACATAAAGTAACACCAAACTGATTTGCCAATACTGTTGAAGAGAGTTGGGTGACATTTCCGAGAGCAATGAAACATGTGGGACAGTTGATGTTATCATTAATTAGTTTTGGCCAACATATCAACTTATTGATTTCAGAAAGCTATTAGGATTAGGTGGTTGTAACCATTAAATGTTATTATAGAGCCTACTTATTCTTTGTATCAAAGTAAAAGAAGAAAATACTAGTTAATACTGAAAGTTAGGGCAAGACATGTGAACAGTTGTATTTTCCTTTTGCATTCATTCTTCCCTGCGTTATTTTTTTGGAAAGCACCAAGTGACTTCTGGAAAGCCAAGGTTTTTTCAGTAAAAGCAATAAAGTAACAAGAAACCTCTTCAGAGGTTTCCTTAAAGAACAACAACAAAAAAAAATCCCACAAGACATTCAGGTGGTCTATTTTTCCCCTTTATTGTACCCCCAATTATTTATACATTTGTATTAAGTATCTGGGAGAGTCAGAAAGAGAGGAAAAGATTCAGCCAGGAGTGAAGCTTTTGAGGAGGTGCTGCATTTTCTTTGGATGAGTGCTGTGCACTCTGCAGTCAGCACTTTAGCAGGAGTGACAGAAGTCAAGTACCTGCCAATGTCGGGAGCAGAGAAGGCAGGTCTCACAGGAGCAGGAACCAGGAGTGAATCCAGCAGCTCAGTTGGACTCCTGGAATTTCCCTCCAGTAAAAATGCTCTGACTTCAGGGCAACCTTTTCTGTCACTTCCATAATTCCTTTCTTCTTAATCAACCAGGCTTCAACATAATGACTGCTTGGTTCATATTTCTTAACAAAGATAGCTGAAAACTTCTCAGACCTTGTGACCACCTTGATTCCTCACTTACATGGCACTAACATGGGTCACGTTTAGATGGTCATGCTTCTGGAAACTTTTCATCCGAGAGAGGTAACTTTTACCCTCTCTCCCTTTAAAAGCACACAGCAGCAGCCCGTCCACCTCCTCATGCAACAGTAGAGGTAAAAGGGAGGGTCCTGACTCTGCTGTTACATCCTACATGCTGTGATTCCAGCCCGGACTTGCACATTTAGCCGTCCCCCTGTCCAAAATGCACCTTCTCCTATGTGTCTCGATAAAGGAGCACGCTCTCGTTATCCCACTAAGAGTCTTTGCTCTTCCTCTATTTCATGGCCTAAAAGTGTTGTAATTTTTACAACATTTTTTGTCACCCAAAAGGCACTCCTGTGCTAGAAGGGAAGGATGGTAAGAGAGGGACAGGGACCTCTACAGCAGCAGCTCTGCAGCTCCAGGAACAGAGAGGGAAAACAAAACTGGTTGAGGGTGATTCCTTGGGCTGTCACTGCAGTAGGACCAGTCTAAGTACTAAGCTCTGCCTTGGCAGCAGCTGGAATAAGCCATTCCACAGTCCTTCAGAAGGCAAGGGAAGGCACAGGGCATGGGCTTATTTTGCTGTGAGAAGCAGCTTGCTGCCCAAGGCAAATCTCTGCCTGGGACTCCAGGCAGTTTGGGGTTATAGCTTCCATCCCACTGCTCTGTATCTGCACCTAAGATTCAGTTTTTAAGACTTCATTTCTGTTTACTAATTTTCTAGTCATCACGGTGCTCCTTGGATTACAGCAAGAGAAACCCAAATTCTATAAACATCTTGATAACATGTGACCTAATATATCCAGATGCCTCAAGGCTAACTGTCCTGTTTTTTTCTCTGTCTATGCTTTTCCTTGCTCTAAATCCATTTCTACCTATTCAATCTATGTGTCTGTAACCATACTTGTAATTTACTTACTTTTCATAAAAATGCTGATTCTGAGTTTGTGGTTGACTGTATTTCAGATTGTGATACTGGGGTTTTTTGAAAGTGATGACCATGGAAGTTGGTGGCTGCACATGTGGTTTTGTCAAAAATAGAAACTGGTAGGACATCTTCGTGATGTGTTTTCTCCAAGTGACAGAGCAGTGAAAAAGATGTCTCAACACATTCATTTGCAAGGATATCTCAGACTAATTTCTATTTTAGGTTGTAAATATTGACAGAGAGACACCTTTCCTACATTTTTCACATTTGTTCACACTTTTTTTTTGGAGGACCTCAGGACCTATTTTTGCTTGGTTTTTGAAGGCAACTAGTTATGGTTCTGTTTGAGGACGGTAGGCAAAACAGCACTTCACAAAACTCCTGTGTGAAAACTGCTAAAAATTCCCCTTACCCACAGTTTTTTGTCCCAAGGAACAAAACTCCTTTGTACAGGCATTCATTGCTTTATATGTTTTTTTCTGTCACTTCTGAGGATAACCAAGGTCAAACCTATTAATATATTGTATGATATTTCTGAAGGACTGTTAACTTCCTACATCTGGGTTGAAGGAGAATTTTCAGCCAGACTTTGGATAATGCTGTCTTAGTTTGGGCCAAGACTGCCTTCACAGGGACCTTAAAGCAGAACTGAGCTCTGTTTGCTGCACACTGAGGCCTTTTTGCTGGATGCAGTCACTGGCTGGCCTTTGGATGCATTCAGCTACAGCTGAATGGAAATGTGGAAAGCCCAGGAGGGAGGTAGAGAAGACAAGTGGCAGGATTTGAGGTTGCTCTGTTCCCATGTTGCTACAGGGGTCTGGACAGGTCCTACTCTAACAGGAGCCACAGGGTGAGACAAGGCATCAGAGCAGGCATCAGAAATATCCTTCAAAAGGAGGAGAGAGAGGAAGGTCTGAAAGGCAGCAGGTCTTGTTTTCATCCTCACCTAGGGCAAAACTTTCTGAAGCATTTGCATGTAGCTTTCCCCATCAGGAAATTACCCATCCTTTGGGTAATTTTCTGAAAATCATGTGGAAATTAGCAAACAGGCCACCAAAAATCCTTCAAGAGGAAAAGCTTTGTAAGGTGAGTAGTGCTTAAGGTCTTTTGGGAGAGGAAGTCAGGACAGGCAAAGCATGGCAAAACTTTTACAAGTCTATAGACATTAGCACACACTTCATACTTCAGGAGAATGCATCAAAGACACAACAACAGAGGAATATAAACCTGGCCACAAATATATGAAAGTAGTAATTTTACCATTAAGAAATGTAAAATTTGCTCTCCCTAAGAGGAAAAAAAGTTCTCTACCACAAGGAAAAAAAGCCAAAGCATAAACCCTGAAAAGAGGTGTGAATATGCCCATATACATGCAGGATTATCCTACAAACATACAAATATTTGGATTTATTTAGCTGTGACTAAACTAAATATTAACACATTAAATTAAAAAACAGACATCTAAGAGGCAAAAAAAGCTTTTATGAGTGAATCTCACTTTTTTTTCTTCTCTGCACAAAACATAACTATTCAAAGGAGTTGTTAATACATAGACAATTCACCTATGCTTTATCCTCCAACAAAGACCATCTAATAATCCAACAAAATGTACTTGTGATTTCTCAGGTCTCACACCAGTAGAAATAAGTAAACTGATCTCATTAAAATCTTAGAATTTACAAAACGTTTAACTCCAAAATGTGCAAATCACACATCTACATGAAAGGAATATTCACACCAACCCAAATTAATCCAAAGCCCTGCTAAACAAACCTTACAGTAATACTAGGAAAACAACAAATATTTACCTCCCATGCTCCCAAAAGGCTCATCTTCTCTTTAGATACTGATTCTAAAATTCCTCCTCAAAATAATTACTGAGGGCCTGAGCTTGTTTCTGTGGAAAGGGATGGATGGCCCTCTGCTAGCTCCAGCAGAAGCCCTAATTGCTTGCCTCTACTAATAAACTAATCTCAGGCACCTGGAACTAGCAGGCTCCACGCCGGGCAGACAGGGCTCAGGTTACCTAAGAAATGCTCCAAATATATTCACACAAATCACTAGCCCTGCAGATGTGCAAATACTGCTTTTGTCATATTGCTGGAGAGACGGACATGTGTTTGCAGGGCTGTAACACATAAAACCTGAAGATGAATTCATTGTGTTCCTTTAATCCCTTCCAGAGGCCAGGTGGGCATTTGGGGAGCCAGATAAGTGTGTTGATTATCCATATTACTCATTGCATTAATCCAGTTGTCTGTGACTCAGAGTATCAGAAATGCTTACAGCACAAATATGTAGGTGGCTGGGAAAAATATATATATTTCATGAGTGCCTGTTGTCTGCAAAATAAAACCTAATCAGGAAGTTACCCTAAAACTTTGACTAAAATCTAAACAAGTCTAAACTTTGCTGATGTCTACAGTTTGTAAGGACTGAATATTACAGTTAAAGGACCTGGATGCCATGAGAGGATATAAGCCTCAGTGTAAGCCTTGTGAGACAAACTACTTTTAAGAAAACATTTTAACAGGAAAATGTTTTCTGTGTCCTCAGAAATTAAAGCAGGTGTCATGCAATGTCCATGGAAACTTCCAAAAATTTCTTCTCCTTTCCTGAACAGATTATGTTGAAAAATGTGTGTCAAACACAGTATGTGCCTGGTTTCATTTGAGGAGGGGAGAATGACATAAACAGGACACACTTTAACCTGTAAATGGAGGAGAGAAAGAATAGGCTGTATTCTTGGTCTCCAACAAAGTGCTGAAATAGATGTCTAGTTTAGGTGATGTTCACAGAGGTTGATTAATTTTAAAAGAAAATTTCTCAATTTGTTCGTCAGCATGAAAAATATTGTTTCTATTGACTACATAGACACAAACACAAAATCATTTTAGAAACAAAGTCAGGAACATCTTCCAAAGTTATCTATGTTATGTCATGTTCTAGACTTTTTTTCCTCTTCAAGACACTGCAAAAAGCCCCAAACCCACAAAACAAACAAAGAACCCTGCAAAAATAAACCAAAACAAAAACATCAAAACAAACAAACCAAACCAACCCAACAAACAAACAAAACCAAAAACCACAAACAAACAAAAAAAGACCACTTAAATTGACTTTTTTAGATCAGAGACCTGGAAAGATTGTGGTTTAGACATTAACTGAATGGCAAACTTGCAGCTTCACTGAAAAAGAAAAGTGCAGATATTGCAAAACTGAAGTTCAGGTCTGCAAGTAAAAGAAGGGCAGCTCTAAATCCTCAGAGCTCAGAGTCAACCAGCCCTGAGAAAAGTCCTAACAGAAACAGCATCAATCTGCCCCCACTGACAGCTGAATTTCCAAGACCTCTTTAAGAAATATGTTTCAGTAATAACGTTTGGTGAAGACTACCACAACCCACTGGTTCACCTTTACTAGCTTGAAGAACATCGCAACAGGGAAAAAATCCTTTTGTTTTCTGTACTCTAATGATTATCAGAAAAGTGAACTCAATTGATGAATTATCAGCGGTTAATATAAACATTGAAAGATATATCAGATATTCCCTTGCCCAAAGAACTACACAGATAGCAGCTATGCAACGAAGGCAACATCTAAGTTGAGGAGAGCAGCAGAAATAACAGTGTTCACTGATTTCCTGTCTGGCAGCAACATTCTGTGCCATGAATGGCTCCTGCAGCCAGGAGTTTGGCTTCTTCCAAATTCCTCAGCTGGGAGTTTAGAAGAGTAGGCAGGAGATTGTGAATACATGAGCATCAGACAGACAGTGCTGCTGCCATCATTTGATCCTAGGATGCAGGGGGTAATCAAGAGCAAAATACCACCTGTGCTTACTTTATTGACCACTAAGCCAGCATTGAGGACAGTGAATGCTAAATTCTCACAAAGGAATGTATCTACTTCTGTCCTCCAAAGGGAGAATATTCAACACAATAGTGTCTGTGCATTCTTCACGTGTCTCCAATCACACACACTCCCAGAAAAGGTCGTAAAAGATATGTATGCCTATAAGAACATAAAAAAAAATGTCCTCTGAAAATTTATCACAATCAAAATTGTTAGCAAAACTAAGCAAAAAGAGATTTCAGGAAAAAAATTCCTGAATGTTAAGTTTTATTATGTTCAAAGATGGATACACAGACCTCTTCGGATAGCTCAGGATATTTCCTGGAATATGTAACACTATCCTGTCATTGAACATTAAAAAAAAATAAGAAAAGTTGGGGACTCCATTTTTAAAGGAAATGGTTCAATGACTCTAAACCAAGACAATTCTTATAAAACCTCTTTTTGCTTACTCTTTTTTTTTCTTCATTTAGTCACTTATGACAAGGTCCCAGGTGATTTACCTTTCCCATGACCTTATGTCATTTCAGTGAAGTAGTGACCCTAGGTATTAATGTGATTTTGGGGCTGCCTTTTAAAGCATTTATTCTCATATCAGCTATTATTGATGAACACTTGTTTGCATTAAGGCCTCTTTTATAATATGCAGGGTAGACATTCTCACATCCCATGAGCTGCCAATTTATTTTGCAGTGTGTGATGGGCTGGGCTACTCCCACCTGCCTTCCCACACAGCCTGAACTCAGCTTCACCTCTCTGAGCAGCCAGAAATCTCTCCTTGACCAAGCCAGGCCTCTGAGCTGCTGTCCCAAGCAACCACACACAGCAATGCTAATTGTTACTGGGTTTATTAAAAAAAAAAACCCAGAAAAGAAAAAGCCACACACCCCCACATATATATATATATATATAAATGTATTCCTGCATTTATGTACATTGAGCCCAGGTGAAGATAAACAGAGCCTGCAGTTGTAAGTCATAAGTGTGAATTTCAACTGAATTCATATTAAGTGGTTTGAAAATATTTCTCTTGCATCCACTTTTGGCTGAGGTTCTGGGACTACACACACAGAAAAAAGAAAAACAGAAAGGAAAGGGTTTGAGAAGCAATCCTACTCTGTGGAGTGAGCCAGCTTCCTACTGGCTTCACAGGGTTTTAGCCTTTGTCATGTCAGCAAAAGTGACCATCTGTTGACAAAACAGAAGAGAAAACCTTCTTTTCTACTCTGTTATACTCTTTTCACACCTGCCTATTTCCCTGAAGTGTTTGCCTCTGCCTACAGCCAGCAGCAGTTTTGACAAAAAAAAATGGTTCCAAAGTGGGATCTCACATAACAATTCCTGAATTTCTAAACAGTTTGTGAAAACTTATATGCAAATCATTGCTACTTTCCAGGGAGCTCTGGGAGCTGAGTTAACTGTAGAAACTTGACTCTCAGTTGCTCAGTGCATTTGGTACTCAGTAGTAAGAACATCACTTTTCACTTTCAGTGCTGTGAGAAAATTAAACTTCTATTTGTGTACAGCCATAAAATGCAAGTTCTAACATCATATTATTTATTCAATATATTAGAAAAACTTTGTCTTTTATAAACCTTTGCATGTGAAGCTGTTTTTCCTGTCAGGGAGAACTGACAGGTTGCCTGCCATCACCTACTCTCCAGCAAAGTCAGTAGCCCACACTGTCAGCGTGAAAACATCTGTTGAATGGATTTATTGAGTGAGCCTTAGGTACAAGTTGGGGGGTGGGGGTCCCCACTGTTTATTACAGCCCTGACCTAATGAACTTAATTTGTTGACATGTTTCCCTCAGTGTTTTACTTGATCCCATCTCACATTTCTTTCTACTGTGCTGTTTTCTTGGAAACAGGAGTTCCTGGCACATCAGCATGTCCACCAGTTGCAAATCTACCAGGCTCAGATGGCTACAGTTGGCATGGCAGGATCAGATAAACATCGACCACTTTCCAGGACCCCATCTTCCCCCACTGACTCCACATTACCTCACCCAGACATGGACCAGCCCAGCCAGCATGTCTACACAACTGGTAGGGTTCCCTAAAGACTGCTTTTAATAAGCAGGGCAAATGCATTTGTTCATGTGGGATCAACAGACTTAAATACCTCAAATGCCTCCTGCAGCAATGCATTCAGTTTTAGCCCTATTGCTCCTCTGTTTTATGATGCTATACTGGCACCAACTCAACCAGTGCAGCTGATAAATCACAGGGTTAATATTCACACAGTCATAAATTTTTACCATTGACTAGCTCTAGCAATACAGAAACAGGTGCATTTTTGGTACCTTTAAGTCATCTATAGCTTTTTCTCCCATTTCTCTCTTCTCTGGTTCTTTTCTTTGTGGTCTTGTTGCCTGTTTTGTAAAGAGACCACCAATAAGATGAAGAAAGACCACCAGTAAGGAGGAAAAATGTGATGTAATTCTCAATGTCTTCATTTGACAAATCAGTCTTTGCTTCAAGGTCTCTTTCTCTACAGAAAGAGCAAAGTTGTAGGCATGACTAAGTGCTGATGGCTACAACTTCTCTGTCATTCAACAGTTGTGTGGAGTCCACAGAGGCAGGTTTTATGCTTAGGTCCTGGGCATTCCAGTCACGCAGAAAGCATGGGCCATCCAAAGAAAAGTGATTAGAACCTCAAAAATCTTCAGTCAAAGGAAGGAAAATGACCACAGAAATCTTATTTCTTATTGTGGGCAATCTAACCTTGCATGAGGGTCCATCTTTTTAAAAGCCTGAATGTCAGTATCACATTAGAGCATGGTCAGAAGTGAAGATTCACTTTGTGCACAAAGAAAAATAAAAGAGGGGGAAAGAAATACTTGAAGTGGCTGTTTATGAAGGTTTATGCCAGAAGTATATTTCCTTCATCTGGCAGAACTCCCCATGCCCTGAAAGTTTGCATTTTTTCAGGCTATGACCATGAGTTTATTAAGGATAGAGTCCTTAACGGGCACTGTATGTAACTGTGTGAGACAGTGTGCTCCCATCTTTCCAATCAGAATGTGACCTTGGCACAAGAAAGAATGTATTATTACTGTTGGGTGGCAAACATTTGCATTGTACAGAAACAAACATACTGATTCACTTTCCATTAGTTTCTCCAAAAAGAATAGCCAAGTATAGACAGGATTCCTAAACCAGACCACTGTAGTTGTATTCACAGGGTCCCCAAAACATTGTAAACTCATTCTAAGATTTGCAGAGCACACCAAAAGTGAGCTCACTGTGTGTAGGCTTCACTGTCCCTTTCAAAAATCTGCAGTTTCAAAAAAACCACCCCAAAACCTGCAGTGCCTTTCAAAAAGCTGCTGCTTCAGCCTGGTTGCTAAGGTTTACTAACACCTCCTTTTCTAATCCCCAGTGAGGGGAGTAGGGTCAAGGGGGTTACAAAGATCTGTGGACTTGTGGCATTAGTGGAACTAATCAAGAAAGAAAGTGTGAAGCTGAGATGGAAAAATAAGAGAAGGAATGAAATTGTGTACAACAAACACTGAATGGAGATGGTGATGGGAATGGGACATCCCTGGCATAAAGGGCTCGAGATGTGACAGAAAGAAACCTGATAGGTTCAATAGTGGAAAGGCAGACAGTCAGATTAGGCAGAGTCAAAATTTACCCTTATAGCAATTGCTACATGAACAGCAGTGGAAAGAGAGAGAGAAAAAAAGAGAGGGAGGGAGAGGGAGGGAGGGAGGGAGGAGGAAGGAAGGAAGGAAGGAAGGAAGGAAGGAAGGAAGGAAGGAAGGAAGGAAGGAAGGAAGGAAGGAAGGAAGGAAGGAAGGAAGGAAGGAAGGAAGGAAGGAAGGAAGGAAGGAAGGAAGGAAGGAAGGAAGGAAGGAAGGAAGGAAGGAAGGAAGGAAGGAAGGAAGGAAGGAAGGAAGGAAGGAAGGCCAATTTATTGCAACTTAGATTATCAGTCCACTGAATTCCTTTTTCAAAATATGAAACATCTTTTCCTTGAATCCCTGATTATTGCTTTATTGAAACTTTTTTCCCCCCTTCACTGTCATTCAAGGTAATAATCTCTACTCATTACTGAAAAAAAAAAATTAAATCCTCCTGTTTTCACTTGCCTACAACTTTATGCTTCTTTTTCTCCACCTCTGCTGTGTACTCTCAGTGCTTTTATATCCTTTAGGTACTGGCAGTGTGGGGCTGTACCTGCTTGCAAGCTGTATCTATGCTAATAGCCAGTACCCCCTGGCTGATTGACCAGAGCACATAGCTCTGCAGTTAAGCCTTTTCTTTCTGCTTAAAGAAATCTCCTTCCCTGACATGTGTCTCGGCTTACAGACCTGCACATGTAACCTTTATGACTCCAGCTTTTGAGTACATCGAAAATAGAGCTATTTTTATGTTATGAGATTGATACCTTTGGAGTGACAATGAACAGAAACTTCACAACACTAACAGTTCTAATACAGTTTCTCTGAGAAAAATAAAAAAAAAACAACCCAACAAAACAATCTGTGTGTATTATTAACATATGGGACATTATGGCATAGAATGACTTTATCTGTGCATACTATTCCCTGGATGGTGGAATGGATGGGCACTGGATGGTGCCCTAGCATTTACTCATTGATCACTTGAAAGAAAGAAACTCAGACCTAATTTTTATTTATTCTTATTTGGCTTTTAGAAAATCCTTTAGGATGAAAGTCCTGAGGAATGTGGTCTGATGACAGTGCTGACCTGTTCTAAGCAGAGTTGGACTACAAACCTCTGGAGGTCCCTGCCCACCAGAGCTATCCTATGGTTCTCTGATTTTCTCCCTTAAGAGAGCACAAGATGGAACCGGCCATTGTCCACAGCAGCTGCAACACTACCATTTGTAAAAGCATGGAAGGAAGGAATGGGTGTGTGCAAACAGAGAAAATTCTGGTCCACCCTAAAGCAAGGGCAAATTCAGACTCTAGAAATTAATCTAATAACATGTCCCTGCCTTGAGTTGTTATTTACTGCTGGGGTTATTTTTCCTATTTAAAGGCAATATATTCTTGGAAGAAAAAAAAAGGCAGGAGGAAAACAGTTGTAGCAGATTATTACAGGGGCATCAAACTGAGCCTGTACTTTTGCGAGTCATGAGAAAAATGCTTTTAGCCAAATATCTGAAGGGAATCAGAACAGAGATTGTTGTGAGAATTAAGCAATATATACACAGTATATGCACAAGATAATGAGTTAAAGGTGGAAAAAAAATAAAGTCCACTTGATTTTCATTTAGGCAGTTTATAGAATACTTGAGGTTATTTAGTTCAGATTTTTTGTTGGAATAATTTATTAGATATTCTTCCCTTGGGTTTTCTTACTGGTACTGTTATTCTCCAGGGCAATTAATCTTCTTCAAAGCATGCTGTTAACCAATGATTTTTAGGTCTCTTGTTCTCCCCTCTGTTTAAAATATTATTATAAGAAACTGACCTGAATAAAGCATTTTGGAAATGAATGTGTGTTAGGGAGTCCCCAGCAGGAAAATCTTGGTTTTTACTGACTTAAAGCAAATTCAGTTTCTTTTGTCCTGTGTCCCCTATCATTATATGGTTCAGTGGTGGCACCATTCCCATCTGTCTTCAGGGCCACATTCTGACCTCAGTAATATTGGTGTAAATCCAGAATAAATCCACCAGTCTCAGTGGAGCTGCTCAGATTTACACGAGGAATCTGAGAGCAGAATCTGGCTGTAGGCATTTGTTCTGGAGAGACAGAATAACCATCTTTTATTAATATTTCACAGCAGTCTGCAATTGAAAACAGTTGTCTCCCTCTCTTCTTCTTAGCTTTTTTATTGTGGGGATGGGGAGATTATTGGCTGAATCCTGTTAGGGAAATCCTACAGGCTATTTTTAGCAGTAAGCTCTACTGCCGCATTCTGGTATTGTACCAAGCACATGTGCTGTATGACCAGCAGCCACACATCTGAATCACTTGCACATCCTAAATCAATTTAAATGCTTGCAATAAATGAAAACATATATTTCAGTCTTTTCTTAAGTCAATTAATCCTCCTAGAAACAAATTTTACACTCAGTGGTGTGAATATCTTTGTATTTAAAAGTTTGGAGCAGATGCTTCTGCCATGCAATATGGACCTGACCTTATTAAACTGATTTTTGATTAAAAAAAAAAAAAAAAAACACATACAATAAAATTACACTTTTAGTTATATCCTATTTCTGGAAAAGTGCTAAGAAAAGAACTTTATGTCAACCAGAGGAGGCATCCTGAATACACCACTTCAGTGTTTCACTTCAAAGTTGGTTGCAACCCTGATATAGAAAATAAAGAAGTGTCATTATTACACCTGACTCTGTATAATAAAAACATATTAATATGGTTTTTATTTATTAATATAATTTCCATTACTTGCTATTTGGAATATTCAAGTAAGAAGAATAAAAAATTAATTGAAAGAATGGCAGGCAGAAGTAACTTTCAACTTTCAGTTAATTTTTCTTAATGTTTAACAAGAATTTCTATTCAAATCCATTTGATATAACAGCCTGTCCTACCTGAAAGCTTCTGAAAGTCCTGATGCCTGTACAGTTAGCACAAAATTGCTTCCCTGTGGGTCAGTGGGATGGGAGGAAACATTTTCTTATCTGTTGGTATCTGTTGGTATAATGGTCACTGCCTAACTGGACAAGCTGAGTAGCCAACAACCTGCAGGAATTAAAACTGTGAGTGCCAAGAAAAAAAAAGTGAGGTATGTGAGCATGCACTTTTTTGTGTGCATGCTTCCAAGTAACTTACAAGACCTGATGATAGAGCAGTGAGGAACTGCAGAGAAAGGAAATTATTAACTCCTTTGACAATGCCAGCAGATATTTTAAGCTGCATTAGCTTATTAGCTCCAGGTTTTCATTGGTTCTTTCTTTCTTTAAAAGAAAACAGAACAAGAAAGTAAAATAAAAAATGTGTTGCTAATGAATGATTATGTTTGCTAGATAATAATTTTGCAAAAACTTAGTCATACTGCAGTTAGGTATTATATTTGCGTTCTTCTTACCCTTAACATAAGTGTATTCTCATTTTGGCTTAAATACCAAGATCCCAAAGGATCAGTTCTGAAGTGCATGAGCTAAGAAATATGGCAGCATAAATATTTCTAGAGCAGCATAACTCCTGGCTGGCTTCTAACTGAATTATCTCAGAAACTTAACTTTGAATCACCCACGTTGTACACAGGCTCTCGTTCAGAAAAGCTTTTAAAGATTTTATTGATGTTCAATATCCATTAGAGAACTTTCTTAAATAAAGGTGGTGTTGAGAATTTTATTGAATCTGAACTTTAATTTTGTATTCAGTAGCAGGCAAATACAATTTTCCCAGAACCGTGTTGGCATCCCCAGTAATGGTGGCACATAAGATGTTTTGAATGCCAAGTATTGCAGCTTGGAGAAATAGTTAATTTGAGTCCCTTTCAACTGTAAGGGAAAGAAAAAAAGCCAAATATTTCCCAAATGAAAATGGTCCACATAGGGGTAAGGAAAATAATTTTTGTTCCAGACATGTCTAGGAGAAATGCAAAGAACAAGTAAATACAGAAAATCATTTTTCAGTGTTTCAGACTTGGTTTGAAAGCCTTGAAAATTGAATTTAGCTTGAGCCTACTCACTAAAATTTCTCTTTTGCTCCCAATACACAGCTACAGAGCAATGTGATATTGATTTCTTTTTTTTGTATAAAGCTGTTCTGTCCTTGCATAAATGACCATAGAAAATTCAAAAGGTACCTTGCACTTGCAGTCAAACAACAGGATTTGATCTTAATTGAATAGTGGGTAGAACTTTTCTTTTTAATGAAAAGGACTCTGGCTGCCACTGTTTCAACTCTCTGAGACATTAATTTGATATGCTTTGAGATCTGGAATTAATATAGTATTAGTTAAGCAGTAAAACTGCAGAGTGCCATTGCCATTTTGTAATCTATTTTTAAAGGTTTCTCTAAATTATATTCTTTACACTTCTATGCATAACATTTTCTTGTAGTATATAGGTTAACAGCTTTAACTAACTTTACCCACTAGAGAAAAACAAGTGATTCAGTAGGGAGACTTTTTGCTAGCCATAAAATCTTTCAAAAGACATCACCCAATTCCCCTTCTTCTTTAGAGTTAATTGCATTTATTAATATAATTTCTTGAGAAATAATCTGCTTTATTGGTGTCACAAGATTCACCTCATGAACCAAAATTCAGAGTCTCACCAAGGACAAAGGAATTTAGGTCCAAAGAAGGGCAACAAAGCTGAAGGGTCTAGAAAGTGACTCCTGTAAGAAGCACCTGAGTGAGCTGTGAGTGTTTAACCTGGAGAAAAGGAGGCTCAGGGGAGACCTTACTGTTCTCTACAACTGCCTGAAAGGAGGCTGTGGCCAGGTGGGGATTGGTCTCTTCTCCCAGACAAACAGCAACAGGACACGAGGACATGGCCTCAGGCTGTGTCAGGGTTGGTTCAGGTTCAGGGTGAACATCAGACATAATTTCTTCCCAGGAGGGTTGGCAGGCATGGGAATGGGCTTCCCATGGAGGTGGTGGAGTCACCATCCTGGGAGATCTTCAAAAAACAACTGTTTTTTGGCACTCAGTGGTGTGGTCTAGTTGACAAGGTGGAGAAAGGCCAAAGATTGGGCACAATGATCTTGGAGATCTTTTCCAACCTAAATGATTCAGAGGGATTTTGACCTTGCTGTAATTGTCAAATAAAATCTAGTTTTGCTAAAACATGCGCGACAGGGAACAGTATAACTTGCATTTGTTTCCTTTGTTTCTGATTTTGTGCTGTCTTTGTGCTGAAGGTGTTGTGTATGACAGTCTGATGCTGAAGCACCAGTGCATGTGTGGGAACTACGCCAACCACCCCGAACACGCTGGAAGAATCCAAAGCATCTGGTCAAGGCTGCAAGAAACTGGGTTGCTAAACAAGTGCGAGGTAATTAAAAATTAAGACCAGATACCTGACTTGCTAAAGTAAACAGCAAATTTATTAACTCCTAAACCTGTCTTACTTCTGTAATAGGAGAGTAATTTGTTTTAGGAATTATTTGGTCTTAACTGATAATATTAAAATAATTCATTACAGGAAAGCACAATTCCCAATCAGAAAATAAAGAATTTACACAGTGTTATGCATCCACATGGATCAGAATATAAAACCCAGACATGATTATTCCTCACCTTTATAAAGGAATGTAGACAAGCAGTAGTCAAACAGTAAGTGCAGTCCTCCCAACAGCACGGTTTTTAACTTTTTCAAGCAACTAAGGATTTTACTTCTGTAGCATAGAACATTTTTTAAAATTTAGTTTTTATCACTCTGTGGCATATTGCATCTTGTCTTTTTTCAGACTTTAAAGTCTGTTTTCATAGCATGATCCTTTACCTGGTATACAACAGGTCCCATGTGAAGCCCCAAGACATTCAAGAACAATCTTATAGGCAATAGCAAATTTTTTTGTAATTTTTTTCTGCTGCAATTTCCCTCAAAAAATTGCATATTAAACCATGCTTCAATCAAATATGGTCTGTGAGGATCATATATTATTTGGGTTAGTTAAAAGTAGCTTTTTCTTACCATTCCTTGCTTCCTGTGAGTTGTGAAGCACTGTCAACTTCTAAAGCCTGTGGCAATTGCAGGAGTTTACTGCACTGCAGCACAAGTTTACAAAGTTCAGCAAAAATTTGCTAGTCTTCTGCAGGATCCCAAAATTGCCATGCCTCTCATGTTCTGTTTAATTACTTTTCTTTATATCCTCATATTTTTACAAACTCAAAGGAACTGGTTCAATAGATCCCTTTGAATAGCTATTAGTGACTTCCCCAAAGATTTTCCTCTGGGTAGCTCAGTGTCCTGGTCAGTGAGATATTGCAAGCACTGTAAATGGATTTCTTGTATACACTCATCTAACTAGATGGCAGCACTCTAACAGGCTATTTCTTTTTTTTTTTTTTTTTTTTTTTTTGAGCTTAGATAATATTTTTGGTGCTCAAGAACTCCTTCTTTCATCAAGGCCCTTAAGGCCACCTATCACATGAGTGGTTTCACTGAGGAATCACATACTTCAAGATTAAGTTAAAAATGCAGCTGAGCATGCTTTACTAAAATAAAGCCTGGTTACCTTCTTGACTCAGGATTCAATATATAAAGAAAAGACAAAACAGGGAAAATAAGTAAAATGCAGTGTATGTACTGCATGTACTACTATGTACTGCTTTCTTCACTAACAATGAGCTGTTGCTGAACAGTAAATTGTGTGGCTCTGTAAAAGGTGTAAAATGAAAAAGTGGTATGTGTTAGTTTGAGATGCATGCAGTGTAAGAGTTTCCTGGATGATTTAAAGTTTCCTCTTGCAATTCTAAAATTTCAAAACCTGCAACACAGCTTATTAGGTCTTGCATAATCAAGTGAGGAGGGAGAGAGGAAAAAAGTCACTTAATGTTGAACTGCATTCAGCTAATTTTGACCCCAACTGTGTGCTTTGAAATGAGGCTGGAATTTGAAATGAGCTGTCAAAAAGTAAACCCTGATGATAAAATTAAGGAGTCTCAGTATGAATCTGGTGCATAGATCTGGTGTTTATGTAGATCCTCTTATGTAGCAAGAGACAGAATTATATTTGGTGATGCAATCTGTCCTTTGTTTCACTACATTATCTAGCATGTGCCTGACATCAAACCAGGGTTTAAAACTGCTCACTTTCCAAAATAAGAAAGGGTACAGTAATACACTTCGTTGGTGCTCTGTTTGTATAGAAAATCATTCAGCTGAATAGGCACTTTGTGTCACTAAAGGAGTGGTTATTGCATTATCCAAGATATAAAAAGCTGCAATCAAGCTGCTTTCTAGAACATACCACAACAAGAGTGCATAGTGAAAGGATCATGGGTACCTGCATTGTCACTTCTGAATTCTGAATGCCCCCTCATGGACACTACCATTTCTTAATATAATTTCTCAGCATAATTTCCCACAGTTTTTGTCAGGAGTGGGAGATCACTGGTCAGGTTTTGCCCCATGCATTACCTCATACACCAAGTCTGAAGGGCAGGTTAGCAACAGCAACCTGCAGCAGCCACTTAGGAAATGTTCTGCAGTTAATGGTGAACTTTTTTTCTCTCTAACTAAAACAGTAGTCCCACAGGAGGGCTGCAGTCCCACTCTTTGTCTCATGAGGAGTGATAGGATCAACACTAGCTCATTCAGAAGTAGCTCATTTTTTTTTACCTTGCACTGTACGTATCCTTGGGCATGGGCTTGTTTAGGGGAGCCCTCCCTGTTTTCAAGATCTAACAACAAACCCTTATGAAAATTAACAACTTATATCTCTATGACCCTTGTTATCTATAGCAGAGAGCTTTATGTGGTTCCTAAATCCTTTAGTGTGGATTAAGTCCTCTCACACAGCTCTTTGGCAATAGAGAGATGACTGGCTGAGTGTTCAGAACTAACTTGGCACAGGATGATGAAAGTCATGCAGACTAAGGCTAACACCATGCTTGCTGCACTTCATAGATTAATTTAGGTTGACTAATCTAAGCTTAATGTATTGCATTTGTATATACCTGCACACATTACTCATGCTGACCCCAAATTATTTTTAAAATACAACCTGGCAAAATCATAACACAGTTTGAATGGGGTACACAAGCTGTGCATCTGCTACAAAATAAAATGTATCTAAAACTTTTCTCTACCCCTGCAGCCAACTGGCATGGAAAGCCCATGTTCATACTACCAGGAATGCTTCCTGGCCCATGCCAGTGACCAAACCATGTCTGGGAGTTGTTTGGGAGAGTGCTAGCTGCTGCTCAGCCAAAACAGTATGAAGGACCACTTCAGCAATTTAATAGTACAGATGATTGTGTTACTCTGCCTGGGAATGTTTCCTGGCACTGCTTAGTTTACTGCTGCAGAGACAGCCAGGAGGACTTGCTTTTCCAGACTGTATTTTGTCTTTCTAACCATAGATACCTGTGCTCTAGAATTATTCCAACAACAGTTTGGAGGACTTTTGTTAAAACAAAAAATTAGTTTTAGCTTTCAGATTATATTTTTAATCATATCCTACTTCCAAATAGACAGATTAATTCCTCCATTGGATTCCTCAAGACAAGGGAAAAAATACATTAGACCATTGCCAGTCACAGAGAGCCACATTTGAGAGACCAATCCCTGGCTGAGCTCAGGGCAGGAGAGTGGAGTAATTCACATGCATCCACATCCACACACACATCCATAATGAACTTTTTTATAGTCCTGGTATATATGTATTAGAAAAACAAAATTAATACACAGTATTTTTGCATTAGTTTCTAAGTTTCTATGTTTGCTGAAATGCTTGTTTGGTGTTTGTTCAAGGCTGAGTTATCAAATGCAAACAGGGGCAGCTAAAATACACAAAAATGGGTATAAAAACCTCCATTATGTTTTTTTTACAATTTTCCCTTGGTAAACAGCAATGCCTAGCGGCCCTTCCTTTGGGACAATAAAAGGACTGGCTTATGTTTTGGTAGGGGTGTCTACTTTCCACTTGTTTTAGGGAGAGGCAGTATTCAAATAACTCCTTTGGGGCTGTAATTTATACACACATGACTGACATTAGGCTACAGTGATCAGCACACTTTCAGAAGACAAAATAAAATGTAGCCATTTAAAGGTCCTGCTTTGTGGCCAGACCTTTACTTCCTGTCGGGACTGTAGTCCAGCAACACTTTTCAGCCTAGAATTTGTTCTGAATTTTGGTAGTTTTCTGGATTAGAGAGTCATCTTACACCTCCTGCTGTCCACATCTCATCAACTGAATGGGAGAGAAGGAAAGAATTTGAAGTTGAGTCTGCCAGATCACATAAACTGAAACATTTGAAAAATTCCGCTCTTTGAACCTCAATATGCCACTAAAGCTAAAATAATGCAGGAAAAGTTAGTCTTTTTTTAAAGAGCAACAATATTTAGAGTGTTTAACATGTTCTAAATCACTCTAAATCTTAAGAGTGTTAGGCACTAGATGACCAAAACATGTGAAGAGAATAAATGCATCTCTATGTGGGTGCATGTGTGTCAGAGGCATGCTTGAAATTCCCACATGGTGAATGTGGGAAGCAATGTGAGCATTCTGACTGGCACAGGACATGTTATCTGTGAGTAGTTTTGAAAACAAGAGAAAATTTAACAAGGAGAGATCTCAGGAAAGAAGGAAAAGATCTGGAGACCTTGCTTACAAACTTGATAGCCTAAGGGAATTTCATACAAAAAGCTGCAATACAGGCAATGGACACATTGCCTCTTAGTACACTAAGAGACCTGAGTGAGAAAAATCCTTAATCTTTGTACCAATTCATGTTAGTTTAGCAGAGAGAAACAGCCAGTGTCACCTTTGTCCTTTTGAATCTCTGTGCATCAGTTTACTCTGCTGATAGTCTAACCAAAATCTTCAGGTTAATACAGGTTGTCTGTGTGAAAATTTAATGGTCTCTTTTAAAAAGAAGACCAGACTTTGACCTTAATTTCTGTGAAAGGTGAAAACATTTTCCTGTTGTTGGAACAATGGATTTCTAGTTCTAGACTGATTTTTCAAAGTACTCAGGTGAAAGTATTTCACCCTCCTGAGATATATGTTTCTGTTGATGAGGGAATCACACCTGTCAGAGGACAAAGCCAACACACAAATTGCCATACACATTAGAAAAGGATAACCTGCCTTCTACTAAGGATGTAGTAGATGGGTGGATGTGTTGTTCAAATTCTCTGTAACGAAACAAATATTGTTCATCTGTTTTCCCATGCTATTTCCCTTTTTTTATTGACTTTATGCCAATTTCCTGTTACATTTTATAATTTTGATACTGCCAGGGCCCATGAATATTAAGAAAGACACTTCCAAACCAAAAAAAAAAAAAAAAAAAAAAAGACGTGGCTAAAAGTGTAGGTGTAAAGTTATACAAATGCATTTGTTCTGTTTTCTGATAACTCATGCTAGTGAGATCCAAAAGTGATCACTTTGCATAACTGAAGTTACATGAGAGACTCTGGCAATAGATTTGCTAAATCCTGACATTGTGTGAGAACTATTCTTAGAAATTATTACAGGTGATTTTTAATATGCACTTTTTTTCCTCTGTGCAGAGCCTTAGATAGTTGAGGTTGATATGCAGAGATACTGCAAAGATGGGGTGAAAGGAACACAAAATGAGGAGATGGGGATCCAGAAACAGCGCAGACACATGCACTGTTTACTCTTTCCTCCTGCCAGCTATAATGTAAATGTTCTTGCTGATGTTAGAGCTGGAGCAGCCATGGAGAAAGAGCAGCTCTGGGCTCTGCCAGCCCTGCTGGTGGCTGCACTCCAAGGACCTCACTGGAGGGAGCTGCCTGGAATGGGGCATCCTTCTCAGTGCTACTTGATTTCTGCACCAAACTGGCTTCTGCATAACCTGTTTGTACCCTACTTTGACTGGTGATACTGGGTAGAAGGTATGTTGGCAAAACATTTTGGGAGACCACTTCCAGGCCAGATATTGCAGAGCACCCATTGTAAAAATAATTGGCTGTGAGGTTTGTTATACTTAAAGGGATATGGCATTCCATTTGAAAACACTTAAAAAAACCCCAGACAATTAATTGTCTTAAACATGTCTGAGAGTTTTTGTATACCTTGTAGAAAACATGTGACCAGAGAGTGAGTATTTTGCTCAAGGTTCTTTGGCATGACCTTCATAAAATTCCTCTTTACTTTTCTTATACGTTTTTTATCTGTCTTAAAAGCCAGACTCCCTTCCCAGATTTGCCGTGGAGAATTGGGTATATACATTTTAAAGCAGCTTGTTAGAAACATGGACCTTAATGAGAATGGATGAAGGAATAAATGTTACCAGTCACCTCACTTGTGAAGAAAAATATTTTATCTGACCCAGAAGAACCATTACAGAGTTTACTGACTCCATGAAGTAACATAATGTGCTGATTTTGATTGTGCAACTGTGTGTTAAAAGGATGTGAGTGCACTGCTACAAATTCTCATGTGAGACTGGGAGAGGCTTGAAGAAATGAGAGATGAAAAAGGGTTTATTAAGTCATTTAGTTCTTGGATCATTCCCTAAAATGTTCTTTCCACTGCTGTGTCTAGTCAAGTTTTAAACACTGCAAGAAACAGGGCTTCCACCATTTCCCTCAGGGGGAGCTTGTTTCACAGTCATCTAGCTCTAACTCAAAGGATATTTTTCCTTATTAGTCAGAAAAAAAATCCCACTGCTTAACTCAATATAAATTGTACATGGTTCTTCTGACCCCCCATCCCCCAGGCATCTCCTCTTTTCGGTAGAGAACATTCTCTTTAATATTCATAATATTGCTTTCCTCTCCTACTGCAGAGATTGGTGCTTTCCAATGTGTATGACAAGGTGTTGGATACAATAAAAATTTAACCTCCAAGAAAACTAGAACTAAATGCATTTCAGCAGCAGGTAAATCAGTCTAGTTGAAAATATGGTAGTCTATTTAGACAACTGTTCTACCTGTGCATTTGTACACCTTGAGAATCAGACAGACCCAGTCTAAGCTCTGAGAGAGTTGGACTTCAGTGTTCATAAGGACCAGGTATGCAAACAGGGTTCAAGACCTTAAAATCAAGATGTATTCTCTTTACTTTATCCAATATCAACAGGAAAGATGATCTTGAGTCCAGAACTTTGTTGACAGTACTGTTTATTATGCCCAGTCCTGAACAACATCTGATTCATGTTGCTGTATCTTCAAAGGCTGTGCAGCACTAGCACAAGAAGATAAATAAATATTTTTATGATATGCTGTAACTCCAAATACACACAAGGAATAGATATGCCAAATAAGAAAGTGTTAGTTTTATCTTTCCTATCTTTCTTCCTTCCTAAACTGATTTGTAGAAAGATGTCTCAGATTTTTACATCTTGTTTTGGGGCAAGTACAGGCTTGAGACCCTGTCAAAAAGAGAAACTTCACTTACAAAAGCGTAAGAAAGCAAGTGAGTCATCATGTGTAACAGCAAAAATATTAATCGCATGTGATCACAAATATGTGTATATTGATATTAATCACACATTAAAAATTTAGAAACATACACAAATATGTTACTAAAGCATTTAAAGTTTAATTTTCTTTTTCTCCCTGTCTCTCCTCACTGTGATCATGTTCCTCCTAGCAGCATAAATCACAAGTACTAGTAATGGTGCAAAACACATTAATCCTCATTCCAAACACATCTGCAGCTTACAGGTGCGAATAATATTTTGCTCTCTAAATCAGGTTTTTTTTCTAGCCAGATTTCTTACTTCAAAAATATTTCATCTTTTGTATCTCCTAATATATTATGTAGAAAATAGTCAGAATCTTTTCTTTTTCTTTTATGTGAAACCCTGTATTAAGGTAACTCTCCTAAGGCTAAAGTGAAGCATTTTGTGATAAAGCACACACGCATTTGTTTTTCATATAGCATTACTTTAATAAACAAATCAGTGTCACATTCCTGCATGACGCAATTTCAACCCATTATTAATCATACTAAATGTTATTTCGAACCTTTACTTTTTTTTTTTTTCCCTAAATATTGTCAGTGGAATATTGTAGGCCTCTGCTGTTTTCTTTCAGCGAATTCGAGGTCGAAAAGCCAGTCTGGAGGAAATACAGCTGGTTCACTCTGAACATCATTCACTGCTGTATGGCACCAGCCCACTGAACAGACAGAAGCTGGACCCCAGGAAACTCCTAGGTCTGTACAGGCCTCTCTATTCTACTGAGAACAGCACATTCCAGCACTGTCATTAGTCATAGCTGGTGTCAGTTTAAAACACTTGGCAAGCAGTGTGACAAAAATTCACTTTTTCCAAATGCATTGCTATGTGCAAGGAGAATGTTACAATGGAAGCCAAATATAGATTAGCAAAATACACCGGCTGGAAAGCAGTGATACGAGTTTCTCCTCATTTGCTTCAAAAATCATCAGTGTTAACCTTTTACTGTAACTTGTTCTCCATTGGAGATCAGTGGCAAATTAGAACACAGCTGGTTTTCTACCTCCTTGTATTCTTTGATTTGAAATTAGGAATTTAAGATGCACTTGCTTGTCAGAATTGTTTGTTTGCTGTTCTCATTTGCTTTATTTCAACTATTTCAGCCACCCTGACTGCTGATACAATGCCTAAGCTTTGCTAATAAGTGAAGTTTATTTTGAACCCTTCTCATTATGCAGGATATGCTATCTTTGTGAACAACATGGGGGAAAATACATTAACATATTAAATGCACCTATGGTTGTACAGAATAGCAGAAAACTGACAGGTTTTTCCATGTAAAATATCTTCACGTGCAGCCGATGCTCAGTGTATGTCGTTTGTAACACACAAGTAGGGTTAAAATGAGCTCTTCCATTAGTGTAACATGAAGCAATTCTACTTGTCAGAAACACACAAAAACCAAGTGCATGAAAATCCATGAGTGAAATCCTGTCCTTTATGTCCCAGCACACTGGATGCAACACTCTAATTCTGTTATTTTTATAACACATCTTCTAAGATGTGGAGCTTTCCAAAATGTAATCAAATCTAACCCAAACAAAAATAACATTTGCCATCAAAAGAAATTGCTGCCACAATTCTAGTAATACATAGCAGTTGTTTTGCTTTGGAAACTTATGCTGTTTCTTCTGTAAGGCAGACTGTTGCTTCAGGAAGTCCTAAGATCCTAATATTATATAGGTTTATACATTTTCTTATCCAAGACAACATCAAAACTGAAAAATAATTACAGTATAATAGAGTCCCAGGAGCTTGAATTTCTAAGTAGGAAATCCTCTAAAAAAAAGCGCTTCCAAGAAAAAGTTCTAAATTCCTGCAATTCCAATTAAATTAAATTTCCGATTAAATTGGGAACATTTTTATTTGATTTTGTCAACATTGTTAAATTGTTCCTTTTTGATACAGTCAAGCATTTAATTTAAATAATTTTGTTGGTTTTAATTACTTTTTATTTCTCTTTTACATTATTTAATATAGTATACATTGATACAAAATATTACTCCAATTTTGGATCTCAGTGGTTGAGCAGCCTCTGGGATGCAGTGTGCAGTTGCAGGTACAAGGTTAAGAAGGAATGGATCTGACTTGTATGTCTGCTGATCTACTCAGAATGCAGAAAGCTTTGTTTATCCAATCTCAGAAAACCATTTCTTGGCCCACAGTTTCTTACTGGACATGTTTTGCCTTTTTTATTGGACCCTTAGTCCAAAACATTTACTCTCTAAGTTTATATCAAGATCACACTCTTAGAACATATTCTGAGTGTATCCTTGGCTCACTGCCCTTTTCTCTCTCCGTTTTTAGGATATTTTCTTGTTGCATCTCACATGGCCTTTTACCAAGACAAAAGTCAGTAAAACACCCTTCCCACATGCTTTTTTGCATGTGCCTGTTTTCTGGCTGGAAGCTCTAATCATTTGGGCTTCCAGACTCTTGGACAAAGGAACCTAGTTGTCTCTTACATTTTTTCCAAAATGCAGTCCTGATTTTGCTGTCCCCATTTCAGCTGAGGTTGAACCTAACTAATCCTGACATTAAAATTAACATTGTATATTACAGAAATTAAATACACATGTAGGGAAAAATATCTAAAGAAAATCTTTCTTGTAGAAATATCATAAATAAAAACATTGTTTCAGAAAAGATTTCTATTTCAATGAAAGTGTATTATTTTTTCTACAGAAATAGTTCCATCAAATGATGTCTTTGCATCCTAATGAAAAGTAGGACCTAACCTCCCTTTCTTTACTCCTCTACCCATCCAAACAGACAGAAGCACCATTTGCTCACTACTTATGCTCCAGAAAACATTTGTGTTTCCTGTTCCTCATGGGAGGAGTGCATCTGCCTTCTCTGAAGCTCTTTTGCTTTTGAAAGTGAGCCTTTACTCATAATTTTTCCTCAGTTTATCAGACTCTAAACCCTCAGTCATCAATCTGCCAATCAGCTTCCTTGACTTCTGCAGGGGCCTGATCTCAGTCAGGGATGGGGGCCTCAGCCCCTAATTTGACAAACTAGCTTCTATGCCTTTGTGCGTTGATATTCTAGAATACAAATCTTGGAACATTTCTAGTTGTATCAGTACACAATTGTACTGAATTTAAAGTGCTGGTGCCTACAAACTTTGCCCTAGCACAAAGTCAAAAAAATTTTACTATTTAGACTTTGTCTTCTATCTTACTTAAATATCTCAGTATCTTCTGGGACCCCAACTTCAAATATCATGGGAAATTCTCACTCCAATTAATTTTTAGAGTAGCTTTTTGCTATTGATTTTCATTTCTGGCAGGCTGTTTGTGAGCCTTCCTTTTTTTGTGAGGCTAGCTAAGCAATGGTCTCACTTTCTCTTAGTCCAACATTTCCCTACTGTTCTTTTAATGAAATCTCAAGATTTTTCTTGTTCTTCAGAGTTTGGCAACTACTATTTTTTAAGCAATCATGCCATAAGAAGTGAGTATTCCAGCAAGCTTTTTGATACACAGAAAAGGCTTCTGTGCTTGTTTCCCCCAGTTTTAGAACTATCTTCTGATTGATTTCAGTGTCCTTCCTCACTATCTGCTTTTCTGTTTTTACTTTATGTTTATTGCTTTTAATAGTGTTTACCATGTGCAATGTGCCTGGCTGCAGGGAGATAAGTGAGAATTCATCTGTTGTCTCTTATGTCCCACCTCTGCCATGGAATTTAAGAAAAAATGTCTAATCATTCAATAATCTAAAAATTCCTTCTTTTATCTCAAATTACATCTTATGTTTCCATTAATGTCTTCTGTCACTTTAACAGCACTAATTTTTTTAGTTATCTGCTTGTGACTTTTTCACCTTCCCCATAGTAAGAAGTGAAAAATTGCTCCCTGGATCTGCTTAGCAAGATCTGGAAACTCCAACGTGCACCTCTGACAATCTCCTGCAGCCAACATTTCCTTGCATGTCTGGGGCCATTAGGACTCACAGTATGAGAATACTCTGCATAGCTGCTGCACCTGCATTTCCCCTGGTAGCTTCACAGGAGGTTTTGTTTGGCTTCTCTCACACACTGTGCAAACTGATCAAAGGCCTCTAGTCGGATAAAAATGCATCTTGGATTTTACTCAAAGTGTAAAGCACTTTCCTCATCCCAGACCTTGCAGTCTGGTCTCTCATACTTCAAAGATGATGGCTTATAGTTGTCTTTATGCATTTCATTGGCACCTGCTAAACATGAGTAACTGCAGCATTCGCCCCCTCCATAACAATGGGTGACTCCTCTAGGAAACTCCAGTGATTCACTATCTAATGTTTCCTCCAGATGGCAAAGTTACAAAGCCAGTTCTGTGATATGGCAGGGGAAAAGCTTATGTTCTCTTCCACAGCTGCCTTAGGATCAGATTACACACTGGGATAGGAACTGCATCAAATCCTGAGATCCTTACCCAGTTTTCATATTGCCATTATCAAGACAAACCGTGAGTTTAGTAGTACCAAAAAAAAAAAAAAAGAATTAATAAAATGTGAGTATAAACATTAAGGTAAAACCTATCATATTAGCTAATGTATAGAGTAAATTAGCTAGAAATTAAATTCTAAAGCCTATTAAGGTTTTTTTTTTCCCTTTAGTATAATGTATTTACTGAATAATACTGAAAAAATAGTATTTCAAGTTATGTTTTCAAAATATTAATCCAATCTTTGATGTAATGTAAATGAAGAAAAGCATTTTTACATAGATAGAAAGACTAAGGCTGCAATTTTCAAAGGAGAAACTCTTTTGAAGCAAAGAAGCTAAGAAATTAGCTATCAGTTTTATGTAAACTTAATGTAGTTCCCTCTGTTGTCAGTGAAAAGAAACAGGTACTTCTCAAGCATATTTGATCCCATCAGTCATGCAGGCTGGATGGAGGTGCCTGCCTCAGTCCTGTAGCTGGAAAAGAAACTGAGATGAGTAGCTTAGTCAAGCTGCTTATCAGCTACAGATATCAGGATGATTAGTCACCCTAGTTCAGAGTGATTTTCTGTGGAATTTTGGTCATTCTATTCCTTTGAAATTACCACTTGCCAGTCTTAAGATTTTTCACTGTTGCATAACAGCACCTTAAAAGTCCCATGGCTGATTTGATTTCTAAGTATTATGATTATTTTTTTTGTATTATTATCTGGCACTTTCATAGTGATAATAATACTAACATCTGAATTACTATAAAGAATAAGGAAATACTGTTCCAGTATTTAAATAATTTTGATTAACAATACTTACTGTTTCTTTTTTTCTTTAATATATAGGAAATGTGTCTCAAAAACTCTTTTCCTTGTTGCCTTGTGGGGGACTTGGGGTAAGTAGATTTTTTTTTTTTTTTTTTGTCACAAAAGGGACAGCACACAACATATGGGTTCTCTGGCTAATTCTTTAGCACTATCAGTTCAAAGTCTTCAGAAGCTGATAAAAAATGTAGAGATGAAACATGAGCCATTATCGCACTGTGTCTTCAAAGACATGGAAGACAGCACATTACAAGAGGCATATGGGAGAATTAGGAACAAATTTTGTGTAAATGTGCCAATTTCTACTTATCCCACTTTGGGTTTTTTATATGAACTCTTTTCTTGAGGAAAGTACCATGGGCACAATTATTATAGCACAATGAGCTGTTTCATGCACTGTTGAAAAGTAAATATGGCTCCACGCTTCTCTGAAAGACAAAAAAGTTGCCAACACTAACATTTAGCATGAAAAGGGCTCACTAGTTGCTAGCCAATTACTTGGGTATTAAAATAATAAATTATGTCAGCATTTTTATACCCTGTTTTGAAACAGATTCATCCTGAAAGACAAGCTCATATTAGGACACAATAGACAAAAATCTGCAGAAAGAAACATGTTGCAACACTAGGTGAAAGAGTAAAGCTAAATTAGTGAAAACCACATAGAATTTCTACTGATATCATGCTCCTATTAAATTGTAGCAAATATAATTCCCAGGAGAAATAATTTTTCACATAAATGAGTTTCTCACACAAAAGTATTTCATGCTTTGGTCCAGCTGGATCCATTATTTACTGATGTCATCAATATCAAAGTGAAATGGTAATATGCTAGATATCAGTGGGCTGGATGGTTGATGTATATTTTACTTCACTTTTACTGCTTCCCAGTGGATTCTCTGAGTATGTTTTCTGAAAAGTCTGAGCAGACATAAAAGCATAATCTCTGGAGGTCAACTTTCACTGCTACCTTATACAGTTTTATTTACCTTTATTCTTCACAAAAGATAAATTCCATACCATACTAGTATGTTTATATGGCAGAAGAAATACACATTTTGTAAGGTTTTAACACACTCAAGAAAAAAAAGCATTTTAACCTTCAGTATTTTGTAATTTTGGTGGATTTCTGAACTATGAACTACAAATAAAATAATCAGGAAGTCGCAATCATTCCAGCTCCTCTACCTTGGGCTTAGCTTTCTGAAGATCCTGCCTAAAATTTGGAAGTTGGTGACTAGCAACTTGCCAATCTGGAAACTTGGGCATCATTTCTATGTGTGGTTCAGCTAACATTACAAATTGACAGGTAGATGTGTTTGCACGTGTACCTCTCTAAACTGCTCTGTGCACACATGCACACATATATGCACACACTGGTGTGTACAAAAGGTAAATTTTCACATGACTGATGCAGAGAAATGGAACAAAAAATTAATAAAGTTGAGAAAGGCTGTTCAGGCTTCTGAGTTAAAAGCAGATTATGTAAAAGTTCTTGGAAAAACCTATTTGAGGGCCTTGGATAGTAAAATAGACTACAGCATTCTTTAAAAAGAAAAGGATATGACTTCTCTATGAAACAGATTATTGTGACCAGAGATGACCAGAGATGTGCTTTGAAATCCTTCCACTGATGACAATATGTTTCATTCTAAAGCTAACACAAGTCAGAATTGCTCAGTACAACTTCATTGATTTAAGCATTTAAATTCATCTCCACTTTTTTCCCTGTCTGTTTCATTTATTTCTTATTTAAATTAATGGAAATTGGATTAAAGAACACGTTGTAGAAATGGATCTTTATTTATTTTCTAGTTGGTCTGCCTTTCTATATATGATTACTGTCAGGCTTGCTGTGGGGCTCTTTTAAAGGAATGGGTTATGACCTTTTTCAAGGTAAATAATCAGATTAGGAGCTTTCTTTCAGCAATATTTAGCTGTCGATTGGTTAAACTCAGGGAAAGGGAGCTGCTTTAAACTATGTGGAAAAAATTTCTTAAGCTTACTTTCAGAAATTATGGTGGAAATGCAGAAGAAATATTGCTATTTAGTAGCTTTCAACTTAAATGAAAGATATAAAGCAGTAATCAATGTAAAGCAGGAAGTGTAGTTCATGAAAAGATTTCAGGAAGGGATGGAAGAATTTTATCTTTTTTATGTTTTTGTATATTTTTTCCTCCTTGCTTGTATAATTAGTTGTTTGCTACAGAATATAACAGTGTTAAGAAAAAAAAATCCATTCTTGTAGGAGACTTTATGATTGCCTTTGAATGACAGTTTTCAGAGCTCTTTAATCCTATTATTTTGTAACCATATGGGGACCTTGCTGTTATTATGCAGCCCTGTCATTAAATAGATTAGTGGTTTGACTACTCATACAGGAGATGGAAACCTAGGCTCAGTTCTGTCCACTCCCAGGCTGGATTTAATATCAGAGACATAATTTCTTAGTGGGTGTTGCTACCACACAAGAGATCAAATATTATTTCTGGTTGGGGACCCCCACACCATGCACTGAAGTGGTGCCATTGCTGGAAAGAGCACTGGACAAGTAAGACTTTATCCATATGTAGGATAAAGCCCATCTACCTAAGGCTATGATCCACCTATTACATACAATTATAAATACTTCCAAGTCCTAGTTCTGAGGCCTGTTCCACAAAAAGATTATAAATTTGATGTGAAAGAATCACTGAACAGAATGAAAACTGCTCTTGGACCAAGGAATGGAAGCTAGGACTTCCTAAACACTGAAGACATGATAACTCGATGGACTTATATTGTTCACAAACAAAAGTCCAAGTAACTTCTGTAGCCCTGAATTCTACTCTATTACTGATTTTCTTATCTCTGTTCTAAAACTGCAGCCAACATCAGGGATCCTCTTCTTTAGACATTACTTACAGTTACAGAAAAAAAAAGTTTGTTTCAAGAACTTTGAAAAGCAAACAAGAGGCAGCCTGAGTCCATAACTAGTATTCTCTACTCCTTTACAATGATTCCACTAAATCTTTTTGTAGCAATGAAAAAAAGTACGTAAAACTACAGTTTACTCATTTTGTACACACTTTTCATCCATATGAATTTTCTTTTAAGTAGTACTAGGGACTGTTTATGTCAGAGTCATTGGCTTAGTTACGCTTTCAGAAGAAATCAAGTAAATTTTTTACTTTTATAAAGAACTATGTAACTCTTAGCTCTCTTATCTAAAGGCAGAAGTCTGTTTCATCTGTACAGCTAAATTGAACAGATCTCACAAAGAGAGAAAAAAATTGTCTAAACTAGCATTCTAAATTTGCCCATAACAGGTTTTCTTTCACTGGTGGTTAATATTTTATCAGAGGACTATCCAGGGTCAGGAGTATAAAATCCACTGAAATATGGGATCTCCCTCCTGCAATAATGTTTTTTATTTTTTTTTTTCTTTCAAGCTTAACCTTGTTCCAGAACCAACTGTTGTTAAAGAATTCTAATACCAGGGGGATGAAATTCTTTGTGTTGGAGAGAGACTAGCAGCTCTATGGCCAGCAGTTTTAATAAAAAGAGATGGTTTCTTGCAGCTGGTCAGAGGTTTGGAATGTGAAAAGTTTTCCAGGAGAGGTGGGTAGATTGCAGGTGAAGTGGCCAAATGGGGAGAATAATCACAAATTACATTTTGGTTCTGTGGATTGTCAGACTGTTGCACAATTTTTCATCTGTAAACAGCCACTAGAGCTATAACCGATCATTTGACCAATGTATCCATCTGTTAAAATTCCTCTCCTGTTTTGCTGTGAAAATAACAATAAGAGAAGCAGAAATCTACTTTTAATGGGACTAAGTTTCATCTCCTTGTCTCAGTCTGTCACTAAAAATAGTGATTGTTTTCTTGCCTGTTTGACCTGCTGCTGTGTGAAGAAATCTTGAAGTCATTTCTCAGCCATATTTTTTTGTCTAGTTGATAGGCAAAAAACCCCACAAAAGCAAAGAAGAGCAGGCTTTTATGATAATGTCATCATCGGCTTCCAGCTTCAAACACTTCTGCGGCTTTTGAATTGTCATTTATAACTTGGAACTGAACCGACCCATAATTCCCTTGATGCATTTAGAGAAATTGATAACAGACTGCTTCTTTTATGGCTCAGAGGAGGCAACTCCCATCACATCACTATTGGCAGTCAATATTATTTTCTGACATGGTTGTAAAAGTATAAAGGGGCTTATGGCATTTGTTTAGATGAGGAATGGGCTCTCAAGCTGTGCTGGGGTTTATGGGTCCAGATTACTGAGAAGCAAAGGGAATATGATGTTTGCAAACAGGATATGATTTTACTTAAGTTTGGGTTTCATACGTTGTTCCCTGGGGATTGTCCTGAAGACAGAAGAGAATTTCACTTTTATCATATGAAATTGGGCAGCTTTCCAATCCCCCCTGCTCTCTCCCCATCCTCCCCACCAAAGACACTGCTCCAAACCTGTAACACATAGTCAGAACCTTAAATTGCAAGAGGAGAAGCTGGGGAGAATGTTGCCCTGCAAAAAATCAGACTTCACAAAAATTAGTATTTAGTGAGCTAAACAGAGTGGCTCTTGGGCTAAATATCAAGTCACCTGAATGGCTAAGTATGGCTTGTACATAATATGGAATGTCCATTGCATTTCCTCTAATTTTGCTGTTACAGCAGCAAAGAGAAATGATATCTTCTGCTGAGATAAGCTGGTCTTGTTTTGAAAACTGAAGTGTAACTTGGATTTTTCATATCAGAAAATAATTTGACCTGTAATTACCAAGCGAAGAAGTTTATAGTTATAAAATCACCTCAACATATTTATAAAACTTACAAAATATTAATATTTTCTGAATGTTAAATTCCTTCCTGCTATTCCTTTCTATGGCAGCTGACAGTGCTACTTTTTGTCCTGACCACACAGGAAGAAAAGCAATAAGAAAGGCAAGATTTTACTAGTACACAAATTTAGTAAACCATCCAGGAAACAAATTGGTTTTTGCTGCTTCTCATTCTTCCCTTGATCTTCTCAGTCTGTGCCTAGGAAGAATTTTCAGCCTTTACATATTATGACTCTTCATTCCTCTTATTTCTATAAGAGCTAATGGCACCAAACTGGTTCCATTACCATGATAAAACTGTTTAAAATAAGGAAAATGTTGGCAGTGGCATTGCCTCTTGTAGTAAGTTTGGGTTCCAGGCTGCTTAGGTGTCTGTCCTTATACCCACACATAAATGTGTCAGCAAAGAAATTAGACTGCCTATAGTTTAGGCACTCAAATGAACCATCCCCTTCACAGAGATATTAGACCTAACTTGTGCTTTTGCCCTATATTCCAGGCTGTACCACAATAGGCATAGTCCTCTGATCAAAAAGTGTGTCTGTTTCCTAGTTTTGGGAAAGCAATCTGAAATTCCTAGAAGCTCATATACTCCATATTAAGTCTTCCATTGTGAAATCATTAATATGCCATGCTGCCAATATATTCACCAAATACTTTAAATTACTTTCCTGACTCATTAACCTACTGAAATCTGACAATTACAACATTTTGGAGCACACTGCAGAAGACTCCCAGGAATTAAGGACTTGTTTACCTCCTAAAGCTGTCAGCTATACCACCCCTATAGAAATACCAAGATTTAATCAAAAAACCAGGCACATCATACTTAAATTGACATATTTTGCAGACTATTTAGGACTCACAGTTACATGGCGTTGACTGTGATATTTTCTGCAGAGGTAAACAAAATATGTGAGAAATAAGGCCATCCTGGTACCACCCCAAGGCAATTTAAGACCACTGGGGATGGAGCCATGCCAGAGCTGTAAGTTTGTCTAAAGAAAAAATAGTGAATAGATAGAATTAATTTAATTAACATTAATTAAAATTTAATTAACTTGCAGTCCAGAACAACAGATCTCTGAAGATTTCCTGGTCCAGCTTTATTTACTGGCATTAGAAAGCCACATTCATCAGAACAGCAGGAGTCATTCTACCTAAGATTGGAAGAACTGACTGGAGGTCCTCGATTTTCTTTATTGACAGAGACTTGAAACAACTAAGTTATAAATTTTATGCACATTGATTTTAGAAAAAAAACAAACAAGTGTGATAAGGTGAATCTTAGTCACAGCAGGAAACAGTCAGCCTTCCTTTACTGAGGTACACAAACCATCCCTGGTTCTGGGAAGTGCATCAGTGTCTCCTGGCCAGGGAGAGAATGACACATTTATCATATCAACACCATGGCCACAAAAAAAAATTTCTTCACATTACAGGGCAGATACTTCATTTCATTCTTGTTCTTTCATGGCACGGAGGTGGCCCTGTGCCATCTACCACAGAGCTTGATGTTTCAGTGAGAGGTTAAACAGTTTAGCTGAGAGACAGAGATCCTTGGTACTGCTTCAGGCACAATACAATGTTCTAGAATAGTCCCAGACTGCTTTTACTTGCCGCAGGCAAGGATAAAAAGCTCAGACGTGGTAATCTCACAACACGTCAAATACACAATTTGGTCTCTCAAACTATTTTTTTACCCTTTTTAACAAAGGATGCTTTCCCCTTGCTACTCAACCAGATTAAATTTTTGAACAAATAAACATTATATGGAACACAGAAAATCATTGGGAAGTTGATGAACTACTGTAAAGCCAACTCTTTAAAGGTCTAATCTAATTTTCTGCATTTTCTAAAAACTGTAGTGTTGCCAAAGGAAAACATTATTCAGAGAAGCTTCTTATTTGCTAGAATAGAAAACATTGATATAGATATAGAAAGATATAGACAAACATGCACAGGTGTGTTAAATGTAAATATTGGAATAGTATGATATCCAATCTACTACTACTACTAGTCACTCTTCCCAGACTTTATCACATACACACGTATGGATTTGACAGTAATTCTGTAATTAAAGAAGAATTCACATTTGCACTTTAAAAACATATCATGTGTTTATTGACAGAATTTAACCCCTGGATGGACAGAAGAGCTCCCTGAAGAGTAAATGTTCATGTGTTGTTTATCTGAATGAACACCAGGTTCTAGTGTAGTCCCACAGTGGCTTCTAATATAAAGATCATCTACATCCAGGCAGAAAGCTGAAATGTTATGTTTTAATAAAAATTTGTTCAGAGGTAAATGATGAAAATTTTCAAAACTAAGGCCTGAATATTGCACAAAGAAGGTGCATTTTCTGTAACTGTATGTATTGCAACCAGCTATACATTGTTGTATCTGCTTGTCTACAAACTCCTGGAAACTGCAAGATCAAACATGAGAAGGCAGTTGCACAAGCATTTTCACACACTAACCCATTAAATACTAAAACAAATGTCAAGTTAAATTAATAGACTACTTAGGGCTAGGCCTGAAAGTGCAGTAACATTTTTTACAAGCATCTGGTGATATACGCCACATATCTGAGACTTGAATCTGGGCCTAAGTGTTTTATTTATGAGTTTTTTCTAAAAACAAGATCTAATCCACATCTAATCCATGCTATCCTCCCTCCATTGCCCCTAACAATGATCACACATCACTGTTTCACTAAGGTTTTGAGATCCATTACAGTGTCTAATGTATGCTTTATGACATCTTGAAATTCTGGATGTCTGTCATAAAAGTTAGTTTAAGAGAGAAACCAAGTAAAACTATTTCTTTTTGTATTGTTGTATTCAGGCTTCAGCTTGACTGAGCCTGATTTTTTTTCTGCTTCTGATTTTGAATACAAAGCTATTTCTTTTCCAATACTGATCTCACCTTTTTTTTTTTTTTAAAACTTTAAGATGTATTTCATTTTACAGAGGGGATGCTGCATTTAAATCATGGGATGACTACCAACATCAGTAACTCTGCTAGGCATTCAATAATTAATTAATAATTAAATTTTTTACTGAGTATTTTCTGAAAATTGACTTTGCTTGGGTTTTCATGTTACTTCACTACTGGCAGGTAAAACTTGAAAGACATTAAGTATTCTACATACAACTGGTTTGTGTATTGCTCACATTCCTTGTTCTTGCAGAAAGCCTGGACAGATGCTTTTGGGGTCAGAACTAATAGCCTTTAAAACTATTTTTAGAAGTCCTTTTCCATAAATATTATTACTGATAAATTCTCCTACTGGAATTATTCAAACACAGAAGTCAATGCAAGACTGAGGGAGCTCCATGGTTTTTGTTTAAGCAATGATTTGTGGTGGTTGTTTGAACTATTCATCCTGCTGGAGCCTAAAGATCACATGCCCTTCACAAATTTTTTGTAAATCACACTGGTAGGCAAGAAAATACACAAAGCTGCTATTCTGGGTACTCTTTATGGTAGGCATTTTACATCAAAACAGCTGGAAATGCCTTTGACAGAAAAAAAATCTTTGATACAGCTGCAATAGCAGTAAAAATAAAGGAAGCTCCCTGTACATATTTTTCCTAAAGTAGTACACTTTTACACACTTCCTTCTTTGGAATTTATGGAAAAGACGTCAGCCATGTAAACCTTTTCTCCTTTGTTCCTTAATGAGTGACATGGCTGACAGGCCATTCATTAGAAGTTGCTCCTTGGAGATGATGCGCGCACCTTCGCTTCTTTAGTCATGGTGAGATGAAACAGCAGCTGAGAAGCACGTTGAGGACCTTTTGCTTCCTGGTGGAAATCACAGAGGTGATGAATGATCACCAGGACATCTGTAAGAGTGGGAGGTGAGAGCTATGAGCGTAACACCTGGGAAGCTGCACTGCTCACGGTCAGGAGCAAAATATTACAAACTTATGTGGTAGCATTAGCTGGCACCAATTGTCTCTAAGAATGACAGACTCCTTGCTGGAAGTGATACCGAAATGCCACACAATTTTTAGAGATTGGAGTACTTCAGAAAAATATTTAATTTCTGTTTTCACGCCAGTATATTAACAAAACCCAGTGATGGAAACATGTTTGCTCTGACATAAATGAGAGTGTGAGACTCAGAATGCTTTTAATGCTAAAACACAGGAATTTGCTCTGAAATATCTAAGTTTTATTAAATTTCAGTATCACTGAGAGGTCAGTACTCTCCAGTATTATTTGTCACAAATTCTTAATCAGTTTCTTTACTGCATAGCTGCACTATTGTGAACTGACCAAATTTCATTTACTTCTCAGTATTAGAACCACTTATATCAAAGGACAGAAGTTTTTTAACAGAGTTGTTTTTCTAGATTTGTGTTGGAATGTATCCATTTGAAATGCGTATCTAACTAACTTCCATCCAAGAACAATTGAGTCCAATCTCTACTCTTTTAAAGAAGGGGCAAAGAATCCCTTCAAACTACCACAAAGAATTTCTTGTCCAGAATATTGGACATATAGAATATGATGACTGCTATCCAAGGAGCATCACAGGTCAAAGTTTTCATGAACAACTAGATGACAAATTGCATTTTTGACTTGTTGTCAGAAAATGAGTATCTCTTGTGGGAATGTGTGGTATTTATAAGAGGACAGGTTTTGATTTTAATGATGGCAACAATTGTGAAGAGAATCCAGAGCAGGATGAGCAATTCAGTGTATTTTAAATTCCTCTTAGGAGTAAAATCAGAATTCTACTGCAGAAAATGATTTTATATTAAATCACAAGATATGTGTTTGTGGGTGAGAGGAGGAATGGGGAGAGAAAAATTCTAGGATGCTTTGAATTAATCCCAAAGCAGTAGCTTAGGCTCCCTTTTATATTGTCATACAGTTATCAGTGGGGCAACTTCAGGAAAAGATAGGAAAGGAAAGATAGGAAAGATAACTTGCACAGATGAATACATCATGCAGGGTGTAAAAAACTGAAAGGTTTGTCAGATTGTGAGCAGCATCTCTGGTCAGTAGAGCTGTGATTCAATGACCACTTGGCAGATCCCCAGAGATTTCTGGAAAAAGAGGACTGAAATAGAAGATGAGGAGTGAAGAGGCATTGTAGCCAGGAAGGACAGATAAAACAAAAACCAATTATCTTATAAATGCTTTATATAAAACAAAAAGCAATTATCCTAGAAATGCTTTAGCATTATTAATCACACTCCTTTTTTGCCCCCCTGACGTACATTCCAGATAAATTTAAATAGAAGGACAAGGAACATTTCCAGTTTTGTCAACTGCAGTGATTTCAGAAAGATAGTGAAGTAAGGAGTCTCCTCCTCATGTATATTGCCATATCTTTCCTCACCATTTTCACATATCCCACAACCTGAGCACAACATATGGAGCTGTCAACTTTCAAACTTTACAGTCAGTCTTCCTTAAAATTAAATTTTCCAGCCCTAAAGGGGTTATAGTACAAACTTTCTGTGTGTTGAAGTATCTCTGTTGTAAGGCTTCTTTCTTAGCTTGTTTTGAGTATGCTTAAAGTCTTCCTTGCTAAAGTGGAATTATCACATAGATATTTCTTACAGGAAGCATTCATATCAAGTTTTTTTTTGCAGTGCAAAGCAGAGAATTTTTAGACAGGAGGCTTGAAATATTAATTTATTCAGTCAGGAGAAGTTACCTACATTTCTTTTCACTTAAGTCATTCCCTTCCTCTTTAATGCCTCCACATCCACTTCAGGGACAGGTAGCTTAATTTCTATCATCTGTAGCTTTGCAGTGAATTAGCTTTGCTACACATGCCAATGATTGAGCTATACTAGATGTGCTTGAAAAAGCCTGCAACCTACAGTGCTCATTCAGGAAACTGGGAGTGAAGTAAATCCATATGTGTGTTAGGAAGTCAGTGTTCAGATAGGGCTTGTGTCCTCTGGCTCTTGGCGCTACCATGCACAATTCTGCTTTTAAGAACTGTAGCAGTGATAGGATTTTTGGTAACAAAATGTGTTCATAGTGTGTGCTCATAGTTCAACACTGACATTGTGATGCTTTAAAAAAATGTTTTTTTCATTAGGTTCAATTCAGAACATTCTTCTATCCAGACAATTTTTAAAAGACTCCTAAATAAAAATAATATTTAAATATTAATAATTTAAATAATTAAACAGAAAAAAGCTAATATTCTGGGTTAGAATTCAGCTAAAAATGCTGTATTTTCTGTAAATTTTGTTTAACATTGTCTGAAAAACAATCCTAATCCAGACAGGTTTTTCACTGAGTTCTTTTGCTACTCCAAAGCACTTGAACAAAAATAACCTCTTATAAAATTCCATCTGACTTCCTCATAGTCTGTGATTCAGAAAGCATCACATTTGTCACAAATTCAGGCATAGTCAGCATAGATAGGCTGTCAGATACATATGATAGATACATGTACTAGAACCAAAAACCACAGTGTCTAATCCTATTCCCTTTACTTGTACAAAACCCAACCATTTCATCTCACAGGAATATAGGAAAGCATATCAGTAGGATTTTAGAGCTTCATTTCATATACAGCCTGACAACTGGGCCAGACAGTAGCTGTAATTTTAATGGGTTTGCCATTTAAACCACTGTATTTCAACAGCAATTTACAAAGTAAACACAGTGTAACATTAAAGAAAATCTCTGTTTAAACACCTGAAACATTTAAGGGAATGCGTAGAATTAATAGATGGAGCGAGATGGCATCTTCTAGTTGTTACAATTAAATGTTGGCTGTGTGATGCTAGTTCTAGGTGGTTCTTCATGAGATGTTCCTCAGAAATTCAGTTTTAATTTTGCAAGAATATTAAATAGTAATTTCCACCCGTGTTTGTAATACTATGCCTTTTCAAGGTAAGTATTCATGTTACTTTTAAATATTTATGTTACTTTTCTTGCATTATAGTAACAGTACATGAAAGTATGCAGCTTCAGTTGGCTACCCCTAGCTTTAAGACTTTACCACTCATTACAGGTACCATGCCCAAGAGATTAGCTAAAATATCCTGAATTTCCTGTGTTCATTTAGGTGGTAATTTTTGAAAAATTTCTCAGGAAACACTGTTCTGTTTCCTGATTGCCCATTTTTTCTACCAGTCCAGGTAAATTAAGGTAGCAGTCATTCAAGTGGTCTGAGGGAAATTTTTCAGTGGAAGATACTTGGTCTTACAGCCAGTTCAGTCTCCTCACACTTAGCTGAAAGCAGAAAAATAAATGCTGTACCTTGGCCAATGCTCAGCATTCAGCGGATGGAGAGACTGCAGTCTCATGTGTCAGAGCAGACAACTGTCTTAAGGGTGGGTACTCTCAAGCTGTGGTTACAATTTTAACTTAATCAGCCTGCCTGGAAATGAATCATAGTCCCTTTGAGGATGCAGGTTGCTCCTGCTCATGCCCTGGCGTACAGAGCAGCTGCCATTGAATCATTTTCATCAGCCACTCCTTCACGTTAAGCTTAATTTGCTGGCCATAAAAATGGTAAGAAAGTACTCCCTCCCAGCCCTCTTGTTGATATTTCTTTATTTAAAATACTGCACAATATTTTTCAAACTTTATTATGGTTTGATTAAATTGATTTAACCAATGACCTCTACTTATTTATCTCCTGATTAGCTTTAAAAATGAAATTTGATTCACAGTTCCTCTAAAGCAACAGAGAGATAACTTAAAAGGTCTGCCTAATGTTACTTATGTCATTACTTTTTTTACTACTTGGTTTCTTTCTTATTTCTTGTTACCTATTGATCAGTGTGCATCTTTCTAAAACCTACTTTTATTTCTTCAAATCTCAAGCTACCAATCTACAAAACAAGTATAATAAATCATCCCATATCAAGCTGATGATGCTTAATTGTGTTTGTACAACATTTTGAGTTTCTCAGATGAAAAGAGTGTGCTGTCTCTACTGTTATTCTAAACTTTGCAAGCAAAATCCAGTTTTCTTATTCAGGTCTACTGCAAATACAAACTATTTTCATTAGTTCTGCTGTATGCACACAAAACCGATCAAAATGATAGAAAAATCAGGTTCAGTATACTGAAAAAATAAGATCATTTTAATAGCCTGAAATATAATATTATTGTAACAGTAATGGCAAAGACATTTGACAGGTGTAGAGAAGATCAAGCTTAGATCAAGCTTCTTTCTCTTTCAAATGACTAATCAGAGAAATTCCTCTGAACTTCCAGAGTCAAGTAGCAATGCATCCATTTTCAATTACTTGATTTCTTTCCTTTTTTTCTCTTCTTTTCTTCCTTTCTTTTTTTTTTTTTTTTTAATGGAATTAGGAACAGAAGCTTCTGGTTCAAACTGAAAACATGTCTCAGTGTGCTTGGAAGTCATCCAAATAGCATCTGCCACAGTATTTTGTCTATTTCTAAACGTTTTTCTTTTCATGATAAATTTGTATGGTATGCTACAATTAAATGCACTTCCCATGGAGCATCAAGGAAGTCTGGCTGTCTCTTTGGATAACTTTTTCAGACTATTTAACACCATCTTGTCTGCTTTACATAATATATAATATATATAGGGATATACAATACTTCACCTATGTGTTTTGGTATGTTTCTGTAAATAAACACTTACTAAAAATAGATTTCAAAAGTAAAGTTTTAGCACACCAGAACTGTAGAGCAGTGACACTTAGACACCTTTAGAGTATATTATTTATAATGCAATGTATCACACATCACACTTTCTCATTTAGAAGTTATGAAAGATAACTTTCTCTGCTATAAAATCCCTCATTTATCTGTTATAAAATAAAGCTTGAACTAATAAAAAATTTATTAGTTCATCAAGACTGGAGATACAGCAAGGGTCTTGCTTTATCTAATTCCATTTTCTGTCTATGGCAAGAGTGACCGCTGAAATTATTTAAAGCAATTAATTCTTCCAATTTCAGTCACTTACAACCGCCTGGGAAGGAAAAACGAGGGGTTCCTACTCTGTTTAAGATAAGGGCCACTGATGTGCCACTGATGAGCTTCGGTGGCACTGGCTGCCAGTGCCTCTGCTGCGGCAGCAGTGGCTGTTCATTCCCGATGGACATTCCCGATGGTCCCGGGGCTGGCACGTCCCCGTCACCTCGCCAGCCAGCTTGAGGAGCGTCTGGCGTGCAGGCCGGGCCCTCCCGATGTAACACTGTTTGTAATGAGAAATCTAAACAGGGAATGGCAGCGAGGCATGACAGGAATGTGTTTCCATTGGAGAAGCCCGTGCAGAGAAAAAGCATAAGCAGAGCCATGTCCAGAAGGCCTTTCAGCTGGCCAGCACGGAAGACTGATGTTATTGTACACGGGCTGTCACGCTGCCAGCCCTCCCTCACGGGTTTGTTTTCTCTCATGCTCTCCCTCTCCCTCTCCCTCTCCCCTCTCCGCTGCCTTCCTCCCGGGGCCGGCTGTTTGCTCAGGTGGACAGTGACACCGTTTGGAACGAGCTGCACTCGGCCGGGGCGGCACGCATGGCGGTGGGCTGTGTCATCGAGCTGGCGGCCCGCGTGGCCTCCCGGGAGCTGAAGGTGAGGTCCGGGCCGCGCCGTGGGTGGGAGCGCCGGGCGGGCCGGGAGCGCGGCCGGGGGGCTCAGGGGCGGCCGTGTTCCAGCGCTCGGCTCCAGGAGGGCGGCGGGACGAGAGCCGGGAGCGCGTCCGCCAAGGCGTGGCAGGGCAGGAGCTGCAGCGGCCCGGGGTAGTGCCAGCGCTGAGGGGCTGCAGCCCGAGGGGAAGTTAGTGCACGTCTCCGGCCAGTGGCTGCGGCGCTCCCTTTGAAGTCAAGTTATATTTATTTTTAATTTTTTAAAATATGGTTGTTGAGTCACGTGCGCAATCTCAGGATACCACCCAGCGAGAGGGGAGGCGAGGCCGGCCAGGAGGGCGCTGGGCAGGCGGTGCCCGGCTGCCAGCCTGCCCGTGCCCCTGCTGCTGCCGGGCCCCTTCCCGCTCCTGTCTCCGTGCCGCCGGATCTGCAAGGCATGATGTACGAAACCCAAATTATCCCCAGTCTAAACAATTTATAAAAGCTCCAGACCTGACAGACTTTGACATTTTATTTGGTATTTTAACGGCCCTATTTAAAGGTACACCATATGCAGCCGGAGTGCAGGCTTGCCCCAATAAACATTGTTGGAGCTAACATGTCTCCTTAATGAAACTGTTTATTCACTTTCCAGTCCACACACTAATGGATTCAGTCCTATTTCCAGAATCAAGATGGAAATAAATATTTTTAAATTAACACTGCATGATGATTTCTAAAATTACAAATTCTATTTGGAAAATTTTTTTCCTGTATATTTCTCTCATTTCGATCAAAATGTTAGCTTCCTATTTGGGAATGGATACATATATTTATGTGTATATTTAGATAGATACAGAATGTATCAGGGTTAAAAGCATAGTCAGGTGAAATTCATTACTATAGCTCTGACATAATAAAATGCAGTTTTATATTTTATGTTTATCTGAACTTTTGTGTTCAGGTACCACACAAAATGCACAAATTTTGAAAGACCAGGGGCAGGGTGCATTATATGGAATCCTGTTGTTTATCCTTTCTGATGGGTTCTTCATCCCCTTTAAGATTTTTTTGGCCATAGTAAGATATGTAACTCACTGTGCACTGTTCCACACACAGGAGTAATGAACATGAAGAATGATTTTTAGCTAGTTCTTATCTATACTATAGGACACACACCACTGTCGAAGGCAATTTAAAAGTAAGTTTTGGTAAGAATAGTGAGATACGTCCTGTGTGCACTTGACATGAGCAAGAATCTTTACCAATTACCTCTGTACATTTGTGGTGTGTCTCACACAATGTGAATGCTCTTGCTTAAATAAGAGTGTGATAGACAGCTGAAAAGAATCATCAGCCATTGTGAGACTTCTCTTGCTACTGGTGTTGCAAGAGTCTGTAAACAAATATTTGATATTTAGTATTAGATGTTCTGTATTTAGAAGTAGTTTGTGGTTTAATGTAACATTATCATTGATCCTAAATAGAATATTTTTCTACAATGCAAAGAACTGAAGTCTCATGCAACTTGCAAGTTGAGACATAGGAAAGGCAATTTTTCAATATGCCCAGTAATTGGTTTAAACCAAATCATCAGAAAAACAGAAATGGAAGGAATTTGCTGTGAAAGAGAACTGTGAATATTCCTGCCATTCCTTATAGGTGTTTATCTAACCTGCTCCTAGACTTCCAGCATGAAGCCCAGTGATTTACATGCCTCTATGGCATCTGTATGAACTATCAATCTGCATGTGATATTTCTCCTTGAAGGTTATGGAAAGGTTATTAATGCCTGACTGTCAGTAGGAAAGCATGTTAGCAGAAGTTCTGTAAATGCAACAGTCCTGACGTTAGCTATTTTGGCACAGTCATCCTGTGTGCATTGTCACTGCATCCATTCAAACCCAGGGTTGGCTAGCGAGTTGCTCTCAATGCTCTCATATCATAAATTGCACTAGTCGGGGAGGGGGGGTTTGCAGTGGCTTCTGGAGTTCTCTACAATCTCCATATGATTGTAGACCCATATAGGTCTGTGTGTTCCAGCCTACCATTGTGCTTTTACATGTTCCTTTTCCATCTTCCTGCATTTTATCTGTAGAAAAATAAGTTGATCAGCTGTTTCTGTTATGGAAAATACCAATCTAGTAGTGTACTTTTGAAAATCGAAGGGGAAGAAGATGAAGTTGACCACTTTCATGTGCATTCATTGAGCAGATATGCATGTGAAGCAACCATTTGGGGCCTGTACTGTGAGCACTGAGTGGGAGGATTAAGGTCTGATTAGAATCTGGAATGATCTGCTACAGCCTCAGAATTTTTGGATGACAAAAAAAGCACCTTCCAAGAATTGCATGCAAGCTATAACAGCTCTACAACATGTTAACAGCAAGATGAGTGCAGCAGAGAAGCACACCATAGTAGTTCCCTGGATGTTTACCACTGTGGATTGCTATCAGATGGTGTACTAGCAGTTTGGTGTCAATTCAATCAATTTAAACCCCACATTTTTTTACAACAGTGCTGGGCTAGAGTGTGGAAACAAACATCAAGTGCCCCGTACGGATAGGGATCTGACATATAAAGTTCATTTCATGAAGGACAGGACATTTCAATGTCTATGCTTATTCCATTGGTCTCTACTGATACTGCTTGTTGTGGCACAAAGGGATAGTAATAGGTTGGAACTACGTTGCTAAGAAAAGAGATGAGACTGCAAAATAAACCATGAAAGTCTGCAGAACAATTGGGAGATTCATTACAGAGCTGGGCATGAGTCAAACTCATATACAGGGCAAAAATTCTTTACTTTATTCTGAATTTCCTGAGACTATCAGTCCCATTGCACACAAGTCTCATTGAGAACAGCAAGATGTTGTTCATCTGATTTGGACAGTGTTCAAAAACTGACAAGAAATTAAGAGGAATTCTCTTTGCTGTAGTTCAAACCCCTTGTGAGAAATCAGATTTCTTTGATCTCCTGGATCACTGTGAAAAACATCAGTGTGGCAGTGCTAGGGATGTAAAACAATAGCCACAATAGTAATTAACAGTGGTGCAGGTTTTTCTTGGGGGGGAGGGTGGGGGTTTGGTGGGATTTTTTTTGCGGGGGGACTTGGTTGGTTTTTTCGTTGTTGGGTTTTTTTGGTGATTTTATTTTTTTTAATTAAGACAAATTGCCACTTCTCAGGGAAGTCTTAATCTGGGTGTTTTTATTTAATTATATACAATTGTTAAAACTAAGCATTCTGTGGATCTGCTTAATAATATCATGAACAGTCATTAATATCCATTTGATATGCTTTTGAGGTAGTATTTAATAGAGAATAAAGAATCACACCACTACTGAAATATATAGTACTATAAATGTGATGTTATACTGAGTCAAATATTATGCTTTTCCTTTTTTCATTAATTTACATGTCTGATGAATGTGTTCTTGGCAATTTTACAGAAGGAGATGAGCCTAATTATTGCACAAAGGTTACCTTTTTTTGAGCTGTTTGTAATTAGGAAAGCTGCTGATGCACAAGGAGGTATTTATATTATGTGGAATCAGAGCCACACCTCTCCTGTCTGTCTGTTTTTATGTGTCTATGTTTGGTCATTTCTCATTTCCTGAACAGATTTATGTAGAAAGCTTCTAATAGCCTGTTGCCTGTCTACAGACTTTTTGAAGAGGGGAGTATGTGGATCTGGGTGAATAGAATTCCACCACAGTCCTTAGCTATAGCCAATAAATTGTTTTATCAGATAAGAGACATGCTATGATATATTAGTGCTTGTGGAAGATATAGAGGTAGTGCCCAGCATATGACTTCTTGCATGCAGTGTATCTCATCAACCTGGAAATCATTGTCTCTAGCCTCTACTTAATGACCTCACCTTCAGAAAGAGGGCCCAAAAAGATGCAGACAGAGAGCATTTCTTTCCTGGAGTGTATCCTGAGGCTCTCATTGCTCTGTTTCATTGCCAAAGGATGTGGCACTGTAAGGTGCTGTCCTGCCCTCCTTTCTTATTTATTGCCTGGCCCAGTGCTTCCCTTGCATCGATTGTGATGCTCAGCTCAGTTCACCTCCCCTCCCTGCTGCTGTGCTACTTCACTCACAAGCAGCTGTGCACCAGCAGACTCTTCCCTTGCCTCTGCATCTGCCCTACACTGCAGGCACGTCCCTCCTGCTGCCCAGCTGGACAAGTACAGAGGTTCTACAAACCACACATTAGAAAAGTCTTGGAGAAAAAAGGGAGAATTTCTGCATCTGTGGTCTTTTGAGTTTCAGATTTCATTTGTAACTATTAGAACTTGTAAAGAATCCTGTCTTTTGGATTTAGCATGCGAAATTGTTGTTTTTGTTTTTCCTGAAAGAGTTTAGGTTGCTGATATTTTCATTTTGTTAACCAAATTATTTATGTTGATGCTGCCACCTGTTTTGTTGCCATATATTTGGTGTTTATGAAATGGTTAATACTACATTAAAAAAGCTGGAGTTAAGTTAGGTTAGTATGATAATTTTGCAGTAATTATACTTCATTGAATAATGTCCTCCAAAATGTTAGTTGTTCCTGTGATAGTTTTATTTTGTGTTGCTTTGTGAACATTAAATGTGTTTAATTTATTTTCTGATAACAAATTGTACATTTTTCTGTTTGTCTTCAATATCTTTAAATTGACTGGAAGGAATAAAAATTATACAGGTGAAAAATATAATTTAAAAAGAGTATATCTAATAAAAATCTCTTTTTGGGGGAGGTTACCAGAGGGGACATGGGAGTCATTCTCCCAATGGGAGATGACTTTTAATCATCATAGATCACTCACTGCCAGAGCAGAATGTGTAGCTGTTGAAAATACTAAGTAACATTGCTAAAACATTTTTCTTCAGCCTTAGATGACCCCTCCACTACTATTATAAGGTATGATTAAGTATTTTAAATACAGAACTTATAATAAGGATTACTGTCTAGTTTACTTTGCATATCCTTTAAATATGTAAATCTTGGTGATGGTAGCACTGTTCTCTCTGATAGAAACATGTAGTGCTGTATTTTTTTTTTAATTTGGCAAACTTGAAACAAGAAACCTACACAAAATACTGTCAAGAGCTGGTAGAGATTTGCTTTTAAAAAAAAGAGTTTGAGTGAATTAGAAAGCAATTTTTCAAAAGAACACTCAAGAAGAAAGGCACATAAGTTAAAAGTGTGGTCTGAGACTGTCTTGAATATGCACTTCAGCTGAATCAAGTGAAGCAAAAGTCATTTTTCTACCATATCATATGGGGGTGTGCACATGCACATAGACACAAACACATAAAGTTGCCCTGTTGGTAGCTAAGGGTCATTTAACAGAATGAAAGCAATTGAAATGAGTTTCCCCTGAACCAGAATCTGATACATTCCTGGGATTGTTCTTTCTGATATGTCAGGTTGAATCCATACCAAAGTAAACCTCCTGAATTTGGTCATTGCTATTCTGGTGTCTTTGTACAATCCATAGATGACTTAAATTGAACTTGAAGCTCTCATTCCAAATGAGCTTGGTTTTTACTGTTCTCAAGGCCTTTGTCACCCAGGGCTATGGAGGAATCATCATGTGGTAAGTAGTACTAAACTAGTGAATAAACAGAATTAGCCTAATCAACCTCCTCTTCCCCCCGAGTTCTTAGTTTTCTAGTTTTGGAAGTATTCAGAATAAAAATCTTTTAGCCATATTTGACAGCTCTATTGCTAGGTTTCTTTACAACAAAACAAAACAAAACAAAGCAAAATTGTCATTCTAAAGACAAAGTAAGCAAAAAGAGCAGAAAATAAATGTCTCCCTAGTCTGATAGTGTCCTTCCTCCAGTGAAGCTTTAGGCCAGCAAATTTACATGGCTGCCTGAACAACACAAAACCCCACACAGCTCCTTTGGCTGCCTACAAAAATCTCCTTTCCTGAAATGTGCTCTGTGCCCAGGTGCCTCCTGGACAGTATTTCTCCTGCAAGCTCTCCCCTAACCTTCCTTCTATCTTATCACTCTCTGCCTTATAAAAATCTCCTTCAGCTTGAAAAAAAATTCCAAGTGATGTGAGACAGCCACAAAAAGAAGCATTTTTTCCACACCCATCCACAGCATTTTGAACAATGCATGCCTGCAAGAAACAGTAACAAATGAATACTTATTTTACTTATTTTAACCATAAAGATATTATTGATAAAAGCTGTCAATCAAAGTTACCAATGATATCTTTTAGATAGTAGTTTGTATTCTTTGCTTTTACAAAGTTAGAAAAATTGCAAAATTTTGTATTAAACCAACTCTTAGATACCCTATCCCAGCAATTATGGTTATATTTATAGCTGAGTGACTGTTATTATTTCATATAATCAGACAACTTTAATTATATGTGTGGTACATGGCTTACCTCCATGACCGCTCTGTACTAAAACACTTTTGTCTGCTTTCTTTCCCAATATAGTTAACACTAGTTGTGGCTAAACAGGCCATCATGCTTGTATCTGAGCTAGTCTGCAAGCACCAGCTTTTCATGTGTGTTTTCTGATGCTATCCACTTAGGGCTACAGGAAAGCAGACAGGGGACTCTTTGTTTCCATCAAAGTTAAGTGTTTTATGTCCATTTTTGTGTACTTGGCTTCTACTAGCTTCCTCTGCAAGACAAAACAGTATTCCCTCATGTCTATTACTGTTTTTTTTGTCAAATCTACATGCTGCTAATACTGCTCTGTTAAATCACAGGTTCTTGTTCACTGCATTCGTAGACCCCTGGGGCCAAATGCTGACTCCTGCTCTGGCTGTATGAGTAGCTTGTAAAATTGTCCCAAACGGGTGCCCAAGGATTGCCTCAGCCTTACACCACTCATTCTCGTGCTTACCCTCCCTGATGGATGGCATAGCTTGGGATTGTGCTACAGCATGTGGCACTGATAAGAATATGGTTATCTTCTTCCTGGTAGCAGTTGCAAGTGGATTCTTGAAGGCAGCCAAGACTTAAAGCAGCCCTGATGTTTGTTATTGTACATCTTGGCTACACCAGAGATGGCAGGGTTGAGGATGGCACTAAGGCCACTTCAGGGATTAGACCTGTGAGCTACACTGTATGGACCACCTTTTAAATATAAAGAAATTGGGTTTTTATATGACTTTATAAGGATACAAGTATGTGTGTATGTATATATATATATATATGACTCGGGGAATATAAATTCTGACAGGACAAACTGATACATTTCTGTATAATGATGTATTATACATTTCTGTATAATTCTCATTCTGAAACATGCACATTGAAACAAAAATAGGACCTTTCCATTACAAACAAGTGCATGTCCAAGACTGCCTTGTTTAGGCACTGATAGTTTTAAGAGTTAACGGTGAGAAAGGTTAGGGGATTTAGACAAGTAGAAATTAAAAACTTCCAGCATCTAACCTTAGGAGCAAGTTGAGCTTTAAGTGTGGAATTCAGACCCCCAGTTAGTTACCCAGTCTCTATCTAAAATACACAGAACAGGTGAAGTTGGAAGTGACCTCAGGAGGTAATTCTATCCACCTCCCTTGCTCAAATACAGCTGCCTAAAGTTAGTTGCCTAGGTGTATGTCCAGATGGCTTTTGTATACCTCCAGGAATGGAGACTCTACAACTTTTCTGGGTAAGGTGTGGTATTGCTTGGTCACCCAGTAAAAGGGTTTTTTCATATGAAGACTCTGCTCTTTCAGTGCCTCTTGTCTCTTGAATAGATGACATAGATGTCATTGCTCATTCATGCAGGGGTTTACAGCTTAAAATACAGGAAGACCTTCAATTTCTAATATTAATTAACAATTTTTTGTGTTTGAATAAAAGCTGAGGAAGAGCATGACCTCAGACCTATTGTTAGAAAACTTAGACTGAAAAGATATGTGTCAATATCTATTTTATGGACCACATAATCTAAATACACAAAGTGGTGTGGGAAAAAAATTACAAATTCATCCCCATGTTCAAGAAGTTGAACCTGATTCTTCTACTACTGCAATACGTGCTCTCGGAGTACCTGCTGTGGTTTATGGTTACTTTTTGCATGGCACTGGCTTTTCTCAAAGTCTACAAAAAGCCAGATAATTTTCCTAGGGTAGTACTAGGCTGAAACTACTATGCACTGCTTTTCAGTGAGCCTTCTCACCATACCTGGAGTACCTGACTGCCCAGGTAACTCTTGGTTCACTTGAAATCTAGGCAGAACAAGCTTCTCAAGACTGTCATGTGAATGGAAGAATCATTCACACCTTGTCACTGTGACCACATACTGCCCTAGAGAAAAATAGTCTGCATCTAGTTTTACCTCCTGTATGGAGGTAATGTAATAGAAAGACCAGTGGAACTCTGCAATTGATGGTCAGTTCCAGATGCCCTGGATTGTTCACTCATATTATGGTATTGTCTTGAGTACTGGTCTTGGAAAGGTTAATGGAGAGGCACAGTAGATGCCCAAGCTTGATGTAGACACACACTGTAACCCAGAATGCTACAGAAAGGGATTAACTTAAACACCAAAGACAAGAAGGCGACAGTAGGATGTACACCTCTGTTCTTTGGAAATCAAGCATCCAACTACCTATTTAGACTCCTGAAAGAAGAGAATACTTAGCTGACTGTGGAAAAAGACTAACATTTTTCTTAGTTTTCATTAAAGGTCCAACTCAGCAGGTTTATCTGCAGTCGATCTTCTGTGTAAACTGAGTCTGGGCAGACTTCTTTTCCTTTGTTGTTCAAATATGCACAGATTTTAGAATATCTCTATTCAGGCTTTATTCCTAATCCTCAAATTTAAATAAAGGTAACCACATAATGGCACAGACATGAATCGTTTTTCTAATGTTCATGTCTGTCAGTCAGTTTAATGTTCTGTCTACTTATGAAGGTGGCTGTATCCTAATATAAATAGGGCTCTGTACAAAAACGCTTTGAATTTATGTGTGTTGGCTTCATTTTCAACATATTGCTCTGTGTTAGTCTTTCTATATTTAAAGAATTTTTTGCTTTTCAGTCTACTGTTCTACTGTCTACTGAGGTCACTGTCTGGTATTTAAAATTGCCTAAATAATAAAAAAAAATCATGTTACATTGTACTAATGTATGCTGTGTTCATGCAAAGTTTGAAAGTAGGAGAAATTAAATGTTTTATCAATTGCCAATAATTCTGTATGGTAGCTAGTTTTCAGTGTATGGTATGATTCCACTATGTATTTTATCATCAGTGTAACACATGCACAGTATTTCTTAAAATATTCAATATTTCTTAAAATAAGAAAATTTCCCATGTGTATACTGAACTTTTTGTGATGCAAAAACTCATAAAAAGTGGTCACTACCCTGTTGTGAATATCCTCTGTGCGGGTGGAGAACTGTAATAGTTAAGCTCTCATTCCAGAAATTACCAAGATTTAATAAAACAGGGCTTCCAAAGAGCCTTGTCAAAGGGAACAGAAGAGAAGCCTACACTGTAACTGTCATATTGTCAAAAACAGCAGTGCTGATATTTTCTGTCTCTATATTGCCCCATGAAATCCTCCTAGAGATAATCATCTTAATTATATTGATCTTTTGGGAATACTGATAAAGTTAGATGATAATGAGCTGTTAGCTGAGCAAGGGCAGCTGTTACCCTTTCATGGACTTTTTCCAAATTCCTAAAAATATTGAGAGAAGAAAATGCAGGTAGCATCATGCTCTTTCTCTAGTAATACCCTCTTTGCTGAGTCTTTTTTCAGCTCATTATCCTGACATTCATCAGCATACTTTGTTTTTTCATAAAGGCTACAAAAGAGTTCTTTGCCAAATTCTTCTCTAAGTCATGTTTTGTGTGAGAAGAAAATGTTTAAAAATCTTTAGAAAGATAGAGAATACAGTTTTTGCTGAGAGTCTGAAGCTGGTTTAGTTCTGCAAATTAGTGCAGTCCATAATGCCTTTTTTTTGTGTGTGTGCTTGATCTATAGGACATTTATATTCCATCTCCAGGAATGCCTGCATGAATACTAACATGTATAGGTTTTGTGCGTTTTAATTATTGGGTTGTTGTGTTTTGTTTGTTTGTATTTGTATTTTTAATTTGGACACTTAATGCAAAATAAGTCATGATGTCAAATCCCTCAGATTCTTTAAATGATGGCCAGAAGAACCCCTGTTACACATGCACTCTCTTGGTATTGGTACTTTAAGTTTACTGAACTCTGATAGAACTTTGGCCATGCTCCACAAAACTTGGCAGCTGTCTGCTTGGGTTACATCTAGCAGCAAATTAAATAAGACAACATAGTAGTATTTGTTTATAAATAAATGCCAGTGAAGCAAAATAGGTAGGCAATTCCACAGGTACACACAAACCATGCATTCATATGATTATAAATAAACAGATTCACAGGAATCAATGTAACTATTAACTGCCATGTCTCTCTGTATTTACACCAGTGTGAGTGAAAGTTTAATGATTGTTATGTTTTTCTCAGGTAAGAGAAGACTGAAACATTTACATTTATCAAGTTTTAGTATATCATACTGGAATACTTTAATATTGATGAATAAAATACAGAAGTATTACAACCTTTTTTCCTGTCCCCTCCTCTCTGAGAATACAATGCTTGATTGGTCATGCAGGCATACATACACATCTAGTGTTTGTGTGAAGCTGTGTGAAAATACAAGATATCTCATGGGCAGATACCTCATGTACAGTTTATAATTTCTTATTTTTATGTATATGGTAATTGTCTTCGTTTGATGACATATATATATGAAGGACTACCTTGGGCAGTTGAAATAAAGAGGAAGTACTATGAAGCATATAATCTGACTTTCCAAATAGAGCTACCTTGCCAGCCCTTCTACATTTTCCCTTTACCATACCCACACTGAAAGGATGGAAATTCCATTTTTCTTTTATCTTTGGTGACTCCAGAGGCAAAAAATGCCTTGGTCATCACTGATCCCAGTGCTGTACTTTATGAAATGTACATACAGTTCCAGAAAGTGTGTTAGAAATTTACTTCAGGGAATCTATTAACTTGCGAGCATGGCAGGTTCCCAAGTGTAATTTATGGTTTGCAGAAATATGGGGTGTTCATTGTCATCTTTTTTCTACTGATAGAAATTACCTGTGTGTGTGGATCTGAATTTATCATTTAGTCTATACAGAGGTAAGGTCAACATTGGCTATTAATGTAAAATATATACCTTAAGCTACTTCTATTTTGAAGGATCTCAAGATTGAGCAAATTAGGATTACATGATTTTAGATGAACTTTTTCTTAAATACGAATTCTAAACAGCAGAATTCATAACAGGGCTATCTCATCCTGCCTTTTTCCTCCTCTTTAGATAATTTTTTGTGTGTATGTATGTATGCACATATGTGTATTTAAATAGCTTATTTGCCACTGTTCTCAACAGTATTATTTTTGGCAGTACTATGAAAGGGTGATTGGATAGAAAAAATGCTCAAGAAGCTCTAATAGATTTCAATCCCCTCTGCCTGCTGCTCTGTTTTGCTCTGAGTCAAGTATTTTTTTAAGCTGATAATTGAAAACCTATCTTGTTCTTACAGAATGGCTTTGCTGTTGTAAGGCCCCCAGGCCATCATGCTGAAGAATCAACAGCCATGTAAGTACCAGGGAATATTGCCCATCTTGGAGCACTAAGGTTACTGGCAATCACCTGCATTGTGCATGTCTCTGAAGAACTGTAATTGCTAGCAGATGACTGAAAAGGCTTTCTAGGTACTCCCAGAAGCAGATTTATGGCCTCAGAGATCATATAGCATTTTTTAAAATGCTCTGAACATTATTTATAGCTGTTTTCCTGACTGATTTGCTTTCTTGTTTCTGTTCTTCTCTATTCCACAGGGGGTTCTGCTTTTTTAATTCGATTGCAATTACTGCCAAATACTTGAGAGACAAGCTAAATATAGGCAAGATATTGATTGTAGATCTGGTATGTATTCTTGGCAAGCATCACACTCGAAGTGCATCTAGATGAAAGATAATGAATTTGTATTTATAAGTCCGACTTTCCTGCTTTTAATACCTACAAGTAATAAAGGTGTGCATTTCCTCTGATTTTGGGAACTCATTAAAGCCAGGATGGCAGTACTGAAGCTATAAACATCTATGTTTCACTTTAATGGTGTTAACTGCAATTTAATGAGAAGAAGGCACAGATCAGGGCAACTTTTATGGTCCTTAAATGAATTGATACTTCCACTGTTAAAATAACCCTACAGAACCCAAGTTTACTTTTCCCTACAGAATAGAAACTTTTAAGTAGTCAGATTCTTTAGAATAGTCAGTCAATATTCTTTAAAGAATGTATTTGCATTGGTAACAAACTCTCCCCAGTTCGCAATGATTTGACTTGTTGTATAACTTTGATATTATTAAACAAATCAACAGGTCGTTCCCCCCAAGAACTGTTCTAGTCATGTATTCCAGGTTTTGGTGGTTCCCTGAAGAAAACCTATGTGATTAAAAATCCACTTCATTGGATTAGTCTTGTATTTTAATAGAAGGTATTTTTACACAATACTTAATAAATTTAACAAATGGATTATTTAAATACAGATGACATTTGGCATGTTGGCTATATTATTTTCATGAATAATGAATTGGAGCTCTGCCTTGCACTCAAAGGATCAGCCCAATGCACAGCCCAAGGAAAGTTGAATGCTGATTTATGAGCACCATTTTTGTTTTCCTACAGTTCATGACGAGGTGTAATAGGGTGTCTGACAAAGCATAGACAGGAAATGAACCCTGGCATCAAAACCTAACCTGTTACATCTGCACTTAATTAATTTTTGCAGGTGATAAAAGATTTAAAGACAAAATATGTTAAAGGGTTTTTGAAGTGCAGAGCTTAATAGTCTAAATCTTGTTCATATCTGCACTCATAATTAAATCTTATTGTGGAGTCATGGCCTTACCATCTAGCACTTTTGTTCAGTTAAATATGCGTACTGACTGTTGAAGAGAAGCAGAGAAAGGGGGAGTGTGGGAGAAAGAATGGTAAGTGAAAAATGAGTGGCAGACTAAGTATATGTGTAGATTAAATATTCTTAGAATGTTTTTGAAATATTTCTCAGATTGTTCTGCTGTCATTTAGAAACATAATTATAAACTGCCTAAACTATTATTTCTGAAAAATTCACTTCTACTGTACGTTATGTCTGTTTGCTGACTTGAATCTTTCAGTTCACTGCTGTAAATTCTGGTCAAAAGTGAACTCTCTGTTTATTCTCATTTTTAATAGGAAAAGCCTACTCAAAGTTTGTGAATGCTTTAAGTCTTTTTGCCTGTAAATGTTATATTTGCCTTGTTGGGAAAAAACCCAAAACACTTCCCTTTGATATACTTAGCCAATAAGCACTTAGAAATTCAGCTTCAGTTTTTCACGGCAAGGTTAAATGTGCAAATCATTACCTGTGCAAATGATTACCTGTGAAGCTGTCTGTCTTTAACCAGGAAAGTAGATAGGGAATTTTCAGCCTTTCTGCAACTGTCCCATTGACCAGAAAAACTCAGCGAGTGAAAGAGAAGAAATATATGGCTGACACAGATGACTTCATTCCTGGAGCAGTTGCAGTCCAGTCCCTAGTCTGATCCACGGTCAGAGCAATGATGTACAAAAATTCACATGGAAAAGTTCTTATGCATGCAAACTATGGATAAATCACAGGCCAAACTGAATGAATGAACAAGTTAATAGTGACATCTTTATTCCCACCAACAGAGTTTGGGACATCTGAAGGAAAGAATGGAATTACAGATGTTAGACTTGAAATTAACCTTTAAGATTATATTTTGATAGTGACTAGCACAGCAGGACCTCATGCAAGTTGGCAGCTGTACATGTTACTACAATATAAATATTAAAAAGTAATATCCAATCCCACACACTAAAGTGTACTCTAGTTACAAATTAAGTGTAGTCTTCATAGCTGCTACATGTCTTCACATATAAATTCTTAACTTTTTAATTGTCAATCTTTCCTTCATCTATTTGATCTATTTATACAGTAAAATAAAAGACCTATCTGACAGGATTTTTTTCATCATTCCACCATTTGCATAAATCTGTGGTTTTGAACTGTCTTCTTTACCCTGGAATACATTTGATCCACTAACGGCAGAATATGAACTAATTTCCCTCATGCTAACATCCGCAGTCTTAAAGAACACTTCCTTTGTCTAATCAGAGACGTTACTGCTATTCAAAAAAGAGCTCTTAGAGGAATCAAAGTTTAAACAAGAAAGTTAGCTTGAGATTTGAATAATAAAAAAAAAGTAATAAGGAAAAAAAATCTGTTTATGCCCCTTTAACATTTTTCCTTCTCTTTTGGAAAATGTTACAGAAAGAATATATCTAAAGCCCCAAATATGTATGGAAAAGAAAGACTAATTAAAATAACAAAGTGAAGTCCTACTGCAGATCTATCTATGTTCCCAGAATAGCTTGTCAGGTTGTTGAAATCCTTATTCCAGGATCATCCATACTTGCATTTGTCCCAGTAGGATTTGAGTCTGGTTTGCAGTAAACCAATTAGCTCTGTCACAGCTGAAGACTGAATGGGATTCTGGGATTAGTCTGCATGCCAGATTTTACTTCATTTGCCAGTCAGAACCATCTAACACTAGACTGGCTGCCTTGAAATCTTCAACAGCCTCATAGCAGTGTGCTCTCCTTTGCACGTCTCATGTGTTACATTTAACCTTGGCATTAAGTCACAGTTGGGCTGTAACTCCATCCTGATGTTGTTTCAAGTGCTTTCAACATAGAAAGGAAAAGAAACTCTTATAATACTACCCTGCAAAGGTCCCAGAGGAGGTCCAAGTCAAGCACAATGCTGTATAAGTAGGAATCAAACAATGTCGAGAGTTCTGAACAATGTGGGTGAAACTCATGGGCTGCTTCAGCGGGCAAGGAGAACACCAATGTTCAGTGCTTGCTGTGCTATTGGCAGTGCACACCTTGAGGTACAACTTGAGCCCTCCTGGAGTAGGCATAGTAAGGAGAATGTGACTTCTGTTTCATGGACACTACATGGTATTTAGACCTCATAACATTTGTAAAATAAATACAGACTGGGTGACAGTGAAAGTGTTGCCATTCAGCATACTTTTTCTGTCCCTTTTAATTCTCTAAATCAGAAATTTCAAAGGGATAGATAAAGGAGGAAAACAAAAATTATCTTTAACTTTTCAGCTTCTTAGAAATGCCAGTGAAGAATTTGGATTTTTTAAACTTTTACTGAAAGGCAAGTGGATTTTCCATTTTCACTTGTAAAATTCTTGTGTGTCTAACCACTTAGAATAGTAGTGAACTGTGAAAACAAACTAAAAAAAAGGAAATGTCTGCATCATCAGCCTTTGTTTTATAGATATACTGTCAGCATTTCTTTGTCAGACTTTTATTTAAAGACAGAATTTTATTCACTGTCATTATATAATGTTTGAAATATGGAGGCTGACCAAGGTCACTCCTTGATTGTGGAAGGCACCATCCTATCTGCCAGATGATTTAATAGCTAATGAGATCATATTCCTATGTCTTCAACTGTTGCCGTCATGATTTTGCAAAAATGAAGTATGAAGTCCTTTCCGCATCTGGCATCTCTTTTGATGTGGATCTAACTGCTGAGGGACTGAACAGAACTGAATGTTTCAAGAAAGCCAATTTACTCAGCTGGTCGCAGAGCCTTTGACCTCAATAGTGGAACTTGGCAAATCAATGAATACTCTTATGTTTAGTGTTCTGTCAAGAATTGTGAAAAAGCTCTGTAAACCATAGATCCTTCTGCAAAATACTAGTTTGTAGTTTAAACATTAGTCTTTCTTCAGAGGCCAATGAGGCTAGTTAATTAAGCCTGAGGGGTTATGAACTGTTGGCAGTTAATAAGTCATAAAATTCCTCCATAAAACAGGATGCTAGATTCCATCACTGAGGCAAGGAGTACAAAGAGCCGGTGTATAAATATCTAATTGTACAAAAGGACTGGGATTTCTCAATGACTGCTCATCTGGAGTCTCCAGGGCACGCTCGCTATGGTTTCCTGATTTTTAGAAGCCAGTTTAAAAAATGAGTGCATTAAAGAGTAATTTGCCTGAAAGTTCAGGAAGTATGGGGTGGTGAAGGGAGGGGGAAAGGGAAAGACAAAAGGAGGGCAAGGGAGAGGGAGAGAAACTGAGAGAGAGAGAGAGAGGAGGGGGGTGTAAAAGAAAGCAGAACTGAGCTCTCTACACTGAGTTGGACATTATTACATTTGTCATCTGTTTTCTTTCTCCTTTAGGATGTTCACCATGGCAACGGTACACAGCAGGCTTTTTATGCTGACCCCAGCATCCTGTATGTTTCCCTCCATCGCTATGATGAAGGCAACTTCTTCCCCGGCAGTGGAGCCCCAAATGAGGTTAGGTTTATTTCTTTAGAGCCCCATTTTTATTTGTATCTTTCAGGTAATTGCGTTGCATGATTACCCCTAATTTTCTTGTCCTTCTCTGGTTCTTTAAATTACACCAGATTACCAAATTGTCTACTGGGAGCAGGGGACCAGTGGAGAACAAGTGCATAACCCAGAGCAGTCCTTGTCAAACAAGGCTGATCTGACATGTTGTTTGATGTTTGTTTCTAATGCACATTTGAGAATTTTTTTTCCTCTCCCCTTTCCCTCTCTCTTTTCCTCCTCCTTTTTCTGCTTTTTCTCCCTTTTTGGCATTTTTTTTCTTTTTTTCAGGTTGGAAGTGGCCCTGGCGAAGGGTATAATATAAATATTGCTTGGACAGGTGGCTTGGATCCTCCTATGGGTGATGTTGAGTATCTCACAGCATTCAGGTTGGTACCGTTTAAGAGTCTTGAAAACTGTTTGTAGAACAAAAGCACATGAATAAGAGTTAATTTAATATTGAAAGTCAGGAGAATAATCCATGGTGAAAATAAATTAATCCTGGAATGCCAGTATATGAGAATTTAGTAAAAAAATTGGTCATTTAATAGTTGTGATCATCCATGCAGAATCAACAAAAAAGTTTCTATTTAATTGGTCACTTGTGTTTTCATTATTATGCTATGCCAGTAAAATTGCTTTGAGCTTGCTTACTTCCCTACCTAGAAAATTTAAATTTAAGTATTTATTATGCCAGGCAGAAGAAAATTACTGCTCACATTCACATTGATTGCAGTTACATGCCAGTAGAGCAGACAGAAAGGAGTATGAAATATGGTCCAAATCCAGTGTTCTTCATTTAAAAGACTCATTATGATGCTCACAGTTTTGACTATTAGTTTTTTTTCTACAAATTGCATTAAAGTGTTATTTAATTAAAAGTAAACAATTTTGACATACTGCAATAAGAATGATAGGAAATGTTGTGTGCTGTATTTCTCTTTGCTCACTCATAATGAATATTCTCAATAGCTCATTCATAACTGAAATTTTATTCCTTCATAGGTGATGCTTCATTATCTATTAAGTCTTATTTTCATGGGACCAGAGGAGATAAGAACAGTACAAAACACTATCTTTTAGAGTTTCAGTGTCCTGTCTTAGATACACCATTTCCTTTCACTGCAAAACAATCCAGTGGAAGAGTTTAGTGAAGTTTAGGGAAGGTGTAGGGTTCATCTTTCAAATTTGGGCAAATGCTACTCCCCTGAAAAGGAGTTTCATTTAAAAAAGAATGATGTGCAAGAAAGGCAATGAGAAAACCAATGTGTATCTCTAATGTCTTTCAAGATATTTAGATTGAAGTAGTGCAATTACCATATACAGTTTTTGACTATACTCTATTGAAATTACACCACAAAAACCCATTAAACTCTTGTTTTGTTTGTTGGAATTTTTGTGTGTGTGTTTTTTGGTTTCTTCCCAAAGGACTTCCGTGCAGCCCATGAAATAACATACAGAGTTTCTAATAAACAACACACCTGAAATCAGAGTCTAAGCCCTAGTCAGAGAAATAGCCTGACACATTAATGGCACACTGTTATTGTGGAAAAAGTTTTAATTTTATTTGTATTTGTCTGTATCTGAAAAGAGTCTAAACAAATGGTAAGTTTCTGGCTCCAAATTTTCTACACTCAGTAGTGCATCAACCTCTTTCCAAGATACTTCCTATACTTCCATGAGATTTTTACATAAGTTAAGGAACTGAATGGTTCAAATAATTGGTATTAGTGTGTGATACTAATATATCTGGTATTTCCACCCCAACATTCTTGGTTTGGATCCAAACCGTCCCACTAATGATATAGGTAATGTGGCCATATAATGATGCAGAGAATGGTGGTCCCAGTTTATTCAACAGAAGACTCACATACTGAGACTGTAACCATAATTGTTACCCTTGCTATCCTGATGAAAAATACCTGGGCTTAAGAGTGCATTTACAAATATGTACTTCACAGTTCTATTTTACGGCACATTAGTAAATTATTTGGGGCAGCTAATATTGCTGCTATTCTTATTACTCTGCTTCAGAGTTAGAGGGATTTTCAGTCTCTGTTCCTAAGCAAAGCAAGACTAGGAAAATAAAATTTGTGTAACTTTCTATACTCTGACTAGTCATATGCAGACATAAACTTAACTATATGTTTTTTAAGGCAAATAAATTCAAATTTAAGTTTAGAATCTCCTTTTTGAAAAAAATGCTGATGGTGAAAAATTTAATGTTGCTATTTTAAATACATCCATTTAACTTTGTGATTAATGTTGTAATGAATGTGAATGTTTTTCTCCAAGCAACAACAGGAAATGTTTCCCTACACTCTCAGCCCCTTTTGACCTGATCACAGGCTTTTTGCCCTCTGTAGGTCTTGCTGACATGGATTTAGTATGACTGGTATGACAGTTTTGAATGGGGATCATTGAAGTAAACAGCATGCAACTTAGAAGGGTGGATACAAAAATTTGTGAATTACTTAGGACAGACCAGGTAGCTGTTTCTGTAGATCTGGTCTCAATGGTAGGTAAATTTACAGCTCCTAGTAAAAGGACACTTTATCCATGGACCATAATCTATCCTTGCTATTATCCAAAACATCACACATGATGTAGCCTAACTTTTCAGTTTGTCCAGAGGAGAATTGTGAGACTGACAAGAGTCCAGAAAAGCCCAGAAAATCAATAGAAGAGTTACCATGCTCTCCCAACAAATCAGCTGTTGTTCTGGAGTTCCTGTCTGCAACAAGTCAGTTTGTAAGAAAATAAGTGAATTTCAGAGATAGAAAAACATGATTTGTTTTTTTTATATTAGATTACATTCTTTATAGACAGACTTACAGAGAAGGTCCAAACTAAGTTGTGGAGCAAATTTTCAACATCTTCAATCTTAAGAGAAAAATAGGGGGAAAATGGAGATATTTTCTCTATATACCTACCAGTAGACAGAGAGGTTGGGCAGTATTCATTCGCTAGTAAAGGCAGGAGTGGATACTGGTGAAGGTCCTCTCCAGTGTAACCAAGGTGTAAGTTTGCAGATGGGTGGAGCCTGTTTGGAGAGAAGCCAAGGCTTCCTGCTGGTTCCAGAGCCTAATCCTTTGAGTTCTTGGGAACTGAGACATTTGAATTAAAATAATCTAAAACTCTCCAGCTAGTACATAGAGCTTTCACTTTCTCACCAGCAGAGCCCTAATTTCATCATAGAATTGTGCCAAGCACATATTTGAAGTGTCATCAGCCTTGACACTCTGTAGCTTGTTATTTATTACTTGATTGTCAAATTTCACAGCAGAGATCCTTCTAAATGGTAATGTCCACAGAAAAAGAGACCAAGGCTTGTTTTTTTTCTGTCTCTGGAGTTCAGCTCATAGCCAGGTATTATATATGACAATGTACTTGATATTAGTTTTTAGGTCAGAATATATTTTTAGAAGCATTTACACACATACCTATATACATGCAGGTAGCAGAATACTAGTTATTTCCCATTGCATAAATAACTAGATAAATCTATTTTATATAAAGCTTTTTAGGACTGAATAATATTCCACTTCAGTCTTCATCCATAGTGTTTGACAAAATATTTTCATTTCTTCAGGAAAAAACAATTTTCACGTGTGAAAATGCAGAAAAATTTGAGCACGGAGTAATCACTTCAAAGGCATGCTGAGTGAGTGGCTGCCCTGGGACTGTAGTGGGAAACAGGAAAAATTAGGGTGCTGCTTTGTGTCTGCCATTTTGATTTCAGCACGACATGAAAAGTTTATTATATTTTTGAATTAATTCTTTCTATTGCAAAAGCAAATTGAAGTGACTGTAGCAAATTTGAAGATGAAGACTGCTCATTCATTTATAAAAGATGTTTTCTTTCTTATTTCTACTAAGAAAATAAGCTTGCATGTGTTAACTACATGGAGGTAGTAAAAAATGTAGGATAGAGAATGTTCTGTAGAATGGAAAATAATTGCAGTAATCAAATCACTATGCCATTTAATTTTGCCAGAAAAGTGTTGTTTGATGTTTACCATAGTTAAGGAACTGGCCTAGCTACAAAAAAAAATCTTTGAAATAATGGCAGTTTTCTAAAGGACAGGCATCTCTTCTTTTCTCCTAAGATAACAAAAATACACAGCTCTTTTCCATTATTTTTAAGCTCTGAAGTATCCCTCTAGAGAATTTGTTTCATCATTTACTTCCACCTATTCAGGTTAAATTTGCTTTAATCTCTTTGAAAGCCAAAGGATATGGTGGCTGTTTTCTAAGAGGATGATTTTACACTCGAGTTTATGAGGATGTAATCCACTCTCTTCTGCCAACAGTTCTAGAAAAAAATAAGAGCAATGGTTGACTAGTAATGTTCAAATAATTATTTTCATAAGCTCCACATTGCACCAGATGTGCTCAGTAAAGCAGGCAGCAGAAAGAGGCTCAGGTCTGTGTTGTACATGCACATATGTCTCTGTGTGTACTTGGAGTTTGCAGGGGACAGGAGAGAAGTGTTTCTGTAGGGTGGAATACAGAGGATGCAGGAGGTGGTGGAAACAAATGAGAGTGCTCACAAGAATGAAGGAGAAGCAAGAGACAGAAGGAAGCTGGGCTGTGCCTTCCAACTGCTTTGCACTGCTTTTATTCAACAAAGGAGTTGTAAATTTAGCTGAACTAGCCAATATGCTCTGGCTGCTTTGCACTACTCCAGAGCAGCATAAAACAGCCACAGCATATTAATGAACCTGGCCATAAAAGCTTGCATAAAATGAAACATGTATGTGTGTGTGATTCTTGGAATGATTAGCAAGAGCTCATGATAATATTATCTTTTAGCAATCACATGTTTGATTTTAATTTAAGAAGGGGAGCAAATTCAAAAGAAATAGGTGGCCATAAGGCAGAGTTAAGGATGAGCTATATCCATGATTTAATTTAAAATACATTTGTAATTACCCCAAAATATAATTTTAAACAAAGTTCAAAATTAAAGTCATGTTTGAAATTACATGTGTTAAAATATAAAAATGAAAGAAAACAAAGGTGTGCAGAAAATCTTCATCCTGCCTTGCAGTCCTTAGTGGTTGTTTTGGAAGAAAATCAGTATGTTTAAAACTGTCTGTATTCTAGTCTGTGCTCAAAAATATTAAGAAAAATATTCCTTGTCATCTTGTGGCCATACAGGGTGCAATTATGTTAATTTGAATACTGCATTGGTGTATACAGTTTGGTTTTTTCCATAGTTTTTCATTACCAGATCACATGACATTCAATTTTGACATTTCAAATGAAAAACTCTGTAAAAGTACTTTTTGATGTTTTCATATATATATTGTCCTTATTAACTCTGTTTCAGCATAGATATTGACTGTAGTTTTTCTTTACTATTTGCATTAGAATTTAACTCATAAATGCTTGGAAGAATTCTATATTGCTATATTTGCCTTATGTTTTTTAATAGAAGTATACATAGCATGTATTTTTATTTATTAATTTAATTTTCCTGTAAATTTTTCTTTTAAAACTTTTTTGTTGACTAAGGAATTTGAGATAACTTTTCGAAGTTTCATTTATCCTGTTTTTATTAGATTTCATGGTTTTAAATATGTGTGCCTGAAAACCAAAAAATCTTTGTTTTAAATCAAATCACTAGTCTTCCACTTTCATTAAATGTCCATTTGTTTATGTATTACATGTGTAGATGAAACTCACATTCTTCCCTATCCACATTTATTATTTTAAATACTTTTGTATGATCTGTGTAATGTCCTTTCCTATTTTTATTCTCTCAAAGTACAGTATTTCTGGTATTTTTCAATCTCTCTTCACTTAGAAATGTATCCACTTGCCAAATCACTTTAATTGCTCATTGCTGAGGCTTGGCTATTTTCTGGAAATGAGCTAAATACACCACATGAGGGCGAACCATCGATTTATATGATTTTCAATATTATTATGGCTGTCTTTGGCATCACTGCTCTGTAATGTTGTGTAACTCTGAGTAGAAACCTTGGTTTCTGATAAACATAACAAAATAATGTGGAAGACAAAAATCAGCATTTTTTCCTAGCTGTACCTAACTATTGAAAGTGAGTCATAGTACAGGGCTGTATTGTGATGTTTAATGAATTCCACCAAGAATAGATTTTGAGTATAAAATTCTTTTAAACAATGATTCTTAATACCCATAACTTAATACTATTAATTTTTATGACTGTAATTTACAGAGGCTGCTGCTGAGGCTAGGGTTATACTAGATGAGGTCTAAAAACTACAGTAAGACTAAGTTTCTGATTCAAATGTCTGATAATGTTTGATATCTCTTCAAAGAGATAAAAAGACAAAAGCATGGGAGGAGTTAAAAAAAAAAAAAGTTAGCTACTCAGCCTCATGAGTCAATGAAAGAAGAACACTCCAGCAGCATCTTCAGAACTTTAACCTATTGTGTTATCAGTGAACTCTATTCACAATAGCCTCAGAAATAGCCAAAAGCCATCCTTATCTTTGCTAATGGAAATAATTATTTATTTCTCAATATATTGCTTTGTAATAACTGCTAAAAGTTATCTCAACTATAGTTATTTCTCTTCTCTAATTGTTGGCAGAAATACATTCATCATTTTACTGTATATAGAGGAAGGCAGAATCTCTGAGTAGTGTATGACAGGCAGATAATGATTTACACAAATGCAGGTGGACATTATTGAGACTGCTTGTTACCCACAGTCCTTCTGCATTGTCAAGGGCAATGCATTTAGGAAGAAAAATGTGGCTGAACAGAACACAGTCATGGAAGCTCTAGGAAATCTAAACAATGTTTTCTGTATGAATGTGTATGGTTTGCTTTCAAACACCCATAGCATTCTGCAGGTATAAGTTACAGTTTCAATCATTTTTTAATTTCTGACCTTGTCACTTCTACCAGGTGTCGTTAAAAGATGCTCATTTCAACCAGAAATGTCTCTTTTCCCTTCTGTCATAGAAAATGCCTTAGGAGAATTCAAAGATGTACCATCAGCTATAGAAAGATAACTTAGGAGTGCCTGAGCAATTTCTTTTGAAGAAGTTTGAAGAAGGTAGAAGTCTGCTTGGAATAATTTTTAAATCTGCTTTGAGTATAAGTTTCATATGTAAACTTTCAATAGTCCTGATGATGTGTGACTTTAGAATTCTTTTTTGGGTGTGGTGATGAAGGTTTTGTAACAATGGTAAATTTTCATGTTTTTTTTTTCTTGACAAATGTTTTGAGCATTGAGTCTTTAGGAAGTGGAGAAGCAGAGTTAAAAGCATTTGAAACAGTGGTATAAACAGCTTTTCAGCATTTTGTTATACTTCAAAGTTCACCATAAAACTAAAACTGGCAACAGTGTTTATAACCTGCAACCTCTTGTTCTGCCTGCTTCTTTGCTTTTATTTGGAAAATCTAACTTCTTCTGACTGAATACCCTAAATTTTCACCTTTACTGTACTGGGATTTTTAAAACTGTATGTGGTGCTCCTTTAATTCACTGGAACTACAAAAGTGAAACCATTCATTACAGAAATTAATTAGTGTTGGCTTACTTTTCTACAGATGCACAGTTTCTTTTATTGACATGGCAGAGTAGGGGGTGGAGGAGAAAGGATAATAAAATATGGCATGTGTCAGGTTTATGTGCTTCAGGTTAAAAACTATTTGATTAAAACCCCAAGCCATACATAGTCTGTAGTTTCAAAGTACTGGAAAGTATCTGAACTCTTTTCCAATATAACTATTTCTCAATTTTTGTTAAGCCAGAAAGATGAAAGAATAGAGGTGTATGGATAAAGAATTGCCATATTGTCACTTTGATGGAAAAGTTGAGAAATATCACCAAAAACATCCTGGAAGAAATTAGGCAGCAATAAGAGTGGAGAAGATGCTTTTACGCTAAAAATCAAAATATCTATGGTCTTTACAGGAAGATAAATTTCAGATCAGAATTAAAAATCCTACAGCAACACTGAGTGATTGTATAGATATCCAGTCCCAATTTAAATTTTGTTGCTTTATAATAACTTTTGAGAACTACACTGCAGCCTGTAAAAAATATCCACATGTTCTCTGCTGGAACAGCTCCAGACTGTAACAGAACCACTAGATTGCACCCTGGTGCTTTATGTATTGTTTAATTGTTTTCCTTTGGTGGATATTTTTATTAAAAGCCCATTATCCAGAATCAGACAGAAGTGTTGTTTCAAGAACAGCAGAAACAGAGGCCTTTCAGCTACACAGTTCTTATTCATGCTTTCTTTAGCTAGCTTAGCTAATGAGATCTCCACTATTCTTTTAATACTTAAAGAAGACAAAGAAATGGGAGTTTTTATTTTGTTGCTTTCAAATCTAAGCAGGATTGCAGAGAACTGTTGTGAGGTTCTGGTGTGCTCACACACCTGTGTCTCAGTGTTAGTTTGTGTGAGTACCTCCAGGGCATGTCTGTGCCTATAGATGTTCTCATGCTTTTGCACAAATAATTCCTTGGAGATATATTTTTATCCCAATAATTTTGTGTGTCTGTGCTACACTTTACCTATACAATAATTGCACAAAAGAAATAAGCATTTTTCATAGAAAAAATATTTTAGAAAATAAAGCTGCAGTAATTCTAAAGAAAAATAGAAAACCTGGTAAGAGCCAGATTATAAAATTGTGACATGCTGAATAGCACTGTGTTCAGTGCTGCAAGATCTTATGAGGATTCTGGTTACTGGATATTCTTGGAGCCCTAACTCCAAGTATTTCATTACTTTTTGAAGTCAGCCTTTAGTCTTGTGGAGAGATGTTTGAAACTATGAAAACATAAATGTCTCAAAAATAGATGTCTAATGAATAAATTCAGGGAGGTCTATGACTCATCATTATGTGGTATTAGCAGTACTACTTGGGCCATCAGTAATCCATTAAATCAGTGCAGCTTCTTGGATAGTAACTCATTACCCAGTGTGAGGGAATACATCAGACTTCAAGCTCTGAGACATTAATTTTACAAGCAGTACAAGAAAAATGCTTAGTTGTAGAGTGACTTACCATTGTGTATATTTTTATTCAGGCAAAGTGGGGTCTTTGTCCTGTAATCACATATACTAGGGTTATGATTTAGAAGGCAATTGATCATTTGTGTCATTAGTTTATGCAGACCTCAATTGTGCACAACACCATAATTCATAGCTAAGATACAGAGATGTTGCTTACACAAAATAGTAGCTTCTCGCAAAAATCATTGTTAAAAGACTTTGTGAAATCAGAGGCTTTTCACTGAGTAAATGTGGCAGGATTTTATCTTAAATACTGTGACTTCATTTAACCTAATTAAGCAGTCAAATCTTTAAGATTATATACAAGCAGTTTCATGAGTTGTTATGCCTTGAAACAAAGTAAGCTTTTAAAGGATCTTATTAGCTGATTCATATGCTTACCTACCACAAGCCTTTCAGTGATATTTAAATCAGCTGTTAAAATAAAGTTACCAAGATTATTAATTTATTAAAAAAAAAAAAAAAGAAAATGAAAGCAAACAAATTACAGCACAGGATAAGTCAGGTTGAAGATAGCTATGTTTGGGATGCATTTCTCCTGTGTCATGCATGTAGGACTGTACATGCTTATCAGAGATAGAAGGAAGAGAGCTGAAGGCACGATGCAGTTTATTTGGTTCTTTTTCTCGCTGTCAGTAAGTTGACAGGACTCTGGTGCTATGTCCCTCCTGTTCAGGGGGTGCATTACTAAAGCACAGATGACTAAAGACAGCACTTCCAGTAAGCAGCAACTGTCTGTGGTTATGACATGTGACTTTTCTTCTACACTGGAACAAAACCAAAACTATTGGAAGTTTTCAAGAAAACAACTAAATGTTTCAAACCTTTTTATGATAATGGTCATGTCTAACCATTTGGTGAGGACATCACTTCTGGAATGCTAGAAAATCTTAAGTGAAAAATCCCAATGCTTTGGGGTTGGATTTGGCCTTAAATTGCACCAGGGGAGGTTCAGATTAGAGATTGTGGGGGAAAAAAATCACTTAATGAGAGGTTTGGCATTGGAATAATTTTCCCAGGGACGTGGCAGAGGCACGGTCTCTAGAAGTGTTCAAGAGGTGTCTGGATGTGGCACTTGGGGATATGGTTTAGTGGTAGTTAAGGTGGTGTGGGGATGACAGTTGGACAAGCTGGTCTTAAAGTTCTCTTCCAACCTGATGATTCTGTGACAACGTGAAAGAGTGAAGACAGTTTGTTGTCACCCATTCCTACAAATCAGAGGATTGAACCTGACCTCATCACATCTGCAATTTACGCCTTTGCTGTCAGATTATTTGCAATGTTTGGGGCTTGATTTCTTTTTCCTCATGCTTAAAGAAGTCTCCCTCTGAAAAATATCAAGGAGATGCAAATATACAAAAATATTATGTTTTAGTAAAAAAAAGTAAATTTCTCAAAAAAGTTAGTGTTCTAGTTCTGAATTACTAGGCTAGTAGGACAGTGGAAACTAATTACTACCCTATCCAGTCTAAACTTCCTAACTCTTCAATCAAGATGTTTACAGATTAAGAATGCATTGCTAAGAATATATTGTTAAACCTCAGAAAGTGCTTCAATTCCTGTCACAGGGATTTTTTGTTCCTCATGGTTCATTAACATGTGTTTCACTTTCTGTGATGAACTTGCTGTGGAAACTGATTCCCTCTGGATCTGAAAATTACAATTTATTATCTGATCATTTGCCTCTTTTTTTCAACAAAGAAAAAAAAATCAAAAAATTACCAATCATTTTCAGTGTAATTCTTATTAGAAACTACACACACAGCAGAAGAAATGCAGAGTTTGTGATAGCTTGAATATCCTTTATTTCCAAACTAATAAAAAATGCAGTGATTTCATTGTCATTCTGTTCCATCAGATGGGCCACTGCTAAGTATTAACTGCCCCTGAAACTAAAACCATGACATAGATGAGTGCTCTTCAGTCAGTTTTGATTTGCTCTGTGTTAAGTTCAGTCATTGGCCTCTATGTAAAAACTTGCTGAACGAACGCAGAGTTTTTTATGCTGTCTTCTGTCATCTTGCAAAGCCAATTTTGGATTGGACATACTCAGAATGTAGTAGATTGGAAGAGAACAGAAAGATCTCAACATTGGAAATACATTTCCAATAATACCAAGTGGTATAATTTTCCAAGATTGTTAATACTCCATTTTCCTCTCCTCCATCCTTCCTCCCCCTTTCACATTTCTCTCCTGGAGTAATCTTTTGATCATTCACCAAGTTCTCCATAGCATCTGTAACATCCCTTCCCACAGTTCTGTCATATGCCTCTGATCACAAAGTTCTTCCTCATCTGTTTTTCTCAGATGCTCAGAATCATCTGAGTTTTCTCAAAACTCTTTTGCATGTTACGAGGCCCTCATGCTCTTTCATTTACTGATCTACCTGGGACATAAGCTTTTCTCTTCCCTTATTTGTCTATTTAACCTCTCATTCCCTCTCAAGAGGCTCTTGTCCTGTGTAATACAATCATGATTCATTATGAAGAAGTACTGCTTAGCTCTCCATCTTCCTCTCTCCTTTCTCCCTCTCTATCCCCAGGACCATTGAGTGTACATATTGCTGTTTTTCATCTGATTCTAGACCTCCTCCAAAAGAGCATCTCATTCTTCTTCTGAAACCATTCTTAAAGTAAATCTCTCCTAGACCCAAAGCTCAGAGACTATATTTTACCCTCATTTTTCCTAGCCTGTATGTCATCCACTTTTATTTATCCCTATGATCTTTTTCTTGTAAATTCATCTTTCCCTGACTTCCATGCTTGATAGTCCCTGGCCTCCACCCATACTTGAACATAGAACATCTCCTTTAACTTGTCTTTTGGAAGAATTGATATTTGCCTCCTTGATCTTTCTTCAGTTATTCCATGACATTCTGCTTTTGGTCTTGGTTTCTTCTCCTACTTTGTGGTTTTCTGCAGGGCAGTTTGTCCACAATGCAAATTGAATTATTGTTTGTTGACCAGTGGCTTCTCCATTCCAGGTATGTTTCCTCTGTACATCATCAAATTTTATAGTAACTTTATTATATACTAATTGAGGAAATCTGCATTTAGTTGAAACTCAGCTTTACCAAACTTTTATCCCCAAGCCATTAGTACTGCCACTCTCTATAGGCAAAACCATTTTTCTGTCTGTCAGTCAGGCAAGTTCTTGTGTAACCTTTGACCTTCTCTGTTGGAAGTCACAACACAGCAATGTCTAAATTTTGCAAATTCTTTCTGTAGCATGTCTTTGAAATACAGAATGTATTACCATTCCAACCACCTAAAGTGATTTCCAAGTTTCAGCCAGTTTGTTTATTATTGCAGTGTCATTCTCAGAATGCTCTTATGAATTTCATTTTCCATGTGATACCAGGTACAGATTTTCTAATTTTTTTTTGTCACAAAGTTCATTCATGTAGGGTATTCTCATAAACAGCTACAAGACTGGTTCATTAACTTCCTTGAAATATTTTGTTACATTTCTATTTTGCTATATCACATCACACAAAACTTGACAGTAATTAAATTCCTGTACTGCTAAGACTGCTTCTATTTTTCTGGCATGTACAGTTTCTGCCTGTTGTTCCCCAAGTCTGTATAGAATACATAGACATGAGCCATTTTTTATTCATTCTGTGCAGTGTTTTATGCGATTTGCTTTGGTTCATGACAGTATCTCCAATGCATTTTGCTGATATAAATGTGTTTGTTCTTGTTGTTAAGAATAATAGTAAGGTGTAAGAAGTTCAGAGGCTAGTTTGGGAGATAAAAGTTGTTTCTGTCCCCATCATGTTGCATATTGCATGAGAGATGCACATGCTCAATACTGGTGACATTGGCCACACGTGAGGCACAGGATGACTTGAGGTGCAGCACTGTGTGATACCAAGGCTAGAACCAAGCTGGAATCAGGCTCTCTGATCTCATGCAAAAGGCAGTGTCTTTCCAGGGTTTGAGAAAGGGAGATGGAGAGAGTGAGTCCTCTAGCTCAGATGTCTTTCATGGAAATTTTAGTTACTAGAATTTATGTGGGACATGGTGACATGGATCTGTATTCTGGAGCTGTTGGTAGGTATGCTACTGGTAGGATTCAGTCCTTCCCAAACAGGCTTTTGAAGTGTGATGCAGCCTCTCAGAAGAGTCCATCCATCTCAGAAGCACAGATATCTCTCAGCATCACATCTGCAGCATCTGTGATCTCATGAAGCCCATGAGCATACATATCTTGTTGACATCTGAGGAAACACGATGATTATCAACAAAATGTAGAGCCTGTTGTACACTGTATCTCTTCAAACACAATGAGGTTATTAAGGCTTAATTACATAAGAAACAGTAGATATGTTGTGCAAGCTTGTAGAATGTCACTTGCAGAAGTTAGGCAAGATATAAGAGTTTCCTAAGTTTCTATTATAGTTTTATTTCCAGCAGTATTCTTTGACAAACTAAATAAATTACTGCATGTATTGGACCTCTGAGGCTTGGGGCAAAGAATGGAAAAATTATTTACAAAAGCTTGAAAATATTTAATCACTAGAGGCAGGGGGCAACTGTGTTTTAATTAGAGGTTCCTCAGGCCATTGGCTGGCTGGAGGCTTTCTCAAACAACCACACAAATGCACTGAATAGCTGTTTGCCAGCCTTAGGGTCAGGCCTGAGATGAAACAGATAAGATAATTGGCTCTAATGAAATCCAGAAGGCCTTGGCTTTCTTGTTTGAGCTTGGATTTGAAAAGTGCGTGTGGAAGTGAGGCTTAATTCAAACCAGTCCTGAACTAGGCCCGTTTTTCAGTGACTTTGATATTGTTTGAAGTTCTGAAAGTGTTCGCCACACCACTGGCCTGCTGGGCTGGGCCTCCCCAGTCACCTTAATTACTGAGCTTTATTGCTGACTTTACTACACAGGAAAGGAGCCATTATATGTTCCATCAACATCAGCTCTCCTCAGATTGGAGGAAAGGGCAGGGTGAAAGGCCACTGTAGGAAGGCAGAAACTTCACTTTGAGGTAGTCAGATCATTTACCCGTGTTAAATTTCACTGTGCTATGTGTGTACATTCCTCACAACACAGAAGCCCAATTTCCATTTTTTTTAGCAAGTGATTACTTTTCAAAACATTTTGTTTGTGTCTGATTAGCAGAAGGGTACATTTATTCTTAGAGGTGGAAAGAAAGCAAATTGTAACAAACGCCTAATTAATCATCACAGGGGAAAGAAATCTAGTTAAAAACTGTAATAAAGAGAAATTGTTCTTAATGCTTCTTTGAAGTGGGCATAAGTGAGGAAACCCCTATGGTGTGTTTGCAGACCTGACACCCTACGGAACTGACTCCTTACAGCCAGCCTGATATCTTCAGGGTACCTTGTAACGGGCTCTCCAAAACCAGAAAAGCTCCTGTGAAGTACTGTTAGAGCAAGCAACAATTGAGGTATTTTAGCAGTGTTAGTTCTGAATTATTCTCTTCAGGATAATTGCTTTCAGAATTTGGTCCTAATCTCTTTAGCTGCTCCAGCTGGTGGTGCTGCTGGAAAAAGAAGAAGCTAAACTTCTGTGCATGAATTGTTTTCACATCTAGACACCCTGTAGCAGGAGAGGTGTCTCTCAGGCTTCAGCATCCATGGTCTGGGGCCACCAAGGTGCCTGGGAAGGCTCCTGTCAGGAAACCTGGGACAGATCCTGCAGCTGCTTAAATGAATGCATTTACATATTAACTCATTAATAAGTCAGTTAGGCTACTAGCCAGAGTAAAGTTACACGTGTGCATTCATGTTTGCTGGATTGGGCCTCCTGAGATTAATGAAAGTGTATAATATTGGTCAATTTGTGCCAGATCCCATATTACCAACACTAGCACTTAATAAAAGAAATATTGATGAAAATTAGTTTCTAGTGGGACCATAGTTCTGATCAAGATAAGATGCATTTTTTTTTTCAATGAGCTCAGGAGGCAAATTAAAAAGGACTGAAAAATCAGTCCTGTAAATATCTATTCTGTGAGATTTTATTTTGGATTTTTGTTTGTACATTTTTTTGTGAAATTTTGCTTGGTTTTATGTTTATTTTCATAGAACTAGTGTTTCTGTTTTTCTTAAATGTTGAAAATGTCTGGGAATTCTTCATAAAAATTAGAATCATACATTCCACAGAGTATTCAGCCCTTTCCTTAAAGGCAGCTCTTTTTCATAAAGAAGGCTTCTGTAGATTGAGATAGTTCCACCTTGTGTTATTTTATAAATAATATAAATATATTATTTAGATTTCTAAATATATTTATAAGTATATAATATTTGTTTAAAAAATAAATTGTATGCATATGTAGCTCAAAAATTTTTTACACAAAGGACTCATATTTAAGAACCCTGAAGGCTTCTTGGTTTTCTTCTCTTTCATATGGCCTGTCACTTTAACATGTTTTATGTTAGTAGAATGGCAAATTGGCTATATGCTTTAAAGAGAAGCAGCAGGTTTTAATATTTTTATCATCATTTTGTGAAATTTTAACCTGTTAAACTCATAGCCAGCATCACAGGGAGCTGGTTATATCTCGATGTGTATTTTATTAGCACTAATGAATCTCTTTCTGAGCTGAGAAAATAACTTTTGAAATCATCATAATTCATCACAATTATTGGAAAACAATAATTTCCCTTCTAATACAAAAGATTGTTTTGTGAGAAAACAGTGGTGTAAGTATCATAGTGGGAGAGGATGAGGGTTGCTATAAGCAATATTTCCAGATGGGCAGACACTCTGATCTTTATTAAACATAAGATTTTGTTTGCTCTCATTTTTTATAATGTAAAAGACAAGACACAATTGTCCTTTTTGAAACTGTGCTTTCTAAGAGATAGTTTGGACTATTAATCATAGCCCATCATTATAAATCATGATCCTTGTCTGACTGTACTTTCAGCTGCAATCACATTTTAGAGAGGCTAATGTGATTGAGGGGATCATATATGGTGGTATAATAATATTATAGTATATTGGAAAAGACTTTTTGACTGGCACAAGTGAGATTAGGTGATCTATTAGTGATTTAGTGGATACCTTGCACATATGCCTAATGATCTTTTCAATAAAAGAAATAAAATTATAAAATCTACTGGTGATTTAATTTGACCTTTGCACATCTGCCCACAAACTTTCTCAAGTTAACCTCATGTGGACGGTGTAAATCAAGCAGGGGACAGTGACTGAGGAAGCATTTTATTGCAGGAAAAAATTCCCTGAATGCTTAAATCACTTATTTCCAAAGTTTCCAATCACGTTTTTAAGGTAGTACAATGCTTATTAGTAAAAAGGGTCCTTTTTTTTTTATGTGGGGAACTGAGGAATGTGCAGTTTCATAATTTCCACCTCGCTTACAATTGCTTTTAAATCTGCAATTTAATAAAAGGAAGTCTAACAAAAATATTAATAAAGTGGCCATTATCTGATGTAATGGTGTTCTGTTGTGTATTTTTCAAACACTATGTAGACCACACAGGAAATCACTGGCTGGGCAAAGAGTAAATGTTAGGTTTCATTACTTTCACTACTTCTGTGAATTTGCTGCATCTTTAAAATGAGAGATCTTTAAAAAATGACTGTTAGATGTCATCCTTGCATGTACCCATCTGCTCTCCTGTAAATGTTTTCAGATAGAAAATCCATCTGCTTTCCTTCTAAGATTTAAAAGTAGAGTTTGGTTCTGCTTTTCATTATTCTTCCTTTGTATCATTTTAGAATGTGTAAAGAAGAGGTAAATTGAACCACTTGGGTTCAGTAAGTCACTTTTAGATGCAATGACCGCGACACACATTTTGGCAGGACTATGTTCTGTTGTTCATTACCTATTTTTTTACATTCTTTGATAACAAGAGGATAACTTGAAGATAAATGCCATGAAGAACATTTATTTGGATGCTAGCTGCTACAACTGCTTATATAATTATAGATGGCTTTTAGACATGTGTTACCCTGTAAAGAATAGAGAAAGCATTAATAAGGACATTACCTACCTTAGGTATATACATGAGGCTCTTTGACAGTGTCTTTTCATTGCTGTACTCAGTTAACAACAGTAGGAATAATTCAATGCAGAGAACTTTCACAGAGGATGCCAAAGGTACCTAATTCTTTTGACTAAGGAATTCAACAGGGATACATTTCTCATACTGTGGCATATGCTATATTCTCATAGGTTATTTTTGTGTGAGGTGAGAGATCAAAAGATTGTGCTCCTATTTCTATGACTACAATAAAATTGAAAAGAACAAAAGGTAATACTGGTGAATATCGCATAAAACCAATGGGAACTAACATGATTTAGAGAAAAGGACAATTAGAGGAAAAATGAGGACAGCATGCGTCTTTATTGTTCTTGGTTATAGTGTGAAGTCTTGCACCTGCTTGTTAACAAGGTCAGATATGGGATTAAGAAAAACTGAGTGGCTTTAGTTGCACATTTTCTCCTAATAGCTCAGTTTCCTTAATTTAATTCATATGTACATTATTCTGAAATAACTACACTGCTTGATAGTGTTGCAATAAAACACAATGCACACAAATTCAATGTTTCTTAAAAAATTTAAAAGACTTCTCATTGTATTCTATTTATTATTGTGCTTAAAGTCTTTTTTCAGAAGGGAAATTTAATTCTAACTCGAACATGAAGCATTATTTTCAATTAGTAGTCAATCTTATCCTAGATATCTTAAAAATGAACTAATAATTTACAAAACTTAAATGAAAAAACACATATATTTTATTTAATGAAATCTATTGTGTAACTACAATTTGTGGCATATCAGGTTGTATAAAGATTATGTAATTAATAAAGTGCTAAATCCTGTATTTCCCATGCTGTTTATGAAAACTCTTATTCTTAGTAAACTAGATAATTATTGTGATAAGTTAGTATAATAGTATTAGCTCCCTAGATCAGATTAGCTCCCTACAGCTTTTGCACTGAAAAGTAGCAGTGTAGAAGCTTGTTGCGAGGAAACAGAAGGTTCAGCCTGCTGTGTAGTAATAATTTGCATTAGTACCCTAAAGGAAAATGTGGAACACAGCCATATATTTTCAGATCTTATTTCAAAAATTTGATTACGCAGATCTGATTCACTTCCCTATGTCCTTTCTGCTCTGAACAAGAAGAGAGATGAATTTATATTTGAAAAAAAAAGAAGCTTGAGTTCCTCTGCTCTCTACCCAGGACCCCTTCTTTGCCCCAGTACCCTAAGACCAAATGGAGAATAGTGTTAATGGAAGGCTTCCTAGAATGATTTCTCTGTGGGAGCTTTTAGCTTGAATGACTGAATAATATTGAAGGAATTGTGATTTTTAGCTTCTCATTTCACACTGGGTTACGGCTAAAAACTATTATATAAACAGAGAGAAGTTCAGGATCAAATTCAGAAATCCAACTGTATCCCTGCAATGTAGGCATCTGCATGTCAGCAAGGTGTCTGCTTTCCCACTGTGCAGCTCTGGGTGATGCAGCTCAGTTAGGTCAGTCCAGCTGAGACAGCTGTGTGGCTCACCCTCAACCAGGGATGTGCATTGGTTGTCTGAATAACTTCCTAGATTTCACAGTCTATGCTGACTAGGACCTTGATTCCGTTTGCAAAACCTTACAAGTTGTGCCACGGGAGGTGCACTGGAGGAGCTGAGGTTTACTGCTGTGGCTGACAGCTATAGCAAAGGATCTCTGGAACATTGTGCAGGTGGCCAGGAAGGGTTCCCTAAATTCCCAAAACCCACTAGATTTCTTCATGTAGGTAACTGAACTGAATCCTTTGCCTCCATGCAACTCAGTGGGAGTTTAGACCCTCAGTTCCCATAGAGATTCCTACAGTATATTGTTAGCTGTCAGCATCTGGATTTGGATGCTGTTCCTGGTTAAATGTGTCTCTATTCTAGTTAATATTTATTTACATACTTGAGGGAAAACTCAGTTAATCATGGTTTCATCCATATATGGTTAGGAATATTCTAAGCCAGTGTTTCAGAGTATGATTATACTTCTATACCTGCAAAGAAAGTGTAAACATGTCCAGTCCAGCTTTAAGCTACCTATGCAATGTCTGAAGAGTTCTCATGCTGATTGATTTTGTCTTTACTGAACAGCGGCAAAACATAAACGCACACATTGTAAGTAGCTGGTCTGTCCCCAGACTAATCTTTCAGGCTGGAAGAAGCTTTATAGAGGCAAATATACTGTGCTGACATGAATTCCTGTTTCCTAGCAGTATGAAAAAGCGTGTACAAACCCAAGTCCCCCTGACAAGAGTCTTTCAGTATCCTCATTGACTCATTTCAAACCTACACATCTTTGCATCTAGCTGCAGTATGCATTGTAGTCATATCCCTAGGCAAGGTCTGTCCTTCAGTTTATTGATGAAGGGGGAGGTTTACCACTTCAGTTGTACACTTCCTGTTATATCCTTGCATTGCATCTTCCATAGACAGGATTGTTGTCTGCACTTAGACCAAAATACATGAGAACAAGAACCTGGGATGAGGTTGTGTTTTAGTCAGTTTGTACTATATACTCCTGAAGGGACTACCTCTACACAGGGACCCTTCCCAGAAATTTAGAGCTGGTAATATTTATGAGAGTTCAGAGCAGTTGAAACACTAGCTTGAGATCTTTTAAATGGCTAAATTTCAACATACTCCCTAAGGAGCAGGGATAGAGATAATTTCAGACCTGTCAGAGGAAGATCATGCCTTAATTGTACTTCATTGTACTATAAAAAATGAGACCTCTCCACTAGATTTAAGAGTCTGTGGTATTGTGATCTGTGCGAAATCTTCAGGGAACTCATCTAGGATCTTACAGTGTATGTGAAATAAGCTTGTGTCACTAACAAAGGTAGAAATAGTCACATAAATATGATGATTTCTGCAACTGATCTTTTCTAAAAGTATCTCCAGCTTGACAGGGAGCATCTTTTCAGTGTGATTTATTCTGTAATATAGTACACTCCAGTGGCTGCCTTCCAAAAACGCTGTCTTGAGTACCTACTTATGAACAGAGCAGCCCCAAATCACTCAGTTTCATGACTCTAGTGTTTCATTGAAAGATGAACACTGCTTTGGCTGTGGCACAGATGCCAGCCTTTAGAACAGAGCATCTCTGAAAGCATGAAGGACAAGTTACATCTTTCACTAGCAGCTCTTACCATGACAGACGTTCACATTAAGCATCTCAGTTTTAAATGTTGTAGTCTTCAAAAACAAGTTTGATATGTCATGGAGTGTGAAATGACATGGTGTAACACTGCTACTTATATTTGTTAGAATTAAAATCAGCTAACATCTGTCAGAGGTGCCCTCCTTTCTCATTTCTGATTCAAACTTTTCACAATCATAGGAAAGAGATAGAGACAGTGTACTTAGGCAACATGCAAACTACGTCTCTAAACCTCATTTCTAGCATCTATGAAGTTGTAGAAGTCTCTGGATTTTCCAGAAATTTCCACCACTGTAGGGCACTGACTTGTGGGGAGTTTTCTCTTCCACTCACACTGGGATGAGCAAGGACGTTACTGTTTGTCCCTGCTTGGGGGGGTGGGGGTGCTTGAAAACAGTTCCTTGGATGGCGCGAGGAGAAAAGCAGAGTTTGAGGAATGAAGGCTTTGACTGATGCAGTTCTCTGCTGGCACAAGGGCAGAGGTGGTAAGATAAATGGGATTTTCCTACTTCAGGAATGTTCAACTGGAAGACATTACTTTTACTGTAAGTGGAAACTGTCCCAAGGGAAAAGGGCATAGCATAGGGGGCTTCACTGGGGTTGGTAGTTCAGTTGAGTGTCCAGCCAGTGTTCCCAAGTCTGAGACATAGAAACATGTGAGTAATTCTGTGAATTACGCTGAATGCACCCTTTAAATGATGGACCTGATGCTGAGGTGATGGTCTTACCTAAGTGCCTTTGGCATTGCATCTTCAGATGGACCACAGAGATGGCAAGGTAAAATGCACAAATGTGAGAAATTATGAAGGCCAAGGAAGTGAGACCATAAGTTCACTTCTGGAAGATCAGTAACTTGCTGTACTGTTAGGGACATTTGTGAGGAGTTTTTCTTTATTAATAAGGAAAACAGCTTCTAGCTGAAAGTTTCTGACTGAATTCAGTTTAAGGATTAATGATTTTCTCTGATCAGCAGTGGCTAGATTTCTGCTTTTGAACGGGGAGTTGTGTCATTCATGTTGTCAGAAAGACGGCTATAGAGTATTAAGCCTCCATGTTAAGCCATTTTCAGTGATGGAATAATGTATATATTTGACTCATGATTGTAAAAGGTTTTAAATGCATGTCTAACTTTTATTTCATGAGTATTCTTCAACAGATACAATAAGATGAAAAAATAAAATATTTGGAGTTCCCCTTCAGACATTAGTAAAGTAGGTAACATTGTGCTAACCTGTGAGCAGGTAGGACACTAAGGAGTTACGGTTTTCTGTGAAAAGCACAAATGGGTGCTGTAGAAATTTATGCTTCCAGGAATAACATCACAATGTACCTTAGACAACATTTAGAGAAGTAACAAGCTTAGGTCAGTGAAGACATCCAGGACAGTCTTAAAACTACGTTAAAAGGAAACCAATTAAAGCTTGCAGATCAAAAAAAGAAGTTAAAGTGGTCAGCATCTCTCAGAATGGAGCTCTTGGGTCTCATACATTCTCTCCTCTTTGAGATAACTGGGAAGTAAAGGGGATAATAGAGGGCTGGACTAACAGTAATGAGCAAGCAGATGAGAGAAACCAGAGTAGAAAGAGAATGTAAATGAGGCAGAGTAGAAGAAAAGATGAGAGAAAACAGATGGGAGCCAAAAAGCCAATGAAGTGAGAGCGACAAGACTACAATGATTTACACGAGACTTGGTGGAACTCCTCTGGATAAAACACTGAAAGAAACTTATAGCCATAGTCCAACAATGGAAAAAAAAGAAAAAACCCAACTTTTAACATGGTTTTAAATGTGTTAAGACAGAACTTTGTGAATCTTTTCATCCTGGCATTAAAAACAGATATTCTATAACAGGATATTCTGATAGTATTGGTGACCTTTTATAGATTAGATTGAAATAATGAAAAAATTTACATCTTTATTTGAACCAAACTTCAAATTCCTTGAGGTCTATTCTTTGCTGATATATATTTCCTTTTAAAGCTGGAAAGAGCCTACAATTTAATATATATTAAGTATTCATGTAAAACAAGTTAAACATGTAAAAAGCCAAAGCTGAAACACTATTTTTTTCCTCAAATTCACATGATCTAATAATCTTCATTCCCTCCATAGTAAATCATTATTTACAATTATTTAGGATTGTGAATTAAAAAAATTTCTAATTTAATTTTTAAACTTATGGAAAGAGAATGTAGGAGCTATTCAAGGGAGCAGAAGTCTGAAGAAATTTCTTATCAGGATTTTGATTTATTTGCAATTAGAAACAGAGACAAATTGGAAGTTGCATGTGTACCCTGTAGCTGTTGAAATAACAGTGGTTTTCAATTCTAAATGCTTTTTAACTGTAGAATATCTGCATGAATTGCAGATATGCTTAGTATTCTAGAATTGCAGTAGCTTTTTTAAACATTCTTGACCTGTATTAATCAATAGTAATCCCGCTAAAAGGAGATGTTAGATTACAAGCTAGAGTGCTTCTAATTTGTTGGTTTAGTCACTGCTTTTTTTTTTTTTTTCATGATCTGACTAGGGTTCTTTGGTGATTCAATGGAATTTAAAGAGAATGGAGTACAGCCAGAGGGAGATGAATGTATCAGCCTTGGCAGGATGAGCTTATTTTTAAGCATTCTTTTATCTTTGATACTCCTCATCTCTATCTTTGCTTTTCTTGGTGGAAAAAACACTGCAACGAGGCGATGGGAAAGCCAGCTTACTTTTTATTGTAACAAGTAAGATTTACCAGTTCTCATTCCACAATCAAGTCTCTTCAAAGATAACTATTTCCTTCCCAACTGGGTTTCACTTGGACTGGCAGGTTGCCAGTATTCCCAGTGTCAGAGCACCAACTGATGTTTGGTTGGAATTCATTTTAAAGATTTCCAATTAAAACTCAAATTTTTTAGATTTCAAGATATAAAATAAAATAAAGACATTGTTAACAACTTAACAGCTATGACACGAAATTTAAAATTATATTTTTGCCACTTTAGTGTCTTTTAGAATCTAACTTGGGTAAATAATATAAAAAATACAAATTATTTATTTGATGTTAGAGGGGACTCATTGAAAAACTACTTGACTAATAGTATCCATGAGATGTGCAGAGCTGGATTAACAAAAATAGGAAAAAGTCTTGAAGTATCCAATAAGTGAGAAAGCAAAAATTAGATTTTAGATATTATTTGATTGATCTTATGAATTCAAAAAAGTCAAAAAGTGTTGAAAAGAAATACAGCTTGAGTGATTATCTAAACAGTCATTCTGTACATTCCCTTGGCATTATACTGACCTAGGATTCTGGTTTTTCTTCCAAAGACTGAACTATCTTACAGCAACACAGTACAAAAAGTACAGATTTTAATAAGTAATTTTTTCCTTAGCTGTTCATGCTGAAAGGCTGACAAATTCTTTTTGCTTTGGTGCCAAGAATCTTCTAACCTTTCTTGAGGGGGTCACAACTTAAAAATCTACTGGATCACCTCCCATGTATTAGCAATGATAAAAACTTCCTCCTATTCACTGTAATTGTACATCTCCCTATGACAGGTTTGGTAATTTCATGTTGGAAAGGTTATTTTAATGAAGAGTGGATGAGGATAGTATGCCAAATTTCTCAGCTGGTGTAAAATTCCAAATATTTAAATCTAGGTTGGCAACTGAAATTGAAGAACTCACTGCCAAAGTTCTGTTCAGTGTTTTGGAGACTGTTGGTAATCCAAAGGTAGCAGCATGAAAATACTGTTCTTAACTAGTCCCTTAAACAGTTTACAAGATCTGTTGAAATTTCAAGTAAAGAAATAACAAAAGTTTTTCCTAAAGGAGTGATAACTTAATTGCAGTAAGTACGCTTAAGCTGCTAAAGTCAGATCCTTAGGAGAGAAATGATTATGAAGTCCTGACAGGGTTTCTAAAATACTTGGGAAAATTAATGTTTTATTAAATGTATTTTGAGCTCAGTAAGAGGTCCAGTTTCTGTACAGAATGAAGAATTTGAATTACATGACACCTATATATTGTGTCATCTAGATATCAAACTCGGAACTATTTCATTTTATTTTTAAGTGAGGTAGATTTGAATGTACATTTACTTACATTTATTTCAATGTTTTCTGAAACCTCACAATTTTTTTTTTAAGTTTCCAGTCTAAGTTATTACATTGTTTTGATTTTCACTCTGAGAGAGAAGTGCAACAAAAATAAATCTAGAACTGGAAATCGTGCTTAGGGATGTTTTTTTTTGCTTTCCAACACTGTAAATTGAGATGGACATTGGAAGAAGGAACTATGTGATTCAGTTCATTCTTACATTTTCTTGAAGTTAGAATCAATCTCAGTTTCCAAGACAACTGACTATATGAGGATGGACCAGCCAATAATGAGAAACAGCTTTCTTTTTTATTGCTGTAGCATATGGTAGAGAAAGTATTTTTTGTTTCGTGCTGTTGAGGAGACTACCCAATTTATCACTCCAAAGAGGATCCAAAAATTATTAAAGGAGGTATGAGCACTTCAGTTTTTCAAGAGAAGTACAGGGACATAAGTTCATTGGGGAAAGGCAAATTTCAGAAATGTAAAAACGTAATTTTTAGATCCTTTTCAGTTAAATCCCAAACTTCACCTTGATTTTTTTCTCAGTCCTTCTTCAGAGGTCCTGACAACATGAAGAGTTGGTACCAGTGTATTGGCAAATGGAATAGCAATGTGTCAATATGATTCTCTTGGACTGAGTGGGATTGCCTTTCTGCTGTAAAATGCCTGGCACAGATAAAAGACTTCTTCTGTATACACAACTAAAAGTGTTATCATGGATCTAGGAGCACAAGACTCTGCAATTCTTTTGCAGATGTCAAATAAAGTCTGCTAGGGGAAATGTTGGTTCCGTAAAGTCAATGGAAGCCTGAGTAAAATATTAAATCACATTGCAGTATACCTACAATTTCATATTTTGTTTTTAAGTCTGAGATTCTAAGCGCTTTGATGTTCACTACTCCTTCCTTGCAAAAAAAAACCCCACAAAACAAAACAAAACAAAACAAACAAACAAAAAACAACAAAAAAACCTAACTAAAGAAATAGTGAAACATTTATGCAGGAATCATGTTATTCCTGAACTCTGTGGTGTTGTGTGCAGTTCTTTTTTAGAGATTTTATTGTTTCTTTTTTTTTCATATCCTTTTTCCCTCATTTTGCCCATGAATGGAATACATATCCTTTTGTACTATTATTATTTGAGTTGATACAGTGTCTTCTGATCACCTTGGCTTTTGTTTCAGATATTTTTTAATGCAGATTCTTTTACTATTTTTTGTATTTTATTAAACGTCTTATTTGTGACATTGATTCCTTAATATATAAACTTCTTTCTAGAGGAAAATGCTTCCCTTTGAATTTTATGTATAAAACTTTTTTTTATACTGCTGAAATCAGAAAAAAAATTCCTGTTCTCAACATGTCATATTTGGTTTCATATTTCCCTAAACCTTACTTCTCTTCAACCCTTTCTTTGGCTCCAGTCTTTAAGTTATAAGGGTAAACCTCTTGCAGGAGAGTGTTTCTCATTTTAAAACAGCCTACCTGATGATTCTCCCTGAACAAGTCTGGTACTTTTATTTGTGAATTGAGTCCTTGCAGTCACGTTCAATTCAGTTGATCTCTAAGTGCTGACATCCAATTTTCTCTGTCTTAGAAGTCTATCAGATTTCCTCTATTTTGTTGAGTAAAATGAGTGTAAAAGAAGAGCAGGGATAGAGTAATATAAAAGAGACAGGATTCCTCCAAGCTACACAGAGCCAACACCAGATCATATTTCTAACCAAACAGTAGCTGAAACTGCACCAGAAAAAGTTGTAGTTTCTAACACCATGTGGTACCTTGGGATTAATGCATTAGTGAGTGTTCCCCCTGGTCCCACAAACATCTCCTCTTTCTCTCAGAGAATTTTCTGGGAGAGTGGGAGGGAAGAGGGAGGAGGAAAGGGCAGGGATTGAAAAGTGCTTTTCTGGGTTGCCTTACATTATCTGACAATGTTTCTTCTAAATCCTCAATAAAATTATATCAGAACGGGTTCCATTAAGTGGCATTCAATTTAGGTAAAGTGAGAACACTTGAAGTTTTTGTACTAAGTTTTTACTTTTGTAATAGGCCTTATTATATGATGGAAACTGTATTTTTGGCTATCAGAAAGAAGGCCAGCTGGTCTGTTTAAATACATGCTAGATGTGTTGAGTTGGTCCAAATGAGTTTGACAAAGTGGCCCCAGCTCCAATGACAAGGCTCTGCCAAGCATGAAGCAAACATACCTGTGTTTACTTACACAGAAGTGGTGAATGCTGGTGCTGCCTGTAGCATCAATAAGATCAAGGGCACTTCTTGTTGGTTAATTTGGTTTGGATGTAAGAAAATGCCTATATGTTCCTTGTCTACCAGTGTATGTTGTTCTTCATCAAAAAACAGGAGAGAAAATAATATACTGCATCTTGCCTTCAGAGCATCAGAAAAATACTAGTCATATGAGCAATTTTCTGAATAATATTACTTAAAAGGAAAAGTAACAATACAGACTAAAGTGGCAGCTGCTATCCAGAAAATTCTGAATTTCCTGCTTAATGATAAACTGGAAAACCAGAGAGAAAATACCATTAAAAGTAGTTATGAGTATATGGAATAAAATATAAGACAGAGCAAGAAAGCATCTGTAAGAGAAAATATGTAGAGACCTCTGAGAAAAAAATTAAGACAACTTCATGTACTTTTTATTCACAACCATGTTGATGAATACAATATGTGGAAAATTATGGTTTTCCAAATGGCTATGACCTTGATAAATAATTTGATTTCTAGAAAATGGAGTTTTTTCTTTTTATTTGAAAGGAAAAAAATCCCTTTCTGGGCAAAATGCACTTTTCAGAAATTAAGAAAATTTCTTGGCAAAAGTGATTTTTCCAAGGGATCTCTGTGTCCTTTTATCCACTGAATCTATTGCTCTCATGAAAAACACAACCACTCCAATTCTTCTGCCTGGGCATTTTAAAATCAGATTTACCTTCTTTTCCCTCCCTTTCTTCCACATCTCACTTTTGCAAGAACTGAAAACTACTTTACACTTGTCAAGTTATAATCATTTGTGGTGACATAAGCAGATTGTTGACATTGCAAACTAAGCTGTTGTATAATCAATAAAAGTAGATTTTAGGTAGCATATGTTCTTCATTACTGCTGCGCGTTGAAGCGCATGCTATACCCCCAACAAGGTGTGTAGATTTTGGACCTGGAGACAAACTCATACTCTAGAGCCCTCTTCTATTAATTTATCCAAAAAAAGCACCACTTCTTTCTTTTCCCCAATTTTACCATTCCTGTGGAATGTCAGAAAAATAGGTACTAGGCTTTCCTTTCTCTTATATTATTCTTAGACAGCTAAATAATTTTAAATATTTCAAGTACCCTAAAATATACTGAAATGTAGAATAGTCTCAAAATAATGTGCTTATCTGTAGATGTAAGAAATTCCTTGGAGGTTATGTCATGCTGTCATTTGTTTTGTGAATTCTGTAAATGTGACACATTGAGGCAAATTATTACCTCTGTATTTAAGTATTTCTGATACTACAGCACTTTCTTATGAGCAATCTTATTAAGATTACTGGCAGCAGCGAACTGTTTTAGTAGTATTATTAGTTTATTATGTTAACATTTTAGGCCAAGTCTTTTATGATAAAATACTACTGAGACAAATTGCTTAGTAAAAAGGCAAAACTGATAGTTATTTTGTTACAGAAAATACTGTAGCATTTTCAGCCTTGATAAGAGTGTAATATGTTTTCTAAACAATTTCTAAACAAATTTTATAACAGAAGAGGTACCCCTAAATGTGGATATTATATTTATGGCAGAAAAGCTTCTAATTATTTACCTTCTTTTTCTCCCATTAAACAGAATAATGAGCATTGAACTGATTTTCTGGTAGAAACATGTTACACCATGAAAGCTAAATGAAATCCTAAACAATACTTAGTGGTAAAATTTGGCAGTGCATATGCATGTGTCATGCCATTTCCCATACAAGTTAAAATGGCTTTGATAGAAAAATAATTGGCTTTAAATGGTGGGATTCCATATTTATAGCATTTTGCTTTCTCAGTGTTGGAGATGCTATTTTAGGTTATTCTGTGTTTTATTTTAAATGCTGTCTTGCAAATTAAACCTCTACTTCCTCCCTCTCATATATCATCTTCAGTTGTGCAGCTCTTGGAAGCCACATCAGTCCTTTAGCTAACAACTGGAATTTAGTAAATAAATTGTTCACAAGAATGGCATGTTACCAACTAGTTTTATTTCAGATCTGAGAAGTAACTAAAAGGTAAAAAAACAAGGGTTTTTTTGCATCATGTAAGTACTTCCACAAGAGTCTGAAAAGACAGAGGAATATTTAATAGAAAATGCAGATTTTCTGAACTCTGTTTTTCAGGGTAAAAGTGTTCTGTGTCCTGCCATTGTTAGTATTATCTTGGCCTATATTTCCATAGAAGGTTTTATATTTGTAAGCTTTCCTTTGATACTTGAAAACTTGCCTTTTAATGTAACCTTTTCTTTAAAGCTATGCTCATTTGAGACATGCTCAGGCCCATGATTTTTGAACAAGCTTGCTTACCATGATCTTTAGCCAATCCCTTTACCTATTACAACTTGACTTTGAATTTTACTCCATTTTGAATATGGACATGAGTGTGCACAGTACATCTATATATACTTTTGCCTGTGTTTCAAGAATTTGGATAATTTTATTTGACTATGCTATTAAATTTTAAGTGCATTCTGGAAAACATAAAGTAATACTTCTTCTCATAGTTTTTCTGTCTGTTAACTTTTCCTTGTTTGGTCCTTTTTATACTAGTTCAGAGACTCTGACTGAGGCATATTGTAGATCAAATGTAGAAGATTCCTTATAATTACATTGAAACCACCTTTCTAAATAATAAAAATATATGGATGAGCAGATATTTTAGACAATATTTCATATACTCTTTGACTGCATAAGATCTTGCAGTTCCAGCTGCACGAATTCAGGAAAATTACATGAAGGATGCCAAAATAATTATTCATTTAAAAAGGAACCCACAAATAACAGCCTTAGGCTCTGAAAATGTCTTTAAAAGCCATAAAAAAGTGCAAGAAAGCAAGAAAGCAAGCAAGAAAGAAAACAAACAGTGCTTCTAAAACTTTTCATTCAGTGGCACTTAGATGCTCCTGCAATTATAACATTTAAAATTTTTAAGTTTATAAATGATCTTTAAATGGGTCCATGCATGGAAGACCTTGACCCTTTAAACATTTAGGCATGTGATTAAATTCAAAACCATACGCAAATCCCAGTGACATGAAAATGATTTGCAATACTGAGGGCTTCATATTGATGTCCCCTGGAGATAAAAAATATACTTTTTTTTTTCTTCATATTGATGTCCCTTGGAGAAAAAAAAAAAAAGTATATTTTTTATCTCCAGAAAGCAAGTAAGGTAACTATAAAATAAAAGTAAGGACAGGAATATTGACTGTTCTTAAAAAAAGAAATAGGGAAGAAATGCAATTATTAAAAATACATAAAAAATAAAGCTAGAAGAATAAAAGAAAACATATTACAGTAAAGGCTGTAAAGATAAAACTTCTATGAAATATATGCCTTAGAAATATAATGCAGAAAAGGTTGGCAGAATTTTGGTATGTCTTGGAGGATAAATCCAGGACAAATATGGTCAGATGAAAGTTGTCAAGGGGCTTTGAGAGAATGTTCTCAGATTTGGCCTTGATGAACTTAGGCTGACAACAGAACGGGCACAAAGGAATGTTGTGAAATTAAACCAAAATTTTAGTGGGAGACACTATTATAAACTCAATTGATGCATAAAAAAGTATTATGTGTGAGTTGTACAGAAATTCTACGTAGCTTTCTGTGAAAACAGACATTACTTGATACTGTGTTATATTAAAACTTTGCAAACAACACATAAAAATAATAGGTACTGTAAGTTCCATATACCTATAGGGGCAATCCTTTAAATGCTCTCTGATCTGTTTCTATCAGGGAACATTCAACAACTTACTTTACCTTGTGTGATTTTAAGGTAGGACAGCATAGTGATTGTTTGGTACACTATTTTATTTGCATGATGTGAAACTGAGAAACTTTAGGCAGACCTACATTCTTTCAAATAACAGACTGGGTCTCCATTTGGTGGCTAAATCTCCAATATCATAGCACTAATGCATTCTATATATCTACATTCTTGCAAAATACAAGTCTGGTATAACTGAACAAATAATAGTGCATTTATAGGTTTTTTTTCCCTACTTGTTGAAGTTATGGACTTTAGAGTCTTCTGCATTTTCTCTCAAGGTTTTTCAAGAGACAGCTGGGTAATTTATTCAAGGCGTTTAGCCGCTTTTAGTTTTAACTGATTCATCTGTGAAGTGGGTAAAGAAATGCCTCTTTAGAGAAGTGTGCAATCAGAAACAGCTATACTGATTTATACCAGCTGAAGATATGAACCTTTCCATTTTTCAGTGTTCTCAAAGTACTTTGAGATAACTGAATAAAAATACTAGAGGGTTCTAGGGAAAGAGTGAATAATTTATGTTACTAAGCTATTCCAGTCTGCAGTTTTAGAACAGCGTGGATTATTTTTCTGTTACATAAATTATTGTCCTGGGCTGGTATTCCCGCTTGTTTCCTTTTTAAATTAACAAGACAGCAAAAGAATTGTAGCTATTTGCATAACTTTAGCTTTCTTTGGAGATTTCCAGCTCTGTGTTGTGGTGCTTAGAGAGTCTTTTCTGCATTGGGTACTTCTCTGCAATCTCTTCTGGGAGAACAAATGTTTGGTAGCATCCTAGCCATGTGCTTTGAATGTACAAAAATAGAATAAAAGAATAAAAGAAACAGAGTCCCTTGGTAGAATCGCTTTAATGTCTTGCATCTGATGTTCAGATTGGTGGGGAGGGGAGGATCACATGCCTGATGTTTTCTCTAGAACTACACCCAACTGGAAGCCATCCCTTGGCTTCTCTGCAGACAGCAGCATACCCAAATGGAACATATTAATTCTTTGGGGAAATCTCCTTAGTCAGACAAAAAGAAATCTTTTCAGCTTCCCAGATACATGCTCTGTTCCCAGTACCATCAGACTGAAAGAAGAATCTGCATTACGTTGATCTGGAAGAAACAGTTTCACTCAACTTCAGGGTTTAGATAAATAACTTCTGGGATGCAGCTGCTCAAGCTTTCAGGTTTTGACATGTTTGTTAATGAAAATGAATGAGAAAAGAAAGAAACAGTCAGCAAGGCAAGATGCCCCTGTAACTCTGCTGTCATCATTAGGTGAATATGGTATACCAAATATTTATGCTTCTATATAACTCAGATCACAGAAAATAAATATCACTTTTATGTGTTTTATTTTCTTTGGAGAAGGAAGTGGAGGATAGTGTGAGTCATAGTGGAAGAATAAAATCTATTTCTCTTCTGACAAAAGCTGCTTGTTTTGTCAGAGAAGGATCCTAGCATTAGCTTCAGTTTGCTGATAAGCTCTGGAGCCTGACTGGCTTCAAAAGGAAGTGATGGCCTGCCAGTCCCCAGTCTGTACCTGTCTGCTGACCCATGGCCAGAAGCCAAATCATATTTATTACTCCTGCTGGGCATAAGATAGCGTTCCTAGCAGGGTCTGAATGCAGGCTGCTGGTGCAACCTTGCAAAGATTTCTGGTGAGTAGAATTTTGACCCTTTGCACCATAACAAATCCTGCCAGCTGCAGCCTAACTTCTGAGCATAGGGCTGGTCTGAGGAATCTGGGAAGGTAAACATGAATATCTATTAGTGTATGACCAATATTATTTGCCTGCTTTAAAAAAATACACCCCAACATATTTTCTGTTAGGATCAGATTCAGAAGGTTCTCTTCTTAGGCAGCTGAGAAGGGAAGTGAGTGGTTATAGGAGCTCCTGTCGAGGTAGTCAGTGGATGATTTTTCCTTTTTACTCCTTGCTGTGCGCTTCAGAGTGTAGAAGAGATAGAAAAGATATAGGGTCTGATGATTTTCTGCTCCCAATAGATAGTTAAGGGGATCAGGAACTGTCACTGCCTGTCCAACCATCCTGAGGTAGGAAAAGATTGTTTACAAGGGAGAAGTGATCTTCATGTTGTTTTCTGTAGGCTTTCTTTACAACTACCAGCCTCAAAACATTTTCTTCCCCTGCCCATGGCAGGAGGGTGTGGGCTAGATGATTTTTAAAAGTCCCTTCCAACCCAAGGTATTCTATGGTTCTATGATTCTGTGATTTTCCTAAAGGCAGATACTCACTCATACGAAGGTGCTAAAGCCTGAGAGATGACAAATGACAAAAGGTTTTATGTATGTCCTGTTGAAATTAAGACTATATTTTAAAATGTGTGTGTATATCATTCCTTATAGAGCTTCATAAGATAGGAAAGTGTCTGTCATTTTTGTGAAAGAATTTTTGTGTGTGTTTCTTGCCATAAAGCAGTTACTGCCGAGGCTAGACAAACATTACAGATGTCCTACCTACAATAACTCCAAATGCTGTTTTCCAGATGTTACATTGCTCTTTTCTGAGTGGATATATCATAGAATTAATTCAAAAGATTAACCAATTTAATATCTGTAGATTAATGTAGAAGACTGGATTAAAGATTTAGGAACCAAAGGTCTATATAGTCTCTGCAATTGAGACCCTCGTGGATGTCATCTTTTTGAAAGACCAAATAGTAGCTTTGACTTCTGTAACAAGAAAAAGGGACACTCTGAGGTGTTTAAGAGAGGAGTCAAGCTTGCTATCCCAGTAAAGAGATTATATATATTTTTTTTTTTTTAGTTTTCCATGATATCTTTCAAAATGAAAAGTCCTTAGCAGTTCTTCTGTATTAAATGATGAACATTGTAAGATGGATGAGCTCTGAAATTCCATTTCCCTCAATACTATGGAGGATGAAAAAGAAATAATCCACACAGGGCATACAGGTTAGCTCTTCTGGTACATTGTGTGCAAAGTAGCAGTAGCAAAGTTATGTCTTAGTTTGTGAGACAACAACATCCTACAGCAAAAGTAGGATGCTACTTTTCTGGTGAAATGTGACAGACACTGTGTACATTTTTAAAAGGAAAAATTCTTTCTTTCAGAAAAAAAAATTTCTTAGCTGTTATTTTGGTAAAGTGAATTCAGGTAATATTGAAAGAAGTAACAGAACACTGAATTCTAAATCTCACCTCCAGTTATTAGCATTATAGCCTTCTCATTTCTAGACCTGGGATTCCTATATATAATTTCTGTAGAAATTTATGAATGTGCTACTATTTCCTGTTCAGGACTATTAAAGATGGTGTTAATAGCTATTCCTGGTTCCTTGTGTCAAAAGACCTTACTTTCAGTATTTAATAATTTTCCTATTGCTACTCGGTGTGGCTGGCAGTTTTAATGTCAGACATATTTATTTGACAAAAAAATTGAATAAACTGTGTCTAAGCAATTTTTCCTGCTTCTGTGAATGAGATTAAGGGTCAAATGCATTGTTTTGCCCATTGTTATTAAAAAATGTGCTGACATCTTTACGCTTAAGAGCAAGGTCTTGAAATGTGGTAGAAGTGTGGTAGATTTTCCCAATGTTTCCAAATAATAAGACTCTCAAAAATTTCTTTGTGTATTAGACTGGTGAGGCTTGTTACTGCTCAGCAACTTGAGCTTGCAACTAGAGCTTCTCTGCACTGAACACACTCCATTGTCTGACTGCTGAGTTTAGTCTGTGCTGTACTCTGTGGTGCTGTTACTTTGTTTGACATGAAGAAAAAAAGCAGAGCCTGACTTGAATTTGAGGAAATATGAATGGAGAGGAGGAGGGCAAATGCTCAAGTGGCTGCAGATAGGGAGGGTTCTTCATAGGATCCCTCCTTCTTTCAGCCTATAAGATGTATGGTGCTATGGGGACAGATGAAGATTGTGTATCAGCCACAGTCCTCATCAGTGATCAGGATCCATGCCACATGTGTTGCAGACGTGGGGAAGTTTGGGAAGTATGTGTTGCTTCAGACAATGAATTTGTAATTAGAGTGTCAGAAGGTATGTACATAAGATAAGACGTGGTTGCATAGGAGACCTTTATTCCTGATATTGTTCCCTAGCTTTGTGGAGATTAGCCTGCCAAAGCTCAGACACTGTATTGTCGAATGTAAGTATTCATATGTGTACTTTATGTGTCAGAGAGTTTTACATCGTGGAACAACAGGAAAAAAAACCTAGAGGAGGAGTGATTGACTGCTTGCCTCCAGACCATGTCAGCTTGAACCTGTAGCTGGCGGATATTTGTTTCAGCTATTATAAAAAAAGTCCAAGAGATGGCAAGTCTCCAATTTTCTTAAATATTTTATTTATATTATTATTTATTCTTACTATTTAAAAGCTTGTTCCAATGTCTGAAGTACAGGTGTCCTGCTGCAGCTGCTTCAGGTCCTGTCCACAGGGTACAGAACAGGTTATTTTTTAACTCTTGCAACAACTTACATATTTGTGCACTTTTATCATGTTTGCTCCCATGTCATGCAAATCAAATAATTATATTATTTATCCACTTAAGTTATGTTTTTTAAAAGTTTTTTTCATTTCTTTTGATCTCTCCAGTTGGTCTAGATCCTTCTTGAAGTGCAATGCTCAATACTGGAATCCATATTTCAGCAGAGGCCTACTAATGACTTGTATAAAAAGGAATATTTCACAACTTATATCACTTTGCCTGTAGATATTTGTGGTGCAATTTCAGCAAAATCACCAAAAAATTTTTAAGTGGCCTCTATCCTTTTTTTAATGTAAAACTGTATTCATTGACATGCTTCATGCTCTGACAAATACTTTTTTCTTCATCTGAATTATTTTTTTTAGTGATTAACAAGTAAAATTAACATTTTCCTAATATTAAAATTACTTTTGAGGCAAAAAAAAAAAACCAAAATAAAGTTTATAATGCATAGATCAAAAACTAAACTAAAGAAAAACCTAGAGAATTGTTGATATCATTTATGTGTCTTTCTTTTTTCCTGCAGAAAACCTAAACCATTCCACAAAAATGTGATTTTTTGGACTAAGGGGTTTATCAAATAAACAATAAACATTGAACTTAAACAAATAGCATTGCTCATGCACAAAATTAATCTTCACATTCTGACCAGTGTAGACCAATTGAGATTGGACTACACTGGTGAGAATGTGAAGATTTTTCTAGAGTTAATTTTTCTGGGATAGAACATTCATATATGTATTTGCCTTTTAATGTTAGCCATATCCCCCTGATTTAGAACAGCCATTACAGGCCTAGTGTTTGTCAAACCAGTGCAGAAGGCATCCTCACTCCTTCCCTCTGGAGTCAGCCTGAAAGAACACATCTGCAAGTGTAGAGCAAAGGGGCTTATCTTCTCCTTCAATACATCTTTCAGGCTTTGAGATTGGAGAAGGACAAAATCAAAGTGGTAAAATATCCACACACAAGTTTGTCGAGGAAGGGGTTAAAAAAGTGGAATCTTTGTGACTGTAAAGGGCTGAATTATCTTCCTGACACCAGCAGGGGTTGCTGTCACTAGTTCGTGGTTGTCACATTCCTGTTATGCTTGACCTTGGAAAGGCTTGACAACATAGTCTGGATTTGATTAAGGGAATTTCATGTTTTTCCTTTGCTAGAGTCACCCCCCACCTCGACAAACATTTAAAAATGTTAAGGAGTAAAAAAAAAAAAAAAGTTTGGAAAGCAAACATTTTCCCAAAAGAAATTTATAGTTCAAATTTACACCAAGTTCACACTAACTGGAGCAGTCCGGGTTTCCAGTCAGGCTTTGAGAGCTCTCTGTAAACCATTAGTCACTTCCCTGGAAGAGGCAGCTTTTTATAGGCAGCAGGATAAAACAGACACAGATGTGTAAGTAATATTAGAGGCTTTCACATGTACCTGCCTTTTTTTTCTCAGTCATACAAAAGAAAAAAGACTGATTATAGAAAGAAATTCATTGAAGCCTTGGACTTGAACTGCTACCATGGAGATTTGTTTAATGAAAATAAAATCTCTTGTGTTGTCGTTTTTTCTGGTTGTGAAAATTCATATAATGAACATGGAAGTTCTTTTAATTTTATCAATTTGGGTTCTTTGCATTCTACAGGACTGTGATTATGCCAGCTGCCAACGAGTTTGATCCAGAAATTGTCCTGGTGTCAGCAGGATTCGATGCTGTGGAAGGCCACGACCCTCCGCTGGGCGGGTACAAAGTCACAGCTAAATGTAGGTATTGCCATCGGCATGCGTTTCTGAGTTGTTATTTTTTCTAGTTAGGAACCTTATTATATAAGTCCAGTTCACATCTGTGTTACTGTTTTGTGAGATGACACCTGTGTCACTGAGGGCAGGGACTGTCCAGCAGTTAATACCCTGAGATGCCTGGAGAGCTGCAGTGCTTGCCCAGCTCATGGACAAGGTGGAAACAAACATGTTAGAGTTCCTGGCTCACTCCCTTATGTTCCTCTTGGCATTTTTGTCTTGACATTCTAAAGCATTACTTTTCTGGCATTCAAATAACATTTTAGATGTTTCATGCTTTTCAATAGGCCCCAATTTCTAAATGCTAGAGTAAGTTACTTCTCTTTAAATATATATTTGAGATTTTAGACTTTAGATGCCTAAATCCAATGTCATATTGCTCTTTTGTTATTGTAATCTTTTCAGCTTCGTGGCATTAATGCTGAATTACATCAGTGTTTATGAAGGCCAAATTTTTCTAAAAGACTACTCTGCTGGGTCTCAGTATTTGGATGTCCATTTCAGTCTTTCAAAATGTGTGCTTATGGCAGAGATTTAATACTTTCTGAAAGACAGATCTGTCTGACACATCTCATTTGTAACACTCCAAAATCCCTAGCTCTTACTAGACATTGTGGCCAAACTGATTCTCAGCCTGGGATGTTAAGCAAGGCTGGCTGATGTAGTAACTCTTTGTACAGAATGTGGAATGTAACATTGCTTTATATCAATTTCTTTACATGGGGTGACACAAAATTGTTTCCTAATGCAATGCTGTGAATAATTTTCTTCAGTATGTCTACTTTTATTCAGTATATTCAGTCCGTAATATCACTTCAACAGCTATTAAATATGGACCTCTGCTGCTAATGGCAAATGTCTTGGGAAAGTCTGGAGTAGCCAATGAGAACTTAATGGTGTTTAAAACACTGCAGAAATGGACTGCAGTTCAGAGGGTTTTGTCCTTCTAACCTCTGCCTTTTGTTACAGAGCAATAGACTTAAGCTGTTGTTTCCCTCAGAAATTTTTTATTTTAATTTTCACTGCATGCTAAACAGGCTCCCCTGAATACCAATGAAAGTGATGGAGGAACAGAGTGAGAGTCCATAGGGGTGTGCTGCAACGAGGGAGATTGCAGAGAGCAGTGCAGGGGTCTGCCCAGAGACTCTTACACAGGTGCTAATGCACAAAGGGGCTGGAAATGGAATATCCCTCTGGCTGCAAGTTAGACATATTGAGTTTTAGCACAGCTTTTCAGCTTAATGTAGTGGTCACACTGGAGAGAAAAGAAGCATAGCAGGCAGTGTTCATGTTTGAGTATCATTTCCCTGTGTATTTTGATTTTTAGTAAAACATTTTGCAGGAAGAAGTGAATGATTTACTCGCTGTTTTTATCCATGTGTGGTTCCTGGTCAGTGGCACCATCCCATGAGCTTGTGTGGCAAGGAGGTGAACTTTTAGCTGGTACTAAATTAGATATTGTGTTGAGAACCATTGTATAACTATCTGTATTTAGCTGCTGAGAAGGTGTTCTACGTATCCCTTAAGGATGCAAGATGCTTTGGCATATATATTATTCTGGCGTAGCAACTTCAACAATTTAACTAGAAATTGCAGCAAAGAAAAACTGTCTGACATTAGAATTAGTGTTAATTTTCATTCATTAATTAATTAACTCTTCATAACTTTTTATGAAATCTTAATACATTTTCTAATATAAGAGGCTGCACAATACTTCTGCATGTGTGTCTGTAAGCAAAAAAAAGGTCATTTTTTGCTTACAGACAGAAAAAAAAAGCCAGTGTAGGTGGCTCTTGTTTAAATTAAGAGAAAAGCCGAGATAGACTCAGATAATGATCATGCACCTGAGGGATGAATAAAGCCCTTTTTACTGAGCCAGAGGAATTTATTATTTCCCCAAAACAAAATTCTCCACATTCCACCATTCTATTTTAGAACATAACATACTATATGTGGTATGTAGGAAAATGAACATTCTATTAAAAAAAAAATAGGTCCAAAGAGAAACTGTCATATTGAACATTTAAATGGATACCCAACAAGTAAAGCTGAACCTGTAAATATTCTTACTTTATAAATCTTTACCACTTTGTGTACACTAAATACATTGAATTTTCTGATTTCTATGATTTAATATAAGCTTTACAAATTAGAGACAGATTGAGATCAAAGGAGAGAAGATTGATCCTTAGCTACTAACCTTGCTCTTAAAGAGCATTTAGAGGCCACTAGATACTTGGTAATTAATTTTTTAATGTCTTTCCATCAGAGTACTATCGAAGAGAAAAAATTAAAATTTATTAACTAATCAATCGTCCCAAGTTATAAAGTAAAAATCATTGAATGAAGATAGTAGATTGAACTAATCACAGCCTTGGAGTAACCATATAGCAGACAATTATATTCAACAAAAAATGATCTGGTAATGAATCTGCACAGTTTGAGAAATGTAAACTGTAATCTGCTTTTACCCAGAATTTTAATTTTTTTCTATATTATCATACAATCTTATTTACTGAAGACTTGCCATTTCTCATTAGTAAAGAAACATATCAGCAACAAAATAATCATATATATATTTGCAGCTGATTTTAAATCTGTGAGTCTGTTGTGCATGTCAGGATTTATCACAGTGAGATGACTCTCAACTCCTGTGGAAGGCTGTAGAGTGGAATCTGGCCAACTGAAATCAGTGATGATAGCAGAGCTTGGAGATATCTCACTTCCCAATTTATCTCTAGTTGTATTAAGTAATGAAATCACTAATGGTCCATTAAAAAAAATAAGAGATAGTGTTAAAAACAGATTGGAAGGGAAGTTTGAATCTTTCCTACCTTACTGCACTTTTCAGATCACTTTCCCTATATTTACAAATTGGTTTTGCAATTCCTCCTTATCATCTGTTGGTTAGTTTTCACTAAACTAAGCAATATTTGAGTAATATTTTACCTGTCTGTGAAACAGATTTGTTTGGTGCAATGTAGAATTGAGAATGAACATTAAGTAAAACATTTGTTTCAACCTCAACTTTGAGGATTTCACAGGCACATTTTTCTTTATGTTAGCTCTTTGTGCCAATCCTCTCTCTTAATGAAGTGCTATGATTTCAAAAGGTGCTTGTATAATACACCTACATACACATACACATCTTGAAATATATACTCAACCCATGTGCATAAACTTTGTGATGGGTTTTATATTATTTTAAGAACAAAAAGGGCTTCAAAGATTTGATGTGACTGGTGGCATATGGTAGAACTTGTTGCTGCTGGGAAGTTCTCAGTCCTTTGGTACAAACTACATTCCTAATATCTTAGTAAGGAAAGGCAAGCTTTATTGACAACACTGATGAAAGGCCACCTAGCATAATTAGAAACAGGTACACTATTGAATTCACAATCACTTTGCCCTGAAGAAGGTCTTCCCCCCTAAAAAGGGTTTGTGTCAGAAAAGGACTTTGTTTTTCCAAATAAAAACTTTCTGTCTGCTAAAAATATTATCTTTACTCACAGACACTGCCTTGCCTGTGGCATTATGCTATGGGAACTGCACCAAGTTTAACATCAAAAAGTAAAGAGAAGAAAGTGATGCAAAGATCATGTTAAACTTCCCTGGTAGTCCTCTTGGCCCAGTGTCTTGCATCAGTAAAAGGTGCCAACTCTTGCTCAGGAGCTTCTCTAATATCTGGAATGCTCTGTCAGGAATATTCAGGCAACTAATCTTAGATTTTGCTGTCTGTGCCCCTTCTGTAGCTGAAATAGCAGAATACCTTTTGCAATGTTAAGTCCATCTTCAGTACTAGCATGGCTCTGTTCCTGTTTCTTGGCTAAGTGGTTCCCCAAGATGTAAGGTTAAGGTGGTTGCAGCAGCTGGAACTCTCCTACACAGATTTATGCAGAGTAACTATTAAAGTGTTTGGGATCTCTTTGTTTAGATCAGAGACTGTAAAAGTCCTTTGATTTTATTGTAAAATATAATCAGGTGAGAAGGAAACATGTCTCAGTTCCTGACTAGTCCAATGGTTTCTTTTTATTAATAGAATTTTTTTTCAATAAGATAACACAAAATATTAGCACCATGTAACATGTATTATTAAACACTATTTTTATAAAATTCACTTTTTGCACTGGAGTAATAAAATTTGTATTGACAATAAAATATAAGAAAAATAATGGTAGAAGAAGTAAAGGAAATAAAGGAAATTTATATTTAGAATAGTAAGGATATGCTTAAAGAGTATGAATCTACTCTTCCCTGTTATCCTGATGATCCTTAGATAGAACTACTGAAGATAGAACTGATAGATTTTGTGCTTTATTTTACAGTTAATTTTTACATTTTCTGCTAAAACATATAGTATTATCACACAATTTGAATTTTGTGTAGTGAACAAGTCTGAAGAAGATCTGTCAGATCAGATCATAAATTTGCAAGTTGTTAGATCTTTAAATGAACTGTTTTTAAATTTAGTTCTGCTAGCTGAAGATCTCCATGTAACATTATTCTGGGGTGAAGTCCTTTCTCTTTGTTTTATAGAACAGCCCTTAGAATAATGCTTGCACTAAAGCCACTGAGATCACTTTACTGTTCAAGTAAATATTCTACATAATTGCTCATTAAATTGTGACCATTCCATAAAAAAATAAAGTAAATAGAGAAGTGTCAAGCAAGAATGAAGATCTTTTTCAAGGTACTTAACTTTGTGAAGCACTTCACTTGTTAAGGGCTATGATGATTTACTAGAGTTTTCCTGTTGTTTTACTCTCCTATTCCAAAGATGCTATTTGACACCAGAGTGCAAAATAGAATCAGCAATTAGCAGTAGGAAAGGATACCACAGTGGGCATTAAAAGAGTAAATGATATTTTGTCTGTTGGAATATTTGTCTTCTGTTATGCCAAATTTGTAATGAAAAGTTGATCCAGTGCCTAGAATATAACCGATTCTATCTAAGCTGATTTGCAACTTTTAATGTTTCTATTTGAGAAAATTGCAATAACTCCCTTAACCTATCAAAAGCTGCATTATGTTGTAATACACTCCATTCAAGTGGGACCAATGAAAAAAGTGCTGTAGTTATTAGCAGTTTCCCTTCTCATGAGCCCAGGTTATTTCCAAAGGATATGCCAGCATAACTGGTAGATATTAATGTATAACAAAGACTGCTGACTTACACATAGCCAACAGCACTTCTGTGAGGAATCTCTTCTCATGGCTGGAATTGATACTTCGCAGGACACAAGAGCAACCAGGCTGAACTTGGGGGCCTCTTGGTTTCCTGTTGCTTTGGCCTTCACATTTCAGTTCCAATTCCCACTGGGAGTAATGAGTTTTGATAAAAAGATCTCTGAATGTAACATGAAATGCTATAAAAAGATAAAATACCTAGCATCTTGGCACAAGCAAATTCAGAAGCGATGGGCGCAGTTGTAATGAAGAGATGGCACGATGCTGAAACAAATGATCTAGCATGATGTACCAGCTGTCACTGGAAGGCTTTAAAGGAGACTTATAAATAGCTGGCATCCTTAGAATTAGGTATGCCATAGCACATTCAGAAGGCTTCACCAAAGGCTTCATGCAAGAGTTTATCTTCCATGACTCATCTTTTTCTTGAGCCTTCACAACTGTCCTACTGTATCTTGGAATTCTTCTCAATTTCCCACTGGGTTTTGTGCATAGCATGTGGGTTAGAAACAGATCAAAGGCTAATGCTAGAACTACATATCACTGAATTCAAATGCAGAACTCCTCAGGGTCAAAGCCTGGTACTTCAGATATGTTTCAGGGATAGTTTCTCATGTGCCAGCTTCAGTATTTCTAAAACATTCTATGTGACTATTCTGAGTATTTTAAGTACTTATAAGGCTATATATATTAATTGTTTTGGGGGTTTGTTTGTTCGTTTGTTTTTTTCCTGGAAAACCTTTAGTTTCTAAAGGAGTCCCCAGATAATACTGTTACTCTCTACTGGACTTGAATAGCCTTGGACTGTCTGTGAGCTTTTTGGGTAGAATATCTTTGGGTAGGAACTTCACTTTCTTATGATTGTCTGAAAGTCTTCTCTGACTTTTGACTCCAATAAAGAGTCCTGACTGGGACTACCAGGGCTAATGTAATAGGTATATATTAAAGAAAAGCAGGAAAAAAGAGCTCCTGCAAATTGACAGCTGACTAAAGAGAATAGTAGTAGCTTGGTAGCTTTTTTAATACAGTTTGATTTTCTAAAAATAGGATTGCAGACTTTTATAATGCCATGTCTAATCTCTTCGCAAGTAAGAAAGTCTTTTTGACTCAGCTACGAGAAGCTGTGATCTTGGTAAGTCTGGCACTGAGTGCCTCTGACTGCAGTTTCATAGCTGGCATAGCTGGTCTAAGCAGCTCCTTGCCATACAAAAGGGTGGTTGCACACCACTTCCCCTTCTGACTTGTCCATTGCTTACTTTGCACCAAATCAGTTTCTTGTCAATCTTTCTGTAAACACCTGGAGCATTAACTCATCATCCCATCAGGAAACAAAGTCAAAAAAGTGAAGAGATTGAAGCTGAATGAAATTATGGAGGACCAATGTGTGCCAGAGACAGCAGAGAAAGGAAGAGATTGCATAGGATAATTTATGGTGGCAGTAAATTATTAAATTACTTCAGTTGCCACAGCTGCCTTCTTTTCTGAATTCTCCTGAGTTCAGAGATTTTTTTTACATCATTTGGTTATCTTTCTTGTATTTGAGGTTATAGAATGATTATCCAGCAGGATAGATCTTCAGCTTTTGACTCAGAGCTAACAGCATTGGAGATGGGTTGGAGCAATGAGCATTGATAGTTTTTCACTGGGGTGTGTCCTCATTGGTATCAGGTATTTTCTTTCTATCCCTTTTGTCTCTTGGAAACTACATGATACCCAGTGCCTGGCAGCAAGAAAATGTAGCATCAAGACTTTGCTTCCAGTTATTCACTTCTGAAAGCAAAGTTTGGGTTTTCTCTAGGGTGATTTCTTGAATACTAATTAAATGGTAGTTTGGTATGATCCAAAAGACATCAAAGTAAATGACAATTTAATTGGCTACCAAGCCTCAGATATTATTATTTTCTGTTTTTCCTGTTTTATAGGATTCAATGCAAGAAATAAAGCATTTTGGTTCCTTTTTCCTTGTACCCCACAGCAGTCATTGCTGTATCATTTCCTATGGTTTGGACATGGCCATTGGATTGCCTAGCCTCCTAAATTTTTGTGTTTATTAACTCCTGCATTTGTACTCCTTAGATTTGCTCTTGCAATACGGATATCGGTGATTTATTTGTCAGGATCTGATACATTAATGGCTTGTACACCACATTTACATATATAAATATGAAATACTGAAAATTTCAGAAATCCTGTTCTCTGAGGAAGAGTAGTCTGTTGACTCCTGTGGAAGAGAGGTTGGAGTTCACTGTATAAAATAAGAATAAGAGTCCCCTCCAGGACACAGCATAAAAAGGCAAATGTGAAGATATAAGAGGAAAATTCTTTTTTTTTTTTTTTTTTTTTTTTATTTCATTTAAAGAAGGTATCAGTGCTCAGAAAAATTCAGAAAAATTCTGAGATTTGGTTGAAGAACCTTGAAGAACCTTCTTTCACATACTGGCATGTAAGCATATGTCAATGGCTTGGACTATTGGCTTGAGCCATTAGAAAACTGAATAATTCACCTCATTTACTGAGACTAGGGAAATCCTTGTCTTCATACTTTGGGACATGCGTGTCTAACTGGACAATAAAACTCATCTGAAGGATTCAGAAGTCTTAGTACTGATTTTGTTATTGCCCAGTGTTTTCCATACTGTCTGGCTAACTGGTGCATCTTCCAGAAAGTGCTTACCTAAGCAGAAAGGGAGTGAAATTAGAAATATTAATAAATAAGCATTGCTTTCACCTGATTTTTCACTTTTACTTGGCTTTTCTTTCTGCAAATGAGCCAGGAAAGATTTCCATTTCCATTCCCACTCCTGTGTCTCAAAGAGAAGATCTGTCTGCTGGCTAGTTAACTAATTGGTACAAGTGAAAAACCACCTGTACAGCATGTTCAGCTATGCAGTGTCAATCCATCTGCTGAATGCATCAGGTGCCCATTCCTTTTATTCCTTGATTTAGGGCAGTTGCTGGGGACAGGGCAGAGGATAGATTACAATGGGGAAAAAAAGAGAATCTACAGAACCATTAAGAATTATTTTCCCTTTTTGGTCATCTTCCCTTATCTCTTCACCTACCTCTTGATGTTTTTTTCTTTCATGCTACAGTAGCAACATTGGCTAATGACAATAACTTATGTGAGGGGTGCAAAAAAGGTAAAATTGGTCGTACCTTCTCTCAGTTTTGAAATTAAACTTATGAAATCTTTTTCCTTATCGAAACAAAGAGGCTGTCATTTAGTAGAAGAAAGGAAAGAACAAAGTATTTTTTTTATTTAAGCAGTATTAATCACGTCAGATTATGATTTAAATACGGCAAATTAAATATAAGTTTTTAGGGCCATTTTGAAACTAATGGAGCTTGACACAGTGTTCAGCAACTTGCCTGTGCCTTTTACAGGATTGGGTCCTGAGAGAACATTGTTGAAAGACATCTCCAAATGTGGATTTCTGCATAACAAAGTGTCTGATCTTTTATAGCATTGTTGCATTGGGAATTAGTCTTGTCTTTGGGAATTTGTAGTCTTTAGTAGAAGAGCATGATTTATGTCTTAGAATTTAACCATTCTCTGTAATAAATAGAAATGTGCCACAAGTATTTACTTGGTTGCGCCATGGGAAAATTTTTAACATATTGTTCACAGCTTCAAAATGCTATAAAAGAAGGCATGTAATTTGAAGACCGACTATCCTTTGTGATTTCTAACCAATAGATTGATTAATATCTTTCAAAAGAGACAGCAGCCAAAATGTTTACATCTCATTAGGCAGAGAAGAAGAGAGCACACACAATTTTGATTATGTGCTTGGATGGTTCATTTCTTTGGGCTTCACATCCCCACTACTTAAGGCAGACTGTAACTTTAAGATGTTATCTCTTGCCTGCACAAATAAACAGCCAGTTATGCTTTTTATGGCGGGCAGTTCTCAAACCAACAGGGGATTAAATGATATTAGCTGCAGTTTGTGGTTCCCTGCTGAACTATCACGGGCTCCATGGATTCCTGTCCTGAATATTTCACAGAGCAAACACCTCTTATCTGAGGTGATATTCTCACACTGGCCTCTTGGCCATGGACTTCAAAAGCTGATCACAGGGAGGGCTTGAGAGGCAATAACCCTTAATATAACAGTCTCTCCTGATAGGGATAGACAAGGTAAAGGTAAGGCGTCTCTGAAGTTTGCTCTTGTGTGTTTAGCCCCATGGGGTGATAAGGGGCCATCTGTTTTTTCAGTCTGCAAACTCATCTTTTTCACACTATCCTGGTATCAAGTACACTTTAGGTCTGACTGGTATCAGCACCAGCAATTCTTCAGTAATCTGAAGAGATTTTCTTGGTATTTTTAGCTTTGATCCCAGAAATTGTCTTAGTTGCTGTTGTGCTGGGATATTTTACTCAAGCAAATGCATAAAATTTAAAACATTATGTTCAAGGTATCATTGTGACAAAGAAAATAAGTTATGGAAATAGGTGTTATAAAAGGTATGTTAATTACTTGTGGGTAAAGGGAAATTTTTGTGCTTACTTATGTGATTAAACTCAAAACATTAATTCATGGCGGTAGTTTCAAAAAGTCACATAACCACACCTTATTAATTGTTGAAATAGAATATCAGTACTACCAGTTCTAGAAGTTAAAAAACCACTGCTTCAGGCCTCAAAATTACTGTAAGAGTTAGTAAAATGCTACTCAGATTTCTTTTATTGTGGAGCTCTCAAAACATCTTCCTTCATCTTTTAAGCTTTTCCCTGCAGCCATTTTTTTATCAATGAAACATTCTAATCCAATTGCAATCTCCTGATTATAATAGCTTTATATGCAAACACTGAATACTATGAAGTCTGCAATAAAATTATGCAAGTTGCCAACACTGGCACATGAAAAAAAAATTCCTATTTTTTTTTCAGCACTTTATTACCTACATTTATTGTTTTGTGGGGTGGGGGTGGTGGCTGTCTATAAGGAAATTGTTCTTGCTTATACCAACTAATTGTCATAAAATTTCTGGAAATGCAAGAATGTAGATCCTAATCCCACAAGTTTTTACTCACTTTGAGCAGTCCTCTTGATTGAGATTACCCCACAAACCTGATTAATATTTACCAAAATAAGTAATGTTTACAGAGACAGAGATTGTAAATATTAGTATGCTAAAAAAAAATGCTAAAAACTCTTCAAAAGCATATTTGTATGAGAACTTTTATTTTAATGCTTTTACTTTTATTTTAATACTTCCTGAATTTTTCTAGGATTAAATTGAAAAGAAAGGCAAATTGTTCTATTGTAAAATATGTCAATTTGAAGGAAATTTACTCATAACTTATTTTTTTCAGATTCATTCTTTTCTCCCCATCATCAGTTATGATTCATTTTTACTGAAATGGACTAAGGGAAAGATCTTGAAAGATCTTCTTTGGAAAAAGAAACTAAAATAAGATAACTGTGCAGAACAACAAAGTATTGTTAGTTAATAAAAATTCACTTAGTATTTTCTGTTCATGATGGCAAAATAATCACATATTTGTTTCCTTTGATCCATAGTCTTATCCCTTTTCCTTTAATTCCTCTCAGTAAAATAAAAAGGTTCTCTTTTTGATATCTGACATTGCATCCATTCAGAGTAATTTGTTTGTGAGAGCTGTTTTCTAAATGTTTTTACTTAAAACAGATTAGCATTCTCTAAAAGCAAAACAAAACAAAGCAATTGCATTTAATAGTGGAATGTGTCCATAAATGAAATGTCTCAGTTTTAAATGTGCTAGCTTTCAAAATTATTTTCCTAATATGATTAATTAACATCAGATATTAATTCAGTGATTTATTTATATGGAAACCAGATGACTGACATGTATTGCCATATACTTTATGTTTTAATTTATGATTGCGGCCAGGCAAAATTTGTTTGTTCTTGTTCATCATTTTTTGTTATTAATCAAAGTTGGTTAGCAAAGAATAACTTAAATTGCTTTGCATAATATTTTTATGCTGTCAAGAGAAATCACCAATTTAAACTTTGAGATATATATAAATCTCAGTAAAAATTTATATATCTTCCCGATTTTTTTTTTTAATTTTCATATAATGTATTTCTTTTTAAAATAAACAAAACTGTTATTTATTCCTGTTAAAGAGTTTAATTTATCCAAAACAGTGGAAAAAAATACAGAATATTTTTAATTGGCTTGGGGTTTTTTTCTCGTAGAGAAGAGGTTTTGACTAAAAGATCAAATCCAGTTGTTATTATTTGTATCTATTTTTATTTTTATTAAAAAGATAATATCTGTAGTCTCAGAAATCCTTTGTTTTCACTGAAAGGTATAGTAGCATCTTTTATGGTTCCTGCAGGAACATCTTTGCAGTAAAATTGCTTTTCAATATGACTGGTCCGTGTCCTAACAAATTTACCAGGAATTTCAAGAAATTTTGTCAAATCGTCTTTGGAATGGTGGCATAATTAAGTGCAGTGTTTTGAAGCATGTTAGCACAGAAGTAAAAGTGGCAGAGTGGAACCCATTGTGTTGAAATTTACAAAGCAAACAGATCAAAATAATTTTTCATTCACTTAAATGTTTGAGTAAGCAGCATTCTTAAACCTGCATCAAATTCTGGGGAAAACAGTGAAGAAAATCCATTTATCAAGTGATGCAATCCTGTTTCAAAATTGTAATTTCATTAACAAATGTGTCACATCAAAGAACTTAGCTATCCAAATATAATTGTGGTATTTATGTCACCATGTGAGTAAAACATTATTTTTCTAGTGGTGCTAACTGCACCAGCTATATAGAATGTACATGAAGACAGTGCATATGTCCTGAACCATGTCCTTTCTTTATTTTGTCTCTTTTTGGGTGCATCTATTCCCACACACAGTGGACACCTCTGGGATTTTCCCAGCATGCTTTTTGAAGAAAAACACTGAGGTCACAAAAGCTGAAGATCTTTAAGGGTTCTTTAAGTAGTTTTCATCCACCAGGAGTTTTCTTCCAATTCACTGAGAATAGCTGAAAGTTGATTTTTCCAAATCACATTACAAATTTGAAGATTATATAAATGAACACTATTTTTATAATGTTTTAGGTTACTGATAGGGAGTAAAGAAGATTACTTTAAAAACACTTTAAAGGGTCTGTGCAGTTTTAATGGCTTGAGTGAAACAAAACACCAAACAGGATGTCCTTGTCCCCTTTGAACTTGAGGCATCACACTGACATGAAGCTACTGAATTCTCTCATTAATTATGTGGTGCTGGAATCCCAGCAGCACTTAATGAAGATAAGTTTTTATGTAGTGCTTTCAAGAAAGAATTGGAAATTGAGTCTAACCAAATTTAGTACTCTATCACAGACATAATAAAGTTGGAAAATCAAGAGAAACAAAAAGAATAAAAAAAAAGAAAAAAAAAAGAAAAAAAAAAAAAAAGAAAAGAAAAGAAAAGAAAAGAAAAGAAAAGAAAAAGAAAAAGAAAAAAAAAAAAAGAAAAAAAAAAAAAAGAAAAAAAAGAAAAGAAAAGAAAAAAAAAAAAAAAAAGAAAAGAAAAAGAAAAGAAAAGAAAAGAAAAGAAAAGAAAAGAAAAAAAGAAAAGAAAAGAAAAGAAAAGAAAAGAAAAGAAAAGAAAAGAAAAGAAAAGAAAAGAAAAGAAAAGAAGAAAAGAAAATGAAGAGAAATTAAAACCTAGAACATAAAATAAGATGTGTCTTTCATTCAGACAAAATAAGGTTTTTCTTATTGTATTTTGCATTATATATCTAAAAGAAAGCAAAAGTAAGAAAGATACTACTCATTTGTATTTTTGCATAAAATTTTCTAAAATACCTTTAAATTATTTACCTGCTTTTTCATTATGTTTCATTCTATTGGAAGAAAATTTTGTAATTTATTTTAATGGAACTAGTGATCTTATAGCATAACAAGGGTACTTACAGCATAACCACTTCAGCATGGTGTACACTGACCATCAGATCTTGGAGACCTAAACTCGGCATTTTTAAGAAAGAAAGTAGAAAAGAAAAAAAAAAAATTCTATTCTAAGGTGAGGCATATACTTCAGGAAGCAGCTGGGAGAATATATTTAGTTTAGTAAACAGTCAGCACTGTTCTAGATATATTTCATCTGAAAGACAATAGCAGTCTTTTGGCTTTGGCTGACTACTGACAATTAGAGCATCATAAACCAGATGTCAAACATTGTGTCTTGTGTAACTTTTTTCTTCAGAATTTACCAATCCCTCTTGTCATCATGGCTCAACTACCTAATTTAGTCCACTGGATAACACTCAGTGCTTTCTCAGTACCTGTTTTTATTTTATTAAAACTAGTGAAAGAAAGAGTATCTGTAAAATATTTTGATTTCCTCTAAATATTTTCTTAGATTTTAAGAAAACTGATCCACAATTAGTAGACTCAGAAATAAACATAAAATGAAATAAGTTCATCTAAAAGGCCTCTCATTACTACAGGAATATTTCCTGACCAATTTTATTATAATTATATTGCTGTGTCACCGAACTCTTCTGTGTTAGTTTCAGCTCAGTGACTTTTACCACTTACTGCCTTTGGGAGATTGATCTGTGGGGATTTCATTCTTGAAGAATGTCTCTTGAGATTTGATTTTCATTTGCTTCAGTTCATCTCTCTAAAGTAGGCAATAGTTTCCCTCTTTCACATGTCTCATTTTTTAAGCAATATTGATATTTATGGCAGCACTGTTTAGACATACGTCAACCGCTAATCTGAAAGAAAGGGTTTGAGAGCAGCAAATTATTTCTTGATGGAGGAGAACATTTTCCAGTGTTTCAGCGTGGTAAATCCCAGGTGTGAGGATGGGAAGGCTGGACATCAGACATCTGAGCTGGAATGATTCTTTTGACCAGGTTGTTTAACTTCTAAAACACCAGGACAAATGGTCAAATTCCCTTCTTTTTCTACGATATCTAAAAGCCACCCTGGTAAATGCATACCACTTACCAAGTTTTTGTCATGTTATTAGCAGAGAAGTGCCAGTATATTCAAGGGAAGAGGACACTGAACTAAAAGGGTGTTAGGAGAGATTGAACTAAGTAGTGAGCAGAGCTTTAAAGAGCAGATGATTTATATCTTAGACAAAGAAAGCAAGGTGTATAGTGGGTTGGTAGGATAGCAAATATTTTGTGTAGTCTGAGGAAGTATCACTGGGTTTAAAGGAGCAAATTTGGCATTGAAATTCTCTTTGTATACAATTATTTTCAACTTTTATGAGTCAGGAGATTATACTAGACATTCATTCAAAGCTAAAAAGATTATTATTATAACACGCTAATATGTCTAGATGTTCTGTAAGTAGAGCAAACATAATTTCTATATAATTTCCATGGTTTCTGTATAAAAATACCCCTGTTAGCTTGAAATTTGAATGGCTAGAAATATATTAGGTAGTATTCTTATATAGAAAATACTTTCCAAATAATTTCCTAGTAAGTATATAATTAATATGCTAATATTGTATGATAATATTAGCATTAAAACTTGCTTAAATAATACAAGGATTTGAAAGTAGGTCTCCATCACCTACAAAATCTCTTCCAAGAGTAATTTTTATTGAGGCACTAACAGAAGCATAGATTATTTAAATAAAATGCATTCATCTTTAATTTCAAATTTACCTGAGGATCTTCTCACTGAGCACGCTGTATTCACAATGTGTGACCTTGGTAGCTGGAAACATATTTTATCTGCCTGGGTGTAAATGGTCTTTTGGAACCATAAATGAGCTTTCTCTCTCAAAGTTTGGCTTTTTGGACATTAAACATCTTATTAAGTCCAGATTTGTTCAGGACAGGCAGTATAGAGAGGTGTTTAATCCCCAAAAGACCATCTTTGAAGAAAATTGCTGCAACAGATCTTCTTGCAGATATTCCTCTCTTCCTACTGAGTAGTAAATAGACTGGAGAAGCAAGACAGCTAACTTTTCCTTACTTAAAGGTAGGGAAGAAGAATCTTGATAAACATTAAAATCAAGGGCTTTTCCCTGTCCATTTTCAATATGTAGAAAGGTAATAAATTGAATATGAAATTAAATAAAATTATAATGAGACTTTTTAAAATACAGTTCAAGTTGCTAAAATGGGTAGTTCCATTCCCTAAAAATAGAATGAACTGCAGAATCTTCAATATTAAGAAAATATTAAATCAAATAAACACAAGTTCTTTACATGGATTTAAGAGTGGTATTGTGGAACTCAGAGGTGTCTTTGAAGTAAACTTACCACTACACTTCACTGGAAAAAAACAATTTTACATAAATTCAGCTGTCAGAGTTGCTGATAGGAGATTCTGTTGGTTTTGTTATTTTGCACTAAGACATGAATGATCTGTAATAAAAGAAGAGTTTTCCCCTCAGATGCAGCTGTCATTTTGCTGTTAGCAGTAAGCAGTAGTTTAGAAGGGGTGCAGATACAGATACACCCTGTTGAATGTGAGGGAAGAGATACAGTGAGTGAGGACATCCCCAGCAAACTCCCAACGTGCAGGTGTTAAGCTTTCTCAGAGTTCTGCTGCCTTGCTAGTCCCTCCTTCCCCAGCTCTTTCAGCCATCATAAATACCCTGCATTTACCCTTCTACACATACAGATTGGTAATGTGCACACATATATTTGTGCTGACAATTATGGCAGGGAGAAGTTAATGCTCTTCAAACCTCTGGACACCTTCAGGATTTGATTGGTCCATCTAGAAACTGTTTTTCAGGTGAACTGCAATTAAAATCCTTCTTTGCAGCGCCTAGTGTTGGTACATTTAGATGGCACTACTAATGCACTAAAATTTTCCAAGGAATGGAAGACACTAAGGAGAAGAAAGACTATAAAGCCAATTGTGGTGGTTTTGTTGTTGTTTCAACAATTTGGTCCTTGAGCTGAAAGGGAGGCAAAAAAAACCAGGAAGAAGCTGGCCACAGAACAAATAAATATGGCATTGGCTCATATTCATTACAACACATTGGATAAAAACGAACAATGGCAACTCTCAGCTTTCATGCACTTCCTTGGAAGAAAAACACTGTTGTGTAACTTGGCCAAAAAGACGACGACATGTACCAGTGCACACATACAGCCCAGAAGGGGAGTCAAACAGCACCAGAAGAAAACAGCTGGTTTTATTTGGAGGTCCTGTTTACTTGGAGTATTTATTACTTTCATCAAAAAATATCAGTTTAGCATATCACTTGCACAATTTCTACTCTTTTGGTTTTCATAAGAATTCCAATAAACTCATTTTGCTACTGAATGGGAAAGATATTAGAAAGATTCAGAGACTTGGGGGGATAGAAAGAAGAAAGGTCAGCACAGAAGAAAAGGCTTAGATGAAAGTATGTCAGAGCAAAGCTTCCCATGAAAGATTATTGAGAATAAAGCTTTTTTTTAAACAGACATAAAAAACAATATATAAATCAAGAGCACAAAAGCCCTGTTTTATGATTTTTTTTCTGGTGCTGTTTAATTTTTTTATATCTTTTTTTGCCATTGTTAAAAAACAGCCAAAAACTTCAAAGGCACGCTGCATGTGTTCTAAATCAGGACTTCAGTGCTGATGTATGACAGCACAAAAATTAAAACTAAATAAATGTGCTGTCTAAACTACCATATTTCTCAAAAAATTACTTTAAAGGCTTTAAAAAATTAGAATTATTGATTGATCTTACTTTAGCAACCATAATGCTTTCACCAGCGTAAAGGACAAAATATTATATTAAAAAGAGAGAAAGAAAAAAGAGTGTTGTCTGAACATATCTGAACACCTGTATTTGGCTGTCTTGCAGTTTTGTCAGACAGGCAAGGGGGAAAATGAAACTTTCCAGTGATTTGTCAGATAGTTGGTATGGACTGCATAATTTTCCAGTTTATTCACTGTTTTCTGGAAGGCTCCTTTACAGTCAGAGTAAACTGATGAAAATGAGGCAGTATATCTGTGAAGAAAAGAATAGCATTTCTGGTCTATCACATAAAAATGGTTGTAAAACAAATGTATTCTCATGAAAAATAGTTTGTGTAAGTTTTTTACTGTTGTCTTTTCAAAATATGAACTTTTTAACATGATGAGTTAGCATTCCATTTTAATTTACCTACTTTTGGTAGGATCTTTCTGTTTTCTCTTAGAAATGGCATGTCTGACTGTAAAGGTGTCTGGCCACAGCACACCCATTAAATCTGCTTGCAAAAAAAAATGGCATGACTGGGGTCTTTGTGGCGTCCCTTTTCCTCTGGCCTCTACTTTTACAATGGCCATTTGCTGTTCTTCCACTAAGTCATCTTGATTTGTATTGACTCACTTGTTTTATCAGGTTACAAAAGGGGCAAGTGGCCCAGGCAAATAGGAATGCAAATGCTGTTCTTTTTCATAAACATTTCTTTTACTTTTAGGACTCATTCATCCCATCCCTGCTAGTGTTCTTTTTCCAGTTCTTATTAAAAAATAGTCACCAGCTCTAATTTATGTTCCTATTTAATCTGAGGAGTGATATTTCTTTGCAAAGGTTCGTGGATATTTTTGTGATCAAGAGAACTAGTTATTTACTTGTTATCATTTTATATTATTTAATCCCTACTCTGTTCTGTTCAGTTGCTTCAGTTGCACATTAAGAGAGCAGATACTATAGGATGTCATTTTATGAGCACTAGTAAGAAATAGATAATTAAGTTTAGGAAGTCAAAGTATGCAGTGTGTTGAACATAATGTCTGGCAAATACTAACATATGTTTACAAACAGTGTTACAAACATGAAACAGGTCTGCACTTCCTGACCTATTCATTTACTATTACTTTGATCGGTTCTATTACTGTATAAAAGATTGACCATACTTAGATGTAATAGAAGGACAGGGATCACATCCTAGGGAGTTCAACATACTCTGTGCTGCCCCAGCTTTAATCACCTGACCCTGGAATCTCAACTGAAAGCCCAGATCTCTGAAATTGTCAGCGGTGCCTCCAGAGGCTGACTCAAGAGTTCCAGAGCTCTCCAGGAGTGGCTAACCCCAAAACGAATCTCTCAGGGTTAATTGAAGATTTTTTTGGTGTATGCTAAGTGCTAAAGTTGCCTCTCCAACATGTGGAATTCAGTTTGCCAAAATTCATCTTGGAGCCAGTTACTTTGAGATTTTTAATGAGCACTGCTCATATAGATAACACTTTTTTTAAATAGATTTTGTAATAAAGGCTTTACAGTGTTTCATCAAGGAAAGGGTTCATCACTGTTTCCATGTAGACATCACCTAGAGCACATGTATGGAAGTGATACGTGTGCTTTTCATATTGAACTTTTCAAGATGTGGCCTGAAATTTTGTTTATAGAAAAAAGAAATATCAAGAATTTAAGACACTGCACAGTTATAGTGGGAACAAGTAGAAGTTACATTTATATTGTCTGTATTTCTGCTTCTACCTTTTTCTTGATGAGGTCCTCAGAATTTTTTATTGGTGGCAGTCATTTGATGACTGACAAAGGACTGGTAAAGTGTCACTACCTTTCCCTGTAATACTCTCTGCTGTCCAATGAACTGCTAAAACATGTCATTTCTCCTCATTTCATTCCTAATTAAGATAGTATTAGCACATAAAATCAAATAAATGAAAAATTTGAATCTGGAGGCACTGAAAGTAGCATCAGTAGAGACTCTTCCCAGAACAAGCTTTCCAGTTTGGCACAAACATTTATCCATATGTAGGATGAATGAGTTGCTCACTTTAGTCTTGCCTGAAATTGTTTACACACTCCTTCTTTGGAACAGTAAATCTAGAAATTGCATACAAAAACTGTGCACAAAGGAACATTATTTGGGTTGTAAGGTCAATTGCTCTGAAGTTAGACCAAGAGAGATTTATGATTGCTTGCACAATGGACCCCTTTTGTATATGCTGTAAGATAGAGATGCTAATTAAACTAACATCTACTATTCTGGACCTTTGCTTTTCTCTGCCTAAAGAGAGCCAAGTTTGGATTTTAACCATAGGACAACATTAAATGCTAACTTCTTAATTTCTGTCTAAAGCTAGAAACTATGGGAAATAAGTGTCCCTCTACCTGTCCTCTTTATATCAGTTTTTCTTTCTTTTATCCACTTTCCAATAATTAAAAGCAACCTTAAAACCCAACAAGTTCTGTGGTTGATAAAAAGACATGGTGCTGTGGTACCCTAAATTTCTTGTTTCTTAAATCTTAATTTCACATTAAATATTTTTTCTTTTAAATTTTTTCTATCTTCCAATGTGTAACATCAGCTATCAGGTTACTTATTAAAAGACACAGCCAGAAATTTGAGCAAACTCTGATGTAAATATTTACTTGCTTGCATTATGTAGTAGTCCCACAGAACAGGTAATAGTCATGTCAAAGCAAATTCTCTTGAGCATTTCCAGACATAGTGAGACTACAGAAAGACCCAGTACAGAATGTGCAAGAAGTAAAAAAATCCAAGCCTGAAGGGGTCATAAGGACTATTCCTGCCTGTGTCTTGGGCATCTGAAACAGGATAGGAAGAAAAAAAATGGTTTTTTACAACCTTCTCTTCCTGCAACCACACACCTGCTCAATCACAGCTGTATCAGACCTGCTGGCTGCATGTGTTGGATTTCACACCTATTGAATAGACAACATCCAGATCTTGCTCTGATTTGTATAGATTTTAGCACTAAAGAAATGTTTTTGTTAATAGTTATCACTGCCAAAAATCATCTTAAGTTTGGAAATGGCTTTTTTGTTTACCTGTGTGCAAGCACTTGTCTTCAGACATGTTTTCTTCTGAGATCTGAGCATTCAGTCCTTGCAAGAGTTATGATAAGTACAAAGATTTACTGTTTGAGTTCACATTGGGTAAAAGGAAAATAAGAGAAATTTCTTTGTTTATCTTTGTTAAAAAGACTTCCAGGCCAGACTTTGAGCTATTCCAGGTTGGACTAGGTATATGCCAAGGCTCATCAGCTTGAGATGGAGCTATACACCACTTGGGAACGGGATAGAAGCCATCTTTTCCGCTGCTACTAAGGATTTGTATTTATGGAAAGGTAGTTTGAGTTTATTTGTGATCACCCATTAGAAAAAGGCATGGTCTGGGAAGATATCTAAGTAGCTAAAAGATTAGAAGGAGCAACTGCTATTGGTTCCTGAAGTCCAGGTGAGTTCAGGAAACTTGTGCATTCACTTAAAATTTCTGTTCTGATTAATAAAATGTGCATCTCCAAATATGCATTTGAGCTTTAATGTGTATTTAGTTCACAATTTCTAAACTTTCTTTATTATAGTTAAGAGAATAAAACTGTCTGCTTTTAATAGGCCAAGTTTTGATCACAGTTCCAGAAATACAGATCTGTTGCAGCCGTTGGATTACTTCAGATCTTGTCTCTGTGACAGTATGGTAGTATGTCAGAATAAATGGCAAGAGATGTGCTTGTTCCTAGGGAGACCAGCCTGTAGTCAAGTACCTGCTTATTTCAATGTTTTCATTGCTTTGAGTGTTATCACTAGCACTTATAGCCACACATACAAACCTGTCACCCAGCACTGTGCCAGCTGCCTGTGTTTAGACCTCTTTTTAGTCAGCAACTTATCACCGAGGAATCCAGAGTTCACGGAATGATTTCCATGTTAATATTACTGGGGCACTGTCTCACCTTTCTCTGCAAATAAAGGATACAAAAGTGTATCCCTGGGGAAAATTCAAAATGCTGTTCATCCCCTTGTAAAAATAAGACTATAAACTTACTGTGCTCTTTTTACTTTCTGACCCTTTCTGATGGTTATAAGAAAATCTGTTTCCTTGACAGTGTTTAGTTTCATACTCACATTCATTTTTTTTCTTGCTCATCCTTCCATGCCTTTATTGTCTATTAGCAACAAGTATATTTATTTGTCCTCTTATGTAATAACAGTCTATTTTATTTACCAAACAAATGCTTTTATCCTTCTCCCAATTCTCTTATGTCCCTTTCTTCCTTTCATCTTTATCTCTCATGGGTAATTAATATTACTAAATAATTAATTCCCCCCAACATAAATTTTAGCACTGAAATCTAGGTTAAAACAGTAAGAATATGCTAAAATTTTGGTCCATGGCCATTTATTTTATGAAATTAAATCAGAAATTTGGCCAAAACCGAGAATGACTAAAATGTTTTTCCTCTGCTGGAGTGACCACTTCATGTCCTAATGAGTGGAACTGTTCTGAATTTTATATTACTCCCTGTTTATTTATTTATTTGTAGTGACACAGTTGAATGCCTTTCTTTTCTATGGTTTCTAAGTGGCTTTGCTACAAAGTTTGGATAATTTTTGCCCAAACTCTCAGCTACTGTGGCTCTTCATCTTTCATCAAGGCAAAGAGTAAATTCAATCCTGATGTTGCAATTGATTTACCTTGTTTGCTAAGAATCTAGAGCCACTAGAGAGCTTTGAGCCATTGCAGCAGGTTATTTTACTTCTAGCTGCTAAAACTCTGGAGGGAGAAACAGTAGCTATTCTGGTAGTAGATTTTCAGTGACTCCAGCTAAAAAAGCTGATGTGCTGTTTTCCCTTGAAGAAGAAATAACTGTTGCTGCTGAACAGCATCTCAATGTGGAAGGAATGGTTTTTGCCCTGTTATGAACTTCCCACTTTTAAGGAGAATGACTAAGATGGCTGTTGCAGCTGCAACAACATCTGGAGTCCTCAAATTACCTTGACACTAGTTAGCTGGATTTAGGTCTGAGTGTAGCACAGAAATACCATTGTTTGTCTTGATGTTTCTATTGTTCAATGAAAATTACCATTTATTTTAGGTTTTCCAGCTCCCCTTAATACTGCTGTCATGCTACGGTAACAGCAGAGATAGTGGTAATTTTTTATATATGGATCCTGCAGAATCAGGAGTGATTGTGCTCCTCACTCTGAAAAAATCCAGAAAGCAGTATTCCTTGATTGCTCAGCCACCTGAAGGCATCTTTCACCCATGTCAGCTTATTGCTTTCACTTTTTCTAAGAAAAGGTAGAAAACCACTGAGTAAAGATTCCATAAGGCTTCTGAACCACTAATTGGTGGGTCACCACTTGGCTGCAGAATCTCACAGAAAGACTCTTTCAGATGACTGTATGTGGGACAACTGGAAAGAGAGGGATGAGATATTCAAAATTATAAGAAAATATTTTATTCTCAGATGTATTTCTTGGGCGATTTGTGTGGGGGAGGAGGCGGAGCAGAGATGGTGTGGTCGAATTTCTGTGGAAACAAAGAGACCAGAAAATAAGAATGTCTTCTATGTATTTCCACTTGTTGTGCATGGCAACAAAGTGGCATCAGTCCTGCCTTCACCTGAAGCCTGTGCAGCTGCCTGCCACCTTTTCTTGTGCTCCCAGCAGGTAAAGGCTCCTGCAAACTCTGCTGTGTAATAACATGACTGACAAGATTCTGACATAACTTCTCTATTCATGGAGAAGGCTGGATAGAGGCACCTATGTCATTCAAATGGTAGCTACAGCTGCTTTTACAATTCCACCATTTCATGGCAATTTTGTGTCCTTTTAATAGTATGAAAAGGTACATAAGGGCTGTTGTCTGGGTTGAAATCACATCCTTAATTCTTACACATTTTTGTAACAGAACAACATAATAGAAAGTTGCTCAATGTATTTTACTTGGAAATTGCAATTAAACAGAAGACTGTAAGGAGTCAGACCCCAAACCTAGTTTCAATACCATTTCCTCTAGCAAGTTTTACACATTATCTTTTCAATAGGTGGTGACAGGCAGTGCATTTCTGGGTGATTATAGCATGTGTCAGGTGGGGTTAACAGGCACAGGGCCAGAGGGAGAGTGAATAACTGTATGAGATGTACAGTAATCCCTTAGAAACGCAGTGCCTTATTCCCTTCTGATTTCATAAAATTCTATTTATTAAACAATGTGATCCAAATCCTGAGGGGCACTAGACCTCTGATACTAATACTGAGTTCACCAGGAAACTTGTTGCCAAATTGGTCAGGAAATAGAGTGTTTACTTCAAGTCTATCCACCTACAAGAACCTCTCCCTGATGTGCTTATTGTATGCATGTCACTAGCCTTGGAATGATGAATGGTCCACATCTGGAGGCTAGGTCTTTAGATAATGGTATATGCTGATTAACACTGGCTAAGGAATGAGCTTTTAATTTAATCTGATATGTTGATATGGTAGGGTCAGTAAATGACTCAAAATACAGTGAGAGCCTTAATTTGTATGCTCTGAGAAACTGTATAAGTTGGAAATATCCTTTAGTACATGTTGATTTTCTTGGCAGGATATATTAGACCATCTTCAGAAAATGGCAGTCAGTTCTTAGCTTCTGAGTGATGGGGTTTAAATCAGATCCTTTGTGTTAGCCTCCTAGGTCAATTCAGCATTAACTGACTTGGCTTTTCATCAGTTAGAAAAAGAAATAAGGCTAGATCTTCCCATCAGATTGTTTTCAGTTATAACTCAGTGCCCACATTTCAGTTCTTCATGTATAACAGCAGAAACTTTGCCCCACATATTTTAAAAATGTGTCAAGTTGATTTTATAGAGTAGTAGCATTATAATAAACTTCTCCAAACTTAATCAAGCTCACTGATTTATTTGGATAGCCAATAGTAGTATCTGATTTTAATTCCAGCATGGATTAGAAACAAATTCCTCATACTTTGAATTATTTTTTTATCAGATGTCTTGTTTTCTAGCCAACCCCTTACTGAGCCTAGACTCAGATTTGGAGATATAATCATCTGTAACTTGTAACATCAGATGCATATATTGTACATCAGTTTAATCAGGCAACTTGATCAGATTTGGAAGAAGTTGTTATGATAACAGTAATACCACATGCTCTATCAGCTTGGCAGATTTCACAGTATGTGGGACAGATTTTCACAGATAATTATTAGTCTGATTAGTCTATCTCCACAGAATCCTTTTTGAGGGTTTTTAGTCTCCAGGAAAAAAGGAAAAAAGTAAAAGCTCTCCAAACTTTATGGAGAATCCCCTCACCTCACAGATGAAGCAACAGCTTTTCTCAGGGAGATCTGAATCCAAGACTCTGAAATACCACCTTGCTATAAGAAGTCCTACAGCTTCCCTCTTCTGGCTTCTGCCTTCTGATGCAGAACTACTTGCTCTTGAAAAACCAGGGAAGATGTCTGTTGAATGGATCATCTTGCATCCTGTCTGGCTTCACTTAGTAAAGAATTTTCTAAATAGGAAGCAAAATATAAAAAGAGGGGAAGGATAGCAGGACAGTGAAAAAATTATTACTTGGGCCAGCTATAAGAAGGGGCAGACACTAAGGAAATGTAAGGAAACAGAGAAGAAAGGAAAGCACAGAGCAAAGAGCTAGTGAGAACAGGGCTGAAAACCATCCTGCCTGTTTTGGGAATATCCAAAGGTCCCTGCTTTGACTTTGGCAGCTGAAATCTGTGGTTGAATATTTTCCCTCTGAATCCACATAACAGCACTTTAACAGTTCGAAAAACTTCATAATTGTTTTGTACATTACTGTGACCTTTCCTGGAGGGTGCAGAATAGCTAAAGCTTGATAATGCAAGTTACAAAAGAAATGCCATCCTTTTATTTTTGCCATTAATTAATAGGGAGAAAAATTTGAAGTGATGTTCTTCCTCCATATGTTTTCTCTAAGAAACATTTTGCCTGGTGGTCAGTGCTGCCTTGTGTGGTGAAGGTATAAAAGTTCCTCCCTCATGAAGGACTAAGCAAATGCTATGGACTCTATGGCACACTTAGGTACATCCATATCTCAAGTGAGTTGAAAATACCCTCTTACTGAACATTGCAAGGTCACCTCTTCCTGTAGCAAGACAGGTTTACAGTATTTGACTTTCAAAGAGGAATCTATGTAGCCTTGAATATATATTGAGATTTAGTAACTTATGTTCTGTGTAATAGCTAAAGAGCAGCTAATTAAGAAAAACATATTACTGTAGAACTAACAGGCATGCAATAAAAACATCTATTACATAAATTGTTATTCCATAAAAATGTGTTCCTGAGACTATTGGTATTTATTTAACATACAATTACTGTCTAATTTAATATAAATTAAATGCCTGCTTGAGACATGTAATTTGAAGTGTTACTGAGCTTCCTTCTCCTGTATTAAAAGCAAGAAATCAGCAGCTAATGCCTGGAGGCCAAATGTACCATTTAAATTCAGGTACCTCAGCACTAACATTTGTAATTTCAGACATTTGGAAAATGTTTTTCATAAGAATGTATTTGGCGTTAAAATCTCCTTTTCCCCCTCACTCAAGGCCATGTCCTGCCAACTGAGTCAAGTCTCTGACTTCATCCAAATGAAGTTTTGATTGAATAAAAGGTCCTGAATTAAGAGCTGAGAATAAAATATGTTCTCTTATCATAGAATGCAAACTTTGTAAAATATCCCAGCCCCTGCTAGTGCTGTAAAGGGTAAATTATCATTTGACTCCTGTATGGACATATTTATTTAGGACACGTAGCCTGGTGACTCAGGAAGTTATGTAAAAACTGACCCAGTTAATTTTAGATGCTATTGTTGGAAAAATATCAATGAAAATTAATCAAATAGTCACAGAGGAGCCACAGGGAAGGAGCACGGAACACTGGTGGGTAGAATTTTGGCAGAGATCATTGCAACAGTTTTAATGAGAGGAAAACACATTGTCAAGTAAATTAGAGAGTAATGACATGATTAAATGGTAAATAATAGTTAAATACATACTTGGAGGTCCAGGACAGAGACTGTGGAGGTTTTGTGTTTTGCATGTATTCCTCTCCAGGCTGCTCTTAGCATCCAGAGGAGCTCACCAGAGCTCTGACTGTAATTTAGGGTTGGGTTGTAGCTTTTAAGGCACTGAAGCCAAAAGAGCTGTCGGGGCCCCACTGCTGAAGCTGAAAAAGCTGATGCTTTCTCCATAATTCTAAAGCTTCTCCAACCTTTTGGTTGTTGACATGTCCTTGTTCATTCACCAGCAATCTCCAGTGAGCAAGGGCCAGCACCATGGCTTTGTTCAGCTTGACATCACCCAAAAATGACTGCACAGGAGACATCTGCTCTCCTTATGCACAGTGGGGGAGAGGGAAGGGGGTCTCTCTTCAGCTGAGGCAGGTTTAGTCCCCACTAACTGGGTGTTTGCACATTTGCTGGCAAGCAAATTGAATTGCATATATGACTGTTTATGCAAACAAGGAGTGCTGCGGTGCTGGCTGAGAGCTCACCCCATCCATATGGTTCCTTTCTGTATCTGCTGAGGAAAGGATGCAAAAAGAATAATGTTCACAAGTTGTCTTCATTCTCAAATGCTTCTTTTGCAAAAATAGGTAGTTGTCCATACAAACTCTGACTGCTTAGCTTTACTTCAAGTACACGTAACACAACACAGCTGTGTAAGGAGCCTGTCAGAGGGGAAGTGGCCTGGATAAGAGGTGTTTATCTGCCTTCTCTTGCCACTGTCCATTTCAAGTTATCAGAGTAAGGATACCTCCAAAACAACAAAAGAAAACTGAAATAACTCTGGATTCTCTATTTATAGGATTTTTATATATATTTTTTGGTTTTCAGTAAGTCCAGGTAGAGTACAGTTACTCCATTGACTTTGGTCAAATGAGGCTTCAGAAACCTCATCCATGCCGTTCCTTGCTGCTTAGCAAAACTAAAAAGAGTGTGGGGGGAGCTTGTCTGTTACAAAGAAAAAAACCCCCAGCATCCTTACTGGGGCATCAGTCCACTAAAAGATGACTCACTTCCTTAGATGGTAATTCAAGTGATCAGCACACTGTGTCCTTCAATAACAGCCTTACAGCTTGCTCATTAGTCTAATAGAATAATAATTTTCTTTCTTTCCACCTTCCTACATTAAAATAATTTCTTACAGAAATCTGAATATTGTATCTCCTCCAATAATAGTATTGCAAGATAGGAAAAGGTATAATTAAAAATTACACGTTATGGTTTTGGTTTGAAATTTTGTATTTTTACTTCAAACGTTGGCAAATAACAGCTGATATACAGATTATCTGTCCAATGCCTAACATGGTTTATATTGGTTACGGTCTTAATCTAGTCTTCTCTGCTTGGATGTACATTGTAAACCTTGGGGTTTTTTGTGAAGGAAGTACAAAACCTGGTGAGTAGGAATTTCAGAATTACTTAGTAGTGTTTTGTTTCTTGTGGAAATCAGAGGTTAATAATATTTAATAAGATGGTAGCAAATGAATATTAAATACATTTGCAAGTTCTACCCAGGATACCCAAATGTTGGATCTGTTGATGAAGCAAGTTGTTTCATCAGTTGATGGAACTTTTAATGTTTAAATTACAGAAATTATGAACATAATAGTTGGCACAAAACCATTCTCACAATTTCCAGGCACACTGCATGAGCTTAATTTTAATAAACGCTGCATTTCTCTGAAATGCAAAATCACTGAGCACATTTACAAGAAGATTTCAGCAGGTACAGTAGAAGGGCCAAGAACTGCTGCTGATTTCTAAATATTCATGTGAGTTGCAATGCCCAGGATTCAAAATACTTGTCTGACTCCTTTCTCACCTTAAGTTGGCCAGCGCTTGATCTCCTTATATCAGGGGAGATGACGGATTCTTTTAATGGTGCTTGTTACTATTTCCTTCTTGTTTTCATTAATTATTTGGCATAAAATACAGCCATCTTAAAACTATTACTTCACTGGGATTCCTTTCTTTCCATTTTCTTACTTCTGCACTCCAGGGGATTTCCTTGAGGAAGCTAACATCTTTCCTAGGTTGCTGCAGTGACACAGGATCCAAGTTTCTTTGTTAAGAATTTCCATAACTCACTCAGTCACTGGCAATGTTGGTACTGTTGGCTAAAGTTATTTCTTCACTTTCTAGCAAGCCACCTTTACTTTCTCATGGCAGTTATACTGAAGAAAAGCCCCATCATGTTAATTTGGGTTGAAGCAGTTTATCCTGTTACCCTGATCTGTTTGTTTCTGTGTAGCTCATTGTGTCCTGATTCAAGTCCGGGGTGACTATTATAGCACTGATACTAGGAAAGTCATCGGGAAACCAGGCAGACAAACTAATATTGTAGCAATGATGATGGGTTATATTATGTATGGTTGTCTAAATGAAGAAAAGGCATAGCAAGAGCCTTTACATTTATTGCCCTACAAACCTCAGAAGATTACAATGTGGTGATAGCAATATTTGCAGTAATAAAAAATTCTCCAATGTGTAGGGGAAACATGGTAGAGCTTTCCCTTTACAGAATCTGTGTAACACAAAGGATAACGTCATCTTAAAAGTGCTGTTGGATTCCTCACACACTCCAAGGGTGAATTATAGATGTGGGGAGCCTGTGCCTGTTCATTCTTCTTCATTTCCTGTAAATGTTCTATCTTTGACTCGCTTTACACTGTTGGCACTGTCTTCTTATGAATCTAAAGATCTCATGTGTAACATGCAGACAGAAATAATTCTGTAGGTAAAAGACAGAAGAAATTGGCTAAAGATCAAAGGTTACCTTCATTCCACTCCTTCCTTCACTTTTATTATTCTTGTCTAAAATTGTTTTTTTTTTGTGAGGGGAGGTTGTTGAGGTATTTTTTGGTTTTGTTTTTTTTTTTCAGGAGAGAAGGCTGAGTTTAAATGGGAGTTTAAGGTTTTATTTGTTATTCAGCCCTTTATGTAATTGGAACCATGGTGTAGTTACTTTGCTAGTATTAAAACTGTGGTACTTTTTGGGTACGGAAGATTGGGCAATGGCTCAAGGAAACAGTATTTCACCTCAAGTGTTTCTATGATCATCTATATGTTAAGTGGCAAGTAGAGGAATTTTTTTTATTTTGGGGTTTTTATGTCTGTACAGCTAATCCAGATTTGATATAGTATAAGTTCCTTTTCTAAAAAGTCGAGCATGTGCTTAACAAAGATGTCCATTTTACATCTCAAGATGAAAACAGAACTAAACGTGAGTTTGGCAAATTTCTCTGGAAAATATTCTTGGAATATTCACAGTTTTAATTTTTGGTGGTCTTCTTCACTGGAACACAGTAAAAGGTGTTGATTTTCCTGTCTTTATAGAACTGCAGGGTTTAACAGGTACCTTATAATGCTTTATTTAAGGAAATGAAATGCACTGGAATGATTAGTGATGACCATCAATGGAGCAACTAGTGCAAGTCAAGTGGAAAAGTTAAGAACAAGATGTGATGTTTATTTAACATCAATAGTTTCAAATCTTTATTTATAATTTCTTACTTGAAAGAGATTAAACAAAAACAATAGCTGTCCTAGGAAACAACTGCAATTTTTTTTCCAAAAATTTTCACTCCAAATTGACATATTTCATGCAATTTTTCTTGTCATTAAAAATGTAATAAATTAACTTTACTTGAATCACAGATGAAAACTTTGTGGTAATGTCTGTGTAGTTACAGATCACCACAGAAAATGGAGTACCATCATTTTTGGCTATGGTGCAGAGTTTCTTAGAGTACTTTTGGTCAGGAGTGAGCGATACTGGTAGAGATAGCTACGAAGTTCTAGATAGTTTTGACTTATTCCAAAACCCTGAATTAAAGTTGTTAGTGCTGCTTCTAAAAACACTTCAAGATGGAGCTAAGAGGTAACATATGTTTCCACTATCTCTTAGTCCATGATTTTATATAATTCTCAAACCTCAAATACAAAGGAAGAAGTAATTTTTAAATAAAAAACCCTTCATCATTCCATTTGGAAAGCACAGTTATTTTTAATTATAGCACCATAGTTTAAGTACAAATATTATTTGTCATATCGATGCCATAAGTGACAAGGGTTATGTCAAATCTCTCTAAATAACATGGCTATATATCACACTGATATGCAAATAGGAAGAGAATCCAAGGTGATAATGGTTAACAAAGGTAAGAAGAGAGACATCCTTGTGTTTCAACTAATCTCCAGCAATGAGGGATCAGTATGAGGGATATTATCTCACATGTGCCTTGTAAAAGATTCCGTATACCAACTCCAGATTATCTGGTGAGGGCCATGGTCAGAGACAGGATACAGGACTAAGTATATCCTATGCTCCTTGTACAGTATTCCAGAGCTTTCTACATTCTTGTGCAGCAGATGTGAAGCATGCCTGCAATGCCTGTTCTGCTTTAATTGTTCGCACTCCTGTGTTTGAATACCAGGTTTTGGTCACCTAACCAAGCAGTTGCTGAAGCTGGCGGACGGCCGCGTGGTGCTGGCACTGGAGGGAGGACATGACCTTACTGCTATCTGTGATGCCTCTGAAGCCTGTATAAATGCCCTCCTAGGAAATGAGGTAAAACATAAATCATAGCAGGGGGAGAGAATGAGCAAAGTTTGCTGGTTCTGCTATCTTTGGTATTCTTTCAGTAACAATAGTGTCAGTCCTTTTTTTTCATTTGGTATAAAAACTATGCAATTTGAATACGTCTTAGAAATGAACAGGCCTGGTTGGATAAAAATCATCTAAATTAGATGATTATACAAATTCTTTAGTTTATGCCTAAATTATTCCCAGTTCTGAGTATTATTGAAAACCTCCAAATTGCTTTTAGTGATGTGCTGAATACCAGACTTGACATCATCACTTGGTAGTCATTGGTGCACATATCATCTACTAGGAATGGACCTTTTAGGCATCTATCATGGGAAAAAATGTCTTTTTCAAGGTAACTGGTAATCTCAGAAACTGGATATTGCAAAGGCACATATTTTGCAGTATTTTGACACTTCACTTCTGAAACATTAATTAAAATGTGTACAAGAATAAAATAAAATTATAAAGGAGGATTGAGGTTGATCTGTATGCAGTTGAAATGGAGTTTCCAAGAGTTATCAAGCACTGTATATGTTAACAACTTTTGAGAGGAGACTATAAGACTAAGTAAATATGAGTATGTGCTATTTATGTATAGAAATGCAAGATAAGGATTCTTACTAGTGAAAATATTTCTGCTGTCCATTAAAAATATCTTTTATCCTATAAACACAGTGAGAAGGAAAAAAAATTGCTGAACGTGCAGCCAAAATAATTTATGAAGGGACAAAGCCTTTACCATAAATCGTGGATTTTGCAAGATCTTGTTATAAAGTGGAGTGTGCCACTTTGCTTCCCCCTCAGGGAAGTCTTAGCAGATATATAATCTGTCCAATCAAATGTATTAGTGCCAAATTGCAGGCTAGTCTGCCAGTTCTCTTCCACTTCAAGGCTTCCTACCTGTGTGAATAAGGTGAAGTAATGTGTCTTCTGATGGATGTTGGGTAGAAGAATTTTCTAGATTCTTTTAAACCTTTGCTTTTCAACTTTATGACACATCAGCAATGTTTTGGGTTTTTTTTACATTATATATACAGTGAATAAAGTGTTAGGTTTTTCAAAAATATTCTCAAAAATGTTAAACAGACATCAGAAAAAAAAAAAGAGAAAGGTTTCAATGGGTTTTATCTACTGTCACCTTTGACAAAATCCATAAGGAAAGTTTTCCAGTATGGTGGTATATGCTACTAAAAAAGCTGTTCGGCTCAGTGTTAGTTCTTTTATTTAGGTACTGAAATATGAATTACACAACCTAGCTTGAGGCATTTGAAAATTTTAGCAATGCAGCCTTCCTGATCAGCTGCCATTCCAGGGCACTGTCACTGATATTTCTGTTGTCATCTTCCCTGTGACAGTAACTCACAACACTAATGGCTTTTAATAGCATTTCTAAACCCATTCCTTGAAATTTTCACCCTTGTGGGAATAATGTGAATGGTTCTGTGCTGATGATGTGCTGTGTCCTCCTCTGTGTAGGTCCCTGGGTTCCTCTATCCAGTTTTGACCATTTGGTGGTGCTACCCATTTATGGAAACTGCTTTATTTTGTTTTACCACTGTATCAAACCCAACTACTAATTCTGCTATCACTGAATGAGAATGAATACAAAAACCCACATGCAGTCAATTTTAATTCACTTGTAAAAGAACATAATCCTTAATACCTTGAAACATCTCCGGCAATAAGCACTTTTCGCATGTCCTTTTGCTAACAACATTGTCTTCTGGGACATGCATCAAGTGGTTGGTGCAGCAGAATTTCAAAGACAAAATATGCTATGGCTGTGAGGAAAAGTACTCCAGAGAGGGTGTTGCCACCAAGAGTACTACAAGAGCCCAACATCGGCTAAAAAGAATAAGTAAAGATATTGCCAAGGAACAGACACTAATGAGAAAGTCTGATGCCTAGTTAGCAGTTAGAAATAGATTTATGAAAATATGCACCACATGACCCACAGCATATATATACACTGCTTGATTTCAGCATACTATTCATGAACTTGCACAGCAAACTCCAACCATCTTCTGCCAAGGACGGAATTTTTTTTCTTTAAACAACCAATTACTATAATTTGAGGATGCATTCTTCTCTGAATGCAATTCTTTACAGATGATTAAGAGGATAATTATAACTTATTATCTGCCTTTCACTTTTACAAATAATGGTCTATGCTGCACCCCTAGTTTAAAAACTTTGTCAAGATTAACTTCAGTTCTAAACACTACACATGTATTTGAACTCAAATTAGAAAGGTTGGGAAAGACTTTTGTGAGGTACCCTGCAGTTTGTCAGATGTATTTATTCATGTGCTGAGGATTAGAATTCATAAACATTTTGCAGAGCGTTTTGAAAACTTTTTCTTTTCTTTTGTTGTTTTTGGCCAGGACTTTTCAATACAGAAATTCACTGCTTCATGTGTCCTATTGCCAACAGAATAACACTTTAAAAAAAATTCTAAAACTAGCCACAACTTTTAATTTTCAGGGAATGCTGGTATGTTACCTAAGAGGTAACATTAAATTTAAAAATGCCTTCTTTTGTTAGTTTCTCTCAGAGAACCAAGAAGGAAAACAGGTTGGCATCCAAAATAGATATATTTTTATTTATACATGGCTTATAGTGTAGTGATTTGTTAAGTAAGATAACTTCTCACTCTTCTCTTAGAAAAAAGTGAGTGAAAACACTAGGAATGTAGTACTCTATCAAATTAATCTTCTTTAAATAATTTGAGCATGGAAGGACTGGTATAAGTAATAGAGAATTTTGAGGAGATCCACACACTTTCTGACAGCAACTGGAAAGAAGGCAAGACACCCTATTGTATCTGAAATGGTGCAGTTTGGTTTGGTTTGTGAATACCTTCTTAAATAAAAACAAACTAAAAAGTAAATTGTGGAATTAAGGATAAACTTCTAAAGATAATTTTTTAATTAGAAAGTTTATATGTAAAAGTACTTCTAAAACATTTTGATATCTTAGGTTTTCTGTTCCATGCTTCTGTTTACAAGCAGAAAGTTTCCATGTCACTTTGAGAAAAATCCATTTGACCATTTGCAGACCTAATTAGAAGCACTGTGGGTTATCTCCTTGGAAGGAAATCTTCCTAAGAGGTGAGAAGAGATTAAGCAGCTGGGTTCCCTTGAAATCCAAAATGTAAACATGGAAAACCTTCTGGAAGGTGAAAAGGCAAGATGACCATCAGTTGCCTTAAAATATCCCTGAATTTTCTCAACATGATTTGATAACTGATCCATTAAAAGAGCATCTGTAAAAACAAAGGAAAAGATGGATTCAGATAATTCCAAAAGAGTCATTGCTTTTAAGCCCTTCTAACATTATGATATGCATGCTGAAAATTAAATTCTTTCACTTATTTTGACACTCTTTAAAAGATTCTACAGTTTTTCACACATTGGTTATATAGATTTAAACCTCATTTTTAAAAGTGTATATAGATATACATATTACTTAATTAAGAAAGCCACTGAATATTAAGATTTATACTTTATTCCAATAAGTCTGTGGAAAATTTTGGTTGAATATTGAGATTTCCCCCAAAATCTTCATTGTGGAGTGTGGAAATTCCACCCTATTTTGCCCATCCTAGCTTTGTTGCTATAAAGAGCTCTGCTGTGACTTTTGGTCCCTGGTGGTGGTGAGTAATGCTGCTCTAGACATGTAAGGGTGTGCGTTCTGCTTTCTCTCCTCCACATTATTTTTGAAGAGGCACTACTTGGATTTAAGAAATCCTCGGGCATGGGCTTTCCTTGAGTCCAGTAGGCTAAATCCTACATTTAATTTCCAACATAACTGCATTCATATAGGGATTCTTCTGCAGCCAGAAAGAGTAGGAAAGTATTCTTTCAAGCACAAAACTCTGAATCAAAACCTAAGGATTTAGCTCTTCCTTCATCCCATCCCATCCCTTTTAAAGCAGCCAGGTGTAGTATCTCCATGGGACACAGAAATCAGTCTAACATCACGGTCCCTCTGATCTGCCTGCAGGTTTGGGCAGTGTCTCTCAGCTCCTGTGGCACAGCAGTTTTCTGTGGTGTGTAACAAGTGATAATTAGTCACAGATGGGGTCATGCTCTTCTTTGCACAGAGGAAGCAGGGAAGTGCAGTCCACAGCGCCTCTGCCCAGCAGGACCCTGCAACAAAGGCGCAGAGAGGATGCATGTCTGTTCTCATTGACTCTGGCGGCCAAGGCTGAATTTGGCCCCAAGTGTGAAAACATTTTTAAGTGACTAAATTTAACATCTTTTAGTAAATATTCTTCTGGCTTGAATTTCAGTCTGAAGCAGAATTTGACAAAACATTGTGATTGGTTGGCTCCCAAGCATGCTTGAAAACTTACACCGGACAATTTTCTTGCAGAGTGTGAAGTATGTGCTTCTTTCTTGCAAGCTGTTGAGCTGGCATTTGGGAGGGGATGGTAATTTAACTGGAAAGCTTGTACTCTGCAGCTTTCCTGCTGATGATGAAAAGTTGGCATTTTCTCTTTTGTGGAATTCAGTGTCAATCTGGGGCTGCTTGCCAGCTAGGCAGTGAGCTCTGCCAAGAGGGCATTAAAAGGGTTTATTTACCAGAACAGGTAAGCATTTCTCTCTCCAAAATGAAAATATTCATAGAAGTGAATATGGCCTCAGATCAATTTCAAATTGCATGGTAAACTTGCTCACAATCTCACATCCTCATTGTTAATCTGATTCTAATGCTGGAAAAAAGTTAACACAGGGTCTAAAACACCTGTCAACTGCTGCTTGCATAAACCAAGAGTCTAGAAATAGAGATTTGTATGGGATAGGAAACTGGAGCAATGCTTGTGCCAGACATCAGCATGGTGACATCAAGGTTCCCAAGGTGAGCAGTGCTAGTCAGGAAGTGGTTTGGACAAGGAAACAGAGAATATTCTGATTCCAAAGTTACATAATTCCAAGGTATTGCTTGGTTTTCAGGGACTGACAGGTGCTAATGACCCCAATGACCCTTTGTGTCTTTGAAACTATTCCCTGATGAAATCTGATTTATTTGTTTACTGCATTGTAAATAATTGATCACAAAAATACCTGCCTGAAGCTCTTATATGTAAACAGAGAGTGCAGAAGCTCTAAGAAAATTGCTAATATAAGAACATATATATAAGAGGACCTGTGAGATCTTTGAACTTGCTCTTCAGTAATCATAGGCAGCATTAAGAGCCACAAAGCTCAATCTTTATGTTGATAGGTTTTTTACATAGCAGAACCAAGAAAGGGGGTTGTGATTCTTCCTCCTGCAGCCCTGGCATCCCTGAGGAGCCTGCCTGCCTCCTCCCCTTCCTCTGCTTCTGGCAGGCTCTCCGTGCTCCTTACCTCTGCTGACACTTGCCTCACTTGTCAGTAATCTCTAACTGCACTCTGCAACATTCTTCAGTGAAGATAATCTTGGTACTTTAAAGCATGACAGTGCTAAAGGCAACATGGATATTTCTAGAATTTCCAGCTCAATACAGATTGCTGTAGTTTCAGATTCTCACTACGTTCCCAAGGATCAATTAAGATCCCTTTCTGGGCACATGAAATTTCCATCATTAATTCCTTCTTCAAACATTTGTTGATATGCCTCTGGCAAATTTTGGCATACCAAGTGATATTTTTCCCATTTACATTGTTTTTCCTATTTTGAAAATGATTAGTGGACTCAGTTTCTACATTAATCTTCTGCTTTGGACACAAAAGCCCGATTCAACCATGTAAAAGCTTTGAAAATGTGACCCTTTGTGTCTGCTCCAAACTGTCTCTCCAGTGGTTTGGTTATTTCTGCAGACTTGAGCTGTTCTTCTCTGGAAGATTTCTTTCCTGATGGTGTTTTTCCAGTGCTCTTTTCAGCTTCTTTTCTGTTAGCCTCCAGATTTAATAGCCTTCATGATCTGAATGCCAGTAAGGGTACAAGGGGAGGTGATGATGCCATCCATATATGCCAGGAGTAGAGTAATTTCTTTTGTTCAGTATCGGATCTAACTGCTGATATTTTCCAGAGACACCTCTGTGTATACAGTTGTATGTAACCAGTGGGTAACTGCCAAAAGAGTCCTCCTTTTGAATGCAGACAGTCTCATTTCAAAGGGTATAGAAATAGCTGCCATAACCCACTGGCTTTATTTCTGCAGTGATTTTGTAGTGTAACTTCATTTTGGGCTATGCAGGATAAATGATGTAATGAATTCACTTGTGGATTCACCTGATAAAATTTCCCTGATATGAAAGAAAGAAGGTCCAAAGTCTGTTGGGCTGTACTTAAGGATGAGACAGAAAGGCTTAGGAGCCTGCCTCAGCCAAGCTTGGAATATAAAATGAAAGTTTTGTGGAAAAAAAGAGTTGAGGAAATGATCAAACATGCCCATTATACTCACATCACCTACAAAACTGTTAGTAGTGCTAACAGATGGAGTAATGATTGGGATAGGTGTTGGATGTTTTACCCTTTTTCTTCTTTTAGGGATTCATCAGCTTATTCTGATTTCTAAAAACACATCTGCCATTTCTAAATATTCACCTGATTTGTCTAGATATTCAAATGCAGCCTACTTATTTTAAGAAAAATTCTATGCTGATTAATAAAGAGGTGGTTTTGATATATTAGGGAAAATCAAACCTTTTGGGTTTTGGCTCTTGCAAAAATCCAGCTTTAAGGAGGGCAACAAAATATTCATCTTTTATTAGAAAATCTCCTCTTTCTGTCTCTACATCAGTTGTTCCCATCTTAATAATTAGTACAAAGAGTCTGCATGTAATTAGTACAAAAGGTCTACCTAAAGAATCTTATACTCAAAGGGCAAACCAAGACCCAGCTCTCACATATTGCAGTCTGGCAATTCCATACCTTTTACTATGATTCCTACTGCTATGGCCTGGAGCTATTTTGTTCTGTTTCAGGGAAGTGAATTGGTCATCAAAGCCTTAGGAATTTGGAAATTGATGAAACAGAACCTTAAACTATTTTTTGCTGCCCCTTATGTGTTCCTGCACCCAGTATGACCAAAGAGAACTTTGGGGTTTTGTATTCTTCCTGCCCAAATGATAGATTACTTTAAACAGAAAATGACTAGTGATAAAGCAGATGCTATTTATCTGCATAAATCAAGGTATGGATTATTAAGGTTATTGTATGGATTATTGTTCTAAAACTTGTAAAGCTTGATCTGTTGGTTGGCATTTTCATAAATACAGTTTTCCCCCAGGCACCTGAAAGAGTTACCAAATAGAGCCACCTATGAAGATGATAAAGTAAATGCGGTTCAAGGATTGCAGAAGTATCTGAATTATTTGTATTGTAATTGCTGTCTTTGTGCTAATCCACAATACATACTAGATAGTAACAATCTTTCTTTACACTTTGTTAACCAAATAGCACTGGGACCCAGTCAGGTCCAACCAGCACTTCTCTGCATGCTTGATCGCTGAGCAGAATGGACTGATTTATGCTATGTGAAAACAAAACATATTGCTATTGTTTCTAGCCAGAAGAAAATCTTCCAGCTGCAATCCCATATGGGCTTCTAAGGAAATAATGACATGAACAGCCCTATTCATTATAGTTACCAAGACTCCAAAGGACTGGTGATATTTGCAATGTCTTTATTGCTGACAGGCATTCACTGCTGATTGTAGTGGCAGGATCCCAGAAGTTTTGGGATTTGTAGCTGAGCTTGCTTAAAATAGCACCACTGAGGGAGTATCCACACTCAGTTTCTTCCCACTGTGTGTGCTTGGATCAAAGTTGATTTTATCTAGCTGGTGAGTAGCCATGCAGCGGTAGCAACCTGGAGGACAGTGTATGATGGCTACTGAACTATTAACTTTGCAAAGGAAGCTGCTTGGGTGGGCTTCACTTGACCTAGCTCAAAATAGACCCAGGCACACTTAAGAAAGGAGTTTTGTCTGCAGTACAGATGTCTCCTGTCAACGGTGGCTGAACTTCCTTAGCTTTAGAGAGGAAAGATTGGTATTGATATTGCTCTTTATTGTCCACCTTGGCACAGTTGTTACTCCTCAAGATGCAAGACTGCACACCCAGCATGGCAGTTTACATGGGAAACAGAAGAGTTTCAGGACTCTTAGCATAGTTCAAGGAGAATATAGTTATCATCTTAATAATTAGTACAAAGAGTCTGCATGTAATTAGTACAAAAGGTCTACCTAAAGAATCTTATACTCAAAGGGCAAACCAAGACCCAGCTCTCACATATTGCAGTCTGGCAATTCCATACCTTTTACTATGATTCCTACTGCTATGGCCTGGAGCTATTTTGTTCTGTTTCAGGGAAGTGAATTGGTCATCAAAGCCTTAGGAATTTGGAAATTGATGAAACAGAACCTTAAACTATTTTTGCTGCCCCTTATGTGTTCCGCACCCAGTATGACCAAAGAGAACTTTGGGGTTTTGTATTCTTCCTGCCCAAATGATAGATTACTTTAAACAGAAAATGACTAGTGATAAAGCAGATGCTATTTATCTGCATAAATCAAGGTATGGATTATTAAGGTTATTGTATGGATTATTGTTCTAAAACTTGTAAAGCTTGATCTGTTGGTTGGCATTTTCATAAATACAGTTTTCCCCCAGGCACCTGAAAGAGTTACCAAATAGAGCCACCTATGAAGATGATAAAGTAAATGCGGTTCAAGGATTGCAGAAGTATCTGAATTATTTGTATTGTAATTGCTGTCTTTGTGCTAATCCACAATACATACTAGATAGTAACAATCTTTCTTTACACTTTGTTAACCAAATAGCACTGGGACCCAGTCAGGTCCAACCAGCACTTCTCTGCATGCTTGATCGCTGAGCAGAATGGACTGATTTATGCTATGTGAAAACAAAACATATTGCTATTGTTTCTAGCCAGAAGAAAATCTTCCAGCTGCAATCCCATATGGGCTTCTAAGGAAATAATGACATGAACAGCCCTATTCATTATAGTTACCAAGACTCCAAAGGACTGGTGATATTTGCAATGTCTTTATTGCTGACAGGCATTCACTGCTGATTGTAGTGGCAGGATCCCAGAAGTTTTGGGATTTGTAGCTGAGCTTGCTTAAAATAGCACCACTGAGGGAGTATCCACACTCAGTTTCTTCCCACTGTGTGTGCTTGGATCAAAGTTGATTTTATCTAGCTGGTGAGTAGCCATGCAGCGGTAGCAACCTGGAGGACAGTGTATGATGGCTACTGAACTATTAACTTCGCAAAGGAAGCTCCTTGGGTGGGCTTCACTTGACCTAGCTCAAAATAGACCCAGGCACACTTAAGAAAGGAGTTTTGTCTGCAGTACAGATGTCTCCTGTCAACGGTGGCTGAACTTCCTTAGCTTTAGAGAGGAAAGATTGGTATTGATATTGCTCTTTATTGTCCACCTTGGCACAGTTGCTACTCCTCAAGATGCAAGACTGCACACCCAGCATGGCAGTTTACATGGGGAAACAGAAGAGTTTCAGGACTCTTAGCATAGTTCAAGGAGAATATAGTTATTACAGTGCAAGGAGAAGCATTTAGCCCAAACAATTGTTTACTTTTTTCCTAGGAGAAAATGTGTGGAGGGTGGACAAAAAAGCAGATGTGGGTGACATTCAAAATGCAGTTTATTTTTTATATTTATCCACTGCGGGGCAAAAATAACTATGCAGTAACTGAACACTTTTTTCTGCTAGTGCAGTCCTACTCAAAGAATATACAATTAAAACTAGGAAATTAAAATGAAGCTGATTCTGTAAAAAACTTACTTAGGGAAATTTACTTCTAATCTGCTTGATCATTTTTTTATTTACTACTTTATTTGAAATTAATGTTAAGCTAGTAAAAGCAGCTGTGTTTTATGGTTTTCCCCTATAAACCCTAAAATGTGTAAGATGGTTAGATGAAATAACACCAGAAAAATAAAGATAATAGAGTGCACACTTTGGTTCCAGTGTGGCTTCAGCAAGGTTTTGTTTGGAGTGCCCAGCTGCGTATACAGACACAGTGGAATTTGGTTTGTGAGGAACCTACAAAAATTACACAAATAACTAGCATTTTTTAATGAATAATACACAGACATGCACCTGCTTCAGAGACTCCATAGATTAGTCTTGCAGCCAATAGAAAAGCCCCTTGGAATTCAATTACATGGCTGGAAAACAGAAAACAAAATCATGACTATACATTTAGAACTGATACCGGCAACATATTAACCAGTTCTTGGGCTGAACTTTTCCTGAGGATTGGATCATTTCAGTTTGTTTTATGTCCCTGTGGCTTATTGAATATTTATATTATTCTATTCTGTTCTTTCAGCTGGAGCCTCTCCCGGAAGATATTGTGCACCAAATCCCCAATATGAATGCAATAGCTTCTTTAAAAAAGACCACTGAAATTCAAAGTATGTTTCTCAGTTTGAATTGGTGGGTTAGTGGGCTTGGGGTTATTTTTTATTATTAATTAATGTCATAGACATTATTGTTTCAGAGAAAAGAGTGGGAAAATGTTTTATATATAAATTGACATGCTGTGTCTAATATTTATGTACATTATATATACATGCTTTTATTTTTATTTCTTCAGCATCTTTTTGTGTCTGCCACTTATTTAGCCTTGAAAAAGTAACCCATTAAAATTATTTAAACATTTCTGATTCCTGAATATTCCCAAATCTTTTCATTCCAGAACAGCTTGGATGAAATAGATGTTTGTCAGTGAGGGACAGGAACAGACAGGTGCATTAGAGCTCTAACAAATAGTTTGTCAGATTCTGTTTTTGCAGCCCTTTATAAGGTACTCACTTTGAGATTCACATGAGCTTGAGATAAAACTAAAAAGCTCCAACTGGGCACTGATCTATGGAACAGTGTTAAAAAATGCATTGTTTTATTGTTTCTGACACAGAGGACACCTTATTGCTTCAGTTGTGGGCTTTTACCCCAACCCTTAACTACCCAGGTGTTTTAGGGCATTTGCTCACTGAAGAACTTTATGCCATCAATTGCTTCAGTCCAACTGATCATGCATCCCTTAAATTCTCTAATCTTCTTGTCTCTGCCATTTTACTGAGCCAGTGGGAGCTTCCTGACTTCTACTGTTTGCTGGCTCCTTTAGAATAACAAATTAATAACAAATGTTTTCCTTCATTTGAGATGAACCACAAGTGGTTGGGATTCATCAACGTAAAATAAAAGGGACACCATGCCCAATTCACTGCTCTTTCTCCATCTGATTTTAGTTGCAAGGGACAAAGAAAATTCATTGTAGGTATATAATTCATCATGTATATCCAGTAGACACCTAGATATGGAAAAGCTCTAATTAAATCAGCTGTATGTAATATGTTCCAATAATTCCTTTGTGCTGAGTGTTGTGTCCCTGGATAGCTCATGAGTTAAAATTCCCTGTTAATAATCTGTTAATGATCTGGAAGGAGTCAGCAGGTTAAGGAGATTTGTGTACTGTGCAAGATAGAACAGATTTGCAAATGATAATAAGGGCATAATGACCACACACAGACCAGAGACTCAAGGAAAAGAGATGCAATTCTGTTTGAAATAAAATGTGTATGCAATGGAAAATGGATCTGAAACCAAAAAAAAGGGTGAATTGAGAAACAGACAAACAGAAGAGTAGGAATACACACAATTGATGGCTGTTGAGAGAGAAGTGGATTTAGGAAGAAATATACAGTGTAAATCTGAGAACATAGTCCAGAGCTCTGCAGAATGACTCAATTTTAACACAATTAGGTTTCAGCTGAACTGGTACAGTCATGCAGACCAGTGGGCTGTTCTAAAACCTTTGTCAGGCTGCTCAGGGTTTAGACCCACTTAAATACAGCATTTTGCCTTTTCTTGCAACTAACATAAAATGTTACATTTAACTCATTTTGTCTGGAGAGAGACCAAGTATTCAGAAGGAATATGCTTGGATGACAGAAAGGAGCCCTGAGGAAGTTCAGTGCAGCTTTGTGATGTATGTTTAGATCTAAGAGAAGCAAGTACCTGTCAATATTTTAGAGAGTTAGGCTGGCTGGAGAGCATTAGGCTGTTGAATACCACCTCTAGAGGTACTGAGAAAGCTTGGTTTGTTTGGATCATGGCATTGCCTTTGGATATTGGATTTGGATTTCTGTGATCCAACTTTCACAATTCATATTATCAATATTTTATACCAAATAAGCCACTCCTGTGTGCTTTTTTGAAAAACCTTGAAGCTACAATACTTAGAAACTAAGAGACAAATTTTTTTCTAATTTGAACAGAATTTCTATAAATGTTTTTTATTGACAGTTTTGTATTGACAAAGCTCCTTTGAAAATGTAACAAATTTGGAATTAGTAGTTTCCACATTCATGTAGCACACTATTTCTAAACAATCCTGCTCAATAGCAGAATACCAACACCAAACATTGTTTTCCAAGCAAACCACAGTACAGCATATCCAAATCTTTGAAAGGCAATTACAAATTCCTATAGGAGTGACAGAAACATTCCCTCTCTATTATCTCCAATTTATTATTGAGTCAGTGCTCAAACAAATCTTTGAGGGGGCTTAAGCACATTTTCATGCTGAAATCCAAAGCATACCTAGAAGACTGTTTTGGCTTGATTGTTTTCTCCTTGCAATCCAAGATTGCTCAAGTTTTGTATGAATGAAACCAACAGTATGCTTCATTCTTTCCCTTGAGCTCCACCAAGTTCTTCTCAATGACTGTAACGGCACTGGTAGAATTTCACATTCCAGTAGAGCACAGTAGAAATGGCATTTTCAGAGATTGGAGTGGTTTGAGCCCAATACTTTTTGACTTTTTTAATCGTCAATCCACAGCATACCTCCTAACAAAGCTCCTTGGCAGCTGTGTGCTGTAATTGGCTCCCCATTCCATAACTCTTGGCCTGTCAGTCTTTTGGCTGAACACGCATTCAAGGCCTGTATGTTTTGTGGGCAGCAAATAAATGTTGTCCTGCATTAAAAGAAGCTCTTCTGCTTACCCAAGGTGTTTGTAAAGTTTGTAAATTTTTTTCTGATTTTAAGGAAAAACCTATCATTGCTTTTTCACAGAGCATCACAGAGCCCTCTTTTCATGAGGTACCTGCTGCTGCCTGGATGCTATTTCTAATTGTGACTGCTTAAACATTTCCTCCAAAACCACAAACACCCTGCCAGGTAGTTCCTTTCTCCAGGACCCTCCACTGCAGTATATGGGCTGCCACCTGCCTCCTGGCCTGATTCTGCTCCCTCTCTTGCCAAAGCCCCTCCCATAACACAGCTCTCAGTGTGGGGAAACAAAGAACACCACCAATCACTTGGGAGTCAAGGGCAGTTAAATGGGTGCAGAGAGCCCACTAACATGCTTGAGTTGGCCCTGAGTTTTAATGTTACAAGAAAGTCAGGATTCAGGGGGCAGCTGGTGTGCAAGCCTGTGTGTGTGAATGAACCAATGAGATGTAGCAATCCTCACTGATGCTGTTTTATTGTTGCTGCAGGAGAGCAACACAGTGGTAGCTGGGTACTAATATTTTATTTTATGAATAAAAGCCCTTGAAAACTCCAGCAGTGAACATGGGTTCATTTCTTTTATAGGCAAGAGGGGGTATTATTCCCATGCCAACAGATTTGATTTTCTTGCACATCTGTTTCTGCAACAAAAGCCCCACCCACTCTGTGAACATTTAGCTCATAAATTATAGGGTTTGAATTGGGTGTATATTGCAAAGACTGACTTTTGTACATAGGATCTGTGAGAACACTGTGGAATTCTCATATAACTTTTTTGTTTGTTTTTAGTGTATTTTTTAATGAATGGAGAATATGGTCTCTAAGCACAGTAATAATAGAGAATATTTTTGTCTTGTTTTTATAAAATTTGCCAGGCTCCAATCATTGAGCCTACTGTTATGTACATAACTTTTTAGCTCTGTCTTTCATGTTTTTGGAGCAAAGCCAACCTCCTAACACTTAATCTCAACTTTGTAGGATACTTAATACACTTTACATTTTATCCCCAGAAGGTCCCTGTTATTTAAAGATTCTGCTAACTACTCAAACGTGCACACTATTAGAGTTCAAAGAAACACTCCGGCCATGCTCACTTGTTGTTCTTGAAGATTGACTTGGGCTTTCATCTTGCAATGATGTTTTTGAATAAAGACATTTTCAGATTTTATTGACAGCTGCTTTCTCATTGGAGGGAAAAGTTCATCCTTGCAAAAGTCTGAAACTGTGTTGAGAGCTGTGTTACCAAAGAGGGAGTTTTCAGCAGCCTTTCTGCAGCACAGGCAGCACCACTGCTGGCCTGGCCTCCCAGCTGTCAAAGCCTCCAGCTACCCTCTGGATAAGCACCTCAGCTCAGCCTGCTGCCCAGCTGCCAAAATCCTCCTTTTAGTCCTTGGAAAGGTCCCCTGCTTGATCCCCTCTCTTTCACAGCTGTTGAAACCCTCTGTCTAATTCTCAGATAAGTACCCTGATCCAACCTCTGCAGCAGCTGCTGAAAGCTTCTTGCTAAACACTGAGTAAGCTCTGGTCCAGAGCTCCCAGACTTCCCAAAGCTCCTAATCCCCAGGTGTCATCCACCTGGCAATTAGTGAGTGCTCAGTGTTTTACTGGACTGTTAAGAAATATGTATGTAAATTTGTACTTATTCATGTGGTTTCCAATAATCAAACAGTTTCTTAATAGCCATGCTGCTATTTCTTAATAGCAGATCATTTTATGTGTTTAGGATGAGTCACCTGCCATTATTCTTTGCATTGCTTGATGAGCTTCTTCTGTTGCAGGCAGAAATCTGAAAATACTCATGCTTTTATTCCACTGCTGTATTTTTACATAGCAGACCAGAAAGCTCTATCCCTTATGATACCTGGCAGGTTTCCAGCAACAGCCAGTTCATATATGAAAGTTTTAACTAAATTATTGTTCTAGTATACGCCCTGAGGTTGGAGGAGAAAGAACATCCAGGACTAACAAATGTGATTGTTCTGGCAACACCACTTCAGTCTGAACTGGCATTTCTGACTTCTTTCCTTTTCGAGACAGTGCTGTGTGTGCACTTCATACAACAATGTACATTTTTTACATTTTGCTGTCTCTGCATCAACTGTGTGCCATATCAGAACTTCTAGTTATTAACCCTGCTCTGAACTCCCATCACCTTGTGTAGATAAAGCCAATAGCCTTCCTGACAATGTGTTCATTAGTCTGTGTGTTATTCCTGCAGTTTATTACCTTCTGGGGAAGGGTGTGACACAGCTCTTGGAACGAAAGCACTTTCCAACTTGGCATTCTTAGGTTCAGAAATAGACCTCTTCACTGCAGTCTGAAATTTCAACTGTACTGCTTACACCACAGAGATTTTAAACTATAATCACTCAGTGTTGAACTAAGTGATTACTGTTCTTGTACCACCATGCTAGCTAAAATTCCCATAAATTATTATGTGTGTTTTCCTTAGGCAAGTACTGGAAGTCAGTGGAGCCATACTCTGTGCCAGTGGATTGTGCTCTGGCTGAGTCTCAGAAGCAAGAGAGGGAGGAGACAGAAACAGTATCAGCTATGGCCTCTCTTTCAGTGGATGTTGAGCAGTGTATTCCTCAGGAAGGCAGCAGGTAAGTGCCTGAAATTATTACAGACAACAAGGCTTTCACTCCAGCCAAGTAAAATGAAGAAGAAAGCAGGACTAAGGGTTCTTTCCAAATTATTTGCTAATTGAGATACCTGGAGTTTTTTCATCCCTGGATTTCAGTTCTCTCACTTAGCCACTGGAACCAGAGATATTAGCAGTTTTTTGGGTTTGGTATCTCTATTTCTGTACTAAAGTTTATGATTATAACAAGAACCTTGTTTTCTTCCCGTGTCTACTTCTTGCTACTTCATAGAAACTGCAATATCCATATGAAGTAAATAGACATGATCAAGTGTAATCAACCATATTCTTCTCATTAGAAGCTTTTAAAATATCTTTTAATTTTCTAGGAAGGTGTTCAACAAACAGATAAATTTAGTAACAATAGACTTAAATCACTAATGAGTGATATTAAACAGGCATTAGAAGTTGCTTTCCTGGAAGAAATGTGAACAGTGCCAGTATAAAACTTAAAGCTATCCTGACCAGGATTAGGGCCAACATTTTCTGTGTACTAAGATGAAGGTACACCAGCAAAGGATGAGAGTGCTGATTTTTCCAGCTTGTCATCTGCTTTTTACATTAATGAAAATTGCTTTCCACTTGAAAATTAAGAAAATGATACAGTAAATGCTGTTGTGTGTTTTGCCAATTACACGTGAAAAAAACACAGCACCCACCGAATATTGTGTCATCTATAATCAGAAAAGCCACTGGAGAAGTTTTTGGAGTTTCCTATTTTTTTTGTTCTAAGGAAAAATACTCCTGGTCTTAGCCAATAGAGGAAGACACAAAATGTAGTGGAACTACTTGGGTTCCATCATACACAGAAAATAGGAGAGGGGGAAGAAAGATTAAAAAAGCCTTATAAGGAGACTCATCAGCTCATCAGGCTGTGGAACAACAGTAGAAAAAGGAGGGAGCTGTGGGTAGGGACAGCAGTGGTGGGAGTGGAGCCAGAAAGATCCATGGCTCCTACATTGTGACTGCTTCTTAGTTGCTTCAGTTCTTCCCTCCTGTGTTGTGTCTTTTAATCAGAACTGAACTGATAGGCACCCAGGGGAATAGTGCAATGCTCAAATTTGTGGATGCGTTTGGCAATGAACATCCCTCACAACAGTGGCAACACTCATCTGTCAAAGAATTGAGGCATGGCTCAAAGGGACGCACAGGGAGTGGAGCTAGCTAGTAAAGTTCACAGTATTTTCATAATTACCTTTCCAATTGTAATTATATTTAATATGCCATGGCTATTCTTGTGCTAGGATTATTGCAGACAACTTTATAAACGCTTAGAGAACAATCCATGATGAACACAAGATGTATTTTAGATTTGTGACTGTGGTAATCAGTGCTCAACTAAGGAATAATGTAGTTTTTCATATAAGTTTCTGACAGTTACAAGACACTTCTGCTAGCTAGAGACAGAAAAATTCCCACTTGTGTGTGCATAGCTCTGAAATATAAATAATTTTAGTTGAAGTATTGGAAATAATGCAGTGAAGCAAATTAAAGCTATAAATTGTCTGGAAAAGAGCATGGTTAATTTTGTGTATTTTTACATTGCTGAGAATAACTAAATTTATTTGTTATGTGCCTCCACTCAAAATTACCAAGAGCAACTGCTACTCCTACATGATTTGAACAAAATAACCCTTTGACTAACACTGTGCTTAATGACTGTACTTATTACCTACCAACTGATAACCTGTGACAGTTTCCACCCCTTCTGAAAACAATTTCAGGGCAGTGCTGAGAAACATGGCAGAAAATGGATGTACTGAAATGTGCACAAGTGGAATTCATGTGGCTGCCAGATTCATTACACTTCATCAGTTCTGGACTCTTGTAGGGATGAATCCATTGTGATGAATTGTTTTGTGGAAAAATGACTTCGTTTGGAATATCTTCTGTGGTGCTGCAGACATTTGTCAGCAGCATGAAAAAAAAACCTAGGCACTCGTGCGTCCTGAAATCTCTTTCTGCACTTGTAACCCTCAAAGAAGTCACATGAAGCCAAGTTGCCATTAGAGAGGTGACAGGACAAGAAAAATGCTGTCCCACTGGACCAAAATTGATAGGTTTTCTGAGGCTTCTGAGCATCTTTATCTTTGTTTTCTTCCTGATGAATGTGAGGAACAGTATGGAATCAAAAGTGATCCTCCTGAAAGTTGGATTTTGAGAGTCCTCACCTGTGAGGAAACCTGAGAGGACCTGCCTGTTCTTCGAGGGTGAATGAAAATCCATCATGGAATGTCCAGGGAGTCTGTGACATTGCATGCTTTGGGTTCTGTATAATTTACTTCATTTTACATAAGCACACCATCCATTTCATAGGTACATACTAACACAAACAGCAGTAATGTAGAGATGAGTTCAGCTCTGCTTTTTCACGTTTTTAATGTTTGTTGTAATAAAATGTATGCAGTGCAACTTGTCCAGACACTTCCTGCGGCAAACAGAGGGCAGCAGGGATGTGAGGAGTCATGTGGGGTCTCAAGCTCAGTTAGAAGGTGTTCCCTTGCTCCTACTGGTGTAGATGGGGTCACCTACTGAAGACCCGTTGCAAGCTTTTGCATTGAGTGTTCATTTGGGAAAGTTGCTTGGGACAGGTAGCGTGGGAGCAGAACAGGAAGCACTGTGGCTGACAGGACAGCCTGAAAGGTTCCTTCCTTACACCAGGAGTCAGTTTGCTTCCTCTTAATTCCCACCACGGTCAGCCAGGCTGATAGCTCTGGCCTGCAGCTCCGGGCCTGTTTCACTGATTCTATGGCAGAGATCCTGTCGACTTCAGCTCTGGATGGTCAGGCCTCCAGATGAAGAGCAGCAGCAAGAGTCTCTTTGTGGGAAATTCTGGCCAGTTATGTTGGAGGATATATTGGTGTTGGAGTGAGATGACTCACTTTAAACTCAGATTTTGGGCAAAGCAGTTCTTTTCCTGGCCAACTCATATCTGACTCATTTACCACTGATGGATAAAATGCTCCTGGCTAAGGCCCATATAAAGTATTTTTATTTCTTTCTTCTCTCTTTCCTTCTTTTCTTCAAGTGACAGTGCCGATTATTTTTTTACTTGATTTTCTCTGGCAGGGTAAATGAAGAAAATCGTGTAAAGCTGCTATGCTTTTGGTGTTTTATTTTACCAAAGCATAACTCTGCATCCTAAGGTTCAATTGAATCTTGATTATGGATGTTGGAAGAGTACAGATATAGAAAAAAGAGTTTGTGGATAGGATAGGAAACATGTATGGTGCTAACAGGGATTTAAATAGAGATGCAATTAGAGGAACAGGCATGCCCTATAAAGCATTTCTAACTACCAGAACTTTTGTGTGTTGATAACTGTTTATTCCCTATGTGAGATACAGATTTAGCTGATTAGAATTTTGCTTTAGCCAGACATCTGTTTCAGAAAGTGAGCTGTGAAATATTCAGTATGCTGCTGTCCCTGATACCTTGGAGCTTCTGTATGTTTCTTCTTAAAATGGAAAAAGAAAAGGGTGTGGAGGGAGATCTTTTGCACTTACTATTTTTACAGGAAGCAATATATCTTGAGAATGACATTTATCAGAATTTGACTTTATGGCTCTGGTTCAGCTGAGCATAGATTTTTACTCAAATGGAAATGAAAACAAAGTATAATTTTTTATTCTTAGTGTTACAGAGCTACCACTTGCAGTTTCAGTCAAATTGCATTATATTACATACTACAGCAAATGGTTGAATCATGGGGTACAGCTAGCTACCTTTTAGGGTCACTTGCCATATTTGTCTGTCAACTCATAAAGCTTCACTTGCCATTTCACTGTTTGGATGTCTACCTCGGCTGTGCTGAGTACACAGCACATGCCTGGCCATATCCCACAGGGCTTACAATCCCCTCCAGGCTCAGGAGCTGCAGAATAGCTTTCCCAGGTCAGCCTACACCCTTATCTTGCTCACCTTCTCATCCTTTGATGGGTGTTCATAAGGAAGAGAGCCAGGAGTAGAGGAGGCTGAGAGCCAGCCTTGCCCTGGTGAGTTGATAGATCTTAACTGCTCTGTCTGACCCATCCTGTGTAAAAGCCTTGAGGATACATACACAGGCATAAACTTTTCAAAACCTTTTTGAACCAGCTTACACCTCTGGGTGAGCACTTGGGTAGTGAACACCACAGACTCATCAGGCATCACACTGCTTTTACTTATTAACCAATAAAATCATTGGGAAACCCCTAGGTCTTGTACTATGAGAGAGAAAAGCACCTTATTTACTCATAATCTTTGACCCATATCTGGTTTTAAAGGCTTGAGCTTCTCAAGACTCTGTATTCCTGCTGGTATGGAAATAATTTCTTACCTTTTATGATTTTTGCTCCTCTCTGTGCTTTTTTGTAGTTTCTTTGAGATGGAGTAAAAGCTGCACGTAGAACTCCAGGTCTTGGGCACATTGTGAATTTACACAGTAGCTAATACTGGGGATGTTTTGTTTCTGTGGCTTTCTGCTCCTCCACCATTAACTCCAAGCTCTTAGTCATAGCCATCCCTTGTTAAAACAATTAAAGCTGTCCTCTCTCATTTTGTGTATTCTGTGTTTATGTTGTTTGCCTTCTTCTCCATACAGAAATGCTGCTATGGACCTTAGAGCTGAGTACTATTGGCAATTTGGTGTCATCAGCAAACATTATCACCTAAATCTACTTGTAGTCTGCCTAGTCTTTCTGAGATGCTCTGGAGAATTCCTCCATGGTGAAAATTCACCAATAATTATTCTGTGATTCCTGCTTTTGTTGTATTGTCAATCTGTGAAAGGACCTTCTTTCAACAACCAAGGTTCTTCTAAGCACTTGGATAAAATTGTTGGAAGACCTATTTTGCAGAGGAAAATCACTTGATCTCCTCTTTCCTAATTTCCTTCAGAAACTTTTAATCAATTTGAAAGATTGCCATCCTTATAAGTGTTAAGATCTAACTCTTACCAAATGACTGTTGCCTGAATGCCTGCTAATTCCATCACTGATTGTAGCTGCTTTCAATTTTGCCATACAGGCTTACTGTACCTCCTGTGGTTTCCAAAAGGGGAATTGCTTTTCTTGCCTTCTCTACCTCTTGCTGAGTTAAGCTGTAGAATATGCTCAATAACTATTTCTTTAACAACATCCTAATCATATTTCCCTGGAACTTAGCAGACAAATATCATCTGCTCTTAGAAATTTGGCAATGTTTGGTGTATCAGTTTGTTCTAGCACTGATTCAGTTTAGGATAGTTCATCTGCAAGTAATAAAATCTCACTGACACATCTCTAGTGAACCCAGATATAAATAGTTCATTTTACTTTTGTGGTCTACCTTCCTTGATGCTCCTTTTATGCTTTGATCATTTCCTCTGATGTATTTTGAAAGATCTTTTTATTATTAGCTTTTATGCCTTTAATATGTTGCTTTTCAGACTTTCCTTTAGTTTACTTCATTGAGGGTTTACATTTAACTTGCCAGAGTTTATATTTTATTTAATTTACCTTGTTTGGACATTATTTTCTCTTTTGAGGGTATATATGTAGTTACCTTATTCTGCTCTTAAACTAGGATGTTTTTTTACTTTTAGTTCCTTTCTCTTTGATCCATACGAAGTCCATTTTTACTAGGATATATACTTACTCAAGATGTCTTATATAACCTCTGTAGACACTCCCCAAATCACCTTCATGATATAGAAATGTATCTCTTTTTCCCCAGCTCTTTGCTATCAGAGGATCACTTTTCAATTACAAGGATCTTCCCTGAGACAGCTGAGTTAAATTAGGAACAGATTATGGCATAAAATATCCATACCGTGCCAGAAAAATCTATCTTTTGTTAAGTTTCTACCTTAGAAACATACCTTGAATTTTTATTTGTGTGTGTGTGATAATTTAGCTAAGAGGACTCACTGTAATGCTCATTTAAAAAGAAAGTAAGAGAAATATTTTCTTTTTTTGGGCAATGTACAGAGTTTATCTACATTGTTAAATACTACTTTTAAAAAATTGAAAGTATCAATTACTTTTAATATTTTTCTTGTAAATAATATTTATTCTTAATTGCCACAGAACAAAATTTAAGATGTCACATGTTTTTGCCAGATTTTATCCATATGGTAAAATTTTGCCTCACCTATTTATTTTGCATCATTTTGTGTAGCATTAATTGCAAAGAGATTATTTCATTCTGCCATAGTCAGTATTCTACATATAGGAGCTAGGGATGAGCACTCTTCACAGCACACCAAAGTAAAGTGAATGCAGGAGGGCTCAGCTCCTAGGAACTTTGCAGTTTAAATGAGCCACAATGAAGCCTTAGAGAAAAATCACAGTTGTGGTTCCATAGTCATTGCAATCCCAACTGGTGTCTTTCTGAATTTGCTGACTGCATGGAATTGGTTTAGATCAGACCTGAGCTCACAGCTGCATCTTGAGGAACTGCTCTGAGCATACAATGTGGGATAGGGGTTCTGCCTGTTTTATGTTTTTATGCCAACTTCCTGTCAGCTACAGGAGGACTGACTGAACTGATGTAACTCACAGTGACAAAGCTGAAGTAACACAAATTTGGCCTGTCAGACTCTGCCCCCTCGATTTTTCTTTTGACAACTTTTGATTTTGTCAGAATGGGTACATATTGATTCTCTGCTCAGTGCTATGGGATTTACAGTGTTTTTCTCCCTGTCCTTTGGCCTCAAAACAGTACTGGCTCTCACACAAAACTCTAGCCTGAGGCCTGAGCATTATCTCACAAAAATAAATGTTTTTAATGATAAACCATTGGATAAATCTAGTGACTTCTCTAACACTAATAAAATTAAGTTAAAGGATACACATAAGTCTTCAAAAGGAGATTGAAGAAGACCATGAGACTACTCAAACTGCAAGAAAAGATCTAGATTGTCATGGCAGTCTAACCTTATCTCTCTTTCCTAAAAAGGACCTTTGCATCTGGTGCTTATATGTAAAAATTATAATTAGTACTTATGTTCTGGCTGGTGAAAAATTTTGGCCTGTTGTTGGAATATATTGGAATATATTAGAATATAACACTCAAGATCAGTGAGGGCTACTCCTGGCCCTCAGGAGCATCTTTGTCAGTGAAAAATTTCCCAGTGAAAGAAGTTCTATATAAGATCCTCAGTTGTACTATGTTCATGAGAATGTCAGTCCCAGAAGTCAAACACATGTGAACAGACTGTTGCATGCACTGCTTCCTTAGGTTCTTATGAATCATCCAAGTCCTACTCTCACTTCCTTCAGAGGTTTTCCAGAGCTTGACTCTTTCCTGATCTGCCAATCACCACCTGAAATGTATTGACATATATTGTTTCTCATTTGCAGAACCTAAAAACTGAGCTGTCATCTGCTTCCAAATTATCTTCTTTCCAGACAGACCCATAAGATTCTGTATGTTTAACAAGGGCTTATTGACCCTCCCTGTTGTGCCAGAGGACTTTCAGGTCTCCCACAAGTGGCTGGAGAGAGGGGAAGTGTGTGGTTGGCACAACAGCAACACACCCTACGAATTCCTCACCTGGTGTGGGATCTTTTATTGCACCTGAGCACCTCAGCAGCAGGCGGGGCTCCATCTCATCCTGGCTGCCACTGTGTGCTCTCTGCTGCAAGCCAGAACAAAGGAAAAGTGGAAGATGAGGGAGTGCAAGGGGGCTTTACCTCACTCAGGAATGAGGGAGTTTCAGTGGTTACTGTACATAGGAAACATCCTCCACCATGTGGTGAGGAACTAAAGATTTGAGATTTATCAATCAATCATCTTTTAGAGTTTATACCCTTTGGAAAGTGATTAGTCTGAAAAAAAATCATCTTTTCCACATGTCATTCACCTGAAATATTTTTTAACATACTACCAGTGATCATTCCAAATCAGAAATGAATAACCTGTATAAAAATAATTAGAAGATGTACTGCTGATTTTTTCATTGGGATAGACTTTAATAAATTCCAGATTTATTTAAAATTCTCTGGCTTCCTTGCTGAATAAACTATCAAACCCAAGCAAGCCCCCCTTATTTTTTTTCCATGAGATCTCATGAATTTGTACTTTATGAGCAATGTTTCACTGAAGCCAGTTATTATACCTGCCTTACAAGAATTAACTGGTAAACATCTCATTTATTAATTTACATTTACTTTTCTCCCCTGATTTCAAAATTGCTTGAAGTTACTATTTTAAAATAGTTCTTAAGTTTGACAGACTGAGATGAAAAATGGTTTCTGTCCAAATTATTTGCCCTTCAATAGTGAAGTCTCCCATGATCTCAGAAGCTTCCCATTTTATAATTGCCATCATTTTCCTCAGGTGCAGTAGCTTGTCAGACACAAGGAATTGCCAGACTTGAAATCAGCTCAGCATATGTGTCCTCATAATTTTCTAATTGGTTGTCTTAGAGAGCTCATCTTGCCTAAGCTGATAATTTCCCAGAGGTTTCCATATAAAAGATATAATCTGATTTGATATAATTATTAGATCCTTTTTCTTTGATACCAATCTGCTGATCAGGTTCAGGATTTAGTTTCCAAAGTTGCAGGCAGGCAATGTGTTTATGAAAATGCAAAATCAAAAACTAGGGGAGTGGAGAAGAACCTCAGAGGGAACACTTCTTGGCTACTAGTGAACAATTTCGCTTTAATGGTGTGTGCCTGAAAAAAATAAATGCATGTATTTTTAGCTCCAAAAGCTTGTAAAATATAACTATCACAACCATTTTTTTCATTAAATTATTTGATTCTGTTGACACAAAGCATGTACATTTCTGGACAAAATGTTATAAAATATTCTGACATATTTTAATATAAACAGGAACATTTTCGGTGATTGCTTGGATCTAAAATGTTTTTCCACTTGACATTTGTTTATACTTCCTAGGAAAGAAACTCTATTTATGGATAGCTGAATAACACAAATAAACATGTGAGAGAGCTGAAAAATCAGCTTTGATTATGCATGGAAATCTACAATGTCATTGTGTACTCTTGTGCCGAATTCTGATTGCCTGTTTATTTTTACAGAGCTGCTGGTGAGCCCATGGAAGAAGAGCCAGCCTTGTGAAGTGCCAAGTCCTCCCTGATATTTCCTGTGGGTGACATCATTGTGTATCCCCCAAAGCACCCTCAGACATGTCTTGTCTGCTTCTTGGGTGGCACAGATCAGATGGAACATAAACACTGGGCACAAAACTCAGAGTAGCAGCTTCACTTGTTCTTTGGATGGACTTGAAAGAGCCTGAAAGATTCCTTAAATGTAACCGCCACAATTCTAGAGTTACAGAAAAATGGACTTGGGAGAAAGAGCCCAGAGCATGCTTTTTTAATGCTGTTTGACCCACTCACCAACACAAATTGTGAAATAGAGTATTGCAAAATTCTACATGATAGATTATAGATATGAGAAATGCAACAGCCAGCAACATACTCTGTGAACTCCATGAATCACTTTCTGACACTTTTTACTGGATAATTTTTTTCATACCGTGTTAAATTGTTAATAGAATTTGTTTTCTTTGCTCCGTGTAATGAAGAAAAAAAACCCCACCCTTATTTTATGTGCCATTTTTTAACCTCCTGTAATGAATTCTTAGCTGAATAAGTGAAAAGCATTTAAATTATGATGAGGGATTTTAGCTAAAGGGAAAGCACTTCTTATTGTACTATAAATCCCCTGAAGTACTGTGCTTGGTGGTGCTTTATTTTCCCTTCCCTATTCCTGGCCATCCTTCCCCATTTCGTGTAATCTTTTCTATCATAAAAACACATTCACGATTCATTCTCTAAAACGATCTTTTGCCTTTAAGAAAAAGTGCTGTACCCTCTGTAGTTGACAGTAGCGCTCACCATATGTGCAGCAGAGATCAAGTATGGATAGTTTTTCAAACGTGTTTTTGGTTTGTTCTGAAATGTTTCTGTGTTCTGACTCCAAAGCAGCGACCTTCAGTAACTGCGTGCAGCTCATTTGAAGCTCAGGTGTTTCTGTGGAGGTTGTGTGGGAGTGTTTTTTACAGGTCGTGTTGTGAATATCAACTGATTCTTTTATGTAGTCCTGCACCAAGAGAACTGATGTTGCTTAAGAGGCTTCAAAGGGTTTAGGCTTTATTTTAGATCCCTGAAGTGCAGCAAGATCTCCCTGCAATGTGACTTTAGCTGTTTAATTCCATGTTTGAGAACGTAACATAGAGTTGTGCCTTTAGCTGAAAATGAACGCTTAAACTGTTACACGTGTTGCCTTACTGTCAGAGAGAGATGGGGCATGTATGTGAGAGTACTTCAAATGAACAAAACTCTGCTACAGTAACTTTTATTTTGTTTACAACCTTCTCACCTAATGAACCCCAGGAGATATCTTGAAGTATTCAGCTTGCAGTATTTGATAGCTTGCTCAGCTTTTAAAAGCAAGTGATGCTCATTTTTTATATATTTGTCAAATTCAAAAAAGAAAAAAAAGAAAAGGATGTATATTAAAGCCATAAGTGGAGACTGTCATGCTTTTTATTCTGAAATCTGAAAGGAACCTTAATTAAAACAAGATTTTGGTGAAGGCCATGATATGAAAGATATGAAACAATATGGTTTCAGTTATGGGCAGACTCAAACCTGTAAATCAAAGATGAAAGATTTCACTCAAATAGAATTATATAATTCTCTTTTGTTATGCAGTCAGACTATATCTTTCATGCATTTGGGTTTGTTTACGATTAGCATTTTAATTTTAAAGACTTTTATTACTTATACCAAAGCTCTCCACTACAAGTTAGAAATCTGAGGCATGCTTTGAAAAGGGAAATCTAAAAAAAGGGATGTCATTTCCTATAATGTGAAGTAAACTTTTATTCTGAAAGGTTTACTCTGGAATGAATGTATACCCCTTAGAAAGGGAAATAAAATTCTGACCCTAAGAAAGTGAAATAAAATTCTACCCCCCATTTACAAGCCAAAATCATGCTCGTTTTAGTAATGCAAAGAGTCCCATCAGGCTAAATTAACTCCTGGTGTAAGCCACCTTGCCTGACTCTGGGCTGTTCTGAAGGGGTTGTTCACATGACTGAAGCAATCAGGAGTTCCTCCTGCATTTTCAGCAGACTTCTGATGGCAATCTTACTTGCCATTTACTGCGATTTTGTCATGGTCATCAAAGAAATTTCCCTTCAAGGAAACCAAGGGCTATAGCTGATGAGTTGGGTAATTTGTAGAGCTTTTCACATTTTGAAATCATGGCTGAAAAATTTTAATTGATTGCATAGTAACATCATTTTAAAATCAACCCTAAAATCTGTTTGTGTCCTTAGCTTGCATGAACTTGCATATGAATTGCAACCTGAAATGTGAGTTACAAGCTTTTCCAATCAAAGTATGCCTTCTGGGGTGCAAATCAGCTAAAGCTGTCTTTTTTAGCTGAAAATGCTTTTAAAATGCCAGAATAATTTGAATTAAACCACATGATAAACTTACACTTATACATTTGTATAGATGTAGTCCCAGGCAGATATCTAGACATGCTGCTGAAGTTAGGATCGTTTGGATAAACAAGTGTGCTAATAAACTGCACACAGATTGTGTCCAGAACTCTGTTCTGACTGAAGTCAATGGCAAAGTCCTCTTTGATTTTGATGGGAGATGGATCAGCCCCAGCTTTTCTTTTCCCCTTTAAGTCAAGAACACCATTGCTTTTTGATTATGTCATTCCTAGGCATCTTACAGCCCTCTGGGAAATGATTGAGGCTTATGGTGAATATCAACACTTCCTTCAAAGCAGACCTGGGCTTTCTGAGAGGGCAGTTTCACTTGCTGCTGTTTTCTTCTCACAGTATTTTTTATTACTGTCAATAGCTCCCCATGGACTGGAGTTAAAATATCTTCCAGCAATTTTAGTCATAGTTCTAGGGAAATATTTGCATAGATACTCTTAAAAACTGCCCAGTTTTAACTGGATTCAACAACAGATTGCAAGAATTTCAGAAAGATGCATGAATTTTGTTTTCAAATGTAAAAATTCTGATTTTTGAGGAGACATCAAAGTCTCATGTCTCCCACTAGGCTAGAGAGATTGACACCTTGGAAATTCAGTCCCAGATATTTCAAGTTGGCTGCCAAAATATCTATGTCTGAGCTTAGATTACATCTAAAACTGAGCTGAAATGCATAAACAAGATGGGATGAGGGTGGTTTCTGAGTGTGATTCCATGGGGAGGGCGAAGCTGAGGAGGCAGCAGGGAGCACTCGGAGCCAGGGTGACCCTCTGCCTGGTCCTGGTGGTACAAGGTCTGCAGGCAGGCAGAAGGACATCCCACAGAACCCCCACCCCAGGCTGCCATTGCCATTGGCAGCAAATCTCTGCCTCATGGGGGTATCCTGAAGTAATTTGTGCTCTGCCCCTGCACCAGTCACCAACCACCAGAAAGGGAGATGCCTCAGCAGCAACTCCCAGTAACATGCTTGCTCCAGTTCATTTTCTTCTCTAGCATTAGAAATGAAGTATTAAGCTCAGTTGAGATTTTCTAGTATTACTATCCTTTTCTTGTACTCTTCTTGTATTCTTAGGTCCTTCAGTTCTTAGTACAAACTGAAACCTAAAAAGAGACATGACTCAGGAGATCAGGAAAATAATGATTTTTATCCAGCTTAAGGCTCTTACCTGGGCTGGAGTAAGAACAGTGATGAACAGCAAATCTCAGAACTGCTGAAATCTTCATGAGTGTCTTGCACTTCATTTTTGGACTCTGTGGAGGAATTCTGTATATGCTCATTTGGTTTTAATATAATTTCCAGCTTGATTATATAATCTCTTTTTAGGCAACATTTCTAGGGGGTAATCAAAGTTTTTGGGAATTTTGCCAGTGTAAAGATGACAGAATTATTCCCTTTTTTAACTTGCCTAATTTTTCTTTCAGTGCAAATGAAACAACTAATTCCAAGTAAGTGAATCTGAGAAAAGTAAAATCATTAAGCTGTCTTAAATAAATATCATAAAAGTAATGGAAAATTTTATGCAAATAAAGATGGCTATGCCTTTACTTTGCAAAAAAGTGAACAACATGCTGCAGGCTGAATATAAGTGGCAAAACAAGCTTCTCTCTATTTTAGTTGGTGTCTTATCTAAGTGCACTCTCTCTGAAAAGCTGAGAGTCATAACCGGAGATGAAATATTAGAAAGGTTTTGCTGCAGCCAGCACCAGAGGTCCTGTAGAGAACAAGAATGTAGAGACTGACTAATTTTTGTAGACAGACAGCAGGACACTTTCAGGGCAATGTGTCTGGGACAAAGAATTAGAGGGAACTTTTCCAAAGGCACTGATGGCTGTAAAACCACTAACTCCTGTTAGCTTGCAGGGGCAAGGAGGCGCTCAGCAAGCACCTATTCTTTGGGAAATGTCCTCTGTCCCACCAGCATGCCCAAACTCATGGAGGTGTGAACCTGGCTTGGCTATTTTCTCTCCTAAGCAGCAGCAGCAGCAGTCACCATGCGTGCTGTGTGTACTGTGCATTTGCCCAAGGAGTTCTCAGCCCCCAGCAGACACTTCATAACATGACTGATAGGGGAATTTTTTTTCCTCAGTAGTGGCCTTTCCAGAAGCATAGCAGTGCATGGTTGTTTTATTTTTAAAGGTCACAATAGAGCTTTGTGAACCATTATACTTTTTTTTTTTTAACAGACTCCATGTGGAAGTAAAACAGAATATGTACCTGGGGAGGGGGGATGTGGTGTGTGGAACCTGCCACAGGAAAAGATCTCTCTTAAATCAAGTTTCTGCTACTTGCTTTTTATTCTCGATTTGAAGGAGTTTGGGTTCTAAATTATCATTTAAGATCTTTCTTTATCATGCCACTTACGTTGTTTTTGTACCTGTAATTGAATTCACCTTTGTAACACATAGAAAACCGTCTGAAAAAAGTCTGTTTTCTGACAGATTCCCTGTCCTTGGTGTGGGAATGAGAATAGCTTATCTTTGCCACTTCTCGCAGCAATTAAATGCTTCATTTTTGTAACAGATCCAAACTGCAGCAGTATTTTAAGAGTACTATTTAGCTGGCTGTCTGCTGACTGTTAAAAAAAAGAAATTGTGAAACTTACATTCCTTTCTAACCTCAAAAGAAACCCATTTTGATTTTAACAATGTCATTTTTTCACTTGATCCGAAAGGGTTGTGTCCCATGAGATCTTGTTACTAGCTCAGTTCTAATCACTAGTAAATCACACACTACAGAAAGTGAAGACCAAAAAGGAGGGATGTTCCAGCAACTCTCAGTTATGCCTCTTCTGCGCAATCCTTCATCCTGCTCCAGTGCCATGCTCTGTGGTTAAGAATGTTAGCATAGATTACAGCAAAATATAAATTGTTCTGCGCCATCAAAGATACTGCTCTTTGGATGTCAATTAGCACTCTGTGAGCTTGGGCTGTCATTTATAAGGGCTGTGATTTGTGACAAAGACATGCTTCTGTGGGGATGGTCTAAAGACAAGTGATGCATGCAAGCAGTGGCACTGGTGCTGTGAGGTCAGAAGGATTCTGTGCCAAGAGCTCCACACATTCCCCCTTTTTCTCCAATGCCTGCATGGCCAGAGGCACATTTGCAATAGCAGAGCCATGGGATGTCCTGATTCAAAGACCACTTAAATCCCTCTAACAGGCTTTGGGTAATTGGGAGGCAGCTAGAGGAGGAGCCCAAACTCTGCACTCAGCCACACAAAACTGGATAAAATGCCCAGGTAAAAGATCTGAGCTTGCCCTCACATAATTTTTTTCTGATATGAAGTGCCAGTTCTGCTCCTAGAAAAGTCTGCCTGAAAGAAAATTGACTCTGCTGGATCTATTCTGCTGGATTCCTGAGCGTGAATATGTCATGTGCTAGGGGAACAGGTTCATACTCATGTCTCTTGCTGCTTAGTTTACTGCTATTTTAAATTTCATGATTGGCTTAATATTCCAAGTTAGGATGCAGTAGGAAAGCATAAAGCAATACCTGGTGAAGTCATAACTGAGGCTTTCAAAGCAAGCTTACTGCCATGGGTTTTTACAAGACTGACTTTTTGGTCTAGGGATACACAGCTGAAATGTCTATTTTTTTCGTAGGAAATTGATGTTGCTATCTGTTTCCATGATAAAAACCAGTCCTTTTGCTCAGAGTTATGAAAGTTTATCTGTAATTTGTCTTTCCAGGCAGAGCAGATTTTAAAGGATAAAGCATCGGTAGGACTGACCCAAAGGGCAACATTTTTAAAGGTCAATAGTAATATTTCCATAAGAGTAAAAGGAACCATTGTTATTATTCCTGATACATTTTTGTATCTGCAAGTATCCAATGAGTAATGTTAAGTAATATTGTGCTCCAGAACTTTGTTGATTATAGATATATGAGCATTGGATTGGCGTGAAATAGTCTTCAACCAAGTTGTTAAAATCCCTTTTGTTTTGTGTTTTGTATAATTCTTTGGCTATAGTCTTGTCCTAGTGTTAATAAAAGCTATTTGAAGTAAGCTAGTTCAATACTCTGAGGAGTTTTTTTTGCCTGTTTTATTTTTTAATCAGTGTGAAAAAGAAGTGGAGCTTTGAACATGCCACCCTGGTTGGATCATAGGATTCTGACTGTTAAAATATAAAGGGGGAAGCATGGTGAAGCTGGAGTGCATAAAAAAGGAACCACAAATGTTAATGTAAAAGTAATGTTACATAGCAGGCTAAAACACACACAAAGCAGAGCATTGCAGAGCTCCAGCTCTAACACCAAGCTCATATTCTATAGTTCCTTTGGCTCATTGTCCTGAGGCGTTGCAGAACACATAATTCTCCTCCCAGTGAAGCAATTTAAATAGTACATGCACTGTTTGGAAAGCTGCAAGGCCCCTGCTTTGTGGGCGGTGGGGAATACCCAGCACTGCGCAGCAATGCTCTGGGTCGCGGTGTTGCTCCAGCCCTGCTGCTGCTGTAAAACTCAGAGCTGTTACCTTGATAGAATAGACCTGTTTTGGGGAAAGGCACACAAAACTGGATAAAATGCCCAGGTAAAAGATCTGAGCTTGCCCTCACATAATTTTTTTCTGATATGAAGTGCCAGTTCTGCTCCTAGAAAAGTCTGCCTGAAAGAAAATTGACTCTGCTGGATCTATTCTGCTGGATTCCTGAGCGTGAATATGTCATGTGCTAGGGGAACAGGTTCATACTCATGTCTCTTGCTGCTTAGTTTACTGCTATTTTAAATTTCATGATTGGCTTAATATTCCAAGTTAGGATGCAGTAGGAAAGCATAAAGCAATACCTGGTGAAGTCATAACTGAGGCTTTCAAAGCAAGCTTACTGCCATGGGTTTTTACAAGACTGATTTTTTGGTCTAGGGATACACAGCTGAAATGTCTATTTTTTTCGTAGGAAATTGATGTTGCTATCTGTTTCCATGATAAAAACCAGTCCTTTTGCTCAGAGTTATGAAAGTTTATCTGTAATTTGTCTTTCCAGGCAGAGCAGATTTTAAAGGATAAAGCATCGGTAGGACTGACCCAAAGGGCAACATTTTTAAAGGTCGATAGTAATATTTCCATAAGAGTAAAAGGAACCATTGTTATTATTCCTGATACATTTTTGTATCTGCAAGTATCCAATGAGTAATGTTAAGTAATATTGTGCTCCAGAACTTTGTTGATTATAGATATATGAGCATTGGATTGGCGTGAAATAGTCTTCAACCAAGTTGTTAAAAATCCCTTTTGTTTTGTGTTTTGTATAATTCTTTGGCTATAGTCTTGTCCTAGTGTTAATAAAAGCTATTTGAAGTAAGCTAGTTCAATACTCTGAGGAGTTTTTTTTGCCTGTTTTATTTTTTTAATCAGTGTGAAAAAAAGAAGTGGAGCTTTGAACATGCCACCCTGGTTGGATCATAGGATTCTGACTGTTAAAATATAAAGGGGGAAGCATGGTGAAGCTGGAGTGCATAAAAAAGGAACCACAAATGTTAATGTAAAAGTAATGTTACATAGCAGGCTAAAACACACACAAAGCAGAGCATTGCAGAGCTCCAGCTCTAACACCAAGCTCATATTCTATAGTTCCTTTGGCTCATTGTCCTGAGGCGTTGCAGAACACATAATTCTCCTCCCAGTGAAGCAATTTAAATAGTACATGCACTGTTTGGAAAGCTGCAAGGCCCCTGCTTTGTGGGCGGTGGGGAATACCCAGCACTGCGCAGCAATGCTCTGGGTCGCGGTGCTGCTCCAGCCCTGCTGCTGCTGTAAAACTCAGAGCTGTTACCTTGATAGAACAGACCTGTTTTGGGAAAGGCACCCACAAAAGCAGGGGAGTGAGGAAGGTGTGTGTTTGCTGTGAGCACATTTTGATCGCTTGCACATTGTCAAAAGTAGCTCACAGATTGAAATTGCTTCTGTGTGTGGACCTTCATGCACCTGAACATGAAAACTGAGCAGAGAGGAGGGTAGCTGGGAAGTACAGGCTCTTTGTTTGCACATGGAAACCCCTACCTCCTGGCATGTATCCAGTGCTGTTCCAGAAGGGGATTAAAACCAAGTGAAGAAAAACAGCATCCTATAATTTTAGCTTTTTTTCATTCTTCAGAATAACACATCTTTTCCTTTTCTGGGGAAAAGGACCCCAAACCTACAAACACACAACTCTATTCTTTCAATAAAATACTGTTTGAATATCTGAACATGTAACATGTCATCTCCTTGGCATACTTCAAAGTTCCATGCACAGAGAATCTCAATCTATCCAGTCTATCTATCTATTTCTCTGTTTTGCTTGTTTCCTGTGATTCCATTGTGATAAATTGCAGAGCCCTGGGATAAATTGCATTCATCATGTCTTTCTGGCTGCCTCACCTGCATGTTGTACATTAAAACCTCTCTCCTGGGTCTACTTCTAACATTCCAACCTTGTGAGAGATTCCAGCTAGACACCATTGCTGCTTTAAAATCAACCTGCCAGAATTGACCTTGCCTTTGAGAAGTGGAATGGGTTTTTTTGAAACCTTCAGACTGAAAATGCTTCTAGGAATCTCCTGTAGATGGGTGGGAGTGAATTCTCTCAGATTCCTCCTCTCGTGTTTTTTCACTGCTTCCCCTGGAGATCCTCCTCCCCAGGAAAAATCTTTCTTTATATTGGCAGCTTTAAAAGAAGTAACAAGAGTTGGATGGCTCTTTGTCAGAAAGGGTAAATAGCGAGGTAAATCTGAGTGAATATGTGCTGAGCCACTGTTCTCCTTTATTTCCTTCTGTTTTCCTTGACAAGTAAAAGGAGAAGGATGTTAAAATTATGGAATTTGGTTAGAAGGCTAGAAATCCTTTTTGTTTATTTGTTTCTTTTTAAAGTGAAAAGTTCAGTTTTTGCCTTTGCTGTCACGGTGTGCAGGTACAGTACTTTATTCATACAGGCCTCCTGGGGACTTGTAAAGTAGGGTTTCACAATTCTTGTTCACAATTCCTTTTCTGGGGTGGCCTGTAAAAGGGAACAGGTTCAACAAAAGCCCAAAATCAAATTCTGTACTTTATTGGAGGCTGAATAAGGGCATGGATTCAGGATTTTGTGCAAAATTTACATTCTTATCTTGTATGCTGCTTCTGGCTGAACTTCTCTGTCCACATATCACTGAAAAATACCCAGCCTGTTAATGGCTGTCACAGGAAAGTCTTCATAGATTGTTAATAACTGAATAGAGCATTCCTGGTATAATCCTAAATTACCTCTCCTGTGACATATTTTATGTATAAGCAACATAATTTTACACTATTTAGATGGTTATAGCATTTGAATGCATTGGTTTTTAGCTATCTAATTTAATTAAAGATTAGTCTGTGATAAAGTTATTAGTTGTTATCAAAACAAAATACCAATCAAGCAATAAAGGGGAAAGCATACATTAAAAATATTTATGTTTCCCCAAGGCAGTATGGGTTTGTTTTCCATATTCAGAGTATCTACACTAGCTGTGACAGAGGCCCAGCCTAACTGCATGCAATTCTGCCAGACTCTACACAGGAAGAGTGGGAGGATAATTGCCATAATTTGTAATACTTTATTCTCAACTTTCTATTCATTGTCTAAATTCTGTTCTTCAGCTTTGGCTGTGTAAAGCAACACAACCACTGAAAGTCTAATATTTTTCTCTGCATTTTAGGTAATCTAGTCTTGAAAACCTTATTGGAACATCTGTAGATAATCTAGAGTCTAGTCTATAATTCATCTAGTCTAGTTAAAGTTAATTTGACTTACAATCAGAGATAAATCAGACGATTCTTTGTTCTACCTACTGAATACGGCAGGAAAAATAACAACTGATTCTTAGAAAACAAACCCATAAGTAATCCTGCACTTGATTTCTTCAATTCTCAGCTGCCTCTCTTCTCCCTTCAAAATCATGTTATAGAAATATATATTATGTCAGCTGAAATGTAAATGTGCATTTTCTGTCACTACATCTGATGTGGAGCAGTTCTCCCTCTGCCCCCTGAGCCAGAAGGAACCAGTCCTGGCTGCTTTTGAGCTACTGCCTGGAGTGGGCATTTGGGCTCGTACTGGGAGTTGAGTACATAATTTAACAGCTGCAGCAACATCTGTAAAAAGCAAGTGCTGAAAAACTTTCTAAAATGAATATGTGTACTCCAGTTCTCCTTAAAAATATCCAACAAATTATTTCATGAGAAGCATCTTCACACTGTAGTGTTGTTGTCTTGCAATGAAATCTTTCCATCTTCGTTGACCTGTGATAGCTCATGTTATCTCCTTTAGAGCCTGTATCTGAACGAGAAATGTAACTCTAGAGTGGTGTCAGACAGCTTCACGTGAATCCTCTTTGTAATACCAAGATTTGTCCATAGCCATGGTTGCTGTCCTTTTCTCCACTGTAGGTGTAGGTAACTCTCTCTCTGGTTACTGCTTGATGGTGCATCAGGGAAGAGCAGTCCTGGTCACAGGCTCTCAGTAGAACTTGCTGTTTCTTGCTGCTGCTGAACATGTCTTCTGAGATTTCTATGGGAATGTAAGTGGTTTATTGATTGAGCTGGTACAGTCTGCTGAGCATTGATCATGGCTAGCAAGCATCTGCTGTGCAGAACTTTTTCTTTAATTTAGGAGAAAAAAACCTGTGAGAAAAAAGTTTTATTAATACTGAAGTGATGAAAAATGGTCAGTACTAGGGTACACCATGTCTCTTTGTCTTCGATTTCAGTTGGAAATAAACCTACTTCGAATGGCAAAATGGCTCACAGTGAATTACTCTTGAGCACTTTTTTACAGCTGAGTGGTTTGAAGAAATAATTTTATTCCAGTGGCACTCAACACAAAAATCCAAGTTCCTTGTAAACACCCAGGGTTTTATACTCACAACAGCCACAGAAGCAGTCCAGTCATTGCCTCTTTTCACAGATAGGTTTAAAAGTGGTGTTTGAGGATCCATGAAGAGCTTGTAGCTGACGGAAAAATCTTCAGAGCTACAGTCCTTATGCCAGCACCCAGACTGTCCATGTGACTATATTTCTTCCAGATGCCTTCACATTATAAAGTTAGAGTGTGTGTATTTGTGACTTCAGATGCTGAATCTGCCTCTTCTAATTTTAGCTCATTGTTTTGAGCTTGCTTGTTCTCTGGCATGTGTGTTACTTACTGGAACATTACTAAACAACAAAACCTTTTATTTATTTTTTCAAAGAAGACTGTGTGAGCATATAGAGGAGATGTGGGATTTTTATGAATCACATCCTGTAGTTTCTTTGTGTTTTTACTTCTTTTATTCACTCCTCATTTTTAAATGATCTCCACAAAACAGAGAACAGTTTGGGTTGTATAACAATCCATGCACAGGAACTAGACCTTTTCTTTACCTTTTCTTTGCTTGATGTGCTGGCTGGTGTGATTTTGGGTTTAGATTGCAAAGAAAAAAAAAAGCCAATAAATGCTGCACTTGTGTAAGGGATAACAACTGGTGCATTTTACATGAGGCTTCAGGGAATTTGGAAGGAAGTTATCTGAAGACTTGCAGTGTTTGTAAGCATAAGATGTTGTGGTTCTTACTACTAAGCAATAGGGATTTAGTGAATGGACAGGTGAGAACAGGAACAGGGTGCATGCATCAAGCCCTCACAAATAAATATAAAACAAAGGCCTATACCACAATTCAAGTTGAGCTGTAAAAACCTGCTTTAACAGGAGGTTTCTCAAATCTGCTTCAATTTTCTTCCTACTTAGAATTCCTCTGAGCAGTGTTAATGACTTTTCAAGGTACATTTTGTTAGATCCTCCTATATAGAGTTTAAGCATCTTAATGAATACATGAAGGAAGGAGGTGGTATGTGTCACAGAATATCTGTTGTTTAGCTGTAAATTTAGATTTCATCTTCCTTTAAAACTCTCCTAGGAAGTCTAAGGTGTTGTGCTCAGAGCACATGTTCTTACCTATGGGAAGCCAAGAAGAGGAAGACGAGTGTGGCCATATTTCAAGCATAATAAGACTTGCATGGATGCTATGCACCATGTCCCCATAGGATCCATAGTGATAGGACCATCAAAGTTTAGAGCAGTAGGACATGATTCAAAATGGTCTGGGACATCCTTCATCCCTTTGCAGAATCAGAATAGGCTGCAGAAGAGAACCCTAAAAAAATCTAATTAAAAAATCTTAGAAAAAATTGAAGCCCAGCCTCACATACTGTAAATCCTAGAGGTCAGGGGGGAAGGACCAGAAAACTCCATAGTTGCCCCTACTAATGGATCATGAACTGTGATATGTACAGCAGCTAGTATCTGAGCAGCTCAGAGGAAATTCTAAAATCAGATCACAGCAAAATGTGTCTGCTGAGCCCCAACCTTATATACCCATCTTTGGTTCAAGCAGAATGAAGAAGTGAGGCATGATATACGAGGAATTATCCCAATTATCTGTTACCTACCACCTCCACAAATTCTGCATATGTCTCCATGAAAGGTATTTTAAGGGCATTGTAAACTATGTCTAGAAATTGAGAGGAAATTATGCTCCAGGAGAGACAGCCCTGCATGCTGTACAATTCCATGACTGACTTCCCAAGTGATACAACATTTGCTAAAGGAGCTGTGCTAGGTCAGGCAAAGGTCATAGGGAAAACACATTGATCACATTGGCTCTCCTATTTGTTTTGCACACAGTAATAACTGTGCAAACTCTCCACAGCAGTGTGCAAATGCTGAACCTCCTGGCAGCACTCTGTGAGAGTTATTATGCAGGAAGCCAGGCAATCCTGACATGGCTGGGACCCTGTCAGGAATGCTGGCAGCAGCACGTCTCTTTGCTTTGCAGACTTTTAGACCAAATTAATGTGTATGTGAGGGGCAGTAGACTGACTTCATAAGAAAGATAAGATTTGAAACACATGCAGTATATTGCCTGATTCTGGGATATCTTTCATCTGGCTTCTGTTTTCAGCTATGTCCATACCTATAGTATCTGTAACTAGTATCTATTTTCAGCATCTATATCCCTGGCTCACAGCAGAAGCAAACCTGTGTGAGGTCTGGAGGGTGTCTATATACTATCCAAGACACTTTTTTACAGTAAATATAATGGTATTAAGCTGACTGAAGTTTTGAATCTAAAAATGTAAATAATGATGAGTATTGAGGGATACTTCTCTGTAGAAACAGTTAAGCTATTGTGAAAATAAGGGTTCAGTATATCCTTTTGCTGGTGATGAAGTGCATTAAAAAAAATTATGATGAATATTTCTCTTGTTCACCAGTCTCAAAATATAGTAATAATTTCCCTGTATCTGGAGATGCTGTTAATCACAGAAGGACTCTGTGAAATTCACTGAACAGATAAGATGCACTGAATTATGTGAAAAATATAGATTTTTATAACTACAACACCATCTTCTTTAAAATCCTATGTTAACTGTACTTTAGGCATTTAGGACATTTTCTTTAAGACATTTTCTTTAGATGATGTTTTAATTGGTTGCAGGACATCAGTGCTGCAAAGACTTGCCACCTTGGATCCCAGCATCACCATTTCCTGAAACCCTGCTGGCTGCCAGCTCCTGGGCTCCTGTGCTGCCCAAGTCCACTGTGATCCTCAGGGGAGGTATTTTCAGAGGATGCCACCTTGCTTGTGAACCCCAAAGGCTTTTGTGCTCAGTCAGCATCCTTCCCCTCTATACCCATGCTTTGGGCATTCCACCATTTTCCTGGGAAGGCATGCCAGTGGCAATTTTAGGCATGTTCACCTGCAGTCTGCTTGGCTTGGTAGATGTGTCCCTTCTTCTCCTGCCCAATCACTCTCAGTCCTGCAGAGACCTTAGTCTCCAGGACATTAAGCAGAGCTGGGCAGACTTTTTCAAAGGCTGTTTTCATTCTTGTTCAGAACAAATTTCTTTACCTTTTCTTTTTAAAATCCATGAGTATAAAACTTTGTGGAAGAGGGACAAAGGGAAATATTTAGTCCTTTTTTTGTTCTTATTGTTTATTCACTTGTTTTGGGAAACATGGCCATGTGGTTATTCCCAGGATGAAATGTATTCCCCAGTACCCTGTCAGCTGCTGATGGTGTCTGATAGTCCTGTCAGCTCCACAGCTGCTGTTAATAGCCATACCCTGCTTGCTGTGGCACTGCACCCCTGCCTCCTGGGGCAGTGTGTAACCACTGAGCCACATGGCCATGCCTGATCCCTCTCTCACTCTCCTGATGATAATTAACCAGCATGCATTTAAGCAACATGTAAATTGAAGCTACCCTTAGTGCCCCCAAATTTCAGTTTTCTCACGTCTGCTTTGACTTGTCATTCCCCTTCAGGCAAGGAACAGAACTGTGTCTTTCTCAAACCCTTGCTGATCTAAGCATAGGAGAAAAAACAGAAGCATGTTTTGCTCCAGCCGGTTTTGTGAATGGCCTGATCCTGGAGTTATGCCTGGAGAAAATCTGGCATAATGGGTCCTGTGGATTGGTATAGGTTTCAGCTAGTTACCTGGGGCTATAGGTCCTAAATCAGGATGTTGCTCTGGACTAGCACTGTAAAAGTCAAAGGCAGTTTTGAGGAAAAGAACTCAAGTTTTCCTCCTAAATTTCAGCAAAAAAAAATCTATCACTTAAATGACCCAACACAAATACTTAGGTAAACAACTTTTTGGCCCAGTTGTGATCCAGATCTGAATTCAGAGCCACATTTAGACTGTGATATATCTCCAATGTGCAATTCACTCCGGGGAGTGAATTGTTCTCAAGGATCAAACAATCAACACTCTTCCAGTGTTCTCTTCCCTTTGTTTTCTGATATATCTTTAAATATGTTTTACAAAGCAGACAGGGGTGCAGCATCCAGGGAAGAATGAGAGGGTTATTTGTGATGATGTGGATAGCCACCTTCTGGGCAGGCAACTCCCAAAGTGTGAGCAACAGCAAGCTGGACAAAAAGGTTCTGGCTTCAAGGATAAATACAACTACAGCTGATATCTTCCATGGACTGGACACACAGGAGAGCCAGAGACAAATATATTCTGTGCTGTGAATTAAAACAGCAAAAGGCGGGACTTCTGATGGTGTTTTGGTTAGTTCTTATAAGAGTAAAAATATTCTTTCTTATCCTTGGGCCAAGTAATAAAGTGTGAGGAAGTCCTCACTGCCTGTTGTAGAGTAACCTTTTTTTGGCTGCAGAATTGTTCTCTTTCTTACCCCCTGCTACAGTGTCTACTTCCCCCTTATCTCACATGTCATCTGTTTTGTTGTAGCCCACCTGAATAAGGACACTTAAAATAAAGTTTCATTAGCCATATATGTTCTGAGAGGGCAAATATACAAAGAGAAGTTAATTGAGCTAACAGAACAAGACAATGATTTAAGTGCCATGTTCCTCTTAACAATTATTGATGTTAAGAATGAGAATAAAGTATGCGGATTGAAACTTGTCCTTCTAGAGGCAGCTTTTATTCCCATTTGACTACATTTATTTTACTGCTGTAACCTTTGGCTCATTTGAGTTATTGTTTCCCACAATCAAATATGTTAGTGTAATAGTAAAGATTTCCAGAAGGATTTTTTTCCCTCTGATACTTTGGGAAAGGCTCTGCATGTAAACTGCTATATGACTTCATGCTAAGTACGCACACTAAACATGATACGTTTATTTTATCATTTGTAGCTAAAGAGATGTAATTATTTAAGTGGGTGTAATTTAGTGTTATGGCATCCCTCAAATTGCAGTCCTGAAATTACTTTAATCTATACTTTGGCTGGGGAAATATATGAAAAATTGAAAAGCTAAACAAAAACCCTGAAGGCCAGAAAGGAGTTGTTTCTGGGGATTGCAGAGACGTCCTTGTGACATCTTTTCAGCAAGCAGTACTACTTTTGCAAGAGTGTTGCTATCTATTGAACTATTCATACACTATTTATCAGTCATCACTGATGGTGGTTATCCACCAGCAGGCTTATGTGTCAAGCTAAAAATGGGTGCGCTATCACATACTGTGCCTTTACACCTATGGAAAGAGTGAGGGACTAAGCTGTCCTTCCTTTCAGGGACACAGAACTCTGAACTTTTGCTGCTTTTAGTCATAACAATAGTCTATTAATTAGAAGTTTTGAATCTTTCCCCATTGTTTACATGCAACTTGCAGCAACAGCAGCACACTGAGTTGTGTGCAAACAGCAACAACAAACTACTGTCTTCTGATTTTTGAAGATACATTTTGCAAGACAAACCTCTCTAGATTCATGCCTGTGCTTTCTAGTAACTGGTCATCTCTGTGAAAATAAGTCTGAGCTCTTTAAAAAGTGGCTTCAATTAAGAATCTGTGCTTTATAAACTGGGTGTGGTATCCTGGTTTTTTTAATGACTTAAGCACATTTTGAGCTAAGTAGAGTAGCTGTCTAATACTTTTGCTAGAATGGAAATATCAAAGTCAGCTCTTACTATTACGGGAATCTCTTCTATGAAAAGCCATTTCCAACAGAAGTTTGTAATATCTGCATTTAAATAAATTTAGCTTCTTAGTAATTCTCTAATGACTTTGGGCTACCTCTGTTCCCATTGAAGTCAGTGGGAATGTTGCCATTGACTTCACTGAGCTTGGGATTTGGTTTCCTTTCATCAAAGATTGTTCTAAATGTAGATCCCTGCAGCCTCCGTTAGGTATACATCTCCATCCCAGTTTAGCATGAAATTAAAAGGGCTCCTGCAATAAACTAAAGCATTTTACTTCCTTTTAGAACCACCTCCTGCTACCACCCGTTGAGACTAGGAGAGCTGCCCCGGTTTTTTGGGTTTATGAGTATGTTTCTTTTTCCGCTGTGGATGACTATGTTAACTGCTCCAAAGTTATTCCTCCAAAAACCCAGACCTCTGTGGCAGTAGAGCTGGAGTGGTTTGTTCCTAGTCTGTTATTCTGCCTCCAAAACAATCATGAGGGGAAAGTTCCATTTTCTCTCCAGGTACCTGGCACCAATAATGACTAATGTAAGTTGTTAAAGCAATAAGCAGACCTTGTGAATTTAAGTTAAGAGTTCATCTGTGTGAATTTTACCTACAAAAACAAGCTGTTCATAGATAAATCTTCTGTCAATTTTTATAGTCCTGGAATAGAGGTAACTTTTTCTTGCTTTTATTCTGTTTTGATATCTACCAAAAGAGAAAATCTAACTTTTGCTCAGACAGTGAAACAGCAGTTAAAAGAACCTGAGTCAAAAATCTCTGTTTTCATTAGGGCAGCTTTGCCCAATGCTACTATTTCTGTTGTTGCAGAAGGTACTGATTAATCTCTCAAATCATATTTTGTACCAATTTGGGATAGAGAGATAGAATCTTAACGCCTGTTTATTCAATTAATGACAAGGAGGAAAGAAAGTTGACTCGAAGCTAGTGAAAAATATCGTGAACAGTAACAGGGAACAAGAAGAAAGTAGCTCTATAAACTGATCTTCAAAACAGGAACATACAGACAAGATAGACCAATGAACCAGAGCAGAATGAAAGCATCAGGAAAAGAACCTTAATTAAACTGCTGCCTTCTGCAATACCTCTAGAGCACAGCATCCCATCCTGCTTGCATACATGTTCTTGAGGACTTGTACTATGAGCAACAAAAATCCCTTAGCTTTAGTAGGAGACTCATTTCCAAACAGCTCCTTTACATTCCATGGTCTAGTGGACTGAAAATAGGTTTTAAAGGAGTAAAGTTTTACTTAGAATGAGTGTTCATGATTTTTAGTTAGAATTATTGTTCATGCAGTAAGCAGCATGGTCAGGAGCCTGACCAAAACCTACTGAAACAGAAATAGTTCTCTATTTATTGCACTCATCTGTGAATAAGACATCCAAAGGACTCAGAATTTAAATGTCCAAACTCTGAGGATGCCTACCTCTCCCACAGGGACTTATTATTGAAACAAAAGCATGCTACTGAAGGCAGCTATCACTGGCATGTTAATATGCTTGAGTTATTACCAAAGGTGTTAGATTGAGTGTTTGTGTGTGTGTCTGTAATAGGTGTTTGTAATGCCTTCAGGAGAGGAGTGAGCAGCAACTTAACAGGGGGAACACAAATCTCCATGGGAACCTAACAAACATGGTGCACAACAGTGATGCTTGCATTTCTAGGTATGTATCTGGGTCCATTTCTGTCATTCTATCACCTGGATTATACATTGAGTTGCACTGTTAGCATCATTACTGGCCCACTTTTCTGTCTGCTTTCTTCATTTTATCTAATTAGGATTTACCCCTCTCCCCTATGATAAAATATTTCCATATATTCTAGGTTTGTGCTTTTATTGTATATGTTTCTGTGTATCATTTTGCCACAAAATGTGTTTACAATGTCTCCAGTGTTTTCTTTCAGAAACTGTGAAGAGCAGACTTCATCCACTGTTACATTTGGTCAAATGTTTTGCTCTGTTGAAATTGCTTTGAAACTGTTTTGAAAATGTAAAATAAGGATGGGACCACAATGCATACTGTGAGGTCAGGGAACAGTTCAGGGATGGCAACTCATGGAGATGTTCTGGAAAGTGTTCTGTGCTTTAATATAAGAAAGGTTATTTTCTTTGTCCTTTCTGATTATTGAACCAATGTGTGTTGTTCTGCAGGTGTGAGGCGACTGCTCATTGTGTTTGAAGCTGTTTTACTCAGCAATTGCTTACCACTGTCACTTGTGGCAAGCACACCTGTAAGTTATGGAGCAGCATTCTCCACTTCTTTGAGCACTGTTTAAAATATTATTCATGGTGCTCAGCAGAGCACAAGGCAGTTCTGTAGGTGTTTTAGCCAGAGGACAGGCTGTGATCATTTCATTCCTGCCAAGGAGTAGTTTCTCAAATGAAAATGCCATTGAAGAGAGCAGAAGTGTAAGTCATTTACTTGTGTGAATACTTTATTGCAACGCTTTTTTGTTCTGATTTGGCTTTTTTCTTACATACGATCCATGTGCAAGAAATAACAGTTTTACTTTTTGCATTAGGAAACAGAACCTGCAGAGATAATGAGGTGTGTGGAGGGGTTTCCAATTGCTTGTGAATTTACCTAAGAATTATTGAGCTGGCTACAGGGATCTTCCCAAAAGGCTACTTCTACAGGCCTATTTCTTCCTCAGAGTGCAGGAAGAACTGTCAGTAGCATGACTGGCAAGAATGAACTCCTCTCGTTAAAGTAAGTAGCTGAGCCACCAAGCATCCACAGAAGATGAGCTCATTGAGTCAGAAGATGCCACTTTACTGAAGTATTTTTAAGACCAAAATTGTATTTTGAGACAGATTAGATGACTATCTGCCAAACTACCATGGCTGTGTTTAGATTGGCTACTCATCCAAATTATGTGAGCATAAAGAACTATAATGGACCATATATGTCTATCTCTAGCCCTGTACATACATACCACAGCTATGAATACATGTACCATCATGGAACTGAAACAATAGGGGAGCTAATTCTTAGCTGTATATAGCATTTTAGCTCCACTGAATGCAAAGTGTGATGACGATTTTCCTCCAGGGAGCATCTTGCCCTCCCTGAATTTAGACTTCAGTAATTGTATGCACCAGTCCTGGGAACCTCCAGCCACACTCTTGGGGTGTGCCCTTGGTCCAGGAAGCCTCAGCTGAGGCGTAACCATGCTGTGGCTGGCCCATGAAGAGATCTCTTTGCTCAAGCACTCTTGGCAGTTTAACATGCCACCAATACACACGAAGCTGTTCAGGGCCAGCAGGTGTGAAGAATGGCAGTCTGATGATCCCCATGGACTTTCCAGCAAACAGCCATCAGCACAGAGGCCATCACCTCACACTTCAGCATCGCAGTTTTTTAATCCAGTCTCTAATCCATTTATTTTATGAAGTGAAACATTCCAAAATTACAAAAGGTTTTGTATTTTGTGAACATGTGTGAGCCGGCTGGGAAGATTTGTGAATTCTTCATACCTTTCTCTATAGGTAACTCTTGTGTCCGTCTTCACAGATGATTAACCTGCAGTTCACACACCTCTTTAAAACTTCAATTCCAGGTTATTTTCTGAAATAAGTGATACCCAATGCAAATGGGTTTTCTTTGAAGGATTTTGCAATAGAAATGTTAAAACATGAGGGTAAAGACAAGGGAAAAACACTCTCAAATGTGTGCCAAGTACTAACTCACAGAAGCTGAGCAAGTTTTCATAAAGAATGTTGACCCTGGCAGCAGGATGGTGATTTTTCTCACTGCTAGCATTACAGAAAAGTCTATAAAGTAGCAAGAACAATTAAATAAATACAGTGGCAATGGTGCTAACCAGGGTAGGTAATGATAGCCATTGTTACCATGCTTATTGTGTTACATTGGCTTAGCCAAGAAAAACCTTATCTGATTAAAACAATAGTTCCCAAAATGCACTCCTTTTAGAGAAATTTATTTTATTCAACACGGAATTCCAAAATAAATATAACACAATATTTTAAATTTATTTATGCAAATCTCTCAGGATGCTCCAGCCAAGCAATAACCCAAATCAAGGTAACCTTGACTAGTATGTTACCCCAACAGCTATGAAGCTGTTGTGAGTTCACTTCTGGTATGGCTCCATGTATGCGAGTGCAGCGTGGCTGAAGTCTCTCTCTTTGAGTTGTTTTTTTTTACAAAATGGCTGGAAATAATGTTTATCACCAAAAGGAGTGCATTCCATGAGTGATGGATTTCTGTTACGAAGTTTTGATTTTGAAAAGGATCACTGCCTCCCATTGAACAGACCCCAGAATTTATGTGCTTTCTTTGGCCGACATTTGAATCTGGCTTTGGAGCCAAATGAGAAGCAAAGCTTGCAGGAAGATGTTCCTTCTTTTCATGGTTTCTCAGCATATGCACTTACTGCACAGAGGAAAACACATGCAGTTTGTTCATTTGACAGCTTTCATCCCTTTAGATGCCTTCCTGACCTCTCCTCACTATCTGTACTCCCTTCACACACCTTCTAAGCATCTTAGGATGCCCGCAGTAAAAGAAACATATTTTATACAATACAGATAAATAGTTCATGTTCTTTTTTCATCTGAATAATGTGAAGACCTAAGATCCAAACACACTTGTTTCCTCATCTTCCTCAGCACCTCTGAAAACACTAAAATATTCTTATTGTGAGATTAAACATTTACACAGACATTTCAAAGTTTCAGACTGCCATTGGTACAAGAAAATGTGTCAATCAATTTTTTAATTTCTTCTCCAATCAAAGTTCAGTTCCAAATGCAAGTTAAAGACCTTTGGAGAGACTTTATCCTGTATCTCACTAGAAGTAACCTCACTTATTTCAAAAGCTGGAATGGACTAAGTCTTTCCTACTTCACTGTAGGGGAAGTTTCCTTAGTTTAGTAATTTTGATACTCTCTGTACTTTTATAAGAATCCCTGGAGGTCCATCAGCCCCTTTAAAAGACAAAAAGAATAAACCAAAAGTAGCCTTTTATCTTTAAAAATATTAAAGTTAACTTCAAAACTGCAAATTAAAGTTTCAAATTCAGACACAGTGTCTTGAGTCCAGTTCTAAGAGTTATATATTTTTATAGGACACCTGGAAACACAATGCAAATTTCATTAAGTTTGTAGTTTCAATATTATGTTTATCCCATTTACTTAAATCTTTTTTATGTATTTCTTCAGGGTTTTCTTGAATGAAAAGTCCTTTTTTCCTAGGACACTGGAAATGATTCAGAATTTTAGCAGTAGTTAAGGCATCTGTGAGATGGTTTCAGCATCTCCAAAGTCAGCCCAGCAGAAGAGTTTCAAAACTGGTATTTGAAGCTTTTCTAGATTAGACATACCCCAGAGGACAATAGGATAGTCTGCTCTTCCTCAAGGACACCTCATCTATTGAAAATGCCCCATGGGTTACTGGGCAGGGATACAGCTGCTGCTTTGGGACCTAAAAAGGTGATTGTGTTAAAAGTCAAAATGCAAAAGGAAGGAAAATATGCTAGGTTATTAGAGCTAGAGCTGGGATGGTTCTGGTTCACATCAGAGAAAACCCCCTGGGAAGGAGCTATGCCCAGCAAACCTTCAAGCTGGTCCAAGAAAACTTCATTTATACAAAGAGTTCAATGCCTTCAAATTCTTTCCCATGCAAGCAGTAGATCAAAGCCTTTGCTGCTTTACTGCACAACACAGTGGCCAGGCCCTTGACATAGGGCAAATGAAAGAAATTTTGGGTGGGATCTAATGTAAGGTCATGCCCCTTGTCTAGCTGGAATAGCATTGGTTCTCCAGCAGGACTGTGGAAAGAAATCTTGTGAGTAGTCTGCAACTCTCTAAACACACACACATCTGCCTGGCTCACATTTAGGCACTGGATCCTGGTGGGGGCTTCATCAGCTGTTCCCTGTGACAGGACACAGCTTGTCTGCTTGTGCCAGCTGCCTGTGCTTCAGGTTCTACTCCCTCACACCAGTTGTGGGATGCAGAGGTGGAGGGGCACCAGTCATGGTAGTTATGGCCCTATCCAACTTCCCCAGCAGGGTTCATCTTGGCTTTCCCTGTATTCCCAGTCAGTGCCTGGACTCCTGCCATGCTGGGGTGGGAGACTGGGTTGTTCAGAAGGATGCTGGGCCTTCAGTTCTGGACACCCTCAACACCCTCACAGGGTTACACCACAGTCTTACAGGCAAAAGCTTTTTTCTCTAAAAAGCTGGGGTGAAACTTCATTGTCAAAGGAAATTGCAACCTGCTACTCTGTGTTTGTGTTTACAGTAGTGGGAGGAAATTGAAGCACTGGCAGCATCTCTGAGCAGGCCAAGGAGGTGGGCTCTTGTGACTGATCAGAGATAGAATGAAGAGATGGGAACTTTAAAGAAAGGAAGAGTTTCAGTTGAAATTTCCACTGTCTAAGATGAACAGAAATGTTTTGTTCACAGCATCCTTTTTTAATAGGGAAACCTTCAGATTTATTAACCACTAATCCTATAAGACAGTGATCAATAAAATAATATAATAAAAAGAACTTTATTAATTTTCAGTCAGATACAGCTTTTCCAGTCAGGGCTACAGGGATATAAATTGTCAAGTGAAATGATTTATCTTCAACACCTGTTTCATTTAAAGGATTCCTTTGCTTAAAGTGGGTCTCTAGAATGATTCTAGCATACCTAGTATCAATGGGGAAAGGAAGGTTATTGTAACCTCTAAATTCAGCCAGATGCATGAGTGAGGTTGCTGCAGCAACTTCCAATGAAAGTGGCCCCCAGAGCTGGAAATGTACTTCTCTTACCTGAAGTGCTGGGGGAAACATAAACCTGCAATGCAGTGTTGTGGCCACAGCTCTCTCCACAGAGGGCAGCAGGCACAACTTTCCCAGGCATTGTCCTAGGAAGGGCTATGAGAAGATCAGAGAAAAGAATGGTAATCAATTCTTATCTTCACTTGTTGCACCTGTTGTGAACATGTGGGATGTGTTATGGAGATTTGTTTACCAGAGGGTGATTTCTTAATTGACCACTGGTGATGGTGTTTGGGTTCAACTGACCAATCTGGTCAAAGCTGTATCGGACTGTCTGCAAGAGAGATGAGTTTCTTAGAAGAGTAATAGAGTATAGTGTAATAAAGTGATTGATCAGCCTTCGTGGAATCAGTGCTAATTATTTCCTGGTGGGGATCTATGCTACAATGCTGTATAGGCTTGTGTGTCCCTCTCTTTCTATGTATTGCATTCATAATGTTTTATATATATATTTTATAAATATTTCAAATGAACTCAAGTACAGGCTTGGTGCTTTGCTCTACAAAACATTTTCCACACTACAAAGAAGACAATGAAGAACATTAAGTAAGAATATTACAGCAATACCCCAGGGTTAGGAAGTTATTTCTGTTTTTCTCACAGTTTTAACATCTATCTCCAATCACTGTGAATTCTAGCATAAACTCAAGGCATTATGAGATGGGCTTTTCAGGCATTTAAACAAAAAAATACGGAAATCAAATCTGTTACATCAAATCACCTCTCACCTTCCTCTCAGGCTAGTATGAGTGAGAGAAAAGTGTCACACTGACTACCCTGAAGAAATTTGAGGTCACCACTAGTACCTTGGTCCTACAACTTCATTGGGGAAAGAAATGGAAAATGGTGTTGCAGAAACACTGGGTCCTGCTATGCATTGGGCTGTGAGTCTTACCTTGCATCTGTATAAACTGAGTAAGCAACAAGCTGTAGCCTCCCTGCATTCACACAATGCTCACTATTACTACCTGTTCACCTCCTGTTTGAGTGTTTAAGTGTTGGGACAGAAGAAGGCATTAGTTACAACAGCAAAATAACCTAAATCCAGCAAAAACTCAGAGGATGAATGAAAATCAGTGATGCCCATGACTGCTCTTGAGCAAGTTGAAAAGAGGAGGACTTGCAGTAGAGTGAACAAGATAAAATGCACTTGAAGAGAACTTGTGGCAACCTGGGGTGCAGGAGGTAAGATTAAGGCTGAAGGCTGTAAGAGAGAAAACTTGGAGGACACCAGGGTGCAATAGTAAAGGAAGTGGGGATTTATGAGAGCTGATATCTGTCAGCCCTGCATTCCTCACTTCCTAAGGATATTCCTTGCTTGGGGGAGATTTTAATCTTTCACTCCCTGTTCTATCAGGTTATGCAAAGTGTGAAAGGTCCCTTCTTACTGGGGCACACATCAATGTTCCTGTCCTTTCTGGGAAGGGAAGGGAAAGGAGACCTACTATTCCAGTGGCTATTTAGGATGCACTGTGTACTTCATCTCATATGAGTTCTGATGCCCTGCTCATCAAAGCTCTGTGTGTTTCTGCCATCTCATGTAGCCTCTTATAACTGAGGGAGGATTCAGTCATTCTTTCTATGCCTCCATCTGCCTCTGAAGCTTGAACTGAAACTGCAAAGAGAAGGGTGCTGCAGGGAAAAACTATTCCTGATCCTTAACCATTCACCAGAGCTAGGATTAACACACTCCTTCTGTTTGAGGAATTGAGGAAGAGCATCCTCATTGCATGGTAGATACTCTAAAGTATTGGTGCTGGTGCCAAGGAATTCAAATGACCACTAGAATGAGTATTCTCATGTCTATGTAAATGTTTTGGGGTTTGTTTGGTTTTGTTTTTTTTTTTTTTTTTTGTTTTGTTTTTGTTTTTGTTTGTTTTTTTATGGAAAGGTTGAATTTTCTATGTGTTCTAAATTAAGCATATTTGGGCAGATTTCTTTGATGTCCAGCATGCTTGCAGAGGTTCAGAATAGGGTTAATAGGGTAGCATATTTGCCATAGCAATGCAAAACAACTCTTCAAGAAAACATTCCTAAAACTAAATGAAACAAAACCAGGAAAAAGCAGAGAAAGTCAACAATAGGTCCAGGGTACTAAATTCTGTCTCTACAGGGAATGCAAGGCTCTACCCTAGCTAGTGTTACCCTTTGGGGAAACAGCACTCAAACTGGGATACGTGAAAAATTAAGTTCTGAGAAGGAGACAAGTCCAGTACTTCACATCAGGGATGTTGAACCCTTTCCAAGGCAGGCTGGAGAAAGAGACATAGCAGATCTTTCTAGCGTTTTGTTCTACCACTTTAAAATACACCCAGTCCTCTGCACTGGTTGTGTCTTACCCAGAGATTTCCTCTCCCTTCAGTAGTGGTGTCACAGACTGGCCACCATCACAAAGGATACTTGTGTACCCAAAGAGAATCTGCATGAGAGAGGCTGCACCCAAACCACCTTTTGGAAATTGGGCCAAATTTGCACAATTTGTACCCAGACAGGGAGTGTCTCCAGCACCGCATTCAGCTGTTTGGCTTCCCTCTCTGCCACAGACACCCAAGGCCAGGTCACTGTTGTAACCTGCAGATGACAACACATGTAATCAGTTCAGATATTTCACAGATCTTCCTTTGATGCCTAATAATTTCTGATTCTCTTTCCTCATATGGCAATACCACCAAGGATTTGGGATACTTACCAATAAGATGAGCAGAATAGATGGACTGTTCATAACTGGTCTGCTTTAGCTGACACTCAGTTCAGAAGCAAGAAAGGTAACTTTTCATCAACAAAAAAGAAGGTAGGGTTCAAAAATGTCAAATTCATCCAATCTCAAAATCAAATGTGAGGGTGAAGGGTGGGAGCCAAACACACATCAAGGGTTGCAATATTTAAAATTGCCAAAAGGTAAGATAACAGAACTACCAAGACCTTTTTCTCTTTCTGCAGTACCCAAGAGAAAGTACAGTTATGTCCCCTTTTCCTTAGGTTGCATATATACATGTACACACACACATAAACACTTCATCTCTAATGTGAAATATGCTATTTTGTTCTTTCACAAGTTCTCATCACTGAGTCCTGAAATCTCAGATAAATTCATGTTTACATTTATTTCCAATAAAACATCTGTTTTGCCCTAACTTTTAGCAGGGTTTAATGCGAAGTCAGCATCACAGGATCAGCTCCTCCTCCCTCCAGTGTCAGTGGGACTACATCCAGGGCTAGTGTGGGATGTGATGTGCCTTATGTAACCCATTGAACCAGAAGCTAGAAACGAAGCTGTAGTCAAGTCTGCTACTACAGCTGCTCCTGAGTCTATGCCCAGCTTCTCTTCCTTCCATTTCCCAGAGGTATTGCTCCCTAAAATATACTCCCACACCTGTGTATAAAGTCTTTCTGATGTATCTACAAAAAAAAAAAAAGTGTCCCAATTCACTGGGACACTTTTGAACCATTCATATTTCTAACCCATCATTTTTTGCTTCCTTCAAGCACAATGAGAGAGCAAAAAAGAATGGCAGCCTAAGAGTTGAGGGAAGTGGATGAAAATGAGCAGCAAGAGGTAGTCTGTGACTGAGCTCAGCTGTGATGAGAAATGCCTGAGTGCAACCTGAATACAGCCCCCTTTGTTCCTTTCCTCACCAAAAAATGCTCATATCCAACACAATAAAGTAAAGCCAAGAAGAACCCCAATCAGAGCTAGAGATTTAAACCACTAGAAAACTCTAAAATCTTCCACACCATTTCTAAATGTTAAAGGAACGTCATCCTAAAAAAATGTTATATACTCATTCCACAAAAGCAGAGCCACTGCTATCCCCACAGCCAGAGCTAATTATGCATTGCTAGGAGGGAGTCCTGGAACCACTCTTAAGAGGTTACCTCCTTTATGCACAGACTCAGTGCTGCCAGTCTCATTTAGGGATGGACAATAAGAATCAGGCTACCACAGGCTGTTCACTCCACTTCAATTTCTTCTCGCAAAACCAGGAGGAAGCAGCAAATGAAGCTTGTGGTGTTTTCAGGCCATGATTACTTGTGACTGCTGGCAAATTCCACTGTAAGGAGTTTTAAATAGAGCAAGTACACCAACAAGCAAAGAACTAGTAAGAGAGCAATGATGGATATGTTTCTTTCAGGTAACTCACTAAATCTTAGGAACTAGCTGTTCCACCAGATTTCAAGCAGTGATGCTCTTCAGCACAGGGTAGTGCGTAGTTTCCTTTACAAAATTATTTCATTTTACAGTAGAAAGAATGAATAGTATCCCTCATTCATGGTCGTTTCCAGGTAGGATTCAGGATGGCAGAAACTGCCTTCCTATACTTTGAAGAACGAAGCTCAAAGCATGTGTTTCCAAACTGGCTCAAGCACTGTCCAAGAGTAAAAAAAATGAAAGAATAGGGTGCAGCAACAATACTTCATTGCACTGTTCATCAATTAATCAATGCTTGTATCGGCAGTGGGAGCTGATGGGAGAGCTATTAGAGACTCTTGTTAGTTCAGGATTTCATTCACAGCCTGCTGGAGAGATCAAGTAAAGAGCAGGTAAAATAGAACCTCACAGTCTCAAAGAACTTACTTTGAACATCAGGCACAACTGTTATTTCACAATGCGCTTTAACAAAAACAGCATTATTTGGCCAATTTCCAGCAATCCTATTTGAAAAAGGTAAGCTGGGGATTGGGTTTGGAAGGAGGTAATTGCCTTCTAAGGAATTTCAGAAAAAACACTTGAAGAACTGACTTCATGGAGTAGTGTACAAAACTATTGGCAAATGGGTGGCAGTAGCAATGGATAAGGTTATAACTGCAGGCTGCTCTGTCTGTGTGAATTTGGGATGAATATTGTCTCTAAAAAATATGTATTTTCCAAGATGTCCCCTTTTTTTTAACCAAGGGATATTTTCAGGTTGTATCAGTTCTCACCTCCTTGTCACATTTCTGTTCCACTTGTAATTTAAATAGGGGCAGAGATAGTTCTATGCCAGTACCATGTGTTCTTTCAGAGATTCCACCTCCACATCTGTTGTTGTACATAAATCTATCTGCTAAATTGTTGGCTGAAGTTCAACAGAGTCTATTCATTTCCCCAATTAAACTATCAGTTAACAATTCCCAATTGGTGACCTTGATGTGCCTTGTGGATAAAAAGCTCCAAAACTTTTTCTGATCTGAGAAAAATGGGGCAGCAGGAGCGTGTGTGTACCCACATGAAACACTATTAATAATATTCCAGCTGTAAGTAACCATACATTTGCAGGCCACAGTGAACATATGAGCCTGTTAAAATAATATGCAGTTTTTACATACAAGTAATGCCTGTTTCTTTATGCTAATGCACCAGCCAATTAGTTGACATCCACAATTAATTCTTCTTTCTCTGTCACCTAGTTAGCATTGAATAAGGTTGGTGTGTACTTGAATTCTCATGTGATTCTTGATTGCATTGTAGAACATGATCAAAAGGCTCTGTTTGAATGTGAATGATTGTGTTGCTTGCTGTACTTGATGGCAATTTACTTAAATATGATACTCTGCAGGAGAACTTGTTCAAAGTAAAGTCACAACCAGCACTTTATTGTTTCCATGCACAGTATTTCAGAATATTGCCTCTTGAAAACCTTAAAAAAAACCCGCAAGAAGACAATGCCAAGAGGAAAAATTAAAGCACTGGTATGACCATAATCTTTATTATCAGTGCGGGGCAAAATGTATAAGCCTTAAATTAATCATGTGAATACCTGAAGCCTAATAATGAGCAGCCCCCTTGTCTGAGAGGGCACAGAGGTAATGACTTTAATAGAAAATGTTTTTGATAGCACAGATTCTTCCAGACCTGGTACATTGCATGCACTAATCTCAACTGATCTCTGCATCCAAATCTTCTCACGCCTGGTGACTTCCATGAAGACTTGCAGTCTGCAGACACAAGCCTTGGGATTATTGTTGAACACCTGGCAAATTTACCCTGTTATGGTAATGAAGCTTCATGCAATTTTTATTATCACAGCTAAGGGGCTGCAGCATAAGGACAAATATACTACAGAATATAAATGTTGTAAAATACTAAAGTTTTGTTTACTAATTTTCAGCTCTGCTGTTTCTCCCACACTTTTCACTTCATTATCAGAATCATCTTGCACTGCAAATAAAGTCACAGGTAGGATATTAGTTGTAATATTCTACTGGTGTAGAATACTGTGGTTGCAGCATAACATCTGTCCCTGACTTAACTATTATAGGCCAAGAGAGATATATGTGTCATTTTACAGCTTCTGCTGGTCCTAATAAAGAAGTCAGTGGGTCTCAGCTCACAGCAACGTTTCCTTTGCTATATCCATATTTTTTAAAAGAAGCCTTCTGTCTAGTTGAGACTTTACTCCCATCCAGCAGTACAGTAAACACAGTTACAGTTCTGTACCTGTTCAAGACCTCCAAAACATCTCACTGTCTTTAGATGAACTTACCCAGTTCATCTAAACCACCCAATGAACTGGTGGTTTTAATCATGGAAAAGGGAATACAAACAGAGCTCTTATTATCAGGTCCAGACAAGCTGTTTCCCTGAAACAGCTGTCTCAAGTACTTCATGGTGGTTCCCAATTTGGTTGTTTTCCTCTGGCTGACTGGCAAAGAAAGAAGATGCAAAGCATTGCTTTGTTGCTGCCTCTCTCCTTGTTGGTAGAGGAGAAAAGCTGGAATACATAGCAGGACAGGACTGTGCTGCACCCTGCTCTAAATATAAAGTAGATTGGGCAAGGTAGTGTTTCTTCAGCACAAGAGGAACACAGACCATTTACTCTTTTCCTTGTGGCACAGCTCCTGAGGCAGAGCAATGCTGTGAAAGCTCTTGCTCAATAGTTCTGACTGGGGTTTGAACTATCAAAAAGAAAAAGTCTTTCCCAAGGGAAATTAGAAGAGTAAATAAGAATTTTTTATTCTTCTAATTAAGGATGGAACGGTCATTTATTACCATTTTGGACAGTGAAACAGTAAGAACATGAGTAAAACCCTTTTGGGTCAGCACTCTTTTGATGTCAGAGACAGCAGAACTGTGAATCAGGCATATACGATGTCTTGCACATCTTCAGCATTCACAGCTGTTACCAGAGATCCTAGAGGTGGACCAGTCACTAGGTTTCTGCTTACCAGAACACTGTCCATGAGTTTGTCTAATTCTTTTGAAACTAGTGATACTGTCTGCTTCCACAGCTTCTGTGTCAGCAAACTCCACAACACAAATTAGGCTGGAGAGACAAAAATCCCTTGTGAAGTTGACAATTTCTCAGGTGAGAAGGCACCTTGAGCTTTTCCCCTCCTTTTTAACAACAACCATCTGTCCTGTTAGAAATCTAAAGATGTGCCAAAAGATATCACCTGGTCAGGTTCTTCTTTTTGACTGATAGTGATGTTCAGCTGGTGAGAAAAGACAAGGGAATAACATGAGCACCCAGGCAACCAAGATTTGTCTCCCACCCCCCTCACTGGAGACACCTATACCCCATGAGGTAAATTAAGGTTGGAGTATCAGATCAGAGTTTCAGCTTAAAGTCTCAATTTCCGGGCTTTTTGTGGGTTTTAGGCAGACCCTTAATGTTACTTTAATGTAAGGGGTTTCTTGTGGTTTAATATTTCTAAAGTCAGTAAATTATTTCCAGCATATGTAAAAAAGACAAATTTCTCCTGTGGTTAGTGACCACAAAACAAAACAAGAAACAGAAATACTCAAGAGTAGCATTCTTGAGAAGAGGTTATAGAGCTTTAAACCTCTCTTTTGATGTTATGTGCAGAGAAAAGTGCAAAGCTCAGTACCAGGCTGATGATTAGTAACTTTACAAAGTATAATAACAAATAAACACAACTTATGTCCACCATCTCTGCAGATCAGTATAAAATGCTTTTGGTCTGGTGTGTTAGCAAACGCTTTGAAACAATGTCCCCAGTCTCTTATATTCATCTCCTAAGAATTTACTGCTGAATAATAAATGTATCCCAGCTTATGAGGAGAGGTACCAAACTGCCAAGCAATGAAGAGAAAATGTTGTATCAAATAATGGTTTATTTCCCCTAGTGAATGATTTTTCTTGCTTAGCCTTTCCTGTGGAGGGAAAAGAGAGGTGAGCTATGTCTGAAAATGAAGTAGAATTGTTGCTACAGTTGAATGGAAAGAAACTGTGAAGATCTGACTGATATTTTCAGATAAGATCTGTAAAGCCTAGGAAATCACAATCTGTGTTGCTGAATAATAGCTAGATCCATAATCCCAAGCCTGCCTCCTCTTCTAACTATTTTGACTGCAAAGTTTGAAAGCACTGGTTGCAGATCTTGTGGGTCAGATGACCACTCAGGCATTGGTACTCCTGGGCCTATGGAGCCCCTGATGCCTGCTGTGCACCCCACACAAAGCCAGAGGATCATTTCCCTCCAGGTCCCCAAGGCCTGGCTGGCTGGCTTGGGGCAGGTGGCCTTGGCAAACCTCCTGTCCATATCTCGAAGCCAGGCTTGTGCAATGAAAAGAAACTGTCATTGATTCACCATGGCCTCGGGGAAGAGCTGGGAATAGCAAAGTTTCTGTTTACTTACTTGTGAACATTTGAGTAAAAAAATTAAGTGTTGAGAAAACAGGATTTTTTTCAAGAAATGAGATTTTTTGACAGCACTGACAGTCAGATGTACTGGGGATTGTTCATATCAGCTTTGTTCTCAGCACCATTTAAAAACTCTGGTTGCATCATTGACAAGATGCCTCCATGAGTGCTGAAAATGCTGGCAGACACATTGCAAGGCCACTCACAATCATCTTCTAAAGGTCATGGAGATCAGGAAAGATGCCTGAGGTTTGGAAGAAAGCAAACCACCCCATCTTCAGAAAGGGCAAGAAGGAGAACCTAGGGAGCTACTACCATCCAGACAGTGCCACCTCCATCACTGGAAAGGTGGAGGAGCACCTCATTCCGGAGGATATCTCTATCCACATGGATGACATGGAGGCGATCAGGATGGTCAGCATGAACTCCCCAAAGGTAAATCATGCTTGTCCAACCTGATTGCCCTCTACAATGAAACACCTGCCTGGATGGATTGAGGGAAGAGCAGAGGATGTTGTCTAGCTTGATTTCAGCAAGGCTTTTGGCACTGTCTCTGACAACACCCTCATTGGGAGTGTGGACTGGATAAGCGGACGGTGGCATGGCTGGAGAGCTGGATGAATGGCAGATCCCAGAGACCTGTGATTAACAGAGCAGGGTCTGGCTGGAGGTCTGTCACTTGTTGTGTCCCCCAAGGCTCAACACTGGGCCCAATACTGCTGAATTTCTTCATCAGTGGCTTGGATGAAGGGCTTGGTGTGACTCCTCAGCAAGGTCCCTGAGGACACAAACTGCAGGAGCCGAAATTAATTCGCTTGTCTTTCTCATAATATTTTCAATGCAGTTTCTGCGGTAGTATGGGAGGGAATGCTAGTTCAATGATATCTTCAGGAGCAGTTTTGTAGGCTAGTCACTACAGAAATGTTACCATAAATTAAAGGAGACGTAAGAATGGAGGAAGAGATTGGTTGCACTGGAATACACTCCATGCATTTAGCTGGAGCTGAAAGAAATAAAGATGTGCTGTGTATTAGGGGGTGAAGAAAGCTACACCTTGTCTTGAGATTGTGATTCTTCTCTTCTCAAAAGAGCTGTGCTTGTCCCTAACAGAGGCAATGACAAGAAGAGGTTTAAAACAGGAAAAAAAGTCTCAAATAACACCAGGCCATATCTCTCAGCTATAACATTTGAGAGGGATGTTCTTCTGTTAATACAGCTGGGAAATCTACAGTCTGCACTGGAAAGGACAAACACTACATTTGATAATGCTGGAAAACATTCATGCTAGAAAGTTACTTAGATGTCATTTCAATTAATTCTTCAAGATTTCCCAAGAGAAACTGCTAAATTGATTAAAATTAACAGTTAATTTAAAGTTAATTTCATGGACAATTAGCTCCAATATTGCTAACTAACTGGCCATATTCTTCTTTGGCTGGAAAAAAGTTAAAAAGGTCACAGTCTCTCTTGCTACATCGTGGTTTGGAAAAATTATTCATGCCATGCTATGACAGGAAGACACTATTACTGACAACGTGTGGTACAAAATTGAGTCAACAAATCACATTCTGCTTTGTGAATCCCTTTTTTCTGTTACATTAGAATTCTGTTCTTTGTCAAAAGCCCACCATTCCTTGCAGAGATTAATACCTCTCTTCTTAAACAAGAATTATTACTGGCAGCTGTGAGATCCCAGCTCAAGGTGAGTAACTCCTTACTTCTGTGACAGCTCCATTTGCTTTGGTGGGACTGTTTGGAGTGAAATACTACTCAATGAGAGTAAAAGGGCCAATGTATGATCCAGTAAACACAGTGTTCATCTTGACAGTTTCCATAAAAATTAAGCATTAAAGTCCATCTTTTCTTGGAAGCATTAGCTTGTATCTAATTTACAAGCCATACAAATGAAGGTATAGACTCTTAAAAGATTGAAATAGGTTTTATTTTGTCTTGAGAGAAAATATATAATTAAATATCACAGATTTTAAGGCAATGTGTTTACTATTGCTGATATATTATTAATATAGGGGTATCCAGTTTTCATAATATCTCTATAATAATTGGAAATAAAAGGCAAATATTCAGAACAGCAGTCACACTTTTCTTCATGGTCTTTGAACATCTATTAAGACTTCCTGGTTTAAATCATGTTCATACACTACATCAGTGGGATTGTAGCCAATGGTGTAAATGTATTTGTATTCCACAGAGATGTAATGATATGCAGTCAAATAGTAGGGAATGTATAATGCTAATTAGATACTATTGAGCTAAGGAATGAAATATATTGTACTTAGGTAACATTCTCCATTTTATATACTCAGATATTAAGAGGTTAATGAAGTAAGTCCTCCTGTAAAGTGGGCAAGTATTATTAATTTCCAAGAACTTGAATTCTGCAGGAAATGCAGGACACAACATTGAAAAAGCTTTTTTCCTGACTGATGTCACTGTTGTCTCTGCCATTACAGGACACAAAACCCACATAACCTTATGTAAGTGGTATAGACTGGCATTCATCTGGCATGTCTACATTACTTAGTGATGTGCATGAATAAGATAAAAGGTCAAAAATTTATACAAATAAATCTTTTAACTCACATCCTGACATTAATTTGGGGTGGAGGAAACAAAGGGATTCATAATACATAGGGGGGAAAAAACTACAGAAAAAAAGGAATTAATTTTTTTAACCTAACAAAGCTCCTATAAAACCAAAGTCTTCTACTTACCCTACCTCCAGCTGCACAAGTATGTGTGGAACAGATAGCTGATAACCAATTAGTAGTAGCCAATGTTCTTTCTAGATAGGCATCACTGTTCAAACACCAGCTTTTCAGGCCCTGTGAATACTAGCGGCAGGTGGTATATTTGGACCAAAAAAAAAAGTCACCAAAAAACAAAAACCAAACCAAACCAAACCAAAAAAAAAAAAAAAAAAACAAAAAAAAAACACCCTCTATTTTTTACCCTTGTTTGACCCAAATCTAGCTCTGATTCAGAACTGGGGATTTTTTTAGAACTTTGGTTTATGAGCATTGAGTTTAAGGAAAAGAGAAAAAACTTTTTTTCACATATAAAGGCAGGAATAAATCGTTCTGAAGAAAACTGGTGACCAAGGAGTTGGTGACATCAACAAAGGAAATGAAAAAAAGTTGAGTATTTGAATATAGGAATACATTTGGGTTAGATAAACACACAGGGTGTAAATTAAATGTATATTGGTTTAGGTACCCTATGCAGTTGTAGATACCTTAAATACTTATTCTCCTTAATTAAAACAATAAAAGTGTCAACACAGATGTGTGATTTTATTTCAGTAGAATCTGATATATAACACCTGAAACAGTGATGTCATGCTTAAAACTGTCCCTGCCTAGATCTAAATTGAAGTCAAGTCTTGCTAGGAATTGTGTGTGACAATATTAGAAAGGCAATCTCAGAGTGTTCCATTTCAGTCTTCTACCTGTGCCAGATTGAATTTCCCTTTATCTAATAGATAGTTTGGGATATGTTAAAATAACACAGTGGTAGCCTGGGTCATTGCCCCAAAAACTGAATTTAAGGACTCCCACAGAGCTGATCCTGTTAGATAAGGCCATATAAGGAGAGTTCCTCTGCATGACGTTGCTAATGATTGATATATTAAAGCTATCTTTAAAATTGGGGAATTCCCTTGTGTTTCTTCAGAAAAATATTTGGGATTTTTTTCTCTGTTACCATAGCTGCATATTCCAGTGGAGATAAGTCACTTCAGACAACAAGAAACTTATCAATAAAATATTCTTTCTTCTTTGCCATGAAAAAAAGGGAAGGTAAATGCATGTTTTTCCCTGCATATAAATCTTTAATGCCACTCTATCATTATGTGATATGCAGGTAATTACTTCCTTGGTCACCAACCTATAATGTGCTAGTTTTAGAAACTATTAATTAATTAGAATTAATTGCAGTTTTGAGGGGTTATGTTGCCTTTTGGTGGGGCATTTTCTTGACCAGGACATGTGAAAGTATGTTGTTGAGCTTTTCCCCAGTGCCAAGATACAGCAACACATTATTGGTGTTGTAAATGCTCCCATATGCTTCAGAAATAATTAAACTTTTATTGATTTTTGGCCTGGCTCTTAAAGATGAATATCCTTCAGATACTAAACATTTGATACCTTTGGAGTTTGGGGAAGCTTCTTTTCACTCCATGGGAAATATGGATGCAGCAGGACTAAGGCAACCCTAGTCTCTTGATATGGCAGGCCAAGAAGGGACAGGAGAGAGAAGCAAGGTTCTTTAAAAGAGCTGCCAGTCGTACATATATCAACTTTTCTGTTGAGGTTCTAATTAGGATTCAAAGAAAGAGAACCAGCTATGCACACAAAAAAAAATTTAAAAGATGGATTGATCCATTTATCATCTAGAGAAAGCAGATACACTTGTAAATTGAAATAATGCCCATGTGAGCAGAGGGGTCTATTTTCTTCTCCTCATTAACCTCATTAACATAGGCAACAAGTGCTATCTGAAAATTTTTACCAGACACATCTAATTCTGTATACAGGAAAAACTCTTAAAAGTTTCTTTCTTTTCTCTCTTTCTTTCTTTCTTTCTTTCTTTCTTTCTTTCTTTCTTTCTTTCTTTCTTTCTTTCTTTCTTTCTTTCTTTTTTCTTTCTTTCTTTCTTTCTTTCTTTCTTTCTTTCTTTCTTTCTTTCTTTCTTTCTTTCTTTCTTTCTTTCTTTCTTTCTTTCTTTCCTTCTTTTCTTTCTTTCTTTCTTTCTTTCTTTCTTTCTTTCTTTCTTTCTTTCTTTCTTTCTTTCTTTCTTTCTTTCTTTCTTTCTTTCTTTCTTTCTTTCCTTTCTTTCTTTCTTTCTTTCTTTCTTTCTTCCTTTCTTTCTTTCTTTCTTCTGGGTTTTTTTCCTTCCTTCCTTCCTTCCTTCCTTCCTTCCTTCCTTCCTTCCTTCCTTCCTTCCTTCCTTCCTTCCTTCCCCTCACTTTCTCTCTCTCTTTCATTGTTTTTTATTCCATATGACATAAATTGATCACAGCAATGAAGAATCTTTAAAAAATCAGCCTTATTAGATGATACTGACATTGCACAGAGGAAGTGATCAGATGCCAGCTGTTGTTGCAATGCTAACTCTAACATGATGGTAGTTCTTTTCCCACCTAGTCCCAGCCAAGATCAATGTTAATTTCTTTTGCTGGTGCATTTAGGGGGGAGGAGAGGCTATTTCATTTTCAGATGGAAAACTGTCTCTTAGTGAGATCAAACATCTGAGTCCACCTGCCAAGAAGTGCAGGGAAGAAGTCAACACACAGTGAATTTTGATCTATTTTTGTTTTTATTTCCTGCTGTTCATGAGAAGCAGGAATGCCGATCAGACTCCACCATCCATCCAGAGGCATGTGTTTGCAAGGCTTCCGCTACTTTTTGGAGAACACCCATCCCCTTGCAGCTTTTGGCCAAACCTTTTGTTCTCTGCGGGCCTTGGGTAATTTATCTGTGACTCATCTCTGGCAAGGGAATCCCAGGCTTGTTGGAGTAGCCTGGGAGAGTTCATGGTGATTTATGGACTCTGAAGATGAATGCCCCCTGTTTTCCTGTCTCAAATTCTCGCTCCATATTTGCCCTCTGTTAGAGAAATCTCTGAAAGCCTTGTATTAAAAGGAGTTTCAGAGTCTCTTGATGATTCAGCTGGTAAAATGACAAACAGGGCAGAGAAAGGTTTGCAAGCTGGCTGAAGTCCAAATTAAGGCAATCTGAAGGAACAACGTGGTGAGAGAAAAGGTGATATGCATTCCTCTGGACGGGTAGGATAGGTTCAGTGTTGCATGTCAGTGGATAGCCTGGATGCTGGAAGGAGACTGGAGAAACCATTCAAACCACTGGCAAATCTCATAAAAAGTTCCTTACTGGGCTTGCCTGCCACCTTATTACCCCAGAGCAGCTGTTTCAAAGAGCAGGCATAAACTCACCCTGGCTCTTGCAAGCACGTTTTCTGCAGGGTGAAAGGTTTGGCATCTGGAAGTGTCAGAAAGGAGTCTCTTGCCATAAATCACACCAGAAAGCACTCAAATTTGACAAGTGCCTTGAGAGCACTTATATGTTCACCCCTAAATTCCAGTATCAAAGAGCAGCCCTTCAGGCTGTAAACTCCTACAATAGACCACATCTGACATAGGAAGATGCACTAGTTGAATGGCAGGAGTGTCCTTGACACCTGAGGGCTGCTCACAGACAAGGGCTGGCACACACTGGGCTGATGAATTCCCTGTGCTCTGCTCCAAGAATGAAGAGACTTTGCCTTCACTCAGATGCAAAATCCTTTTCCCTTCTGCTTTTCCCCCTCCACCTCTCCCTTTCACTGCTCAGGTCCTAGCAGTGGAGCCAGCTGAGAGCAGAGCCAGGAGCTCCTGGGTATGAGCTCTCTGCCCTGTGCTCAGGACTGACCAGGGCTGAGGCCAGCACAGTTAATAAGACATCTATCTCATGCTTCTTTCTTTCTTAATTTTTTGTCGCTATTTCCTCAGCATTTAGTATTTTTTTCTCTAATCAGAAAAGAAAATGCTGTAGCACCTCTGTTCCTGGGATAGTCACCAATGGTCACGAACTCCTTCCATATATTTTTTCTTACTGAAATGCTTCCATAAATAAACAAACCTCCATAAAACAGCAGGAAAAATCCACTCCCAGTGAGACTCCATGGAGGCAGTGTGAGAGGATGACAGTGTCTGAAAGGTGGGGATAAGAAACTGCCCCCCGCTTGCTCACACAGACAGCTGTCTCTGCCCAGTTCACTTCTCCTGGTGATTTATGAAGCCCTTTGATCAGAATCGAGTTTTAATTGCCTGAACTGCAGAATCTGACACGTGCTTCATCAAGTCAAAGGCAGAGCCTCTTCCTGATGCCCTGTTCTTCTCTTCTTTTCCGTGGATCCAAGCCCTGTAGGATTTTAGGAATCTATCCAATCCCTAACTCCATCTTTCAAATAGCCATCAGCTCAGAAATTGACAGAGGAAGAGGAAGAAAGAGAGAGAGAGAGAAAAGACAGAGAGAAGAAAGAGAGAGAAAAAGGAAAGGAAAGGAAAGGAAAGGAAAGGAAAGGAAAGGAAAGGAAAGGAAAGGAAAGGAAAGGAAAGGAAAGGAAAGGAAAGGAAAGGAAAGGAAAGGAAAGGAAAGGAAAGGAAAGGAAAGGAAAGGAGAAAGAAACGAAAGAAAAGAAAAGAAGGAAAAGAAAAGAAAGAAAGAAAGAAAAAGAAAGAAAAGAAAGAAAAAGAAAGAAAGAAAGAAAGAAAGAAAGAAAAAAGGAAAGAAAGAAAGGAAAAAGAAAGAAAGAAAGAAAGAAAGAAAGAAAGGAAAGGACAGAAAAGGGAAAGGAAAGGAAGGAAAGAAGGAAAAAGGAAAAAAGAAAGAAAGAAAGAAAGAAAGAAAGAAAGAAAGAAAGAAAGAAAGAAAGAAAGAAAGAAAGAAAGAAAGAAAGAAAGAAAAAGAAAAAAGAAAGAAAGAAAGAAAAAAGAAAGAGAAAAAGAAAGAAAGAAAAAGAAAGAAAGAGAGAAAGAAAGAAAGAAAGAAAGAAAGAAAAGAGAAAAGAGAAAAGAAAGAAAGAAAAAGAAAGAAAGAAAAAAGAAAGAAAGAAAGAAAAAGAAAGAAAGAAAGAAAGAAAGAAAGAAAGAAAGAAAGAAAGAAAGAAAGAAAGAAAGAAAGAAAGAAAGAAAGAAAGAAAGAAAGAAAGAAAGAAAGAAAAGAAAGAAAGAAAGTTTTCTGTCTTAAATACCCTCAAGTTTCCCAGCCCATCTATCCCAAGGTGTCAGGGGGAAGAAGGGGAAAACCCTCCCTGTCTGGTGCTTGGGGGAGCCCTCCCGGTGGGATCGGACCCTGGGGAAACCCTCCCTGCATGGGAGCCCCCCGTCCAGCAGGGCTGGGTGCCCACCCTGGCCCGGCCATCCCTGGGGGAGCAGGTATCAGGTTACTGCTGGGCAGGCAGAAGAAAGGCGAGTGTCAGGCACTGTCACGTATCATTAGTACTGTTTCTCCCCATTAAAGCCATGCCTTTGAGCAAAGGGGTTTCTTTCATGTTCTCCCCCACCAATACTCTGACAGAACTTCTAAAACTCAGGAATTTTCCAAATCAAAGACTTAATCATTATTCTTCTGTCCATTTCCTCCCTCTCTGCCACACACACTATACCCCAAACTGCTCTAACTGTCATTATCCCCAGCACAGATGCCTGTTTAAATTCTTGATTCAAGCTGGAGGACATTTAATAGCTGACTGGATTAAATATTGCAGACTCCAGCCCAAAATCTCTTTGAAAAATACAGGTCGAGGAACTATGTCTAAATTTGCTGGATGAAAACTGATCTCTGATATATGTTTTAAGTTCAGATCTGAGGACGGGGAGAAGGGGGGAAGGGAGTCTGTTCTGGATCTGGTTTATATTGGTGTAAAAACCTTGAGGTTGAAAGGTGTTTCAGGATGCTTAGAGAGGGAGAGAGACAAAAGTGAGAGAGAGAGAAAGAGAGAGAGAGAGAGAGGACGGAAGGAAGGAAGGAAGGAAGGAAGGAAGGAAGGAAGGAAGGAAGGAAGGAAGGAAGGAAGGAAGGAAGGAAGGAAGGAAGGAAGGAAGGAAGGAAGGAAGGAAGGAAGGAAGGAAGGAAGGAAGGAAGGAAGGAAGGAAGGAAGGAAGGAAGGAAGGAAGGAAGGAAGGAAGGAAGGAAGGAAGGAAGGAAGGAAGGAAGGAAGGAAGGAAGGAAGGAAGGAAGGAAGGAAGGAAGGAAGGAAGGAAGGAAGGAAAAGAACTCCCTCATAAATCAGCTAATCTTTCTTTATGGGAAATGGATATATTTTCCGTTTGAAATAATTTAATATGATGCATTGCAAAGCACTTTGAAAGTGCTGAGGTTCCGTGGAGGAATTAGCTGCCTGTTTGAAATTAACACGAATTTGGCTCTTACATCAACAACCCCTTCATAGACAGAGTGTCATTCCGTCACTAAACATGTTTGATGGCTCTGTGGTTCAGAAGTGACTCTGCGTGTGTGTGTGTGCGTGTGTGTGTGTTTGTGGCTGGGTCCAGAATTTATACATTTTCACACACAAAGGAAAGCCTTACTCCTTTTCAAATTCTGACACAAACATAAAAGACATTTTCCCTTTGTTTTCTAGATTGCATTAAAAAATACAATACAAGGCAGCATTTGCTGAAAGTCATGAGATCAGCTGACTATCCTGAGTCTGTCATTTATAGTATTAATAGATGAGAAATGAAGGGGGGGGGGAAAGAAAGAACTCCACTCCTTTAAATAAAAGGGGTCCTTTATTTGAAAAATTTTAAACATTTTTACAAAATCATGTGATTGGGACTCAAATGCAATAAATCTAGATTAAGAATCCCTAGGGATTTTTAGACTGATGCTCTCTATTATGGATAGCAGCTCAACCTATTTATCTGCGTTACGTACTCCTGCATTGTCATTCTAAAAGCTAACGTGCCTATGTTAGCCTTTTTGCCTTTGAAAATATTTGCATAAAAAGAAAAATAATGACTGAATAATTTCTGTCCAGCATAATTCGCTGAAAACTCGTCTATTATTTAATAGAGGTACCTATCATAAAAGCCTCCACTACAGTTCAAAATTAATCTGTCAAATCCACTTGTAGAAACAGATGTGCAGAAATAATCAAGGCATATCTACAGCTCATCAAAGTGGTCTGTGAATGGAACATAGGCGGGCTGTTTGCGAGAGTGCGACAGCGCTCGGCCTGCCTCTGGCTCCAGCGGGGATCTTTCCCCTGGCCATTCCCGAGCCGCTGGGCTGGCAGAGGGAGCACCTTCCGTCCCTCCACCTGCCAGCGTGCCGCCGCGCTGATAGCCGCGGCCAGCGGGATCCAACATCCATTTCACATTAAAACACCAGAGGACCTGCCGGAAAACAGCAATAACCGTACAAAAGGAAAAAAAAAACCACCCCGGAACGCAGGGCTGGCATCTACGGAGGGACAGGCTGCGCCTTGCTGCACACACAGAACGGGGGACAGCTTTTAATTTCCTGGAGAGCCGCGGCTGTGCCCGGGGCCGGGCAGGGCAGGGCAGGGCAGGGCAGGGCGGGGGTCCCTCGCCCACGGACCCCTCTGCCGGGGGCCAGGGAGCGCCGGCAGAGCCGGGCAGAGCCGGGCAGAGCCGGGCAGAGCCGGGCAGAGCCTCCACCACGCCCGAAGCGCTGGGGGCCGCCAGCCCAGGCTTTCCTCTGCGCTCTTAGGAGCTCCTACCCACCTTCAAATGGTAGGCAATTGATTAGTTTCAGTTTCTCCTCCCAGGAGAGATCCGATACTTTCCCTGGGATCAAACGGACCCGAGAATAAAGGAGGGGGTCAACCGGCGGGAAAGAAAGAATGAGAAAAGAGAGGAAGAAAAAGAGAGAGAGAAGGGAAAAAAAAAAAAAAAGAAAGAAAGAGTAAGAGATGGAGGGGGAGAGGAAGGAAGGAAGGAAGGAAGGAAGGAAGGAAGGAAGGAAGGAAGGAAGGAAGGAAGGAAGGAAGGAAGGAAGGAAGGAAGGAAGGAAGGAAGGAAGGAAGGAAGGAAGGAAGGAAGGAAGGAAGGAAGGAAGAAGGAAGGAAGGAAGGAAGGAAGGAAGGAAGGAAGGAAGGAAGGAAGGAAGGAAGGAAGGAAGGAAGGAAGGAAGGAAGGAAGGAAGGAAGGAAGGAAGGAAGGAAGGAAGGAAGGAAGGAAGGAAGGAAGGAAGGAAGGAAGGAAGGAAGGAAGGAAGGAAGGAAGGAAACTGGTTACTTGCAAAGGAAGAGGATTGCAAGCTTGGACAGAACGGGTGCTTTTTTTTTGCACAAACAAATAAAAAGCATTTTTAGTAGAGGCTGCATACTGCACATTTATGTACAAATACTTGCATATAGAAAAAGGAGGAATGATTTATGCTTGAATCTCTGTGAGCCTTTCTCTGCCCAGTGTTTACAAGGCGGGGCTCTATTTGCAAGTTGTACATCTGTTCGCTTCACGTGACATTTTCATAAAAGCTCTAACATCTGGTCAAAATAAACCTCCTTCAGGTACCTGCTTAACTTTTCACATGTCAAAATCCCTTCCCCTCTGAAGCCCTCCTTTCCTTCACGGCTGCAGTCGCGTGTATTGCTCCTTTCTTGACTGCTTGTTAAATGACTATGCCTCTGCCCGAATAGAACAAAGCAACCCTAATCATGAGGGGGCGACCCCGACCCGTCCCAAGAGCATCCTTCCTCATCTCGCCCCCTCCCACCTCCAAATTTCCCCGCATTAGGAGGGCAGAGCGGGTGCTTCTTCCCCCCGCAATGTTTCGCTTTGGGATTTCTGCAGCCCAGCAAAGAGGATTTGCGTCCCACTCCCTCCCCTCCCCTCTAAGCGAACCCAAAGTCCTGCTCGGGCTAATATTTCGTACGAATGCTGATAATACTCCCAAAGTGAAGTGATCGTCATCTAATTGTCCCAAACCTATTCCGTTATTATTTCTGCTGTCATTAATTGCTCCCGATACCTTTGTAGCCGTCTTTATCCCGGCGTGGTTCCTCTGAATTATTTTGGAGTAAAACACTTCTTTTCTTGCCCGCGTCCATATAGTGCAGGAGAGAATTTTTGTAAAGTTTCTGCAAATTTAACGTCACCACTTTATGAAAAGAGTGAGGAAGTGTCCGCTAACCAAGGCAAGACGACTGCCTAAATAAGAACAACGTAAGTGCTCCTGAGCGGGCGGAGGAGACAGGGAATTACTGAGAGAAGGGACAGCTTTTTCGCCGATCTGAATATTTAGTTTTGCTTTGCGTTTTATTTCGGATTTTAAAACGGGTGCTACCATCATCGTTAGGTTTCCGCAGCTTTATTGTTCTTGCTCTGTAAAACCGTTCTAAGCCTCCCGCAATGTCGATCACTTGGTCCTTATAAATGGCCGGCTTGTTTGCTTTCAAAAAAGAAAAAGGGGACTTTTCTACGAGTGATTTTAACCTGCTCCACCTTCAAGTGACCTGCCAAATGCTCCTTCTTACTTTATAGACATCTGGGAATTCCATACATGCCTTAAACTCCAATTACACACCTTCTTCAAAGGACACGTGCTTTGATTTGCCAAGAACATTAAGTGGACTGAAGTCGAAAGAAGCTGGTGCAGAAGTTAATGTAAAATACATCCTGTGCCATGTTTACTGCGGGCAGGTTATGCGTGGAGCAAATAAAATAAGTCCTGATGGGATGTGGATGTGTGCGCTTCTTTTTTTTTTTCTTTTGCTTTAGCCTCCCGGATCCCTTTACGGGGTGGATTGGATTTGCCGTCAGCACCACCACCGCCCGGCTTCCCAAAGATGCTAATTTATGGCGGGGAGCGCTCTCGCTCTCCCGGCGGGTCTGCTGCCGGCCGGAGCGGGCAGGTGAAGGGGGAGCCGTGTGACCGGGCCGATGCAGCCACCGAGAGCGGCCCGGGGAGCACCGGCGCCGGCGCTGAGCCCGTTCCCGGGAGCGGCCGAGCCCCGCGGGAGGCAGGTGCCCGAGCTGCCGCCGCCGCAGGTGAGTCCCTCTCCCCCTGCGCTTTTCCGTGACTTTTGCGCCCCCGCCCTCTCCCTCCTTTCCCCCCCCTCCACATCCCCACGGCGCGTTTGTTTGTTTTTCTTAAAATTACAGATGCAGGGAAAACCGCCTGACATCATGGGAGCGGGACAAGAGCGCACTTTGAAGGGCTCCTGGGCAGGACTTCAAGTGAAATCATACGCCGGGGAGGAATCCGATACCGGCTTGGAGAAAGCAGCGGGGCGGCCCCTGCCAAGCCCAGGAATGTGCGAGGGCCCGCGGCCGGCGCCCCCCGCCCGCCGCCCCGCAGGAGGCGCAGCGCCGGCACCGCCGCGGCCGCACGGGCCCGGAGCTCCCCGCCTGAGGATGAACGGGACAGATCGAGGCCTCTGAGAAAACAGCGAAATCAATCGGGATTTCTAACGGCAGAGTTAATTTTCCGATTGCAAGAGTGTTTAAAATTCCCTGAAGGCAAATTAATATACATATTATTTCTTTTTTTCCTTCAGTAAGCCTGACGCTGACTTAATCGTTTTTGGCTCTAGCCCGGGGAGCACCAGGCATCTGCAGTCCTCAATTTCAACCCAGGAAAGGGTACGCCCTGAGTTTTAAAACAGGTTTATCTATTTTTAATTATTTATTTTTTTAAATGAGGCAGAGGTAGAGGCTGTCAGCCGGGAAAGAGCACCGGCTGAGTGCCGGCTGCCCAGGAATGCTGCCGCGCCGGCAGGGACCCGCTCGGAAGGACGCAGAAGTGAGAAGGGAAGACCTGCCGGTGGCAGGAACCCCACAGATAGGAATCGGGGATTTTTCTCACTCGGGTGTTCAGCTTGCTGGAAAGGTGTTGGCCGGCTGGCCCACAGGCCTCTGGCCGGCTGCAAAAGAGCCAGTCAGGTTTAAGGCCATCAAGCGGGGCCTCTCCCTATTTCTGAGGCCGAGCACAGTTTGATTCGTGGCTTTTAAAGTGCACTTGATTCCTCGTTCATATTTCGCAGGAATCCCCTTCCACGAAACACGCCTTCCCTTCAGCACCGAGCAGCTCGTCTGGTTGGTTGTTTTTTTCATTCCCGGAACCTGTTTTCTTCCTAAATGTGAGGAGTTTTCCCCACCTTTCCCCGGTGTGATTTCTCCCCCAAAAGGAACAACCGAAACCTTCTATGAGCGCCCAAATCCCCTTAGCTCCACTGCCAAAGCTGCGCCGGCTCCCCGTGCCTCTCGCCTTCCCTGCAGCCGAGGTAACGCGGGCAGACATTACCTGCTCCTCGGCAGCATCGGAGCCGGGGGTCCGGAGTCCCTGAGAGGGTGCCAGGGTGCCGGAAAAGGCAGCGACCCTCCGGGAGCTCGCAGCGGCTTCCCCTCCTCTCCATCACTGAGAGCTGCGACCACCGGGGCCGTCATCTAATTTTCAAGGGCTCGCTAATCCTTCAGTGCAAACAAGCGCTGCGAACTCTCCGCTGTAAACATCGCTCACCGGTTTAAAATATGTCCGATATTATATTCACAATAGTGCTAGGTGGGTAACAGACGGCAATATGTGGATGTGGAAGCAAATACAGGAAATAAAGTCAACTCGTGGGCTATGCAAACAGGGTCTGTCTTGACAAAGTACCCCGTCCCATTTAGCCCAGACACGAGGCAGCAGAGTCCCTGTCTCCACGGAGGGCCCTGCTCAGCGCCCAGGGCCGCAGCGCTCCCCGCGCACCTTTCGCGGCCGCGGAGGGGCAGGAGGGGCCGCTCCCCGCTCCTGCCCGGCTGCCAAGCGCTGCGAGATAAGCGGGTGACAGCAGAGACAATCAGCTGTCCGGTTGTAAGGGCTGAGGTTTGGATTGGGTTGTTATGTTTTCTGGGTGGTTTTTTTACAGCTTCCCTTTCACCTTCCTTCCAAGCCCTCAGATCTGGAGGTTCCCTCTCTTTTGCAGCTCGGATTCTCGCCGCATGCTGGGACCCCGCGGAAAGCATGGTGAAAAGAAAGAGGGGCAATCTGCGCCCTACACGTAGAGGAGAAGAGGGCGGGTTAAAGTACCCCTCCGTGCTTTGCACAACGAAAATGTGATCGCTAGTATATATATTATATAAAACCCTAGAGAGCAGCGCAGTCAAACATCACTTCCACCGGAAAACCCCACTCGCTAGACACTTCCCTACTTCAATCTCACTTTCTTTTGCTTTCCCTTTGGATGGAGGAATCCCTGCTTAAAACCGATGCCACTTCCTCAGCGATATCAGCAAAAGTACCTGCGCCGGGGGCTGGGAACGGCCCCGCTCCTGCCTCACATCTGGGGGCAAAACACGAAGGCGGGGATAGAGCTCTGCTGCGAAAACTCCGCTCCCCGCGCAACTCCGCCGTGCCTGGCGAGGAGATTAAAGGGGGACAGGGAGAGAAAGAGAGAAGAGACAACACCTTCCTCTGCAGATGCAGTGAGCTTCAGCACAGAATAATAAAGCTGTCTCAATAAATAACGCGCCTGTGTCTGTCAGTAGCTAGTTTATTTGCGTTTTTCGCCTGGTTTGTTTATACTAGTGCCCCCTCTCTCTTGGGTGTCTTTACAGCTCAACAAGCAGGTATTTATCTACAGCTCTAACCCTGAGTTCTCAGAGAGACCAAACTTTAAGGTTATTAAAATTTCAATCATATTTATTTATTGCAGAAAAATAATATACAATGATATTTACAAAACAATCATAAAAATAGGAATGCATTTAGACACCGGATCTATTTGCATTTTAACATGGGTCATCAATAAATAAATAAAATGTTTATTTTTTTTTCTCAGAGGAAAAATATTAATAATAAAAAAGTTAGGAACCGGGTATATAACAGTTTGAGCCCAGCTTATTCCCCCCTAAAAAAATTAAAAAAAAAAATAAAAAAGGTTTTCATCTCTACAGGGATATTTTTGGTTGGCTGCTTGGTTTCATTCAAGAATGGAGAAAGTCCACAATAATGTATTTCCTTTCATCAGTGGCTCATAAGCACGACCTCTTGGGAATGCATGCATGCAAAAAAAAAAAAAAAGGGCAAACAAAAAAAGTTCGATTCCAACATTCTTCGTCAAAATTTAAAAAAAAAAATCGAACGATTCAGACTTCTATCAGAATGCAGAGATGTGTGGATTGTACCGACGCCCAGAGGGTAGTCACTGTCCAAAGCCCTTCTCTCTTTCTCTTTCCTTAAGTGCTCCCCACGCCCTGCTTTGAATTTTGGATTTTACTCTTCTAATTTCCAAGAAATCCTTGGCACATTTTTTGTTAGAAAAGATAAAAAAAAAAATCGTATCCAACTTCAGAGTCTCTAGATTGTCCATTCTCTCCTTCTGTGGGAACAATGTCATCTGCAAAAACCCAGAAAGGGCGGAAAACTCGTTACTGAAACGAAAGTTACACAAACATCTACCTACACCTCTCTGTCTCTGGAAATCGCGTATCGGGCAGGAATGGAGAAGGGAGAGCTCGCCGTGCGGGCGGTGCGGTGACCGTGTGACACCCCAGCCTGGCGGTCCCCGGTGTCAGGGCCGAGGAAAGGGGGGGCGCTAGGAAACCCTCATCGGGCAGCGCAACGGGAGGACATGGATTCACTTCAAAATACGAGCAGCAGCAGCGGCGGCGGCGGCAGCAGGAGCCATCCCAGCAGCCCTGCTGGCTCCGCAGCGTTTGGTGAAAAAGGGATCTCAGGCCGGCCCCATCTGGCTGGGGCACACCCGCCGCGTCCCGCCCGCAGCCCAGCCCGCCGGCAGCGCCCGGCCACGCGTGGGCCCCGCGGGCTCGGGGCGCCCCTCGGGCCGCGCAGAGGGAGGGACGGCCGGAACGGGGGAGGCACCTCCGGCCGCCCCGGGCAGCCAGGCCCCTCCGGGCGGGCTGCGGGCCCTCCGCCCCACGGCCACGCGTGCCCGGCTCACGGCGCAGCCGGCGGCCTCGGGCCCCCCTCCCCGCTTTCCTCCCGCCGCTTTCGGGGTCCCTGTCTTACCTAGGGCTCCTGCCGGGGGGATGCGGGTGGGGGACGCCGCCTGCTAGTGGGATGCGGACATGGACCAGGCGCCCTCCATTCTCCACACCGAGAAGGCGTAGCTGAGCCGCTCGTGGGCCACATAGCTGCAGCTTGCCATCTTGGAGTCCAGCTCGTCGCTCTGTAGGACCTGGTAGAGGAAGTCGATGTACCTGGCCGCCAGCTTGAGGGTCTGGATCTTGCTCAGCTTGTCCGAGGGCAGCGTGGGGATGATCTTCCGCAGGGCGGCGAAGGCTTCGTTCAGCGACTGCGTGCGCTGCCGCTCCCGCACGTTGGCCATGACCCGCTGGGTCTGCAGCTCCTCGTAGGACTGGGGGCTGCCGCCGCCGCTGCTGCTGCCGCCGCCCCCGCCGCCCCCGCCCGCCCCGCACTTCTTGCCCCGCTTGCCTTGGGCCGGGCTGCAGGGCTCGTCCGCGGCCCCGACGGCGCCGCCGGCGCTGCGGCGGCTGGAGCGGCGCTTGCGCCCCCCTCTCTTGTTGTTGGGCAGCTGCTGCCGGTCCGGCTCCTCTTCGCTGTTGCTCAAGCTGTCGTCGGCGGGGGAGACTGGAGAGTTTGACTCGTCCTGCTGCATCATCTCTGGGGGGAGACGCGAGAAGCGGGCCGGGAGGGGGGGAGGGCAGGGAGAAGAGGGGGGCACCTAACCCGCCAGCTCCCCCTTGATCGGCTGCTTCGCTGGCCTGCGAGGAGAAGGAGGAGGGAAGGAAGGAGGGAGGACCTCACTTTGGGGGGAGGGGGGATGGCATCAGGATCCAAGAGCAAAAAAATAAAAAGGCCAACCAAAAAAAAAAAAATCCCTCCCGATCCCTCCTTGGAGCCCCTTCGAGGTGTCTGGGATTGGGAGAAAGTTGAAGTCTTGGAGGTTCTTATAGCTCCTGCTGGCGGAAAGTTTGGGGGCAGCAGTGTCATTGGCCTGACGTGGAGAGGAGGGACTTTTGCTGAGTTTTATAGGAAAGTTTCCGCTTCCCCCCCTCCACGCCCTCCCCCAATTATTTTTTTCAAGCCATTCACAAGTGATCTGGCTTCCCCACACGCACGCACATACATCCTTACCCCAAACCCCTCTCCGTTTCCCTCTCCGTGGTTTCTCTCTCAAACTCCTTCGGTTAGCGCTCGGCTTTGGGTGGCGCTGAGGGCCGGGCCGGGGGGTTTGGGGGTGCCCAGCCCCCCGAGCGCCGCTGTGGAGGGCTCAGCGAGCCGCTCAGTGCCTGTGCTGGGGACAACCGCCCCGGGCGGCCGGCGAGAGCCCGCACCTCTCGGGCTTTCCTCGCTGCATGGGCACGGCTTGTAGAGAAAAGAAGGAAACGGGAATAACCCGCGGGGCAGCATCCAGGCGCATCCTAATTTTGACCCGCTTTAGCACACGCCGCACTTCCCAATCACTGAGCGCCCCGGGATCTGACTTGCCGAGGGAGTTCGCACTTTTTTGGGCTGGGGAGGGGTGGTGGCACTGCCTCGTCCTGCCAGGCTGGAGGACTGCGCTCGGAGAAAGCCATCTTCAGGGGTGGAAGCTGCCGGGAAACCAAGCATTGGCTTCGTACATGCATAAGCACCAGTCCTTGAGCTCGTCTTAAGAGAAACCCGGGAGGATCCGCGTCTCCAGCCTGGCACACCGGGAGACGGGAGGGTGTTCAGACCCTTTTTGCCCACGCTCTCAGTGTGCTGACCACTCACTTCAGTCCGTCCTCCCACGAGGCGCCCGAATCCAGCACTTCCTGGGGAAAGAGATTATTTATTTTAATTTCTCTTCTATGTCTGCAGCCAAAGCTATTTCTTCCCATCCCCCGCCTTTGTGCCTCCTTCCCCGCTCGCTGGCAGCACAGAGCAGGTGGTGTGTCTTTTTAACAGATTCAGCTCAGATTCAAACGGGGAACGCCTGGGAGGGAAAGCTAGAAATTGCCGTCCATCAGTAAAGGGGGTGAAGTTCTCCCTGCTCCTTGCGTGGGGACCGCGCTCCTCCTTTGCCGGCCCGGCAGCCACGGCCCGCACGGGCACGGCCGGGTGCGGAGCGCAGCGGGCAGCGCAGAGCCTCCCCGGCTTGTCTGAGGTGTGAGGGCGGACAGGGCGAACGGAATGGCAGAGGAGCGATAAATCCCGGGCACGAAATAAAACAAGGCTTCTGGAAGAGCGCTGGCATCTTCTCCGGGGAACACAGTCGTCGCTCTCCTCTGCCTGGGGACTGACTCCCTTTCCTCCGGGCAGGGGCGGCTCATCCCGGGAGCTGCCGGGGCCAGGATCCCGCTCGCCGCCGCCGAGGGGCAGCCGCCCGCCCCTGGCCGCTGTGCCCGGCCCCGCCGCAGCGCCCGCCCGGCACCCGGAGCTGTCCCGACGCCTCTCCGTTCGCTGCCCCTCTCGGCGAGCTCTCCTTCCTGGGTCTCCATCCCGGGGAGCGAGCACAGAGCAGTCTGCCCAAAACCTTCTCTTTTGGGAAGCAGCTGGAAAAAGGACCCGGGGGGGCAGCAGGGACCGCCTTAGCCGGCAAGGGAAGGCACGCACGCTGCGCGCAGACCCACGGCGAGCCTGCACAGCTTTCCCGGCTTTTGGCTTGTCCCTGCTGTGTCTTCTGCGATCACAGGCCTCTTCATTCAGCTTAACGCTGAGAGCTTCAGGGGGTCTCTTGCATTGGCAACAGCTGCTGATCCCAAGGTAAGAAGAGCTGGCTCTCCTTTCACCTCCCTTTCACCAACAATTTTGTCTGTACCCAGAGCATCACTGCTCCTCTGGAATGTTGAGCAGTGTCATTACAGAAGAAATACTGGAAAAAGTAGTAATGAGCATCTGTAGGTGGCTCTAGGGGCCTTCCTTCCTTGCTTGCTTCCTTGCTTCCTTCCTTGCTTGCTTCCTTCCTTGCTTCCTTCCTTCCTTCCTTCCTTCCTTCCTTCCTTCCTTCCTTCCTTCCTTCCTTCCTTCCTTCCTTCCTTCCTTCCTTCCTTCCTTCCTTCCTTCCTTCCTTCCTGCCTGCCTGCCTGCCTGCCTGCCTGCCTGCCTGCCTTCCCTCATGCTTCTAATGGGAAAAAAAACTATCACAGGGCAAAACCAAACCTGGATAGCTATTACCTTGCTGGGAACGGGATGCTGCCTGAAAGGAGGGAGGGGCAGCACCTCCTGAGCTGATTTGGCAGGATGCACAACTTGTCTGGGTAACCTGAACTTTGAGTGGGATGCAGGACATCACCTGCTTCTCATGGGGCAGAAGGAGGGTGTGTAGAGCAGGGTGTATGAAGGAGTCAAGGTGGGGAAGTTGTATTACATGGTTTGTAAAAATAGAGAACGTGGAGAAATGTAGGGATGGAGTAGGAGTAGTGGGGAGGAGAGAGGAGTAGTTGACCATAGTAGATGGCTGGGCTTAGTGTCAGCTACTCTTTGTGTAAACTGCAGCAAAAGCAACAAGCAGTGTTTAACAGGACCTGTGATCTGCACACTGCTACATGAACCAGGACTGCACAACCCTCCCCTCTACCTCCCACCATCATCTTCATTTTGGTTTTTGTTTTATTTCTGATTTCCAAATTATGGGCTCGGGAGCAAAGGCGTATAAGCCCACGATGTTACTGTCAAGACCCACACTGGAGTGCAGGGGCCAGATGAGCTGTGGTGGCAGCGATCTGTCCCAGGGAACTTGGGATGGGCTGGTTGTGGGAGCCTGCCTGGATCCGCCAGGCCTGCTGGCAGGCAGCAACCCTGCCTAGTGCTGGAGTGTGTGGAGCTGTGTTGGGAGGAGGGTGGATGTGTCAGAAAGTCATGTCTGGGGCTCCAGGTGAGAGAGAAAGACATACTGGTGTGTTTATAGGTGAGCATGTGTTTGTGTGTGCATGAGTGTACTGTTGATGTTTTTCAGTGTGAACACACATATATATATGTCAGGAGGGGAGGGGAGGGAAGTCCATGCAGAGATTAAAGAAAATCAATTAAATTCTGGTTTATTTTGAAATCTACAGTTTTGATAGGGATTGAGGTGGAGCCTTTGCATTTCACGCTAAAATAATAATTTTATTTTAGTTATGCAGTGTTAAACCATCTGTTTTGAACCTCCACTAAGCCACTAAGGTAGTTCTGCAGACCACTTTAGAGCATGGAATAAAGGATGTCATGTCCTGTTTTTCTCTATGCATAGGCATGGCTTAGGTAAGAACTCTCCTGGCTCCTTGGGCAGAATTTCAACTCCGTTTCACTCTTTGGTAGTAGCAAGCAAAATTGCAAACAGATCCAGGGCCTTTCTAGAGATTCTTCCAGGCCCATTCCTGCAAGCTTCCCTGGGCCTCAGCTCAGGAAAATATGTGTTGTAGGATGGAACACCAGCAGGACCCAGGGCTCTTCAGCATTTTGCCACCTTGGTAGAAAGGTACAACACTGGTAAAGCAGCCATCTAGATTACAGGTATGGCTGTGAACAGAGCTAAATAATGACAAACTCCTGGTAGAAAGAAATGAGGAGTAAGTTGGTCTGTGATGATCACTGTAGTCATGGTTGATCACAGGGAAATAGCTGTAAAGGATGGCCCCACCTTGATGCCAGCCCTTCTGTAGGCACCCATTATCTGTTGGGACACTCACAGGATGGGACAAGCAGTCCCATCCAGGGCCAAAATGTCCAAAATGTCACAGCTTTTGAGGGGAGTAGGTCAAAAGCTTGATTCTCTCCTTGATTTCTAAGAATGAATGAATGAAAGGCCCAATTTTATCTGCCTGTGTATAAATCAGTGCAGAAGTTTAAGAACAAATGTGCTCAAGATCTGGTGGTTGCAACTACAGTGTTGCCCCTCATCAATGTGTTAAACAGATTGTGCATACACACAAATTACAGCTGGATTGCAATAAGGCTGTTCTGTATTCCCCATGCAGCAAGAACATACACATGTAATTTAAGTCACAAATGCTGTTTACTGTGGTAAAACTCTCACTGCTGCTGATTCCTTGGAATATTGAGCAACGTCTTACATCCATGCATGCCTAGAGACAGCCTGCCTGCGTGGTTTTGATGCCAACGCCTTCAATCAGATGTTTTCTCAGAGGTTTTATCTTTATGTTGCAAAGACCACTGAAATCAATTGAAGTTTCCCTACTAGTTTCCACGGCCAGGTATTTTAATTTGTATGGATTCTAGGTGAAACCCTGGTCAGGACTATATCCCTTCAAAAGGGACGAGAGAGCACCTAGCAACTTTACCCACTGCTGTTTACGCTGTAATTTGCTCCTTGTAGAAAGCACACCAGGAAACATGCTGGCAACTCTCACTGTGCCCTGGTACAAATTTCTGCTCAGCAAATGGGCAGAATGAATATATAAAGAGCATGAGAGCGGGACCCATTTCTCATCTTCTTTCACCTCTTTCCTTCCTTCCCATCACCGCGGCAGCCCATACAACCGAGGAAAAGCTGACAAGCATCTCCCGTCATTGGTCCTCCCTGCCTGGGCCCGGCGTGGGTGGGCGCGGCGGGCTCGGCCGGGCTCGGCCGGCGGGGCTGGGGCGGCGGGGCCGTGCCGGGCCGGGCTGTGCGGCCGGCGGCCACCGGAGGGCACGATTCCCCGCCGGCCCCGCCGCGCTCCGGGCGAGCCGCTGCCGCCGCCCCGGCCCGAGCGAGCCCCGTCCGCCTGGGGCACCCGAGTTCCGGGGCCGTGCGGCGCCGCCCGCCCGCTCCCGGCTCCGCTCGCTGTGGTTCAGCCATTCCCCAGAGTTTTTTCTCGCTGAGGTGGCCGCAGCGCCGCTGCCCACCCGGGGGGAGGCCGTGCTGGGTCCTGGGGAAGATCCGGGACACGGATCCCCGCGGACACACGGACACTTCCCACGGGTGGGCTTCCAGCTGCCGGCGCTTTGACGCTCGCTTCGTTCGGAAGCTCTGGAAAAACAGATGAATAACGCGGAGTTCCTCTAACGAGTCGGTTTCATTGTCAAAATTGCTACAATGATTTTTATTAAATTTTTAACGTCGTTGTCGTGTGGCCGTTCATGTAAAAGTCCTAGCAGCTTGGTGCCACGAAAGGGTGCGACAGCGTTGTTCCCAGCGTTCCCAGTGCTCCCATCCCTCCCGCCCCTGGGCCGGCGGCAGGGAGCGCTGCGCCCCCCGCGCACCGGCCTTCGGCACCTCCTGCATCCATCCATCCTCTGCTCCCGGCTCTCGGTTCCGCGCAAGGCCGAGAAATACCTAGATGCTATCGGCAAAAGAGCAAGCCCACACAGGAGACAGGTCTCCCGATAAATTAAGTTCTCTGATTATTTTCAACGCGTGTTTTTATATAAAATCTTTTATTCAGATCCAGAAATAATTCGTGGCCGTGGATGGGGCTGTTTAGCAGATCCTAAGTACCCCGGTGTAAGCCTGAGTGGTATCCTCTCATGTATCCTAGACAAGATCAGTCCTTCCATCACAAGAGATCAACATATCTAATGCTGTGGTGGAGTTCTGCCCCTAATTATGGCTCTGGGTCTTGTTTATGCGGCTTCACATCTAAATCTGAAAAGACCACTTAGTAAAACAATCTTATCTACACTCCAGGGGATAGCAGTTATTTTTATTAATAATGAAGCTTATTGGCTATTTCAGCTCCTTTGATTTTTTTTCTTTTCCATATTTTCCTTCTTTCCTGAACTATATCAATACAATTTATTTTTGCATTCTTCTTGCTCCCACACATTACTCAAATCTATATATTCAATCTCTCAGTACACTTGGCCCAAGGAAACTCCATTAAACTTCAGGCCCTTTTAGCCACAATTTCTGCTTTTTTCTTCCAAGGTGGGGGAGGATGCACCTCCAGCACTGGTGATGGATAAAGCATTCCATAAAGCCTTCTTCTCTCGGGTGGACTCAAATATCCCGCAGCTCAAGCAGTTAGAATCAGAGTCATAGAGCCAGAATTCCACCATGGAAGTGGGCTTTCACTCTGTTAGCCATGTCTGCAACCCTGGGAAAAATCCCCACCCCATGTTTCCTACTGTGTGTGGTCTCCTTTAGGATTTCAGGTGCTCTTGGAATCTCACAGAGGAAAATGAAAAAGAGGTCATGTGAGAAGTAACCATAACTCATAATTCGTGAAAGAACATAGAAGTTCAGTAGACAGGATAATACGCTGTTTTTTACATCTGAAACTGGCAGCAAATTCTGGTGTGAGGGGAAGAGCATGGAAGGTCATTCCAACATATACACATGATTTCCAGGGCCAAGGAAATGCTTTTTCCTTGGTAGGCTGACTGAATGCCAGGTCTCCAAGTTGGAACCCATCCATATTCTCCTCTTGACCATAGACCACATGGGCCATGAATGTAGCCATGCAGAGGAGGTGAGCCTGGAGAGGAAATGAACAGAAATGAGCACCCATCTCACTCTTTCCACAATTACCTTACTTCCAAGGACACCTACTTAGAGCTAGAAAACTTTTGAGGGAGCAGGGGTTTATTTCCATCTTGTCATGTTGTATTTCCTTTCAGAAAAGGCAGTCAGCACACATCAAAGTTTATATATTCCTTTCTGCCATGGGGAGATTATAATTGTTTTGTGCTATGGGCTATCAGCTATGATGCCTAAAGATCTGCTGTCCATCATTACTCCTCATTTTACAGCCCCAATCTCATTTTCCTTCCTCCAGAATATAAGATGATGATTAGGTTACCTTGCTCACAAAGGACTGATCTGTCCATTGGTCCACATCCTGGCTTTATTTTCTGACCAAAGATCATATAGTAGGTCAACAATGAAGCTGATCTAGAGCACAAATCTCAGTTACCAAATTCCAAAGACAATTTTCCAGAGAGCTAGTAGTTTATTGATATGTTAAAGCAAATTGGCACATTCACTGTTCACGTATCTGTGTGCATACTTGGCTATTTATGAACTCTGACCTCCAAACAAACATCACTACTTCTATTTATGCAAAATACTGTACTGCTTCTGTCTTGAAAAGTGTCTATATCAAACATTCTCATGCCAAAATCTACTATCTGACCTTGCAGCACTAAAAATAGTTCATGTCAGAAGCAGAGAAATATTTGTTTCTCCTTTTAGAACATTTGTGCTTACATTCATTAAGGACTCAGTCCAAAATCCTTTGATGTCAAGGAGACTGTTTCAGTGGCCTTTGGATCAAGTCTTAAAAAGGGTCAATTAAACTTTAAATAAAATAAAAATTACAATGGGTCCAGCCTAAGAGAAAAAGAGATATGTAAGAAAGACTGCCTTTGGAGTAAAGCATCAGTCATCAGTCGTTGTTCTCTAATCTTAAGCTGAACTTGTGGAATTTTTCATGATTAAAACAATAATCCTTTTCATTAAGGTTGTAATTAATTTTTAGTCTTTAAAACATCCACATTTTTTGGATTGTAGAAATGTTGTTGCTGACCTAGTAAGTGCAAGGATGCTTTGAGCTCAGTAGGGCATACATGGACTGGACCCTAAGCAATAAGATATGGCCCAGATTTTCAAAGCCAGAGCAGAGACCTGATTCCAAATTACTCTTCTGACTCTAAAATATGTTCAAATTTTCGTCTCACTTCATATTTGAGCAACTCAATATTTTCTAATGTCTGATCTAATGTTAGGCTTTGTTTTTCACACTTTGCAAATGGATTAATACAGCTCTTGGCAATAGCAGATGCTGAAATTAACTTGAAGGTAGAGGATGTTCAGCGGAATATAGCAGGGGCTTTAATTTAAAACAGTGAACTTTATTGTTCAGTTGGTAATCCTTTTCTCTACAAGAATGCATAGTGTTTAGAGCATCTATTATAATAAAAAAGAAACCAGTATTAAAACAAGCTACAGCCTCACAGAGCTTCCTGCACTGCTTGCTTGTAATCACTGTATCAGAGACTTGAGTAATTGGAATGACATATGTCTGCAGGAATTTTTGCTGAATCTGGGTTATTTGACAGTAGAATGTTCATCATTCCTTCCAAACAGATAGAAGTTTGATCAATTATATTTCAGTGGCTTACAGCCATATGCTATCTGCAGTGACATTTATGATCTATTTTTGTTATCCCCAAATGGCCTTCAACCTAGCAGTTATCTGCCAACATGTTAAAGTTTTGGTCAGTGAAAATCCTTTAGTGTCTTGGAAAGATTCATGATGTTGTCTTTTGGCCAAAGTCCATTATGGGTAACTACAACTTTATCTACATTCAACGTATGTAATTGAGTGGCTGTGGTATGGCACACTGTCATTTGGCTTAGTTTCAATCAACTAAGATAATTCTCTGTATTTTCTTTCCTATAACACTGTGTCATGTTGCTGCAAAAAGTGAAACAGCTGCCACATTCTCCTTCTTGAGGATGCATCCCAGAATGGGCTGTTTCTTCTGAGAGGACAACATAGCCTCCAATTTGGCAGGTAAAATTTTGCAACACCAAATCCTTCCATCCGTGGTTTCATGTTTGTCAGTTCATTGCAGGAACTAATAGTCTGGTCTAGATGTCAAACTATCTGATTTGTTAGTGTAGCTGGCAGGTTAACTGTCTAAGTCCTGCCATTTCCTCACAGAATTCACTGTGGGTAGAAAATTTCATCCAAAAAAGAAGAAAAATAACCATCTTTAAAGATTAGATGCACTGTTGGGAAATTAAGTTTTTAAAGCTAAATCAGATGTATGATAGGAAGCACTTTATAATTGCTCACATTAAGGGTAAAGGGCCAACCCAAAGGCATATAGACAGGAGGAAAAAACGCAATACAGTCACTCAGCTATTACTGTGAGAAACAGCCCTTCAAATCCCCACAGATCTAATGTGTATCAGAAACAAGTTACACTGCTATAAAGAGGTGGAAGATGCTTTTTCATTCTTTGTGGTTATGGGAATGGAAGGCATTGTATTTCTTTGCCCATATCCCTCCCAAACTGTTCATTGAGGAAAAAAGGATTTCTGTTGCTCCTTAAGTCATAGAAGTTAGCAAAATATTAAATGACAA